>CM057466.1:56365232-58765232 GCA_030035585.1 Dugong dugon
AGATACACCTATACAAGCACACTCATATACTTACATGTGCCTTTCTATATACATATAGGCATACATCTCTACCTAGGTAACCACATATTTTTTTTGGTTGTTATTACTGTTGTTGCAAAATTGTATATGTTGTATCATTTATCAAAATCATCCCTTATTCTTGTGTACTTCTTAGTGTCATCATTTACCTTGGTCAAGTTGTGTAAACTTCACCCATGTTGGGTATTGTCTTCCCCATCACCAAAAATAATAAATGTCTGCTATCTAGAAAGTGATTCCCCTTCCCTTCTCCTCCCATCCTTGGTAACCATCAAAGAATGTTGCTTTCTGTGTGTATACCTATTCTTGACTTTTTATCAAAGTGAGACCATACAATATTTGTCCTTTTATGATTGACTTATTTCACTCACCATAACGTCCTCCAGATTCATCTATGTTATATTTTGCGGACTCATCACCATTCTTTATAGTTGCATAGTATTCCGTTGTATGCGTGTACCACAATTTGTTTATTTATTCATCCATTGATGGGCACTTCAGTTGTTTCCATCTTTTTGCTACTGTGACTAATGCTGCAATGAACATAGGTGTGCATGTGTATTGGTGTCACTGCTCTTTATATCTCTAGGATATATACCTAGGAGTGCGATTGCTGGATAAGTATAAACTCTTCCCTAAGTGGGGGAGAAAATCATCATCAGCAACAGCCCAAGGCTGATTGCTATGAGGTAGAGGCCAGACATATCTTCACCCTCCAATCTTTTTACCAATTCTGACACCAGCCATCCCTCCTGTGGCACTCTACTTCTCTGCTGAGTTTGATAATTCATGAGATGGCCACACAGAACTCACAAACCATACTTACAGTTATGGAGTTTATTAGGGAAGTAACAGGTTACAATTCAGGATACAGTTCTTCAATCAGGAGAGCCTTTTCTCAGCCGTGCCCACAGGCAGGCCTCTCTCTAGCCCTTGGTCCCTCAGCCTAGCCTCTACCCTTCTTGGGTAAGTGTTACAAAGCTCTTTAGCTCTGCCAATAAGTGTCTGGAAGCGCCTCACTTTGCCAGTAAGCCTCAGCCTGAAGGCACTCAGTTCTCTTTCTCCATGGGTTGGCAAGCCTACCACTGCTGACAAGTGCCTGGAGGCACCCCACTCTACCAGGAAGCCTCAGCTCAAAGGTGCTCAGCTCTCTTGCTCTGTGGGTCAGCACACCCACTGTAACTGCCTTGTTCTGTAGGCCAGGAAGCCCATAGTGCTGTCTTGCACTAGTCTCCTAGTTCTGCTGCTGCTGTTTCTCTGCCACCACTTGTCACCATCCTGTGCCATCTCTGGTGCTACAGTTCTGTCTCCTAGGTCTAGGAGGTTCTCAGCACAGCTGCCCTAGTTCCAAAGGATGTGCTCTCCTCTCATCTCTTTGTCTTGGTGGTAGTGAGGTCCCTTCCTGGCTCTGGGATTGGCTCTCTTTTTAAAGTCTAGTAGAATGGCAAAACTAACCAATGCCCTTGTGAATGTTCCATACACCTTATTTGCATGGTTCCATCCTCCCACAGGGATTCCTTATCTGCATTCTTAGCAGGCTGTCCAATCCCCTTGGTGGGCCACAAACACCATATCTGCATAGTCCCACCCAATCATTTGGTGGAAGTTACAAAGACTATGGCTAGAAGGGCCATATTAAGTAACACACTGCATTGCAATAAGGTATTTCTATTTCTAGCTTTTTGAGGAAGCACAGTTTGGCAGTTTTTTAATAAAGGTAAATCTACACTTTCCATGCTGATGTTGTTAGGTGCTGTTGAGTTGATTTTGACTCATAGCAACCCCATGTGACAGAGCAGAAGTGTCCCTCAGGGTTTTCTAGGCTGTAATCTTTATGGGAGCAGATCACCAGGTTTTTCTCCCATGGAGCTGCCGGGTGGGTTTGAACTACCCCAGTAATTTCACTCTTAGGTGCTTATCCTAGAGAAATAAAAACATATGTCTATACAAAGATCTGTATGTGAATATTCACAGCAGCTTTACTCATAATAGCCCCAAAATGGAAACAATCTAAATGTTCATCAAGTGGATAAACAAATCTGGTACATTCATACAACAGAATACTACTCAGCAATTAAAAGGATCAAACTACTGATACATATAATACATATAATACATCTGATACATACATACATACATATAATACATCTGATAAAACTCAGATGCATTATAAGTAAAAAAAGCCAGGTACAAAAGACTAAATACAGTATGATTCATTTATATGTAGTACTAGAAAAGGTAAAATTATAATGATAGAAAGCAGATCAAGGGCTGCCTGGAGCTAGGGTGAGAGAAGGGAATTGATTGAAAGGGGCATGGAGAGAACTTTTTGAGGTAATAAAAATGTTCTGTATAGGCAGCTTGAATCCACCAGCTGTTCCTTGGAAACCCTATGGGACAGTTCTACTCTGTCCTATAGATTCGCTATGAGTTGGAATTGACTCAACAGCAACGGGTTTAGTTTTTGGTTTTACATCTTGATTTTGGTGGTGGTTACATAATTGTATAAATTTGTCAAAACTTATCACATTGTAAACTTAAAATTGATGTATTTTATTGTGTGTAAATTATACTTCAATAAAGCAGATTTTTAAAAAGAATAACTGCAATCAATCAAAAGACATCAAATACATGTAATACAGTGATTTCACAGGGATTTAAAAAGAAAGCAAATCGATCACTGTTATGGATTAAATTGTGTCCCCCCAAAATATGTGTTGGAATCCTAACCCCTAGACCTGTGGATGTAATCCTGTTTGACATAGGGTGTTCTTTGCTATGTTAATTAGATCACACCTAATAGGGTGGTTTCTGTACTGTTTTGATTCATCTTTGGAGTCTAAAGTAAAAATCTGCTTAAAGCTTCCTTCAGGGTCAATTTCTGTTTATTAGATTCAGGGTATGGCAACCAAGTAGTATCCATAATACCTAAAATCCTGTTGCTGTCAAGTTGATTCTGACTCATAGTGACCCTATAGGATGAAGTAGAACTGCTCCATAAGGTTTCCGAGGCGGTAAATCTTTACGGAAGCATACTGCTACATCTTTCTCCTGTGGAGCGGCTGGTGGGTTCAAACAACCAACCTTTCAGTTAGCAGCCAAGGGCTTTAACCACTGTACCACCAGGGCTCCTTAGTATCCATAACAGGGAGATAAATTAGCCCTGCTTCCTCCAAGGTAACTGGAGTCATTTGGGAATATCTTTACTGTGGAGGGAATTCACTTACAGGCTATAACCCAACTGGAGGAACATAAAGACAATGCTTCCTCTCTCTCCTTCCCCACGGGAAAGCCAAAGACATACCCTGTGTAAGACTTAAAAAAAAAGAAAAAAGAAAGGGAAGAAAGAGAGAAAAGAGAAGGGAGGGAGGAAAAAGAAAGGAAGAAAAAAGAAGAGAAATTATTACACGGGTTCTAGTTGCAATGGTTGAAATCAACATTATCTTATTAGAACTTTGATAGAATTCTCCTTTGTATTTCCTCTTCACATAAAGATGCAGCTTTCTGATTATATGTAGTTGGAAAGAGAAATATTTTTGGTCACCTTGACATCTTGTGAAAACACCCTGCCCTGTGAATTCTCAAATAGCTTGTTTACAAGTAAATGTACCCGTAGTAGACAAGTGCAGAGTGGTCATATAAAACACTGTAAGGATCTGCTAAAATCAGTTCTCAAAGCAAGGCAATTCCATTTCAGCTGAAAAAAACAGAAAATAGAATACTATGCTCCTGGTTTATATACCTCCAAACTTACCTGCATACATAATGCTGGGACTGATGGGATATGGTCCTTGAGATAAGAAGGGATGAGACCCAAAACACAGGTGGGGGAAATGTCCTTTCCCACCTCTTCAAATATCACAACCTGTGGTAAGTAGAATTCTAAAATAGACTCCAAAATTCCTCCCTCTGGTGTGTACATCCTTATATAATCCTTTCCCCTTCAGTGTGGGCAGGACCTGTGAATATGATATTACTCTTGCGATTACTATGTTATGTTATATGGAAAAGGTGAAGGGATTTTGCAGATGTAATTAAGGTTCTTAATCAGTTGACTTGAGTTAAGCAAAACAGAGATTATCCTGGATAGGCCTGACCTAATCAGATGAGTCCCTTAAAAGAGGGCCCAGAGGTCAGAGATGAATGAAGTCAGAGACTCTTTCTTCTGCTGGTCTTGAAGAAGCAATCTTCCGTGAGTTTCACACTGCAAGAAAATGAACCACCACCTGAGTTTTGAAGAGGACCCCGAGCCTCAGGCTAGATCACAGCCATGGCCAACATTTTGATGCAGCCTTGTGAGACCTTGAGCAGAGGACCCAGCAAGGCCATGTCTGGAGTCCTGACCCACAGAAACTGAGAGATAGTAGGTAAGTGTTGTTTTAAGCCACTAAGTTTGGAAGTAATTTGTCAGGCAGCAATAGCAAACTAATACAGTCTATCAGTCATTTCCTTAGTCTAGCGCCTTTAACCTCTCTTTCTCTCAATATATGAGCATTTAAACAATTATCAGCCATTAAACAAGTTCAAGTCTTTCCTGTTTTACAAAATTATCCCTAATCCTATGTCTTCCTGCACATACTGGCCTATCTGCCCTCCACTTCATAGCCAAACATTGTGAAAGAGTTGTGTGTCAGACAGGAATTGCCTGTAGCTTACACAAGTGGCTTTTAACAAGATAGGGTTTTTCTTTCATGTGAAAAAAATCTGAAAGCAGGCAATCCAGGGTTGTGGCAGCAGCTCAAGGATATCATCAGTGCCCTAGACTGCTTCCTTCTGCTGCACTATGCTTAGTGTGTGGCTCTTGTGGTTGCTTTTATGGCTCCTCAGGCATTTCAACAGGCAGAAGGGAGAAGAGGCTATAAGGGCAGGTGCTAGCAGAAGCTTTCTCAGTCACCCCGCTCAATGAACTGCTTGTATCTCCCTGTACAGAATGGTGTCACTTAGCCATAAAACCTCTATAGCACTTGGGGAAAAGTAATTTTTTAGATAAGTGCATTGTTTCCCTTCACAAAATTGGGGTTTGGTTAAGGAGGGAGATGGAAAGAATGAATATTGAGCCAAGAACTAGCGATCTCTGCCAAGGTGGTCTACACTGTCTAAATGTCCTCATATCCAATGATTTTTCAATCTATTTACTGTAGTCTGACTTATGTCACCATGATGCTTCTGAAATTGCTCTTGGCAAGGTCATCAGTGACTTCTTCATTCCTACATCATTTAGATACTTTTTGTTCTTATCTTTTTCCAGCTCATCTTTCTTCTCTGAGTTCCTAAGTTCTGTTTAAAAAAATGGATACTGGATGCAATAATATAGTTAACTTTTATTGAGCACTTACTATGTATCAAAAGGAACCCTGGTGGCACTTAAGTGCTTGGCTGCTAACCAAAAAGCCAGCAGTTCCAACCTACCAGCTCCTACAAGGGAGAAAGATGTGGCAGTCTACTTCTGTAAAGATTACAACCTTGGAAACCATATGCAGCAGTTTTACTCTGTCCTATAGGGTCGCTATGAGTTGGAATTGACTTGACAGAAATGGGTTTGTTTTTTTTTTGTATTATGTATCAAGTGATCTATTAATCATATTTACATAGATTATCTTACTACTAATAACTTTTTAAGGTAGGGACTCACTATCCACCCAATTCATAGATGAGAAAACTGAAGCTTACAGCTGTTAAACAATTTTCTGAAAGGCATACAATTGGAAGGTAATGGAGCTAGGACAGATCCAGACATTCCAACTTCACAGGATATCACTACTCAGATGCTCTACAGATAATTCCAACTCAACATTTCCACAACTGAATTAATTGTCTTCCCTCAAAACATGACCATGCTTTTGTTGTTCTTTCAATGATTGGCTTCCGCATTCACCCAGTCGCCCAAGCCAGAAACCTGTAACTACCCTGGTCCAGGCCACCATCTTCTCTCAATTCTATACTTCCATGGTCTGCTAAGCAGTCCCCCTGACTTAAATCTTACTGTCTTCAAATCCATTGTTTATAATGTAGCTAAATTGCTTTTTCTAAAATGCAAATATGATCATATCACTCCTATACTTCTCATTGCTCTTAGGATAAATTTCAACAAGGCCTACCAGCCTCTCTGCTTCTCTCTCTCATTCTTTGTTGTAGCCACACAGATGTTAACTTATACATTTTTTTCAATTTTAATGCCATTTTAACCATTTTTAAGTGTACAATTCATTGGCATTAATTACAATGTTATGTAACCATCACCACCATCTGTCTCAGTCATCTAGTGCTGCTATAACAGAGATGCCGCAAATGGATGGCTTCAATGAAGAGAAGTTTATTCTCTCATAGTCCAGTAGGCTAGAAGTCTGAACTCAGGGTGTTGGCTCCAGGGGAAGGTCCCCTCTCTCTGTGGGCTCTGGAGGAAGGTTCCTGTCATCAGTCTTCGCCTGTTCTGGGAGCATCTCAGTGTAGGAACCTCAGGTCCAAAGGACGTGCTGTGCTCCTGGCGCTGCTTTCTTGGTAGTATGAGGTCCCCCTGTGTCTCTGCTCGCTTCTCTCTTTTATGGCTCAAAAGAGATTGGCTTAACCGGGGAGTGGACAGCCCCATAAAACGAAATGGGACTAATGAGGCACAGCAGTCCAGGGACAAGGACTAGAAGGCAGAAGGGGACAGGAAAGCTGGTGATAGGGAACCCAAGGTTGAGTAAGGACAGTGTTGATGTGTTGTGAGGTTGTTAACCATTGTTATAGGGCAACATGTGTACTGTTTAACGAGAAACTATTTTGTTCTGTAAACCTTCATCTAAAGTGAGAATAGCAGCACAATTGGAAGAGTGTATTCGTGCATGTAGAAATTTTTGAAATGGTGTATCTTTGGCTGTGTATATTTTCACCAAAAAAAAAAAAGAAAGGTCGAGAAGGGAGAGGGTTGACATGTCATGGGGTTGTTGGCCAATGTCATAAAACAATATGCGTACTACTGTTTCATGAGAAACTATTTGTTCTGTAAACCTTCACCTGAAATACAATTTATATATATATATATAAAAGCACACCACAAAAAAAAAAAAAAAGAGAGAGATTGGCTTAAGACACTATCTAATCTTGTAGAGGAAACCCTGGTGGCGTAGTGGTTAACAGCTATGGCTGCTAACCAAAAGATTGGCAGTTCGAATCCACCAGGCATTCCTTGAAAACTGTATGGGGCAGTTCTACTCTGTCCTATAGGGTCGCTGTGAGTCAGAATTGACTCGACGGCAATGGGTTTGGTTTTTGGGTTTATACGGTTTCCTAGGCTACAATCCTTACGGAAGCAGATTACCATGTCTTTCTCACGTGGAGGTGCTAGGTGTGCCCTATGGGGCAGTGCCACTCTGTGCTATAGGGGTGCTATGAGTTGGAACGGACTCGATGGCAATGGGTTGAGTTGGTTGAATCTTGTAGAGCTCATCAATATAACTGCCACTAATCCATCTTACTACATCGTAGTGATAGAATTTACAACACATAGAGAAATCACATCAGATGATAAAATGGTAGCAATCATACAGCACTGGGAATCATGATCTAGCCAAGTTGACAGATATTTTGGGGGACACAATTCAATCCATGACACCATCTATTTCCAAAAATTTTTCATCATCCCAAATAGAAATTCTGTACCCATTAAGCAATAGCTTCCCCTTCTCTCCTCTCCTCACCCCACGGTAACCTCTAATATATGTTCGCACACAAATATTTCATTTCCTCCATTGTTTCATGCCTTTTTTCCCCCTATAGGATTTCATCTGTGCTGTTTGTTTTACCTGGGAATTCGGAGTTCTCTTTTCTACTCCCCAATCTCCATGACCCGACTCCTGAATGAACAGACCGTCTCCTACTTACCTTTCAACTTTTGGTTAAATATCTTTGACTCATTAAGATTGAATTAAGTGCCCCTCACTGGGCTCACTATCATCATAGTACTCATCGTTCTATATGGTATATACCTATTTATTTGTATCTATGCTACCAGATTCCAAATTTCTTGGGTGGAGGGGTGATGTCTTTCTTGTTCATCACTTTATCATCAGCATAGGTATACTCTTTTTTTAATCTGGCTTCTTTGATTCAGCATAATAATTTTGAGATCCATCCATGATGTTGCATGTTTCAATAGTTTGTTCCTTTCTATTGCTAACATCCCACTGTGTGGATATAACACAATATGTTTATCCATTCACCTGTTGATGGACATGTGAGTTTTATCTCAAGTTTTCAGCTATTACAAACAAAGCTGCAGTGAACATTTGTGACAAGTTTTTGTATGGGGACAGATTTCCTTTCCTCTCGGATAAATAGCTAGGAGTGGAATGGCAGCCCCTGTGTCAATCCATCTTGTTCAGGGTCTTCCTCTTTTTCACTGACCCTCTGCTTTACCAAGCATGACTGATCCCTCCTGATAACATGTCCAAAGTATGTGAGATGAAGTCATGCCATCCTTGCTTCTAAGGAGCATTCTGGCTGTACTTCTTCCAAGACAGATTTGTTCATTCTTCTGGCAGTCCATGGTATATTCAATATTCTTGCCAACGCCATAATTCAAAGGTGTCAATTATTTTTCAGTCCTCTTTATTCATTGTCCAGCTTTCACATGCATATAAGGCAAATAAAAACACCATGGCTTGGGTCAGGCACACCTTAGTCCTTAAAGTGATATGTTTGCTTTTTAACACTTTAAAGAGATCTTTTGCAGAAGATTTGCCCAATGCAATGCATCATTTGACTTCTTGACTGCTGCTTCTATGGGCATTGACTGTGGATCCAAGTAAAATGAAATCCCTGACGACTTCAATTTTTTCTCCATTTATCATGATGTTGCTTATTGGTCCAGTTGTGAGGATTTTTGTTTCATTTATGTTGAAGTGTAATCCATACTGAAGGCTATAGTTTTTGATCATCAGTAAGTGCTTCACGTCCTCTTCACTTTTGGCAAGCAAGGTTATGTCATATGCATATCGCAGGTTGTTAATGAGTATTCCTCCAATCCTGATGCCGCCTTCTTCTTTATATAGTCCAGCTTCTCAGATTATTTGCTTAGCATACAGATTGAATAAGTATGGTGAAAGGATACAACCCTGACACACACTTTCCTGACTTTAAACCACAAAGTGTCCCCTTGTTCTGTCTGAACAACTGCCTCTTGGTCTATGTACAGGTTCTGCATGAGCACAATTAAGTGTTCTGGAATTCCTATTTTTCACAATGCTATCCATGATTTGTTATGATCCACACAGCTGAATGCCTCTTTGCATATTCAGTAAAACAGAGGTAAACATCTTTCTGGTGTTCTCTGCTTTCAGCCAAGATCCATCTGACATCACCAATGACATCCCTTGTTCTACTCTACTCACTAATTTTTTTGAAATATATAATTATTTTTAATAAAGATATGACACTTATATTAACATCTAGTATGTTTGTTATTGAGTTGGAATCGACTTGACGGCAATGGGTTTGGTTCTAGTGGTTTATGTTTGTTGTTATTTTTGAATATATTAATAAAATATTTTGAAAATAGTTTTAATATCTAGCACAGTATGTATTAATAGATGAAACCTATCTAAAAAAAAGCTCTTTGTTTTTCTCAATAATTTTTAAGAGTGTAAAGGGGTCCTGAGACCAAAAAGCTTGAGAATTGTTGCCCTGAAAGAATCACCTATCTCTTATAGCTGTAGGACTGACACAGCTTAAATTCAAATACACTGAAATCACAGTCTCATTAAGTCTCTATGGAAAAGTTCAGGCATTGATTAGGGAAGTGTGGAATACTGAAAATTAGAACAGAGACGTGTGAATTCAGATGAGTCTGAGGATCCTAAATCTCTGAACTCCTTGAGCTTTCCTCATCAGCAAAGAAGTTTCTCCTTCATCATCCAATGAGGCCTCTCCTGCTTTGCTTAGACACTCTATAATGACATCACCTGATGTAGTTATCTTCAATGTCATGCCACTTTTATCCTTGTCTCTTTCTCCTCATGTTCTCTCACTGCTTCAAGACCTATAACTAGACTCCTATCCCAGCATGCCCCAGATGATCCCGTATAAAGTCTAATCCAGAGGATACAGCATATAAACTATCTGCATTATTTTACTAATTTATTTTTCAGAAACCTAGCAAATGTGTGTGGGAATGGATGCTAAAGGAAAGAAAAAAAAAATTTAAGATTAGACCAGATTTGTAAATATGGGTACACTCAGTAGGAATTCTGGATTCACTATGCTAGTTGAGCAGCTATGAGTGTTTCTAATACTTTGGTTGGGCTACAGTAAATAAATTCAAAATGCCATAATTCTTTTATATAACGTAGAAAAGTTAATCTAAATATTTAGGGAGAAGGGAATAATGAAGTGGATTTATTAGAAGAGATCTACTTGCCCAACACTTAGGTTACCCATGAAAGTTCAGGATACACTCAATTGATCAAGGCAACAAAACAGACACAGCTAAGCAGTTCCCTAGCATCTCTGAAGAGCTAAACTGCTCAGGACAGGAGATACTGCATGAGGGAATATAAAAGGGAGACAAGGCAGTAGCCATGGGAGAAGAACTCTGGGGAGAATTGAGATGTTTAATGAGGAATTTTACTAATGTAACTTGTGTTGTATAAATGGGACTTATGTAGTAAAAACAACTTTATTCTTTTCTCCTATTGCCTATTCAAATGCACCATCAATATGGATAGTTATTTTCTTGCCCCTACACGAAATTTTGAGCAGACTCTATGACTTTTCTCAAATTATAAAATGTTATCTGGGTACTATTTTTAAACTGAGATAAAATTTACACACCATAAAATTCATTCTGCTCACTTTTAATCGCAAAACTTTCTCAATTCAGAGTCCAGTGTAAATGTTTTAAATTGCAATTTTGATTTAAAGGTGAGATTTATTCTCTCTCTAGCTTAGACTTGTTGTGAGATGAAAGCCTATGGTAGAAAAGATGATTTATGTGGTTTGTGGTTCTTGATTTCCCACTTAATGCTCCTATACCTTCCTCACCACTTAATAGGCTATATTTAGCTCCTTCTGGGTTGAAGTCAAGGAGAGCAACAAGGGTCTTATTTGCCTGGCCCTGGCCTAGCATTGGTTTATTTTAGCCATACCAAAACCCAAACCCATTGCTGTCGAGTCGATTCTGACTCATAGCGAACCTATAGGACAGAGCAGAACTGCCCCATAGGGTTTCCAAGGAGCAGCTGGTAGATTTAACTGCCAACCTTTTCTTTAACAGTCGAGTTCCTAACCAAAGCTGACCCTTATGGGCACTTCCTTGAATTTTTCAGAGACCCCCCCCCCCCTTACCAATATTATACCTGATGCAGGCAAATGCATATCCTTACCTAGTCATTTAAGATGTCCTCCTTGTCTCTATTTCCAGAATATTTCTACTGAGGTCTCCTTGCTCCTGCAAGCAGTTACCTTGGGCAAGATTAAAGACAATGCCATACTACCCTACCTCCATCTCTGCCTTTCTCTCTTTCTCAGTCTCTCTTTTTTGTCCCTCTCTCATGGCTGTCATCTGTTTCACAGAAAGCATGAACCATATATCTGCTTTCGGTGAAAGTAAAACACTTCCCAAATCCAGTACTACTCTGCTGCCATATACTGCTTCAGTCAGCTTATTGACCTTTACATATCTCAGGCATAAATCTAACCTCGATCCACTGGGCCTCTTAAATTATAGGAGCTATATATCTAGATCTTTAAGCTTTCTAAATGATCTCTTACTGGCCTTGAGGTCAGGGGAAGTCATCCCTTCGTCCTCCCTCCTTCCTCTTTCTCATGAAAGTATGGTGCGACTCACAGCAAAGCTCTCTCCAAAGAAATCTTTCTAATGGCTAGCTCTCTTGTCCTTTCACTGTCTTAACTGTAGGTCAACCAAGGATCATAAAACATATTCTTGCCCACTTCCTTTGCAAGTACTGCTATAACAGTCTTATACCTCACTTTGGAATGTGATAGTGGCATTCCTTGTCTGGCACCTTAGAAAAAATGAAACAGAAATAGCACCATTTTCACATCCTGTTACAATTAAGTTGTGTGATGTATATCCTCTTCTCTGTTTCCATAAAATCTTTGTTAAAACATCCATTTCTTGTCTCATGGATTTCCATCTCTTTTGAGAGACAGGATAAAAAATTGTGTTCTTAATGTGACCATGGGTTAACTCAGAGGTAGACTAGCTTACCTGGGTGATATTTGGTGGGATAATCTCCAGAATTTTTTAACTAATATGTAGCATCTGGTAACAACTGGGAACAAATGATCACCTTTCTAATGTGCCCAAAGCACACCTCTACTGTGTTGACAAACTACTGGACCTGTGGTATAAGGGAGCAGAGATCAATACAGTATGAGTCTTAATTGTTCTTGGAATATTTCCTCAGCAGAAAACTAAGCTAAGTGAAGAGCAGCATTAGAATCTTAGGGAGGGTGGGGTGAACTGGGGAGAAATGTATGTTCTAGAATGGCTGTTTCAGATGAAAACCCAGGCATGTTATACATGAAAGTCTTTTAAAAACACTTTTGAGGACAGCAAATGGTAGTATGAGAAGTTCCATGCCGGTTCTGCCCCCAACCCCCACAAGGTCACCAAGGAAAACAACCAGAAATTGGTAGAATCAACTTTGTAAGATTCTGAAAAGCAGTCAGAAGGTTTCAGCAAGTAAACAAATGCTGAATTAAGTACAAAGTGACTTCTATATTGTAGGAAAGCTTTGGTTTCCAACACAGTTGAGACTGTCCTATTCTGCAGCCAGGTGGCTCTGCCATTTTAAGGGGGCAGTGGTAGGCAGAACTCCCAAATAGGAGGCTGGATCTTTGGCTCTGGAGAGAGCAGAGCAGACTTTAGTGTATTATAGTGGAGGTGTCTTATGAACTAGCTGGGACTGCCTGCCTGAAGGACTGAAGTAGTTGCTTTTCTAGGTGTAGTCTGTCTTGGGACTCATGCAGGGTGAGAAGTGATGGGCAACGCCTGTACCAACCTAGGGCTACAATTAGTAGAAAATATAATTAATGTCTAAGGGTCAAAGGAAAAGCCAGAATGAGTGTTTCTTTCAGAATTTGCTTTCAGAGGCACTGTGTATCCGGAGAAATTAAGGGGAGTGTGCATATGCTCAGGGCAGTATGCATGCTGTGGTGCAGTGGACATTTTTATATAGCCTTTCTCACCATGATTTCATAAATCCACCAAATGACTGGGTGGGGCTATGCACATGAGGTGCTTGTGGCCCACCAAGGGGAATGGATAGCTTGCTAATAATGTAAATAAGGATAATGGCACATTGTAGGGGTACAAATAAGGTGTATGGAACCCTAACGAGGGGATTGGTCAGTTTTGCCATTCCACTAGGCTTAAAATGAGCCATCCCAGAGGTGGGACGGGAGGATCTCACCACCACCAAGAAAGAAGAGCTAGGAGTGGGGCGCATCCTTTGGACCCAGGATCCCTGCACTGAGAAGCTCCTGGAACCCAGGAGACTAAGATAGAGAGCTGTAACACCAAAGATGGTGAGAAGCTATGACAGAGAAATGGTGGCAGCAGAGGCACTGGAGACCTGCAGGAGATGGTGTGGTGGGCTTCCCAGCCCTTGGAGCAAGAAAGCTGAGTGCTTTTGGGCAGAAGGCTTGCTGGCAGAGTATGGAGTTTCTGGGCACTTGGTGGAGCTAGGTTTGTCAACCCATGGAGCTAGAGCTGAGTGCCTTCAGGCCAAGGCTTACCGGCAGAGTGAGGTGCACTTACTGGCGGAGCTAAAAGAACTTTGTAACACTTGCCTGAGCAGGGCAGAGGCCAAGGGGCCAGAGAGAGATGTGCCTGTGGCCACAGCTGAGAATAGGCTGACCTGATTGAAGAACTGTATCCTGAGTGTTCCTGAACCTGAATTGTAACCTGTTACTTCCCTAATAAATCCTATAATCGTGAGTATTGTCTGTAAGTTCTGTGTAGCCACTGCAATGAATTATCAAACACAGCAGATAAGTAGACAGTGCCATGGAGGGATGGCTGGTGTCAGAACTGGTAAAAAGGTTGGAGGGTGGAGGCATATCTGACCTCCACCTCATAGGAATCAGCCTTGGGCTGTTGATCTTGATTCTTCTTCCCTCTTGTGAAGTTAGAGAAAGTCAGATGCCTCCACAATGCCATTTGTACACATGTACAGAAGACACCTGGGAGGACCCTACAATTCCACCTTGGGTTTTCTGCAAGCAAGCCCAAGTGCTGAAGGAAGGCACTGGCAGAAATCCAATTTTCAAAGACTGGGAGAGTTCCCCATCATCACTTTTTTTTTTTCCCTTCTTCTTGCTTTTCCCTGGAGTACAAGGAATTTTCTTCTGAACACTGTCTGGCAGCAGGTTAGGGAACAAAGTTCTAGTTGTCCATGCCTGTCTAGTACAGCAGTCTTTGCAACAATAGTTAGGGAAGGATGCTGAGTAGATGGACTATTATAGCTTTCAACAATTAAAAAATAATTGCAGTTCCTGGGGAAGGAGAAGAATATGAGTTCCAGAGTTACCACCTTATAATATTGAAATGTCCCAGTTTCAATAAAAAATTAACAAGGCACATAAAGAAGTAGAAAAGGATAGCCTAATCAAAAAAGAACAAAAAGAAGTGACAGAAATCATCCCTATGGAAGCCCAGATAATGTTAGACCAGAAAACTTAAAAAAAAAAAAAAAAAAAAAATTAAATATGCTCAAAGAACAAAAGGAAAACATGAACAGAGAAATAAAGGAAATCAAGAAAAAGGAACAAAATGAGAATTTCAACAAAGAGATACAAACTACAAAAAAGAACCAAACAAAATTACTGGATCTGAAAAATATAACTGAAATGAAAAATACAATGGAGAGACTCAATAGCAGACTTGAGCTGGCAGAAGAAAGAATCAGTGAATATGAAGACAGAACAACTGAAATTATCAAATCAGAAGAACAAATGAAAAAACGACTCAAGAAAAGTGAACAGAGCCTAAGAGACTTGTGGGAAACCATCAAGTAAATTCCTGCATGCTTCTGTCAGTTTGTCATACTGTGGGGGCTTGTGTGTTGCTGTGATACTGGAAGCTATGACACCAGTATTCAAATAACAGCAGCGTCACCCGTAGTGGACAGGTTTCAGCTGAGCTTCCGACTAAGACAGACTAGGAAGAAGGACCCAGTGGTCTATTTCTGAAAATAATTAGCCAGTGAAAACCTTATAAATAGCAGTGGAACATTGTCTGATATAGTGCTGGAAGATGAGACCCCCAGGTTGGAAGGCACTCAAAATATGACTGGTGAAGAGCTGTCTCCTCAAACTAGAGTTGACCTTAATGACATGGATGGAGTCAAGCTTTTGGGACCTTCATTTGCTGAAGTGGCATGACTCAAAATGAAAAGAAACAGCTGCAAACATCCGTTAATAATCGGAACGTGGACTGTAGGATGTATGAATCTAGGAAAATTGGAAGTGGTCAAAAATGAAGTGGAACACATAAATATCAATATCCTAGGCATTAGGGAGCTGAAATGGAATGGGATTGGTCATTTTGAATCAGGCAATCATATGGTCTACTATGCCAGGAATGACAGATTGAAGAGGAATGGCATAGTATTCTTTATAAAAAAGAACATTTCAAGATCTATCCTGAAGTACAATGCTGTCAGTGACAGGATAATATCCATATGCATGCACAGAAGACTAGTTAATATGACTATTATTCAAATTTATGCAGCAACCACTAAGGCCAAAAATGAAGAAATTGAAGATTTTTACCAGCTTTTGCAGTCTGAAATTAATCGAACATGCCATCAGGATGCATTGATAATTACTGATGATTGGAATGTGAAAGTAGGAAACAAAGAAGAAGGATTGGTAGTTGGAAAATACGGCCTTGGTGATAGAAATAATGCTGGAGATCACATGATAGAATTTTGCAAGATCACTGGCTTCTTCATTGCAAATACCTTTTTCACCAACATAAAAGGCGACTATACATGTGGACCTCACCAGATGTAATATACAGGAATCAAATCGACTACATCTGTGGAAAGAGATGATGGGAAAGTTCAATATAATCAGTTATAACAAGACCAGGGGCTGAATGCGGAACAGACCATCAACTGCTCATATGCAAGTTCAAGTTGAAACTGAAGAAAATTAGAACAAGTCCACGAGAGCCAAAGAACGACCGGGGTATATCACACCTGAATTTAGAGACCATCTCAAGAACAGATTTGACGCATTGACCACTAGTGACAGGAGGCCAGAAGAGTTGTGGAATGACATCAAGGACATCATACGTGAAAAAGTAAGAGATCATTAAAAAGACAGGAAAGAAGGAAAAAACCAAAATGGATGTCAGGAGAGACTCTGAAACTTGATCTTGAACGTTGAGTAGCTAAAGCAAAAGGAAGAAATGATGAAGTAAAAGAGCTGAAAAAAAGATTTCAAAAGGTGGCTCAAGAAGACAAAGTACAGCATTAAAGGACATGTGCAAAGACCTGGAGATAGAAAACCAAAAGGGAAGAACATGCTCGGCATTTCTCCAGCTGAAAGAACTGAAGAAAAAATACAAGCCTCCAGCTGCAACAGTGAAGGATTCTACCGGGGAAATAGTAAACGACGCAGGAAGCATAAAAGAATACGGAAGAAATACAGAGTAACCATACCAAAAAGAACTGGTTGATGTTCAACCATTTCAGGCAGTAGCATATGAACAGGAACTGATGGTACTGAAAGAAGAAGCCCAAGGTGCACTGAAGGCATTGATGAAACACAAGGCTTCAGGAATTGATGGAATACCAACTGAGATGTTTCAACAAATGGATGCAGCACTGGAAGTGCCCACTTGTCTATGCCAAGAAATTTGGGACTTTCGGCAAAATGGCGCTCTAGGCAGAAGCACCATGCCGTCCCTCCACAGCAAAGATCTGAAAAATTAAGCCAAACAGAGAAAACAAAAATCCTGAAACCCTAAAACATCAAATGAAGAGATAAAGAACTCAGCCAAGCACCAAATGGAGGGAGAAAACTGACAGAGAAAGGAGAGCGAGGAGAGACTCAAGCAGAGGTCCCCTATCAGCTAACACAGTGCGGATCCGCCATCTTGGACTCCTATCGGAGACCAGCAAACAGAGTATGAGAAAGCAGCTTCATGGAGCTTCCAGCGGGGGACAAAACAACTGGTAATTAGTGATATATGCTTTCCCAACACCCATCCTTCTTCACCCCCACTCGGCCTCCTCTGCTTCCCGCAGCCACAATCTCTTGTCCTGGAAGCAGTGGCTGCTTGGATTCCACCCACCCGAACGGGCCGGCTCTCTGGTGCCCTTTCTTGGCTGCTGGTGTTGCTTTTTTCTGCTTCTTTTGATTTCTTCCTTACTACTCACCACCTCCCCCTCCTTTCGCTCAAATACCTGGCTCCATGCACCATCTTTGCTTCTTCCTGAGGGGCTGCAGAGCTCTGTTCGAGTGTGGAGTTGCTTCCCGGTCTGGGCTGCTGCGCTGGTGGGATCCCGGGGCTTTTGTTCATTTGTTTGTTTTGAATTGTTTGTTTGTTTTCTTTTCCTTTTCTTGAGCTGGAAGCCCTTTCTGGCCAGGCGGTACTGCGTGGCTTGGAAACTAACCCCTTGGCTTGCACAGACGTGCCGAGGGATCCCTGAGGGGCATTTCTTTTTTCCCTTTTTTTCTGTTTTTTTGGGGGCTTTTCTTGTTCTTTTCTTTTTTTAATTTGTTTTGTTTTCTTTTCCCTCTTTTTCCCTTTTTGTCTTTCTTCATTACTCAGTTTCTCGTGTCTCTATATCATCCTTCTCTTTCTGTTCTCTGAATACCTGATGTTGTATACCTCTACGCCTTCTAGCCAGGCTGTACTGCAACACCTGAGAACAACTTCCCCAGACCTCATAGCTGCATTGGTGGGATCGCTGGGAACTTTGCGGTTCTTTAACCTTTCCAATTTTTATGCATTCTTTTCTTTTTTTCTTCCTCTTCCCGTTTTTGTTTTTCTCCATTTCATAGTCTCTCATCTCTCCACTCCAATGGCAAGCTCCCCTAGCATTCTTTTTTGTTTGTAAGTTTTTGGCTCCTGTTCCTCTCTCCTCTCTCCCATATCCATCTTAGCTCCACACATAACAATCTCCCCGCTACATCCTGCCTACCTGAACTGTGCGCTTAACAGGACACCACCAAGCAGCACAGGCATGGCCTACTGGAACCTGCCCTGCACTGATTACTGACCCGCCCTGGTGGCTGTAGTAAGTGCCACAAACAACCTGTCCCCGTAACTCCTCTTCAGCTAGACCTGCCCTGCTGTACCATATCTGAGTGACTGACCCTGCCAATTGGAGAAGGAGGCAAAAAGTATTGTGTCGACAGATGAGCAAACAACAAAGAACACACAGCTCGCCTGCTCAGACATAGCCAAATTTTAAAAAAAGGGACAAAACAAACAAATCTACAATCAATAAACAAGAAAAATAACTACTGAATGCCCAGAAGACAGCAGACAATATCAAAACATTTACAAAAACAGGACAGGATGGTTCCAATAAGCGTCCAAAAGAAAACACCAGATAACTTTCCAGTGGAAGAAAAGGCACTAGAACTACCTGATGGGGAATTCAAATATCTAATACTCAGAATTCTCCATGAGCTGAAGAAAAAGCAGACAAAAATGAGGAAAAAATAGAGAAATTCATGGAAAATACAGACAAAAAATTGGAAGAATTCAGGAAAATAATTCAAGAACAAAATGCCAAAATAAATTCAGAACTAGAAATTACACAAAGACAACAATTAGAAATCCAAAAGATAAACAACAAGATTTCAGAAATGGATGGTGTCATAGAAGGGCTGAGAAGCAGATTTGAAATGGTGGAAGACAGGATCAGTGGAATTGAAGACAAACACTTGGAAACAACTCTGTTTGAGAAAAACTCAGAAAAAAGAACAAAGAAAAATGAAGAGACCCTGAGAGTTATGTGGCATACAATCAAAAGCAAAAATTTTCGAGTGATAGGAGTTCCAGAACAGGGGGAGAAAACAGAAAACACAGGGAGGATCATTGAAGAACTGCTGACAGAAAACTTCCCCAATATCATGAAAGATGAAAAGCTGGCCATCCAAGAAGCTCAACGAACCCCATATAGGAGAGACCCCAAAGGAAAATCACCAAGGCATATCATAATTACACTCATCAGAACCAAAGACAAACAAAGAATCCTGAGAGAAGCTTGTGAAAAACAAGAAGTCACATACAGAGGAGAAACAATAAGATGAAGCTCAGATTATTCAGCAGAAACCATGCAGGCAAGAAGGCAATGGGATGACATATATAAAATCTTGAAAGAAAAAAATTGCCAGCCAAGAATAATATATCCTGCAAAACTCTCATTCAAATTTGATGGTGAAATTAGGTCATTTCCAGATAAACAGAAACTAAGGGAATATGTAAAAGTCAAACCAAACTTACAAGAATTATTAAAGGGAGTTCTTTGATCTGAGGACAAAGAACTTCAGTTCACAGGCAGAATCTAGGATGCAGGATCATACCAGCCAGATACCAATCTAGGAAATGAACTCTCAAGGACTATCCAAAACCAAAAGAAATATAACAGGGAATCAGAGCAGTTAATTAGTAAATGACAACAACATCAAAACAATAAAATTGAGGGAATAAACGGCATAGGTATAGAACCTTCTAATGGAGAGGAAGGCAAGGCGATACTAAGTAATGGTAGACTGCTTCAAACTTAGAAAGATAAGGGTAAAATTCATGGTACCCACAAAGAAAGTTAACAAACATACTCATAAAAATAAAGAGAAAAACACAAAGTCTCAGCAAAAACAAAACCTACAAAACCAAAAGAAATGAAAAAAAATCCACAAACAAAAGTAACTCAGCACAAGAGTAAGAAGAACAAAGAAAACTTCAGCACCACAAAAAAAAAGCACTACAAAATGACAGCAACAAACTCACATCTATCAATAATTACACTCAATGTAAATGGACTCAATGCACCCATAAAGAGGTGGAGAGTGACAGAATGGGTAAGAAAACAGGATCCATCAATATGCTGTCTACAAGAGACATACCTTAGAAACAAAGATGTGAATTTATTAAAAGTCAAAGGTTGGAAAAAAATATATCAAGCCAACAACTACCAAAAAAGAGCAGGAGTGGCAATACTAATCTCAGATAAAATAGACTTTAAAACAAAATCCACCATAAAAAACAAAGAAGGACACTATATAAGGATTAAGGGGATGATCCATAATGAAGACATAACCATAATAAACATCTACACATCCAATGACAGGGCTCCAAAATACATAAAACAAACTCTAACAACATTGAAAAGAGAAATTGACAGTTCCACAATCATAGTAGGAGACTTCAACACACCACTCTCAGTAAAGGACAGAACAACTAAGAAGAAACTCAGCAAAGATACAGAAGACCTAAAGGGCACAATCAGCCAACTGGACCTCATAGACATATATACAACACTCCATCCAACCACTGCAAAGTACACATTCTTTTCCAATGCACATGCCATGTTCTCCAGAATAGACCACATCTTAGGCCACACAGCAATCATCAACAAGAGCCAAAATGTTGAGATAATTCAAGTATCTTCTCTGACCACAATGCCATCAAGGTAGAAATTAACAACAGAAAGAGCAAGGAAAAAAAATCAATTACATGGAAACTGAATAATACCCTGCTTACACATCACTGGGTAATAGAAGAAATCAGAGATGGAATCAAAAAATTCCTAGAATCAAATGAAAATGAAAATCACATCATACCAAAACCTTTGGGACACAGGAAAGGCAGTCCTCAGAGGACAATTTATAGCAATAGATGCACACATTAAAAAAAAAAGGGACAAAATCAAAACGTTAACTACAGAACTCAAAAAAATAGAAAGAGAACAGCAAAGAAAGGCCACAGCCACCAGAAGAAAGGAAATGGTAAAGATCAGAGCAGAAATACATGAAATAGAGAACAGAAAAACAATAGAAAGAATCAACAAAACCAAATGTTGGTTCTTTGAAATAATCAACAAAATCGACAGACCACTGGCCAGACTGACAAAACAAAAACAGGAGAGGACACAAATAACCCAAATAAGAAATGAAATGGGGGCATTACAACAGATCCAACTGAAACAAAATGGATTATAACAGAATATTATGAAAAACTATACTCCAACAAATTTGAAAACCTAGAGGAAAAGGATAAATTTCTAGAAACATGCTACCTACCCAAACTACAACAAAGTGGTGTTGAAAATCTGAACACACCCATAACAAGAGAAGAGATTGAAAAGGTAATAAAAAAACTCCCAACCAAACAAAGCCCTGGCCCAGATGGCTTCACTGGAGAATTCTACAAAACATTTACAGAAGACCTTGTACCAGTACTACTCAAGCTATTTCAGAGCATAGAAGAGGAAGCAACACTTCCAAATTCATTCTATGAAGCCAGCATAACGTTGATACCAAAACCAGGCAAAGATGTCACAATAAAAGAAAATTACAGATCAATATCTCTCATGAATATAGATGAAAAATTCTCAACAAAATTCTAACCAATAGAATTCAGCATCATATCAAAAATAATAATAATACACCATGACCAAGTAGGATTCATACCAGGTATGCAAGGATGGTTCAACATTAGAAAATCAATCAAGATAATCCACCAGATAAATAAAAGGAAAGAAAAGAATCACATGATCATCTGAATTGACGCAGAAAAGGCATTTGACAAAGTCCAACACCCATTCCTGATAAAAACTCTCAATAAAATAGGTATAGAAGGGAAACTTGTCAACATAATAAAGGGCATCTATGCAAAACCAACAGCCAACATCATTCTTAATGGAGAGAGGCTGAAAACATTCCCCTTGAAAACAGGAACAAGACAAGGATGCCCTTTATCACCACTCCTATTTAACATTGTGCTGGAAGTTCTAGGTAGAGCAATAAGGCAAGAAAAAGAAAGAAAGGGCATCCAAATTGGTAATGAAGAAGTTAAACTGTCCCTGTTTGCAGATGATATGATACTATACGTAGAAAACCCTAAAGACTCCATGATAAATCTAGTGGAACTAATAGAAAGATTCAGCAGAGTAGCAGGATACAAGATATACAGTCAAAAATCAGTTGGATTCCTATACACCAATAAGGAGAATGATGAAAAGGAAATCAGGAAAACAATACCAGTTATAATAGCCCCCGAAAAGATAAAATACTTAGGAGTAAATCTGACCAGGGATGCAAAAGGCCTATACAAAGAAAACTGCAAAACACTACTGCATGAAACCCAAAGGGATCTACATAAACAGAAAAACATACCATGCTCATGGATAGGCAGACTTAACATTATGAAAATGACAATTCTACCCAAAGCAATTTACAAGTACAACGGAATCCCGATCCAAATACCAACAACATTCTTCAAAGAGATGGAAAAACTAATCATTAACTTTATATGGAAAGGGAAGAAGCCCCGAATAAGTAAAGCACTACTGAAGAAGAAGAAAGTTGGAGGACTCACACTACCTGACTTCAGAACCTACTATACAGCTAGAGTAGTCAAAACAGCCTGGTACTGGTACAACAACAGAGACATTGACCAGTGGAACAGAATTGAGAAACCAGATGTAAGTCCATCCACCTACGGTCACCTGATCTTCGACAAGGGCCCAAAGTCCATGAAAGAGGTAAAAGACAGTCTTTTTAAGAAATGGTGATGGCAAAACTGGGTATCCATCTGCAAAAAAATGAAACAGGACCCATACCTCACGCCATATACAAAAACTACTTCAAAATGGATCAAAGACCTGAATATAAAGTCTAAAACCATAAAGTTCATAGAAGAAAAAACAGGACCAACACTACAGGCCTTAATACATGGTGTTAACAGGATAGAAACCATAACCATCAACGCACAAACCCGAAAAGATAAGCTAGATAACTGGGATATCAAACACCTATGCTCTTTAAAGACTTCACCAAAAGAGTAAAAAGAGAACCTACAGAGTGGGAAAAAATTTTTGGACAGTACAAGTCAGACAAAGGTCTAATCTCCATAATCTACAAGAAAATCCAACACCTCTACAACAAAAGGACAAATAATCCTATTAAAAAATGGGCAAAGGAAATGAACAGACACTTCACCAAAGAAGACATTCAGATGGCCAACAGACACATGAGGAGATGCTTGTGATCACTAGCCATTATAGAAATGCAAATTAAAACCACCATGAGATACCATCTCACCCTGGCATTACTGGCACGAATCAAAAACACTGGAAATAACAAATTTTGGAGGGGTTGTGGGGAGATCAGAACTCTTATGCACTGCTGGTGGGACTGCAAAATGATACAACCATTTTGGAAAATGATATGGCGCTTCCTCAGAAAGCTAGAAATAGACATACCATTCGATCCAGCATTCCCACTCCTAGGAATATATCCTAGAGAAATAAGAGTCATCACTCGAATAGACATATGCACACCTATGTTCATGGCAGCATTGTTCACAATAGCAAAACGATGGAAACAACCTAGATGCCCATCAACAGATGAATGGATAAACAAACTATGGTACATACACAGAATGGAGTACTATGCAACGAGAAAGAACAACAATGAATCTGTGAACTATCTCATAACATGGATGAAACTGGAGGACATTATGCTGAGTGAAATAAGTCAATTACAAAAGGACAAATGTTGTATGAGACCTCTATTGTAAAAACCCATGAAAAAGTTCACACACAAAATTTAACAATCTTTGTTGGTTACCAGGGATGGGAGAGGTGGGGGGAAATCCTAAATAGGCAATAGA
Organism: Dugong dugon; assembly: GCA_030035585.1. Classification (NCBI taxonomy): domain Eukaryota; kingdom Metazoa; phylum Chordata; class Mammalia; order Sirenia; family Dugongidae; genus Dugong; species Dugong dugon. The sequence continues at coordinate 56,389,138 of CM057466.1, forward strand.
TAAGTGGTATCTTGGGTGAAGGGTGAGACAATACACAATACAGGGGAAACTAGCACAACTTGTACAAGGAAAGGTCATGGAAGCCCCATAGACACATCCAAACTCTCTGAGGGAGTGAATTGCTGGGCGGAGGGCTGTGGGGATCATGGTCTTGGGGAACATCTAGCTCAACTGGCATAACACAGTTTATAAAGACACTGTTCTATATTCTACCTTGGTGAGTAGTGTCTGGGGTCTTAAAAGCCTGTGAGCGTCCATCTAAGATACTCCACTGGTCTCATCCCTTCGGGAGCATGGGATAATGAAGAGAACAGGATACAAGGAAAAGATTAGTCCGAAGGACTAATGAACCACAGCTCCCAAGGCCTCCACCGGACTGAGTCCAGTACAGCTAGATGGTGCCCAGCTCCCACCACTGACTGCTCTGACCAGGATCACAACAGAGGGTTCTGGACAGAGCTGGAGAAGGATGTAGAACAAAATTCTAAGTCTCACAAAAAGACACCAGATTTACTGGCCTAAAGGAGACTGGAGAAACCCTGAGAGTATGGCCCCCAGACACCCTTTTAGCTCAGTGGTGAAGTTATCTCTGAGGTTCACCGTTCAGTCTGGGAGTGGACAGCCCTGTAAAACCAAATGGGACTAATGAGGTACAGTAGTCCAGTGACAAGGGCCAAAAGGCAGAAGGGGACAAGGAAGCTGGTGATAGGGAACACAAGGTTGAGTAAGGATATTGTTGATGTGTTGGGAGATTGTTAACCATTGTCATATGGCAACATGTGTAGTAACTGTTAAATGAGAAACTGTTTTGTTCTGTAAGCCTTCATCTTAAGTGAGAATAGCAGCACAATTGGAAGAGCGTAGTCAATGTCACTGAAGTGGGCATGTAGAAATTTTTGAAATGGTGTATCTTTGGCTATGTGTATTTTCACCAAATAAAAAAAAGGTTGAGGGTTGACAGGTTGTGGGGTTGTTAACCAATGTCATAAAACAATATGGGTACTACTGTTTCATGAGAAACTACTTGTTCTGTAAGCCTTCACCTGAAATACAATTAAAAAAAAAAAATGATTGTGAGGATGGCACAGGACCGTGTGGTGTTTCGCTCTTTTGTACACTGGATAGCTACAGGTTGGAGCTGACTCGACAGCACCTAAGAGCAACAACATGGATACAGTAATGGACTTTCTTGAAGACTGATGGGAGACAGAAGACAGGAAAAGCCATTTTTTGTTTGCTTCTGATGAAGAAGTTTCCAGCAGTTTCTGGGTTCCTACTCAGACTGGGTAGTTTTAGTAGCTGCGGTGGCAAAGTGTGGCCTGTACTCATGGGGCTCTGACTTTGGCAGAGGTTGTGACAATGGTAGGTGACTTCAGGTTCCCGGTCCTCTGCAGCTTCAGTGCGACTGTGGGCTCCTGGCTCACTGCAAAGCAATAGTACTTTGAACATTTGCCACAGTTGTTCTAGCAGTCTCAAATGCTCAGTATGAGCCCCAGGTAACACCCTTTCTCTTTTGCTCCTCTAGTCTTGGGGAGTAGTGTTTTCCAGCAGTTACTTATCTTTTTGCTTCTGTAGCCCTGCCAACACTTTTGCTAACAATTCACTGCACTAAATTTCTTTTGTTTGAAATACTTAGTGATTTATGTTTTTCTAAATGGACACTAACTGATATTATTTTCTTCTTGGGCATTCAGCCAGACTACATCTCTTTTCCCTTTCAGTCAGATGTGGCTGAATTTTAGATGATGGAATGTGACAGAAGGGAAATATGCCATTTTGGGGCCAAGGCTTTTAAGAAGTGGTGTGCTCCCTTTACACTCCCCCCTGCCCCCTTCTTCAGCTAGACATAATATCTAAGGGATAATGGAAGAACATGAGTCCCTGAATCACCGTGTGGAGGAAAGCCCTAGGCTACGACATGAATGGGAAATAAACATCTACTGTATTTGAACCTTTATATGTTTTGGGGTTTATTTGTTATCACGGATGGATTTATTCTGACTAATAAAGTTACTTTCCAAATATTATATATTTTTTATAGTCTGTAAGCAGCCAGAAATTCATTCATAGTAGCAGAGTAGTAGGTGACTTGTAAAACTACCTCTTTTTGGGGGCAAAGATTCATTGTATCTTATCTATGGTTGGAATAAAAATCTTAATAGTTTTGAATGACCCTAAATGTTTCTAAATAAATAGATAAGCAAACATATGTGCAAAGTGACTAGGTTCCAAACATGATAGACACATTTATAACATCGTGGTCTCCAAAGTGGGGTTCATGGGAGACTACCAGTGTAAATGCCTAGGGATGCAGATGATGATCTCTTGGGGTGAGGGAGAAATATAAAAACCTTCTCTCTCTATTTTATATCTCAGTCTTTTATCATTTTTACTTTTGAGTATGTTTTACATATAACACGGTAGTGGTGTATATATATATAATTTATACATAAAGAAGAATGTATATTGGAAGTATGTGTTCAAAATTTTATACTGAAAGTATATATGATTCAAAATATTTAGAGAACTGTATTGGTAAACTACATTTATTTAAGGGTCTTGGAAAAGTCTCAGTAACATGACAGTGTTATAAGTTCACAATATACTGGTATTAAAGGGATGGATAAGGGAGTGTTTAATAGAGAAATACACACAGCACTAGACGGGTTATAGTCTTAGTTCTATCTCTGACCTTCATCCATAATCCTGGACAAGTTAACTAATCAGCCCTGGTCCCATTTTCTTCACCTTAAGTTTGGGGATCAGGTTAATTTTAGTTTTTCATACTTGTGCTAAATTGTACTCAAGATGTTTCGATGAGGTCTTGTTGCTGTTGTTGTTTGCTGCTGTCGAAGCCCTGAAAATGCAGGGGGAAGGGAAGATCACAGGTGGGCTCCAGCCTTACTGCTTCATCTAGAACACCAAGTTCTTCTTATAGATCAAATACACAGCATAAGAACAAAAGAGGTTAGGGGGGCAGAAAAACTCTGGGTTAGATCACTCTTAAGATCTTTTTCCATTGAAAGGCAGTACAGATCATTTAAGGCCAAATAAAATTCAAGGGTATTGTAATTAATCTCTGGCACTACGAGTCAAAACCGACTTGATGGCAAAAGATTTTTTTTTCTTTTACTAAAAATAAAGGCCTATTTTAATATTAGACTATGCCATAGTAAATATAAAACAATTAAACGTTACTGATGTAACATGTAAGGTTGTACCATTAAGGTCTGACATCTCAGCTGGCCTTGACTTGAATCAATTTATCTTACAAAGTCAACCACAAGTATAACAGTGACTATATTTTATTCTAGAATCTTATCAAATTATTAATTCATGTGATCAATTTAACTGGCTAACAAAGAAAGAAGGAAACCAGAAAAGATCCCAAAGAGAGCATGCAGAGTTGGTAGAGTAGAAATCCACAACCGTATTCTTTCTTTTACCAAAGCTTAATATTTAATTACAATTTTTAAAAAATGTTATTGTTTTAGGTGAAAGTTTACAGTGCAAATTCGCTTCTCATTCAAAAATGTATACACAAATTGTTTTGTGACATTGGTTGCAATTCCCGCAATGTGCGTTAACACTGTTCTTAACCCAATAGTTGCAGTAGAGTAACTCTGGCAGTAGCACATTTAACATTTCCAGGGTGAAAATATTTTGAAAGACAGTAAAAAAGCTGGCGTATTTCTGAGCAAATATTTTAATTCTGTTTAGTCTCTAAATTTAGCTCTATTTGGACTTCATAATTGGCATTTTCTTCAGTTAGTTTTATTTACATGAAAAATTAAGAAGACTTTACTTATTTCACTACATAGCAATTCATTGCTTGCATTTTACACTGTCTTTCCACTTGATCATCTGACTCTGCTGGAGTATTCTGTTCTCCTTAAAAAACCCGTTGCCGTCATAGCGACAGAGTAGAATTGCCCCATAGGGTTTCCAAGGAGAGGCTGGTGGATTCGAACTGCCGACCTTTTGGTTAACAGCGGTTAACCACTATACCACCAGGGCTCCCTTCTCCTTAGACTCTAGCAAAAGTCAACAGTTTATACCAACAATGCATCTATGTTGGACTTTGAGAACAATGGTTTTAAACCCTACGCATCATAGTGTCATTTAAGTAACTGCAGCCAGAAACCACTCCTGTAGTCCTCTTATCTTCCTCTCAAGGTTGCATTTTGCAATTAGGGGCTGAATTATGTTGTGGGCGGGAGTAGTTATCAATGGGCCAGTGCTTGGAAACTATCTTTCCCAGGAGCTTGTGCTGTTTAGAGCCTATTTACCATCTTGACTTCGCATAAACCAAGGCAAACCTTCCAAAAGACTTTATTCTTTGCTCATATCATTCAATACCGTTCTGCTTAACTTAAAAACACATCACTAATCACCCTGGTTTGAAGTGTTTTCAATTTACACATACAAAAATGCAGGTCGCCTTTAACCAGTCCTATGATCTGTCCGGGAACTCTGGTGGTGTAGCGGTTAAGAGCTATGGCAGCTAACCAAAAATTCGAGACTTCGAATCCACCAGGCGCTCGCTGGAAACTATGGGGACAGTTCGACTCCGTCGTATAGAGTCGCTATGAGTCGGAATCGACTCGACTGCAACGGGATAATCTGTCCTATTCTCCACGACGGTTTTAAAAAAAAAGGATGAAAACAATATGGAATCCCAAATTCACACTATGTACACCATACACTTAGATACACCAGAATTTGATGAAAGACTGACCTCATCATAGCTACACAGTTTCAGCAGCCGAGTCGCACACCAATCCTCACTTCTTCCGGCCCCACCTCCGGGCCCGCCCGTTGGAGCTCCTAGCCCGTTTCTTCACAGCCAATAGGACGCGCCGCACCACGGGTCGGCGACAACTCTGGGGATCCGCCCCTCCGTCGCCCCAGGCCGGGGCCGGACCTCCACCCCTTTTTCCTGGCTGTGAACATGCGCACTCTCGTTGGGCCCGGGAGAGACGCTTAGGGATCGATTTTTTTCTCCTTTCTTTCCTCAGTCGCGCGGCTCTCCGAAACCCTTTCCATTCTATTATTGCTTGAGGACACCCCTCCTAGTCACTCTGAGAAGCTGCAGCTCCGGCATCGGGTGCGTCAGTACCCGGATGTGGAGCCGCTCTCGCCCGGCGGGGACTTTGTGGCGGGGCGGAACGCGGCGGCGTGCGCGGGGGCAGAGAGAAGGGGAATCCTGGGCCCGGGCGCCTGCCGGACGCCGAGAGGTAGCACCGCTGCCCGCGGGGGAGGCGGCGGCGCCGACGTTCGGGCGCCGACCCTGGGGCGAGGGCCCGGCGGAGAAAAAGAGCCGGCAGTTAAGTTTGCTCCCCGCCGCCCTCGCCGCCCCCGCCGGGCCAGCCTCTCCCGGCCCCCCGCACTCCCCGCGCTCCCGGCCGGGCGATAGCGTGATCTTCTGGCGGCCGTCGCTGTAGCCCGGCCGCGGAGCCCGGAGGAAGCGGGGGAGTCCCCGCCCACGGCCCCCTCCCCTTTGCCCGCCCGCCGCCGCCGCCTCCGAGCCGCTGCAGCCCGGGCTCCAGTTGGAGCGGGGGGCGCGGCGGCGGCGGCGGCGACGGCTAGGAAGCGGCTGTGGGCTCCGCGGAGTCCGCGCTGCCGCCCCCGTGAGTTACTCCCACGTCCCCCGGGGCTCGCTGCCGCCCCCGCCGGCGCCGAGGGTTCGGCCCGGGTCCAGCTCCCTCACGGGTCCCCCGGCGGCAGCGGCGGCGGCAGCAGCAGAGCCCACTGTCCGGGCCCCGATGAGTAACTCCCGGAATAACCGGGTGATGGTGGAAGGGGTCGGGGCCCGGGTAGTGCGCGGCCCGGACTGGAAGTGGGGGAAACAGGACGGCGGCGAGGGCCATGTGGGCACCGTCCGGAGCTTCGAGAGCCCCGAGGAGGTGGTGGTGGTGTGGGACAACGGCACCGCCGCCAACTACCGCTGCTCCGGGGCCTACGACCTGCGCATCCTGGATAGCGCACCCACGGGTAAGCCGCGGCCACCTGGCCGCATGCCTGCGCGCGTGGGGAACAAGGCGAGGTGGGGTGGGTGGCATTACCGCCGGCGAGAGCCCCAGGTGGAATGGCTCGTCGGCCGCGCTTTGCAGGAGTGAGCGGAAAGGGAAGAGCCAAAGGGAATTTTAGCTTCAATACCTAGTAAACAAAAACTTGGAGAAAAGACCTCCCCAAGGGAAATGATGGCAGCTCCATCACCTGGATGCTTTCAAGCCTGGAAGACACAAAGCGTCAGCAAGACGACAGACACCGTTCCCCTCCTTCTCTTTCTCTAGGAAGGAGTCTGGAGAGGCCTGTCTAATAAGCCATTGAAATTAATCAGCCACCAAGTGATAATTGTCTGAAGGGTGGCTCGCCTTGCCATCTGGTGCTCTGTTGACCGATACAATGCCTCGGGGTCTTTGGTACCACCTCAGATTTGTTTTGTTGTTGTTGTTTTGCCTGTAACACATACAATGACTTGATGGAGTTCAGTAGCCGAATGGTACTTGGGACGCTGTAGAATGATTTTTCATCCAAATTGTTTAATCTTCATATCCTAGGGGAAAACAGTCTAAGCTGTTGAACTGTTTCTTTGTGTTAAATACTTTTTCCAAGTCAAGATAGGTGACATGCGATGTTTTTTTTTGTTCACTCACATCCTGTCTCATACTTAAGGTGATGTCAGAGACTTCTCTACTCATCCTGCAACGAGTCAGTGTCCTTGTTGATTCACTAAATATCGGGCCTGTTTGTTATTGCCTCTAGAATTTTTACGTGGTATGATAAACGGCAAGTTTGCTCTCACAAAATAAACATCTAATTTATTTTAATCTAGTCATTTTCACATAGACTTATCCTTAATATTCTCTACTAAATAAAGATCAAATTTAAAATTTGATACTTTTCAGAATACCTAAATGAACAGGTACTAAGGCATTGTAATTCAGTTTGACTAAGCTTAACAAATCTTGAAATTTGTTGATAGTTATTGTTAGCAACAATAAATTGTGAATTAAATTAACATAAGCCAACTCAGTTTTTGAGCAAATAATTCATAAAAATGTGTTTCTTTTATTAGCTGGTTTTTTGAAAATTGAAAAAGTTGTATATACATAGTCAAATTGGAAAAAAAAAAGGTATGGTACAAAAAGAGGCAGCCATTGTTACTAGTTTCTTGTGTATTCTTACAGAATAATTTTATGTATTGCAAGCATATGTATGACTATACCGTAAATCTACTGTCCTTTTTAAGCACACAAATAGTAATAAACTGTATTCATTCTTATGCACTTTTTGTTTTCTTTCACTTAATACATATTGACGATTGTTCCATGTTAGCACATGTAGGACTACCTTATTCTTTCACGGCTTCATAGTATTCTAGTGACTGGACACAGTGATTTGTCTAAGGAGTACTTTATTGAAGGGAATTTATGTTGTTTCAGGTCTTCTTATTTATAATGATGTAGTGTGTATATCCTTGTTGAGTACATATGTGTTGAGTACTTCTGAAGAAGTGGAATTGGCTTTATCAAAGGGTACACATACGATTTTGATAGATGTTGACTAAATGTCTCTGGAGACATTTTACTAATATACACACCTAGCAGGAGCATATGAGGTATATTCTTGTTCCTGTACACTCTTAAAATTTTGTTATCATGCTAGCTAAAGCTAATGTCTGACCACAAGTCAATAATTTTTTCTCAAACTATTTAATATTGGTGTCCATTGGCATTTTATTACATTCTGTAAGATTTAATATGTATTGTAAGGAGTAATTGATATTTATATAATAGGTAGAATTTTTTAAAATTTAACTTTTCATTTTGAAATAATTTCAGACATACAGAAAAGTTGCAAAACTAGTAAAAAGGGTTCCGCTACAGACCAGAAAATTAACATTAATACAATACTATTAACTAGTCTACAGACCTTATTCACATGTAACCAGTTATCCCACTAGTGACCTTTTTCTGGCCCAGGATTACACATTGCATTTAGTTGTTATGTCTTAGTTTCCTCCAGTCTCCGACAGTTCCTCAGTCAGTCTTTGTCCATGACACTTTTGAGGAGTACTAACCAATAATATGGTAGAATATCCTTCAGATTGGGTTGTCTCATGTTTCCTCATGATGAAATTCAGATTATGTATTTTTGGCAAGAATACCATATGCCCTTGTTAATGTATCAGTCGTATCAGAAGGTTCACGATATCCAGATGTCTCATTAATGATGGTATTAAACTTGACAAAGAATGGGAATTTCAAGACACTTAATTGTGCTCTTGTGGAACCGGTACGTAGACCAAGAGGCTGTCATTTGAACAGAACAAGGGGATACTGTGTGGTTTAAAGTCAGGAAAGGTCTGCGTCAGAGTTGTATCCTTTCATTATACTTATTCGGTCTGTATGCTGAGTAAGCAATCCGAGAAGCTGGACTCTGTGAAGAGGAACGGGGCATTAGAATTGGAGGAAGACTCATTAACAACTTGCGATATGCAGATGACACAGTCTTCCTTGCTGAAAGTAAAGAGGACTTGAAGCACTTATTGATGAAGTTCAAAGACTACAGCCTTCAGTATGGATTACACCTGAACATAAAGAAAACAAAAATCCTCACAACTGGACCAATAAGCAACATCATGATAAATGGAGAAAAGATTGAAGTTGTCAAGGATTTCGTTTTACTTGGGTCTGCAATCAGTGCCCATGGAAGCAGCAGTCAAGAAATCAAAGGATGTATGTATTGCATTGGCATATCTGTTGCAAAAGACCTATTTAAAGTGTTCCAAAGCAAAGATGTCTCACTTTGAGGACTAAGGTCTGCCTGACCCAAGCCATGGTATTTTCAGTCACCTTATATGCATGCAAGAGCTGGACAACGAATAAAGAAGACCGAAGAAAAATTGATGCATTTGAATTATGGTGTTGAAGAAGAATATTAAATATACTGTGGACTGCCAAAAGAACGAACAAATCTGTCTTGGAAGAAGTACAGCAAGAATGCTTCTTAGAAGCGAGGATGATGAGGTTTTATCTTGTGTACTTTGGACATGTTATCAGGAGGGACGAATCTCTGGAGAAGGACATCATGCTTGGTAACGTGGAGGGTCAGTGAAAAAGAGGAAGACCCTCAACAAGATGAATTGACACAGTGGCTGCAACAATGGGTCAAACATAGCAATGATTATAAAGATGGTGCAGGACTGGACATTGTTTCATTCTGTTGTACACAGGGTGGCTGTGAGTCAGAACTGGCTTGACACCAGCTAACAACAACAGCAGTTTTACTCACTGTTGCTTTTGCATTATCAGTGCAATGTCAACATGAAAAAGGCAAATAATATCTTAAGATTATTGTGAAAATATTTTTGACCTCACTAAGTCCCTAAGAAGGTGTTGGGGAGTTCCCCAGGGATTTGAGGACCACACTTTGAAAATCAAGGGTGCCCTAGAAGAGAATCTCTCATTGAGGAGAAAGAGGTTTATATAAGAATGTTCATAGCAGCATTGTATGTAAAAGCAAAAAATTAGAAAAAAACTTACATGTCTGTTGAGAAGACAATGGATAAATGAACTGTGTGTATTTATGCAGTGGAGAACTGTACAGAAGAGAAAGTGAATGTTAAATCAAGTTGAAAAGAAAATCTATAGTATGTTAAGTTGCAAAACAATACTGTTTATTGTTGTAGGACAGGGGTTCCCAAACTTGGTACTGTTGGCATTTTGGACTGCATAGGATAATTCTTTGCTGTGGGTGGGCTGTCCTGTGCATTGTAGGATGTTTAGCAGCATCCCTGGCCTCTACCCACTAGATGCAGAAGCACCCCTTTTCCCAGTTGTGACAGCCAAAAAGATCTCCAGACATTGCCAAATAGCCCTTGGGGGACAAAAGCCCCCCCTCCCCGCATGCATTGAGATTTATTGGTTTAGGTATATGTACATGTGTGGTAAAAAGTGTACATAACTGCATGGTAATGATAAATACCAAGTTCAAGGGAGTGGATATCTTTAAGGTGAAAAGTGGTGAAGGGAATGTCATGCAGTTGGTGGAGGTACACGAGGGGCTTTAACTGTTTTGGCAATATTTTATTTCTTAAACTGGGTGGTGAGTACATAGGTGTTTGGTTTATTTACCTTTTTGTGTGTTTGGCGTATTTCATAGTTAATTTAAAAAATACACTGGTATTTCCCTGAAAGAGAACTAAGGTTGCCTTTGATTATTCATACTTTCTTCCTGCTTACTCTCCCACAATTTATTGCAGTATAGTTGGAAATTAAGAAATGAACAACCTTCAACGTAAAATTCTGTGAAACTTTATGAGTAGTAAGGACTCTGGAATGGTTGGGTCATTGTGAGTCTTTCTGATATCCCCTCACCACGTGTTGGAGATTTTTTCTAGGAATTGTTTGTGGAGTCTGTACTTTTTTGGCATATATACTTTATATTTTTCTGTCAGGAGTCACATGATATGTTTGAATTTATGGTCCAGGATAGCCAAACCTTGCGAAGAGGAGCATTTAGTATATATTTGAATGACACAGCTTTTAAAATTTTTTTATTTATTCTCTTGTTGAGAATATATACAGCAAAACATAACCAGTTCAAGTTTCTACACGTATACTTCAGTGACATTGATTACGTTCTTTGAGTTGTGCAACCATTCTCACTCTCCTTTTCTGAGTTGTTCCTCCTTCATTAACATAAAGTTACTGCCCCCTAAGATTCTTATGTAATCTTTTGAGTTGTTGTTGTTGTCAGTTTAATCCCATAAAATAGTTCTTAAAAGAGCATAATGCTCAAGGCAGACATTTTTTTACTAGTTAAGCTATTGTTTGTTTTCAGGAAGACTTCAAGGGATGTTTTTGGTTTAAGGTTTAAATATTATCTCAGGGCAGTAGTTTCAGGGGTTCTTCCAGCCTCTATGGCTCAAGAAAAGTCCATGAAAATTTGAAATTCTAATCGGTATTTTCCCTCTTTTGATCAGAGAGTCTTCTGTGGAAGCTGGGCACCATCCAGTTCTTCTGGTCTTATGGCAACAGAGGTAGTTGTTCATGGAGGCAATTAGCCACACATTCCATTTTCTGCTTGTATACCTGACTCTGCTTCTTCCTCTGCTATTCCAGGTGAATAGAGACCAAATTGTTGTGCCTTAGATAGCTGCTTGCAAGGTTTTAAGACCCCAGGCACTGTGCAGTGAACTAGGAGGTGGAATTGGAAGCACTAACCATGATATTAGACCTGTTAACGGGGATGTACCATGAAACCATGACCCTGAGTCTCAAAACCAAGGAACCAGATCCCATGAGGTGCTTGGTTATACATAAGCAGGCTCAGCAGCTACTCTTTTTTTTCCTTTTTTCTGTGTTTGTTTTTTTTTGTAAATATGCCTGTCATACAACTTTCATCAGTTTAACTTTTTACAGGTGTACAATTTATTGACAGCACTTCTAATAATGGACCGTGCAGCCCTACCCTTGATTAATAAGATTTTTCCATCACCATAAACTGAAACTCAGTGCTTCATAAGCGGTAAACCCCCCCCCCCCTTCTCTCTCTCAATCCTGCCCCTCGTAACCACAAATACACTTTGGTCTCTACAGTTTGCTCTTTTTGTCTTTTTCTATACGTGAGGTCATTCAGTATTTGTCCTTTTGTGATTTGACTTATTTCACTTAGCATAATGTCTTCTAGCTCCATCTATACTGTACCATGTATCAAGAATTCATTTCTCCTGCTGGTTGAATAGTGTTCCATTGTATGTATGTATCATATTTTGTTTATCCATTCATCTGTTGATGGACGTTTATGTTATTTCCATTTTTTGGCTTCTGTGAATAGTGCTGCAGTGAAGATTGGTGTACACATCTCTTTTGAGTCTCTGCTTTCAAGTGTTTTGAGGATTTACCTAGGAGTGGAATTGCTGGGTCATAGAGTAGTTCTATTTTTAGTTTTTTGAGGAAGGACCACACTGTTTTCCACAAAGGCTGCACCATTTTGCATTCCCACCAGCAGTGGATAAGGGTTCTGGTTTCCCCACATCCTCGCCAACATTTGTTATTTTCTAACGATATAACTTCTTATCTTGTGCCCAGATATATTTGGCTAATTTGTAGTATGTGGAAAGATTGTGGAAATATGTATGTTTTTATTTAATTACTTTGGAGTTAATTTTGTGAAGTTTCTAATCGAGTAGGTATAGTTGATCCTTTGTCTTATATGGACTGATCTTATAGGATTTGGTGAGAAACGTTTTTACTTTTGCTGTTTTTGTAGTCACTTAACTACAGAGTTGTATTGTTACCATAGAGAGTAGGGAAAATGAATTTAGATTTCCTATTAAGGTTCTTCCTACTGTCTTGGGTATGAATAACAAGAAGAGGTATAGATAATGAGATTTATGCAAAACTAGCTTCTGGTCACAGTTGTCCAAGGTGTTGTAGGGGCAGTTCTTTGTACTTTTCCTCCACCTCTTCGAAACACAAACCAAACCCACTGTGGTAGAGTCGATTCCAACTCATAGTGATCTTACAGGACAGTAGAACTGCCCCATAGAGTCTCTAAGGCTGTAAATCTTTATGACCGCAGACTGCTGCATCTTTCTCCTGCGGAGCAGCTGGCGGGTTCCAGCTGCCAACTTTTCAGTTAGCAGCTGAGCGCTTTAGCCACTGTGCCACCAGGGCTTCTTCCTCCACCTGTAGCAAAGAATATTTCCCAGATCACGTGTGGGAAAACTCCTTAGATGTTAAGCTCAGTTGAAGGTTTAAAAGTGCTGATTCTGGATAAAAAAATGACAAATTTTCATTTTCTGATACTCCTTATTCTATGCTTACTTCTGTTCTAGAACTATAGGAGTGAAGGGTGTTGCTAAGGGCACAAAACTTTAGGCGAAAACAAGACTTGTGGGAATAATGATTGGGCTGTAGGATCCTGACCTGGAAAGGTTCATGAAATATCATGAGATCTTTCTTACTGATGACATCTGCGAGGAAAACTTGATGTTCCTATAAATTCTGTCTATTTTAAAGCATGTAACATGTCTTTCCCTTTTTATCTCCATCCGCTAAAACATTTTTTTAAAAAATTACTCAATTCCATCTCATTCTTAATACTTCTGTTGATCATAGCTTGGCTGAATTAAGGTCCTTAAGAAATCAGCTAGTAGATCCTCTGTATGATTGGTTCTCAGATTTAGTACCTGAGGACCTTTAAAATGCAGGTTCTGATGCAGTGGGTCTGGAATCCAGCAGAGATTATTTCTCACAAGCTCCAAGGTGATGGAGATGTAGCTGGTCCATGGACACACTTTGAATAATAGCATACTAAGTGACTTGTCTCCTTGAGACGCTCAGGCTCTCTGTTTTCTCCTTTTCCTCTCAGCAGATTCCAAGTCTTGATTGTCAGTAATGCACGTCTTCAGTTTTAGAGATGGTCCTTATTGGGCAGGGAGAAGAGAATGTACAACTGAGATAAAGTAACATGTAACAGCTTTCTAATATATTTATTGTTTTGCAGATATAATGCTATCTTAATATATTTCTGGTTCTATACAGCCATATCCCACTGATTAGATATTTCGTTTTGGATGTGTTACTAGGTGGCCACTTACCAGGGTCTCTTCTCCACCCTCTTTAATTGCTAGCCAGTGTGATGCCAGTGCAGCCTGTGTTTCCATCTCTTACAGTGGATGTGCTGTGTTTTTTTTTTTGCACTGTTATTAGTTTGAGGGGAAGGTATGTGTGTGTTATTCTGGTATCCCCCATCTCCCAGCAGAGTCATAGCTCTGAATGAATATTTTCTAAATAAAATACAGTATTGCACTTTTCAAAGAATTTTTGCCTTATTTAATCTGAGGTTAGTTAGTATCCTAAGAAAGATAAAAGGAAACGGGCTCAGAGATTACATAGCTGGTGAATGGCAGATGTTGGGGTGAAAAGCTAGTTCATTGCTCTTTCCCCTGTATCCTTTTCTCCTACATTTATAGTACAGTAGTTCAGAAACAGTCAACATTTGTAGTATTTTTCTTTGGGAAAACTGATGATAAAATTTAAATAAACAACTTGGAAATGAAATTTTGGTGGTACTACCTATGGGTCAAAATCGACTTGATGGCACCCAGCAGCACCATCCCCCAAAAAACCCATCGCTGTCGAGTTGATTCCAACTCATAGCAACCCTATAGGACTGAGTAGAGCTGTCGCATAGGATTTCCAAGGAGCAGCTGGTGGATTCGAACTGCCAGCCTTTTGGTTATCAGCTGAGCTCTTAATCACTGTGCCACCAGGGCTCCAGCAACACAGTACCTGTTGTAAATTGGCAAATGGCTTTAAAAAAAATCCTTGTCTGCTTTTTATTTTCTCAATGATTTTAGCTGATTAAACTATTCTAAGTGCACTTCTATGATAAAAGTGTTCATGCTTATTGTAAAAAAATTGGCAACAACTAAAAATATAAAAAAGGAAAAAAGATGCTCATAATTTTGTTGCAGAAAGACAACTATTTTGGTATATTTTCTTTCAAATGCATTTTTTGCCCAGTTGAGGTTTTACTGTACAGTTTTATTTTCATACTTTTTTACACTTGACACACATGTTTTCTGTTTAAATAATTTACTATGTACTCCTTTTAGGGTCAGATAAGGTAATGATTTTTTTTATGCCTTAAACTTCCACATTTATGCAGAGAAATATGTATATATAGACTCCCTATCTTTCCCTCCCCAAAGGTGTATACCATAGATGCTGTTCTTTACCTTTTTTTTCTCACTAATTTTCTCTTTGACATCTTTCTCTGTTAGCACATGAAAATCTTACTCTTTTTAGTAGGTACATAGTATTTATTTAATAGGTACAAAATATTTGACTTAACTATTCCCCTTCTGATGCATATTTAATTTTTTTTTTCCATTTTAAACCATGCTGCAACAAGCATCCTTGTGTATATATATCTTCTTACTTTCAGATTCTGTGAATGGCTTGTAAATGACATGGCTAGATTTTCTTCACTGAACTTGTAATCTTTGATTTTTAATAGAATTTAGCTTGTTTATATGTATTGTGATTATATGGATTTTAAAATTTCTCCTACCTTTTCTATTTTCATATACATTTTACCCCCCACCCACCCCCGATTTGGAAATTTTATTTCCTTTTTTTCTGTTCTCCTAATGTTACCTTTTAATATTTAACAAACTACTTAAAGAGTTAATTTTCTGTGTAAAAAAACTAAACAGTCTCTTTTAATCTCCCCTGCCCTACACTTCTTCCCCTTTCTATTGCCCTGGTTTTATGGAAAGTAACTGGAAAAGTTGTCCCAAATCATTGTGTTTTTCCCTCTGGTAAATATATGATCCTTTTATATTTTAGGGTTTATTTTTAAAATCGCATTACTCTTCACTGTCATATTAATAATAATTAATTGGATTAAAAAATTTGGTGCTTTTTTACTACTATTTCTTGTATCACATGCATTCCCCTTTTTTGATTTTTCCTTTTGCTGGAAAAATCCTTTTTCTTTTATTTTTTGAGAAAGAGTAAGTAGTTTGGGTCCTTGCAGGCTTGAAAATTGCTTTATTTTTATCATGTTTACGACCCCCTTCAAACTTGACTAATAATTTAGGTTGTGTATGCACTTATAGGTCCAAAATCCTTTTCTCTCAAAACTGTGTTCCATTAATTTCTAGCATTTGGTACTGAGGATGAGAGGCCTTATGCTAGTTCATGGTATGATTATTTTAGTAACTTGATTAATGTAGCACTATTATTGGCCATTACAGTTTTTCTCTGTGTGTGTGTGTGTGTGTACAATATGTGAAAGGTAATTTATTATATAATTATATTTGGCATCCTGTAGGAAAACATGTCAGTTCTATGAAAGAGAGTTTTTGCTACCAAACCAAGTAATAGAGCTGCATATAGGCTGTCAGATCATCCAGCTCCCGCTAGGCAGCCTTTAGTAACATGGTATTATTTTTTTACTTTACTGCAGACTTTAATGTTTTACAGTTTAAGCAAACATTCTGCTTAAAGTCTCAGTCATCCCTCTCACTCTTGAAGCTAACTCTTGGCAGAAGATACAACACTATCATATCTACTCAGCTATCAGATCTTGCCCGGTATTCAAATTACTGAAATCCCACCTTGTTTATAAGGCTTCTTTTATTTTATGAGGAAACCAAAAAACCAAGCCTGTTGCTGTCGAATCAATTCTGACTCGTAGCTACCCTGTAGGATAGAGTAGAACTGCCTCATACTTGGCCTGTTAGCACTTACGTTTGTATGTGTATGGTCAGGGGCAAAGTAGATAATTATATTACCATGGTTGGGAGAAAAATTTCTGTTAGAAGTTAGAATTGGGATGGTGCCATGGATTGAATTGTGTCCCCAAAAATATCTGTCAGCTTGGCTGGGTCATGATTTCCAGAATTGTATAATTGTGTACCATTTTGTAATCTGATGTGATTTCCTTATGTGTTATAAATTCAATCACTATGAGCTAATAAGATGGATTAGCAGCAGTTATACTGCTGTGGTATACAAGATTGGATAGTGTCTTAAGCCAATCTGTTTTGAGATATAAAAGTGAGCAGAGACACACGGGAACCTCATACCACCAAGAAAGCAGTGTGGGGAGCAGAGTGCATCCTTTGGACCTGAGATTCCTGTGCTGAGATGCTCCCAGACCAAGGGAAGACTGATGCATCACAAGAACCTTCCTCCAGAGCCCACAGAGAAAGTGTTGCCCTGGAGCGGATACCCTGAATTTGGACTTGTAGCCTACTGGGCTGTGAGAGAATAAATTTCTCTTTGTTAAAGCCATTCACTTGTGGTATTTCTGTTATAGGAGCAATACATGACTAAGACAGATGACTAGCTGGCTTTCCCCTTTATCTATGAAACAATGGATTGCTCAGTTTAAATATAAGTTTTCCTCTACCTTTGAAAATTTAATTTGATGTTAATAGTAAAGTGTTAATAACTATTCCATAGCTAACTCACAGTTAATCTTGAAAGTGCAAATTAAAAAGTGATACCTTTTTGCCTCATACTGACAAAAATTAAAAATCTAGTAAGACGGTGTATTGGTGAAGAATGTGAGAAAATCAGAACTCTCAAGCTATAGGTGGGAGAATAAATTGGCACAACCTCTTTGAGGAACAAATTAGCAACATCTTCTAAACTTAAAAAACGCACATATCCTGCAACTCAGAAAATCTGGTTCTAGGTATATGTCTGTGAGATTCTCAGACATGCACCCATAAAGAGATATGTATAAAGAAATTGATTGCAATGTTATTTATAATAGTAATAATTTAGAAACTACTAAAAGTTTACAAATAGGGTAGTGAGTATATTATGTTACTGCCATACAGTAAAGTATTATTAGTTAAATAAAAGAATTAGGCCTATATTTACCAAATACATGTTGAATGTAAAAAACAGGTTTCAATGGCATACTGAAGATACTAATGTGTTTTATGTAATTAAAAAATCTAAAAAAAATTTACGTAAAAATATATGTAGAAAAGGGATAAACACATAGATTAGAAGGATTAGAAGGATATTTAACTTTTAGAAAGAGGAAGGGAGGAGGATAGGGTGGAGATCTGAGCTATCTCCCTAATTTATTTCCTAAAAGATCAAAGCAAATTTGGCAAAAAATGTGTTAAATCTGGGTAGTGAGTATATTAATGTCTTAATGTGATTTTGTACTCTTTTATTTCCCCACTCCAAACATTCCACGATAGTGCTTCCCAGTAAAACAGCAGTAAGTCTATTTGACAATTCAATTCTATTTAACAATTCAGTTCTTAAGAGAAACTGAAATACGGCATCTTCTTAAAATTAAAACAAACAAAAAAAATCCATGGTGCCTGGCTACCAGCACTGACTGCTCTGACCAGGATCACAACAGAGGGTTCTGGACTGCTGGAGAAGGATGTAGAACAAAATTCTAACTCACAAAAAAAAAAAAAAAGAAAAAAAAAGACCAGATTTACTGGCCTAAAGGAGACTGGAGAAACCCCAAGAGTATGGCCCCCAGACACCCTTTTAGCTCAGTGGTGAAGTCATTTCCAAGGTTCACCCTTCAGCCTGGGAGTGGACAGCCCCATAAAACCAGATGGGACTAATGAGGTACAGCAGTCCAGGGACAAGGGCCAGAAGGCAGAATGGGACAGGAAAGCTGGTGATAGGGAACCCAAGGTTGAGTAAGGATAGTGTTGATGTGTTGTGAGGTTGTTAACTATTGTCATAGGGCAACGTGTACTAACTGTTAAATGAGAAACTATTTTGTTCTGTACGCCTTCATCTAAAGCGAGAATAGCAGCACAATTGGAAGAGCGTAGTCGATGTCACTGAACTGTGCATGTAGAAATTTTTGAAATGGTGTATCTTTAGCTATGCGTATTTTCACCAAAAAAAAAAAAAAAAAAGGTCGAGAAGGGAGAGGGTTGACATGTTGTGGGGTTGTTAACCAATGTCATAAAACACTATGTGTACTACTGTTTCATGAGAAACTATTTGTTCTGTAAGCCTTCACCTGTATATTTTTCAAAATTAAAGTTTTAGGAATTATAGCTTTTTATTAGGTATAGAATGCCTATTACTAATATGCTTATAGTTCATTACAGAATACTGTCATCAATATTATGAACATTATGCTTATCTTTCCGTAGCTGTGTGTATGTGGCATCCCCCCCTTTTTGTCTTGACCAGCATCTTCATCTCAAGCATCTCCCTACTATGTTCTTATGTGACCCCACTGATGATAGTGCCAGGAGTGTGCATATGATCCATAATGGCCAATGCATCCCTTTCTAAGAGGGGTTGGAAATTGCATAAGTGCTTTTTATGATTAAAAGAAAAGTGATCTCTGTAAAATAATGTTTTATGTAGTATTAATATTTTCATTCTTATGTGTGAATGCAGCCAAATTCAGGAACACAACAATATTTCTCAGTATCTGCTTCACATTATTAATTGAAGAAGAATAATTTTCCATGTTTATAACTAAAATCATATGAGAAATATACATTCTCTAAAGTGGTTCAAGCCAAAGTTGGTGCTTAGCATCTTTAAATATTTTTTTAGTTTTGATGATTGTCTAGGTTCTTTGATAGCCTGGATTTTTTTTTGTTTTGTTTTAATTTTAAAAAGATGCCTTATTTCAGTTTCTCTTAAGAACTGAATTCTCAAATAGAATTGACTTGTCAAATAGACTTACTGCTGTTTTACTGGGAAGCACTATGGTGGAATGTTTGGAGTGGGAAATAATCTGAATTTAAATCCGAGGCCTAAAACTTCGTAGTTATGTGACTGTGAACAAATCATTTAACCCCATGAGCCTGTTTAACTATAAATTGAGGGCTACTAATATTTACCTTTTAGGATTGTTTGGAAAATTTAGGTGATAGGTCCAAGTGCCTAGCTGTGATTAATTAATTACCTTATGTAGTTTTATGTTGTTGGATCATAGAATACAGGAGATTACTAACGGACAGTTTGTATTTTATACTGTTCCAAGTTTGGTGTAATATGCTGGCAAAAATTACATGCCATTGTACAAATTTATGACTATAATGCTTTTAGTTTCTAATGATAATCATTTTTATATGAAAGTTTTTTTTTTTAATAATCAGATAAAATAACTTCTTCCCCCTGGGGAAAATATTTTTATTATATCTAGATCTAGTTTTCGTGTTTTTGACCACCGAAGCATGAGCAGATTTTTGCTTTTTCAGATGACATTCCTCGGCTGCAAAGCAGAAATAAAATCCTGCATCTAACTGAGTTCCTTGAGAGGTTTTTCTTCCAGTGTATTGTTGTTATTATTTTTTCTTTTCTCAGTTCTTACTCTTGGTTTTATGTTATGATAAAACCAGTTAATATCAAGTTGATTCCAACTCATGGTGACCTTATATGTCTCAGAGCGTAACTGCTGCATAGGGTTTTCAATGGCTGTGACCTTTTGGAAGTAGATTGCCACGTTTTTTTTCTGAGATGCTTCTGGGTGGATTCGAACTGTCAGCTTTTTTGTTAATAGCCCGGTGTTTGACCTTTTATACCACCCAGGGATTCTCTACGTAATGATAATAGAATGAAATACTGGCTCATGCTTTACTGAAGACATATTAAGTGTATCCCATACAGTTAAGAGAATACTTGTCATTTATTTGACTGGAAAATACGTATCTATGATTACATGTTTATAGCAATGGTGAGTTATTGTAATATGCACGTAATATGTGAAAATTGTCTGAAAATTTTCATAAAATTTTTAAAAAATTAAGCTTTTCACAGGTCAGGTTTATAAGAAGTCTGTAGGTAGAAGAGTGCAAGTGAATGTCTTAATTTCTAATGATTTCTGTTAAAGTTGTTTTTAGTGAGTGGTTTGATTGTATTACCATAGGTAACTATGCATACTTGACTTTGGGAAGGATCTGTATAAAGAAATGATATGCTTGCTTAACACCCTTTTTAGAGGGGTAAAAGTCATTGATGTCTGCAAGTGTATGTCCTGAGAGTATAACAATAACGTTAATTACTGTTGATTAATTAATATTATATAGCACTGTTCTGAACCTTTACATGAGTCATTTCATTTAAGTCCTGTAAGAATCCTATGAGGAGTGAACAACAGCAAGAACAAAAAAAACGGTTGCCATTAAGTCGATTCCGACTCATAGTGACCCTATAGGACAGAGTAGAACTGCCTCATAGGGTTTCCAAGGAGCTGCTAATGGATTTGAACTGCTGACCTTTTGGTTAACAGCTGAGCTCCTAACCACTGTGCCACCAGGGCACCAGTGAGGAGTGGATACTAAAATTATCACCATTTTACACATGAAGAAACCAAGGCCAATGGTCTACAAATGTTTTTAAATCACTCATTCCAGTAATACTAATCCTGCCAGGAATAATTGTGCCTGTACTTCCGTAAAGTCATATTCATAAATCATATACATCTACGATTGTACTAACTTATTAGTACATTAAAAAAGTGTACAAAAATAGAAATTTAAAAACTTTACCTCCCGTCAAAATATGTTCTTTTTTTTTTTAATGAAAGCAATATGATTTTCTTTATCATTTTTGAAAATCTTGGTTTAATATGTTAGCAAGTCAAGTCTAAGTAAAATTCAGTTTATTTTTATTCTTGATTTTATTATCTTCTATAGCTAGAAAGGAGGCCTCATAGATGAGAATGGAAGAAGTGCATTTCTGATTTATCTATGCTGGTTATTAAGCTGTTGTCTCTTGGCTTCAAACCTACCCTTACATACTCTGCACGCATTCTCCTTTGACAGCTGGGGTCCTGTTGGCTCTGCCAATAGGGAGCACTAGAGGAAGACTGGAAGGCTGGAGGGAGAGAAAGTGCTTGCTCTTCGCCATTTTACTTGCTCTTCTTGTCAGTGTCATCTCAGCAGGAACAGTTGATTCCAGTATCAGCATTTGATCCTTGTTTGCATGTTTCCAGTGTCACCAGAACCAACCTCAGTGTGCACCCATTAGAGACAATAGCACCAGCCAGTTGAGCACCCCTCTTTAAAGGTCTTGGTCCCAGCTCCATGCGGCTTCTCTTTGAAGCCTCTTACATTTTAATAACCCCATTTTTTCTTTGTTTCCCTATTTCTAGAGGTGGTAGGATGGTGTGGTTTCTGCCTCCTGACTAGACCCTGACTAATACAGTGTGCTAAACCTCGATACTCTGTGTTTGATCGCATTTACCCGTTATAAGTAAAAGTTTCTGTTGAAGTTAAGATGGTAATTTTCCATCTTTTCCGTTGCCAGTAATTTCTTACAAACTAATTGGAAGGTATTTCACTTTCATATTTTGAACAAATGAATTCAAAACCCTCTGAAGTTTAAAATGAATTAAAAAAGTATTTTCTTTTAAGCATACAGATATGAGAGTTGATTGGTGATGTGCGTGATTTTCATCATTAAAAACCATATAATGATGGGAACATATCCAAACGTCATTACTATGATCAGTACTATGCTCATCCTATAATACAAGTTTCTTTTGGACAGCATTTATTTTCTCATTTATTGGCAGACATTGTCTTTACCTGGAAGGGCCAGATTAAATGGGTATAATTTTTAAAAAATAGCTTCTTAGGAGCGTTCCTGTAAGAACTACTTTTCATCACAGAAGCATGCAATTTTGCGACTTTATTATTTTGTAAAAGATAAACATGGAACTTATCTCTAATTTTGGCTTTTTAAAGCACCTTGTCTAAAGATAATCAGTAATGCTTTGCTTTATATCATTAGGATACAGTCCACAAAGCCACTTACCTAGGCACACAAAAGCTGCAGCATGTCTTAATATGCTAGAAGTGGACATCAGTGAGGGCCTTGCTTATCCCTCCAGGTCCTCAAAGTCTCACTCACCCTCAGGATACCTTGTGGTCTGTGTGTGACGTGATTATTTATGGGGAACCTAGTGAGAGCGCTAGTGTCAGTTTACCAGTTTATAATGAGTAAAACTTAATTTCATCCTTCGATTTTTAGCAAAAAAGTATATGTGAAAGTAGTTTTAATGGAAGCCCACAACCTCTTATTCAGAATGCTTGGGCTTCTAAACCTTCAGATTTTAGAACCATAATATGATGTGTTTGCCACATCAGTGTATACCCATATTGGGATCACAGCAACACCCTGGGGTCAAATACCTTAGTATTTCTGCAGTGAAGCCTATGACACGTAAAGACTACATACTGTATATAGCCTGTTTGTTCAGGTCAGATTTTACAACTTATGTGAATTTGCTCCAAACTTACTAAATTTTTTTTTCTTAGAGTTTTTTTGGATCCTGGAATCGCAGATAAGAGATTGTGGATTTGTGTTTTCTGTTGCACTTCAAAAGATCATCTTCTGTATCTTTTAGGTCCTGTCTTTCACTTTGGAAACCACTGCTGTGAGTCACCAAGAAGGAGCTTATGTGTTTTAAGTAGTTGTAGGAAAATGTTTTAGAACATTCTTCCTTGTTATTCTAAACCCATTTCTTAACTCACAGATATTCATATCTCCACACATCACTTAGCTTGCCTCTCTTGCCATCATCTCTGGGGGATATGGTTGCCGAGATTGAACCATCTCCTCAGGTGGAACTAGGAACACAGCAACAATTTTTATATTTGCACACCCAGAGATTAGCTCTGTGTAGAGGGGACAGGTCCTTGTGAAGTAGTCTGGTACCTAAATTGTCTTTAAAACTTTGTTTCTGAGGGAAATGGGCTCTGAATTCTGAACAACTGGATTATAATGAACTTGTAGAATACAACTAAGATAAGGTGGGGTTTAAATAATGCAAAACAGCAGACGGTCCAGACATTCAGTTTTGGCTTTGGAATATATATATTTTCTCTTTTAAGCAGATATCCCATTGCCTTCGAGTCAATTCAGACTCCTAGCGACCCTATAGGACAGAGTAGAACTGTCCTATAGGGTTTCCAAGGCTTTAATCTTTACAGAAGCAGACTGCCACATCTTTCTCCTGCAGAGTGGCTGGTGGGTTCAAATCACCCACCGACCTTTTGGTTAGCAGCCGAGCGCTTAACCACCATGGCACCAGCGCTTCTTAAGCAAATGTACCTTTGTTGATATTTGTTTTCATTATAGTTAGTTTATATTCTCTGAGCACAGATGTGAGTGTTTGATTTTCTCATAAGAATGATGTTTGGTAGGCTTCAGTTTACTGATGAGAAAACAGGCTATAAGAAATGAACTAACTTGCTCAAGATTTCACGAGTAACAAGTTAGTGGTGAGGATTCCCGTCCAGCTCTGTCCGTCTTCTTTTTTTTCCCCTTTTATAACATTTGTCTCTGAGTCATAATTCTTCACTGTGAAATGATGTTGGACTAGGTCAAGGTACACAGGTGTTCAGCTCCTAAAGTCATGAGTCTTTTACCAGTTAGCATAATCAAAAAAGAATTAAAGTAGGTAAAATCCTTAATTTTATGTGTACCTCATTAATTTTCTACTCCTCTGCAACAAGTGCTAAATAATAAATACATTACTAAAACTGCCAGTTATATGCCTAGTTTGACAACTTGTTTCTTTTGTTTGGATTGTGTGCCACATGATTGTAATTTTATTATGCGTGTCTGTAATAAAGTACTGCAGTATTATAAGTACAAGTATTTTACAGAGGCTGCAAAAATAGATGAGAGAATAACTTGTCCAAGAGAAAAGATGATGAGAGGAAGTATAGACTTTGAGTGAGACACCTTCAAAGAGATTTTCTTAACATACAGTAAGAGCTGGAAATAGATGTTTCACTCTACATACACTATTGAAGTGGACTGAAAATGGATACTTTTTAAGATTTTTAAAAGTATCTCTTTGAGATTTATTTATATATTAAAATAGGATTTAATAACATATGTTTTGAATGCAGTAGGTTGAATGGGGAACCCCATGTCCCTAAATATGTAATTATTCTTCGGATAGGATCAGAAAGAAATAGGGAAAAAACCCTGGTAGAGTGAAACTTTGTAACCATACCAACCTGGGTTTGAATCTGATACCGCCTCTTACTAACTTTGTGTGACTTCAAGGAGGTTACTTTTCTGAGCCTCAGTTTCTTCATCTATAAAATGGGGATAATAATGTCTACCTTTTAGGATTGTTGGGAAGATTAAATATGAAAATGTACCTAAGGCACTGAGCTTGGTACTGATAAAATAGTAGCTGATATTATTAATGAAGAGCCCTGGTGAGGCAGTGGTTAAGCATTGGGCTACTAACCAAAAGGCTGGCAGTTCAGATCCACCAGCTGCTCCTTGGGAACCCTGTGGGACAGTTCTACTGTGTCCTATACGGTCACTGTGAGTCAGAATCAACTTGACAGCAGTGGGTTTGGTTTGGTTTTTATTATTAATGGAGCCCTTGGGTGGTACAAATGGCTAACTTGCTCAGCTGCTAACCAAAAGGTTGGAGGTTCGAGTCCATCCAGAGATGCCTCAGAAGAAACACCTGGTGATCTACTTCGAAAAATCAGCCATCGAAAATCCTGTAGGGCACAGTTCTACGCTGACACATACAGATCTCTCTGTATGAGTCAGAATTGACTCAGTGGCAACTGGTTTAGTAGAAGTAATAATAACAATCATACTTTTATTAATTTAGAGTTTCTCAAGAGTAAGGAACGTGGAATGTAACAAGCAGCTGGCAGATCACAAAGGCCTTGCCCTCATTAGGAATTTTAATTACATTTGAGACAACTGCTAAATTAGTTAAGTGGTTTGATGGTTCAAGGAGAGTAAGATGCATCTCTTCTGGCTAACCCGCTCTAATCTCTATAATATTTTTTGTCACATTTGATTTGAGGTTAAAGCCGAAGGAATCCGTAAATCAGAAATAGAATTCCTTGGCTTCTTGAATGACTTCAGTGGACATTTATGCAACAATAAATAATTACATTTGAATAATGGTTAGTTGGCTCATGAATTCTTTTCTAATGGCAAAGTAAAATTTTATAATGAGACCAAAAACTCAGGGGATTAACTAGGCATCATGCTAGTGTAATAGGGATATTTATTGTTTGTTTTAAAGTTTTAAAATGATCTAATATTGAGATATCCAAAAAGATAAATGAATAATATTTAACAAATACTTGTGACCCCCATCTAGAAACAAAACATACTAACGTAGTTGAAACATCCTGTGTACTACTGCCCAGTTGTATTCCCTTCTTTTCTCTTCCTAAGGTAGCCACTATCCAGAAATTAGTTTTTTTTTTTAGTAGTTCACATGGATTTCTTTACATTTATGCTGCTTTTTATATATCTCTAAACAGTATTTCATACTATATTTGCAACTCTTTGTATTCTATAATTTTTTTATATACTCAGCATTATGTTTAAAGGATTCATCTATATTGATTGACTCTTGTACATTCATTTTAAATGTGGTGTAGTATTCCACTGTATAGCTTATATATGTACCCATTTTCTTGTTAATGAACAATTAACTTTTTTCACTTTTGTATAACGTAGTAAGTTTTACCCTTATATAGTGATCCATGTTAAAGTGTTTCATATACTGAACTGCTTGTAGTGAGAACTCTGGCTCTATCTTTCAATCATCTTTTTTACCTAGAAAATTTAAAATTTTACTTAAACAGAATTTGAACTGTTTTCATTGGCTGTCAGGAACTTGTGGTTATTGATCTGGACTAGCATGTTCTCCATAAAGTTTTTCAACAAAATACTTCAGCTATGTAAATTCTCTAAGTTATTGAACTTAGGCAAGATGCCATTAAAACTTAGAGCAGATGGTCGTTTGAGTATTAGTTGAGTGAGTCAGAAACTATCATCAGGTGGTTCATTTAATGGTGGCAGATGTCTCTTCAAAGCTTAGCAAAGGAACAGAGCATTAGCTCTCTAGGGTAATATAGTATTCTATAGAAAGAAGAAAAGGCGCTAATAGGTTTAGTTAGGGAGTTAAATTTCATGAAATGAAATTTTTAAGGAATAACTCTTGCCAGGGCTAAGGAGGTTTAGACTGGGAGGGAGTGGTCTTATATGAGAATGAATCGGGTGGATGTAATGAAGGGAAACAAAAAGGCTGCCAAAGTAGATCAGTAAATTGTTAACCTTATTTATTTTCTATTCCTGTTTTATGTTTTCTTTAAGTATCAACTTTTGTTTTAAAATCAATTAGTTACATTCTCGTTTAAAGTTCTGTAATGCTAATTTTGGTCACAGCTGTTCAGTAGCTTTGTTGGCATTTGAACTGTGGGAACCAAGAAAGGATTTGGATGTGCTTTTGTGTACATTAATGACTTTCCTGAAGTATTCTTTAAAACCGTGAATTATAGAAGGTTTTTTACCAGTTGTCATTGTGAGTTTAAATGGTTCCTTTTAAAGAAGCCTGAACACAGATTATGAACTCATGCATGCAGTTATCTTTGTACTTTGTGGAAAAGGAGCCTAGAGATGAAAATATTTGAATAGGGGAATAGTGGAAAACTGGACCTTTTTTTCTGGCGAGTTGGGGAAGTTGGGATACATTTGCCTTGTCTTTCATCAACCAACTCTCATTGGAAGAGCTGCACAGTTAGTTTAGGATTAACCTCGGAATTTATAGTACGTGCCTATATGTTTAGCACATTTTGCTTTTTGTGATGATGGAACTAAGTAGGTGACCTATTTTAGATCTTGTTCAGAAGCTTAGCCATTGTATGGATATTTAGTATTTACTGGTATTTGATATTATGATATTTTTGGTCACGGCTGCTTTCCTATGGTAAGACATATGTAGTTATTAGACTTTAATTTCAGGCCTGTGACAACCGGGAGTGTTTACTTAGATGAGGTACATGTTTTCTTTTCATTAGCATGAAATAGGTCATTGGAAGGGTTAAAAAAATAAAAACCATGTAAGTAGCAGTTACATACTCTTGGTTTCTGTAAATATTTACTTATGGCCCCTCATGTTTTTGTGTTTAACTTTTATTTTAATTATAAGTGACACAACACCAGCATCTCAGATGCATGTATACTGTGTATTACACTATTCTCTCAGCTGCTTTCTAGAGTAATACACAGTGTAGAAAATTTGGGAAACCAGAAAAGGTAATCCCATTCCCACATTTTGGGGATTATCTTTCTAGTTTTTCTACGCACATGGTACATATATTACACATATTATGTAGATCATTTATCAAAATGGCGTACTGTAGTTGTTTATAAACTATGTACTTTATAGAATGATGTTTTACCATGTCAATAACATTTCTTCTACAACATGGTTTAATAGCTGTAGAATTTCCTTCCATAGATTACCATAGTTTACACATACCTAGTGCTGTATTTTTTATACCAGTTATGTTAAATTTTTGCATGTACTTTTTAAAAAGGAGCCCTGGTGGCACAGTGGTTAAGTGCTGGGCGGCTAACCGAATGGTTGATGTTGTCAACCTGCCGTCTGCTCTGCTAGAGAAAGATGTAGTGGTCTACTTCCATAAAGATAACAGGCTCGGAAACCTTATGGGGCAACTCTGCTCTGTCCTATAGGATCGCTGAATTGGAATCAACTTGACAGCAATGAGGTTTTTTTTTTTTTCACCTTTTAAAAAATATAAAGGCAAGTTCAAAGTCATTGGTAACATTTGCAAGTGCCTTTCATAGAGGGGTATCAATTTATATTTCCCTTTCAGCGTTATCTGACTGGTTTTGTTAACACATCTTCTCATGCACTGAGATATTAGTTTTAATCTCTGCCAATTTAAGAATGTAACATTAGTATCTCTCGTTTTTTAATTTAAAATTAACATATTTATAAAAATACAAACAATTCAAAAATATTTAGAACAGCATGAAAGTGCCTTCCCTCTCCTCACCTGTGCCCCCTGGGCACCCCTAACCATTGTTAGCAGTTTGGAGTGTTTCTTCAGACTTTTTTCTGTACGTTCTGTGTGTGCTCACGTGGGCATGCTGTGTGGCTTCTGGGTCTTTTGTCATACTTAGGAAGGCCTTCCTCAAAATTGTACAATATGCTGTTTATTTTTTCCTAGCACTTTCATGGTGGTTTTTTTTTTTTTTCGTATTTAGCTTTTTAATTTCTCTTGAATTTATTTTTGGTATATTGTAGGAGCTATAACAAAGATCAACTGTTTTCAACTTGCTTTGTTTCAATTACTATGGTTATATACCAAATTACTTCAAAACTTAGTGGCATGAAACAACAATTTATATGTTCATGGCTTCTACGGGTCAGGAATTTGGAGACACGGGGGAATGGCTTGTCTCTGCTCTGCAGTATCTGGGGCCTCAGCTGGAAGATTCTCCCTCGGTGTGGCCTCTCCGTATGGGCTGTCCATTATGATGGTTTCAGGGTAGCCAGACTTATTACACATCAGCTCAGAGCTCCCAAGGCATGCAGGATGGGAATCCTGAGAGAGACAGCGAGCGAGTGCGAGAGAGAAACATATTAAGACATAGGAAGAGACAGGCAGGCAAGTGGCATCTGTATTGCCTTTTGTACCCTAACCTGAGACATCACATAGGGTCACTTCTGCTGCACTTCATTGATCGAGACAGTTACCAAGGGGTACTGAGGTCCCAGGGGGAGGGAACTAGACCCCATCTTTTGATGGTGGAGTATTGGTGTTACATTGTAAGAAGAGTATGTGGGATGGGATATATATTGGTGTGGCCATGTGGTGAAATGAGTTCCTTTACGTGGCATTTTGCCTTGGTTCTTTGGAAAAACAGCTTGAGAGATTTTCCCTCTAAGCCCTGAGGAGTTACCTTTGCTCTAGTTTTCTACCTCATAGGGTTTGTCACTTTTCTACAGGTTGATTGACTTTTTGTCTGGCCCTGGGCTGCAGCCTGCTCTGTGACTGGTCTGTTTTATGCACCTTGCATGGATTGGTGAATATACTATGCAAATGAAGTGACAGTGGACTATGCAAATGAGGTATCTGTGGCCTACTAAGAGAGGATTGGTCAGTTTGTGGCTCCCTGCTTGGAGGTGCCATACCTTGAAATTGACAAGGAGTTGTGTATATATGCAGCCCCCCCATAGAGGTTTTTCAGACAGAAAAAAGCAGGAAGAGAAGCAGAAGGAAGAGAGAAGAAGCAGAGAGACGAGGCAAGAAACCTCCCAAAAGAGCAGTAACAGGGGTCAGGGCTGTAACACTGAAGACAACAAGAGGCCCAGAAGGTGTCCAGTGGCAGAGTCTGTGACAGGCCTGGAAGGGGCCCTGCAGCAGAGTCAGTGATGATAGGTGGCAGGGCTAAGAGGAGCCTGCCCTTGGGGCCAAGAGGAACCTGTCCTCTGGAGGCCAAGAGGAGCTGAGAGAGTGGTCTTGCACTGAAGAAGGGAGACTTTGCCTACATGCTTCCTGAATCTGATCTTGAGTTGTAGTCTGCTGATGCTGATCCTGAGTTGTCCCTTGTTACTTCCTTAATAAACCACTTAACTGTAACTATGGTCTGTGTGTTCTGTATGGCCATTGCAACGAATTATCAAAGCCAGAAGAGAAGTAGAGTGCCATGAGAGGGACTGCTGGTGTCAGAATTGGTAAAAATGTTGGAGAGTGGAGGTATGTCTGACCTCCACCTCATAGACATCAGCCTTGGCCAGATCTTGTTTCACATTATCCCTCCAGCAGTTACACAGGTTCTAACACTACTTCTACTATTGTTGTTTTACAGGCTGTCATTGGGAAATACAGTTTGGCACACCTCTCCTCCACTTTAAATATACATTCAGTTTTTCCAGGAATATAACTGGTATATAAAGCATATATAAAGAAATATGCATGTGTATTTCAGTATTAAAATCTATGAATTAAAAAAAAACTGATATAAAATGAATTGTGATTCTTGGCATTTCTCTTAAAAAGTTGCAGTTTTATGAAAATCTTAGATTGACAGTTCTTGATCTGTTGATAGGTTTTAGAATTTACCTAAAATAATTATCTTTGTGAGCTAGGATAATTTTTTACTTTGTATACTTTGGTATTTGTGTTGGGAGACTGGAAATACAGAATTATTTTTCCAAAATGGACACTATATGGAATTTATTATATAATGATTTAATGCTAAATATAGCAAATTCTTAATAACCCAAGGGATGATTAACTTGTTTATTGATTATTTGGGTATCTTAACTTTTTTGTCCTTGTGTGATTAAAGAAGGAAAAAAAACCCCACAAAAACCTTTTCTTTGTATTTATTTATATAACCAAAAAGAGTTGCTAAAGAAAGGAAGAATAGATGGAGATTGCGTACAGCCCTTTAATGGATGTTCCGAAAGACTAAAGCATGTAATGTCGGTCAGTGTTGGTAGCTTTGAGTTGTGTAGTCATAGTTCGGTGGTTTTTAATTTCAGTTTACTTTCTGTTTAGACTAGAGTACAATTTCTTTCGTTGAGGCATTGGTGCTTCAGTGGTAGAATTCTCCCGTTCCATGCGGGAGACCTGGCTTTTATTCCTGGCCAATGCATCTCTTGCCCAGTAACCAGCTTGTGTGTTGCTATGATAATGAACAGGTTTTAGTGGAGTTTCCAGACTAAGACAAAGAAGAAAGGCCTGCAGTCTACTTCTGAAAAATCAGCCAGTGAAAACCATATGGATCACAAGGGACTGGGCAGCATTTCTTCCATTGTGCACAGGGTCGTCGTGAGTTGGGGGCTGACCTGATGGCTGCTAACAACTTGATTAGCGTTAGGACAGAAAGCATCATTATCACCTGATGAAAAGTAGTGCTCTCTCTCTCTCTCCTGGCAGTTGTGTTCATTGTTGCTATCCTGGGGTGAAGGCAACTGAAACGGAGTGAGAAGATAAGTATAGCCCCTGGGAAGGCATTAGCTTTGGGGAATAACCTGAGATACAGTATTAATAAGAAAATGGCCATGGAGAAGGTAGTTTGCTAAAGTAGGGATAATCCACATGTGAATAATTGAATGTTCCCTGTAGGGTAGCTATGAGTTGGAATCAGCTCGATGGCAACGGGGTAAATGTAGTCTCTGAGAAATTTATTGAGTTCTTTGGTTTCTGCATATGTATTGTAGAATTTGCCTGGAATATGTCATGATTTTGATCACTAAATTATTTAAATAGATGACTAGTTCATTTAATAAATTATATTAAAATTAAATTAAGTGCAGTATAATTTGTTATATTTGCATTTTGCTTTAAAGCCTTTCAAAGTGTGTTCACCTGTTACATCACTTTAGCCTCACATCTTTTTCCATATGAAAGAAAGTATC
Organism: Dugong dugon; assembly: GCA_030035585.1. NCBI lineage: Eukaryota > Metazoa > Chordata > Mammalia > Sirenia > Dugongidae > Dugong > Dugong dugon. The sequence continues at coordinate 56,420,875 of CM057466.1, forward strand.
TTCTCAATTTATAGATGAGAATATTGGGACCCAAAGTAATTTTAAGTAATTAAATTCTGAGTACTACCTAGCTAGTAAATTATAGAACTTGTTTCTTAAATCACATACCCTTGTTTTTCCATTTCGTGTAGTGATTTAAGTGTACAGGTCCGAAATCATGTTTGATCTTGTCATTTCCCAGCCTGACTCTATATATAATTTATTTCTGTTTTTCATGTTCCTGCCAAACAAAATTGTTGCTCCTGGTTCACTGAACACACTGTGCTCTTCTGAAATTTCTTCTTTCTTCCTTTGAAAGGTCTCCTCCTCTACCATTTCTATGAAACTTTTCCTGATTCGTTTTTTGATTTAGTTCCTTAGGTGAGTTCCCTTCTATCAGCGGAGAACTGGACTTGCATTTCCTAATTAGTGTGTGCTTATTTATTTTTTGTTGGTGGCTCCCTTTCTCTGTTTTTAAGCAGAGCAGTCCTAGATTTCAAATGTTTGTTGTGCTGTTTAATTAATTGCCTATTCCAAAATATCTGTAATGCTATCTGTTTTCTCTTGAGTGATCTCATTTACTCTTAAAAACTTTTCCTATGTTTTTTGTTTTCTCATCCATAGCCACCAAGTCCTAAGTATCTCCCTACTCTGTTGCTTTTCATTTCTACAGTCATCACCCTAATCTAAACTACCATTATCTCCCCTTGACTGCCTCATAAAATAAGCTTCTTATAGCTTGACTTCCTTTCTCTGGCTACTTTTAGTTTCTTCCTGTTTGTTACATTACAACAAGAGTGGTTTTGAAAGCACCAGAAGGCTTGCCCACAGTAGGAGTAGAGAAATAGTTACTCAATGAGTCAGTAGACACTGTTGTCTGCCATCTCCTATGCCCCTACACTCACGTTACCTGTCTTGTGGGAGGAGATGCAGGAGATGCAGGAGTGCACACAAAACTTCTTTGGTGTATAGTGTTATGCTGTTGTGTAATCCAGTAGGTACACTAGGCATCCTAGTTTCCCTTCCTCCCTCCCCTTCCTACTTCTCTCCTTCCTTTTTTTTTCCCCTTCATCTTCTCAGCTAAAACACAGGCTTATCCTCAAGCTTGGTCCTTTGTTGAGAATTTGGTTAACTTTACTCATAGAGGTTTTAAACTGGATATAGAAAATTAATAATATAGGATTTTTCCTTTATTAGGAAGTAGCAATAGTGTATTAATTCTTGTAGAGTTTAGTAATAATACTCCTACTTTTGTACTGCAGTTCTTGCTTATACAGCACATTCTTATTTGATTCTTAGAACATCTTTCACCTTTAAAGAACGTATTGCCTCCTGCAAAGGAAACTGAGGTCCTGAGAACTAAAATGACTCCTTTTAAAAATTTAATTATAGATAATTTCTAAACTTATACAAAATAGAGAATAACATAATGAGCTCTCATGCAACCATTATCTAACTTGAACATGGCTGGTCTTGTTCATCTAAATCTCACCTTACTTCCCCTCTACAAGTACCATTATTTTATATGTAAACTCTTCAGCTAAAATGACTTTTTTTCGAGGACACAAAGTTAGAACTTGAATTCAGGGGAGTCTTATTATTGTACTTACAGTATAGCGCTTGCTGGTAGTTCAGCGTGGGAAACCATGGTGGCATAGTGGTTAAGAGCTATGGCTGCTAACCAAAAGGTCGGCAGTTCGAATCTACCAGGTGCTCCTTGGAAACCCTATGGGACAGTTCTACTCTGTCCTATAGGGTAACTATGGTCGGAATTGACTCGACAGCAACGGGTTTGGTTTTTTTGGGGTAGTTGAACACTCAGGCTTGCCCGTATAGGATGTCCCTAAAGGAATGACACTGATGTTCATAAGCCACACATTGTTTTAAAAAAATCCTATTTTTAAATTTATTGAACTAGTGATATTATAACAGGTTAGTAAAGGAGCATTGCCCCAGTCCTAATGCTCTAAAATGTCAGTTATTTTCATTATAGTGGTGCATTTTATAGTTTGTCTGTCGCATTCATCCATGTGAACAGTTGGCCATTCTACCAAGTGCTCATCTCCTTTTTAGAGTTTATTACCTTTTTTTTCCTTTAAGTGGGGGGAGAAAAGCTCAACTACCGTATATATCTCTTTAAACTGGGATACTTGCCTGCTAATAGTTTTAAGGTTTATTCTTTTTGGAAAAAAGTTGTCAATACTTAGGGGTGGGTCAATGCTTAAGTTAATTGATAGTTTGTTTCCATAGTATCATGAAGACAAAATTGTCTTTGCTTTTGGAGTAATTGTTTACCTGGAGAGTAGATGGAAAATTCTCAAAAGATTTCTGAGTTTTTGAAGTCTGAAGCATGTACTTGGTGGTAAAGGATTCTAATTTCTTTCCATGGATTGAACCTAAGTTTCAGTACATGGATGAGAGCAAAGAAAATGCTGCCAAGAAGACCAGTGTTCTTACTAATGAAAAGGGAAGAGAGAGAAAGTATTTAGTTTATAAGTTGTATTGATTAAAACATTTGAGATCTATTATAATGAAACTATACATGGTACGGAGCCCTGGTGGTGCAACTGTTAAGGAACTGTGCCACTAACCAAAAGGTCAGCAGTTTGAATCCACCAGCTGCTCCTTGGAAACCTTACGGGGCAGTTCTGCTCTGTCCTGTAGGGTCGCTATGAGCCGGAATAGACTGGACAGCAACGGGTATGGGTTTTGATACATGGTATGTTTGAAATGTTATTTCCCACTTTATTAAAATATCTTGTAAAATGCTCCATTCTTATCTTTTCCCCGGGGAACAGAACAATATTCTATTAAATTATAATGCTAATAATTAATCTAAGCATTTATACTTATTTTAATAGGCATCAAACATGATGGAACCATGTGTGATACCTGCCGCCAACAACCTATCATTGGCATTCGATGGAAATGTGCGGAATGCACAAATTATGATTTGTGCACAGTTTGTTATCATGGAGATAAACATCATTTAAGACATCGCTTTTATAGAATTACTACACCTGGAAGTGAGCGGTAAGGGAAACAGTATTTTCTTCAATCTAGATTCCTTGTTTGTTTTCAACTTTTATACTACTTAGCTTTAAAAATAGCATTAGGAAATAGATTCTGATAGCTGGCTTACTACCAGGAGGTAGCAGATGGCAGTCTAGAGGTGGACCAGGCCTGCCATATAGTGAGAGAAGAGCTCTGTGAAGGTAGAGCTGTATGTATTTTTTTCCAGATAGACTGGGCTGTTCTTTCTGTAGCATTGAGACTTGACACTCCTCAGTGTTTGCAAATGCAAGGGCAGCAGAAGAGACACTGTTTTCTTCTCACTGTGCTGTCTATTCTGTTACTTGCTACCAAATGAACACTAGGGTCCATTGTTTGAGTCAACAGGCATTTATTAAGACTGTGTGGCAACTACTACACTTTTCTGCAGATTCAAATATAAATAAGACTCACAGTATTCTTAGAGTTTACAAGTTGAGGAAAATAATGGATCAACAATGATTATAATGTAATATTTTGAACTGTGGTAGACATGCATTAAGTGTCTTAGGAGCAAAGAGAGATGAATGTTAATTGTTAATGGATACAGAGTTTCAGGTGATGGAGTCTCCTCATGTAGATATGGATGATGCATAGAAGCAGGAATCTAGCCAGTCATAGGGAGGCATATGGAATAGTAGAAAGAACAGAGTTTGGAGTCAGACTGTCCTGGGCCTGGCCCTGCCATTTATTAACTGAGTGGTTTTGTGCTTTGTATTACAGTTTTTAAGGTTGGGATATAATGAAGACAATAACAATGAATAGAACAGTGAGTTAAATTAGAAAAATGAATAAAATAACACAAACAAGCAGAAAACTTTTCTGATTATACGAATCAGAAGGATGTAGAAGAATAAGGGGTAGGTGGCCCTGGAGAACAAAGCTGGCCCGGTTAATTCACTGTAGAATTTTTTTTCAAGGTCCATAATCTTCTGCAAGTATGTAATCTTCTGTAAGTAAACTTTGGAGACAATTTGGTGTAGGTCATATCAGGCCAGAGATGTATTTTACCGGGCACATGTAGTGTTCTAAATTTTTGAAGTTGGGTGATTTCACACAAAAATCTAGGCTTATGGATTCTTAAAATGAAACACACAAATTAGAAGACTGTCATCACTGGGCCTGCATTTGTTCATGGCAACAGCTGGCTGAAGCAGAGGAGCACCTTCACCCTGTAGGCAGATCATGCTGTCCAGTTCACTAAAGTCCCTGCCACTCCCTGTTGTCTTCCTAACCCTGAGGTCGAGTGCCACTTGTCATTTGTCGTTGCTGTAGTGGTATATTTCCTAGGTGCTCTTTCATTTATATTGAAATAACTCATTTATTATATTACTTGCCTGGTAGCTGGGAGGACTGGAGTTTGTCACTTCTGAAGTAGTGAAGACTATGTTGTTGCATCAAGTCAATTCTGACTCTTGGCAACCCCATGTGTGTAGAGTAGGGTTTTCCAGGCTGTGACCTTTGGGAAGCAGTTCACCAGGCCTGTTTCCTAAGGAGTCTCTGGGGTGAGTTCGAACCACCAACCCTTCAATTAGCAGCTGAGCATTTATTTAACTGTTTGTACCATAGTGATACCCTGAAGTGGTTAAATCAGGTTCAGTTGTTGACGCCATTACTTCTTAACTTTTTTGACCTTGGGCAAATTACTTAACCTCTTTGAGACTCAGTGTCCTCATCTATAAAATGGATAATATAATGTATCTTTCTCATAAGAAGCATAACACACTTAACACCTGTATCAGTGCTTTTACAATATAGTAAAAGCGTAGTACGTATTAGCTACTACTACTGCTAACAGTATTATTATTATCACTGTTACTGCCATCATCACCACCTGTGGAATGTAAAAGGTATTTTTGTGTCATGCTATTACGTTATTAACCAGAGCAAAGAAAAATATTTTCTATTTTCAAAATAACTCTCTTTATAGTCTTACTTAAAAAAATAAATTATTTTAAACCTATTTTAATATAAACTTGAAAATAAATAATTTTATTTTTAGGGTTTTGTTAGAATCCCGTAGAAAATCTAAGAAGATTACAGCCAGAGGAATCTTTGCAGGTGCCAGAGTGGTACGAGGAGTAGACTGGCAATGGGAAGATCAAGATGGTGGAAATGGGCGTAGGGGAAAGGTAAAGGTTTTTTCTTATTTCATCATGTTATTCTAGTTTTATGTTCAGGAGCTTTTTATTACTACTATAATTGACTTTCTTGGCCCATTTTTTTTTTTCTGTGCCAATAATAACTTTTAAAATCTTCGTTTCTTTTTCTCCTGAAAGAAAAAAGATTGTTCTTGCTGTGTTGTAAGCATTGGCATTCCTTGGAAAGGTTGTATGTAGGTTTTACCCTTTTTGCCTTTAGGCTTTGTGTTGCCATATAGTTGCCAGAATGCCTTTCTGAATGTCCCATTTGAGCCAATATCTCATGCTCTCAACTTTCCTACTATTAAAGTTTCATTTGAATTTGCCTATTTCGTGTTCCATTCCCTCGGGCCTATTTCTGATAGGTACTGTCAGCTACTTTGTTAACAGATCTGCTTAACTCTGCGACCCTTCTCAGGTAGGGTAGCTTGTAGGGCGCTGTAGGGTCAATTAAAGCAGTTGTTCTGAAGGGAATTTTACATAGTCTTATCTAACTGTCTAGCCAAAGATATCTGGGTAAGTGAGTTGTTGGTTTTATTATATATTTTGGATCTCATCTTGCTTTGCCTGATTATTCATTCATTGATAAGTCAGTCAACAGATTTAAAAAAAAATTTTTCCCATACAAAAATTTATATGTAGTTATGTGACCCTAATTGCTCTCCCCGTACTGTGGCAGCACACTCCTCCTTTCCACCTCTGATTTCCCATGTCCATTCAACAAGCTTCTAACCCTCTCTGCCTTCCTGTCTCACCTCCAGACAGAAGCTGCCTGTTTAGTCTCTTGTATCTACTTGAGCTAAGAGGCACACTCCTCATGAGTATCACTTTATGTCCCACAGTCCAGTCCAATCGTTGTCTGAAGAGTTGGCCTCAGAAATTGTTTTAGTTCTTGGCTGATAGAGAATCCAGGGGCCATGGTTTCAGGGGTTCCTCCAGTCCCTGTCAGACCATTAAGTCTGGTTTTCTTACTAGAACTTGAGTTCTACACCCCACCTTTCTCTTACTCCATCCGGGACTCTGTTGTGTTCCCTGTCAGGGCGATCATTGGTGGTAGCCAAGCACCATCTAGTTCTTCTGGTCTCAGGCTGATGAAGTCTCTGGTTTATGTGGCCCTTTCTGTCTCTTGGGCTACTACTTTCCTTGTGTCTTTGGTGTTCTTCATTCTCCTTTACTCCAGGTGGTTGGGACCAATTGATGCATCTTAGATGGGTGCTTGCAAGCTTTTAAGACCCCAGACGCCACTCACCAAAGCAGAACATTTTCTTAATCAGATTTGTTATGCCAGTTGACGTAGATGTTCCATGAAAGCATGGTCCCCAGACTCCTACCCCTGCTACTCTGTCTCTCAAAGTGTTTGATTGTATTCAGGAAACTCTTAGCTTTGGTTTAGTCCAGTTGTGCTGACTACCCCTGTAGCGTGTGCTGTCCTTCCCTTCACCTAAGATAATTCTTATCTACTATCTAGTTAGTAAATAACCCTCACCCTCCCTCCCCACCCTTGTAACCATTAAAGAATGTTTTCTTCTGTGTTTAAACCTTTTCTTGAGTTCTTAGAATAGTGGTCATATACAATATTTGTCCTTCTGTGACTGACTAAATTCACTCAGCATAATGACCTCCAGCTTCCTCCATGTTATAAGATGTTTCACAGCTTCATCGTTGTTCTTTATCGTTGCGTAGTATTCCACTGTGTGGATATACCATAATTTGTTTATCCATTCGTCCGTTGATGGGCAGCTAGGTTGTTTCCATCTTTTTGCTATTGTGAACAGTGCTGCAGTGAACATGGGTGTGCATATATCTATTTGTGTGATGGCTCTTATTTCTCTAGGATATATATATTCCAAGGAGCAGCATGATAGCTGGATCGTATGGTACTTCTATTTCTAGCTTTTTAAGGAAGTGCCAAATTGATTTTCAGAGGGTTTGTACCATTTTACATTCCCACCAGCAGTGTATAAGTGTTCCAGTCTCTCCACAGCCTCTCCAGCATTTATTAGTTTGTGTTTTTTGGATTAATGCTAGCCTTGTTGGAGTGAGGTGACACCTCACTGTAGTTTTGATCTGAGTTTCTCTAATGGCTAATGATCATGAGCATTTCTTCATGTGTCTGTTTGTCGCCTGAGTATCTTATTTGGCGAAGTGTCTGTTTTATGCTTTGCCCATTTTTTAATTGGGTTATTTGTCTTTTTGTTGTTGAGGTTTTGCAGTATCTTGTAGATTTTAGAGATTAGACATTAATCAGCATTTGTTGTAGTCAAAAATTTTTTCCCAGTCTGTAGCTTGTCTTTTTACTCTTTTGGTGAAGTCTTTTGATGAACATAAGTGATTTTTAGGAGCTCCCATTTATCTGGTCTCTCTTCTGGTGCTCGTGCATTGTTACTTATGGTTTGTATTGTGTTTATGCCATGGATTAGGGCTCCTAGTGTTGTCCCTATTTTTTCTTCCATGATCTTTCTCATTTTTGATTTTATATTTAAGTCTTTGATCCATTTTGAGTTAGTTTCTGTGCGTGGTGTGAGGTATGAGTCTTGTTTCAGTTTTTTGCAGATGCATATCTGGTTATGCCAACACCATTTGTTAAAGAGACTGTCTTTTCCCCAGTTAACGGACTTTGGGCCTTTTTCTAATATCAGCTGCTCATAGGTGGATGAATTTATGTCTGGATTCTCAATTCTGTTCCGTTGGTCTATGTATCTGTTGTTGTACCAGTACCAGGCTGTTTTGACTGCTGTGTAGGTATAATAGGTTCTAAAATCAGGTAGTGTGAAGCCTCCCACTTGGTTCTTCTTCTTGAGTAATGCTTTACTTATTTGGGGCCTCTTCCCTTTCCTTATGAAGTTGGTGATTTGTTTCTCCATCTCATTAAAAAATGCTGATAGAATTTGGATTGGGATTGCATTGTACCTGTCGATTGCTTTGGGTAGAATTGACATTTTCACAATGTTGAGTCTACCTATCCATGAGCAAGGTACGTTTTTCCACTTATGCAGGTCTCTTGTTTTCTTGCAGTTGTGTCTTGTAGTTTTCATCGTATAGGTCTTTTATGTCTCTGGTTAGATTTATTCCTAAGTATTTTACCTTCTTGGGGGCTTGTAAATGGTGTTGATTTGGTGATTTCCTCTTCGAGGTTCTCTTTGTTGGTGTAAAGGAATCCAACTGATTTTTGTATGTTTATCTTGTATCTTGAAACTTTGTTGAAATCTTCTATTAGTTCCAGTAGTTTTCTTGTGGATTCTTTGGGGTTTACTGTGTATAAGATCATATCATCTGCAAATAGAGATAGTTTGACTTCTTTCCTACCAATTTGGATGCCTTTATTTCTTTTTCTAGCCTAATTGTCTGGTTCCCGTTCTCAAGGGGAATGCTTTCAAAGTCTCTCCATTTAGGATGATGTTGGCTGTTGGCTTTGTATGAATGCCCTTAATTATATTGAGGAATTTCCCTTCTATTCCTATTTTGTTGAGAGTTTTTATCATGAATCGGTGTTGGACTTTGTCAAATGCCTTTTCTGCATTGCTTGATAAGATCATGTGGTTCTTGTCTTTTGTTTTATTAATGTAATGGATTACATTGATTGATTTTCTAATGTTGAACCATTTGTGCATACCTGGTATAAATCTCACTTGAGCGTGGTGAATTATTTTTTTGATATGTTGCTGAATTGTATTGGCTAGAATTTTGATGAGGATTTTTGCCTCAATGTGAGGATTTTTGCCTCAGTGTTCATAAGGGGTATTGGTCTGTAATTTTCTTTTTTTTTTGGTGTCTTTACCTGGTTTTGGTATCAGGGTTATGCTGGGTTCATAGAATGAGTTTGGGAGTATTTCATCCTTTACTATGCTCTGAAATACCTTTGGTAATAGTGTTGTTAACTCTTCTGTGAAAGTTTGGGAGAATTCTGCAGTGAAACTGTTGGGAGTTTTTAATTACCTTTTCAGTCTCTTCTTTTGTTATAGGTTTATTTAGTTGTTCTACTTCTGTTTGTGTTAGTTTAGGTAGGTAGTGAGTTTCTAGAAATTTGTCCATTTCCTCTAGGTTTTCAAATTTGTTAGAGTACAGTTTTTCATAGTATTCTGTTATAGTTCTTTTAATTTCAGTTGGGTCTGTTGTGATATCACCCATCTCATTTCTTATACGAGTTATCTGCTTCCTCTCCTGGTTTTCTTTCGTCAGTTTGGCCAGTGATTTATCAGTTTTGTTGATCTTTTCAAAGAACCAGCTTTTGGTCTTTTCAGCTGTTTCAATTATTTTTGTATTCTCTATTTCATTTAATTCTGCTCTAATTCTTATTATTTCTTTTCTTTTGGAACCTGAGGGCTTTTTTTGCTGCTCTCTATTTGTTCCAGTTGTAGGGTTAATGTTTTGATTTTGGACCTTTCTTCTTTTTGGGTGTGTGCATTTATTGCTATAAACTGACCTCTGAGCACTGGTTTTGCTGTGTCCCAAAGGTTCTGGGTAGGATGTGTTTTCATTCCCTTTTCATTCTATGAATTTCTTTATTCCATCCTTAATTTCTTCTATAACCCAGTAGTTTTTGAGCAAGGTGTTGTTCAGTTTCCATGTGTTTGATTTTTTTTCCTTGCTTTTTCTGTTATTCTACTTTTATGGCTCTGTGGTCAGAAAAGATGCTTTGTAATATTTCAGTGCTTTGGATTTTGTTAAGGCTTGCTTTATGGCCTAATATGTGGTGTATTCTGGAGAATGTTCCGTGTGCGTTGGTTGGAAAAGAAAGTATACTTGGTTTCTCTTGGGTGGAGTGTTCTGTATATGTTTATGAGATCAAGTTGGATGATTGTAGCATTTAGCTCTTCTGTGTCTTTGGTGAGCTTCTTTCTGGATGCTCTGTCCTTCACCGAAAGTTGTGTGTTAGAGTCTCCTACTACTATTGTGGAGCTGTCTGTCTCTCTTTTCAGTGCTGTTAGAGTTTGTTTTGTGTATTTTGGAGCCCTGTTGTTGGGTGTGTAAATTTTTATTATTGTTATGGCCTCCTGGTGTATTGACCCTTTCATCATTATATAGTATCCTTCCCTACCCTTTGTGGTGGATTTTACTTTAAAGTCTATTTTGTCAGAGATTAATATTGCCACTCCTGCTCTTTTTTGAATGTTGTTTGCTTGATATATTTTGTCCATCCTTTGAGTTTTGGTTTGTTTGTGTCTTTAAGTGTAAGGTATGTCTCTTGTCGGCAGCATATAGACGGATCGTGTTTTTTTATCCAATCTGCCACTCCCCGTGTCTTTATTGGTGCATTTAGTCTATTTACATTCAGCGTAATTATTGATAGGCATGAGTTTATTGCTGTCATTTGGATGCCTTTTTTTGTGTGTTGTTCACAGTTTCTTTGTTCCACTTAATTTTCTGTGTTGTATCATTTTTCTTTATGTATTTTTTTTTCATCTTTTTCATTGTTGTTGATTTTCTGTTTGATGAGTCTTTTATTTTTCTAGTTTTTTATTTTGACTTATAGGATTGTTAATTTCCTTTGTGGTTACCTTAATGTTTACCCCTATTTTTCTAAGTTTATACCAGTCTTTTATTTCTTTATATCACCTTGACTTCCTCTCCACATGAGAAATCTATGTCTCCATTTTTTAAATCCTTCTTTTTTGTTTTAATGTTGTCATCTTTTACATATTGACATCTGTTTCCCTATTTTCAGTGTTTTAGCTTTGATTTCCTTTTGTGACTTCCTTGTCTAGGTTGATATCTGTTTGCTCTGTCCTGTGTTCTTGTTATCTGATGTTCCTGATTTTCTAACTGGAGAACTCCCTTTAGTATTCGTTGTAATTTTGGTTTGATTTTTGCAAATTCCCTAAACTTCTCTTTATCTGCAAATGCCCTAATTTTGCCATCATATTTGAGAGACAGTTTTGCTGGATGTGTAATTCTTGGCTGGCAGTTTTTTTCTTTTAAGGCTTTATGTATGTCATCCCATTGCCTTCTTGCCTGCATGGTTTCTGCTGAGTAGTTCGAGCTTTTTCTTACTGACTGTCCTCTGTAGATGACTTTTCGTTGATCCCTAGCCGCTCTTAAAATTCTCTCTTTATTTTTGGTTTTGGCAAGTTTGATTATAATATGTCTTGGTGACTTGCTTTTGGGATCTACCTTGTTTGAGTTCAATGAGCATCTTGGATAGATATCTTCTCATCTTTCACGATATCAGGGAAGTTTTCTGCCAACAAATCTTCAACAGTTCTCTCTGCATTTTCTGTTATCCCTTCCTGTTCGGGTACTCCAGTAACTCGTAGGTTATTCTCTTGATTGAGGCCCACATAATTCTTAAGGTTTCTTCATTTTTTTAAATCATTTTATCTGATTTTTCCTCAAATAAGTTGGTGTCAAGTGCTTTATCTTCAATCTGACTAATTTTGACCTCCATTGCCTTAGTTGTGCTCCTGTGACTTTCTATTGAGTTGTCTAATTCTGAAATTTCATTGTTAATCTTCTGGATTTCTGATTGCTGTCTCTCTATGGATTCTTGCAGCCTGTTAAAATTTGTCATTATGCTCTTCTCTAATCTTTTTGATTTCCTCTTTTGCGTGTTCTGCGTTTTGCTTAATTTCCTTCCTAATTTCTTGAAGAGTTCTGTATATTAATCTTTTTGTTTTCTGCCTCCAGTAATTCCAAGAAATTTTCCTCCTCTGGGAAATTTCTAGATTCTTTATTTTGGGAGCTTGCTGAAGCCATCATGGATTTCCTCTTTATGTGGTTTGATATTGACTGTTGTCTCCGAGCCATCAATAAGTTATTATATTTATTTTATGTTTGCTTACTGTTTCCTAGCTTCTTGTTTTGTTTTGATTTGCCCAAACAGGCTGCTCGTATGAGCTAGTTTGATTATTGGTACCTTTGAAGCTCTAATATCCTGTGACCAGGTGGTTAGATCTGATACTAGGTATGTGAGCTCAGGAGTCCGCCCACTCCTCCTGTATGGATTCAGCTCAGGTGCCCAGGTAGATAGCCACCAAGTGTGTGGTGTAGGCTCTCACTTACAGTCCTAGACAGGCATGGGTGATTGGTGTAGGCACAGGCATCTGGCTGCAGCAGGGAGGCACACACTGAGCAATGCAGGAAGCTGACAGCCACCCCTGAGGGTCCAGGAGGAAGGCGTGTCTCTGTTCCCTAGAGCGTGTAGGTGAGTGAGTTTTGCAGCCGGACTATGAGCCCCTAATGCTATTGGCTGTAAGGACTGGGGTGTACCTCTTATTCTTGGGCCCCTATTGCAGGTGGCTAGGTGGCGTGGCTGGAGCCACCAGTCCTCAGGTCTGTGACGTGGGTAGGTGAAGACTCTGCTTAATGGGCAGAGCAGTGTCAGATGTCAAGTACCTGCCACTTCACAGCTGAAACAGTTGAAGTTAGACTTCTGGTATATACCCTCTTGTACTGTGGTAATGAGGGCCTACACTGTTGAGATGGGCCCACACAAGTCTATGCAGGGGGAAAGGCACTCAGAGTCCATGGATCCCTTATGCCTGTGCCTAGGCAAAGGAGCTGTTCCTGGCTTATCGGTACTGGCAGTTTATTTTTTCCTCTGTTTGTTGATTTGTTCACTCTCCAAGGCAGGGAGAATGTCTCCGGCAGCGTGACGGATCCTACTTCCAGCCAAGGGAACTCGGCAATTGCTGAAGCCGGTCCAGGACCCAGTGCAGAGCAGGGAGCGGGGAGGTAAATGGGAGAGAGGTTTTTCCCTAAGGGAGGTGTTTTTGATCTTCGTGGTTGGCCATATGTAGTTACTTATCTTTCGCAGATCCAGGGCTGCTTCTCACAGGGCTGGTTCTGGGTGGCCGTGTAGACTCTCTGGCACTGGGTCTCTCCTGGTGCGGAAAATGAGCCTCCTGAGCACCGCCGCTTGCCTGCCTCACCGCTCATCCCTGAGCTGCTCAGGCCTGAAGGTCTCAGGCTCTCGCTGGGTCAGGTCTGGCAACTCCTCGCTGCTTCCGAACCGTCTCTCCCTCCCACTGCCACTCAGTCCGGTTCCTCAACACTGCCTTTGATGTTCAGTGCTTGTAGATTGCTATATATAGTCAATTCACTTGCTGTCTTGACCGTGCCTCCCAGTCAGCAGATATTGAGTGTGTATACTCTGTGCTATGCTCGATACTGGATGTACTGAAATGAATTAACAGTTCACATTTGAGACTTATATGTTAATCACTATTAGCTCTAGTATTACTTTTTTGGAAAAAGGAAAGTTTTTTAGCCTTGAGGAATAATTTTAAAGTCTGTTTTCTGGGGATCCCTTTACAGAAATTCAGAAGTTTCTTTGATAAAGAGTTCGTACTATGTAAATTCTTTTGAACGTAAGATTTTTCAACAACATCCTTTCAAATAAATGTTTTCTGAATTCAGAGTGTTGTTATACTGGTTTCCTTTTAACAAATAAGGTCTAAATTTAATATTTGGAAGGCAGACAGTTGTATTTTAGCCATTACATTGTAAGTACTTCTTTTTTTTTAATTAAGGAAGCAAACTTTTGCTTTTTTTTTAATTCAACAAATATCTTTTGAGCACTTGTTAATGTGCAGGGATCTCATCCATGTTGGAGATATAACAGTAAACAAAAGAGACAATGTTCTTACCCTCCTGATGCTTGCCTTCTAATTAGGGGAGATAGAAAAACCAGAAATATAATTCTGAATTCTTGTGACTGTAGTGTGGTCTGAGGATCAGCAGCATTGGAGTCACCTGACAGCTTGTTGGGAATATGATAGGTAATAAGTTCTCCCACCCCCTGACCTTCTAAATTAGGATCGTCATTTTAACAAGATCCTTAGGTCATTTATATGCACATTAAAATTTGAGAAGCACTGTTCTATAAAGAAAAGTAGAGTGGTATGAATTTGGAAAAGGTGCCACCACTGGGGACCCATGGCTTGCAAAGTTAATGACACCTTTGTGAGTATCAAAGAAAAGGCATCCCTTTGAGGGTGGGGTCAGGAACAGCCTTGTTATCAGCACATAGGTCCTGGCAAGTGGATCTTGGGCTGGATGTCAGCCTCTACTGACCTCCTCAGCTAGATACCTTGTGCAGTGAACAGCCTCCACAGCCATTCATAGCAGACCTGTATCACACGTAGAAGAATATATAAAATGTATCTGAAGAATAGAATAACATGAACACTTTCATTCCCACTATACAGGGCAATCTGGACAGGTTGCCCATAATGCCAGGTGCCCAGGTTGCTATATATTTTGTGCTTCTAAGCTTACCATGGTCTACCTCAAAGTTTTTGTAAATTGAACTTAAAAAATATTAGTTACCCTTGAAGTTACTTAAATACTTTTTTGATTTTGTTTTGATTTTAAAGCATTTGTTTCTTTTTGTGATTAATAAATAGAATATTAGGAGGATGTTTAAATCTTTCTGTTTGCCTTTCTCAATTGAAAGCCCCCCATGTAACCACCCTCCTGATTTTTGTGTTTGTCTTCCCTTGCTTTTCTTTATCGTTTTATCACTTAGTGTTGTATCTTACAAAATTTAGGATTTAATTTTTCAGAAGCAAAGTAGCAAGCACAAACCTGGCTTTTGTAAAGAGAGAGCAGAATTGCCACTTTTAGATGAAGACTTCTAGGAGAATGTAAACTGAAAAGAGTCTCTGGGTAACCTCTCTTGCTTCAGCTTCACTGGGAGTTTACATGAATCCTGTGAGGAAGGCAGTGGGCAAGGTCGTTACTGAGTCCAGGGAAACATGGCTCAACCTACGCAGGACGTCAGGCAGGGCAGAAGTATGGGCTGGATGCTGGGTATTGGGCAGGAATATGGTTAGAGAGGGGGTGTTATATATTTTTTGCTTCTAAGCTTCCCATATCTACCTCAAACTGTTTGGAATAGGTCAAAGCAGAATGCTTTGTAGGGTGAGATGAGGGACCTCATGTGGCGTGGAATGGGGGTGTGGAGGAGAGAGTGGGAACTTCATCAATACATAGTCCAAATGATCAAGTACATTTGAGAATTTGTTCAGGCTCACTTGGGCAGTGTGTCCTCATGTCAATAAATGGTACAGAGGCAGTGGGGATCTTGGTGATAAGAGCCTTCAACATGCCTGGCTGCGGTCTGGATAGGTTGCCCTCAATGCCAGGTGCCCAGGAGTCTTCCTGGGAGCTCTCTTTGATGCCCTGTTATGTATGTGCATTGCCTCTCTCTCTGCTGCATCTCATGTTTTCTGTATCCCATGGCATCATCTTTTTTTGCTTACTTTGTCTTTTGGTGTAGAGCACACATTCTAGTAACTTCTTTTGAAAGTGCATGAGAAGTAAATTTTTAATCTTTTATTGTGAAAAATGTTTTATATTCCTTACCACACTTGTTTAAGTATATGGTTAGAGGCTTGGGAGTCATTTTTTCAACAGCTTTTGAGGGCAGTTGCTGTTAAAGTCCAAAGCCATATAAATGGAACTTGCTGGGTTTTGTTATTTTGCCTTTTTTTTCGGGGGTGGGGAGAGGAATAAAAAGTAGGCATTTTTGAGGCTTTGGGTCATCAGTATTAACATTTTTGGTTTGTTATGATTTAACAGATGTTACATTTTAAGAACAAAATGAGGAAAAATAAATGAAACCGTCTTGCACATGTGACTCTGAGTGAGTGAACTTAATATAATGGTAAATCTTCAGGGTAACATTGTTTAAGCACATGTTTGAGATCAAATGTCAGTATTATTGTCTGAATATTTTTGCCTGTGTGTGTGAATGAATTAAATTGTTAACATCCTCTTTTTCCATTCAGTACTGGCTGCTCTATCCCAGTGCCCTAATGTAACTGTATTAATTGTGTGTAGTGTATTCTTAAATGTTTTCTTAAGTACTACCACCTATGTCAGTGTTTTAAGACTGTTTTTGTTTTACAAATGCTTTTGAATACATGACAAGGGTTTCATATAAGCACACTAGGTCATATTTCTGTTTTTTTTGTTTTTTTTAAACAATTGTTTATTATGG
Organism: Dugong dugon; assembly: GCA_030035585.1. Taxonomy (NCBI): domain Eukaryota; kingdom Metazoa; phylum Chordata; class Mammalia; order Sirenia; family Dugongidae; genus Dugong; species Dugong dugon. Next base: position 56,436,988 of record CM057466.1, read on the forward strand.
AAAATTTCAAACATATAACAGAGTGGAAAGAATAGTATAATAAATTTCCACGCACCCATTACCCATCTTCAACAGTTATCAACGTTTTTTTAATGTATTTTTTTTTGGTAAAGAAACCAGGTTCTTTGGATTTGACTGATTAATTTTTTATGCTGTTCTTTGACTTGTTCCTCTAAATCTTGTATATCCTGTAAACTAGTTGTTAGATCTGGAGGCTTGATTAGATTCAGGCTCAATTTTATTTTGGCAAGAGTACCCCTTCTTAGTGGTTCTGTGTACTTCCTGTTGCATCATATCAGGGCGCACACATAGTCTGGTTATCCTACTGTTGGTGAAATTAAAATTGCTCAATGAGTACAGCTCTCGTCAGTCTGATCCTTTATAGTGTTTCTTATTAACCTTTTACCTAATGGTTTTAGTAGCCCTTCGGCACACATTTCTTAGAATTGAAAGTGGTTATTTTCTTATACCTCTCACTTATTTCTCCCTCAGTAATAAATCATATTAACAAATGAAGGGATTTCGTTTAATAATTCAGAGCTTGATGAATGAACTTGCTTATATCCCAAGAAGGTCCCTGGGTGGTGTGAATGATTTGCTCTACTCTGCTAACTGAAAGGTTGGTGATTTGAATCCACCTAGTGGCACTGTGAAAGAAAGACCTGGCAGTCTGCTTCTGTAAGATTACAGCCAAGAAAACCCAATGGAGGGCAGTTCTACTTTAAAGGACTTGAGGTTTCCAGGAGTCGGATTCGCCTCAATGGCAACAGGACATCCGAAATAATTTGAAATTTAGAGTGAATTTGATTTACATAAAATTTGTAGTCTTTTTTTAAAGCTAGTCAGATGCTTTTTTCTGTTCTCTAAAAATACAAACTTAGATTGCTTTACATTACATTGCATTTTTAAAACAAATCATGTAGAATCTGACTATATTAGAATCAAAACGAATTTTTTTTGCTAAAGGTTACATATTCCACTTTGGAGTGTTAGAAACTTCCTTTGTAAAGTTATACAGTGGTTAATTGTGCACAAATCATCAAGTGAAGCAAGGCAATGATGAACTCTAAATTCAGGATGTAATTACCTCTGTTGGGAGGTAGGAGGATGGGATTAGGGAGAGGTATAGGGGACTTGAAAAGTACTGCTAATATTCTTTTTCTTAGGGTGAGTAGTAAGTACATGGATGTTCATTTTATTTTTTTATTATTAAAGTTTACACTCCATATTTTTATAATATGTAATTTATTTCAAAATTAAAAAGAATAAATGGCCTCATTTTCTAATAGAATATAAAGTATTTCTGAAGATATTCATTAAATCGTAAACATTAAAAGTTTTTATCTCCACAAAAATGCCAAAAAGTATCTAGCTTACAAAACTACTTCTTTAATATAGGATAAAAAAAGAAAAGGTAATTGTATATCTTATTTGAGGCAATAGCCTGTTTTTTAAGTTCGTGCTTTTAAAATTATATTTAACATGGGCCTGTCCTTCTAAGTATGGAGTGGATGTATGTGGCTGACTATAGGTGTTAGGATGGTGAAAGGTGATCTGAATTGCATGTGTGCAGCTTTCCACTCTTAGTTGTAGAATATCCAACTTTAATGCTCATTTGTTTGTCATTTTTGTGGACTTAAATGTAGGCCCTTAAGCAATGGCATCCCAGTATTTTTTATATCGAATGGGTTTAGGAATCAGACTCATTGAATGTGGGGCCTAGAGACTGTGTCTGAATTTCTGTTGTAGACATGCTGATTTAGCTTAGATGGCCTGTTTGGGGGCAACTGAGGGATTCTGCTGTAGGAGCAAAAACAACTCAGGTCCTCTTTGAGCATTGCCACTGATTTAAGAGCCTTGTCTTGTCCACTCTTAGCTGACCAAAGGGCAGGTTTATCTTAAATCATTTTGGGTATTTGGTCAAAAATTCTAAATTTTGTATAGAATATGTGGGTTTAGAAGAAAACACTATTCTAAAAAGAAACCCTTTAACAATACAAAGTATTAAATTTTGTATACAATTACACATTTTCTGACAGTCTGTTACTGTAACTGCTAAGCCTCCCAATTTAAAATTTCCTCAGGTGGTTTAGAAGTTACCTTGTAATTGTTACAAAATATGTCTCTAATAATAATTTAATTATATATAGAAGTAACATGTATTTGGCAAATAATTAATTTTCATGATCCTGTTACACAGGATGATAGGTGAAATGATTTTTAAGATTGAAATACAATAATTAAAAGAGGTAACCTCCCCCTCCCTAAAAAATTATTTTCTCACAACATTCTGTTAGGTAACCGAAATCCAGGACTGGAGTGCATCAAGCCCACACAGCGCAGCGTATGTTCTTTGGGATAATGGTGCTAAGAACCTTTACAGAGTTGGCTTTGAGGGCATGGTAAGTAGTGAAAAACCACAACAGATGAAAAGGTTGGATGACTGAAAGGAGAGTAATAAGAATAGCTCTTATTGTATTCTTTTATCTTGTGACTTCTCCTTCTGCCAGTTGCATGCCTCAGGAAGTCTGTTGTGAATACAGCTTGTGAATCATGAATATTCAACCGGAAGGAAACCTGTAAAGTGAGGATTTAATAAACTTTCAAGACCTTTACATTTTTACCATGTCTGTTTAAACTATTTAACAGTAAATATAATTTTTCCCTCAGTTAATGTTTGAGTACCTTAAATATATGTCTACATATTTATATATTGATTGTATAGAGACGACCTCTTACAATGTTAAGGGGTGTATTTACTAAAATCCATCAGAAAGATTTAGAGTTACCTGTAAGGCCACTTCATGGCATGGACCCTGAGGACAGTATAATAATGAAGTTTTATGGTGCATTTGTATTCAGTGCTCTGGTATCTGATAAAAGTATAAATTACAATAAGATTTCTTCCCATATTTTTTAAATGAAATGTTGATAGTTCATAATGATTGATGTAGGAACATCTTGAATTACTTCAGAGCTTAGGAGAATAATGGATGTTTATTCAATGGATTATCCTATATTTCTGCACTCATGGAGCATCATTCAAATATTGACCTCAGCTGTTTAATATACAGGGTATAATTAAACATTATATTATGTAATGCCAAAACATTAATACCTTTCATATTCTTTTCCATCTTGCATATGTTCTCTATTCAAAGATTTTTTTAAATCTCATTTTTTCTCTACTGTTTTATACTCCTAATTAGGAGGGGAGAAAATACCCCACTGTCCCCTTGCCTTAATTTATTCTGTTTACATGTAAAAGCCAGCCACGTGAAGCCAAATACTTTATTTGCCGATTTTTATAATTGTAAATAGCTTCAGTTGTCATTTTTTAACTATTATCTTCATGCCTTTGTTTTTAAATTGTGGATTTTTGTAGGATTCTGACTGTTGCTTCAGATGAAGCCTCGAGTGCTAAATGTATTCAGGAACTTCATAATGAGTAGTTTGTATAGATTGATCACATTCTTTTTTGATGGCTGAGTAGTACTCCATCAAATGGCTATGCCATTATTTATTTAATCTGATTTTTGTTGGATATCTGGTTTTTGTTTTTTCTTTTACTGTTGCATAAAGTATTGCAGTAAACATTGTGTGCACATGTCTTTGCACACTTATAGGTATATGTTCTCAGGATAGATTCCTAGAAGTGCAATTGTTGGGTTAGAGTATCACATTAAAACAATTTGACCCCATGTCTCTTTGGCCAGGATTGAGGTAAATGTGATGCTCTAGCAGCAAAGGAAGCTATAAAAGAGAGTTGGGTTTTGTGTGTGTGTGTATATGTGTTTTATATATGTGTAAAGGAACTCCTTTCCTTAATAGAGTAAGTATATACTGATCACCCTTCCTTAATAGACTGTAATACTTACTGATACCTACTTACATGCCAGGTATTTGTTGCTGCTGAGTTGATTCCAACTCATAGCAACCGTATGAGTTGAACTGCCCCATAGGGTTTCCAAGGCTGTATTCTTTATGGAAGCAGATTGCCACATCTTTCTCCCATGGAGCCACTGGGTGGGTTTTGTCCACTGACCTTTCAGCACCAGGAGCAGTGACACTACCAGAACCAAAAACCCATTGTCGTTGAGTGGATTCCAACTCATAGTGACCCTATAAGACAGAGTAGAACAGCCCCATAGGGTTTCCAGGGAGTGGCTGATGGATTCAAACTGCCAACGTTTTGGTTAGCAGCCGAATTCTTAACCACTGTACCACCAGGGCTCCTTATATGCCAGGTTCTATTAAGTAAATCTACTTGTAAATTTTCAGAGTAACCCCCAAGGTTGCTCTTCTAAGTTCACATTTTCTTTACTTTTTTTTTTTTAATACCACTGCTGCCTCCCCATTCAGATTCTTAAATAGTAATTTGTTTTCTTATAAAAGCTAGGTAGAAGGGAACTTGAATTAACCAAGTTATAGTAAAGTAAGGACTAAAAAGGACTAGAAAAATTAACTGGACGAGAAATCAAAAGACTGGATTTGGCTCCATCCATTTCTACTTTCAGTATGTTTAATTTTGGATCATTTATTTTACTTCTTGCCTTCATTTCCTTATTTATAAAATAAGTTAATACCTGCCTTGTGTATCTCATAAAATTGGGAAGTTAAATGAGTTTAAAATTTTTTTTTTGTAAAAGTATCTTTAAAATTGAATGTGTTCTGCACATTTTAAATACTAGGTATTTGTTGTAATCCACCTTTAGTGTGTATTTTTAAAAATGTTAAAATGTTAAAGATTCAGGCATTTTATTTTTGAACATTTTGAATGCGATTCTATAGAAGAATCTTGGTCAAAAGGGGGAAAATGCAGAACAGAATTTAAAATTCTCAAAGACTCTGGACTTGCTGGAGCCCTGGAGACTGGATGAACCCCTGATACTAGTGCACTGAGATAATCTTTAAACCTTAAACCAAAAATATCCCCTGAAGTCTTCTTAAAACCAAGCAATAATTTAGCTTAACTAGTAAAGAATGTCTGCCTTGAGCATTATGCTCTTTTAAGAACTATCTATATGGATTCAGATTGACAGTGGCAACTCAAAAGGTTAGATAGGAAGCTTAGGGACCAGTGAGTTTATGTTAATGGTGGAGTAACAATTCAGAAAAGGAGGGTGAGAATGGTTGTACAACTTGAAGGATGTAAACTGTGTCACTGAATTGTACATATAGAAATTGTTGAGTTGGAATGTGTTCTGCTGTGTAAATTCTCAACATGCAGGCATTTTAATTTTGAGCTTTAAATAGAAGCTAAAAGTAAATAAAATATGATGTATTTGAAAATCAGGTTTATAGTTTCTGACAGGTGTGTTTGAAAGCAGTGTTTAATGTGACTGTTAACCCATAGCTACTCATGAGTTGTTGAAGGTGTGTTCTGAATTAACATTTTTGCCTATTTCAGATATTGAGCCATACTTGAAATTTTCATGGATAATTTTTCTGGTTTCTTTTCTTCCTCTTAGTCTGATCTGAAGTGTGTCCAGGATGCCAAAGGAGGTTCTTTCTACAGAGACCACTGCCCTGTTCTAGGTGAGTTAGCAGACTAAAGAAAATTACTAAGTCATGGATCAGAGCACATAGAATCAGTGAAAATGTTTAAATTGAACTTAAAAATATTAGTTGCCATTGAAGTTACTTAAATTTTTAATTTTATTTTGACTTTAAAGTATTAGTTCCTTTTTTGTGGTTTATTGAGATGCAGAAAGAGTTGTAACGTCTTGAGAATTGATAAGCCATTTATATGTCATATCCTTGAGAGTTTTATCTTTCAGCCATGAACTTACACTATTGAAAAATTTGGGTTAGTTTGCGTCAGTATTATGTTTCATATGCTATTGAGAGTAGGGTTATATAATTTAGGCTTCTAAATTCATTAGACTTTCTGTAGAATTGCCTTCTAAATAGAGAACAACTCTAAGACTAACGTGATATAGTAAAGATAATTTCATGTGTTGTTAAAATTTAAAAAAAAGCAAGAAAACTGCAACTATCTTCATTTTGTAGATTCTTTATTGTTGCCAGGAGGAACGTTTACCACACTCTTCTTATGAAACCTGTAGTCTCTGAATGCTTTCCGTTCTCATGTGAAATGTACGTGACTGTTTCCAAGTCATTTGACTTGTGTTTTTGCCAAAAAGTGCTGTTTTCTTGCAGTGTACCCTGATTTTTTTTTTTAAAGGCGAATGTCGAAGGGATACATATGTTTATTAGATCCCCATTTCTACTGCTTTCAGAAACTTTCTTGTTTTGTGTCTTGCCTTCAAAAGAAAAGTGCAGAATCAACATGCACATTTTGGATCACTCAGCATAGTGTCTTATGATTATGAATCCTTTGTCGCAAAACTAGCTTTTGAAAATAAGCTAGGGAATGGGCTTTGGAATATTTAGAAGCGTTCTTTAGACAAAAATCAAAAGAACCTTTGTTAAAAAATAGTGCTAAGCACTTCAGAGAAAAAATAATTTCATGGTTCTCTTTCATGTTCTCTAGTTATTATGACTCAGATGCAGTGATAGTCATCAAGCCATCCCAGCAGAAATGTTAATGTTTTCAACACCCAGAACTTTGTGTTCTGACATGGGCTTGCATAGGCTTTTGTGGATTCTACTCCTGTTCAGTCTTTGTTGTAAATCATCATATTATTTTGATTTTTGAGTTTGATGTTTGTTTTCTTTCTTCCCTTTCTGTTTTTTTTTAAGCTTTCTAGTTCTAGAATCTCCTGCTTACAATGTATTTTCAAAGCATTTTAAAATTAGATGGTAGCAAAAAGAAAATATCTAGAGCTTGTTCTTATTTAAAAATAATGCGATTTTATGTTGTTGCTATGCCTTTTTTTCTTCAACTTCCTCTGCAATTACAGGTGAGCAAAATGGTAACAGGAATCCTGGTGGATTACAGATTGGTGACCTGGTAAATATAGATCTTGACCTAGAAATTGTGCAGTCTTTGCAGCACGGCCATGGAGGATGGACTGACGGCATGTTTGAGACTTTAACTACAACTGGAACCGTTTGTGGCATTGATGAAGATCATGACATTGTAGTACAGTATCCAAGTGGCAATAGGTTGGTGATATTTCTCAATGTTAGATAATGGCAGATAGAATTAGTATATAGAGATTTAAAGAAGGCAAATAATGTGATGTAACCAAAGGCTCATTAAAGCTAGCTCTTAGGTAAAAATCAAGGCTTTGTTGGTAAGGTGAAACAAATGGTAAGAACTTGTATATATGTGTGAATTTATATGAGAATATTGATGATGCATTGTATTATACTCTTTTTTTCCTTTGGGGAGTAGAATACATTATATCAGTGTTCTCTCCTTATATAGCTGAAAAGGTCTGTGTTCATAATGGACCATATCAATCTACTGTGACTGTAAAGGACAAAAGTCGAACAACTCTGCCCATATTTCCAGTGTCATCTCTTGATAACATAGCTCTCCCTTGCCACAGACATGTATGCGTTTCCTCACATCTGTTCCTTTGCATACGTCACTTCCTCCATCTAGAATTCCCTTTCCTCCTTTCCTCCCTCCTTCTCTGGATTGACTCCTCTGCATCTTAGAAATACTGAGCTCACATGCTTTGGGAACTTTCTCTCTCCTCTCACGCAAATTGGTGTATGCATATGCTATTTGTTTAAGTCTCTATGTATTATCTATTAACATAGTTATTTATCTGATCCTCCAGATTGTGAGTTTCTTGAAGTCTTTGCCCCTAGGGGCCAAAATATATCCCATTTTTTAAATTTGTTTACAGTATTTTAAAGAAAAAGCAATCATTGAATTAAATATTTCTCTGAGCTTTATTATTGACATGTTCATAAAGAAACTAACACTTTGAGGAAGATTTTTTACATGGAATGAGAAAAATTAACATCAGGTTGCTTACAAAAGTATAGAATTGACTGCAGTTGGCTCTAATTGGGTTTAAATCTAAAGGATACACATGATCATCTCAATAGATGCAGAAAAACATTTGACAAAATCCAATACCCTTAAAATCCGGCAAACTGGGAATAGAAGGGAACTTCCTCAGCCTGATCAAGGGTTATGTATGAAAAACTTATTGCTAATATCATACTTAATGGTGAAAGCTTTTACCATTACCTGAACGTTTTCCCCCTAAGATCAGGAACAAGTTAGGGATGTTTACTGTCTTCACTTTTATCCAACATATCTAGAGGTCCCAGCCAGGGCAGTTGGGCAAGAAGAAGAAATAGAAGGAAGAAGTAAAGGAAAGGAAGAAGTAAAAATATCTCTAGTCACAGATGCCATGATTTTATAGATAGAAAAACTGAAGGAATCCACAAAACCACTATTAGAACTAATAAACAAGTTTAGCAAGGTTGCAGGATACAAGATCAATATACAAAAATCAGTTGTATTTCAGTACACTAGCAATGAACAATCTGAAAATGAAATTAAGAAAACAATTCCATTTACAATAACATCAAAAATAAATAATACTTAGGGAAAATTTAACAAAAGATATGAAAGCTATAAAACATTGTTGAAAGAAATTAACAAATACCTAAGTAAATGGAAAGATATCCCTTTTTCATGGATCAGAAGATTTAATCTTGTTAAGATGGCAATACACCCCGAACTAATCTACAGATTTAATATAATCCTTATTAAAATCACAGTGCCTTTTTCTTTTTTTTTGCAGAAATTTGACAAACTGATCCTAAAATTCATATGAAAATTCAAGAGACCCAGAATAGCCAAAACAATCTTGAAAAAGACAAAGTTGAAGGACTCAACACTTCCTGGTTTCAAAACTTACCACAAAGCTACAATAATTAAGACAGTGTTATACAGACATAAGAATAGGCACATAGGTCAGTGGAATAGAAGTGAGAATCCAGAAATAAACCCTCACATTTATTTATTATTATTTTTAAAATTTTTTATTATGCATTACAGTGAAAGTTTACAGAACAAATTAGTTTCCCATTTGATAGTTTGTATATAAAGTGTTCCATGATATTTGTTGCATTCCCCACAATGTATCAGCACTCTCCCCATTTCTGCCCTGGGTTCCTGTTTCCTTTCATCTGGATTTTCTAGCCCTTTCTGCCTTCTCATTGTTGCTTTTGGGCAAATGTTGTCCTTCTAATCTCGCGTAATTGATTGTTCTAAGGAACATGTTTCTCACAGGTATTGTTTATTTTATGGGTCTGTCTGTTTTTTGGCTGAAAGTGGTCTCTGGGAATGACTTCAATTCCAGGTCAGAAGAGTGTTTTAATGCTGTAGTTTTGGGGGTTCCTCCAGTCTCTGTCAGATCAACAAGTCTGATCTTTTTTGTAAATTCGGTTTTTTGTTCTACATTTTTCTCCCGCTCTGTACTGGACCCTCTGTTGTGATCCCAGTCAGAGTGGTTGGTAGTGGTAGCTGGGCACCATCTAGTTCTGGTCTTGGAATAGTGTAGGCTGTGACTCATGTGATCCATTAGACTTTTACACTAATTGTCCCTTGAGTCTTTGGTTTTCTTCATTCTCCTTTGCTCTGGATAGGAAGAGACCAATAGTTTTATCTTAGATGGCTGCTTGCAAGCTTTTAAGACCCCACACGCTACTCACCAAAATAGGATGCAGAGCATTGTCTTTATGAACTGTGTTGTGCCAGTTGACAAAGATGTCCCCCAAGTCTGTGATCCTTCACCTTCGAGCCTAGGAACTTTGTCCCACGAGGTGTTTGGTTATATCTAAGAAGTTCCATGATGGCGCCCCTTGTGTGCTCTGTTGTTCATATTAATATACCTGCAGCATCTGCAATTATGTATGTAGACATATCCACAACCAAACCTATATCTGCAGGTGGGTGTGCTTCCTTACACTGTCTCATTCATATAACATACTGTCTACCTATGTATCCATTTGTAAATTATTGTTTATTAATGCTATTTTTGCAGGATTGTCTATGTTACAGTAATTACTATTAAAAAACAAAACAAAACAAAACAAAAATAATCAAACCCATTGCCGTCGAGTCAGTTCTGACTCATAGGGACCCTACAGGACAGAGTAGAACTGCCCCATAGGGTTTCCAAGGAGTGGCTGGTGGATTTGAACTGCCGAACTTTTGGTTAGCAGCCGAGCTCTTAACCACTTTTACGTTCCTCTCAGTGTCTTCCTTTGCCTTGATCGTGTTACGCTGACTTCCCCCATATTGTGTGTTGCCTTTCCCTTCACCAGCAGTAACACATGTCTTCTGTCTAGCTAGTAATTTTCCCTCCCTTCCCTGGTAACCATCAAGGAATTTTTTTCTTTTTTCTGTGTGTTAAATTTTTCTTGTTTTTTTTATAATAGTGATCTCATACAATATTTTCCTTTTCTGATTGACTTATTTCACTCAGCATAATGTCCTCTGAATTCATCCATGTTTCGTGGATTCATCATTATTCTTTATGGTTGTGTAGTATTCCATAGTGTGTGTGTACCACAGTTTATTGATTCATCTGTTGATGGACACTTAGGTTGTTTACATCTTTTTGCTATTGTGAGTAATGCTGCGGTGAACATGGGTGTGCATATGCTTATTTGTGTCATGCCTCTTATTTCTTTAGGATATACAGTCATTCCTTGGTGTCTGTATGGTTATGGCCTCTTGGTGGATTGACTCTTTAATCAGTATATAATATCCTTCCTTATCTTTTATGGTGGATTTTATGAGATCATTATTGCCACTCCTACCCTTTTTTGGTTATTGTTTGCTCTCTATATTTTTTTCCATCCTTCGAGTTTTAGTTTATTTATGTCTTTGTGTCTGAGGTATGTCTCTTGTAGACAGCATATCGATGGGCCATGTTTTTGTATCCATTGTGCCACATTCTGTCCCTTTACTGGTGTATTTAAGCAATTTACATTCAGTGCGATTATCTATGGGTATGAGTTTACTGCTGTCATTTTTTTTTTTTTTATGGTGTTGATGGTTTCTTTGTTCTGCTTAATTTTCTGTGCTGAGTTCTTTTTGTTTGTGGATCTTCATTTCTTTTGTTGTTGTCGATTTTGTGTTTACTGAGTCTTCATGTTTTTCTTATTTTGCCGAATAGATTCGTTAATTTTCTTTGTGGTTAACTTGAAATTTACCTTTATCTTCCGAAGTTTAAGGCAGTCTTTTATTTCTTGATATTGCTTTGACTTCCTCTACGTATGGAAGTTCCGTAACTACACCATTTATTCCCCCTTTTTGTTTTGATGTTGTTGTCGCTTACAGATTGACATCTCTGGTTTCCTGTTTTCCGTCTTTTAGATTTGTTTTGAGAATTGTTTGTCTGGGTTGGTATCTGGCTGATGTTGTCCTGTGTCCTAATAGGTTATTGTCTGATGTTATTTCTCTGTACAGAGGACTGCTTTTAATTTTCTTGTGAAGTTGGTATGGTTTTTTCATATTCCCTTAATTTCTGTTTATCTGGAAATGTCCCAATTTAGCCATCATATTTAAGAGACAGTTTTAATCGGTATGTGATTTTTGGTTTGCAATTTTTTTCTTTCAAGGCTTTATACATGTCATCCCATTGCCTTCTTGCGTGTGTGGTTTCTGCTGAGTAATCAAAGCTTAGTCTTGTTGGATCTCCTTTGTAGGTGCATTTTTGTTTTTTCCCAAGCTGCTCTCTGGATTCTTTCTTTGTTTTTGGTTTTAGCAAGTTTGATTATGATATATCTTGGTGAGTTTCTTTTGGGTCTGTCCTGTATGGGGTCTGTTGAGCTTCTGGAATGGGTATCTTCTCATCTTTCATGATATCAGGGAAATTTCCCGCCAGCAAATCTTCGACAGTTCTCTCTGTGTTTTTTTTTTTGTTGTTGTTGTTTGTTTGTTTTGCCTCCTTCTGTTCTAGAATTTTGATCCTGTGTAAATTTTTCTTCTTGATACTATTCCACATAATCCTTAGGCTTTCTTTATTTTTCTTAATTCTTTTTTCTGATTTTTTTCCTCAAACAAATTGATGTCAAGGGATTTGTCTTCTGTTTCACTGATTCTGTGTTCCATTGGTTCAGTTCTGCTCCTTAGTCCCTTTTATTGAGTTGTCTTTCTGAAATTTTATTGTTAATCTTTTGGATTTCTAGTTGCTGTTTTTGGGGTTTCTAGTTGTTCTTTTTGTATGGTTTCTATTTGTTTATTTATAATGTTGTTTTGTTCTTGTATTGTTTTCCTGAAATTTTCTACTGCTTTGTCTGTGTTTTCCTTGGTTTTGTCTGTTTTCTTTGATCTTTCTTGATCTGTTGGAGAACCCTATATATAGTCCTTTGAATTCCTTATCAGGTAGTTTCATTACCATTTCTTCCTCTAGAAGGCTTTCTGGTTCTTTTATTTTAATCATTTGCTGGAGCCATCTTGTCCTGCTTCTTCAAGTGATTTGATTTTATCTGTTTCTCAGAGGCATTAAGGTGTTAGTTGTATTTATTTATTGTACTTTTGTTTGCTGCATCCTGAATTTTTGTTTTGTTTTGATATGTCCAAGTTGGCAGGGCATGTGTGCTACTCTCGTTGCTAGTCTGTCTACTCTAGAGCTCTCACCACCTGTCTCTGGGTGGATGGGGCACTGGCTGGGTGTGTGAGTGTGGGTCTCTGTTCACTGGTCTTGCAGCGTGACTGAGGATGTAGCTGGCATTGCTGGTAAGGTGATGTGTCTGTTAGGCCAGTCACCTGGGTGTCAGTGCAGAGAGTGTTCTCAGTGGTTGCTGGGATGTGTGTTGTGTGTGTGCATTGCCAGTTACTGGATGGTTGAGGCGAGGGAGCCCGGGCCATCGAGTGGTACAGAAACTCTCATTGATGGTTCCGGGTGGATAGGGCTGCGTGGGGGTGGTCAGAGTGGGCACAAGCCTCTGGTTGCAGGGGGGCAGGGAAGGGTGCAAGGCGGGGGGATACCGCCAGTCCATGGGTGCTCGCTAAGAGGGCATGCCTCTGTTCACTAGAGCACGTCATGAGGATGTGCTGCCCGACCTCATGCCTCTGGCGCAGGTAGCTGGAGGGAGTAGGAGGCACTACTAGTATGCGGGCCTCGGTGTGTGTGGCTGGGTATAGGTGCGGATGCCTCTGATTCACAGGCTCCTGGGGCCAGTGACGGGCAGAGCAGCAGGTGTTGCTGGTCCATGGGCCCCCAGTGCAGGTGAAGGGATGTAAGAGCAGATGCCCCTGGTCCTCAGGCCCATGGCTCGGTTGTCTGGGCAGAAAAGGGGGTGCTGCCAGTCCCTGGGCCCCAGTCTCCAGTGGCCAGGTGGAGAAGCAGACCCCACTGGTCTGTGGGCCCTGGCTTGGGTGGCTGCGCTTAGGAGTGGGCACTGCCATTTCGCGGACCCCTGGCGTGGGTAGGTGGAAGAAGGGGCTCTGTCAGACCACAGGCCCCCGGCACTGGAGGCCCATCAGAGGTGGATGCTGCTGGTCCGACTTATAGCGCAGGGTGGTGGTGGGTGCCACTGGACCATGATCACATGTGGGAAGGATGGATGAGTGTCTGAGGGAGGGGCACCGCAGGTCTGCAGGCCTCTGGCATGGGAGGTTTGGGGGGTGTGCTGGGTGAGGCGAGTGCACTTAACTTTTGCAGAGCGTGGAGCACTCCTGCCTGGCTCTGGACATAGGTGCAGAGTTGCTGCTGCTTGGCTGCACCAGATGATGGGAGCTTCTGCTGCAAACACTGCTTGCTTTGTCTCAATATGGCTGCACTGTGCAGGTACGGTTGGCAGAGCACCGGTGATCCATAATTCTCTTTGTCTGCTGTTTTTGTGCAGTCTCTTCTTCCACTTGGCACATGGTCTGATTCTTCAGCCTTGCCTTTGATGCTTATGGTTCCATAGTTGTCATCTATATCTAATTCACTTGTTTTTTCAGGTTCACGAAGGTTAAGTTTGTGTGCCAACTTGGCTGGGCCATGATTCTCAGTGGTTTGGTAGTTTTGATGTAGTTTGGCAGTCGTATGATGATGTGATCACTTCCATGATGAGATTTGATATGATGTGATCACCTCCATGATGGGATCTACTATCAGCAGCAAATCAGTTGAAAGGAATTTCCTTGGGCATGTGGCCTGCATCGAATATAAGTGGACATTCTGCCAAAGCTCAGGGGCTTTTGCTCACTCAGGATCCTGAAGCTGGCTCCTGTTTATCTGACCTCCAGTTCTTGGGACTTGGCTAGCAGCTTACCTGAGGTCTTGCCTGCTGATCTTGGGAATCATTGATCTTCGCAGCCTGTGAGCAAGAGTCCTGCTGTCTGACCTGCCAATCTTGGGTTCGCCAGCCCCTATGGCTACCTGAATCAGGAGAACCTCTATCCTGACCCATGGACTTGGGATGTTCCAGCCTCTACAACCCCATGAGCCATTTCCTTGATACAAATCTCTCTCTATATATATTTATACACTTTACTGGTTTTACTTCTCTAGAGAACCCAGCCTAAGACGGGTTTTTGTTGTAAAACGGATGTTATGAGGCTTCTTACTATGCCTCCATCTTGGACTGCCTCCAAAACCTCAGGTTTGCATTCATTTGATTTTTGACAGGGACCCAAGATAATTCAATGGGGAAAAGAATAGTTTTTCAACAAGTGGTCCAGGGACAACTGGATATCCATATGCAAAAGAATGAAGTTAGTTCCCCTACCTCACATCATATATAAAAATTAATGCAAAATGGATCATAGACCTAAATATAAGAGCTAAAACTATAAAATCTTAGAAGAAATCATAGGTGCAAATTTTTGTGACCTTGGATTAGACAATGGTTTCTCAGTTATGACATCAAAAACACAAACAGCCAAAGAAAAAACAGGTAAATTGAACTTGATTAAAATTAAAAACTTCTGTGTTTTAAAGGACACTGTCAAAAAAGTGAAAAGGCCAGCTGTGGAATGGGAAGAATTATTTGTACATCATATGTCTAATAAAGGATTTGTATTTAGAATATATAAAGAACTCCTACAATTCACCAGTGAAAAAGACAGCTCAACTGAGAAATAGGCAAAGGATTTGAATAGAAATTTCTTGGGAGAAGATATACAAATGGCTAATAAGCAGATGAAAAGATACTCAGCAACATTAGTCATCAGGAAAATGCAAATCAAAATCACAGTGAGATGCCCATTCATATCCACTAGGTTGGCTAGAATCAAAACAGTAGAGAACAGTTGTTGGTAAAGGATGTGGAGAAATTTCAACCCTTATATATTTGCTGGGGGAATGTAAAATGGTGCAGGTGTTTTGAAAAACAGTCTGGCATTTTCTCAAATGTTAAACATAAGTTACCAAATGTTAGGGATTGAATTCTGTCGCCCCAAAATGTGTATCAACTTGGCTAGGCCATGATTCCCGGTATTGTATGATTGTCCACCATTTTGTCATCTGACATGATTTTCCTATGTGTTTTAAATCCTACTTCTATGATGTTAATGAGGCAGGATTAGAGGCAGTTATGTTAATAGATAGGACTCAGTGTACAAGATTAGATTATATCTTGAGTCAATCTCTTGAGATACAAAAGACAGAATGGAGCAGAGAGACAGAGGAACCTTCTACCACCAAGAAAGAAGAGCTGGGAGCAAGCACCTCCTTTGGATCCAGAGTCCCTGCACTGAGAAGCTCCTAGACCAGGAGAAGATTGATGACAAGGACCTTCCCCTAGAGCTGACAGAGACAGAAAGCCTTCCCCTGGAACTGGCACCCTGAATTTGGACTTCTAGCCTTCTATCCTGTGAGAGAATAAATTTATCTTTGTTAAAGCTATCCACTTGTGGTATTTTTGATATAGCAGCATTAGATAACTAAGACGCCATATAACCTGGAATTTCTAGGTATATATCTAAGATAATTAAAAATATATGTTCATAGGAAAACCTATACGTGAACGTTCATAGCAGCATCAGCATTATAGTAGCCACAAGGTGGAAACAACTGAAATGTGTATGAGCTGATGAATGGTTAAACAAATGTGGTATATTTATAAATGGAATATTATTCAGCCATAAAAACGAACGAAGTACTCATACATGCTGCAACATGGATGAACCTTGGAAAAATTACACCAAGTGAAAGAAATCAGTCCCAAAAGGCCACCTGTGTCATTTCATTTATGTAAATGGTTTAGAATAAACAAATCCATAGAGACAGAAAGTACATTAGTGGTTGACAGGGTGTATGGAGAGGGGTGAATAGGAAGTGAGTATTAATAGTTATGGATTTTTTTTGAGGTGATTAAGATGAAAATAGACAATAGTGATGGCTGAACAATTCTTTGAATATACTAAAAAACCACTGAACTTTACACTTTAAAAAGGTGAGTTTTATGGTATATGAGTTATGTATCAATAAAACTTTATTAAAAAAGAAGGAAAAATTTTAAGGACACAGTTATTGGTGAGATTAGCATGTACTTATCTATTTTAAATATTATATGTTAAATATTCTCTTGTTTTTGTTTGGTAATTGTTAACATCCTAGGCAGAGGGAACAATTTGAGTAAATACTTCCACGTTCAGGCACGCAATTAGGTCTAAAAATTTTGGGAATGAAGAAAGGGTATTGTTGATAACTCTGAAAAGAAAATTTTGTGTCTGTGATTTTTATTATTAACTGGTCAGAGGCACTTGTTTCCTCTTTGTGGTTGTTTTAGAAAGAAAAGCTTACTTACGTGATTCCAAACCAAACCAATTGCCATTTAGTTGATTCCAACTCATGGCGACTGCATGTGTCCCAGAGTATATCTATACTCCATAGGTTTTTCAACGGCTTGTTTTTGGAAGTAGAGTGGCAGGTCTTTATTTTGAGGTGCTTCTGGGTGGACTTGAACTTTTTGCTTAGCAGCTGAAAACTTCAACTGTTTGACTACCCAGGGACTCCTCCAGGTACTTAGTAACCGTGTTTTTTAACATGGTGTGACGTCTCAGAGTCATTTATATACTAATGACCACTTGAATTAAGGAGAGGATGGTATAATATGTTGTATTCAAAAAACTTATTGACTAGGGAACTTTTTGTCTGTGGAGTGTAATGTGGGACTTAGGGGAAATGTTGTTATACATTGTGATACATCTGCTTGATGGAATATTACATAGTAATTTAGATGACAGTTATGAAAATGATGGTTGTTGTTGTTAGGTACTGTTGAGTTGGTTCCAACTTGTACTAATCCTGTGTACAACAGAACAAAACACTGCTAGGTCCTGCGCCATCTTCACAATCATTGCTGTGTTTGAGCCCATAGTTGTAGCCACTGTCAGTCCATCTCGTTGAGGGTTGTCTTAATTATCTAGTGCTGCTATAACAGAAATACCACAAGTGGATGGCTTTAACAGACAGAAATTTATTCTGTCACAGTCCAGGAGGCTAGAAGTCCAAATTCAGTGTGGCAGCTCCAGTGGAAGGCTTTCTCTCTCTGTCAGCTCGGTGGGAAGGTCCTTGTCATCAGTCTTTCCCTGGATCTAGGAGTTTCTCAATGCAGGAACCCCGAGTCCAAGGGATGCACTCTGCTCCTGGCTCTTCTTTCTTGATGGTAGGCAGTCCCTCTCCCGTCTGTTTGCTTCTCTCTTTTATGTCGCAAAAGAGATTGACTGAAGATACAACCTAATCCTGTAGATTGTGTCCTGCCTCATTAACATAACTGCCTCTAATCTTACCTCATTAATGTCATAGAGGTTAGAACTTAAAACACATAGGATAATTATATCAGATCACAAGATGGAGGATGATCACACAATACTGGGAATCATGGCCTAGCTAAATTGACAAATGTTTTTGGGGGACCAATTCAATCCATAACAAGGCTCTTCCTCCTTTTTGCTGACCCTCTACTTCACCAAACATGATGTCCTTCTCCAGGGACTGGTCCCTCTTGATAACATGTCCAAAGTATGTGAGACAAAGTCTTGCCATCCTCGCTTCTAAGGAGAATTCTGGCTATACTTTTTCCAAGACAAATTTGTTCCTTCTTCTGGTAGTCCATGGTATATTCAGTATTCTTTGCCTACACCATAATTCAAAGGCATCAATTCTTCTGTCTTCTTTAGTCATTGTGCAGCTTTCACATGGATATGAAGTGATTGAAAATACCATTGTTTGGGTCAGGCGCACCTTAGTCCTCAAAGTGACATCTTTGTTTTTTAACACTTTCGAGAAATCTTTTGTAGCAGATTTGCCCAGTGTAGTACATTGTTTGATTTCTTGACTGCTGCTTCTGTGGACACTGATTGTGGATCCCAGTAAAATGAAAACCTTGACAACTTAAATCTTTTCTCAGTTTGTCATGATGTTGCTTATGGGTCCAGTTGTGAGGGATTTTTGTTTTCTTTATGTTGAGGTGTAATCCATCTTCATCGGTAAGTATTTCAAGTCCTCTTCACTTTCAGCAAGCAAGGTTGTGTCATCTGCATAATGCAGGTTGTTAATGAATCTTCCTCCAATCCTGATGCCCCGTTCTTCTTCATATAGTTCAGCTTCTTGGATTATTTGCTCAACGTACAGATTGAATAAGTGTAGTGAAAGGATATGACCCTGACGTACAGCTTTCCTAACTTTAAACCACGCAGTATCCTCTTGTTCTGTTCGAACAACTGCATCTTGGCCTATGTACAGGTTCTGCATGAGCACAATTAAGTGTTCTGGAATTCCCATTCTTTGCAATGTTATCCATAATTTGTTATGATCTGTGCAGTCGAATGCCTTTGCATAGTCAGTAAAACACAGGTAAACATCTTTGTGGTATTCTCTGCTTTCAGCCAAGATCCATCTAACATCAGCAAAGATATCCCTCATTCCACATCCTCTTCTGAATTTGGTTTGAATTTCTGGCAGTTCTCTGTTGTTGTACTACTGCAGCCTTTTTGAATTATCTTCAGCAAAATTTTACTTGCGTGCATTATTAATGATATTGTTCAATAATTTCCGTATTCAGTTGGATCACCTTTCTTGGGAATGGGCAAAAATATGGATCTATTCCAGTCGGTTGGCAGGGTAGCTGTCTTCCAGATTTCTTGGTACAGATGAATGAGCACCTCCAGCACTGCATCCGTTTGTTGAAACATCTCAATTGATATTTTGTAAATTCCTGGAGCCTTGTTTTTTGCCAATGCCTTCAATGCAGCTTGGACTTCTTGCTCTGGTACCATCGTTCTTGAGCATATGCTACCTTCTGAAATGGTTGAACGTTGACCAGTTCTATTTGGTACAGTGATTTTTTTTGTATTCCTTCCATCTTGTTTTGATGCCTTCTGCATCTTTCTGTATTTTTCTCAGAAACCAAACCAAATCAAACCCATTGCTGTTGAGTTGATTCTAACTCATAGTGACCCTATAGAACAGAGTAGAACTGCCCCACAGGGGTTTCAGAGCTGTAAATCGTTATGGAAGCAGACTGCCACATCTTTCTCCCACTGAGTAGCCCGTGGATTTGAACCACTGACCTTTTGGTTAATAGCTGAGCACTTTAGCCACTGTGCCACCAGGGGTCACTTATTTTTTCCATAGAATCTTCCAGTATTGCAACTCAGGGCTTGACGTGTTACTTCAGTTCTTTCAGCTTGAGAAATCCCAAGCGTGTTCTTCCCTTTTGGTTTTCTAACTCTAGTTCTTTGCACATTTCATTATAGTACGGTACTTTTTCTTCTTAAGCAGCCCTTTGAAATCTGTTCAGCTCTTTTACTTCATTATTTCTTCCATTTGCTTTAACTAATCTACATTAAGAGCAAGTTTCAGAGTCTCTTCTGATGTCCTTTTTTTTTCTTTTCTGTCCTTTTAATGACTTTTGCTTTCTTCATGTATAATGGCCTTGATATCATCCCACAGCTCTTCTGGTCTTCGATCATTAATGTTCAGTGCGTCAAATCTGTTCTTGAGATGACTTCTAAATTCAGGGGTGATACATTCAAGGTGGAAACCCTGGTGGTGTAGTGGTTAAGAGCTACCTCTGCTAACCAAAAGGTCAGCAGTTCAAATCCACCAGGCGCTCCTTGGAAACTCTATAGGGGCAGTTCTACTCTACCCTGTAGGGTCACTGTGAGTCAGAATCGACTTGATGGCAATGGGGTTTGTTGTTTTTTTTTTTTTAATACTCAGTGTCACACTTTGGCTCTCGTTGAGTTGTTTTAATTTTCTTCAGTTTTAGCTAAAGAAATGAGAACCCAAAATTTGTTTTAATACAATTATATAAAATATACATGCATAGCAAAATAAAACTAGATGGTATTTTTATCCATCAGATTGGCAGTGGTATGGGGAAATCGTGCACTCCTTTTAGAACAATTTGGCTCTTAACTGTCAGAATTGTAAGCAAATATGTATTTTGATCTGATAGTTCTACTTCTAAGAATCTAATGAAATACTGACCCCATGTGCACAAAGATGTAATGCAGGGATTTTCTGTATAGTATTATATGTAATAGTGAAAACTTGGAAGCACTTTATAGGATAGTCAGTAGAAGAATGGATAAATACATTAGTGTATATTCATATACTATGCATTGTCTGTAGCTGTTAAAGTGAATTAAGTAGATTCATATGTGTGACTTTGAAAAATAAATCTTCTGAGATGAATTCTCTGAGAAAAAAGAAGTCACAGAATAATATATAAAGTATGATCCCATTTATGGAAAACAATTTTCTTTGTCCATTATAAACATCATTTAGCATATGGATAGAAAATTGGAAAGGGTTCACAACAGATTATTAATAGTAGTTTCCATTGAGGCAGGGACTGGGGATCCAGGTGTGTTTGTGTGAAATGGAACTTTTACTTTACATATTTCTGAAATGTTTGAATTTTTAACAATGAGCATGTATTACTCTTAACTCTTGTAACAATTTTTAAAAACGTGCCAGCATGGGAGACTAAATCTAGGTTGAAATTTACTAAAGTGTTAATACTTATGTTAGGGTGACTCTTTGCCCAAATTTGTGTATTAAAATTATAAAAAAGAAGTACAAATTATTCAAGATGTAATTGCAAAGGGTTACTTTTGATTTGTTACAAAGTTTTTCCCCCTGGATTTTGGCAAATATTTCTCTTAGAATGTTTTATTAAAACTAGGTAAGCTTACCCATTTTGAGTTTGGTTTTGGTCTTGTAGGTGGACCTTCAATCCTGCTGTTCTCACTAAAGCAAATATTGTCCGAAGCGGGGATGCTGCTCAAGGTGCAGAAGGAGGCACTTCCCAGTTCCAAGTTGGTGATCTTGTACAAGTTTGTTATGATCTGGAAAGAATTAAACTTCTCCAGAGAGGACATGGAGAGTGGGCTGAAGCTATGCTTCCGGTAGGTACATATAAAATAGTTTTTGATTAGGAATTACGTGATACTTGTGTAGTTTTTTACAAGTAAATTAAGTTTTGAGAAACTATAATAGCATGATCCTTCTCTGAATTGTACTCTGTGAGAAGCTAAGCATATTTGTGGCTTTTGTTTTTTAATTTATTCTAATTAAATTAGCCTGGGAAGGTCTAGAAAGGACTATAGTTAATATTTTTGAGAATGTATAATTATTGATAAAGATGCTATCGAAGAATGTATGTGTAAGGCAACAGAGGCTTTCCTGATACTTAGCCCCAGAATTAAGTACATAAGCTCTCATCCAGTCACTAGCAGTGCTGGACCTTCTCATGATTCCTTATTTGGGGATCTGCCTCTCTAAAACTTTGTAGTATGGAAGAGCATCTCAGAATGTGTGGCTTTTCTCCCAAAGAGGTACAGTTGAATTATTTATTTATTTATTCAATATATTTCTCATCAAATGTTCAGCAACAACAAACACATTTGTTTGTTCTGCCCTTTCTTCATCCATCTCTCCATCTGCCCCTTCTTTTGTCTCTCTGACCCTCTCTTCTGTACTATCCTGGTCTGTCCCAATACCTCCCGTTCTGCTCTATCCTGGATCCCACTCCCACCTTGCCATTTTGTCTACTGTCCTGAACCCCATTTTGCCCACTGTCCCGACCCCCATTTTGCCCACTGTCCCCTCCTGTCTCATCCAGTGTCAACTCCTGTCCAGCCCCCATTCCTGTCCCACACCTTGTCCCCCCCATCCCATGTAGCTCCATTCCCAACCCACTTGGTGTTCCATCCCGCTCACCTTGCTATGTTGTTTAATACCCCCGTACTGTGCAGGACCTCCTTCTCTTTCTATCCAGCCCAGCTCCTGACCTAATCTAGGCCTCATCCATCTTGTCCAGTCCCCCTCCCTGTCTTTCCTCTTGTCCTGTCCCTCCATCAGTCCATCCATCCTTCCTGCCTTGTTCCCTCAGTGGATATTGGTGTACATATGGTATGCCTATTAGGCCTCAGGGATACAATAGTGAACAAGATAGGAGAGAAAAAAAAAATCTCTGTTGTTATGGATCTTTCATTCAAAGGCATTTTATGCTTTGCAGATGCTGCTGACAGTTTAGTTTTTATTGCTCTAGTTAGAGACTGAATAAAGTTAATGATTGATAATTGCATATGTTTTTTAGGAGCTATATTTTAGAATCTTTATTTTTGTCCAAAAAATTAAATTTTATATGCGTTATTTTTGTTCTCTTTGCTTTTGATTTTAAAGTTGGCTTAAAACAAATTATTGATGTACTTCAAGCTTCCTTATAGTATGATTTTACTTAAGATGTTATTTTTTGACGTGGTCTACTGAGAGGTACCTTGGAAGAAAGGCCTGGTGATCTACTTTTGAAAAATCAGCCATCGAAAACCCTGTGGAACACAGTTCTACTCTGACACACGTGGGGTCGCCATCAGTCGGAATTGACTCAGCGGCAACTGGTTTGCTTTTTGGATAGGAGCTATATGTACTATTTTAAGACTTTTTTTAGTCAAGGTGTTTTTGTTTCTCCCCTTATCAATGATACTTTATAGTAGCTACTATCTGGTGAGTGCCTAATGGTTCTAGGTACTATGCTAAATGATATATACACATATACACACACAGGTATCCATATATGTATATATACATGCATACATACACATGCAAACTTTATTTGTCTTAGCAATATTTCAGGTAGGTGGTGATGTGTCCTCCTTACAAGGAAATCCAGAGCTAAGATTCTGAACTGAAATTCGAACCCAGATCTGGCTTATTTTGAAATCTGAGTATTCTTTTGCCATTTTAAGCTGCTATTTAAGCAAAACTTCTAAATAATTTCTTGAGAGGAATTCCGAGATTCCATTAGTGGTAGTGTAGATTTTGAATCTTCCCAAATCCTCTTGATAAAAAGAGACAACTAGATTAACATAACCAAAAAAGTTAGAAACAACATCTATAACAAAGGTAGCCCAATGAACCCTAAAATAGTGGGTAAAAATATGAGTGGGTGGATATAACTATTAACAGCTACTGGAGCTCCATCTGTTTGTATGCAAGCAGAGAGAACTCATGGCGCACCTCCTGAACCTGAGAACAAGAGAATTCCAAAATACCTCACAGATATTCATTGGCTCATGTGATCGATTAGTGTGATAACAATGTTGTATGTCAGAAAACAATGAAGTAACATTTATTTAAGACACTCATGGAAAGAAAATATAAGCTAAGGATTTTATATATAACTGACTGAAGTATATAAAGGCTATACACTGCTATGAATGTGTAAGAATTCAATGAATCTTGTTCCCATGATCATTTTCTGAGTAATCTACTAGAGAATGATTTTCAGACAATCAAAATGACTGGAGAGATATCAGCTTAAGAACTGGTAATGAGTGTTAAATAGATATTTACTTGTAGAACTCAGGTTGAGTAGTGGTTAAAAAGGATAGAGTATACAGAAGGTTTGATGGGAAGCCTAGGGACCAGTGAGTTGTAGATAATGGTGATGGAATAATTTGGAAAAGGATAGTGAGAATACCAGCACAACTGGAAGAATGTAATAGATGTCACTGAATTGTACATGTAGAAATTTCTGAAATGGTGTATCTTTTTTCACCAAAAAAAAAAAAAAAAAAAAAATCCTCCAAGGTCGAGAAGGGAGAGTGTTCACATGTCGTGGGGTTGTTAACCAATGTCATAAAACAATATGTGTAACTGACTGTTTAATGAGAAACTATTTATTCTGTAAACCTTCACCTAAAGTACAATGAAAAAAATTTAAAAAAAAAATAGGATGCATTGATGGATAGACAGAGGGAAAAATAGTGGCTAGTATTATGGGGTGAATGGTGTCATACACTGGAATCCTAACCGCTGTGCCTGTGGATGAAATCCTGTTTGGAAATAGGATTTTCTTTGTTATGTTAATGAGGTCATACCAGTGGAGGATGTGTCCTAAACCAGTGTAGGAAGTGTCCTAATCACTTCTCAGTTATAAAAAGAGCAGATGAGACACAGAGGAACAAACACACAGGGGAAGACAGATGCCGTGTGAGGACTGTCTACAGGCCAAGGAATGAAGGGACACTTGGGGCTACCAGTAAGGAAAGAATCAACATAATGTGGACTTTCAGCACCTAGAATTGTGAGAAAATAAATTTCTGTTCTTTAAAGCCAAAAAAATAAAAAGGGATAGAGGATGCTTGGCTGGTTGGTGTGCTCTACCACTAACCAAAATGTTGGCAGTTTGAGTCCACCCAGAGGTGCTTCAGAAGAAAAGCCTGGCAGTCTACTTCTGAAAAATCAGCCATTGAAAGCCCTGTGGAGCATAGTTATACTCTGATGTACGTGGAGTTGCCATGAGTGGAAATTGACTTGATGGCAACTGGTTTTATATGCTCTAATGATGTAGATAAAGTACACCTATTAAATATAGGGCAGGAATAGAGAAAGCGTATGAATAGTTTAATAAGCTGTTTGATTGCCTTCTAGTTATTGATTGGTAAAAAGTACTTTTTATTTTAAATCAAAATATTGGAGAAGGAGAGTAAGGGGAAGAAGACATCAGTGGCTAATTTCAGTATTGTTCTTAGTGGGGAACCAGTAGACAATATATATTTTTTAAAAAGAGGAAACAAGAGGTAGGGTTCCACAACTGATTATTGTAATTGCTGTTAATAAGTCGTACACCTATAAAAAGTTGAATTGGCAAAAGTTTGTGATATATTTACAACAGCAACAACAAAAGAGTAGCTACAGAGTTTGCTTACGTACAGCCAAACAACTAATGGGATTTGGTTCCTTGGTTTGGTGGAGGTTTAGGGTCATGGTTTCATTGGACAGCCCAGTTAATTGGCCTAATAGTGTTTTTAGTGTTTCTGTTCTAGTTCCTAGTTCAATGCATCGTGCCTGGGGTCTTTAAAGCTTGTAAGCAGCCATCCAAGGCACAACAATTTGTCTGTATTTGCCTGGAGCAACAGAGGAAGGAGAGTCAGGAAAAGGAAGAGGATATGGAGTGTGTCGTTAATTGCCTCCGTAAACAACTGCCTCCTTTGCTGTGAGACTAGAAGAACTGGATGGTGCCCGGCTAAGATTACTGAACATTTTCATCAAAGATTGTACAGAAAATCCTGATCAAAAGGGGGAAAATGCAGAACAGAATTTAAAATGCTCATGAACTCTAGACTTTCTGCAGACATGGGGCTGCATGAACTCCTGAAATATTGTCCTGAGACAATCTTTAACCCTTAAACCAAAAATATCCCTGGAAGTCTTCTTGAAACCACATAATAGTTTAGCTTAACTAGTAAAAAAATAAAAGGTTTGCCTTGAGCATTATGCTCCTTTAAAAACTATGTGTATGGGGTCAGATTGACAACAGCAACTTGAAAGATCGGAACCTAAGAGGGCAGTAAGTTTATGTTAATGAGAAAGGAACAACTCAGAAGAGGAGGGTGAGAATAGTTGCACAGCTAGAGGAAAGTAATCAGTGTCACTAAATCGTACATGTAGAAACTGTTGAATTGGTGTATGTTTTGCTGTGTATATTCTCAACAGCAAAATAATATTTAGGGAAAAAAAGGAGGTAACAAGGGTTATAAAAGGTATTAGGGTAAACATAGCTGTTAGGATGATATAAACTTTATATTTAAAAAAAATAGAAGGATTAATCATGAAGTTTTAAAAAATTGTTATCTGTATAAAGAGGGAATAGAATAAAGGGGACAAAGGTAGAAGGGAGACTTCTTTGAATATAACTTGTTTTGTAAATTTGATTTTAAACTACATACATATTTTCTACAATTATAAAACAAAATTAAGTTTTAAAAAAGAAGTCCTACCATGGTCTCAGGGAACATCTAGCTCAGTTGGCATAACATAGTTTATAAAGAAAATGTTCGACGTTGTACCTTGGTGAGTAGAGTCTGGAGGCTTAAAAGCCTGTGGGTGGCCATCTAAGATGCTCCACTGGTCTCACACTTCGGGAGCAAGGGAGAATGAGGAAAACAAGATACAAGGGATAGATTAATCCAAAGGACTGAGGGACCACAACTACCACAGCCTCCGCCAGACTGAGTCCAGTACAGCTAGATGGTGCCTGGCTGCCACCACTAACTGCTCTGACAGGAATCACAACAGAGGGTCCCAGACAGAGCTGGAGAAAAATGTAGAACAAAATTCTAACTCACAAAAAAAGACCAGACTTACTGGCCTGACAGAGACTGGAGAAACCCGGAGAGTATGGCCCCTGGACACCATTTTAGCTCAGTTATGAAGTCACTCCCGAGGTTCACCCTTCACTAGAGATCAGACAAACCTATAAAACAAAACGAGACTAAAGGAGCACACTAGCCCAGGGGCAAGGACTAGAAGGCAGGAGGGGACAGGAAAGCTGGTAATGGGGAACCTGAGGTTGAGAAGGGAGAGTGTTGATGTGTCGTGGGGTTGTTAACCAGTGTCATAAACAATATGCGTACTGTTTAATGAGAAACTATTCTGTAAACGTTCATCTAAAGTACAGGAAAAGGAAAAAAAAAAAGGAAGTCCTAAGAATGATAAATAATATCAAAGAAATGAGCCTAAATTTTTCTAGTTGGCATAACTATACAGAAAATTTTAAGTGATTTTTAAACACAGTTATTTGTCTTTCTATCTTTATAGTAAGAGTATACTTGAAACAACTGCATGAAAAAGCAGTCTTTAAGAATTTTCTGAATCTTATTGTTTGCAGTAGTCTTGGTGTTATATTCTGAGAATGTTATGTGGATAATATGGCAAAAAAATCAAATGTGTACTTGTGTGATGATTCCCATTCTCTTATCCCCAGTGACCTTAACAGCCAGAATCATTGGAGGAGGGAAAAGTAGATACAGATGTAATATAGAAGAAGTTAAGTAAAAACTAGAAGTCTTGAATTTGAATTGGAAGAGTGTTTGAACTCATGATGTATTTTATCTTTCAAAACAAAACAAAATGCTACAAAACAAAACAATTGGAGGATTCTCGCTGTGTAAATACTGAGGACAGACAAACTATAAAACTGTATCAATTAAATTATACCAATCAAAATTCAGATAGTAAGAGACTTTATAAGACAAGTGAACCCTGTTTCTTCAAATAATTTGCAAAGAAACATATGTGTGTGTGTGTGTGTGTGTGTGTGTGTGTGTGTGTGTGTGTGTGTGTGTATATATGGATCTCGATTTAAACAAACCAAAAACAATTGTATCATTTATGAGACAATTGGGAATTTGAACACTGAGTGGCATTTTATAATATTATAGAATTGCTCGTAATTTTGGGTGGGTTGATAATTGTATTATAGTTAAAAAAAAAAAAGTTTTTATCTTTTAGAAGTACCATAGATACTGAGATAATACAGGAGGGGAGAATAGGTGGGGTGCGTTAGGGGGGAAAAAGCAAATAAAGTAAGTTTGAGATGATGATGGGAAAATCCAAGAGCCTTTGGAATAAAGGTGATAGTTGTCAAAGTAGATTAAATTTACAAGAAAGAAGAGCAAAAAACTAAGGAACAAAAACTTGGGAGACAGATTGAGGGATCAGAAGAAGGAAAAGGAGCTGGTCAGTGGAGAAAGGGAAGGACCTGGCAGAAATATTAGAATAGCATCTGGAAATCAAGGGAATGGTTTCAAAAAGATGGGGTCACGTGCTGTGGAGAGGTCAAAGGAGGAGAAAAGAGTCGAGGGCAATCGCTCCTCTATGTTAGGAAGTAGTTAAATATTGTTACTGCCCTTTACCAGTATTGTAATAATTGTTATTTGGTATTCTCTTGTGCTTAAGAGAATAGGTTTAGGACCTAAGTTAGAAATGGGGCTAATAGTAGCAGTTGCCTTTCGGGGTTGCAAATATTAGATGAGTCAATACATGTAAAGCTCTTAGAGCAGTGAAACCAAATCCACTGCCATCAAGTCGATTCCGACTCACTGCAACCCTATAGGACAGAGTAGAACTGCGCCATAGGGTTTCCAAGGAGTGGCTGATGGATTCAAACTGCCAACCTTTTGGTTAGCAGCCAGGCTCTTAACAACTGCGCCACCAGGCTCCTTAGAACAATAGTGTCTGACATATGGTAAGAGCTGCTGCTGCGGCTTGTAGTATGCACCTAATTGCTCATTTATTCCATATATTTAATAAACATTCTATTTCTACACTCATTTCTGTTTTGGAATCAGGAGTGATTGCAAAAAAGGATTTAAACATAGGTGTAGCTAGAGCCCTTTTCAGATTAAGTAGTTTTTTTTAGAAATTAGGTTTTATTATTTTAAGCAAAACTGATGATGCATTTTATACTATACTACTTGAGCTTCTAGTTCTGAAGTAGTATGAGATAGCTTAAAACAAACTTTTACGAACTTTTACGAATAAGATAGATTTTGTCATGATTTATTTTTGCTTTTTATTCTTGTGGAATTATAGTAGTTTTATTTATTAAAGTATATTTTTAGAGATACTCCTTAAAGCTTGCCCTTAATAAATAATCTATTTGAATATGATTATCCTTTAGAAGTTTTTTCATTAGGAGCAAAGAAAAATTAAGATTTTTAAAAGACAAAAACTGGTGATTGGTTTTATAGTATATACTTTAGACTTGGAAGCATTAATCTAACTTGTTTTTTTAAAGACTTTAGGTAAAGTTGGCCGAGTACAACAGATTTATTCAGACAGTGATTTAAAGGTGGAAGTTTGTGGAACATCTTGGACATACAACCCAGCGGCCGTTTCCAAGGTGGCATCTGCAGGATCAGCCATTAGCAATGCATCTGGTGGTATGTTTTTTGTTTTGTGCCTTTAAAAATAATATGGTTTATGTTAGAACCTTTGCTAATTCCCAGATTTTCACACAGGTAATACTTTATGTGTTCTTGGCTTTCTCCCAGATCACATAGCCTCATTTGAATGTTACTCACCTTTTAAACTTTCACTGAAGGTTTTTTTTTTTTTTTTCCCCCATATCGTGAACAACCCTTATTCTGGTTGAGGCACTCCCTGGAAAAGTTCCATAAATATGTTCTTTTTTCTTGCGTATATCAAGGGCTTATCCACATCAGATCTGAGATATCTAAAATTCAGCATTCGACTCTTTAGTCAGAACTTTTGTTTTCTGCCAAAGAGCCATCACTACTGTCTTACACTGCTTTATTTTTTCTTTATTTCCAACATTATTGCTAGCAGGTGGCTTTCTTCCTGGATATTTTTATAAATCAGCCACATTTCTTTTTCTTAAGTTACTACATATGCCACAATGAGTAGAGAACCAAGTTGACATGTGATTATGCTGGATGGTTGGATAGACTCATGCCCTAAGTCTTTCATTCCTATGCTCCAGCTTCATGTACACAGACACAGTTTATCCTACAGCAAATTACAAGTTACTGTATGTACACTGTTGTTGTTCAGAAGATAGGACCATAACTGTAAATGGTAAGAAATGAAAATGTTAGGTGACCTCCTATTCTCTGTCTCTTCTTTCCTGCTGTAATTTATTAGTCTGCTTAAAGCTTAAATCAGGTAGTGTTCATTTTTA
Organism: Dugong dugon; assembly: GCA_030035585.1. Taxonomy (NCBI): domain Eukaryota; kingdom Metazoa; phylum Chordata; class Mammalia; order Sirenia; family Dugongidae; genus Dugong; species Dugong dugon. Next base: position 56,466,814 of record CM057466.1, read on the forward strand.
TCTTGAGGTCAGATGTCATCACCCTATGCTGACTGCATACAGATTAAAAGAGTGAGGGATGATTAGTATCCTGCTCCACAATAATGTGGATGTGATGTTTGTCCCCTGCCTTACTTTGTGATTTCTTTGCTTTTCTAATAAGTAGACCTAAGAATTAGGAGTAGAACTTGGTGGCTTTTCTGTTGATCAATGCTATTTAAAAAATATGAAGGGGACTAAGTAAATTCATCCCTGGTTCTTTTCTGTTTAGTCAAAACCAATCAATTGGCACCTGTTGAAGTATGCTATTAGTGCTTAAAGTGACCATTTCAACTAAAAATTAGTTTATTTCTAAAGTATTTCCTCAGAGCCTGTAATGTTATCATAAACCTTACATTGCTTTTGAATCATAATCATTATCTGTTGAATTACTGTAAGGTCTATAGTATCTAGAGCTCTGAGAGTCACTGTGGTGTGCTTGAAACCTGAAAGGAAGTTTGTATCATTGTGATACTTCCATTGTAGTGTATTCATTCAGAATATCTTTGATATGACTTCTAAATCTTGAGCTATTTTTAGTAAGTAATCTGTACTGTTTCTAAAATTAAAATTTGAAATACATGAATTGCAAAACACTTGGAATACTTATTGGCTTGAATTTAATGCAGCTTGATATACGAGTAATTATAATTTGTATGGGTAATTATCTGTAGCACAGTACAGAAAAATTAATGGTAGAAATAATAAAATAGGAAAAGTAGATATTCTAGGAATATATGTAATGCTTATCTGTTAGTAGTTAAGGCTTGACATTCTCCTATATAGTAGCTTTATTTGATGCTTTATAGAGAGACTCTCCCAACTCCTGAAGAAATTATTTGAAACCCAAGAATCTGGTGACCTCAATGAAGAATTAGTTAAGGCTGCTGCCAATGGAGATGTTGCTAAAGTGGAAGATTTGCTAAAAAGACCAGATGTGGATGTGAGTATTTAAAAAATTATTTTGAAGTATATACAAAAATAGAGAAAATGTAATGAACCTTATACTTCAACTTTTATTAACAGTTTGCCCCATTACTTCAGTGGTTATTAAGATTTTGTCACGTGCTTCGTATATTCCTTTTTTCTTGTTTTTCTCAGGTACTTTAAAGCATATCCCAGACATCATTCTTTAGTGTGCATTTCTAAAATACATTAACATTTTCTGATTTAACAGTATACCTTTTTGTGTTTGGCAAAACTTGTGCTTTTCTGTATGTAAGGCTTTTAAATGGTTAGTGTCCTTTTGTGATATTTAATGTGAATTTTTATCATGTAAGTATTTTATAGTGTTGTTTAAATATATTTTAGTAAATTTTATTCACAGTTTTCTATCTCTTTTCAAAACATTTACTCTAAACTTTTTTCCTCCCTCCCTATGAAAGTTGACTGCTTCACAATTTAAAATGTAGATTAGTTAGAAACCATGCATTTTTGCAGATCTTCACAGATTATTTTGTAATTTTACCATTCATACAAGCTATATTTCAAATGGGCCACTTTGGTTCTAGTTTTTTCATCCATGGGCTTTGCCATTCGTTGATGATTGCAGTGAGAGTGGCATTTGAAGCGTCATCACTGTGTTGTAGGAGCTTTTGTTGCCACACCTTTGTGTGTTTGTTTTTAAGTTTGCTAGACAGTTTGAAGATCAGGTCTATAATTGTAAGGTATAGATGTCTTATTTCCTATAAGCTCATGTGGCATTTTAGCTTTATTAGAGAGAGATCAGTTACAGCACCACAGCACAGTGATTTCTTAATTGGTTGTCAGATATATCACAAGTAATTTGTTTTAGATATTAAAGTAGCAAATGTTTTTTGTGTTCAGAGTAAGTTTGAATCAGGTTTCCTTTATATTGACCCAAGCAGATTTACATTTTATTATACTTAAATTTTTCTTTTAATTTATTTTTATGTTATTTTTAGACAGTGTCATATATATTAAAAATCGAAAGGGAAAAGTAGTTCTACAGTGCTTGTTTATGAAAAACAACATCCCCTTTCTCTCCACGCCCATTTTCTCCCATCTCCACAGGCAACTATCTTTGGCTCTTTTCGCTGATTTTTTTTTTCATATTTGTCTCCACATTTTCCAATAACATACATCTATTGTTATTTCTGAATGTTTTAGGAGGTATCTTTTGATACCTCAGTGTAGAAGATGAGGATTCATCTTTCTTTCACTGCCTCCAGCCCACCCCTACTACGCACACCCATACATTCTTCCTTAGCTTTTTAATACGGTTATGTTGTATTTTGTTTAGATTAGAATTAATTGTGCATGTTATTATGTAAATGACATTCATATCTGAGCTATGGAATTTAGATTGTGTTTTTCTACACAACTTTTTGTTTTTCTTGGAGTTCATTATTGTCCTTTTTAAAAATTTGAGATATAATTTACACACAGTGTGATACATGGATCATTTTTTGACAAATGCATATACTGACGTAATCTGTGTCTCTATCAATATGTAGAACATTTTCTTCATCCCAAAAAATTCACTTGTGTTCTTTCCCAGTCAGTCCCCTTGACAGAATTAAAGAAGTTTTTTTTTCTTTTGCTCTTATAATTTTTTTCCCAAACTCTTCTCTAAATCTCTCAGGATGTTCAGGACATCAGGTATGTATTCATTTCATCTTCTTGGAGACATTTCTATCAGTTCCTTCAGATGTGCTCCAGTCTGGATAGGTTGCCTTCTATACTTGATGCCCATCATCCTGAGGAGTCCCTTCACCTTGCTACAGTGTTGGACTTCTTTGTTTTCTGTATCCACTGTTTCCACGTTTACTCTCTGTTTGGTGGTGCATAGACTTTAGTAGCTTCTAGATAAAGGATGCGGGAAATAGACCTTTTACCTTTATGTCTGAATTTTTTTTTTTTAACCTCACCATTAAATTTTGATGGGAATTGAATTCTAAGTTGGGAATCATTTTTCTTTAGAAGAGTCCATTGTCTTCTAATATCCAAAATTGCTGTTGAGAGGCCCTAAGCCATTCTGATTCCTGATCCTACATGTGATCTTTTTTTTTCTCTGAAGCGTGAGGATCTCTATCTCTTTTTTTTTTGCCAGTATTCTCAACTTGTACAATACTGTGACTTGATCTGTTTTTATCCATTAATGTTTGGGCCTTTTTAATTTGGAAATCACGTCTTCCACATCTGGAAATTTTCTTTAATTATTTTTGTGCTTTAGGTGAAAGTTTACAGAGCAAATTAGTTTCCTATTCAGTAATTTGTAACAGAGTTCTGTGACATTGGTCACAATCCCCGCAGTGTGTCAGTATTCTCCCATTTCCACCCTGAGTTCCCTGTTTCAATTCATCCAATTTTACTGCCCATTCCTGCCTTCTTGTCTTTGCTTTTCGGTAAATGTTGCCCTTTTGGTCTCCTATAGTTGATTGGTGTAAGAAGGGCTTTCCTCACAGGTGTTACTGTTTATTTTATAGGCCTGTCTGTTATGTGGCTGAAGGATGATCTCTGGGACTGGCTTCAGATCCAAGTTAGAAGGGTGACTAAGGGCCATAGTCTTGGGTTCCTCCAGTTTTTATCAGACTAATAAATCTGGTCTTTTTTTATGAATTTGCATTTTGTTCTATATTTTTCTGCTGCTCTTTCCAGGACCCTCTATTGTGATCCCAGTCAGAGCAGTCAGTAGTGGTAGCTGGGCACCATCTAGTTCTTCTGGTCTCAGGCTAGTAGAGGCTGTGGTTCATATGGACCATTAGTCCTTTGGACTAATTGCTTCCTTCAGTCTTTGGTTTTCTTCACTGTCCTTTGCTCGAGATGAGAAAAAGCCAATAGTTGTATCTTAGATGGCCGCTCGTAAACTTTTGAGACCCCAGATGCTACTCACCAAAGTAGGACGTAGAACATTGATTTTATGAGCTATGTTACGCCAGTTGACATAGATGTCCACTCAAGACTATGGTCCCCAGCCCTCGAGCCCAATTAGTCCCGTGAAGTGTTTGGTTATGTCTAAGCAATTTCCCTGACTGTGCTATCTGTGTGCTCCATTGTATGTATGATTGTACATGCAGCACATACAAATATGTATGTAGAAATATCTACAACCTAGTCTGTATATGCACGTGTGTACTCTGATATGCCCTCCCATACCTATTCAGCATACATGTCTGCCTACGTATCCACTCATAAATTATTGTTTGTTGTTACTATCATTGCATGGTTATATACGTTATAGTATTTACCTTTGTTGCCTTTTATTCCTGCATACCTCTCAGTGTCTTCCTTTGCCTTGGCCATGTTGTGCTGACTTCCCCCATATTGTGTATTGTCTTTACCTTCACCAAGTTAAGGTATGTCTACTATCTAGTTGGTGTTTTTCCCTCCTTCCCCCCAATCCCTGGCAGCCATCAAAGAATGTTACTTTCTCTGTGAAATTTTTTTTTAACTTTTTATAATAGTGGTCTCATGTAATATTTGTCCTTTTGTAATTGACTTATTTCACTCAGCATAATGTCCTGCAGATTCATCCATGTTGTGAGATGTTCTCAGATTCATTATCATTCTTTATTGTTGTATAGTATTCCATTGTGTGTATGTACCTCAGTTTTTTAATCCATTTATCCGTTGATGGGCATGTAGGTTGTTTCCGTCTTTTTGCTATTGTGTATAATGCTTCCATGAACATGGGTGTGTATATGTCTATTCTTGTCACAGCTCTTATTTCTCTAGGGTATATACTCAGGAGTGGGATTGCTAGATCATATGGTATTTCTATTTGTAGCTTTTTAAGGAAGCGCCATACCATTTTCCCTAGTGGTTGTACCATTTTACATTCCCACTGCAGCGTATAAGAGTTCCAGTCTTCCCACAGCCTCGCCAGCATTTGTTGTTTTCTGATTTTTGGATCAGTGTCATTCTTGCTGGGGTAAGATGGTATCTCATTGTAGTTTTGATTTGCATCTCTCACATGGTATACTATGCTGGGAATGACAAATTGAAGAGCAATGGCATTGCATTCATTGTCACAAAGAACATTTCAAGATCTATCCTGAAGTACAACGCTGTCAGTGATAGGATAATATCCATACACCTACAAGGAAGACTAATTAATATGACTATTATTCACATTTACGCACCAACCACTGAGGCCAAAGATGAAGAAATCGAAGATTTCTTGATCAAACACGCAGTTAAGATGCACTGATAAATACTGGTGATTGGAATGCAAAAGTTGGAAACGAAGAAGGAGTAGTAGTTGGAAAATGTGGCCTTAGTGATAGAAACGAAGCTGGGGATCGCAGGATAGAATTTTACAAGACCAGTGACTTCTTCATGGCAAATTCCTTTGTTCACCAACGTAAACGGTGACCATACATGTGGACCTCTCCAGATGGAATACACAGGAATCAAATCGACTACATCTGTGGAAAGAGAGGTTGGAAAAGCTCAATATCATCAGTCAGAACAAGGCCAAGGGCTGACTATGGAAACAGACCATCAGTTGATCATATGCGAGTTCAAGTTGAAGCTGAAGAAAATTAGAACACGTCCACAAGAGCTAAAGTACTAGCAGAGCCTGGTGGCGCAGTGGTTAAGAGCTACAGCGAGCTATGGTTGCTAACTTTGGCAGTTCAAATCTGCTAGCTACTCCTTGGAAACCGTATTTTGGAGCCCTGGTGGCGCAGTGGTTAAGAGCTTGGCTGCTAACTAAAAGGTTGGAAGTTTGAATCCACCAGCTCCTCCTTGGAAACCCTATGGGGTAGTTCTACTCTGTCCTACAGGGTCACTATGAGTATGAATTGACTCGATAGCAGTGGATTTGGTTTGGAACGTTCCACCTGAATTTAGAGACCATTTCAAGAATAGATTTGATCGTTAAACACTAATGACCAAAGATCAGATGAGTTGTGGAGTGACATCAAGGATATCATACATGAAGAAAGCAAAAGGTCATTAAAAAGGAAAGAAAGAAAAGACCAAAATGGATGTCAGAAGACACTCTGAAACTTGCCCTTAAGTGTAGAGTAGCTAAAACAAAAAGAAATGATGAAGTAAAAGAGCTGAACAGAAGATTTCAAAGAGTGGCTCGAGAAGACACAGTATAATGCAATGTGCAAAGACCGAGAGTTAGAAAACCCAAAGGGAAGAACAGACTCAGCATTTCTCGAGCTGAAAGAACTAAAGAGAAAATTCAAGCCTTGAGTTGCAATATTGAAAGATTCTATGGGGAAAATATTAAACAACGCAGGAATCATCAATGGAAGATGAAAGGAATACACAGAGTTACTTTACCAAAAAGAATTTTTGATATGTTCATCCATTTCAGGAGATAGCATATGATCAAGAAACAACCATATTGAAGGAAGAAGTTCAAGCTTTCTGAAGGCATTGACGAAAAACAAGGCTTCAGGAATTGACAGAATACCAATTGAGATGTTTCAACAAATGATGTAATGCTGGAAGTGCTCACTCACCTATGCCAAGAAATTTGGAAGACAGCTACTTGGCCAACTGACTGGAAGCGATCCATACTCATGCCCATTTCAAAGAAATGTGATCCAACTGAATGTGGAAATTATCATACAGCATCTTTAATATCATACGCACATAAAATTTTGCTAAAGATCATTCAAAAGTTATTGTAGCAGTACATTGACAGGGAACTGCCAGAAATTCAAGCTGGGTTCAGAAGAATACGTGGAATGAGGGATATCATTGCTGATGTCAGGTAGATCTTGGCTGAAATAGAGAATACCAGAGAGATGTTTACCTGTGTTTTATTGACTATGCAGAGGCATTCGACTGTGTGGATCATAACAAATTATGGATAACATTACAAAGAATGGGAATTCCAGAACACTTAATTGTGCTCATGTGGAACCTGTTCATAGACCAAGAGGCAGTTCAAACAGAAGAAAGGGATACTGTGTGGTTTAAAGTCAAGAAAGGTATGTGTCAGGGTTGTATCCTTTCTTTCACCATGCTTATTCAGTCTGTATGCTGAGTAGATAATCTGAGAAGCTGGACTGTATGAAGAAGATTGTGATACCAGGATTGGAGGAAGACTCATTAACAACCTGTAATATGCAGATGGCACAGTCGTGCTTGCTGGAAGTGAAGAGGACTTGAAACATTTGTTGATGAGGATCAAAGACTATAGCCTTCAGTATGGATTACACCTTAACATAAAGAAAACAAAAATCCTCACAACTGAACCAATAAGCAACATCATGATAAATAGAGAAAAGATGGAAGTTGTAAAGGCTTTCATTTTTCTTGGATCCACAGTCAACACCCATGGAAGCAGCAGTCAGGAAACAAACGATCCATTGCATTGGGGAAATCTGCAAAAGACCTCTTTAAAGTGTTAAAAAGCAAAGATGTCACCTTGAGGGCTAAGGTGGGCCTAACCAATCCATGGTGTTTTCAGTTGCTTCATATGCATGTGAAAGCCGGACAATGAATAAAGAAGACTGAAGAAGAATTGATGCCTTTGAATTATGATGTTGGTGAAGAATATTGAATGGACTGCCAGAAGTACGAACAAATGTGTCTTGGAAGAAGTACAGCCAGAAAGCTCCTTAGAAGCAAGGATGGCCAGACTTATCTCACATACTTTGGACATGTTTTCAGGAGAGACCAGTACTGGAAGAAGGACATCATGCTTGGTAAAGTAGAGGTTAAGCAAAAAAGAGGGAGACCCTCAATGAGATGGATTGACAGTGACTACAACAGCAGGCTCAAGCATAACATCAATTGTGAGGATGGAGTAGGATCGGGAGGTGTTTTCATTCTGTTGTACATAGGATCGCTGTGAGTTGGAACCCACTTGACGGCACCTAACAACAGCAGCAACAACAATGGCTAATGATAGCGAGCATCTCTTCGTGTGTGTGTTAGCCCATGAATATCTTCTTCGATGAAGTGTCTTTTCTTATCTTTTGCCCATTTTTTAATTGGATTGTTTGTCTTTTTGTTGTTGAGGTGTTGAAGTTTTCTATAAACTTTAAGATTAGACCCTTGTTGGATATGTCATAGCCAGAAATTTTTTCTCAGTCTATAGGTTCTCCTTTTACTCATTTGGAGAAGTATTTTGGTGAGCATAAGTGTTTAATTTTTAGGAGGTCCTTGTTATCTAGTTTATCTTCTGCTATTTGTGCATTTTTAGTTACATTTGGTATTGTTTTTATGCTGTCTATTAGGGCCCCTGGCATTGTCCCTATTTTTTCCTCTATGATCTTTACAGGACTTGTTGGCTGACTTTGCGTTATGGTGACTGGGTATGTGGAGCTGCTGGGGGTCTCCAGATGCCATCATGTAAGGGTCTGTTCTCTATGACTGTTTAGTTGTTCAGGGGAAGAAATCTCCTTGTGCCTATCCAGGGACTAGATGCATGGCAGGTAACATTCTGTCCTTGAGTTTGAGGAGTGGGCCTGAAGTGATCCCCTTTCATGTGTCCCCTGATGTGCTTTGGGACTGGAGTGTGTAGACTTTGGGCTTGTCTGTTTTCCCTGTACTCTTTAAGCTTTGAGTTCTTCTTGCATGTTAAGTCAATTAATGCTTCTGTGCTTTCTTTCTTTCAAAAATGTGTTGCTTTTTCTTGTTTTCTGATATTACCTCTCCCGTCTTGTTTGTCTTTATGGCTTTTTGCCTTTTAAATTATTTTACTATCATTTTAGTGTGGTCTCAGGAGGTATAGGATATACACCTGTGGTCAAGCTGCCATCTTTAATCATCTGTTAATGGTTTTATGGGTGGGAGTGAAAGGGGTGGAATTAAGGAATTACATTAAGCCCTACCATATTCATGGGTAAACCATGCATGTGCGCAGCATCTGAAGTGAAGGAAAGGTTGGAAATTACTCCTTTATAATTAATAGTTGTATATAACCTCCCTGCTAACTTATTTATGTATCCTTCATGGTAGTCTCCAGTAGCTGGTATTCAGTATATTCATTGAATTGAATTTATTTATACTGTAGTGGCCAGTATCTTTCCAAAAGTTTTCCATTCACTCCAGTGTTTTGTTCATTGAAGTAATGGACTTTGAGATTTAATAATAAAAAATAGAATTAAATATACAAAACTAACTTAATTTCCTGCCCTCCTTTCTTCCCTCCTTCCATCTCTCCCACCCTTCTTTCAACTTTGCAGATGGCCTAAACAATTCTTTAATAGCTCTTTGAACAATGGAACATTAATCTCTTTTAAAAAACCTGCCTCTCTTCTCTAAATTAGAGAAAATAATTTCCAGTGATTTGTACTAGGATGTATAGAATACCAACCTAAATTATTCTCACAGAATCATACAGTGTGCTGGACTTAAATTTACACTATATATATATATTGGCTCTTTCTGATTTGTGACATGATCATGTTGTCTTTTTTTTATTTAGGTAAATGGGCAGTGTGCTGGCCACACAGCTATGCAGGCTGCTAGTCAGAATGGACATGTTGACATTTTGAAGTTACTTTTGAAGCAAAATGTGGATGTAGAAGCAGAGGTAACTACACTAAAATTGAATATTATTTTTGAGTTAAAATTAATGGCCTAGAAATGCATACTTCTATTTCATGAGATGGATTGTTTTCATTCTTGAAATGATTGAAGGCTTTTATTGATTTTTTGATTGAAAATTAAAATTTGACAGAAAGCAACTTGAAGTGTTTCTTGTTTTCCTGTGCTCAATATTTTAGGCACAACTCTAGGTGAAGATAAGAGTTGAGTTTCCTGCTCTGTGGTAGGACCACGATGCTGTTGGGAGCCCAGTGGGGTTTACCCCAAGAATCTTACTGGGGAAGCTGAGGGAAGAGGGAGTATAGATCCTCTGGGTCAGTGTCTTTTCTGAGCTCTGTGACACTCAGAGGACTTTATTTGTTTTGTTTTGTTTCCTCATGAGGGAACCAGTGATTTCTTGACCTTAATGTGGATCTTTGAAGAATGCATGTTTATTACTATACATATGCTTGTTATAATTTAGATTATATTCTTATAAAAGGGAAATATTTGTTACTATTATTGGAGTTTCAGTTGGGAATGTGTTTGTGATAGGAAGGATGACTTACTTTGTCTTCATTAACTATAACTTCATTATTAAAATATGTTAAAATCATATTTGTTTTTGCCTGCTGCAAGACTAGGAGTAAGTCAAGTTCTATCAAATTTAGAGTTGGCAGAATTTTTCAATTTTATCTAGAAAGCAGTCCCATCTGAGGGAGCTTAATAAGGACTTGGATTTCTGAGGGCAAAGTCTGTGAACCAGCCTCTTCTTAATTTGAAAGACACATATTTGAAAAGAAAAGTCTCTTCTGATTGTTTATTACTTTTGCTTTTTTCTCTAACCTATTGCCGTCCAGTAGATTCCTACTCATAGTGACCCTATAGGACAGACTGGAACTGCCTTATAGGGTTCCCAAGGCTGTAAATCTGTGCAGAAGCAGACTGCCACATCTTTCTCCCTCGGAGTGGCTGGTGGGTTTGAGCCACCAACCTTTTGGTTAGCAGATGAGTGCTTAACCACTGCGCTACCAGGGCTCCTTCTTTTTTCTCTAGTTGTATGTAGGTTGAGTTGTTGGACAGGTATTAAAGAGTCTATGGTGTTTTGGGTAAATGAGTCATCTTTGATGTTGGAATTTTCTGTTGCCTAGAAAAAAGTTGCATTTTAAAGTAGTATATTAGACATCTATAAGCTATATGATAGTTTTATTACTGTGATGTCTTTATGAATGAGATTATATAATGTGAATTTGATTTAACTTTTGCAGTAATAATTTTTATGTTGCCTACTTGGTTGTAAATTTAAGAAGCAATTGTGTGTTATAAGTTTTTTTTGGTAAAGAAAGATTTAAGTTAATTTTAGTATTTTGTTAATGAAAGGCAATTAGTTAATTCAGTTATTGTTTTAGTGTGATCTGGGGGAATGTAGTGAAATTCCCTGAGTTGGATATCCCATCTTTTATCTAATGAATCCCAAAGTTACCATAACAGCAACAGCTACAAATACACACACACACACACACACACACACACACAGTACACACAATACACACAACAAAAAACAAAGCCCTTCAGATTATAGCTATTAAGGTAGAAGACTTAAAAACCAAATTTCTTTGATTCAGAATTTAATCACTAAACCTGGCAAAATGGGGCTATCCATACATTTGTGTGTCTAGAGATAGACTTAACTATAACAGAAAAAATTTCCAGATTGTAGATTAGGAAGATCTTCCTAACTCTAAGGCTCTGAAATATTAAAATGTGTTACTAGAGAGGTTAGTGAATACATGCACATACACACACTCCTACTCCCACACTATAATGCTGCTCAGAGGCCCAAGAGTCGAATCTTAACTTGTGTTTTTTTGCCAGTTCCTCTGTGCTCAAGATTGACAGGTAACCAAAACTCCTAACCTGGTTCTACTGGAAATGATATTAGTGAGGTAGAAGTACTCCTGAGTTGTGTTTTCCTGCCTTTTCAAGAATGAGTGTCAAACTGTTGTGGTTTTACCTTTAATATTTGTTTGAGAAAATATGCAAAGACCTAAACTACTTTGAATTCAGTAACTGCTTTGAATAAAGTATGTTTGTTTGTTTTAAATGCATTTAATTTTAACCATAGTTATCGGTGTTATCTTTGAAAAGTAGTTCAAATAATCCTGGCTATTGTGTGGAGGGAGCCCTGGTGGCGGAGTGGTTAAGAGCTCGACTGCTAACCAAAAGGTCAGCATTTCAAATCCACCAGCCACTCCTTGGAAACCCTGTGGGCAGTTCTACTCTGTCCTATAGGGTCACTGTGAGTTGGAATCAATTTGATGGCAGTGGGTTTGGTTTTTGGTTTTATTGAGTGGATAAAGAAACCCTGGTGGCATAGTGGTTAAGTGCTTAGCTGCTGACTGAAAGGTCAGCAGTTCAAACCCACCAACAACTGCACGGGAGAAAGATGTAGCAGTCTGCTTGCATAAAGATTACAGCTTTAAAAACCCTACGGAACAGTTCTACTCTATCCTTTAGGGTTGCTATGAGTAGGAATTGACTCAATGATAACAGGTTTATTTGGTTTTATTATGTGGATTTTTCAAACCCCTTGCAAAAACTGGAGATCCCATCAGGGTCTGGGACCATAGGCTGGGAACCATTTCCCTAGAGAAAATCTTAGAGCGTGCCTACTTCTCCGTGTCAAAATTTGGGACGTAGTATTAGAATAAAGACCAAACCCAAAACCAAACCTACTGCCGTCGAGTCATTTCCAACTCATAGTGACCTTACAGAATAGAGAACTGCCTCGTAGGGTTTCCAAGGCTGTAAATCTTTACAGAAGCAGACTGCTACATCTTTATCTTATGGAGCAGTTGGAGGAGGGTTTGAACAGCTGACCTTTTGGCTGGCTGCCGAGTACTTTATTCGCTGCACCACCATGGCTTAAAATAAAGACAATATCCTATAATACCCTTCTGCATTTGCATCTGGCAAGGTAATGAAAGTTCTTTTTGGTATCAACTATGTATATTCTCTCTGATTTATGATGCAGTACAGGCATTTTTTTAAAAAGAAGTTTCTTACCGAATTAAAAACATTTAAAAATTTAAGCAGGTGAGTCTTTTCTACCCTCTCATCTTTTCAGAAACATGCCTGTTACAGAAGGTGAGGCAAACCTGTTGGATTCCTCTGAGATAGTTTTAGAATCCTGGATGTATAGAATTATTTTGGGGCTTGTTGTGTTTTTATATTTTAAGGTGTTACTTGGAGCCCTGGTGGGCTCCAGTTTGAGTCCACCAGCTGCTCCTTGGAAACCGTATGGGGCGGTTCTACTCTGTTCTGTAGGGTCGCTGTTGAGTCAGAATTGACTCAACCGCAATGGGTTTGGTTTGGTTTTGGTTTAAGGTGTTATTTAATAATTTTTTCTGTTCTTGAGTATACAGAAAAGTATATGCTTACCACCTAGAGATAACCAATGTTAACAGGTTGATTTATTTCCCTCCTTTAATCCTATTCGAGATTACACTGTTTGGCATCCTTTTATTTTTTAACCACTCAAGTAATGTCAGAGTATATTTTCAGTCATTAAAAAGTCTGTAAATTTTTTTTTTAGTGTTGTGCTTTAAGTGAAAGTTTACAATTCAAGTAGTCTCTCATACAAAAATTTATACGTACATTGTTAAGTGACCCTAATTGCTCTCCCTATACTGTGACAGCACACTCCTCCTTTCTACACCTGATTTCCTGTGTCCATTCAATCAGCTCCTGACCCTCTCTGCCTTCTCATCTCACCTCTGGACAGGAGCCGCCCATTTAGTTTGTAAATTTTTTTTAAATGGCAAAAAATATTTATATAGGTGTGTTATAATTTATTTAACCCTTTTCCTGATGTTGGCTTCCTGTCATGGCTAATAAATCATGTGTAATGAAGGAGTGAACCACTTGTTACAGTTATTGGTCTAATATATGTATGGTATAATATATTGATCTAGGTTCATCATGTATGTCTGGAGTTCATCACTGTTCACATCAGTTTCTAGTTATTTTGTGAGCTCCATTCTATGTTTTGTTTTCTTAAGTTAGTCTGATTCTTGGTATATATCTTCAAGCTTTTAGAAACTTAAATTGTTTTTCTTTCTAAAGTATTCACTAATTCAGGTTTAAATGCTAATATTTAGGATAAAGATGGAGATAGAGCAGTTCACCATGCAGCTTTTGGAGATGAAGGTGCTGTTATAGAAGTACTGCACCGAGGCAGTGCTGATTTGAATGCTCGCAACAAGCGCAGACAGACGCCACTTCATATTGCTGTCAATAAAGGCCATCTTCAGGTTGTGAAGACTTTATTGGACTTCGGCTGTCATCCCAGTCTCCAGGTAAAACCTTTAAAGAAATATATTCTGCAGATATTGCTAAGATCCTATTAAGGGGAAACTGTAAGTTCTATGGTAAGGATTCCTTTGTTATCAATTTTTTTTTGTACGATCAGCGATAGAAAATGGTATCAGATATATAGAATGTAATAAAATCAGCAGATATTCCTTCTTAGAAAAGCCTTTGATTAGAAAGTGTCAGTAGATCAGGTTTAGACTGAGGGTGAGAGGGGATGCTTCCTTGCAACAATATCAGCTTATGAATTGATTAAACATTTTTTAAAATCATAATAGTGAATGTTAGGAACTTAAAAAAGTGTAATGGGCTGCACTTCATAATAGTTACTTCATAACAATCTAAATTCTTTTAAGTATGGCTTAATTTATCTTGAGGTCCCTGGGTGTAGTGCACATTGTTTGTGTTTGATTACTAACCTAAAGGTTGACAGTTCAAGCCCACCCAGTGGCACTGTGGAAGAAAGCCTTGGTGATTCACTTCATAAAGATTACAGCCAAAAAAACTCTATGGGCAGTTCAACTCAGCAACACATGGGGTCGCCATGAGTTAGAATCTACTCGATGGCAATGGGTTTGGTTTAATTTATCTTAGAGTCTTGGTCTAGTCATTAGTCTTCAAAGATTTTTCTGTTTTGGAAAATATATAGGGTCTTAGGTTGTTTAACAATGTTGTTGTTGTTGTTAGGTGCCATTAAGTTGATTCTGACTTGTGGTGACCTCATGTGACAGAGTAGAACTGCCCTGTAGGGTTCTCTTGGCTGTAATCTTTACAGAAGCACATCGCCAGGTCTTTCTCCCATAGAGAAAGACTCTTTGCACCACCAGGGCTCCCCTGTTTAATAGTAGTATGTTATTTTTGAAGCAAAGGTCACCTGAGAAATGATTCTTCACATCAACATTATAACAACCAGATGACTTAAACTACAGATAGAAGGAAATGTAGGTTGTTTTCATTATCTACTTAGTGTGGTTACTAAACCTGTCTTTTGTGTACCGGCTAAATTAAAATGTGGTTTGAATAGTTAATAATTTCATACCAAAATAAAATACGGAAATGAACATAATTTAGACAGCATTTAAGTTCCTTTTTTCCCCCTTTTATTCAATCACGTTCATCTTTAACAGAATAGACTTGAAATAGCATATTATTTTGAAATAAAAAATGGCCCCTGAAATACTGTTTGAATTTGTGAAAAATGTTTTGTTTAAACTGGAAATGCAATAATGGTTAAAAAGAAAAGAAAAAAGCTTTGTATCATAAGCTGCTTGTAGTTCAAATAATTCGCAGCAGCCAGGATTGGATTGTTGGATTGGATAGATCTCTGAGAAGTAATGAAAAAAAAGAGAAGAAGTAGTGGCAGTGAGGGTTTTGAGAAGAACTGAAAGTATTGTTCACATAGGTGGTTATTAGAGGTGAGTGTTTTTGAGCTACAGCCATTTCGGTACTGACAGGGTCTAGGGTGTGGCCTTAGAACTGGCTGGCAGAATTGGAGGATGGGGGAGGAACTGGGAGGAGGGATTAATCGGTTGAAGGAGATGGAATTTATACCTGTTGACTTTTTTGTCTGAAATGGGAGGCAAGGCCATCTGTTGAGAGTGTGAGTGAGGGATGGGAGGTTGAGAAAGGAGAATTAAGAAGAGTGAGGAAGGTTTGGAATACAGGTGGTCCCTGGGTTCCAAACATCTGACTCACAGACAACTCGTACTTAAGAAGGGACTGCCATAAAGCCTATATATTAAAAATCAGAGTTAAAGACGTACAGTTGTTCATAATAACGAACGCATGCACTGCTTTGTGACACTCATGAAAACATTCCTTGGTTTGGAAGCGTTTCTTAAGTGTCTTACTTGTATAGAAAGGTAAAATATATATTAATATATTAAGACAAACATTTGACAGACGCTAAATAAGATATGTATGTGCCTGTTCTGATTTACCTACAAATTCTACTTAAAGACAGATTTAGGAACAGATCTCATTTGTAACCCGGGGACTGCCTGTAACTACTGTAGGGACTCAAAGGTAGAACAGATCAGGGACCTGTAGAAAGATATCCCAACCATGTTAAGAGCCCACCTAAAGTCGAAGACTGACTGTTTAGTGTCATCAGGTATAAGATAATAGACAGACTGAACTTGGGTTAGAGATATTTTATGTGGGTGGGTGAACATATACCTGGGATTGACAAACTTTTTCCGTGAAGGGCCAGATAATAAATATTTTAGGCTTTGCGGGTCATATGGTCTCTAGCACGTGTACTATTGTAGAATGAAAGCAGCCAAAGATAATACATAATGATGGGCATGGCTGTGTTCCAGTACAGTTTATTTGTAAAAATAGGTGGTATGCTAGATTTGGCCCATGGGCTATAGTTTGCCAATCCTGGTATATGCAATAGAGTAAGGTATATATGACTTTATCGAGAATAGCGTTTGTGAACCTAATAAATGAATGAGGTCTACATTACCAGTTTACTCAGATGACTGATAAAGAATAGCCATTTACTGATAAAGAATAGATTAATGAAAAAAGTAGTCAGCTTGAAAGAAAGGTAAACTGAGATGCCTAAATTATCTTTCACATTTGTTTTCAGTTTGAGCTAACTTGCCTCTTTCCTACCCTTTGAGAACACTTAGATGAGTGGTTCTCAGCCATGACTGCACAGTACAGTCACCTGGGGAGCTTTGAGAAACTATTGGTGCCTGATTCTCACACCCAGAGATTCTGCTTTAAATGGTCTGGGGTGTCCTGGGCATCAGGATTTTTAAGAGCTCCCCAGCCTATTCTAATGTGTAGCCAAGGCTGACAACCACTGACTAAATTTGTTGTTATGGGGCCTGAGACTGGTGTAGGTTTGTATGGCATTTCAGGAATATGGTTTATCAGACCATTTTAGACTCATTAGTTTTTTTAGGCAGTTTTTTCACCTCATTAATTTGTGTTACTAGCTGAATTATATTTGAGAGTATTTAACGTCTTTGATTTTATTTTTCCTTTTCTTTGGAAAGCTATAGCATGTTTATTGTGTTTTCTACTTAGTTTGAGTATGACTTTATAGTATAAATTACTTTTAGCATAATATGGGTAGTGTTTTTCTAGCCTGCAGTTTTATACTTAACAGAGAGCATGATCTATTACTGATGGTTGTGAGACATGAGTTCTATTTTTTCTTTGCCTAGAGTTCAGTAGTAGTATTAAATTATATGTGGTGATTAATTAAAGAACTAATGAAAGTGTCTTTATACTTAAAAAAAAAAGGATTCTGAAGGCGATACCCCTCTTCATGATGCAATCAGTAAGAAACGTGATGATATCCTGGCTGTTCTTCTGGAAGCTGGAGCAGATGTTACCATCACAAATAATAATGGATTTAATGCTCTACACCATGCGGCACTCAGAGGAAATCCCAGGTAAAGATGCCACCTTGTACTGTCTTGTATGCAATTTAAAAATATTTCCCTATTTATGATACTGATGAGGAAATAATTTTGGCTTATTTGAAATTTTAAATCATTTTAAAGTTCTGTTGAAATTATATCTTCATTCAATAGATTAATTTCTGTGATGATTTTTTGGTTATTAAATGAAGACAGGTGTTATTAAATGACTAAAACATGTTAAATGTAGATATAAAATATCAGGTATACTGACTTATACATAAAGATGTAATTAAACTGCATTTTATTTTGAGATTTATCTATCTATCTGTCTATATATATATTTCTTTTTCTGTTTCACCTTTAATTTTGCCATTATTTTTGAGGCTGTGTATTTTTTTTTAAGTTTATTTTTTGTTGTTGAGGATATGCAGAGCAGAATATACAGCAGTTCAACAATTTCTACATGTGCAATTCAGTGACATTGATTACATTTTTCAAGTTGTGCAGCTATTTTCATTTTCCTTTTCTGAATTGTTCCTCCATCATTAACATAATCTTACTGCCCCCTAAGCTCCTTATCTAATCTTTCAAGTTGCTGTTGTCAGTTTGATCCCATACAGATAGTGCTTGAAAAGCGCATAATGCTCAAGGCAGACATTCTTTACTAATTAAACTATTGTTTGGTTTAGAGAAGATATAAGGGGATATATTTGGTTTAAGGTTTAAAGATTACCTCAGAGCAGTAGTTTTAGGGAGATACTTATATTTCTTTAAGATCGTTCTTAGGGTGTTCTCTAAACCCATGTTATCCATTTGCATGGTCGTTATTTTTTTAAATCTACTGCTAAATAACTATTGTTATTGTTCTTAGTATGCCACTGAGTCAGTTTCAACCCATGTTGGCCCCATATGTGCACAGTACAACTACTACATAGGGTTCTCAAGGGTGTGACCTTTCAGAGCAGATTGCCAGGCCTGTCTCCTGAGGTGCCTCTGGGTGGGTTTGAACTGCTAAACTTCCAACTAGTAGTCAAGCACTTAACCGCTTGCGCTATCCACCTAATTCCTTATTAATAATTCATTTAGTTATATGAACTTCTAGTGTGGATGTTCCTCAACTTAAAAAAAAAAAAAGTGTCCTAAAAAAGTGTCTGCTGAGAAAGACTGCTTTTGGAGAGTCACCGTACTTATAAAGGGCCTGAGAAGTGCACAAAAGGAAAATGGTTAGCTTTACTTAACCTAGCGATTTCCATGAACACATTTTTGGAACAACTTTACCTTGAGAAAAATTTAAGGAAGTTCTGTATCAAGTAAGTGTCTTCTGTTTATAGTTGAACCAGCTTGGGTTACGGAAGTGTTCACTTTGAAGTTCATTTTGATAATTTAATCTATCCTGAACTCTCAGTGTTTGGTTACTCATTGCCTTTTTATATCATATACTTCCTTCTAGTTTTTTGCTGTTTTTTAGTTTCTTAGTATCACCACTAGAGGGTGAGCGCAGAAAACAAAAGGATTTTTATTCTTGTTTGTTGGTACCCATGCAACGGATGTATAATGTAGGGTGAAACCAATGACCATATTTTAGATTGTGTCTGGATTTATGTTTTTAAATTTGCAAATATTTGAACACCTGATAGTTTGGCATTCAAAACTGTAAAGGAGACAAAATAATAATATTGTTCCCTACCCTTCAAATAAAAGATTATGATGATGATAACAATTAACCACATGCCAAACCTGTGTTAAGTGCTTTATCTCATTTAGTCCTTACAACAATTTTTTCAGGTATGTGTTAATACCATCCTCATTTTATAGATGAGGCTAATAAAGAAATTAATGATATAGCTACAACTTAAACAAGGTCTGACTTTAGAACCTGAGCTCTTAACCACTCTACATGACTTTCTTTGTATTAGAGTCTACATGTGAGATAATACTGAAACACATAGACTGTGAATGATTTGTCCAAGAGTTTATCAGTACTTTGACCCCCTTGCTGCCTCGTTGTTTAGGCTCAGAATCTTGGGTTATCTTTGACTGCTCTCTCACTTATTCTCAACTTCAGTTCTAAAATTCTGTTTATTCTGCCTGTCTTTCCAATCCATTCCATTCTTTCTGTTCTTATTGTTGCTGCCCTAAGTACTCAGCACTTTTACCGATAATATTACAGTATCTTTCTGATTATTCTCCGTTTTCAGTCTTATCGCTGATTCAGCTTTCATACAGTTAACAAAATTATTATTCTAAAAGCATAAATCTAATAGTCCTCTCTCCTTTTTTTAAATCTTCATTTACTTCCTATTATACATAGAAGAAAATCCATATACCTTGGTTTGGCATTCAAACCCACTTCTGGTGCGTCCTCAGTCTGTCTTTCTAACATTATCTCTCACTAAATAAAATCCCTCTGCCCACCCTGCTCTTCAGCTATATGTACACTACTCTCCTTTCCTAAAACATGCTTTCTAGTTTCTTCTTTCATTTATTTAAGCATTTTATTTCATCAGATGCCCTGTCCCTCCTTTTTATCCTAACCACCTCTCCTCTAGACACTCCTGGATCACATCATTGGAATTATTTCTTACTTGCCTATACTTCCTTGTTCTGTGTTCTTACTGTATTGCACTTAAAATCTGTTGTGTGCTCTCTGTCAGTATGTGCACTTCTGTGTGTCTTTCTGCTAAAGCAGTGAGCTCTCTGTGTCCTTCTGTATATCCCCTACAGTGCCTTAAATATGGTAGGCACTCAATAAATGTTAATACAGTATTACATATCATAATAAAAATATTCTATGATTGACTACAACACAGATTCTGTAGAGAAACTGTATTAGGAGTTCAAACAGCAATTACTTCAGACTAGAATAATCGAAAAGAAATTAGATTACAATATTAAATCATAAAATCTAAGATAAACTGTGAAAATTGAAGTTAGGAAACTTTTAAATAACTTTTAAAATATTTTGAATGGTTTCCTTTTTTTTATTGGGTATATGCATAATATGTTCTATAATGGTAGGCATACGCAAGGGGAAGAGAATTTACTTTTATTCCTCAATTCGTGCATAAATCTTGAGGATTTATGACAATGACTCCTCCAGTCAGATAACTCTTGACAGGTAAGAAAAAAAAGAAAGGAAAGACACTTTCATTCTATAACAAAGTAGTGCTTCAGTTAAAGCTACAAAACTTCTTTATTCTTACTTCCTTAAAACATTTGCTGTAATTGTGACTGTAGATTGCCAGATAGAGTATGATTTTAATTGGACACTGGAGAGTATCTGAAGGTGACACTACTTATGTATCACCTGATAGTTAGGCATTGTGAAGGAGACAAAATAATAATTTAATTCCAAGGTGCACTGTTTTGAATTCTTTATTTCACATCAAGTTTCTTCTTAAAGTTGGCTTTTCTTTTCTCTACTGATCAGTGATATCAGAAGAGAAGCAACCATTTTCTTGTTTACTCAATTAAAAAAGTTCTTGAACCTAACACTTATTTTGGAAAAAGAAGTATTATTTTTGGTACCTGATGGACTTCCTGTTTTTGGATAAAATACCAAATATGATTAACATATGTGTTAACATTTCCCCCTTTGTTATAAGCATTTTGTAATTTATGTAACTTAATGAATCTCTTACCTTGAATTGTAATGCTTTAATTTGTTCTTTTGATTTTTGATTTATGGTGCAAATATACTTCTTTAGTTTATTTGTCTTAAGTGTTGAACTTCCTATATAGTCCATTTTAATTGCAATTAATTGCATTTCAATAAATATAATTCTTAGCTGCTTTTTGAGTTTTTTTCTTTTAGAATACATATACGCATTTCTACAATAAATTATTTGCATCACTGTGAGCATAAATCTAATACCAGCAAAAATAGTTACTTATGATCATTTCCATTTATTCTCATTAGTAATATTGAAAACTTTCCAAAATTTTACATGCACATGTATGTACCTGGGGCATTTAAGTACCATACTATTCCCTATCATTGCTTTTAGTTAATGGTAATAATTTTTCAGCTATAAGTCATTAGTACAGCAGAATTAATAATTATTAACTGTGCTTTTCTTCCAAAAAAAAAAAAAAAAAAGTCACTTTTCTGGTCTTCAAAAATATCCTAGATGTCCTAGTACCTTGGTTATGCTTTATAAAGTTTGGAACATTTTAGAATAGTGCTTAAAACATATTTTAATATAGGGTTTTTTAAAAGAAGAAATCTTAACTGTACGATACTGTTTGTGTATTCTGATATTTGCTACTTATAGGGATGCGTTCCTCTAGAGTTTAGCCATATGTCTTTTCTTTTTGTAATAAAGTAAAATTTCAGATTTAAATAAAGAGCAGAATTTCTGCTCTTTAAAATGAAAACTAAATTTATTTGGACTAGCATTAATCAGCACATTAAGTACTTCCTGTGAGAATGCCGCATTTTTAGCTACTTTTAGGTTTTTAGAGCTCCCTCACAGGCATGAAAATAGACTTGTCAGCAGTATTGTCTACAGAGCTGGCAAAAATAATTGAGAGGTATTTTGGGGATATTCGTAAAGTTCCTTTATATAGTGTTACTTAAAAAATTTTTTTTTAGTATAAATTGAATGTGAAAAGTAGTAAAACTGAGTGAGCCACATGATGTGATGTACTTGTTTTCAGGCTAGCACCAAGATAACTTCACAGGCACTTCTTATTGACTTCTGTATTTATTCTCACAAAGACACCATCTTACTGAATATGCAACCAACTCATGGTTTTTCCCTCCAGCATATTATAATACCTTTATTTTTTTTAATTTCTGAAATATGGTCTTGTAAATGAGACTATCGAATGTAGGAAGATGTGATAATCTGGACTGTTTCTTGGTTTTTAATGTTTTTCTTTCCCTGTAACTTTGAACATGCTGAATGCTATCTATGAAAAATAGCTGAGAGTCTATGAAATGATAGTATACTTACAGTATGTCCATTTCTCTAATATGTGTATCCACTCTCAGACATTATTTACTTTGTAATACGTAAATATATTTAATATGAGTGACTGAGATGTAATTAATATGAGCAAGAAGGCCTACTAATTTGATGAAGTGATAAGATTTATTTACATATACCCCTTTGCCCACATTCTTTTAGGGGATGATTTTCACTTTGAAATAGAGGCATGGTCAGAAGTTGAGGATTGTGCAAACATCAGTACCGCCTACCTTCAGCAGTCTTCATTAATTGCTCAAAATTTCTCTGTGTTTATTAAAGAACAGTAAATTATCTATAGTTTTACTGCAGTCAATAAGAAAATCAGATAGATGTGGGATCACTTGTCATTTTCCCCTTCAGTAATTTCTCTCCCTGAGAGAATCTTGTGTGTGTATTTTTTGTGAAGGACAAAGAAGACAGACTGAGAAAGAGGAAAGCCACAGAGTGTTTTTATTAGATCTTCATTTTACAGGTGAGGAAACAGGTATGGAGCAGTGAGATATCTGCATGATAAAAAGTAGGGCTGTTTAGCATTTTCTTTCTTTTTTGAGGCTTAAAAACCTTTGGTTCAAGATCAAAGGCACTAGATAAATTGCTTACTATCTCTCCACAAGATGTTCTGCCGTATAATCATCTGTTTTTTTCACTTTACCTACTAACATTTAGGTAAATAGTGGTAAAATCTAAAGCTAATCTATGGAAAGTAGTGACCTAACATTTCTAGAGTATTGTTTATATAGAAAACCCAAAATAAATGTTATTCTTTTCTTTCATTTAAAATACCCACATGTCCAATGTGAACCGCACTGCGGCATTCCCATTATGTGTTCAGGTCACCTTCCCAGATATTTTCTTCTTTTGAAGGAAGGTTTTTTTTTTTTTTTCTTTTTTCTTTTTTTTAAATCATGAAGCATAGTTTACATTTCATTACCATTTCTTTTCTGAAGGATGAAAAATATTACCAAGAGGCCATCAATACATAAAATTATTTTATTTGAAATCCTTAAGCCATCCACGTTTTTTCATAAAGCTTTTTATAAACATCTTTAACCATTGTAACTCTTCCCAAATAGAATTAACAGTAACAAATTATTTGATTTTAACCATAAAATATGAGTAACTTAAATCGGTTGAAACTTACTGGCATGTGATTGATACTCATGATTGAAAACGCTGTCTGTCCTGTAGTAATCAATGCATAGCTACAGCTGGTTGAAGGGGACCAAATCCATTGAAGAGGCGATTTGGTTCCATTTTACCAGCTCTAGCAAAGCATTGCAGTGGTGCTAGTTTGGGATCCAAAACAGTTAAATGCATTTTATTTTTAAAATCATGGTTATAGACCTCCTATAACTTTTAGAAATTCTTTTTATCTGTGCTTCAGTCATTGAATGCAAACTTTTCTATTTTGAAGGCAGTTTTCCTATTGTTTCTTATTTTTATAGCTTAGAAGTCTTTTCCTTTTAATAAGTTGTTTAATACATTATGAAATTATCAGTGTATATCTTTGTTTTCAACACCTTTGCTTAATTCCTAAGTGTAGACAATAACCTGTATTAAAACCAATAACATTTAAAGGAGCAAATCGGCCTTGATGCATTTTAGAGTAATGTTTGCTATTTATTTCTAAGCAGTAAACCAGATTACTTGAGTAGTTAAACTAATAGGTTAGGGAAGAATACTGTTAGTCACACTTTTCTACCACCACTATTTTTTTTCAGTGTTATAGTTGAGAACCAATAGCAAGTTGCTGCTAGGGGGTGGAGAAATATGAGTGGCCTTAAGGAAGCTCCTCTGCCCTTTACTTTATAAATAGATTACACATGTGCTCAGTGTGTTGCTTGGACTTACGTTGAAAGGAGCTACCATGCATGCCGGCTTATTGTCCTTTGATTTTGCTTATGTAGTGTTACTAATCATAGGCCAGTAATTTAACCCCTTTAAAGATCTGTTTCCCTGATTAAATTTTCTGTCATTTTGGTTCAGATGCCTAGCTCTTTCTTATTATCAGCTTAATAATATGGTGACTTATGGTGGCCGGCTACAGTTCATGAATTTGAGTATTAAAATTACCATAAGAGTGATAACTTTATAAATCAGTACAGCAAATTTTTGTTGTAATATAGTTTCACTGTTGTATTTCAATATGTGGGGAGGGATGTCTTCTGAAACATACTTGCATAAAATAAAAGTTTGATAAGTTCTAGTTTGCCTCTGGTAAGTGCGTTCAGTGAAATATAAAGAGTAAACAAATATTCTTTATAGTTACTAAACTATAAAGAACTAAAGTATGAAGTATAGTGAACTAAACTGGGAGAAGGTCAACACTAATTCAGGCAATATGCAAACAATTCTTATGTCAAGTATATTCTGCATCTGTTGGTTGATAAGTGTCATGCTGCTGGTGAAATTAATGTACGAGTCTTCCTATCATTCATTCTTATAGAAATGAAACAGGTGTTAAATTGTCTGGACTTGAGTGCTGAAGATAGCAGTAAAACTGGCTTCTATGTTATTAGTTATATGGAAGCTGTTTAGCAGATCCAGCTGCTCAAGCGTGCTTTTGGGTGGCAGTTCAGTTTCATATACTGGCCATATTGGGGCAAGAAGAGGCCATGGGAAAAAAATAGTACAGCATTTGATAATGTCAGCATCTGTTATCCCTGTCAGAGAGACAGTTGAAATGTTTGAGTTACACCAGTGTCAGCAGATGCCCAGAGTTTAATATGTACTCAGTGAAAAATGAACAGCTGATCTCAGTGATGGATGTGACATTTTAGAGTGATTGAAAGAACTCTTAGGTATGTTAACTTAAACTTGTAGCACCAGAATAAGTATATAATTTTGCTTTTTTAAACAAATAATTTGTCATTTTATTTTCAAAGCATTTTCTTAATCTTATAGCAAAGAAAGTCGAGATGTTTAAGAATTATTAAAAGTTTACTTTCATACCTATGGAGTAACTAATACAGTTGTTCATCATAAAACATGAGCAGAATATTCCCCTTTGAGTAGTATTATAGAGGAAGTTCTACTTTTGAGATACTATATATTAAATTTTTGGCATTTAGGACATGTAAAGGCAAACTTAACAAATGGAGTATGAGGGATTGCATTCTACTTAGTGGGTGATCAGCAGGTGTGTGCTTAAGTGAGTTAAGTTTTGAATTAATTTCTTCTTTGAAAATGTAGAATTTTTAAATCACGTGCTTTTTATAATTTCCAATAAACATGCACTAACTATATGCTACCATATCCAATAGAGTCATTCTCTCATTCTTTATAATCTGCTGATAAAATGAAAATAACATTTTGACTATTAACTATTTAATTGTCTTATTAAACACAGAAAATTGACCATAGTTAAACTTACAGCCATTTCTGTTCAACTTCTAACACAAAAAAATTTTAAGTGCTTTTTTACTTTCTTTTTCTACATGCCTAAATATTCCATTTGAAATGATACTTTTAATAAGAAGTAATTAGAGTACGTGAATATAATAAAGCAGATATGCATTATTTCTTTTTTCTAACTTAGTCATACATTGTGGAAGCTTAAAACAGATACTGCTTATAAATTGTTGCTAAGAGCTTTGGTATTTATTATTCTTCCCAAGTATTTTGATATCTGGAGCATGCTGTAAACAGTAGCTCTGTCATGTCTGTCCTAAACTGAATCGTAATTGCACAGCAGCAGTAAAGCTGGTTATTCTCTGTGTGTGTAAACTGGTTTCTTGGTCAGTCTTGTTCGTTTTATGTGCCCTCTTTAGAAAAGCAAATTCAAAGACAATATAGATAATAAATTAATTTCTTTTCAATGATTGGCAGTCTGTTACCAATATGCCCTGTTGACTTACAGCTGTGACCCAGAAATTTGTCATTTTTCATGCCTAATTCTTATGTTTAAATTTATGCTAAATATTAGCTTAGCATTTAAATTGGAGATTGGGTTAAAGACCTGATAAATTTAAGAAGAGGACTGGGATCACTTTTTTTTTTTTTAGAAGTAGAATTTCACTTAAAAGACAGTCTTTTAGAATTATGAGTATGTCTGTGACTGTCAAAAAAGAAAACCTAAAACAACAAAACTTGTGCTTCAGTTCAGAAACTCTAAACCAATAAAATATAAATTTATCAAAATATGAAGTAAAAGTGTCTGTTAAAATGTGATAAAATTAGCTTTGGTTATATCTCATTTTTCTTAACAAATCATTTGGTCCTACTAATGCGAAATAATTAAGATCATGTTGTTGAGAAAGAAAATAGGTCCTGTGTATCCCTTGTTCTTTTGTGCCAGTAATGCTATTTCCCCATTGGTAGTCAGCTTTTAATCATGTGAGTACTTAATTAAAAACTGTAAAATATAGTATGTTTTAAATGTAAATGATTTAAAGGTTGTTTCATGGTAATTTTAAAACTACTTAATAGAAATTATTTTCCTTCACAAAATATAAGTTTTCGGGATATTTAGTTTCTGTTTGTAAGCAGTAGGTACATTTTTATGGCGTTAGTATTATAAAAGGTCGTCTGTTTGATACAAGGTTAATTTACCGTATGAAGGTCATTCATGTAGAAAGAAGCAAGGGCTTTCTTTAGCTGCAGTTCAGTTTCCTCTTGGTGGTTATTGCCTACCAAAAATACATACTTCTTTACATTCCATAGCATTGTATGTTCATATGGGTACATAAAGAAGTATGTACTCTGAGTAGGTATTACTAAGTAGTTAGCTGTAAAAAACATGAAATGTTTGATTTTCCCATTTGTTAGTAAAACATTCAGCTTACTGATGTAGAACAATGGTAGATCATTTGTAGAGGCTAATTTATCGAAGACTAATCTTTATAACAAATTTACCTGAAGAGTGGCATTAATGCTGCTTATTGTTCCTTGTTCTTGGTGAACATAGATATTTCTAAACATTTTATCAGTTATCTGTCGAACTTTGCCCTGTTTTGATTCTTTTTGCAAGGATTCATAGAATCAGTGGAGTTTTACACAGTGTATTTCAGAAATTGGTAAAATCAGTCTCATGCTTCTTCATAATCTTCAGAGTGAATTTCTTCTTCTTTGTAGCTTGCTTCTAGAGCCTAAAATTAGATAATAAGTAATTCAATGCAAATTATTTTCACAAACTAGATACTTATTCAAAACTTCATCAGTTAACCAATAAATACTCCTGATATTGACCCTCAAGTTGAAAGGGCGGTGAGAAAAACCAGATCTTTTCAGACTGTGAGTGAACTGAATTTTTAAAGATGATGAAGATTTTGTTAAAGTTGTTTTTTAAGATCACAGATAAGAACTCTTGATCATTTGAAAACTTGTCATTCCTTTGTCTTTATTAGTTTCTTATCAGGATTCTGCAATTTGATGCTTCTGTTTTGGTTGAATAAAACTTCAGATAGATATATAAATATCTAATTTTTGGTGAACTCTTTTGATTCTTTGATCTTTTTAATATAATGGATAGCTAGTAGAACAGTCAACTTTTTCACAAAGTCGCACTTAAAAGAAATGAAAGGTTTAGCCTGTGAGCATTTGGGTTTTAGCTTGTTCATTTAGCATGAAAAGAAATTACAGCTGGTAGGTAGTCTTTAGTTACTATGATATTAAAAGATTAATTTAAAAGAAAACATCAAGGAATTTTCAGAGTTGGGAAAAGGAAAAAAAAGAAAAGATAAGGAAAGTAGAATCTCTGCAGCCTGTGATAAAAAGCGAGTGCAGCTCACAGAGAGCAAATCAGAATGTAGCAGTTAGATAGCCGAGTACTACAGCAGCTTCAGCAATGCAGTATTAGAATGACACCATGCACATTCTGATTTTTCTTTTTCTGGCCAATTGATAGTAAGCATTAAAGGGCGTTTTATGATTGCCACCTTTCTTGGTTGATTAAACCTTGAAATAGCTAATGGTTTTTAAAAGACAGCATACTTTGGAAGCAGGATATGATTTACTAGGGATGGCAGAATCACCATTGAATTTGAAACAATAAAGACAATACTGTTTAATAATGTAAATGACAATAAAAGACTTGTGCAGTTTTGAGATCAAGAGTTATCTGGAATGATATTTGAGCAGCATTCCTCTTTACATCTGCTCTCTACTTGAACGGTGAAATGAGACAGAATTTCACTCAATAATAAAAACATATATCAAGTTAATAATAGGTAAACATGCAGAAAGTTATAAGCATCCTTGAAAGTACAGGCCTTGAGTGCTGTTACCTGTGAACTCAGTGTCATGCAGCATTTGCAGCTGGAAGAAGTAATGACCTAGAGAGTCACATCAGCTGCAGCCATCTCATATTGATCCGTCACTCTATTCGCTGATTCAGCACTTCTTTTCATGCACCGAGGGAAGTATCAGTGAGCAGAGAACCTCACCTTTTAAGATAAATGTGAAAAACAAAATCAGCTCTACTTTTCCTTCTCCCTCTCTTTCCCATTAATTAAAACCACAGATAAAATTGAATCAGTTGGTCATTTGACTTGGAATGTCATATTACTAGTATTGCACAGATACAAGTACATTGTACCTGCTGTACAGAAAGTTAAGCAACCAAGGAAAGTTGCTACAAGGGCCAAGAAAATGAACTTAGCTTACTTCTCAGATGAAATGCTTCAGAAGAGGGCAAAAAGCTGCGAAGGAAGTTAATTTTATAATCTAAAAAGACCCCCTCCCCCCCCCCCCCCGCAAAAAAAAGCACAGCTCACTCCCCCCCAAGTAACTGTAAGCATTTGCCCGGTTTTCCTTTGCCCACCAGAATACATTGGATTCTTCTGACTTCTCAGGAATATTCTGCACCTTTCTTGCTTTGAGGTTTTTTTGGTTTTTAGTTTCCAGGATTAAGTGGTAGATCTGTGTTGAAGCTACCTTTTCATATCCAGAGGTCAAGTCTGCAAGCGAGGTCAGGACTTCCACATGGTCACTACAGAGGCTAATTTAGAGTCTTCCCTCAGTGGCCACAGGCTAAACTGTTACAGCTTTATAGGCAGCTAAGCATTTGAAACATGCACTCCTAGGCAAACAGGCTCTCTAGTGCCTCTCTCTTCCCTGACCATATTTAGTCAACCATAGCAAAAAATAGTCTCTCAGCTGTCGATTGTCGATCCAAAAGCTGAGGAAGCCTCTATCTTGCTTTCTGCCTATTGATTGTTCATCCTGCGGTCCAAACTCTGCTTTGCCATTTGTCGTACCTTTTTTTTTTTTTTTTATAAAGCACTGCCAAATAAAGCGGTCTCTCATGTTTCCACTTACCATTTCCCAGATTTTCACTGAGCTTGCGCTGATAGTAGGAAAGCCTGATGCGACTGTCACTATACTTAGAAGCACTGCAGAACAAAAAAGGACAGAGGAAGAAAGTTACCCTGGCTAGTAGCAAGACAATCTTTAGACAGATATGGAGCAAGTAAAATCCATCTGCTGCCAACATATATCTTATAACCTCATGTCTCTGTTGGTAAAAAAATATTAGGGATAATGATATGTTACATGGCTAAAGACCTGAGGGGATGTTGTAGGTGTACCTTTACAGCTAGTTGTTGCTATACATGATATTTTAAATTTAATGAATAATATTTGAATGGAAGTAGGTACAAATGGTAAGTAGAAGCTGTGTATTAAAGGTGGCAAGATCACTAAGGAGAAGAGAGTACTAGTGTATGCATGAAGTCTTGGAAATGCTGCTTAGAACTTTTAATTCAATGACAATTTTAGTCAGTTTTTTATAGTGCTTAGTTAAAAAATAGAGAAGTGCTTTTG
This sequence comes from Dugong dugon, assembly GCA_030035585.1. Classification (NCBI taxonomy): domain Eukaryota; kingdom Metazoa; phylum Chordata; class Mammalia; order Sirenia; family Dugongidae; genus Dugong; species Dugong dugon. The sequence continues at coordinate 56,496,785 of CM057466.1, forward strand.
AGTAATTGTGGTGTTTTATATTGAAACTAGATATACATGTAGAAATATTAAAATGCATTATATTATGAATTCTATTTTATTTTTAAATGTGAAGTGATTTTTTTTTTTCCCTTCTGCATTGCCGTAGTTCTTTAATTTTCTGAAATAACATTTAGGTACAATCATTTCAGTAATCAGACTGGAATAGTCATTAAACTATGTATAACTTTACTAAATAGTATATGCCTCAAAGGAAATATACTTTTGCTCTGAATTTTAATAGCATATTCACAATAATTTTTAATATTATATACTTCATTGTTTTAACCACGAAGAAATAGTAAAACATCAAATCCAGCTAACCCGTGAAGAGATAAGATCTCACAAACCTAAAAATGCCTGAGAAACCAACTGTACCTTTTCTTAATGTAAATATCTTCTCTTTTTAAGTATTGATTCAGTTAAGAATCAGGAAAAACCATTATCAGTTTTCTAAGTTCATTTTCCTACAGGGAAGTTTGTCCTTGACATTTTTGTCTTTGACGTTTAATACCTTAGCAGTTTAAAGATTTTGGGTGGCTATTTTAAAACAGTGACATAGGATTGCTTTTGTAGGTATTTGGCAGTTTTAAAGAACCATCTTGCCTAGATTTGAAATAATTTTACACACAATGTGATAAGGTGACACATGTCTCAGAGTTTTAAAATACGTTAGCTTTTCAGGTTTCTAAATTGCCCTGTTTCTGTTAACCATTTGTATTAAATTTTTTTTTCCTTTTTTTAAGCAAACATTGTGTTATGTGTTATGTGGCAGGCACTGTTCTGAGCCCCTTATAAATATGAACTCATTTAATTTTCATGACAACCCTGTGAGCTAGGATTTAGTCTTATATTTTACAGATAAAAAAACTCAGGCATAGAAGTTAAATAACGAGCTCAAGTCACCAGCCATTCAGTTTATCAGAACTTGAGTTTGGACCCAGATAGTTTGGCTTCAGACTCCAAGCTCTTCACTAGCATGCCCGTGTTTCTGTTCTGGTTTGTAATAATGAAATGAGTTAGAGAATTACCACTCTTGGGGTCATAGGCATACACCAGAAATTTAGTATGTTGCTAATGTCCTTGTCTCAGTATATTCAGAAAGGTGATTGTTCATTTCATCATTTGTTCCTTCACTAATTCCATTCAACATAACATTGAGCTCCCTATTCTAGGTATACAAACCAAAAAGCAAAACCAGTTGCTGTTGAGTTGATTCTAACTCATGGTGACTCCACATGCTGCAGAGTAGAACTGTGCTCCGAGGGTTTTCATGGCTATCACCTTTTGGAAGCACATTGCTAAGCCTTTCATCTGAGACATCTCTGGGTGGGTTCAAATCTCCAGCCTTTCAGTTAGTAGCCCCAAAGGGTATATAAAGATAAGTAAGATGGACTTCCCTAGCTTATACATCATAGAAGGAGAAATAAGAACTGACTAATCATTTAGTCATAATTTTGTCCTTTTTAAGGTCAAGTACTCACCTACACAGCTGTTCTGCAGCCTGTGTTGTCATTGCACCTGTTCTTTTTCTGTTTGAGCTAAATCCAACTACATTACCAAATTCCTAGTTAATGAATTCAAGTTTAATTAATGAGCCTTTTAATTATAGTATCTGTCAAAAAAGAGTATGTAGGAAAATAATCGTAAGTAACAAAAAAGAATTAAAAAGCATTTAAATATCTGTTCACTATAAAAAAATAAGAAATTTTAGATTGATAAAAGAACATAAAAACCATCCATAATCATATCTTAAAATATGACCACAGATAACATTTTTGGTATATTTACTCCTATACTTTTTGTTTGCATCAATTCAGATAGGGCTGTGTGTTGAACAAAAATGCAGTCCAACTGTGTAGTAACCTGCTTTTATTTAGCATGCCCAAAATAAAGTTGATGAAGCTACTTGAAAGAGATCATCTTTCTTGGTAAGTTCCTTTATGGATTCTGGACTAGCCTGCTTTACCTAATGGCGATCTGAAGGATTTTTCGTTAACTTAGCAAGCACTTATTGGACACCTAATATGTGCTACAGTGCTATTCTAATGCCTTTTTACGCTGAGTGATACTAATATGTAAGGCCTCCGCAGTTAAGCTGCTGTGGTTTCTCTGGAGAAAGATCGCAAAGCATGGCAGGCCCTAAAACTTGACCCAGTGCCATATGAGTATGACATACCAATGTAGACAGCTGCTTGTCCTTTCTACTTCTTAGAACTCATGTGTTCATCATTCAGCAAACGTTTGAGTATTACCATGCGCCAAGGATTATCTAGGCACCACTGTTAGTTGTTCTGGAACTTAATGCTTCTTTGGCAGTATTCATAAATGCCTGCTTAACTGGTAGTAAGATCTTATCTTTAAACCATCCCTGTCCTTAACTTCTTGGAAAACAACCAGATTGAGAAATAATCTTTGAGCATTAGAGATATTAGCTCCAGCTTTCATATTCTGTGCTCCACAGTTGGGAGTCTTTTGGCTTAATAGAATTATTGATTTATTGAGATAGTAGCACCCTTATCCCAGCAACTCTGTGGGCCTCGGTTCTTGCAGTATAACAACAATCTCTTCATTAACCAAGGTACCACAAGGAACAGCCTGCAGCCAGGCTTCGTGGTTATATTGTGGCTGGTTCCTAAGATTTCCCTGCCTCATTAAGATCTCCCTGCCTCGTGGAAAGAAAGGAGACAGGCCACTCAGAGCTGATCTCATTGATGTGGGGGTGTGGGGGCCAAACACTGTTCTGCTTAACTTTCCCTTAGCTCACCTTGCAGGCTAGGCTCAAAGATTTGAGGCCTCCTGTGATGGTTATGTGTCAACTTGGCTAGGCTATGATTCTCAGTGGTTGGCAGACATTAGACAAATTGTTCTTCCATAGTATAGTATAGTTCAGTAAAGTATAGTACAGTATAATCACCTCCATGATGAGATCTTGTATGATGTAATCACCTCCATGGTGAGATTTGCTATAAGCAGCCAATCAGTTGAAGGGGGAGTGTGACCTGCCTCCAGTATATAAGTGGATGTTCCAGTAAGGGTCACTCTCATGCTGGATCCTGCATCCAACTCGTTGTTGTCTGATCTCCAGTTCTTGGGATGTCACCCAGCAGTCTGTCATCTTACCTGCTGATTTTAGGTTCGTCAGCCCCTGCAACGACGTGAGTCAGGAGAAACCTCCAACCTAACTTCTGACCCACGGATTTGAGACTTGCCAGCCTCTACAACTGTGTGAGCCATTTCCTTGCATTAAATCTCTCTCTATTTATATATACATATACACACACACACACATATATATATATATATACACACATATATATATATATATATGTTTCACAGGTTTTGCTCCTCTAGCAAACCCAGCCTAAGATACCCCGTGTGATTTGGCTTTGTTCATTTTTTTGAGGGGATCAGCAATTAACATTAATTAGCTACTTTCTAATTAAAGTGAGAGAGTTATAGATCTCTGTTAAAATTAATTCATCCCAAATCTCCCATGTAGAAGAATTCCAAATGGTTTATATAGATACTCCACCTTCAAGGAGGGTGATGGATAACTTCCCACTCCTTAACTGTGGGCTGCACATAGTGACTTCCTTCCAAATAGTATGGTATAAAAAGGGAATAAAGTAACTTTACAGTGGAGAAACCTAACAAACACTACCTGAACGGGTGATCAAGGTTAACAATGGTGATACATCATGTCGATAGTATTAACCCTTGATATGATGTGATGAAAATAGTGCTTAACCTCTGTGGTCTTCTTCCAAAATTTTATAACCTCAGCATAATCATGAGAAAACCATGAGAAAACGTTAGACAAATCCCAATTGAGGAACATTCTAAAAAATACCTATCAGTACTCAACACTGTCAAAGTCATCAAAAAGAAGGGAAGTCTAAGAAATTGTCACAACCAAGAGGTGCCTAAGGAGACATAACAGACTATAAAGTGGTATCCTGGATGGAATCTTGGAACTGAAAAAGAATATTGGGTAGAAACTAAAGAAAATTAAAATATGGGCTTTAGTTAACAATAATGTATCAATATTGGTTCATTAATTATAACAAATGTTCTATACTAGTATAAAGTGTAGGGTATTTGGGAACTGTAAATCTAAAACTGTTCTAAACTAAAAGTTAACTTAAAAACAACAACAAAAATAAATCTGCCTACTCCTGGCTAGCTGAGAGTTGACTTTTGTATTAATTTTGATTTGGGGCTATCTGCAGCGTTTCTCCACAACTTACACTGTTGTGAGGTGTTGTCAAGTCAGTTCTGACTCCTAGCAAACCTGTGTGCCATAGAACAAAACACTGCCCAGTCCTGCACCATTCTCACAATCGTTGTACTTGAGTCCATTGTCGTAGCTGCTTATACTAGTTTTTCAGAAACTAGTGATTTTGATATTTTTGAATTTGATTTTGCTATTATTGAATTATCAAGAAAACATTATGTTTAGTATCATGTTCTTTTAAAAGTATGTTTAAAGCAGGAAAGTGTGTTTTAGAATAATTTTTTATCAGGACCAGTCTCATTTTTAATAGATTTTGTTGCTTAAAAGGAAGCATTTTTTATTTAAATACTGATAATTTTGAATTTGTGAAAATTTTAAAATGGTCAGCTAAGTGTGGGAGTGGTATAGAGGATATAGGTTTGGACGGGACTGTTGTAAATTTCCAGAGGAAAGATGATGAATGTCTATCTAAAAAATGTTGGGGGCTGTGGGAAAGAAGAATTCTAGGTTTAGAAGGGAGAATCAACAGGACAAATTGAATACGGTGAGTAAGGAGATGGGGAGGAGTCTAGAATGAGTTCTAGGTTTCTGACTTGGATGACTGGTTAGATGGTAATAAGAGTAACCAAGTTCAAGAATATAGGGGGATCATCCAGGAGGAGGAAAGAAGAAAAAGGGCTATTTATACTATAGAGATTACAATCTATAATCTTTATAGTTGTTGTAATAGCTATTATACTGAGGGGTTTTAAACACTATACTAAAAATTTTACTTACATTATCTCATTTAATTCTTACAGCAACTTTATGGTATTTTATAGTGATTTCTACAGAAGTTTTGATATTAGATATGAATCATGACCTTTTGTTGCAGTTAGAAATATAAGATAGAGAAGTTTGAGTGAGGGTGTGTAGTTGGGGCTTAACAGGGCCAGCATGGGGGCCTCAGCTTTATAGGTCAAGGAGTAATTGTACTTGGGATGACTGATTTATTAAACTTGTAAGAGATTGGTGCATAAATAAGAATGCCAAATTACTGTTTATAGAAAAAAAAAAATACCGCTAAGTGGATTGCAGTACTCACATCAGCTGATCAGATTGTTTCACTGCTGAGGGAAAAAACAAATCTACTATGAGAAGCTACATTAAAATTGGAAATTGATTGGTGGGCATCCAAATGGTTGGGTGATCTTAACAAACAGTGTTATCAACCTGGGATGACTTTCCGTATAATGATGTACTGAGAACTGTGATAGCATTTTACTAGAGGGCAAATTAGAATACTGGAGTTGCCTGTCAGAGAACTTTCTCTGTGGATAATGCTGCCAGTACACTGACAAATTATTTTTCTTATTGTCTCTCCAGGCTGCATACAAACCATGTCCTCTCTCTTAAACCAATCATTTTTTCCCCCCAGACAAAGACACATAATTTTAATCTTTTTAATTGTAATTCCATTCTGGTAATTTCTCTATTTTTTTTTTAAAGCCAGTTGGACTTCATGATCTCCTTTTCTACAAATCTCTTTTTCTATAGTTGTTATCTCTATGTTTTATTTACATACTTAACTGTTGTCTGAGGTAGTTACCTTATTTGCCAATATAACATTGTTTCTGTGGGAAATTAGAAATGACTATTTCGCTTTAAAATGCCTTCCTTATTTTGAAATGATTCATTTAATCATTTTAAAATGAGAAGTTTGGAATAGACTGTGCCAAAGTTTCTGTCAATTTTTATTTTTATGATATATTTCTGAGTAATCTCAGTATTTGATATTTTAATTATGGTTATTTTATAGCATAGTTTACAACATCTGTGTAAGTGGGATTATACAACAGAATAGATTTGTTCTGAAATGAAAACTTTCTCTCTGGAAATCTGAATTTTACATTTTACTATTAGGATTTGATTCACTTTGTAGCATGTGATCTTGAAGGGATTAAGATTATTTTTGTCACTCCTGAAAGTAGCCTGGAATTACCATCCTTCTCTTGTTCTCTCCATTTAGTCATTGTACTTAGAGAAGAAAAAGCAAAAAGACATGAAGTAAAATAATGAGCAAAGAGGCAATAAGCTTTCAGGAATACAGATCTATTTCTGTTTAAGTGTCTTAGCAACTTTCTGAGTCATTGGCACTTCGTTCTGAGGGGCTTAGCTTTTCCTAACTATTCACTTACTGAGTGCAAGACAAGAACAAGAAGTAAGTGGTGGCCCCATCTCAGCAGAAAACTGATGCTCCTCTTTCCCTTTCCTTCCTTTGAGCTGTTGGCAGTAGAATATGGGACTGGACTTCAGAAACTGGAGTAGAAGACAGTGGAAAATGTGATTGCATAAGAACCTACTTCTCAGGAATACTATTCAATAGTGTGACTTAAAAAAAAAACCTTGAAGTTAGCATGATCCACATTTTATAAATTAAAACTTATTGTAACATACATATACACATATCTTGACTAAAAGTAGTAAAGGTGCAAATTAGAAGATTTTAATGTAGTAAGCCCAAATATTAGTGTTTTTAATTTTTAATTTATTTTTTTATCGAAGTAATGTATATGCAGTTAAGTCAGATAGGACTACAGCGCTTATAATGAAAGATAATTGTATTCTACTTCGTCCCTCTTCACCCTTTCTTTCCACCTCCCCGAATGACTTGCAGCTGATCCTGAAATTCCTTGATTTATCTATGGTAGACATTATTTTCTGATTTCATCTTATGAAAAATGAAGATTTAAAACTGTTAACACCATCTATTACCAGCATTCCTTTCAGCATAGTTAGATCACAATTTTTGTTTAAATCAATTGCAAGGATTTTTATTCTTTTTAACGCTTACATTTTGTTTCTAATGCAACTTCTTTTCCCCCATATGATTAAACACTTGCATCTTCTAAACCTTCCATCAGAAATGTAAAACCCCTGTAAATTTTATTTCTCACTTGATCAAGTACATAGGGAAATAATGTATGGCATTAGCATCTGATTATGTCAAATCCAACTTTAATAGTATGTGGTACCACTACTTTTCCCCATTAAGAATCTGAATCACAGTTTCCATAATATCTTGTATCTTAGTCCACTGAATGAAAAGGATTAGAATCCTTAATAATTACTGAAAATGAACTAAAGCAGGGAGTTTTAATCTTACATAAGGTCCATGAATGAACTTTGGGGGTTTGCAGACTCCCTCAAAATTGTAGTAAAGATTTTATGTGCATTTCTCTGGGGGAGAGTCTGTAGCTTGCCGTGGATTTCCATAGAAGTCTCTCACCCCTAAACAGTTTAGTAACAACCACTGAAGGCTATCTTTAAGCCATGATTCTCAATATACTTGGGTTAAAGACCTGATTTAAAATAGGATAAAAGCTATAAACTTTCAAATTTGAATACAGTTTTAGAGGTTCTTGAATCTTCTAGAACCTATTCTCAGACTTCTTGGATGTTTTTAGCTGGGATTCATAAACTACTGCCATTAAAGAAATATGTTAAGTCATTTTAGGTCTTGATCTCATTGTTTTAAAGGCTCACAGTTTCATTTCCAGTGCCTGTCTGTCAGTTGTACTTTGGTGGCTTGCATGTTGCTGTGAAGCAACCAGCAGGGACACCCATGGTGGACGGTTTCCAGCAGAAATTCTAGACTAAGACTAGGAAGAAAGGCCTGGTGATCTCCTTCCAAAAATTAGCCAATGAAAACCCCATAGATCACAAGGGAGTATTTTCTGACATAGTGTTGGAAGATGAGCCCCCCCCTAGGTTTGAAGGCACTTTAAATACACAGTGGCCACATCAGTGTACCAGTAATTATGTATATGGATGGTGCAGGACCAGTTACCCTTTCATTCTGTTGTATATGGGGTCTCTGTGAGTGGGAGCTGACTCAACGGCAACTAACAACAACAACGAATTTTCACCTGTGCACATTCTTATTCTGTTATCTTCAGCCTGTTTCACCATACATTTATAACTTTTGTCTATCTCTCATATATGTCATCTTATTTATAAAAATCTCAATATGTTGTTGTGTTGTTAATTGCCATTGAGTTGGCTTTGATTCAGAGACCTTATGTATAACAGAACAAAACACTGATATTGCTTTGCTCTTTCATGCTGCATTTGAAAATCTTTAAAGATACTCCTTTTTTTTCCAAATTTTCCCTTTTTGGGAGGCAGGAGGGTGATACACATACGCTGTACACACCAAGTCCAACACTCTTTACATGAAATTTATTTTAGGTCCCAATCTTTTATAAAAACACTAAGTGGAGAATGTATTAAGGGGATTTTTTTCCAATTATATTATGATTTTATCAACATAAACTCTTTCTGAAAAGTTACTGGCGTATGGTAAGAAAAGTTGCTTCTAATTTTACTCTTCTTCAGGAGGGAAGTCTAGCTTTTTCGTTAAGAAACATTCATTGCTTGATAATTAGTTCTTCTCTTTTGAACTTGGACTTTTAAATTTTTGATGGTCTTTAGAATAACTTTGGCTTTTTTACTTTGGAAATACTTTGTTACCGATTCTTAAATTTTAAATATTAAGTTACAGTAGTTGCCGTTTTGTGTGTTTTGATCTAAATTGAATTTGCACAACTAATGACATGCATCAGATTTTAACTCTGCATTTCATGGTAATCTGCCATCTACAAAATTGGTCTTAATTATCACTAGTTCTTGTAGTTTTTGTTACCTGGTTTGTTTATTAACTCTTCCATTAATAGATGCTATTCAGATTGAACCCAAGAGATTTCACAAAGCCAAAAGTGTGTCCTCATTTTAGGGTACATTTGTTTCTCCTTCTGTTTTTTTCTTCTCATGTTTCCTTTTTGTAGCACTCCCATTCTATCTTGATTCTATTCCGCAAATAGTGATAGTTCGTTTACTGATCAAAATGTCAAAAGTTGCACATTTGAGAATAGTATCAGTGTAGTTATAACAAAACCTCTTAATAAGTAACATCCTACAATGCATGGGGTTGCCCTGAGTCAGAAGCAACTCAAAGGCAACTTAACAACAACACAATGTTCCTGGGGGCCAAATTAAAAAGGAAAAAAAAAAAAAAGAGAATAAACTCAAGGTCAGTTTAGAAAAAGGAAAAAAGAAAAAAAAGAATGCTTAAAAGTCAGAAAATAACATAATAGCCAGGCATATTAGACCATTCCCATTTCTTCAATTGAAATTATCGACATCACTCAGAAAAATAATCTAATGATAGTTATTACCCCTGATTGCTGCTTGTTGAGATGTGGTAGTGATAATAACCCAGATATTTTCCAGTCATTCTTTCATTTAAAAATCTGCAACATCTAATTTGTTAGAGGACCTTGCAAATGTAATTATTTTTTGTTGACCTTTATTTTTTCTAATTCAATAGGATTCATTCGAGCCTATTCTTGAAATAAATATTTTACAAGCTAAAAAAAAAGAAAGTTGTACATTTGAAATTTAGAAATATTGATCTTTCTGTTTATCTGTAAGGGCCTGGTATTTTTTTGAAGAGCAACGTTTTTATGTGATTTCAAGATTATATTTTGAATACACTTTGTAAAGAAAATGATATAAATATCAAATTATATAAATATCAAAATAATATAAATTTGACTTTCAGTGCAATGCGTGTTTTACTGTCTAAATTACCAAGACCTTGGATTGTGGATGAGAAGAAAGATGATGGGTATACTGCCTTGCATCTGGCTGCCCTTAATAATCACGTAGAAGTGGCTGAGCTGTTAGTACATCAGGTAAGAAAAGCAGTTCAATAATTTTAACAACTTTGTACCATTGCCATTCATTCATTTATTCCTTCATCAACTGCTTAGGTTACGGTAAAACCTCATGATGATGCAAGTTCAGATATGATGCATCTTCCATCTCTGCCTAACACTGGTTCATAAATTGGGGCAGGGGGCATGAATCCCTGAATCTCTGGTATTCCCTCCACACAGTCTTCCTGCATTGGGCTAACAAAAAGGGCATCAACTAGCAAGGATTTCCCAGAATCACTGTCACTGTCAGAGAAGTGAATATCAGTCAGTCACAGGACCAAGAACTGCCCATGTTGATATTTAAGTTGGGGTGGCAATTCGCTGTCGGGTGACACCAGATTGCAGCTATCTGGGGATTTGGTTCATGACTACTGCTGGACCCCTGGAATTCCTGGCTGGATAGCATTACTGGCTTGCCTTGGTTATTTCATTCATCCCAGAAATAAGACCTCACATTTTTATGAGATTGGATTTTTTTGGAATCTGCTTATTGCAGTTTTCTGAAGGTTTAGTATATTCAGCAAAATTTTTAAATGCCTCAGTAAAGCTTATAGCCATATAGTTGCACTGAAATTACCAAAGAATTCTCTGTAATCTTTGACTGCAAGGAGTTCATAGTCTAGTTAGATTAGACAGCTAAAAAATATAGTAAATAGTACATTATATGTAATTAAGTACTAGATTGTAAGATAGACACTCCAAACTCTAAAGAAAAGAAGAAATAGTTCAAAGTTAAACCACCTTTTTTCCACTGCAGTTTTCACCCTTTACTATTAAAATTACTACTCTTCAGAAGTATTGTTAATTATTGATAAATTCCTTTTCATTCAAAACTAAATAACTAGTGCCATACCACACTAAGTTGGTTATTATTGCCTTATGGTAAGTCTTGAGTCAGAGTATGCCCTCCAGCTTTCTTAGAATTACTTTAATATTCTAGATCTTTTGCATTTTTCCATATAAATCTTAGAATCAGCTTTTTTAGTTTCTATAAAAGAGCCTATTGGGAGTTTAGTTGCTCTTGTACCTATTTATTAGATTTATCCCTAAATACTTCATATTTTTACATGCTTATTTTACCTACTGTTTTCAAATTTCAGTTTCCAGTTGTATACTGCTAGTATATACAGATACAGTTTTTGTTTGTTTGTTTGTTTTTTACCTGTGACCTTGCTTAAATTTACTTATTCGTTCTAGTACCTTTTTGTAGATTCCTTAGTATTTTCTGGATAGATGGTCATGTAAATGAAAGGAATAGAACAGAGAATGCAGAACTAGGACCATACGTATATGGTCAATTAATTTTCAAAAAATGTGCCAAAGTAATTTAATGGGAAAAGAGTAGTTTCTCAAAAATAATTCTAGAACAAGTGGGTATCCATATGCAAGGGGAAAAAAAAGAATTTTGACCTTTATTTCACACCATATGTAAAAATTAAATGAGTCAAGGCCTGAACATAAAAGCTTAAACCTTAAGTAAAGCTTTTAGGGGAAAACACAGAAGATCTTCTGACTTAAGTAGACAAAGCTTTTTAGCATGCAAAAAGCCATAATTACTAAATTTAAAAAGTGATTAATTAGACTTTGTCAAAATTTTAAGCTTCTGCTCATCAAAGACACTGCTAATAAAACAAATAGGAAAATCACACTAGAGAAAAATATTCATAAAACATATCTGACAAAGGACTGGAATACAGGATATATAAAGAACTTCTACAACTCATTAATAAAAGCTCAAATAATCCTATAAAAAACCTTATAAAATGCAAAAGGTTTAACCATACACTTTACAAAAGGAGATATACAGTTAACAAATAAGACATAAGTACCATTGGTCATTAGAGAGATAGAAGTTAAAATCACAATAAGATGCTGCTAATCATCCATTGGAGTTTCTGGTTGGTGCAAATGGTTAACACAATTGGCTGCTGACCAAAAGTTTGGAAATTTGCGTTCACCCAGTGGCGCCACAGAAGAAAGGCCTGGTGATATAACTCCAAAAATTCAGCCATTGAAAATCCTGTGGATTCCAAAAGATAGAGAAGGAAGGAATACTCCCTAATTCATTCTATGAAGCAAACATAACCCTGATACCCAAACCAGACAAAGACACTATGAGAAAAGAAAATTACAGGGCGATATCTCTTACGAATATAGATACAAAATCCTCAACAAAATACTCGCAAACAGAATCCAAAACCATATTAAAAGAGTCGTACACCATGACCAAGTGGAATTTATTCCAGGAATGCAGGGATGGTTCAACATTAGAAAATCACTCAGTGTATTACAGTATATCCATAGAACAAAAGAAAAGAACCACATGATGATCTCTATGGATGCAGAGAAAGCATTTGATAAAATCCAACACCTTTTCTTGATGAAAACCCTAATGAAGATTGGAATAGAAGAGAAATTCCTCAGTATGATTCAGGTATATATGAAAAGCCAACAGCCAACGTTATACTTAATGAAGAAAGACTGAGAGCTTTCCCCTTGAAATCAGGAACAAGACAAGGGTGCCCACTCTCACCACTTCTATTCAGTATCGTATTAGAAGTCCTAGCCAGAGCAGTAAGACAAATAAATAAATAAATAAAAGGTATCCAGATTGGAAAAGAAGAAGTAAAATTATCTGTGGATGATATGATCCTATATATAGAATATCCCAAAGAGTCCACAAGAAAACTTCCAGAGCTAATAGAAGAATTTAGCAAAGTTGCAGGGTACAAGGTCAGCAAGCAAAAATCAGTTGGGTTTCTATACACCAGCAATAAGAAATATGAAAGGGAAAGTAGGGAAACAATTCCATTTACAATAGCATCTAGAAGAATAAAATACCTAGGAATAACTCTAACCAGGGATGTGAAGAACTTATACTATGAAAACTATAAAACACTCCTGAAAGAGATTAAAGAAAACTTAAATGGAGGGATGTTCCATGTTCATAGAATGGAAGACTTAATATTGTTAAGATGTCAGTACTACCCAAAGCGGTCTATAGATTCAGTGCAATCCTGATCAAAATTCCAGCAGCTTTCTTTACAGAAATAGAAAAACCAATCCTCTTCTTTATATGGAATGACAGGAGGCCCTGAATAGCTAAAACAATGTTGAAAGAGAAGAACAAAGTGGGAAAACTCACACTTCCTGATTTTAAAACACACTGTACAGCTACAATAATCAAAACAGCCTGGTACTGGTATAACAATAGACACAGACCAATGGAATAGAATTGAGAGTCCAGAAATAAACCCACACATCTGTGGTCAACTGATTTTTGAAAAGGATGCTAAGTCCATTTAATGGGGAAAGAAGAGTCTCTTCAAAAAATGGTGCTGGGAAAATTGGATTTCTACATGCAGAAAAATGAAACAGGATCCATACCTCACACCATACACAAAAACATTAAAAATGGATTAAGGACCTAAATGTGCAAACTAATACCATGAAATTCTTAGAAGAACAAGCAGGGGCAACACTGTCAGGCCTAACTTTCAACAGTGGCTTATCTAATATAATAACAAAGGCGCAAACAGCAACAGACAAAAAAAAAAAAAAGGATCTCATAAAAATGTAAAACTAGTGTTCATCAAAACAGTTTATCAAAAATGTGAAAAGACAAGCTACTGACTGGGAGAATATCTTTGGAAACCATATGTCAGACAAGAATCTAATATCCTATATATATATATATATATGTATATGTATATATATAAATAACTTCAACAACTTAACAACAGAAAGGCAAATAACCCAATCATAAAATGGGCAAAGAACTTAAGTAGACATTTCACCAAAGAGGACATTCAGATGGCCACCAAACACATGAAAAGACGGTCAGTGTCATTAGCCATCAGAGAGATGCAAATCAAAACCACAATGAGGTACCATTTCACTCCCACTAGGATGGCTAAGATAAAAGCAAAACAAACAAAAATCCCAGAAAATAACAAATATTGGTGAGGATATGGGGAAATCAGAACCCTTATCCATTGCTGGTGGGAATGCAAAATAGTACAACCATTGTGGAAAACAGTGTGGCAATTCCTCATTAAACTAAAAATCAAGCTAACATATGATCCAGCAATTTCACTCCTAGGTATATACCCAAAAGACTTGTAAGCAGAGACTCAAAAAGAGACATGTACAACAATGTTCATTGTAGCACTATTTACAAGAGCCAAAAAAATGAAAACAACCTAAATGCCCATCAACAGATGAACGGATAAACAAAATGTGGTACATACATAAAATGGATTAGTACTCAGCCAGTAGGAGAAATGAAGTCTTGATACATGCTACAGTATGGATGGCGCATGAAGACATTATACTGAGTGAAATAAGCCAATCACAAAAGGACAAATATTGTATGACCTCACTTACATAAAAAGACAAGAAAAGGCAAATGTACAGAAACCAAAGTTTATTACTGGTTATCAGGGGTGGTAGGAAGGGGGAAAGAGGGGTGAGTGATGATGGAAAAATTATACTGATTAAGGGTAGGGTTGCACAACTGATTACTGTAATTGCTGTCAACAAGTTGTACACTTGTAAAAAGTTGAATTGGCAAAAGTTCTGTGATAAATATATTTATAAAAAATAAAAATAGCTGCTAAGGCTGCTTATGTACAACTAAATACCTCATGGGACTTGGTTACTTTGTTTGGAAGTTTAAGGTCATAGTTTCACGGGACTTCCCAGTTTATTGGCCTAATAACGTGTTTAGTGCTTCTGTTTTACATGCTGGTTTGTTACATAGTGCCTGGGGTCTTAAAAGCTTGCAAGCGGCCATCCAAGGCACAACAGTTGGTCTCTATTCACCCGGAGCAACAGAGGAAGAAGGAGAGTCAGGAACAGAGGATATGGAACGTGTGGCTAATTGCTTCCATGAAGAACTACCTCCTTTGCCAGAAGACCAGAAGAACTGGATGGTGCCCAGCTACCGTTACTGAACATTTTGATCAAAGATTGCATAGAATAATCCTCATCAAAAGGGGGAAAATGCAGAATAGAATTTCAAATTCTGATGGACTCCAGACTTTCTGGAGCCAAGGGAACTGGATGAACCCCTGAAACTATTGCCCTGGGATAATCTTTACACCTTAAACCAAAAATATCCCCTGAAGTCATTTTAAAACCAAACAGTAGTTTAGCATAACTAGTAAAAAATGTCTGCCTTGAGCATTATGCTCTTTTAGGAACTATCTATATGGAATCAAACTGACAACAGCAACTCGAAAGTTAGCTAGGCACCTTAGAGGGCAGTGAGTTTATGTTAATGAGGGAGGAACAACCCAAAAGGAGGTTGAGAATGGTTGCACAGCTCAAAGAACGTAATCAGTGTTACTGACTTGTACGTGTAGAAACTAATGGATTGGTGTGTTTTTCTGTTTATATTCTCAACAACAACAAAATAAATAAAATTTAGAAGGGAAAAAAAAATGTGACAACCAAAATGGAATTAATAAGAATATTGTCACATCTTGAAAAATGTAATTAATATCACTGAATTATTTGTGTGAAAATTATTAAATGGGAATCTAATTTGCCATTAAAACTCTCACCAAAAACACAATAAAATATTATTTTAAAAAAAGGAAAACTCTGTGGAGCATAGTTCTATTCTGACACATGGAATCGACTTAATGGCAACTGGTTTAATCACCCACTAGAATGAGTAAAATTAAAAAGAGCAACAAAATCCAGTGTTACTTAGGATCTCAGGCAGCTGGAATTCACATGAATTGCTGATGTTTTTCAAAGCAGTCATTTTGAAAAACAATTTGGCTGTTTCTTACAACGTTATACATGTATTTACTATGCAACCCAGTGATCTCACTTTTAGGTATGTAGTAAAGAGCACGGAAGACGTATTTCCACGTAAATAGTTGTACTGAATGTTTGCAACAGCTTTGTTTACTTCCCCAAACTGGAAGTAAGCCCAGTGTTCATCAACTGCTGAACAAGATAAATTGTGATACATTCATCCAGTGGAATACTGCTTCCAAAATCCCACTGCTGTCTAGTCAATCCCAACTCATAGACACCCTGTAGAACAGAGTAGAACTGCCCCATAGGGTTTCCGAGGCTGTAAGTCTTCACAGAAGCAGACTGCACATCTTTCTTCCGTGGAGCAGCTGGTGGGTTCTAACCACCAACCTTTTGGTTAGCAGCTGAATGCTTAACCACTGCACCACCAGGGCTGCTTGGAATACTACTTAGTAAAATCTAAATGATGGAAAGCTCAGAAAAAAATAAAAATAAAATCTTCCACTGTCTGCATTTATATGAGAACAGACATAATAATAAAACAAGCTGAGATCAGGTACTTCATGACCCCACCCCAAAAATTTATAAATAATAAAAACAAACCAGAAACACTCATATTCTGGAATGTGGCATAGCATTACTGGAGTTTCAGCTCGATGTGATATCCCAGGCAAGGGCACAGATGGTATCAAAGTTGGAATCAGAGGACATGAATTGTTCCAATGCCTAAACAGAATGGTAAAGTTTATCTTTTGAATCACGTGCCCTATGCTTAATGTCAGTTGTTTTTTTATTCTGGCAGACACTGTGGCAGGCATTTTTACATGTATCTGTCTTAATCCTCACACTGACCTGGGCAGCAGGTTGCACTGTCACCATTTTGGAACTAAGGAAATAGGCATGTAGTGGTTGGTTACTTGCTTAAGTTCACACAACTTACAAGTGATAGAGTTTAATATTTGAATTTAGGTCCTTTGACTCCAACTTCAGTGCTTTTGTTCCTCGGTCCCCTTTCTCCATCTTTAGGCATCAGTTGCTCTCATATAGTCCACAGTGGCTGTCCTAGGATGGTGGGTAGGACTTTTCTGCATCTTTATGTATTAATTAAGCATGGCTTTTTCTTACCCCTAAGCACAGTTCCTTTTCTCGGAATGAGAAAGAGCGTAGTCATGGCAGCAAGAAAAAGTGACCTTATTAGGTCATTTAAAAGAAAAAACACCCGTTGCCATCAAGTCAGTAGGACAGAGTAGAACTGCCTCATAGGGTTTCCAAGGAGCAGCTGGTGGATTTGAACTGCTGACCTTTTGGTTAGCAGCTATAGCTCTTAATCACTGTGCCACCAGGACTCCAGGGCGCCAGGTCATTAAAGTAAATCTGAATCCAATATGAAGGCTCATAAATATAACTTTTTGGGAAATATTTACATTTAAAAGAAGCTAATTACCTCCATTCCCTATCATGGAGATTGAAAGGGAGCTGTTTTTAGGCTTCGTACTGTACTTTGCCCTTTCTGTGTACTTAGGTGGAATCACCATAATAAAAATAATTTTTAACTTGATGTTCTCCTTCAGAAGGGTTGCAGCCCCGTCTGCTTCTTGCTATGTTGCCAGCCAGTATTACCGTACAAGGGTAACGGCAGCAACTGACGGGGAGAACTTTAAGGAGGGGCAAGTGGTCAGCAGTGTCCAAGGTTCTTTATTCCATACAAATAGTTATGGCTTTAATGTTCTTTACTGTTGTCAAAATTTAATTATGTGAAATTTGTTTTTCTTGTTCAGGGTAATGCAAACCTGGATATCCAGAATGTTAATCAGCAAACTGCCCTGCACCTTGCTGTTGAGCGCCAGCACACCCAGATTGTTAGGGTAGGTACTTATCAACATGGATCTTAGCTTACAATTGTATTTTAACCAGATAGCTTTTTCGCATCTCTTGAAAATACTAATTTAAATGATACAGTTCTAGATTGCTCAAAAAAAGGATAGATATAAAAGTTATGATTTTAGGGTAATATTATGCATCGGTTAGATAAAGGGCTTTAATTTTTAATAGGGCAAAACACGAAAATTCTAGTATTCAAAGTCTGTAATTTTGTTGCCAGATTTGTGAATTCTCAGAATATCAAATCAGAAAATTTCAAAGTTACATATAAATTAATTTTTAAAAAGTACAGTTCTTCTTAATTTGTATAATTGAGAGTAAACTATAATTAAAAACTTTGGCTAGACATTTGCCGCTGCAAATGCCGGAAAGGCTGAAATTCAGTTCTTAGGTTTCGCTAATCTTGTGAATCCAAACAAAATACCCGAAAGAGTATCTGTCTTTTTCTGGAGCAGAGATTCTTAAAGTTTGGAGCCTGAACCAGCTGCATCATAATCGTCTGGGAACTTGGTAGAAGAGCAAATTCTTTGGTTCCACCCTAGGCCTATCTAGGGATGGGACCCAACAGTCCATGGTTTAACAAGCCCTCCAGATGATTCTGATATACTTTCAAATTTGAGAAGCGCTGCTGTAGAGTGACATTTTATGTAATGTTTTTGGAACAAGAGAAAAAAAAAGTAATTTGCCAAGGCAGATACTGGTTTCTTCTGTGTATGGTGACTTTCCAAGTCTTTAATAGCATTTGTAGAAAGGGTTAGGAAAATTGTTACAGCACCATAAGCAGTCTTAAATATGTTTATATTTACTGCTTAATTCACCTACTGAAATGTTATCGATTATCCATTTTATCCAAGAGGTTGTAGTTTAACAAACAGTATTCACATATATTGGTACTTGAAAATCCTTCTGTTAAAAATTCTTCATTTATCCTCTATGATGCTTGTAGTTTCCTTATGACTACAATTTGGAGAAAATTGACCAAAGAAGGAATCAATAATTACTTGTTATTAATAATAGAAGTTTGAATATTATAATTAGGTCCTAGTAGAAGAGCTTAAAATATCTCAACTCATATGTCTGAAATTAAAAGGTAAAAAAATTACCTAAATTTCCCCTAGTTATCTTGATCTTGAAGCCCCAGTGGTGCAGTTGTTAAGAGCTGTGGTTGCTAACCAAAAGGTCAGCAGTTTGAATCCACCAGGCGCTGTTTGGAAACCCTGTGGGGCAGTTCTACTCTGTCCTATAGAATCGCCGTGAGTCGGAATTGACTCAACAGCAACAGGTTTGGTTTTTTTTCCTTGATCTTAGAGTAGGTGAATTAAGCATCCAGGGCTCTGAATGTAAATATATTATACGTTGTCATTTCTTATGGATGTGGATACTTTACCAAAATGAAATGTCTTTCTGTTTTAGCTTTTGGTCCGTGCAGGTGCTAAACTAGATATTCAAGACAAGGATGGGGATACTCCTTTGCATGAAGCTCTCAGACATCACACTTTGTCTCAACTTCGTCAGCTCCAAGATATGCAAGATGTGGGAAAGGTTGATGCTGCCTGGGAGCCATCCAAAAACACAGTAAGTGACAATAATATTTAATTAAGTACCAGTGGAAGCATCTTTTAATGCAGAATCTTATATTACTGCTACTCTAATCTGCATCAGATAAACTTCTATCAAAATCTCATAGTTAGGAATTTAGTTTGTGAACTGAATACTCATTAATACTAAGTATTGACTAGTATTTAGTTTGATTTTAAATGATTTTGCAAAGCAACCGCAGATAATTTTTTTGTATATATGTCAGTTGCTGAAGTGGATTGCCACTTTTGAGATTCATTTGAATGCCTGTTTGAGGTTTCATTTGATATTTTTTATTTTAACTAATACCATTCTCTTAAGGGGTTGTTTCTGTTAAGGCTGCAAATTTTTATTCTTTATTTCCAAGGCTAATTGCTGGATTTTTTTTTTTTTTTAAATTGTACTTTAGGTGAAGGTTTACAGAACAAATAGTTTCTCATTGAACAGTCAGTACACATATTGTTTTATGACATTGGTTAACAACCCCATGCCATGTCAACACGCTCCTATCTCAGCCTTGGAGGGCATTTTTTTTTGGGGGGGGGGTGAAAATATACATAGCCAAAGATACACCATTTCAAAAATTTCTACATGTACAATTCAGTGACGTTGATTACGTTCTTCCAGTTGTGCTGCTATTCTCACTTTAAATGAAGGTTTACAGGACAAAATAGTTTCTCATTAAACAGTATACATATTGCCCTATGACAATGGCTAAGAACCCCACTACATGTCAACACTGCCCTTACTCAACCTTGGGTTCCCTATCACCAGCTTTCCTGCCCCCTTCTGCCTTCTAGTCCTTGTCCCTGGACTGCTGTGCCTCATTAGTCCCATTTTGTTTTATAGGGCTGTCCAATCCCCGGCTGAATGGTGAACCTCAGGAGTGACTTCACCACTGAGCTAAAAGGGTGTCCTGGGGCCATACTCTCGGGGTTTCTCCAGTCTCCTTTAGGCCAGTAAATCTGGTCTGTGCAGAACCCTCTGTTGTGATCCTGGTCAGAGCAGTCAGTGGTGGTATAATTGCTGGAATCTTTAAAGCACTTATTTGATTGCTGTTTATATCTGACTAGGGGAAAAAGCAGAATCAACAGTTCTTTAGCTTTATAGAATACAGGCAGTCCCTGGGTTACAAACATCCAATTTATGTACAACCCGTAGTTATGAGCCAGCCCCCGTAAATCCTGTTACGTTAAAAATTCAAGGCACATACAATGTTCCGTAATAACAAATGGGGGCTACTTTGCATCAAAACATTATTATTACTGTATTATTAAGTTAAAAATGTTTTAATGTATCAGGAAGTGTTTCTTTAATGTTTTTTATGCATAGAAAAGTACACTATATACTATGACAAACATTTGACTAACTGACATTAGATACGAACTATAACTGTTCTGACTTATGTACAAATTCGACTTAAAGACAGATTTAGGAACAGAACTCATTCATAATCTGGGGACTGCCTGTATGTAGAACTTTTTCATTGATTTGTGGTTGCAACTAACAGTTGAGATTCTATCAGAGATGTAGCTTCTTAAACTGCTCAAAATTCTTTCTTTTGCTTGTAATTTTATGCTCATTTCTTTTACCAGTTTTTGTTGCTTCACAAGAGCCAACAATTCTGCCACATGTTTAAAGCTATACTCTGCCTGTGAACCATGTCTACCTGTTCTCCCTTGTCCTTTTCAGCATATTACCCTGAATCTGCTTGGATATTCTTGCTCTTATCTATTCACCATAAAATTACAGCTGTCATGTACAGCAATGATTGTAGACTTAGTTTTGTTCCAAGACTTCATTGTTATCCTGTTTTGCTATATAGTGTTCATGTACCATAAATTTATCCTTTTAAAGTATAAAATCCATTGGTTTTTTAAAATATAGTCACAAAACTGTGAACTCTTACCAGTATAATTCTAGAGCATTTTCATTACCCTAAAGAGAAACCAATATCCCATATCCATTAGCACTCACTCCTCATTCACTGATGCTCTGTTCATTTTTCTTTATTCTTTCATCTTTCTGTTCTTCAGACTGGATAATCCCAATTGACCAATCTTCAAGTTCACTGATTCTTCTTTTGTCTGCTCAGATCTACTGTTGAGCCCGTCTAGTCTAATATTCATTTCTGTTATTGTACTTTTTAATTCCAGAATTTCTATTTGCTTCTTTTTTATACTTTGTTTTTTATTGATTTTTTTTATTGGGTGAGACATCATTCTCATACTTTGCGTTAGTTCTTTAAATATGACTCTCTTTAGTTCTTTAAACGTATTTAAAATAGCTAATAGCTTTGTCTAGTAAGTTCAACATCCAGGCTTTTTCAGAGACAGTTTCTGTTGACTTCTTTTTTGCTATATATGGGCCATACTTGCTTGTTTCTTTGCATGCTTCGTGATTTTTTTTGTTAAGAAAGCAGACATTTTACATAATGTGACAACCTCAGAAATCAGATTACCCAGCTTCCCAGGTTTTATTGTTTTTGCCGTTGGTTGTGATTGTTGCTGCTGGTTTTTGTTTGTTTGGTGAATTTCTGAACTAATTTTGTGAAGTCCCTGTATTTGTCATGTGTGGCCATTGAAGTTGGCTTGGTTAGCTTCGTGGTCAGCTAATGACTGGATAAAGATTTCCTGAAATGCTTTGTAACATTAAATCTTCCAGCATTTTCTGAGGAGCTCTGTTGGGAGTGTTAGAGTATGCCTTCAACATTCAGGCAGGCAGTTTACAACTCTGCCTTAGCCTTTACTTCCTGTTTACGCAGAGCCTTCAAGATTAGTCACAGGTGTGAGGGTAGGACCTTCTCAGGTCTTTCCTGGGTGTTTTTTTAGCCCTGGCATTTATATAGTTGCTATGAATCAGAATCAGCTCTACAGCAATGGGTTTGATTTTTGGGGCATGCATGAAAGGATCCCTGGTGGTGCAGTGGTTAAGCACCCAGCTGCTAACTGAAAGGTAGGCAGTTCAGACCCATCAGCCACTCTGTAAAAGACTCACAGCCTTGGAAACCTTATGGGGCAGTTCTACCCTGTCCTATAGGGTGGCTAGGAGTTGGAATCAATGGGTTTGACAATGGGTTTGGTTTTAGTTTGGGACACTTGCATAAATGCTGCTTGGATTGTTGGAAGCCTTTGATTAATTTCCAGAGTTTTGAAAAAATTGATATTGACCATTTTACCAGTGTTCTCATTGCTTTTATGGAGTTACAGATATTTGGAGGTTCTAACTCTGCCATTTCCGCTGATGTCCAGTAGGTGTATTTTTAAACTTAAAGAAAAATCTGCCAAACAGTTTTCCAAAGTAGTTGTACCATTTACATTCTATAAGTAGTGTTTGAGAGTTCCAGTTGCTCTACATCCTTACCAAAAAGTCTTTTTAACTTTAGCTGTTAGAATTAGTTTCGTAGGGGCTGCCATAACAAATCTTATAAGAACAGAAATTTATTGTCTCATTATTCTGGAGCTATGGATCCAAAATCAGGGTATTGACAGGGCCATGCTCTAGGGGAAGATCCTTTCTTGTCTCTCCCAGCTTCTGGTAGGTCCCAGCATTCCTTAACTTGGAGCTGCAGTGTCATATGGCATTCTTCCCTTTGTGTCTCCGTCTCTGTGTCTCTTCTCTTTTATAAGGATACTACTGATATTGGATTAGGACCCACCTTACTCCATTATGACCCCATGTTAACTGATAACATCTTCAAAGACCCCATTTCCAAACAAGGTAATTCTCACAGGTATTGGGGGTTAGGACTTCAACTTATCTTTTAGGGGGGCACAATTCAGTTCATTACACTATTTAAATGGGTATGTAGTATTATCTTGTGGTTTTAATTTGCATTTTCCTAATGACAGATGATATATTTTTTGATGAAGTTTCTTTTCATCTTTTGCACGTTATTTTGTTAAGCTTTTTTTTTTTTTTTAATTGAGTTTTGAGGGCTCTTTATATATTCTGGATATAAGTTTTTTTTGATCAGATATGTGGTATGCACGTATTTTCCCCCAGTCTGTGGTTTGTCTTTTCATTTTTTGTAACAGTGTCTTTGGAAAAGCAGAAGTTCTAAATTTTTATGAATTCTAATTTATCAGTGTTTTCTTTTCTTGTTTATGCTTTTTTGTGTCCTGTTACGAGATCTTTGCCAAACCCAAGGTCACTAAATCTTTCTCCTGTGCTTTATACTAGAAACTTAAAAAGTTTCAGCTGTCTCATATAGGTCTGTGATCCATTTTGAGTTAATTTTTGTATGTAGCATGAAGGATGCATCATAATGCATTTTTTTGCTTGTGGATTTTCAGTTGTTCAGCACCGTTTGTTGAGAAGACTGTCTTTGCCCACTAAATTGCCTTTGTACCTTTTACCAAAAATCAATTGACCTTGTATGTGTGGATTTCTTTTTGGAACCTCTGTGTGTGTGTGTGTATGTGTGTATAAATTTATTTTTGTGCATGGTGAGAATTCATAACAGATTCCCAAAGGAAAATGATGATTCTTCATTTTATTTCAGTTGATAATGGGGCTCGGTACCC
Organism: Dugong dugon; assembly: GCA_030035585.1. NCBI lineage: Eukaryota > Metazoa > Chordata > Mammalia > Sirenia > Dugongidae > Dugong > Dugong dugon. The sequence goes on from CM057466.1 coordinate 56,520,556, forward strand.
AGGGGGCAGAGAAGAAGAGTGCAGCATCTATTGCCTGTTTCTTGGCAGCCAATGGCGCTGACCTTAGCATTCGGAATAAGAAGGGTCAATCACCACTTGATCTCTGTCCTGATCCGAGTCTCTGCAAAGCACTGGCAAAATGTCATAAAGAAAAAGTCAGGTTTGTATTATGTATTGTCATAAAACTTAATATTATAGCTAAAGTAGTATTTGGTTTCATTTGGAGGACTTGACTACTTGAAAACATCCTCGTCTTTGCTCTTCCTCTATCTTTGCGTTGACCCTTTCTTCCTTAAAAATTCTCCTGCAGGCAGCGTATCTCTTATTTAGCTTTGTAAGCTCCACATTATTTAGGACAGTGCTTTGTACATAATAAAACGTAAGAAACTGTTCTAAATTAGTCTGATCTTCTAGTACTCCTGTGTTAGAGGAATTTATAAGAAAAAGTCTCATTAATGAAATTGCTGTGTCTAATGTTATATGTATTTTAAATATTAATAACATCTTAAGGCAGTTCACACTTTCACCAACAGGGTATATCTCACACAAAGAAATAATTCTAGCACTATGCACAGTGCCCGGTAGACATTCAGTAAGAATTTGTTGAGTCAGTGAAGAAATGAACCAATGAACAAATGAGTGAACTAATTCCTGTTGGAGTTGTCCTTAAAGATGATCATTTCATGTTTGTCTTCTTTTCTGAAAGTTAAATATATCTGTGATTTCAATTATTACTTATGACATTACTCATTTTCTTATTAGGAGATATTGTAGGTACACAAAAAAGTACATCTCATTACTTTTTCATCCAAACACTGCTGTGCAACTATTATTACCCTTTATACCTGATTCTTGCCAGTGAACATTTCAGTAGTCTCTTTACCCTTGTGTTTTGGTTTCCTTTCTTATAATTTATGTGAAGTGAGGAAATGACATCTCTTTGGAATGCATGCATAGAGCTGTGGTATAGGTTAAATTAATGCAATGAAGTAAGTATATAATAAACTTATAACAATGGAGTCTAAGATGAAACTGCTTTGTGTATTGTGCATATTCATGAATTACTGAATATTGTGGAAGAAATAAGATACAGTATCCCTTTTCTTTAGCTGTAGTTGGTCACATTAATGTATTCTGTCTTGTCTCTATTTATAGATGTGTTCTGTCTTTAATAGAATTTTACTCTCCTTAAGGATACACTTAAAGAAATGTCAAAATAGAAACTGAACTGTCATATTTTCCAAAGTTTCCTGTTATGAACTTTGATAATGCTTCATTCTGTCTTTAGTTAGCATTTTTTGTATTATTATTGTTCTTATTCCTCCCTCTGCTGGTTCTATATAAATAAAACAGATTTTGAGCGAACTTGTGTATATGTTAAATTATTTTTTTGCTAGTATTTTTGAATTGTTAGAAGATTTCACTTTTTTCCATTGGGTGAGAATTTGTTCATACTGAAGTTTGAATAGTAGTAGAAGTGTTTAAAAATGTAGAGCTATAGATAAATAGAAAAATATATTCTATGGTATTTCAGTACAGATATTCCAACTTTGTTTTTTCACCTAATAACATTGATTTTATGTATATTAGTGATGCTCTGGGGCCCTGGTGGCACAGTGGTTAAGTGCTACAGCTGCTATCCAAAAGGTCAGGAGTTTGAATCCACCAGCTGCTCCTTGGAAACCCTATGGGGCCATTCTACTCTGTCCTATAAGGTCACTATGAGTCGAAGGCGACTCGACGGTAACGGGTAGTGATGCTGTAGATGTGCTTTATAAAACACTTTAATTAATGAATTTGTAGTAGAAATATTCTGCTAATCTTGAATGTTTTCTTTTATTAGTGGTCAAGTAGGTTCTCGGAGCCCTTCTATGATTAGTAATGATTCTGAAACCTTGGAAGAGTGTGTGGTGTGCTCAGATATGAAGAGAGATACTCTTTTTGGCCCATGTGGTCATATTGCTACCTGTTCTTTATGTTCTCCACGAGTCAAGAAATGTCTCATTTGTAAAGAACAAGTGCAGTCCCGGACAAAGGTAATACATTTTCAGTATAGTATTTTATCATTTTTTAAGGTTTTTTGAGACTGTGATTAATGGTAAATAAGATTATATGATGCTATATGTCTGTTTAATTTTCCCTCCCTAAGAATGATTTAAGTTTAAGAATATTTACTTTATCCCTTTAACAAGAGACCAGTTCAGAGCTTCTGCATGTATCGCTTATTTACAGTCTCATCTTACGTACTTGTGTTACCCAGCTCATTATTATCTGAATTTAACTGTGCACTGTTTTTACCATCAAATTCTTTTTTAGTCCTTGTGGATTTCCTTCTTTCTTTTATTTATCTAGAGTAACTAAAAATAAAAGTAATCTATAATTTAATCTATAACCTAAAGATGTATTTAATTTCATTTTGTATTATAGTTACTTGTATATTATACTTTTTTTTTTCTTCTTGAGTGCATGAACTGTTTTGTATTTTTCTTTATATCCAATAACATTGGCTTTTTGAAAAGACCAGGTTTTTTGGTAAACTTTCACACATTCTGGATTTGTTTGACTGTTTCATCATCATGGTGTTTTACTTGTTTCTTTATCCTCTGTGTTTCCTGTGAACTGAAGTTAGAGCTAAAAGCTTGATTAGGTTAAAACATTTTTGGCAAAAAAACTTTACAGATGATGCCGTGCACTTTGTATTGCTTCCCATCAGGAGGGCAAATTCTATATACACTCTTGTTATCTCATCTGACTTGTTCTGTTCTTTAAGAGATATTATTCATTTCTGAGTTTCTGGTTTCATCTTTTTCCATATAACTCAATGCTTTATCGTAACTGTACTAAATTACTCATTTTGGTATACTGAAATAATTGGTATTCCTTTTGAGTTTCTCCTTACTTGTGTGTGCATGTGTGTTAAATAAGAATTAAGTCTTCTACAAACTATTTCTCTCAAGATGAGTAGCTTAAACAAAAAAAAAAGTTGGTTTTGTTTGGTTTCATTTATAAAGTTTCTGCTCTTTGCTATTCTGTTTCTTATATTCTCTTCCTTTTTCTCTTGACATTTCCTAAGGTGTTCATTCCAAACCAAACCAAATCCATTGGTGTCGAGTTGATTCTGACTTACAAGGACCCTATAGGACAGAGTAGAGCTGCCCCAGAGGGTTTCCAAGGCTGTAATCTTTACTGAAGCAGTCTGCCACATCTTTCTCCCGTGGAGCGGCTGGTGGGTTTGCACTGCCGACCTTTTGGTCAGCAGCTGAGTGCTCAACCACTGTGCCACCAGGGCTCCTAGTTGTTCATTAACCTTCATTAATTGGAAAGGAGTTGGTATTAGTTCTTATGATAAATTAGCTGGCAGTGACGTAAAGGACATTTTCCTGCCAGTGCTTCTTACATTTTCATAGAGAACCTGCTAAGAGTGGATTGTTTTATGACCCAAATGAATGTAACTTTGGTAAAATTTTTGGCGCAGGAAAAAGCACATTGGAGTTATTTTTGGATAAAAGGTACTGGAGTAGTATGTATGGTATGTGTATGTAGCTGCTTAATCTATTTATAAAGGTGGGGAGGGGGAGTCAATAGCACGTTTTCTATGCTGGGACTGTTACAGCATTTGTATGCATTATTTCAGTGTCAACTCTGTTTAATAAATTAATGTGGATCATTCTGCTTGGTATTTATAATTTGCTTTAGGTACCTGCTTACAAAGTAACAGTCTGGGAAAAAATCTGAAAGAACAAAAATTTAAGCCCTTCTCTTGTTTTTAGATTTGTCTATGTATTGTGCTGTTGTGCTTGAAACTTTTTGTTAGATTCTTAAATCTTATTTCAACAAACCTTTATTGAGCACCTGGTTTGTAATCGGGACAAAGGTGTGTATGATAGTTTCCTGCTAAAAGCTTGTAATGTATTGGCCAACTATGACTTAGATTAAAAACTACACTATAGGTGTTGTAAGAGATGTAAATTGAGTAGGAGTTCAGAGCAACAGGGTGTCAAAAGCAGTCTCAAGATATGGAATAGCCCTTAATGGTTGTCTAGTCCAACTCTAGTGTTTACAGCTGGAGAAACTGAAGCTCAAAGAAGTGCAGTGACAGCCAAGTATTGAGCTCAGGCCTCTTAAAGCCACTGTTCCACTATGTTAGATGCACGGACAAAATTAAGAACTATGTCTACACGGGGAAGGTTGGCTGGACAGAGGGTGGAGAAGAAATAAGCTGTCATTTTTTTTTTTAGACCGCTTCTGAACATAGTTATTCTATGAATTAGCAGACTTGCAATTGGGTTTTAAATTATGAAATTTTCAAACCTGTAGAAAAGTATCAAAACTAACATGCACAGCAAACAGATTTTGCCAGATTGATTGCCGAGCCTTTGATTATAAAGAAATAGTGACCCCAAGTGGTTAAAGGATAATGAACATCTTTACTGAAGATAAGACAAATTGTAAAACCATTATTTAAAGGGAGGGAGAATAAATAAACTTGGTCTCTTCAGCAATTAGAAAAATATAGATAAAAATTTTATGAATTATTATTATCCTCTTCTGTCAAATTGGCAAAAACAAATGCTGTCTTCACAGTTAATTGTCCTAATAATGTGTTTAGTGCCTTTGTTATACCTCCTAGTTCATTGCATAGTGCCCAGAGTCTTAAAAGCTTGCAAGTTACCATCCAAGGTACAAGTGGCCTCTGTTTGCCTGGAACAACAGAGGAAGGGAGTCAGGAATAGGAAGAGGAAATGGAATGTGTGGCTAATTGCCTCCACAACTGCCCCCTTTGCCATGAGACCATAACTGTACGGTACCTGGCTACCATTACTGAACATTTTGATCAAAGATTCCATAGAAGAATCCTGATCAAAAGGGGGAAAATGCATAACAGAATTTAAAATTCTCATGGACTCCAGACTTTCTGGAGCCGTGGAGACTGGATGAACCCCTGAAACTGTTGCCCTAAGATAATCTTTACATGTCAAACCAAAAATACTCTGAAGTCTTCTTAAACAAACAGTAGTTTAGCTTAACTAGTAAAGAATGTTTACCTTGAGCATTGTGCTCTTTTAAGATCCATCTATATGGGATCAAATTGACAACAGCAACTTGAAAGGTTAGATAGGAAGCTTAGGGGACAGTGAGTTTATATTAATGGGGCAGGAACAACTTGGAAAAGGAGGGTGAGAATGGTTGTACGACTCGAAGAATGTAATCAATGTCACTGAATGTACAAGTAGAAATTGTTGAATTGGTATATTTTCTGCTGTGTATATCCTCAATAACAATAAAAAATAAATTATAAAAAATAAATGTTGCAAGGAAGTGGGCACTCTTCAACAGTACTGGAGGTTGAATAATGGGTTCACATTTTCAGAAGGCCATCCTGGGAATATAGCCTGAGGAAATAATCCAGAAGTGAAGGAAAGTTATGACTACAAAGATTTTTTTTTTTTTTTACAATAGAGGATTGGGTTTTTAAATGACTAGATCAATTTGCTAGATTATTTTTAAACTCTTTAAAGACAATTCAAATACATAGACAAATACATTGGAGAGCATTTTTTTTTAAAAAAACAGCACATTTGTATATATAGATAAAAAGAGAATTACCATGTATTGGGCACTGACTTTATATTAGGTATTGAACTAAGCACTTTACACATAATATGTAATTTACTCTTTATCACTCTTTGTGGAAGGATTGTTCCTGGTAGTTCAGATTTAAAAAAAATAAAATAAAACACCCTGAGGCTTAAGTGTATAAATTCTGTGTACATATTGTGAGGTATAAATTGGGAAAGTCCCTAGAGAGAACGTATGTGATAATTGGTTGTTTAGGAGAATGTATAGGTGAGTGGTAGCCATCATTTTTGGACAGTAGTATTAAATGGCACAGAATATGGGTAAATGTAATGTGTGTTAGAAGGGAGAAGATGGTGTGAAAGATGGATATGAAGCCAAGTGCAGTGGGGTGGGGAGCAGATGAAGAAAACTTGTGGCTTTAGAGATCAGATAGAATAGTTCAGAGTGTTGCTCTAGCCAGAGTGGAGAATTGACAAAGGCTTAGAAAAGGGTGTTTTTAGGTAGAGGTCCTCAGATGTGGGTAAACAGAAAGATCCCCCTTAAGCTTTAGCAGTCTAGTCAACACTGGCTAGATTTTTATTAATAGCAGAAATCTGACTTCTCAGTCATTTATTTTCATACCTCTTTATTTGTTCCTTGTCCTTTTAGTTTCCTGTCAAAGTAGTTTTTAAGAAAAAAGAAAGTCTAGCCCAGCCCTTCTGACCTCAGAGGAAATGGAGTTTTTCTGTATTCTTTAGAACAGCTAGGGAGACTAATGTGGAAATAGAGCTTGCTAAGCTGGAGTATGGAGCCCTGGTGGCATAGTGTTTAAGAGCTTGGCTGCTAACCAAAGGTTGGCAGTTTGAATCCACCAGCCGCTCCTTGGAAACCCTATGGAGCAGTTCTGCTCTGTCCTGTAGGGTCACTATGAGTCAGAATCGACTCAACAGCAGCGGGTTTTTTTGGTTTTTTAAGCTAGGGTAGATAAAGATGTGAAAATGAGTAACCAGGAGATGAGAGGACAAAGGAGAGATATGTGTTAGATTTCTGAGTACTTAGAGTGTTTCCTTATTGAGGAAATACATTTGGATACAAATGGAACTGTTAAGAGTTACTAGATTTAACTGTAAAGGTTCACTTTTCTCTTGTAACCTCCTTTCTCTAGATTGAAGAATGTGTGGTATGCTCTGACAAGAAAGCAGCTGTTCTTTTTCAGCCTTGTGGACACATGTGTGCTTGTGAGAGTAAGTAGCCTATAGAAAACTTCTGAACAGTATTCTAACAATAAAAGGTATAACAAAAATTATATATTTGAATTTTGTTTTTAATAACTCACAAAAATATTGGTGGGTCTCTAATACCTTTTCTTTCTTTCTCTGTACTAGAGTGTTAGCTACTTCCCTCCATATTCCTGAGCATTAGAGAAGACTGAATATGCTGTCTTCTGCTAGTTGGATTTTGATTTCACTTGCTTTACCTCAAGATGATTTCTTTTCTCAAACAATAGAAATTTATTTCAAAAAAAGGCTAGTAGAACATGCAGTCTGACCTTTTCCCCCAAATAAAATTAGCACATCTTCGCTTGTCTTCACCTTAATATTGCCTTTCCTGCATACTTTCACCACAGCAACCATAACCCATTGCCATCAAGTCAGTTTCGACTTAATAGCGACCCTGTAGGACAGAATAGAACTGCCCGCATAGGGTTTCCAAGGAGTGGTTAGTGGATTCAAACTACTGATCTTTTGTGTAGCAGCCAAACTGTTAACCACTGTTCTTAGCATAATAAAGAAATTATATGATAATTTAATCTCATTGACAGATTTGCTTTAAGTCTTAGTCTTTTTTTTCAGTCAACTACAGAAAGGGTCAGGGTATTATACTGTAACATTCTGCTTCAGGTAACTTTCTTTTTACCAAAGACTGGTATGATGGCTATTGTCAACTGTCAGAAGAGCACACAGAGAATTTTCTGTCTTAAGTAAAAACGGTTCTGGTTACTTAAGTTTTTATAACCAGGGATTGGCAGATGTTTTCTCTATAGAGTGAAATAGTAAATATTTTTGGCTTTGTGGGCCAAATGCTCTCTGTAGTAACCACTCACCTCTCCAACTGCTCAACTCTGCCATTATAGTGAGAAGGCAACCACAGACAATACGTTAACAGATGGGTGTGACTGTGCTCCAATAAAACTTCATTTAAAAAAACAGGCCAGAGGTTGGATTTGGCCCGTGGGCTGTAGTTTATGACCTCTCTCTTAGGCCAAAGTGACACCCTACATGGGACTTATAATTATAGTTGACACTGGTATTATTATAATTATTAGTTGATAACACAGATTCTAGAGGCTTAATATATTTTCCCCAGAAATCTCCAAAGTTTTTACATAGTCTTTCATTTAAATGTAACAAGAGCTACAGGTAACTTTAATTGAGCTCTTAACTTTGTACCGGAATCCCTGGTGATGTAGCAGTTAAGTGCTGTGGCTGCTAACCAAAAGGTCAGCAGTTCAGATCCACCAGGTGCTCCTTGGAAACTCTATGGGGCAGTTCTGCTCTGTCGTATAGGATCGCTATGAGTCGGAGTTGACTTGACGACAGTGGGTTTTTTTGGGCAACTTTGTACCAGACATTTTAATCTCTTTTTCAGTATTTTCCCATGTATCTTCACAGTAATCCCAAGAATTAGATTCTGTTTTTTTTCCGTTATACAGACAAGTTGTTAAACATTTGTTTGCTAGGGAAGATGAAGTTGAGACAGAACATGTCCCTCTCAAAGAGTATATAGTAAAGTGGTTAGTCCAGTACCTACATCACAGTAATGTTAAGCAGAGTGTTGAGGCCTTGAAGAGTACAAATAAATGAGAGATTATATCCCTCTGGAGGGACCAAGAAAAGATTTTGTAGAAACATTGTAACAACCCAACTTAACAGTTGTAAGAATTTTAGATAACTGTGGTTACATATTATGTGTTGAGGCAACTAAATAAATCCTATCCACTTAAGAGAAAAGTCTGTCTGAGATTGAAGCCAAATCCCATACCAGATTTATCCACTTGCATTAGCTCCTATTTAGCTTATCTTGCAAAAGCCCACATCAGACCTATCTCTGTTTAGACCTTGGCATGAGATTGACTTTGATAACCATTTTCTACGTGTCACTATTAGGAGTATATGCCCCACCTTACCTACATCAGTGGTTTTGTGCCTTGTTAAAGTTTAGTATCTTTTCATAAGTTATCCTTGATGCCCTGTACCAGTTTTTGTTATTCTTCCTGTTTTTGAAATGACAAAGACAATTTGGTACGTAGGCTAAGATACGGAGTATACATTCGTAGTGGGAATGCTGATGGGAAAGAATATGTTGAAGTACTGTGTGTTATTTTGTACTTACTAGTATTAGTTGAAATTTGTGAAAGGTACCTCCTTTCTTTAAATAAAGGCCTTAAGATTAAAATACTTATTACTTAAGAAAGCAAAGTCACTTTCACTATTTACACAGATGCGTTAGAAAATCTCATTTTCATAACGTTGGGCTATCACGTCTAGAGGCTACCAATGGAGAATACTCATTCTTAGTTGATGATATTTTAAGGGGGTAGGAGTATGTTGATCTAACTCACTTAGTGCTTATTTTAGTGTTCATCTGGGCCTTTTCATACCCATTAGATTGGAGAGAATGTTAAAGACAGTCAGTATCAAGTATTAGGCAAACTGTGTAGAATCCGTAACTCCGTACACTGCTTGGGGGAATAGAAATGGGTAAAAACACTTCGGAAAACAGTTTGTCATCATTTAATAATAAGCTAAAGTTATTTTAAGTTACAAAAAATGAACAGAGAAAGGTAACACTCCTACTCATGTTCTCCCTTGTAAGAAGCGTCTCTGCTACTCTTTTCCAGACTGTGCCAGTCTGATGAAAAAGTGTGTGCAGTGTCGGGCGGTTGTTGAACGAAGAGTGCCTTTCATCATGTGTTGTGGAGGGAAGAGTGCCGAAGACACCACTGATGATATCTGTGAGTTTTTGAGGCCTTTTCTTATTTCCTTTTGTTGTTGGTACTTCCATGAATGTCTCTTCTCATTTATTTATAGTACATGGCCGCCTTGTAAACCATAAGATATGTGACTTGGATGCACAGAGGAACAGGTGCTCATTACATTACAAGAAACCTGAAGTTGTACTTTTCTAGTTTGTGGCATGATTATAGAACTTAAAACATTTGTCTTTCAAGAAATAGCCATGCTATGTGTATTTTCGCCAAAAAAAAAGAAGGTTGAGAAGTTAGAGGGTTGATATGTTGTGGAGTTGTTAACCAATGTCATAAAACAACATGTGTTCTTCTGTTTTGTGAGAAACTGTTTGTTCTATAAGCCTTCACCTAAAGTACAATAATAAAAAATAAAAAATAAATAAAAATAATTAAAAAAAGAAATAGCCATGCACAGTATAAAGAATATAGTTGTGTTATTGCTTAAAGAAAATATACTGTCTTTTTTTAATATGAAACATATATCTTGGTGTGACATCATATTACAAATAATTTTTTCAGTTTACAAAAGTATTAACAACATGATTCTTTTATATAGCCAGCTTCCCTACTGCACTTAAGTGTTTTATGGGATAGAAAGTTTTGGGGACAGAAGCTGAAGATACACTAGAAGTGTAACTCAGTGAGCAAGTGCAGAGATGCAGAATACATGATTTATATTCAGCCTCTTCAGTAGCACAGCTATGAAAAGATATTTTTCATCTTTGTACTAGATATAAGCTGTAGGGTATCTTCGATTTCTTTCTGTGAACAGATGAAGAAGAATGTGAGTGTAGCCACTCTTCTGCTCAGGGCTTTTGTCTATCACAAATACTGCAGAATAAAAGTTCTGGAGACAGATTGACTAGAAACCAAGAGAGTAGGAAAAGTGAAATCGAAGATTTTGCTGTCAGACCACTTGATTATGGCCTTTCTTGAGTTCATCATCTTAAACCAATAACAGCAAGGAGGTTTGGACATAAAGGAAGGGGCTACGTTTTTGTTGTCCTCATAAAAATCATCTGAGAGGACTTGCAGATAGTTATTGCTGCCGAAACTGGTGAGACTTTATCCATGCTGTGCTGCCTACCTTCTAAGTTCATACAGAGCAGGAGCGGAAAAAACAAGCATGAGATGTACTTGCAAGTTTGTCAGAGGAAGCAAGCAAAGAAAAATCCAAAAGGTGTATGTGGAGAGCTGTCTGGCAGAAGATTACACGTGAAGGAGTGTGACATGACTCTCACTGCTGTCTCTTGTCCAAGTGTGAAAAAATAATTTTTAAAGAGGATTCTAATGATAGTTGTGTGTCATTTAAGAAGCAAACTTAATTATTTTAGACATAAAAAATCATTATTGTATCAAAACAGTAATAACATGTAAAATTTTTATCTCCATTATAGCAAGTGGGAATATTCCAGTGTTACAGAAGGACAAGGATAATACCAATGTCAACGCAGACGTGCAGAAGCTGCAGCAGCAGTTACAGGACATTAAAGAGCAGGTGATGGTGATCTCCTCATGGTGAACAGTGGTTCTAAGAATAGCTTTTAATGTTTTCCTGTAAAGCTACTAGTGTCGTCTGTAGTGAGCATAGTTTATATTAATGTATTGCTTGTAGTATTGGAGTATTTGTAATGAATAATATCTGATGAGAAGATTTTTAATCAGGCACTTTCCAAAATAGGAAACACAAATGGCCAGTAAACATATGAACAAATGCTCAGGCACATTAGCAATCAGGAAATGAGAATTAAAACCACGAGGTGCCTTTTCACACCCACCGGACTGAAAATGTTAAGGACTGTTAATATCAAGTGTTAGGCAGAATATGTGGCAGCCGTAACTCTTCATACACTCCCTACTGGTGGGAATATAAATTGGTAAAAACACTTGGAAAATAGTTTGTCATTATCTAATAACACTAAATAGGATATTTCAGGATACAAACTTGCCAGGATAGTGATTTCCTTGACTGGGAATGGCTGAGAGGGGGCACAAGGGAAGTTTCTTAAGTACTGATAGTCTTATTCCTTGATCAGGGTGCCCATTACATGTGTTAATTCAGTTTGTGAAATTTTATTGAACTGTACACTTAACAATTTGTGCACATTTCTGTATTATGTAATACTTCAACAGAAAATAGAAAAATGTATGTGTGTGTATATATATGTGTATATATATATGTATGTATGTATATAAAGAAAGTCATAAAGAAAAGCAAGGGAAAGGTAAAAGCAAAATTCAAGAGAGGTTATTAGGGAGGGTGGAAGAGATTGGGGAGAGCATACGGAGGAATTTCAAAAGTAACAGTAGCCTTCCTTGCTCTAAGCTGGGTATTACGTTGTTCTTTATGTTCTACACATATTAACAGAAGTACTCTTTTATGTCTACTTTAATAAAAACAATTAAGTAAAGAAATTAACTAAAATTTGTAGACATATAATAAGTAAGAGAGTCATCACTTCTGCCATTTCTATCTGATGATATAAGGAAGTTACACAGTCAATAGATAGTGACGTTGCCTTGTGATAACCAATTTAGAACTAAATGTGTTTATTTATTAGGAACTTAAACACCCCATCCGAAAAAGATGAAAACTATACGATGGGGCCAGTTTTCCTTTTGAAATCTAGCACCTAGTACATACTTGTTGTATAATGAATTGATAAAGATAAATGCGGATTTATAAGTTCTCCGTGTAGATAGGAATATCTTTGGCTCATTCTAATATAAAATGAAATGTTTTTTTAAAAATTTTTTTGCTCCTTAGCATCTCAGCCCGTATCTGATAAGACACTTATTGAAAGATAGCACTGATTTTTTTTAAGAATACAAAAATCTGTGGAAAACATTTAATCTCCTAATTGTGAATTAAAATTATTCTGATAATGATAGCACTTACTGAGCCCTATTATGGATCCTAAAAGTAGAATTCATCTCTCTCTATATCCAGAGTTAAGCTTTCCCAAGAAGTTTCTTCTTCATTAAATAATCCTCATCAGAGTTCATTACTAAAGTATTTAAACAATTGTAACAAAAGTCATTTTCTGAGGAATGATGGGGTTTCTTGCAGGGACCCCTTCAAAGTTACCATGAAAACATCTGAATAACTTCCTCTTTCAATCTTTAATTTTTCTGTTACCCTAGTGTCTCTTCAGTGGCCAAAAATTAATTTCACATGGTATTAAGGATATGTTCATGTCAAAGTAACACAGGCTGCACTGATGTATTTACTTCTGGAAATAGGAAATTATTAATTAACCACATGGAACTCTTGAAAATTTAATGGGAAAAAAACTATTTTAATGACACTAAAAAGCTGGTTTGGCTTTTAAAAATCCAAATAGATATGATTTTCTACCACTTTGCTTCTCAAAACTTTAAAGGTAGGTAAATGTGACAGTTTACTTTGGAGAGGTGGAGTTAAATTAGAGTACAATTCCTTTTTTTGTTGTTGTTTTGTTTTTTTACACTGATCTCTGGAGCAGTGTATATAATGATTTTGTCAGAGATGGTAACTACATTTTCATGTAGACTTCAGGCCTAGTTTATTAGTCTAGAAGTTCTTGTTTAATTATTTCATTTCCGTATTATTTGGGTAAGGTGTAATTCAGAATATAGTATTATGAGATATTAAGATAAAATATATTTTTATAAATATGAAGTGTAAAATGTGCTTTTGTAAATGGACATGTGATTTCCTAAATTGTTTTTAAGTATACTTAGCATACTTCTAAATTTTTCTGAGTTCATGATGTTCTCATTTAGTAATTTGTAATTAAGGCTAATTGTTTTTAACTAAGGGGATCTATATTGATATTAATGCCTTGTAGCATAATGTTTAAAAGTGAGAGCTGTGGGGTCACATGACCTGAGTTCACCTGGCTGGCCTTGGGAAGGTTATTAACCCTTCTAAGCCTCAGTTTCCTCATTTTTGAAGTGGGAGTGCTAACAGGACTGAGATTGTATCTCTAGCACAGTGCCTGGTAAGCGTTCTAGCTATGTGACTACACTGTCCACCTCCGCACCCCCAACTGTGGCGTTGTCATACAAGAGCAGAACAGTACCTAGAGTTGAAGGATCTGAGTCAGACTGAATGAGGCTATTTTCATCAATTTCCTATTATGTTTTGGTGTTTTCATCTCTTACATTGTATTTATTTTATGTAGAGTTTATTTGTATTTATTTCATGTCATTCCTTTTGTACTATCCTGACAGTAAAACCAGTATATTTATTTTACAGGGATGACGTTTTAACTATTTAAAAAAATTTTTTTTATATTTTTAAAAAGTAACAAATTTTTTGGCTAAAAAGGAAAACAAACTGATGATATTACAGAGTTGTCACAAGTTACACTTTGTAACACAATATAAAATTGTGTCAGCATTTATTACTTTATTTGTTATCTCACGTTACAGACCATGTGCCCTGTATGTTTGGATCGTCTGAAGAATATGATTTTCCTCTGTGGTCATGGAACATGCCAGCTCTGTGGAGACCGAATGAGTGAATGTCCTATTTGTCGCAAGGCTATTGAGCGGAGAATTCTTTTGTATTAACTAAGAAGCACAGTGTGTTTCGTTAGTGAAAGTATTTGGTCATGAGATATTAGTAAACTTTTAAGCCAGTTGGAGGTTCCAATGAATTAATTTCTAATTATCATAGTTTCTTCACTAGAGTGTAATTAGGGTAAATATACGAAAACAAGAAAACCCTACAAAACAGTGTTTGAAACCATGGTGTTGTTTGTTTTTCCTAATTTGAAGCGTCAGATCTGTGTTAATTCATAGGTAATTCACTTTTAGCTTCTAAGGGTAAAATTCTGTAACAATCTCCTGTTATTTTTTCTTTCCATTGCATTTCCTCTTACAGTTTATAAATTTATTAGACCTCAAAAGACATAATTCCTTGTGATCAGTTATCCTTCAATTTACCATGATTTTATACAGTGAATTGACAAAGGTATTGAGAAAAGTCATGCATCAAATTAAAGGGGCAAGTCAAACCATTAGGTCCCCCTATATTAAATGATAAAATTATAGTCCAAGTTTCACACAGTTAAGGGCATATTGAAGGGTGTATTCTCTATAAGATAACAACGTTTTCCAAACAATTGTTTGAGTTTCTAGAGTAAACAGTAGCATAGAATGAGAGAATAATGACTTTAAATTCAGCTTATTTAAGAGGAAAATTGTTCAACTTGAATCAGATTGCGAGTTTCAAAAAGACCGATAGACACAAAAAAGGCAAAATAAGCAATCACAGTGAAGACTTGAAATCAAAAACGTATCCAGTGTAAGGGTACCTATTAACTGACCGCTAACAGTAGCCTTTCTCATATTAACTGTCAGTGAAAAAGTATACCTCAGTTTTCCGCATGGCTACCTATCCAGGCTTGATCTGACCAGTGCAATGATATTGCCTATTTGGGCCTCTGAGTTCCATTCAGCTTTTCTGATGTACCGAATAGTTCAGTACCCCATGATTTGAGAAGGTTGACACATTGACCAAAGCAGCAATCTTTTCGTCTCCAGACTCACTAATTCTCGCAGTGTTACCAATTCTACCTTCATCATAGGCCTTCCATTCCCTCTCAGTTAGTAGAACTTAATATAAATAAAACAGTCCCTCTTTATACCTACAGATGAGGATATTGTCTGAACTGTCAACAATATCAAAAGCATAATAAATAACCTAATAATAAATACTTACTTTGGAAAGAGTGACCAGGATATTTACAGGAATATGTCTGATTGCCTATAGATTTTTTTTTTTAAACGTAAGCTCTAACTGTAGAGCATCTAATCATTTCCTCTTCTTTGAATGAGTAAAATTTTAACACGTCTAGGATAAATGAAGTGTGTTCAGATTCATTGCTGCTAGATTATAAATGTATTAGCTGTTTATAGTAGTGTCTACTATATACTGTGCATAAGCTTACTCTTAAGGATAGGTATCTTTTTTGAATTTTTTTTCCCGCCTTTGAATCTGACTAGCTTTTTTTATTTCATTGTTTCTACTACAAGAACTAAATTTGAAAGTAGAAAGTCTCCAGACGTTGTAACACTGTGTTTCTAGCTATTTGATTGCTGTTGCCTTAGGCAAGTACTGATAAAAGCAATGGTGAGCTTTGCTGTCTGATTTTTTAGTCTCAGCGATTCTGTATCTTGTGTTTAGCTTTGTAACTTATCATTTAGAATGGTAAAATTTGAAAATGTGTTTAGACTCTACTCAGTTGTCTAATAAAGGGCCACTGAGGTTATTTTTTGAACCATATTTTGAAGTTATAAAACTGACCAATGATATTCATAGAAAGAAACAGACTATCTTCTTGCATATTTGAAAACACCTTAAATCAGGATTTACCTTTTCCTCCATGCCATAGGCCAGCCATCTCTTTTGCACTAGATCAAGCAGTAAAGAAGGAACACCTTGCAGACTTGGGAATAGTTTGGCCAACCAGAGAGTTGAATGATCTGCAGCAATACTTTACAAATCCTTTCTATTTATCTTCTGGACTACAGTGCTAAAACTTATATCCTTGAAAGATAATTTTATATTCCAGACTAGTTTAATTATCCCTCCATATTAGAAATATAAAAACGTACAAACATCTATTATAAAAGTCAAAAAGTTACTATAATTTTAGTGCCAGGTACTTGTGGTTTTTCTGTATTGTACCACTTTGAGGTTTGTTTTATGAATAGGAAATATTTCACCGTTCATGTTTTCAAGCACCTGATAAATTATTTAAAAAATTTTGGGGGTTTGTGAAAGAGAATAAAATTAAGAACTTAATCGTTCAAGTGACTTTCCTCCAACTCTGTGAAACTGCTCCCTCTGCCTGTGTCTCTGAGCTGTACTTTCCCGATTAGGGTATTCCCTTCTCACTGTCGCCTCTTTATCCTGTGCCTCAGAAGAAGTTTTATTTTCCTAGAATCATCTTTTTAAAATAACTGACTTGCATTCATTCAAAAAAGTATTTATTGGGTAACCACTGTGCTTCAGGGGCTAGATTCACAAAATTTAAAAAAAGTGGTCAACATCTTAGCCCATACAGAATTTCTTGTGCAACAGTTGTGTATATGAAGTAATCTTTAGTCAAAAGGAAGGGACTCAAAGGTACTGATAACATTGCTTCCTCATGTTTCAGAAGAGTTGCCATTAATGAAGTGGTATTTGGGTTCTCTCTCTGTACTCCTTCACTCCTTTAATCTTCTAGCTAGGATTGTCTGTTTTGTTACTCAAAACACACACACAGTTTACCAGATGGTGCTATTCTGATAGTTTTTGTTCACATAAATTAACATTCTTCTCACTGCTTATACTGTATACATATTTAATTTTATAGGAGCATGAAGGTTTTTCAAGACAGATCATTTTGTATTAATGTAGGAATATTACATTAGACATGTTCATTCAGTTTAGCTGGCCGAATTAAATGCTTGATTAAGATATTTGTAATTTTAAACATCACAAATTGACCAGCTAGCTACTGGGGCATAAATTAATTGGTAAACAACGTTGGAAATAACTTTCTTAGATTTCTGTCTTTGTTGACTTATAGCCTTTAGCACCATTTTAGCGTATTGAAGTAAATGCTGCTTACAATTTGTCCGATTCAGATTTCTATGTTTCAGAGCTTGCTGGGTCATTTTTACATGGTAGAAACCTATTGTGTAGGTATGTGTTGTCCAAATGCTGTTCTTCATTTATCTCAAATCTGGACCCTTACTGGACTAGGAAGTAGTTAAACTTATGAACCAAGAGAAGTAGGGGTGGGATGGGATAAGGAGGGCAGTGAGATTGCAGGAAGTAGGAAAGAGAAAAATCAGTGTTTGAGTGTAGAGAAAAAAAGAGGATCATGTAGTTTTCATCAAAGCAGGAAGTTGAGTGTATTTAATCGAACAATAAAAAGGGTGTATCGACTTATCAGTTTTTAGAGTAGTTTAATGGATAATTGCTTTGTAAATTATAGGTTTTAATAGAGCTTGCTTTTTTTTTTTTTTTAAAATCCAGAAGGAAAAGCACTTATCTTCTGAGTGTCTAAAATATTTTATAGTAATAATTTTGTAAAAATCGAATTTTGGAGTAGAATTTTGACCAGATATAAATCAAGAAACACCTGAATTAGTAGTTTGTGTTTGCAAGACCTAAAGTCATGGTAAACGTCGAGTTTCTAAAATTTTGGGATGACTGCATTTCTTCTCTCCTTCCCCTTCGTTAAAGTATTGATAACAATAATAACTGAGTAAGTTTTAAATGTCTTTAAATTGGAAGGGTTTGTTTTTTCATCTTGAGCCAGGGAGGAGAAACAAATTTTAAACATTAGAATTAGGGGCTCTGAATTTGTACTAAATTGAGAAGGTAATAGATTTTCACAAATTATGTGTGCCTTGTTGTTAAAAATGTCAGTTGTTTTTAGTCTACTTGTTCGAAATATTTTTTTTTCCTCTTAAAAAAAAGCAATCTAATTTCATTTGCTTGAATGTTATGATAGGAATGCTTACTGATATTACTTGATAATCATATATAGACTTGGAACTTTAAAGTATATATACACATATGTAACTAGCAGTATTAATAATTACAGTTGTACTTCTTTAAAACATTAAATTTGAGGAAACTATTAAATTCTGTCTCGTGTACATTGCTTTGTTACGGTGAGGGAAAACTTTAGAATGAGCCTCAATTTACTGATAAATTGTTAGTAGTAGATGAAAATACATTGCAAAAATCTGAACTAGATAGTGAAGCTGATGAAATTGTAAGTTGCTACATTGGCATTTGCTACCTCCTTTTCTGTCGGAGTGTTACATTTTGCAGCATTTATTCTTATTTGTAAGTAGGAAATGAGAACCTGAGGTTAAAATTAAGGTTTTTGTTTTGAGAATTTAAATAGTAGGTACAGGAGAAGCGACTTGCTACAGCAATTTGGTGCCTAAATCCATGACTACAAGTTATAATTGATGTGTACAAAATGTGTAAGAAAGACAGTACTGCTGAGTATTTCACTTTTCCTGTACAGTCTACTTGATTTTGTTTCGTAAACACGATTTCTTTCCTCCAAAAAGCAAAATGGTCTTGTAATTTTTTATAAAACAAACAAACGTGCCATTTTGTCTGAGATCTATAGTTTCAGGAAGCTATTGGAAGTTCTGACTCAGGGCTTTTTAACAGTTTAAGCAATTGTTAAATACACTTTGGAAAAATCCATCTAAATAACTCTTCAGTGCCTTGAAAGAATTATTGACTTGGCAACAAGCATTAACCCTTTAGAGAAAGTGGTCTTCAGTGCGTGTGCGTCATCATACACGTTTATAAGTCGTGTTGTTTGGCCCCTGTAATCACGATCATGTATGTGTGCTGGGTTTGGGTAATTCTTTAAAGGAAATTTTCTAGATTTGCACTCGGTATTTGTTTTTAAAAACTGATTATTAATGGCCATGACACTGTTACCAGAAAAGTAATTCTATGTTAAGTCATTATGCAAAGTAGCGTGAGTAGCATCTGGGAAGAGGAGATAGAGTTCAGACAGGTTGCTAGTTTAGTACAATAGAAAGATCTGTTTGGTAAACACAGATTGTCCTCCCTTCAAATGAAAAAAACACGCTTTTGTTCAAATGATTTTTTTTTTAAAACCTTTTTAAAAGAAAATTATGAATTGCATGTCATTCTTAATGCTAGGCTTGCTTAGGCTGAATCTACAATATTGATTTTCTGCTAACTTCAGTATGCTTGTGCCATTCTAAATGCAGTACATTTGGTGATAGAAAGCAGTTTTATTGACTCAGAGCAGTGTTTTGCTTTGTGTTTTTTCCAGTGTTTTAAGCTTTTACTGTCAATTAAATTTAAAGTCTTGTTTGTGAGTATAGTTTCTATATGACAAATGATTCTTGCTTGTTAGCCTTTGTTTAAAAAAAGAAAAAAAGCTTAGCAGGAGCTAAGCTTTTTAAAATAAATGCAAACGTTTTACCATTAATAAAACCTATGATATAATATTATGTAATGCTGTACTTTGATCTTTTGAAAACTTTTTTATAGATCTATACATGAGTTTTGATTCTTAAGACATAAAGCACATCTCAATATGTCAAATCTGTTATTATTGGAAAGGAAATCACCATGTCTTAGAGAAACAAGGAACTATATCCCCAACTCAGTAGAAGAAATAGGTGTCAACATCTAGAAGACTTTATTGCGATTGTTTACATTTAAAGTACCTCCATCTAAAGGGACAAAAACTCTTTAACACCTCACACCTTTCAGGATTAAGCTGTATTGTGACTAGTCTGAGTAGCATAGATTTGATATAAAGTAAACCAACCTGTCAAGGAGACTCACCTTTTTTCTGTAAGAAGTTTATTCCTCTTCACAACACAGATGTAGATTTTGTTTTCAAAAGGTACACATTTTAAAGCAGTGATTTATCAATTTAATAGAAGCAAGTGCTTGTTAAATTATTGGTAGGTTGTCTAGTTCCAGTTCAAAAGATTAATTATGTGTATCTTGGATGTTTAGGAGGAAAACATCTGAAACAAAATCTTCGAGTTGTTTGTTTGAAATAAAGCATATGTATTCCAACTTTAAAGTTGTGAATTTATTTTGGATAACCTCTAACTGTATTTTTTTTTTTTTAATTTCTGTTGCTGTATAATTAGATATTTCATGGCAATATTTTTATTGAAACTGTGTATAGGTTTTTAAAATAAAGGCAATTTAGAAAATGTGTTTTATATTTTTTATCATGGATAGTTACTCATCCTTCACATAGGTTAAAATTATAGCATAGCATTTTCAAAACTTATTTGACAATGAAAATTTTTATGTTGACAGAGCACCAGTAGAAGTTTATAAGATATAATGAATGCATGGATTAAAGTAGAACACTAAAAATGATCTCTCAGGTAAGTTAATTGCTGAAGAATGATTATTTGACTGATAGCATGTCCCTTTATGACAAAACTATTTAAAAACTCATTTTTAAGGGCAAGAATATATTAAACATAATATGAATGTATAAGTAAGACAGGACCTGTCTGTAACAGAGGCCATCAATCACTGAGTTGATTATATAACAATGAAAGAAACCTGCAACTTTCTCAAAGGAAATTTTCAAGTTAATATACTTTTCATATATTGAAGATTAAAGAGCATTGCCCTCCCTTCTTCCTTTCCTCTCTTCTTCCCATCAAGCACCAGTTAATAACTTGAGTGGAAGTGTAGATGAGGTTAACCCTAATTTGATACGGAAATAGAGATCAGCCGAATCAGAGTGCCTTTGCCTACTGATTGTGACCGTACTGTACTGAAGAAAGATTATGAAGTTCAGAAAGGTTATATGCTCTCAATAAGTTACAGCACAAGAGTATTGTATTAGTTTCCTATTGCTCCTGTAACAAATTGCCACAAACTTAACTGGCTTCAAACAACACAGATTTATTGTCTTACAGTTTTGGAGGTCAGAAGTCTGACATGGGTCTCACTGGGCTAAGATCAAGGTGTTGGCAAGGCTGTATTCCCTTCTGGAGGCTTTATGGCAGAATCCATTTCCTTGCCTTTTCCAGCTTCTAGAAGCTGTCTGCATTCTTTGGCTTGTGGCCCTTTCCATCTTCAAAGCCAGCATAGCTGTTTGTCTCTCACATAGCATCACTCTAATACTGACTCTTCTTTTGCCTCTCCTTCCACTTTTAAGGATCCTTGTGATTATATCGAGCCTACCGAGATAACCCAGAATAATCTATTTCAAAGTTAGCTGATCCAAAAAATCCCTGTTGCCATTGAGTTGATTCTGACTCACAGCCAGTATATAAGGACAGTATAGAACTGCCCCCGTAGGGTTTTTGAGGCTCCAAAAACAGACTGCTTTTTTTTCTGTCAAGTGGCTGGTGGGTTCAAACTGTTGACCTTTTGGTTAGCAGCCGAGCACTTAAGTACTGCACCACCAGCGCTCCAAGTTAGCTGATAAGCAACTTCAATTCCCTGTTGGCATGCAACATATTCACAGGTTCCAGGAACTAGGACATGGACATCTTGGGGACCATTGTCTCCCACAGTTTAGATGGGAATTTGGGCCTGTGACTGAATATTCTACATGTAGAGAAAATGTTCTTAACAAAGGATTTAGAGAAGATATGATTAAGAGGTTAACTTAAATCCACCAAAATTAACAGAAGTGACTAATACATAGTATGAATGTGAAATGAATTTCAAAGAAAAGCTTGCTCAGAATTCTGAGTATATGTTCTAGAGGAAAATGTTAATGCTGTATGCAGTTTAGAAAATGCTGGTCTGCTACATATTGATCCTTATTGAGTTTCATATTTTGTATGGGTGATCTCACCATTACTATGACTTTAACTACCATCTTACATTGATAAGTCTCCTGATTCTGTATCCTAAGATTCTTATTTCCAAGAATCATCTCGTCAGCATCTCTATTTGAGTAGATATCCAGGCACTTCAAACCTAATATGTTTCAAACTGAAAACTGGCTATTTCTAATATACTTGTGTTCATTAATAGTATTATTATCCAGTTTCTGAAACTGTCAAATAGTCATATTTGACTACTCTTTTATCACATCTAATTATTTGCTGGATCCTGTGATTGCTTCTTTGGGAATATCTTGAATCCAGTCCTCATCTCCTCCTCCACTGCCTTTGTCAAGGACTTCATCAGGTCTTCCTGAATAATTGCAAAAGTATCCCATCTGATCTCACTGCTAATGGGCCCATCCCACTTCAGTCTTGCCTCCATAGTGCCACAAGAATTATTGTCCTTTAAGAAGTAGTTTTTTTTTTTTTTTTAAAGTTTGGCTTAAAAAATTCCACTTGGTGCTGGCATAAATGGATATTCACCTATAAAAAAATGAAACAATCCATACCTCATGCCATACACAAAAACTAAAAGTGGATCGAAGACCTAAATATAAAATCTAAAACGATAGAGATCATGGAAGAAAAAATAAGGACAACATTAGGGGCCCTAATACATGGCATAAATAGTATACAAACAATAACTAACTGCACAAACAACAGAATAAACTAGATAACTGGGAGCTCCTAAAAATTAAACACTTATGCTCATCAAAAGACTTCACCAAAAGAGTCAAAAGATAACCTACAGACTGCGAAAAACTTTGGCTGTGACATCTGACAAGGATCTAATCTCTAAAATCTACAAAATACTTCAACACCTCAATAATGAAAAGACAATCCAATTAAAAAATGGGTAAAGGATATGAACAGATGCATCACCAAACGACATTCAGGCAACTGACAGAGACATGAGGAAATGCACACAATCATTAGACATTAGAGAAATGAAAATCATAACTGCAATGAGATACCATCTCACTCTGACATTAATGGCATGAATCAAGAAAAACAAATGTTGGAGAGGTTGTGGGGAGGTTGGAACTCTTATGTACTGCTGGTGGAAATGTAGAATGGTACAACTACTTTGGAAAGTGATATGGCACTTCCTTAAAAAAATAGAAATACCGTATGATCCAGCAGTCCCACTCCTCAGTATACCTTAGCAAAGTAAGAACCATCACATGAATAGACGTATGTACACTCATTCATTGCAAGTCACCATAGTCTTAGGGGGCATCTAGGTCAACTGGTGTAACAGTTCATAAAGAAAATGTTATACATCTCAATTTGTTGAGTAGCGTCTGGGGTCTTAAAAGCTTGCTAGTGGCCATCTAAGATACATCTATTGGTCTTATCCTGTCTGGAGCAAAGGAGAATGAATAAAACCAAAGATAAAAGGAAAATATTAGTCCAAAGGACTAAAGGACCACATGAACCAGAGCCTCCTCTAGCTTGAGCCCAGAAGAACTAGATGGTGCCCGGCTACAACCACTGACCACTCTGACAGGGATCACAATACAGGATTCTAGACAGAGCAGGAGAAAAACGTAGAACAAAATGCAAATTCATGAAAAAAGTCCAGACTTACTGGTCTTACAGAGACTGGAGGTACCGCTGAGACTGTGGCCCCCAGACACGCTGTTAACCCAGAACTGAAACTACTCCTGAAACCCACTTTTCAGACAAAGATTAGGCCTATAAGACAAGCAGAAACCCTGGTGGCGTAGTGGTTAAGAGCAAAAGGTCAACAGTTCGAATCCACCAGGCGCTCCTTGGAAACTCTATGGGGCAGTTCTACTCTGCCTACAGGGTCGCTAGGAGTTGGAATTGACTCAATGGCAATGGGTTTTTGGGTTTTTATAAAACAAACAATAACACGTGAAGAACGTGCTTCTTAGTTCAATCAAATATACAAGACAAAATGGGCAACTCCTGCCCAAAAGCAAGATGAGAAAGCAGGAAGGGACAGGAACTGGATGAATGGACACGGAACCAAGGGTGAAAAGGGGGAGCATGCTGTCACATTGTGGGGATTGCAGCCAATGTCACAAAATAATGTGTATAAATTTTTGAATGAGAAATTAACTTGAGCTGTAAACTTTCACCTAAAGCACAACAACAACAAAAAAAAAACTGTTTCTGCAAGAAATCTAAGCTCTTTAGTTTGGCATAATAGTAATGATGGCATGGGCTTGAAAATCAAAACCGGGGCTGGATTCTGTCTCTATCACTTAGTATCATTAGGACTTCTGGTCAGGTTGGCACAGTGAGGTTATGCTTTGACATGTACCCTCTGCTGCAAGCACCCAGCAATGAGAGAGAAATAAAAAAGAGAAAATCCAAAAGATACAACCGGAGCTGCTCTTTTCTGCAATGTCAGTCTAGGTAATTCCAAAATCTTACTATAAAACATCTGAAAATTCAGGATTAAAATATTAAAACATCCTTATAAAGGCATAGTTCAACTCACAGGGAAACAAGGGAAATCCTCAGGGGCCAAAAATGAAGAAGAAACAAAAAACAGCTGACACGGGCCCTCCTCTGCTGAGCTTTTCTGACCTCTGAAACATGGAGGCTAACGGTCACAAGGGGAGAAAAACAAGGCCTTGGCCTGTGAGAGATGGGGCAATGTAATGGACTTGCATAAATCCCAGATCCTCCAAAAACTACATCTTTAGTGAAAAAAGTCCTTTCAATTGCAAAAGGAGAACAAGCAAACTTACCTGTCTTAGCTTGAGTTCTGGGTGGAGGAACTAATTCCCCTGAGAATTACTAAGCACAGGCTTTCCTGTATGTGAATTCGAGGTTCAATTTTGCACTACCTGGCTTATCTAAAAATGAGAAATGAACTGGTTAATTAACTGGTTAATACTAGTTAGTTATATCCCTGGCAAATGTAAACTCAAACCTGCTTGTGTTGGACAAATCCTTAACCCATGCCACATGGGATTTTCACAGATAAAGCTCTGCCATAATACAAAACTACAAAACACATAAGGAAATAATCCACCCTAAGGGTCATCAGATATAACCAAAAGAGATTTAACCCTACAAGGACTTCACATAGTAAAGCTACTGAATGTTTTTGTTCTTAGGTGTTGTCCAGTCGGTTCTGACTCATAGCGACCCTATGTACAAAAGAACAAAATACTGCCCACCTTGCACCATCCTCACAGTCGTTGCTGTGTTTGAGCCCATTGTTGCAGCCACTGTGTCAATCCATGTCATTGAGGGTCTTCCTTTTTTTCGCTGGTCCTCTACTTTACTAAGCCTGATATCCTTCTCCAGGGACTGGTCCCTCCTGATAACATGTCCAAAGCACATCAAAAGAAGTCTCGCCATCCGTGCTTCTAAGCAAGATTCTGGCTGTACTTCTTCCAAGGCAGATTTGTTTATTCTTCTAGCAGTCCATGGTACATTCAATATTCTTCACCAGTATCATAATTTAAAGGCATCAGTTTTTCTTTGGTCTTCCTTATTCATTGTCCAATTTTTGCATTCACACGTGATGCCTGAAAATACCATGGCTTGGGTCAGGCACACCTTAGTCCTTAAAGTGACATATTTGCCTTTTAACACTTTAAAAGGTTCTTTTTACAGTAGATTAGCCCAGTGTAATACGTTTGATTTCTTGATTGCTGCATCCATGAGTGTTGATTGTGGATCCAAGTAAAATGAAATCCTTGACAACTTCAATATTTTCTCCATTTGTTATGATGTTGCTTATTGGTCTAGTTGTGAGGATTTTTGTCTTCTTTGTGTTGAGGTAGGATCCATACTGAAGTCTGTAGTCTTGATCTTCATTCAGTAAGTGCTTCAAGTCTTCTTCACTTTCAGCAAGCAAGGTTGTGTCATCTGCACATCACAGGTTGTTAATAAGTCTTCCTCCAATCTGATGCCCCATTCTTCTTCATAGAGTCTAGCTTCTTGGATTATTTGCACAGCATAGATTGAATAAGTATGGTGAAAGGATACAACTCTGACGCACACCTTTCCTGAATTTAAACCATGTAGTATCGCCTTATTTTGTTTGAATGACTGCCTCTTGGTCTATGTACAGCTGCCTCATGAACACAATTAAGGTTCTGGAACTTCCATTCTTCACACTGTTATCCATAATTTGTTAAGATCCACACAGTAGAATGCCTTTGTATAGTCAATAAAACGCAGGTAAACATCTTTCTGGTATTCTTTGCTTTCGGTCAAGATCCATCTAACATCAGTAATGATATCCCTGGTTTGATGTCCTCTTCTGAATCTGGCTTGAATTTCTGGCAGTTCTCTGTTGATGTACTGTTGCAACTGATTTTGAATGATCTTCAGCAAAATTTTACTTGCGTGTGATATTAATGGCATTGATAATATCCAAATTTTGTTGGATCACTTCCTTTGCAATGGGCACGTATATGAATCTCTTCCAGTTGGTTGGCCAGGTAGCTGTCTTCCAAATTTCTTGGTATAGACAAGTGAGCACTTCCAGCATTGCATCCATTTGTTGAAACATCTTAACTGGTATTCCGTCAGTTCTTGGAGCCTTGTTTTTGCCAATGCCTTCAGTGCAGCTTCAGTCCCATCAGTTCTTAATCACGTGCTACCTCCTGAAATGGCTGAATGTCAACCAATTATTTTTTTTTTCCTTTTTGTTATGTACTCTTTTTTTTTTTTTAATTGTGCTTTAGATGAAGGTTTACAGAACAAATAGTTTCTCATTAAACAGTTAGTACACATATTGTTTTATGACATTGGTTAACCCCACGACATGTCAACACTCTCCCTTCTCAATCTTGGGTTCCTTATTACCAGCTTTCCTGTACCCTCCTGCCTTCTAGTCCTTGCCCCTGGGCTAGTGTGCCCCTTTAATCTTGTTTTGATTTTGGCTGAAGGGAAAACCTTGGGAGTGACTTCATTACTGAGCCAAAGGGTGTCCAGGGGCCATACTCTCGGGGTTTCTCCAGTCTCTGTCAGGCAAGTAAGTCTGATCTTTTTCTGTGAGTTAGGATTTTGTTCTACATTTTTCTCCAGCTCTGTCCGGGACCCTCTATTGTGATCCATGTCAGAGCAGACAGTGGTGATAGCCGAACGCCATCTAGTTGTACTGGACTTAGTCTGGTGGAAGCCTGTGGTAGTTGTGGTCCATTAGTCCTTTGGACTAATGTTTTCCTTGTATCTTTAGTTTTCTTCATTCTCCTTTGTTCCCAAAGGGGTGAAACCAATAGAGTATCTTAGATGGCCTCTTACAGGCTTTTAAGACCTCAGACGCTACTCACCAAAGTAGAATGTAGAAGATTTTCTTTATAAACTATGACAATTCAGCTAGATGTTCCCTGAGACCATGGCCCCCGCAGCCCTCAGCCCAGCAATTGGATCCCTCAGTGAGTTTGGTTGTGTCTATGGAGCTTCCATGACCTTGCCTTGGACAAGTAGTGCTGGCTTCCCCAGTATTGTGTACTGTCTTACCCTTCACCAAAGTTACCACTTATCTTTTGTCTACTTAGTGTTTTTCCATCCCCACTCCTCCCCTCCCTTGTAACCATCAAGGATTGTTTCTTGTTGTGTTTAAACCTTTTCATGAGTTTTTACAGTAGTGATCTCATACAATATGTCCTTTTGTGATTGACTTATTTCACTCAGCATAATGCCCTCTAGATTCATCTATGTTATGAGATGCTTTGCAGATTCATCATTGTTCTTTATCGTTACATAATACTCCATTGTGTATATGTACCACAGTTTGTTTATCCATTCATCTGTTGATGAGCATCTTAGTTGTTTCCATCTTTTTGCTACTGTGAACAATGCTACAATGAACATGGGTGTGCCTATGTCTATTTGTGTGACAACTCTTATTTCTTTAGGATATATTCCTAGAAGTGGGATTGCTAGATCATATGGTATTTCTATTTCTAGCTTTCTAAGGAAGCGCCATATCATTTTCCAAAATGGTTGTACCATTTTGCTTTCTCACCAGCAGTGCATAAGAGTTCCAATCCCGCCAAAGCCTCTCCAACATTTGTTATTTCCAGTTTTTTGATTCGTGCCAGTAATATCGGGATGAGATGGTATCTCATTGTGGTTTTGATTTTCATTTCCTCAATGGCTAGTGATTGGGAGCATTTCCTTATGTGTCTGTTAGGCACTTTAATGTCTTCTTTTGTGAAGTATCTGTTCATTTCCTTTGCCTATTTTTTAATTGGATTATTTGTCTCTTTGTTGTAGAGGTGTTGGATTTTCCTGTAGAGTTTAGAGATTAGACCTTTATCTGATTCGTAATAGCCAAAAATTTTTTTCCCAGTCTGTATGTTCTCTTTTTTCTCTTTTGGTGAAGTCTTTTGTTGAGAATAAGTGCTTAATTTTTAGAAGATCTCAGTTATCTAGCTTATCTTCTGGAGTTTGTGTGTTGTTGGTTATGGTTTGTATCCTGTTAATGCCATACATTAGGGACTCTAGCATTGATCCTGTTTTTTCTTCTATGAACATTATAGTTTTTGGCTTTATATTTAGGTCTTTGATCCATTTTGAATTAGTTTTTGTGTATGGTGTGAGGTATGGGTCCTCTTTCATATTTTTGCAGATGGACATCCAGTTTTCCCAGCATTATTTGTTAAAAAGACTGTCTTTTCCCCGTTTGATGGACTTTGGGACCTTGTCAAAGATCAGATGACTGTAGGTGGATGGATTTACATTGGGTTCTCAATTCTGTTCCATTGGTCAATGTATGTGTTGTTGTACCAGCACCAGGCTGTTTTGACTACCGTAGCTGTATGGTAGGTTCTGAGTTCAGGTAGTGCAAGTCCCCCTACTTTATTCTTCCTCTTCAATAGTGCTTTACTTATCCGGGGCTTCTTCCCTTTCCACGTAAAGTTAATGGTTAGTTTTTCCGTCTCTTTAAAGAATGTTGTTAGTATTTGGATCAAGATTGCATTGTACTTGTAAATTCTTTTGGGTATAATTGTCATTTTCACAATGTTGAGTCTGC
Source organism: Dugong dugon (assembly GCA_030035585.1). Taxonomy (NCBI): domain Eukaryota; kingdom Metazoa; phylum Chordata; class Mammalia; order Sirenia; family Dugongidae; genus Dugong; species Dugong dugon. The sequence continues at coordinate 56,549,499 of CM057466.1, forward strand.
CTATCCATGAGCACGGTATGTTTTTCCATTTATGTAGATCTCTTTTGGTTTCTTGCAGTGGTGTTTTGTAGTTTTCTTTGTACAGGTCTTTTACATCCCTGGTTAGATTTATTTCTAAGTATTTGATTTTTTAAGGGCTATTATATATGGTATTGTTTTCCTGATATCCTTTTCATCATTCTCTTTATTGGTGTATAGGAATCCAACTGATTTTTGTATGTTTATCTTGTAACCTGCTACTCTGCTGAATCTTTCTGTTAGTTCCAGTAGTTTTCTCGTGAAGTCTTTTGGGTTTTCTACGTATAGTACCATATAATTCACTAACAGGAACAGTTTAACTTCTTCATTACCCGTTTGGATGCCCTTTATTTCTTTTTCTTGCCTTATTGCTCTAGCTAGGACTTCCAGCACAATGATAAATAGGAGTGGTGATAAAGGGCATCCTTGTCTTGTTCCTGTTCTTAAGGGGAATGTTTTCAGCCTCTCTCCATTAAGAATGATGTTGGCTGTTCGTTTTGTATAGATGCCTTTTATTATGTTGTGGAATTTCACTTCTATATCTATTTTATTTATTTATTTATTTTCCTTTTTTTTTTATATTTTATTGTACTTCAGGTGAAGGCTTACAGAACAAATAGTTTCTCATGAAACAGTAGTACACATGTTGTTTTATGACATTGGTTAACAACCCCACAACATATTAACCCTCTAACTTCTCAACCTTTTTTTGTTTTGGTGAAAATACACCGTTTCAAAAAAGATACACCATTCCAAAAATTTCTACATACACAGTTCAGTGACATTGACTACGCTCTTCCAATTGTGCTGTTATTCTCACTTAAGATGAAGGCTTACAGAACAAAATAGTTTCTTATTTAACAGTTACTACAAATGTTGCCCTATGACAATGGTTAACAATCTCACAACACATCAACAATATCCTTACTCAACCTTGGGTTCCCTATCACCAGCTTCCTTGTCCCCTATATCTATTTTATTGAGAGTTTTTATCAGGAATGGGTGTTGGACTTTGTTGAATGCCTTTTCTGCATCGATTGAGATCATCATGTGATTCTTTTCTTTCCTTTTATTTATGTAGTGGATTATGTTGATTGATTTTCTAATGTTGAACCATCTTGTACCTAGTATGAATCCTACTTGGTTGTGGTGTATTATTTTTTTGATATGATGCTGGGTTCTATTGGCTAGAATTTTGTGGAGAATTTTTGCATCTATATTCATGAGAGATGTTGGTCTGTAATTTTCCTTTCTTGTGGTGTCTTTGCCTGGTTTTGGTATCAAGGTTATGCTGGCTTCATAGAATGAATTCAGAAGTATCGCTTCCTGTTCTATGTTCTGAAATAGTTTGAGTAGTACTGGTGTAAGCGCTTCTCTGAATGTTTGGTAGAATTCTCCAGTGAAGCCATCTGGGCCAGGGCTTTTTTTGTTGGGAGTGTTTTTTATTACCTTTTCAATCTCTTCTCTTGTTATGGGTCTGTTTAGATTTTCAACATCATTTTGGGTTAGTTTGGGTAGGTAGTATGTTTCTAGAAATTTATCCATTTCCTCTAGGTTTTAAAATTTGTTGGAGTATAATGTTTCATAATACGCCATTATAATCCTTTTTATTTCAGTTGGGTCTATTGTAATGTCCCCCGTTTCATTTCTTATTTGGTTTTTTTTGTCCTCTCCTGTTTTTCTTTTGTCAGTTTTATCAGTGGTTTGTCGATTTTGTTGATCCTTTCAAAGAACCAGCTTTTGGTTTTGTTGATTCTATTGTTTTTCTATTCTCTATTTCATTCGTTTCTGTTCTCATCTTATTATTTCCTTTCTCCTGGTGGCTGTGGGCTTTTTTTTTTTTTTTTACTGTTCTGTTTCTATTTGGTTGAGTTGTGTAGCTAATGTTTTGATTTTGTCCGTTTCTTCTTTTTTGACGTGTGCATCTATTGCTGTAAATTGACCTCTGAGGATTGCCTTTGCTGTGTCCCAAAGGTTTTGGTATGATGTATTTTCATTCTCATTTGATTCTAGGAATTTTTTGATTCCATCTCTGATTTCTGCTATTACCCAGTGATGTGTAAGCAGGGTGTTATTCAGTTTCCATGTAAGTGGTTTTTTTCCCTTGCTCTTCCTGTTGTTAATTTCTACCTTGTTGGCATTACGGTCAGAGAAGATATTTTGTGTTATCTCAGTGTTCTGGATTTTGTTGAGGGTTGCTCTGTGGCCTAAGTTGTGATCTATTCTGGAGAACGTTCCATGTGCATTGGAATAGAATGTGTACTTTGTAGGTTTTGGGTGGCGTGTTCTATATATGTCTATGAGGTCAAGTTGGCTGATTGTACCCATAGCTCTTCTATCTGTCATGGATTGAATTATGTCCCCCCAAAAATGTGTGTATCAATTTGGCTGGACCATGATGCCCAGTATTATGTGGTTGTCCTCCATTTTGTGATTGTAATTTTATGTTAAAGAGGATTAGGGTGGGATTGTATAACACCATTACTAAGGTCACATCCCTGATCCAATGTAAAGGGAGTTTCCCTAGGGTGTGGCCTGCACCACCTTTTATCTTACAAGAGATAAAAGGAAAGGGAAACAAGCAGAGAATTGGGGACCTTATACCACCAAGAAAGCAGTGCCAGGAGCAAAGCACATCCTTTGGACCTGAGATTCCTGTGCTGAGGTGCTCCCAGACCAAGGGAAGATTGATGGCAAGGACCTTCCTCCAGAACTGACAGAGAAAGCCTTCCCTGAATTTGGACTTGTAGCCTATTGGACTGTGAGAGAATAAATTTGTCTTTGTTAAAGTCATCCACTCGTGGTATTTCTGTTATAGCAGCACTAGATAACTAACACAGTATCTTTGTTGAGTTTCTTTCTAGATTTTCTGTCCTTTACTGAGAATGGTGTGTTGAAGTCTCCTGCTATTATTGTGGAACTGTCAATTTCTCTTTTCAGTGTTGTTAGAGTTTGTTTTCTGTATTTTGGAGCTTTGTCATCAGGTGTGAAGATGTTTATTATGGTTATGTCTTTATGATGGATTGTCCCTTTAATCATTATATAGTGCCCTTGTCTGTCTTTTATGGTGGATTTTGTTTTAAAGTCTATTTTATCTGAGATTATTATTGCCACTCTTGCTCTTTTTTGGTAGCTGTTTGCTTGTTGCATTTTTTCCATCCTTTGATTTTTAATAAATTTACGTCTTTGTTTCTAAGGTGTGTCTCTTATAGACAGCATATTGATGGATCCTGGTTTTTATTTTTTTATCCATTCTGTCACTCTCTGTTTCTTTATGGGTGCACTTAGGCCATTTGCATTCAGTGTAATTATTGATAAGTGTGAATTTATTGCTGTCATTTTTTAGTGCTTTTTTTTGTGGTGCTGACATTTTCTTTGTTCTTAGTCTCCTGTGCTGAATTCCTTTTGTTTGTGGATTTTTTTTCTTTTTTTTGTAGATTTTGTTTTTACTGAGACTTTTTTTTTCTTTATTTTGATGAGTAGGTTTGTTAACTTTCTTTGTGGTTACCTTGAAATTTACCCTTATCTTCTTAGGCTTAAACTAATCTATTATTCTTTCCTCTCCATTAGAAAGTTCTATACATACACTGTTTATTCCCTCTTTTATTGTTCTGACGTTGTTGTCATTTACAGATTAACGTCTCTGGATCCCTGTTGTAGTTCTTTTGGTTTTGGATAGTCCTTGAGAGTTCATTTCCTAGGTTGGTGTCTGGTTGGTATAATCTTGCATCATAGATTCCGGCTGTGGGCTGATGTTGTTTGTTCTCAAACCAAAGAACTCCTTTTAATAATTCTTGCAAGTTTGGTTTGGTTTTTACATATTCCCTTAATTTCTGTTTATCTGGAAATGTCCTAATTTCACCAACATATTTAAACAAGAGTTTTGTGGGGTATATTATTCTTGACTGACAGTTTTTTTCTTTCAAGATTTTATATATATCATCCCATTGCTTTCTTGCCTGCATGGTTTCTGCCGAGTAATCAGAGCCTAGTCTTATTGTTTCCCGTCTGTATGTGACTTTTCTTTTTTCTCGAGCTGCTCTTGGGATTCTTTGTCTTTGGTTTTAGCGAGTATGATTATGATCTGCCTTGGTGATTTTCTTTTGGGACCTATCGTATACGAGGTTCGTTGAGCTTCTTAGATGGTCAGTTTTTCATCTTTCACAATGTTAGGGAAATTTTCTGCTAGCAATTCTTCAATGATCCTCTCTTTGTTTTCCATTTTCTCCCCTGTTCTGGAACTCCAATCACTTGCAAATTTTGTTTTTGATTGCATCCCACATAATTTTCAGGGTTTCTTCATTTTTCTTTGTTCTTTTTTCTGATTTTTCCTCAAAGTTGTATGCAAGTGTTTGTCTTCAGTTTTGCTAATCCTGTCTTCCTTTGTTTCAAACCTGCTCCTTAGCCCTTCTATGACACTGTCCATTACTGAAATCTTATTGTTTATCTTTTGGATTTCTAATTTGTTGTTTTTTAATAATTTCTAGTTGTGAATTTATTTTGGCATTTTGTTCCTGCATTATTTTCCTGAATTCTTCCATTTTTTATCTGTATTTTCCATGAATTTGTCTGCCTTTTCCATGAATGTCTATTTTTTCCTCATTTTTTCTGCTTTTTGTTCAACTCTTGGATAGCTCTGAATACTAGAGATTTGAATTCCCTGTCAGGTAGTTCATGTGCCTTTTCTTTTTTACTGGAAAGTCATCTTCTGTTTTATTTTGGATGCCTACTGGAACCATCCTGTCCTGTTTTTTTATGTTTTGATACTGTCTGCTGTCTTCAGGACATTCAGTAGTTATTTATGTCATTTACTGATTGTATATTTGCTTGTTTCATCCTGCTTTTTAAATTTTATTTGGTTATTTCTGAGCAGGCAGGTTGTGTGTTCTTTGTTATTTGCTCATCTGTGGGCATGATATTTTAACCTCCTTGTCCAATGGATGTGTTGCTCAGTTATGGTACAGCAGGGCAGGTCCAGCTGAAGGGTAGGGGCTGGAATGGGTTGTTTGTGACACTAGGGCTGACAGGGCAGGCACATAGTCATTGCAGGCAGGTTCCAGCAGACCATACCTGTGCTGCTCGGGGGTCTGATGTTTAGTGCACAGTGCAGGTAGGCAGAAAGGAGGGGGGAAATTGTGATGTGTGGAGCTAAGAATGGTATGGAAAGAAGAGAGAGAGGAGAGAGAAACAGGAGCCAACAAACAAAGAAAAGAGTGCTAAAAGAGCTTGCTGTTGGAGTGGACAGACAAGAAACCAAAAAGTGGAGAAAAACAAAAAGGAAAAGAGAAAAATAAATTTAAAAAAATTACTAAAAAAGAAAAGTCCCCAGGGATCCCACTGGTACAACTTCGAAGACCAGGAAATTTGCTCCCAGGTCACGAAGTACCACCTGGCTGGAAGGGTCAGAGATTTCACGCAGTACCAGGTAATCAGTAGACAGAAAAAGAAGGTACGTAGAGAGAGATGAGAAACTGAGAAATGAAGAAAGACAAAAAGGAAAAAAGATAAAAAAGATAAAAAAAGAAATGACCCCAAGGATCCCACCAGCACAGCAGCGCAGACTGGGGAAGTGGCTCCCAAGCTTCAACGTACAGCCTGGCTAGAAGGGGCTCCCAAGCCCAGAAAAGAAAAGAAACAAACAGAACATAACAAAACAATACCTTAAAAAGGTGCTAGGGAGCCCAACAGGGTGGTGACACAGTCCAGGGAAGTAGTTCCCAGCCAAGTGGTGCTTGGCAGCCTTTCATGAAGAAGAAAAGATTGCACACAGAGCCAGGTGTTTGAGAGAAAGGAGGGGGAGGAGGTGAGAGGCAAGGAAGAAACCAAAAGAAGCAGAAAACAGCAACACCAGTAACAAAGAAATGGCACTGAGGGAACTGGCCAGTGTGGTTGGGGTGAATCCAAGCATCACGGAACCAGAGCTTGTGCCTCCTGGCCAAGAGACTGTGGCTGGTGGGAAATGGTGGAGGCCGAGCTGGGGGGTAGAAGGGTAGGGGGTGGGAAAGCATATATCGCTGGTTACTGGGTACTCTGTCTCCTGCTGGGAGCTCCGTGAAGCTGCTTTCTTATACTCTCTGTCTGCTGATCTCTGACAGGACTCCAAGATGGTTAACGCATGCTATGTTAGCTGACAGGAGACCTCTGCAGGTATTGCTCTTCGCTCTCTGTTCTCTGTCAGTTTCTTATTCCATTCAGTGCTTGGCTGAGCTCTTTTTCTCTTCATTTGATGCTTAGGTTTCCAGGATTGACAATTGTCTCTGTTTTACTTAGTTTTTTTGGATCTTTGCTGCGGAGGGACGGCGTGGTGCTTCTGTCTATAGTGCTATGTTGGCTCTGCCCTTCCAACCAATTCTTTTTGGTACAATGACTCTGTGTATTCCTTCCATCTTCTATTGATCCTTCCTGTGTCATCAACATTTTGCCCATAGAATCCTTCAATATTGCAACTCAAGGCTTGAATTTTTTCTTCAGTTCTTTCAGCTTGAGAAATGCCGAGCATATTCTTCCCTTTTGGTTTTCTAACTCCCAACTGTTTACACATTTCATTATAATACTTTGTCTTTTTGGGCTGCCCTTTGAAATCTTCTGTTCAGCTCTTTTACTTCATCATTTCTTCCATTCACTTTAACTACTCTCTGGTCAAGAGCAAGTTTCAAAGTCTCTTTCCATTTTGGTCTTTTCTTTCTTTCCTGTCTTTGTAATGATGTTTTGCTTTCTTCATGTATGATGTCCTTGATATCATCCCACAGCTTCTCTGGCCTACTGGAGAGAAAAAAATTTTTTTTAAGTTAAAATGATCAGAGATATAGAAAAAGAAATGCAAACATGGGAAAAGAAAAAAACGTTATTAAAAAAAATCTAGACAGATTTGAAAAAGAACAAAAGTGCTTCTCATAGCTACCCTATAGGACAGAGTAGAACTGCCCCATAGGGTTTCTAAACAGCAGCTGGTGGATTCTAACTGCTAACCTTTTGGTTAGTAGCCGTATCTCTTCACCACTGTTAAACCGGGGCTCCGAAAGAGCATCTAGGAATGAAAAATTTAATCATTGAAACAAAAAATCAGCGGTAAGTTAAATGGATTGGATAGACAAATTAGTGAACTGTAGGGTAGATTAGAGAAAATTACACAGAAGGGAGCAAAGATGGAAAAGAAATGCAACTGTGAAGGAGAGACTGAAAACATGGAAGATAAAACAAGAAAGTCCAACACTAGTTTAATAGAAAATCCTGAAGGAGAGAAAAAAGCAAGAGGGAAAGACAATATTTGAAGTGTGACTGGCTGAGAGTGTTCCAGAATTGAAGAATCAGAATTAGGAAGCACAGGATAAATAAAAGTAAACCTATTCCTAGACATATTCTGAAACTGTAGAACAGCAAAGATGAAAAGACGATCTCTAAAACAACCAGATATGAAAGAACATGTAAAGGAATGACAATTAACAGTAGACTGCTCAGCAACAATAATAAAAAGCCAGAATATAATGAAATATCTTCAAAATGCAGAAAGAAACTGAATTCTACACTCAGCTAAATGAAGTGAAGGTGGAATAAAAACATTTCCCAACAAACAAAAACTAACAGAGTCTCATAGAAAGAAACTACAGAATTTAGTAAGAAATAAATGCAGAAGAGTGAAATGAGATAGAAGAAGAAATAGTGAGTAATAATTTGGTAAATCTAAACAAACACTGTATAAGTAATAATAGTGATTAATTTTGGGGGATATAAAAACAGGGAGGAACTAAGATGTTGGACAATAACATGTAAATTGAGGTTGGTAATTGGATTTAAAATGTTATAGGTGCTGGTTTTGTATGGGATGTGGATGGAGTTGTTGGCTAATCTTAGATTTTGGTAAATCAGGCATTTCATGTTAAAGTATTAAGGACAACAAGCAAAAGAATACAAGTAGAATATGTGACTTTCAATCCAGTATTGAGGAAAAACAACATAAATAAAACCTGATCAATCAATAGAATCAGTAGAGAGAGAAACCTAAAAGAGCAAAAAAGAAAAAAAAAAAAGACTGAAATAAATATATCACTAATCATAATAAATGTAAATGGACTTGACTTGCAGTTACATTAAATTGTCAGACATAAACTGATCTGAACTATATGCTGTTTAACAAAAAACGCAAAACTTCCACATATTAAAAACAGACATTAACAAAAATTAGAAGTTGGCAAATCACAATCACAGTGGGAGATTAACACATCAAACAGCCACTGCTCCTCAAAAAAATATTTAGTATAGAGAGGACCTCTAGTATAAAAATGGTGACAACTTAGTCACTTTCTCCTCATAGAAGCCACTCCGGACAAGGAGAAGAGACACACACATATATGCGTGTACATACATATGCACACCCACATACTTCATTTTCAGCAAAACTAGAAGTCAGAGGAAAGCTGCAAACTCCAAGTATGTGTGCTGACAAGAGAGGCTGAGAAAGCAGCATTGGGAGTGGCAATGACCTGAGTGAAAATACCAAGGTATTGAATAAAATATTTCAGAAAGCACAAGCACAAATTAATTTCCTAAAATTGAGGGAACACGCTGATTTGCAAAAGCAAAAGCTAAAACTACTGTAGCAGGGCTGAGTTCAAACAGGGCTAGTATCAGGCAGAAGCTACTCAAGGCAAGCGAAGTTGGAGAGAGGAGGCTCAAAAAGTGATGAAGAGGACTCAGTGGTGATAATCCTAAAGGTGCAAGTAAAAATGTACACCTTCTGAACTTGAGGGAATTATCCTGAGGTGTGAGGAAATTGGTGAGTTCAGAGCAGGTATTAGAAACTCTAGTTTCTGAATAAAAAATTGTGGCTGTGCAGAAATGCAGAAAAACAGAGGTGCCATGTTTAAAAACAAACAAACAAACAAAAACAACTTTCTCTGTAGCCACGGTAGAGGAACTCCTGACCTGTAAAGTCTGAAATACTACCTTGTTCCTCCAGCTCTTCCTCTCTCTCAGTGAGGAACCTCTTGTAAATAACTGGTCCAGAAAAATGGAATTCATTCATTCATGAATAACAAAGAGTTTGGACACTGTATCAATAATGAGAGGAAAAAGTAGCAAATGGAGAATACCCACCATAAAAATAATGCTATAGGTTGTTAACCATTGTCATAGGGCAATAGGTGTACTAACTGTTTAATGAGAAACTATTTGTTCTGCAAACCTTCATCTAAGGTACAAAAAAAAATTATGTGAGATCAAATTGACAACAGCAACTCAAAAAGTTTGATGGGAAGCCTTGGGGGCAGTGAGTTGAAGATAATGGTGATGGAATAATTTGGAAAAGGATAGTGAGAATAGCAGCACAACTGGAAGAATGTAATCCATGTCACTGAATTGTATATGTAGAAACTTTTGAAATGGTGTAACTTTGGCTATGTATATTTTCACCAGAAAAAAAAAAGTCCTCCAAGGTCGAGACGGAAGAGTGTTGACTTGTCATGGGGTTGTTAACCAATGTCATAAAACAATATGTGTACTAACTGTTTAATGAGGAACTATTTGTTCTGTAAACCTTCATCTAAAGTACAATAAAAAAATATATATATGAAATACATACATACATAAAAAAAGCTATAGAACAGATTAAAATGATTACCAAACATGTCATCATAATTATTGCTATGAAGGAACACCACAAATCGCAAGCACAAAAACACTAGAAGAACTCAGGAAAGCAATGGCAAGACAACAGGAGGAGGTGGAATGTGAGCTGGCAGAACTTAGGAAAGAAATGAAAGACAAAACAAAACTTTTGCCAAAATTGAAAAGAAGATGAAGGATAGGTACTGTGAGAAATCAGAAAAAGAGCATAGAGGACAGAAACAAGAAAAGCACCCAAAATGAAATTGAAATAAAAAGTTGAAAAGGTTTAGGAAGAAAATGATAAAAGTAGATGGAGAAAATCCTGCATACACATAATTAAATTTCCTGGGAAAGAAAACCCAAACAATGGAAGACAATATTTAAAAATATAACTTAAATAATCTCCTGCATTCAGAGAAGATTTGAGACATTCAAATGGCCATCAAAAAACATGAGAAGATGCTCAACATCAGTAGCCATCAGAGAGATTCAAATCAAAACCACAATGAGATACCATTTCGCTCCCACTAGGATGACTAGGGTAAAAACACAAAGGAAAAATTAGACAATAACCAATGTTGGCAAGAATGTGGAGAAATTGGAACACTTATCAATTGCTGGTTGGAATGCAAAATGGTACAGCTGTTGTGGAAAACAGTGCAACGGTTTTTTAAAAAACTAAAAATAGAACTACTTTACCCATTAAAAACCCACTGCCACTGAGTCGATTCTGACTCATAGTGACCCTGTAGGACAGAGTAGAACTACCCCGTAGGGTTTCCAAGGAACGCCTGGTGGATTCGAACTGCCGAACTTTATGGTTAGCAGCTGAACTCTTAACCACTACGTCATCAGGGTTTCCAGAACTACCTTATGACCCAGCAATTCCACTCCTAGGGTTATACCCAAAAGAATTGAAAACAGAGACTCTCAAACATACTTGTACACCAATGTTCATTACAGCACTACTCACAATAGCCAAAAAGTGGAAACAACCTAAATGCCCATCAATGGATGAATGGATAAACAAAATGTGGTACATACATACAATGGAATACTACTCAGCCAGTAAGAGAAATGAAGTCTTGATACATGCTACAATATAGATGGAGCTTGAAGACATCATGCTGAGTGAAATAAGTCAATCACAAAAGGACAAATATTGTATGACTTCAATGACATAAAAAGACAAGAACAGGCAAAAGCATAGAGACCAAAGTTTATTAGTGGTTACCAGGGGCGGGAGGGAGGAGTTGGGGGGTTATTGCTTATGAAGCCTTGAGTTTCAGTTTACGGTAATAGAAAAATTGCATTGATTAAGGGTAGGGTTGCACAGCTCATTACCGTAATTGCTGTCAATAAGTTATACACCTGTAAAAGTTGAATTGGCAAAAGTTGTGTGATAAATATATTTACAAAAATGACAAAATACAAACATAGCAACAAACAAAAAGAGTAGCTGCTGAGGCTGTGTATGTATAACCAAACACTTCATGGGCTTTGGTTCCTTGGTTTGGAGGTTTAGGGTCATGGTTTCATGGGACATCTCAGTTAATTGGCCTAATATAGTGTTTAGTGCTTCTGTTCTACCTCCTAGTTTGTTGCATAGTTCCTGGAGTCTTAAAAACTTGCAAACAGCCTTCCAAGGGAGAACAATTGGTCTCTATTTGCCTGGAGCAACAAAGAAAGGAGAGTCAGGAATAGGGGGAGAAAGTGGAATGTGTGGCTAATTGCCTCTGTGAACAACTGCCCCCTTTGCCATGAGACCAGAAGAACTGGATGATGCTTTGCTACCATTACTGAATATTTTGATCAAAGATTCTATAGCAAAATCTTGATCAAAAGGGGGCAAATGCATAACAGAACTTAAATTTCTCATGGACTCCAGACATTCTGGAGCCATGGAGGCTGGATGAACCCCTGAAACTATTGCCCTGAGATAATCTTTAAACCTTAAACCAGAAATATCTCCTGAAGTTTTCTCAAAACAATAGTTTAGCTTAACTAGTAAAGAATGTCTGCCTTGAGCATTGTGCTCCTTTAAGAACTATCTATACCTGAGCAAACTGACAACAGCAACTTGAAGAATTAGATAGGAAACTTATGGGGCAGTGAGTTTATGTCAATGGGGGAGGAACAGCTCAGAAAAGAAGGGTGAGAATGGTTGCACAACTTGAAGAATGTGATCAATGTGATTGAATTGTATATGTAGAAATTGTTGAATTTGTGTGTGTTTTGCTGTGTATATTCTCAACAACAAAAATAAAATAAATAACATATATAAAAAGAGAATTGAGGGAGAATGACTTCAGCATAACAGTATGAGAAGCTCTGCTGACCCACTCCCCAGCAAAACTGGCGAAACTATTAAAAACAGCCATTCAAAACCCCTGGAAATAGTCCTTAGGGCAAACAGCAAACGAAAACATTTATTCTAGAAAATCTATGAAAACTTAGTAAGAGAAACGGAACAACCAGAACAGAAATAACGAAAATGTTCATACATTGTCAAGACTGTAACCAATGTAACTGAACAACTTGCGTAGAAATTGTTGAATGGGATCCTAAACTGTTGTGTAAACCTTCACTGAAAACACAATAAAATATCATTTAAAAAATAAAAATAAAAGACAAAAAACAATAAGAAAGCTAAGAGTCTGTGGTATTTGAACCAAGACTGCTCCTTTCCTGCCCCCTCTCAGCTCAGGAAGGTGGAGAATCCACTCCAGACTGCTTGCTACATTAAGAACACAGGGATCCCTGTCCCCCCAGCTCCCACATAGAGAGATTTCTTTTTTGGAGAAGCAGGATTTCAGCATTAATTGTTCTGTCCCCAACTGCCTCTTGCTGAAGCTAAGTCCTGGGTGAGTGTGATTGAGAGGTGTGGGCTCTCTTCTTGCCTAACTCATGGAACAGAGACTCTACCTCGGGTGTGGCATGATGAGAATACTGGGACCCTGATAGCTTTTTCCCTGGCTCATGAGGTGGTGGTTTCATGTTATTAGAGACAAGCCAAGAGGATCTCAGGCTGTTTCCTCCACTCCACCAAATGCTCAACACGCAGAGTGAAGTTGTCACTGAGAGAGAAGCTTACCATTGTCCCCACCTCCTCCTCCAGAACCCTGGCTCAGAAGTTTGGCCTGAGGGGAGAAGCAAGTTTTAAAACTGAAAGCTTCTAAGCTCTTCCCAAAGGAACTGACTTTATTTGCAACGAAGTGGGGAGAAATTTAAGCCTAAGGGTGTCCTCAAGAATAGTGGAGGTTGTCATGAAAGGCATTTGGGAGGGGATTCATGAAGCTAATGAAGATAGAGCCTAGACTATAGGTCAGTATTTGCAGGAAAGAACTGGGGAATAAGATAACTGGTAGAAGCCTCTTGGGGTCAGAAATAATATAAAAATTAACCTCAGAAATGATTCCTTCAAAGGAGCCACAATTTGATCGGATTAGTTTGGAGAGGAATTTATGTCCTAGAGCATTGTTGAAAACAATATTAGAGGCTTAGTACTGGTGGGGAGAGGAAGAAGTGAATGACTTCATTAAAATAATCCAGCCAGTTTCTAAATTGCTAAATAAATAAGCAAGCAAATAACAACAATAAGTCTTAGGAAGAGAGAGGTGGACCAATGCCCAGAATTGCTGCAATATATTATCTAAACGTCCAGTATCCAACAAAACTTATGAGCATGCAAAGAAACAGGAAAGTGTGACCCATACACCAGAAAAATGCATGCAACAGAAACTGCCTATGAGAACAACCAGATATCGAATTTAATGGAAAAAGATTTTGAAGTAGTCATCACAAATATGTTCATAGAACCAAAAGAAAGCATGATTAAAGAAGTAGAAGTTACGATTACAATGTCACATCAAATAGAGAATATCAATAAAGAGACAGAATTATAAAAAAGGAACCAAATGGAAATTCTAGGGTTGAAAAGTACAATAACTGAAATAAAATGTTCACTAGAAGGGCTTAATAGATCTGAACTGTCAGAAGAAAGAATCAGTGAACTTAATTATGTAGGATACATACATTATTCCAAAGTCAGATCTAGAACAAAGTATATTCAAAGAAGTCTAACTTCTTGGGACAAATACAAAGGTATCCCCACTGCTGTCGAGTCGATTCTGACTCATAGTGATCCTGTAGGACAGAGTAGAACTACTCCATAGGGTTTCCAAGACTGTACATCTTTACAGAAGCAGACTGCTACATCTTTCTCCTGCAGAGTGGCTGATGGGGTTTGAACCACCGACCTTTCAGTTAGCAGCCAAGTGTTTAACCACTGCACAACCAGGGCTCCTTACAAAGGTATAACATGCGTGTAATGGAAATACCTGAAGGAGAAAAAAGAGAAAGGAACAGAAGAAATATTTGAAGTAATAATAACTGAGAGTTTCCCAAAATTGGAGAAAGACACCAAACTACAGATCCAGGAAACTCAGAGAATAGCAAGCAGATTAAATACCAAAAAATATACACCTAGGCGTATCATATTCAAGCTTCAGAAAATCAAAGACAAAGAGAAAATCTTGAAGCCAGGGCCTGGGGGGACCTTTCCTATAAAATAACAAGGATAAGAATTACATTGGCCTTCTTCGGAAACCATGGAAATAAGAATAGAGTGGAGTTAAATATTTAAAGCATTGGAAAAAAAAAAAAACAAAAACCCACCAACCTAGACTTCTATATCCAGCAAAATTATACTTCAAAGTTTAAGAAGAAAAATCAGACCTTCTCAGATAAACAAAAACTGAGGGAATTTGTCACCAGTAGACCTGCCTTACAAGAAATGCCAAAATAAGTTCTTCAGAGAGAAGGAAAATGATATAGGTCAGAAAGTTGTATCTACATAAAGAAAAGAAGAGTGTTCAAGAAGAAATCAATTAAGGTAAAATAAAATTTTTTATTTTTCTTATTCTTAACTGATCAAAGAAATCTAGCTTCTATTCCTATCCCCTCCACCCTGTCGTCTTCATTCCCCCATAAGTAATCATTTAAAAAATGTTATTTATTAACCTCCCATTGTGTTTATTTTGATATTAACAAATACACATGCATATGTATTGGTACCCTCCTTCCATTGTTAAGCATAAATATGCATACTATACCTGTTTTCTCCACATAACCTCTTACATTTTCATAATCATGACTTTTAATATCTTACTATATGTGAAGAACTTTTAAAAATATTTACCTCATTTTTGGTGGAAATATAGAAAGTAGATTACACCTGTACAAATATACACCTGTTCAACAATTCCTACATGTACAGTTCAATGACATTGATTACATTCTTCACACTGTGACACTATTCTTGCAATCTCTCCCCATATTGTTTCACCACCAATGACTTAGACTCACTGCCCCATAAACTACGCATTTTTCTTTAGAGTTACCGTTGTCAATTTGATCTGATATAGATAATTCTTTAAAAGAGCACAATGCTTAAGGCGAACATTCTTTACTAATTCAGCTAAACTGTTGTTTAGTTTGAAGATGACTTCAGGGGATAGTTTCAGTTCAAGGTTCAAAAATTTTCTCAGGGCAACAGATTCTGGGGTTACTCCAGCCACAATGGGTCCAATAAGGGTAGTCTATAAGAAATTTAAAATTCTGTTTCACCTTTTTCCATTTTTGATCAGGACTCATCTATCGAGTCCTTGATCAAACTATGAAGAACATTTTTTTTTTTTTAAATGCTGAGTCAAGGGAGACAAAAAAAGGAAAAGTAGTAGAGATTATCATTCCAGGGCTTGGAGACCTTTGGGAGGGTAGCTCAAGAATCACAGTTCTGGGCTGCCTTGGCTTGATGGGTTGGGAAGTCAGAGTTGCTTGGAAGGTTGCTTTGGTGTGCCGTGGAGTGGTGTGGTCATGTTGTTCTAAGACAAGCAAGTTGGTTTTCTCTAACCCAGTCTCTCCAGTTTAGTTCAGTGTTTGTTATCCTTCAGCCCAAATCTCCTTTTCTGTAGGTATAAGGGAAAATAAGAGTGGGGAGGATTGCCCAGGCACCTAATATCTGCTGTGGGAGAAAAGCAAGTCAACCTTACACTCCAGCAGAACTGCCCATCTTATGGAATCTCCCTGCTGGGCTTCTTATTCCAAAACAGAAGGGGCCTCAACCTGGGAAAATGGGAATTACCTCTTTTCAGTTACAGCAAAGAGTATTTACTTCTGAGTAGGATCTCAGGCATTTCCTATGTGAAGATAAATTAACACACATACCAGAGCCCAGGACTGTCCAGCTGGCTCTATTTGGAAGAGGAGTGGTTTTCTGTGCCCCCTCCTCCAAACCTCTCCTTTGGAATTCTGCTTGCATCAGGCAAACCAAGCTTCCTGTACAAGAAGAAACGTTTTCTATCTGTGTGTGTTCTAAGAGACAATGTCAAACCTGATCTCAACTGAGGAAATTGTTAAATTGAAAGAACTTGTTTCTCTCTCTCTCTTTTTTAAAGATGATACAGGAGGGTAAAGTGACTGTCGAAAGAGTATCACGATAGTGATTAAATATGACACCATCATATTTAATGGCAGCAACATAAACACTTATTTAGCACCTACTATATACCATGGCTCCCTATGAGTCAGAACTGACTCGATGGCAATGGGTATATGCCATGCAGGAGCTCTGGTGGCTCAGTGGTTAACAGCTTGGCTGCTAACCCAAAGGTAGGCAGTTCTTATCTACCAGCTACTCCTTGGAAACCCTATGGGGCAGTTCTACCTGTCCTATAGGGTTGCTATGAGTCAGAATTAACTCCAGGGCAACAGGTTTGTTTTTTTGTTTTATTTTTTTATATACCATGCAAGGAACATTGACTGGGCAGTGTTTATGCACTCTGCTGCTAACCAAAATGTCGGTGGTTCAAATCCACCAGCTGCTCAGTGGGAGAAGGATGTGGCAGTCTGCTTCCCTAAAGATTACAGCCTTAGAAACCCTGTCAGGCAATTCTATTCTATCTTATAGGGCCGCTGTGAGTCAGAATGGACTCCACCGCAATGTTTTTTGTTTTGTTTTGTTTTTACGTACAGTGCACAGGCAATTTTATATACACCATATATTCAATCATTAACACTATGAGTCTCATCTTACCTGTGAGGATAGGGAGGCTCAGACAGAGTTAACAAAGTGCCCATAGGCTTTCAGTTAGTAGCTGTGCTACAATTCAAAATTAGTTTTCTTCTTATCTTCTCTTTCTCTGTTTCTTTCTTTCAACAACCAAAGCCCGTATTCCTGACATCACACACTGCCTAACTTTATGAGAGCTCTGAAGTGTGTCAGGAAATAAGTTGATCTGAGAAGTAACTGTAAATGAGAGTTTCAAGTGACTAGAAAGAATCTGGACAGTTAGTAACCTACCTCATCTTTCTGTTCCTTGAATTTTCCAGGTGAAGTATTGTATGAACACAAATTCCGGAAACTGGGATCTTTATTGGGCGCACTAACCTCTTTTGCCCACAAGAGGTCAGTAAAACCATCTTAGTGCATTGAAGTCCTTTTGCGGCCTTAACCATGGCATCGCTTTGCACTGGGGTGTGGGGATCATTCTATTAGTGAATGTACCTCTGACACGCACATGTTCCCTTCTCTGTCTAGCTGCTCTAGACACCTGCACCCCATCCTCACACTACCTTGTCGCGGTGTGAAACAAATGGAACGAGCACAAAGTTCCAATTCATCCTTTACTTTTAGTTTAAAGTAGTGTTTTAGTTAAGCAAACTATGGCTACAAACTCTTGATTAGAAAATTTATTTCTTAAAAATATTCTGTATATTCTTATATTCTGTGACATGGACAAACCTTGAAAACATGGTGCGTTAAATAAGTCAGGCACAGAAGGACAAATATTGTATGATCCCACTTACATGAAATAGGCAAATGTATAGAGACGAACATTTATTAGTAGTTTCCAAGGTTTGGGAGGAGGGGGATGTGGAGGAGTTACTGCTTAACTCATACTGAGTTTCTGATTGGGATGACGAAGAAGTTTGGAAATGGATGGTGGTGATAATTGCACAACATGGTGAGTATAATTAATGTCACTGAATTTTACACTTAAAAATGGTTAAAATGGAAAATGTTTTGTTATATATATTTTCCCACAATAAAAATTGAAAACATTTATGTCTTGCAATTAGTGTATCTGAGAAAAATGTAGAACAAGAGATGGCATGTCTAACGCAGTAATAATAATATGATAATTAGCACTTAAGAAGTGCCTAAGGAGCCCTGGTGGCACAGTGATTAAAAAGTTCACTGCTAACCAAAAGGTTTGCGGTTCAAATTCACCAGCTGCTCCTTGGAAACCGTATGGGGCAATTCTAATCTGTCCTATAGGTCTCTATGAGTCTTAATCGACTCGACAGCAACAGGTTTGGTGTTTTTTTTTTTTTTTTTTTTTTTTTTTTTGGTAGAAGTGCCTACAAAGTGACAGGCGCTGTTATATATGTTTCACATTGCGTTTGAATCCTGGCAATCTGGCCCCAAAGTCCCTGCCTTAAGAATCTAACATACTGCCTCTCTAACAGAGAAACAGAAACTGGGGTCTCCTATGGACCTGGCAGGGATGATTTTCAGCTATATAAGTTAATATGGCTCTTCAGGAGGCAGATCAAGATTTTGTGGGGCCCAAAGTTTAAGCATAGAAAATCACATATACGAACGTAGATATGAAAGTAAATTTTTATTTTAAATTAGAAAATACAATAAACCACAATTAGAAAAAGACCACAAACATCTCCAAATCCAGAAAAAAAAAATATTAATGAACTCCCTGAAATATCTAATGCTTTCCCCCCTATATCTTTGGCTTTATACCCTTTGATTGGGGTGATGTGTCAGCAATTTCATAAAATCATTTTTTATAGAGAAGGTAGGAGGAGGATAGAGTAGTAGAAAGATATCTCTTTCATATAGTGGCTTGATATTTATTATTGATAGCTGAGGTGTATCACCCATGAGATTTCATGTACAGATATCCTTTTTCTTTGTTTTTATTTTTTTAGTACTTTAGATGAAAGTTTACAGAACAAACTAGTTTCTCATTAAACTGTGCACATATTGTTTTATAACGTTGGTTAACAACCCCATGACATGTCAATACTCTCCTTTCTCAATCTTGGGTTCCCTATTACCAGCTTCCCTGTCCCCTCCTGCCTTCTAGTCCTTGTCCCTGGGCTGGTGTGCCCCTTTAGTCTAGTTTTGTTTTATGGGCTTGTCTAATCTTTGGCTGAAGGGTGAACTTCGGGAGTGACATCATTACTGAGCTAAAAGGGTGTCCAGGGGCCATACTCTCGGGTTTCTCCAGTCTCTGTCAGGTCAGTAAGTCTGATCTTTTTTTGTGAGTTAGAATTTTGTTCTACATTTTTCTCCAGCTCTGTCTGGGACCCTCTATTGTGATCCATGTCAGAGCAGACAGTGGTGGTAGCCGGGCACCATTTACTTGTACTGGACTCAGTCTGGTGGAGGCCGTGATAGTTGTGGTCCATTAGTCCTTTGGATTAATCTTTTCCTTGTATCTTGTTTTCTTCATTCTCCCTTGCTCCCAAAGGGGTGAGACCAGTGGAGTATCTTAGATGGCTACTCACAGGCTTTTAAGACCTCAAATGCTACTCATCAAGGTAGAATGTAGAACATTTTCTTTATAAACTGTGTTATACCAGTTGAGCTAGATGTTCCCTGAGACCATGGCCCCCACAGCCCTCAGCCCAGCAACTGGGTCCCTCAGGGAGTTTGGATGTGTCTATGGAGCTTCCATGACCTTTCCTTGTACAAGTTGTACTGCTATAGTTTTATCCCCAACAAATACAGGAGTTATGAAAATGATATTTTGTGCAACTGCCTCCAAAAAGAAACAAAATAGGGTGTGTTTATAATTGTGTATGTGACATTGTCAAGTATATTCTTGACGGGAGAGAACTTTCTTTCAGACTAGGGGTCAATGAGAACAGAATCTTTGGTTTATGATTTTTCATGTCTGATGATTAGAAGACTTTTTCATAGACCAACTTCTAGCTGCATTCATTTCAAACATATTTCTCATCCATGCCCCCATATACTTCGGGTGCTAGGTGCCATAGGACACAAGCATACCCAATACCACATTTGGCCCTGCCCCTTTGTGCCACTATAGCAGGCAGGGAAAGGGATGGGAGTGTTCCTAGAAGCCATTCCTGTATGACTCTAGTAACAATAACACACATATACATGAAGTAAGCACAAGCAACATAAATATATCCAGTTAAACCAAAAATGGATTATCCTAATGTATCCTCATCTGCCTCTTTGCTGGATCTCAAAGATGCCCATGGCTACTCCATTGCCACCTGACAGAGGGGAAGAGTGACAAATGGAAAGTGGGAATGTAAAGAGAAAATGGATTTAACTGATGCGGTTAAAATATTTTACTTTTGCCTATTTTACAAAAATTTGACCATGTGAACACATTGCTAGACCTTTCTCAGGCCTTGGAAGGGGGTTGTGCAAGTGAGGGGCCCTGCAGCTTAAGCTTCATTAGCTTTAGGGTAAATCCTGCTCTGTATACATTTTGGGGGGTGGGCAATGGTGGTTCAGTGGTAGAAGTCTCACCTTCCATGCAGGACATCCAGATTCTATTCCCAACCAATGCACCTCAATGCCACCACCTGTCTGTCAAAGGAGGCTTGCATGTTGCTATGAAGCTGAAGAGGTTTCACTGGAGCTTCCAGACTAAGATGGACTAGGAAGAAAGGCCTATCTACTTCTGAAACCAGCCAATGAGAACCCTATAGATTCAGTCCTCAACCAAGCATCAGGATGGTGCAGGACCTGGCAGCGTTTCATTCTGTTATGCGTGGGGTTGCCAAGAGTCAGTGCAGACCCCGTGGCAGCTAACAAAAATTCTCTAACATCCTTAGAGAACTGAGCCACCCTCTAGCCTTAGATGACAGCTCATAGGACTGTATCAGTACCTACCAAGGAAATGATCAAATGCCCATTGCCCAGTCTAGTGCTAGGACCTCTCCAACTGTAGGCCAGCAAGCCACAAGGTTTTCCGATCCCCTGTAACATTGTGGTCTCTGCTTTGGACAAAGTGAATCTTTTTTGCCATGGGTCATTGTGTCAGTAAGAAAGGTCAGGGACACTTATAGCAGAGACAAAAGTGGACATTAAACTGGGCCTAAGAGTATAGACCCTTCTTAGGTCGCAATTACTCACTTTTCCCAGGGCTCAGCGATGATAAAAGCTTTGCTCACATTACTCTTTTGGCCTAAAATATTCTCCATCCAGCACACACCCCACGTTCCGACCTCAGGGGTGATGTCTTCCAGCAACTCCAAGGCCCACAGGTCTCTCCTCTATCTGAATTTCTATGAGTTTTAACAAACATTTCACACAACAAATATTTGTTAAGTACCCATTCTGGGCTGGCCCTCGATTAAGTCTTAGTGAATTGCTTACAATGCATTTTATGTGTAGATCTCTGTTTAGCCAGATTATAAACAAATTGGTGACGAGGACCAGAATTTCTTGCTGGCCTATCACAGTTCTGGGCATGTCAGCACTGAATAAATATCTATTTGATTGATGCAGTTCTGCCTCCTCTCTGAGGACCAAACCTGTTGGCAGCTTCCTCCTAAGTAGACTGGAGACTCCCTCGCTGGGTGGGGAAGGTGAGGTTATCTCTGAAGACATTCTAATGGAGCTCCCCCAGACCTTGCTAATGCGCACTTGGATACTCTGAAGACCATATTTGAATCAACCCCTTTCTCCAGTAAACTGGTCAGAAGCTTTCATTTTTAACAGAATGGTAGTCTAACTCTAGTTACTAGTCCCCTAAATTCTGGAAAATGAGCCTATTAGTGATATTTGCCTGACAGGGCAGTTTTGAATAAATGTCTTCCCTATCTCGGCAAATGGCAGCTCTGCCGTTTCCATTGCCAGACTCAAAAGCCTGACATCATCCTTGACTCCTCTCTCTATTCTCCTTTCGTAAATCCAACTGATCAGCAAATGCTGTTTGTTGTCCCTTGAAGATATATCTAGAGTCTGGCCACTTCTCACTGCCTCCACTGTTAACCTGGTCCAAGCCACCCTCTCTCACCTGGATTATTGCTGTGGCCTCCATACTGGCCTGGCTTCTGCCCTTGTCCCCATTTCAGTCTATTCTTCACATTATAGCTAGATTGGTCCTGTCTACAGGTAAATCATATCAAGTCTCTCCTCTGCTCTAGACCCTCCAAAGTCTTTCCATCTCACTCAGAGAAAAAGCCAAAGTTCTGCTATGATCCAGCTGCATGATCCCCCTTCCCAACCTCCCACTACTCCCTACCTGGCGGGCCCTGCTCCAGCACACTGGCCTCCTTTCTCTTTCTTGATCAGGCCAAGTATTTCCTATCTTGGAGCCTTTGCATTCACTGTCCTTCCCCCACCCCCACCGGCCTTCGCATAGATATCCACATGGCTCACTGCTTCACTTCTTTCAGGCATCCACACAAATGCCATCTTACTAGAGAGGCCATCCCTGACAACCCTATGACAAATAGAAAATCCTCATTCCCACTAACCCTGGGAGTCCCCAGTTGGTGCAAACGGTTAATGCACTGAGCTGCTAACCAAAGGGTTAGCATTTCGAGTCCACCCAAGAAGCACCTTGAAAGAAGTGCCTCGTGATCTACTTCTGAAAAATCAGCCATTGAGAACACTGTGGAACACAGTTCTACTCTGACACACATGGGATCACCATGAGTTGGAGCTGACTTAATGGCAGCTGGTTTACTGACCTGGTCCCCCTCACTCTACACATTTTCCTGTTTACTATTTCCTTACAGACTATGTACATTCTGTTAGGGTGGAGACTTTGTCTTGTTCACTCTTTTATTCTTAGAGGTCAGAATAGCGCCTGACACATTATAGTAGGCATGTATTAAGTGCTTGTTGAAAGAATGGATTAAATGAGATAATATGTGAAACTGCTTCATAAATTAAGGGAATATACAAAAATAAGTTGTCACCAATGCAACAATAGCTAATTAACATTTATTGATGTTACCATGGTCAATCACTGTGTTAAGATTTGCCATACATTGTCATCACATCAAAACAATGTGAGAGATACTTATTCTTACTTACCATTTTTACTAAAAAAATTATTTTCTTAGTAACTTCAGTATTGATGAGGAAGAGGGAAAGAGTTATCAGTTAGTTAAAATGTCACAACCCCACACCTTAGAGTGACTTGTTATTTTCTCAATAACATGACATTGTGGCGTCCGCCTTGTGTCTGTTTCTCAAACCAGTTTCAATAACTAGGCTGGGCTGTGCCTCAGGACAAGACGTTGTGTAAAGTGAATGAGCCCCTTGCAAATATGCTGACCTTTCATTTCACTCATGCTTCTCCCCTCCTAATCTTCTAATAACTTTACTGCTGGGAAGGAGGCCAGCTAGGGAAAGCCCCACCGGTAGTGGAGAGTTCTTGATCTGAAGGGGCCTTAGAGACCATCTGGCCTGCCCATTCCTTTGACACAAGAAAAAACTCAGCCCCAGGAAGTCAGTCTCCAGGTGGGATGGCATTTTTTTCCCCCTTAACCAAACTCCTTATCCAAGATCGGAAGAGGAACGAGTGACTTTCATCAATGTATGAACTTTGTAAGCTATTTGATCATTTTAAAGGCCAAGAGGCCAAACTTGCTCTATTTTTGCTGACTTCTTCCTGCAAAACTGACCCCAGCCATCTTACCTGAGTCTTTTTAAAAATAATTGGAATGACTCTGATCAGAGAAACAGAAAACAATAAATGCTGGCAGGGTTGTGGGGAGATTGGAACTCTTATACACTGCTGGTGGGAATGTAGAATGGTACAACCACTATGGAAAACAGTATGGCACTTCCTTAAAAAGCTAGAAATAGAAATATATGATTCAGCAATCCTACTTCTAGGAATATATCCTAGAGAAATAAGAGCCATGATAAGAATAGACATACACACCCATGTTTACTGCAGCTTTATTCACAATAGC
The DNA here is from genome assembly GCA_030035585.1 of Dugong dugon. Taxonomy (NCBI): domain Eukaryota; kingdom Metazoa; phylum Chordata; class Mammalia; order Sirenia; family Dugongidae; genus Dugong; species Dugong dugon. The sequence continues at coordinate 56,573,121 of CM057466.1, forward strand.
AAAAAGATGGAAACAATCTAAGTGCCCATCAATGAATGAATGGAAAGCAAACTATGGTACACACACACAATGGAATACTACACAAAGATAAAGAATAACGATGAATCCATGAAACAGCTCACAACATGGATGAATTTGGAGGACATTAGGCTAAGTGAAATAAGTGAATCACAAAAGGACAAATATTGTATTTTTCAAATAGTCAAGAAAAGGTTTACACACAGAAAGAAACATTTTTTGATGGTTACCAGGGATGCGAGGGGGAGGGAAGGAAAATCACTACCTAGAGAGTAGACATGCGTTAACTTTGGTGACAGGAAAGAGAGTGCACAATGTAAGGGAAGTTAGCACAACATAACCAAGGCAAGGGAAGTCACTGAGAGATACACAAGAATAAAAGGCAACAAAGATAAATACTATGACATACACAATCCAGCAACAACAGTAATAACAAACAATAAATTATGAGTGAATACATAGGTAGATATGTATGCTGAATAGGTGTGGGAGGGCCTGTGGGAGTATGCCCACGTGCATGTATAGGTTTGGCTGTGGATATTTCTACATACATATTTGTATGTGCTACATGTATACAACATATATATAATAGAGTACACAGGAGGCATAGTCATGGAACCAGCCTAGACATATCCAAACACCTCAAGGCACTGAGCTGGGCTTGAACGCTAAGGACCATAGTCTTGGGGACCATCTAGGTCAATTGGCATAACATAGTTCATAAAGGAAACATTCTACATCCTATTTTTGTGAGTAGTGTGTGGGGTCTTAAAAGCTTGTGAGTGGCTAAGATACAGCTATTGGTCTTTTTCCATCTGGAGCAAAGAAGAGTGAAGAAAACCAAAGACTTAAGGCAACAATTACTCCAGAGGACTAATGGACCACAGAAGCCACAGCCTCCATTGGCCTGGGACCAGAAGAACTAGATGGTGCCCAGCTACTACTACTGACCACTCTGACTGGGATCACAATAGAAGGTCCTGGCTAGAGTGGGGAAAAAATATGTAGAACAAAATTCAAATTCAAATTCTCTCTGGTCTGAGAGAGACTGGAGGAACCTCCAAGATGATAGCCCTTAGTCATCCTTCTAACTTGGAACTAAAGACATTCCTGGAGATCACCTTTCAGCCAAATATTAGAGAGGCCTACAAATAAATAATAACACCCATGAGGAAAGTGCTCCTTAGAACAATCTTCTACATGAGACCAAAAGGACACATATACTCAAAAGCAAAGATGAGAAGGCAGGAAGGGGCAGGAAAACCGAATAAACAGAAGTGAGGAACTCAGGGTGATAATGGGGAGAGTGCTGACACATTGTGGGGATTGCAACCAATGTCATGGAACAATTTGTGTATAAACTCTTGAATGGGAAGCTAGTTTGCTCTGTAAACCTTCCCTTAAAGCATGCGCATACACACACACACAGATTATAATTTAAAAAAAGTGTTTAAAAAATTGGGATCCCATTAGTCTCTTGAGTGATACATGGGCATCTGTTCTATTGACAGCAAAATAATAGTACAATTGGTTAGCTGAAATGCTGGGGTTTCACCCTACAGCACAGAGACAGCTCTTCAAAAAATCTGCTGCCAGAATCTATTATCACAAACCAGGACTGCCAGTCTGGTGTGGAAATTATTCCTGAAAAGATTTGTAAGCAGCAGGCAAGATAGTTTTGCTCTAAACACTGGTGGCGAATTTTCTTCTTCCTCGTTTGTAAAGCATATAAGAAAGCAAGAAAGGCAAAGAGTAAAAGAGTTAAGAGTAAATTCTCATACTGATTTTCTTCTGTTTTCCTGCTTTATTTTTTTCTGGTTCAAGAAATACTGTTTCATTTCAAATATGTGCTTGCCATTGTTTTTACTGAGTAAGTGAAAAACAATTATAAAATGTACCTTATATCTTTCCAGAATTCTTTCTGACTGTCAGAAACAGGAAAATATCCTAATTTTCCGTGAAATGCCAGGGTCAGCATAACATATCAGTACCATGCAGTGCCACTCCATTATGCGTTTCCTGGGCCTCTCAGTAAAATATTATTTTAAAGAGACAGTCGAAAGCCGCTGGTGCCAAGTAGGTGCTGCCTGAATACTTTCTGATGATGATGAACAGCCTTGTAAGTGCGTGTACTGAGTCTAAGAAACATAACACCACAGCACGTAAAAACACATGCCAGATCTCATCCGGCCGCCAAATCACATCGGCCCCTATCTCTCTGGATGATCCTTCCCCAAAACACAGGCCTGGCACCTTGCCCTGAACGTCAGCCAACTGGACATTAGCAGACAGGGTAAAGAGGGAAATCCAGATATGTTCCCCTATAAATCTCAGCTGAAGCCAAGCCTTGGTCACCGCTGGTGTTTGTGGGCAGTGGAGGAAGGGTGCCGTGGGGTGTGAATCAGTGGAATTTGTGGATCAACTCAAATCTTACTTTAGACAATCGGTTTCCAGCTTCTCTGCTTTTGAACTCACTGATGGAAAGGACTAATTGTTGTTGTTAATTCCGACTCATGTGTTACAGAGTACAACTGCTCTACAGGATTTTCTTGGCTGTGTGCAATCTTAATGGAAGCAGATCACCAGGCCTTTCTTCTGCAGTGCAGCTGGGTGGGCTCGAACCACTAACCTTTAGGTTGGCAGTGGAGCGGTAACAACTATTATCTCACCAGTTTGCTTTCTGGGTGGGGCACAAATGAGAGGTGAAATGGCCAAAATATGGGTACCCCAAAATAATTGGAGAAGCCGAAAGGGCTGAGGAATTCCCGGACTGGAAAATCATTACCTGGATAATTGAGAGTTAACTGTAGGAACTGATTTCTTTTGTAATTACCCTGGAGTTTGCTTCTGCTGTGAAAGGGGCCCAAGCCAGCTGCAGAGATTAAACTCTTATCTAGAGGTTCAAATTAATATTTAAGTGCCTCAGGTTAAATACCTTAATCCTTGAGTAAGAAATTGTGTATTTAAAAAGTCAGATACTATATACATGCATGTATGTAAATGTCCAGAACATGGCCTAGGAAGGCACACACCAAATAGTGAACAGGGCTTACCTCTGGGGAAGGCAGCAGGTTTGATGGGAAATAGGGGTAGGTGTGGGCAAAAGGGGGTACTTTGAAAAACTTTTTTGTTTGAAGTTTTACAATGAGAACATATTCATGTATTTTGTACTAACTAGGAAAAATAGAAAATCGTCATGAAAGTCAGGTATCTTGAGTTGAAGCTTCTAGAGGGCAGGAGCTGTATCTTCTGCATCCCTATGTCCCTGGTGTATATAAGATGATCGGTATGTATGTACTGACCTGACCTGAAAGCACTCTTGAGAAGTTTTCGTTTTGTAATTATATTTGTCTGGCTAGGATAATTTTATTTGCTCAGAAATACATCGTTTGCAGTTTGACTTGGCATTTATGCAATTCCTTATATTATGATAGTGTTTTAAAATTACTTCCTGTGTCTGGGGTCTTAAAAGCTAGTGAGCAATCATCTAAGGTGCATCAATTGGTCCCAACCCACCTGGAGTAAAGGAGAATGAAGAGCACCAAAAACACAAGGAAAGTATTAGCCCAAAGAGACAGAAAAGGCCACATAAACCAGAGACTCCATCAGCCTGACACCAGAAGAACTAGATGGTGCCCGGCTACCACCAATGACCGCCCTGCCACGGAACACAACAGAGAGTCACTGACGGAGCAGGAGAAAAGTGAGGTGCAAACTCAAATTCTAGTAAAAAGACCAGACTTAATGGTTTGATTGAGACTGGAGGTACCCCGGAAGACATGTCCCCCAGACTCTCTGTTAGCCCGAAACTAAAACCATTCCTGAGGCCAACTCTTCAGACAAAGATTAGATGGGACTATGGGACATAAAATGATACTCATGAAGACTGTGCTTCTTAGCTCAAGTAGATACACGAGACTGAACGGGCAGCTTCTGTCTGGAGGTGAGATGAGAAGGCAGAGAGGGTCAGGAGCTGGTTGAATGGACATGGGAAATCCAGGGTGGAAAGGAGGAGTGTGCTGTCACAGTATAGGGAGAGCAACTAGGGTCACATAACAGTGTGTGTATAAATTTTTGTATGAGAGACTAACTTGAATTGTAAACTTTCAGTTAAAGCACAACAATAAAACAAACAAAAAATTACTTTCTGTCTGAGTGCTTTTGAAAGGAAGGCGGAGATTCTCCTCTTTTTTGTATAGAATTTTAAAGAATTGTGACAAAAAGACGAAAGCTTTCTTTTAAAGGTCTTATAACAGCAGATAATTAGCAAAAGGGTAGAAATTGTTGTTTATGATTTTAGCGTTTTCATGTATTCCTTTTCCCAAAATGTTTAATGATCTAATGAATGATTGTTGTAATGCCTGACTGGCCATGGGTAAACTGTATTTCTAAAATGTTTCATAATCCTCAAGTACAATCTCTTCACTAGTTAGGACTGGGGACAGATGAGAGGGCAGGTGGGCTCTTCCTTTCTTCCACTGTCTTTCCAGAAAGATTTCTTGTCATCTCTTTAAGGTTCCCACACTAGATACTGCCTAAGAGGCTAGCATTGCATACAGTCATTTGGATGGCATTTGGGACTGGGGTGAGTGTTCTCTGTTACTTCTCATGAGTGATAGACGGTAGTAATTTGCACGGAAATGACTTCACTGTGGAGAATATTAGAGAGAACATGTTGAATTTTTGGAAGGGCAAATTGATATTTTTCATTTCTTGACGCTGTGGACATCACTTCTTCTCTGTCCTACCCAGCTCGAAGCTCATAAATTCTAAAAGAGGCCAACAATTCTTACAAAGTTGGAAGAAGTGAGGTTGATATGTTTTCCCTTCAAATAAGCAGTCTATATTTCTTTTTGTTATGAATTAGGATTTGGAGTAATAGCAATTATAATATTCAGAGAAGGTTATGCCAGTCAAATGAAGAAGATACACTTTCATTCTTTTTTTTTTGGCCCCATTGGAGAAGGGGAGAAACTTGTAGTTGGGAGAGGCTTTGACAGGTACAGTATAACTTATCAGGCTTTCAAGTAACTAGCTGAGGTTAGCCTCAGTTCAGATATGTCAGAGCTGTCAGAGGCCAGCCCTGAAATCTGTAAGACATTACATACTGGAAACCCAGTGAGGACGCTGACGGTCTCCATGGGAATTCCAACGCACAAAAGAGTCTGCAGTGTCTCCATGCTTGGGCCTGACCCTTGATAATAGTTGGAGTTTTCTTTTTTTCAGGATTACTAAATTCACTGGGTTTTTGTTCTTTTGGCTCCTGAAGTTGGTCCATCGCACCTCTGGGATGATTCATCATTGTGTAGGGAGAGGGAGGGATCCCCTCTGAGAGGCAGCTACACATGGACAGGCAGCTTGAGTATAAGCGATTAGCAAGTAGAGTCAACACAGCCCTCCATGTTAAAAAGGGAGGGAATGAATGCGTGAAAGAGAGACCAAGTTTTCAGATACGTTTAGTTGTTAGTACAAGCGTTAGATATGTCCCTTGAAGCAAACAAAGGGCAACAAAATGAATTCACCAAGTGTAGCTTCTTTCTCATCCTACTCACCCCAAGGTGAGTGAAAAGAATTAAATATCCCCCAAAAGAGGCAGAATAAAGCACTTTAGTGGAAAGAAACGGGATTTAGAATGGATACTTTGTGCCAAATTTACCAGTGGCCTTTACTGACCCACTTAACTTCTACGACCCTCAGTCTTCCTATATGTAAAATGGGGATAATGATAATAGTTAATTCAGAAGGTTGCTGTGAAGATCAAGTGAAAGAATTTACAGACTCTGTAGCCTATACAGTGAAATTCAAGTGTTAGTTATTAATAGAGGCTGCAGGGTGATCTCCTGACCACTGACAGGCTTTAGGACAGATTGGCACAATAAATGAGGATTGTAGCGCTGATGTGTTATCCTGGGCATTTTAAGCAAGGTGAGAGGATGGGAAAAAATTCAGACTGCAACAGAAGATTGTAGAAAAAATGCAAATCCTGAATAGAAACACTGTCTCCCCGGGGGCATATGTTGGTCTCCTCACCTCCACCGCTTGCCTTGAATAGGCTCTTACCCATTGTAGAAGACTGGAAACAGTTGTCTACAAGTCAAGAAATACCAGTCTGTCTAACCCAGCCTTCTGTGTGTGGGGGGAAGGAGAGAGATTTGGGTTTCCCTGAAATAAGGCTCAATGAAGAATTTTTATCTCTATAAAAAGAAAAAACCCTGTGGTGTGACATGATGGGTTTATTTCCTGTCTGTATAATCTTGGCTTTCTCACAGTTGTTCCATTTCTAACTAACACCACAGTTCATAGACCTTCTCTTAGCGAGAGCCACGCTGTGCATGGCTAAGGGGCAATGTTTTTGTTGTATTTTTGGAATTTAAAAACTAATGTTCTCTCTCTCTCATTGTTGTTCTTTTATTCTTGTTTATCCAAAAGTCAAATTAAATAATCCAAAGTGCTGTTTCCATGCTGGTCCCTGAGAGCTGGCTGCTGGTTTTGCTGGAAGCACAGCGGAGGTCAGGAGATAGGAGGGGCAAAGGGCCGTAATCAGCTCAGACCCACTCCTGTCTTATTTTCCATGGAGTCTTGCTGCAGCTTGTGTAATGAATGTAGTCGGTTACACAAAGCTCCACCAAGTGAGAATGTGGGGCTGCATGCTTTCTATTTTGCAATTTAAGCCTTATATTTTGCAATTTAAGACAAAAATCTTCCCTTTTTTGGATGGATGCACTCTTTCGGTAATACCTATGGCCACAGAGGACATGTGAAGTGAACTACTCATAAAATAAACAACAACAACAAAATTGTTTTACTTTTAAATTGGGCCATTTTTCTATTTGTCCCCCATCCAAAAATGCACATTCCACCTCCAGTACTGTGTGTCACGGAAGGTCCTGTTTCTCTCTTTGTCGATCTGGATCAACCCCACCATCCTTCACAGTCCCAGCTTAAGTCCTTTGGACCAAGTCAACTAATGGAACTCTTGGTACAATATCTGGCACATAGTTAACATGCAAATAAACTTAGTGGCTGCTCTATTCCTGAGCATTGCCAAAGGATCTGCAGCTTATTTTTGTACCATCCACTGACAAGTGAAGAACTTGTTTCATTAATATTATGTGTTATTTACTTTACCCACTAGAAAGTCTCATTTCACGGTGAGTCGTAGGTACCTTGCTTTTTAAAAAAACTCTCCAGATGATTCTAATGTTCAGCAGTTACTAATCATTGCCTTGCTTTAAAAATTTTTTTATTGTAGTAAAATATATGTAACAAACTGTCATTTTAACCATTTTTTTTAATTGTACTTCAGGTGAAGGCTTACAGAACAAATAGTTTCTCATGAAACAGTAGTACACATGTTGTTTTATGACATTAGTTAACAACCCCACAACATGTCAACCCTCTAACTTCTCAACCTTTTTTTTTGGTGAAAATACACATAGCCAAAGATAACATCATTTCAAAAATTTCTACATGCACAGTTCAATGACATTGACTACGCTCTTCCAATTGTGCTGCTATTCTCACTTAAGATGAAGGCTTACAGAACAAAATAGTTTCTCATTTAACAGTTACTACACATGTTGCCCTATGACAATGGTTAACAACCTCACAACACATCAACACTATCCTTACTCAACCTTGGGTTCCCTATCACCAGCTTCCTTGTCCCCTTCTGCCTTCTGGCCCTTGTCACTGGACTACAGTACCTCATTAGTCCCATTTGGTTCTACGGGGCTGTCCACTCCCAGGCTGAAGGGTGAATCTTGGAGGTAACTTCACCACTGAGCTAAAAGGGTGTCTGGGGGCCATACTCTTGGGGTTTCTCCAGTCACCTTTAGGCCAGTAAATCTGGACTTTTCTTTGTGAGTTAGAATTATGTTCTACATCCTTCTCCAGCTCTGTCCAGAACCCTCTGTTGTGATCCTGATCAGAGCAGTCAGTGGTGGTAGCTGGGCACCATCTAGCTGTACTGGACTCAGTCCGGTGGAGGCCTTGGTAGCTGTGGTCCATTAGTCCTTGGGACTAATCTTTTCCTTGTATCCTGTTCTCTTCATTCTCCCTTGCTCCCGAAGGGATGAGACCAGTGGAGTATCTTAGACGGCCACTCACAGGCTTTTAAGACCCCAGACACTACTCACCAAGGTAGAATGTAGAACATTGTCTTTATAAACTGTGTTATGCCAGTTGAGCTAGATGTTCCCCGAGACCATGGTCCCTACAGCCCTCCGCCCAGCAATTCAATCCCTCAGGGAGTTTGGATGTGTCTGTGGGGCTTCCATGATCATTTTAACCATTTTTAAGTGGACAGTTCAGTGACATTAATTACATTCACCATGTTGTACAACCATCACCACTATCCATTTCAAAAAGTTTTCCACCACCTCAAACAGAAACTCCTTACTCTTTCAACTATAACTACCCATTCCCTCCTCCCTCTGGCCCCTGGTAACTACTAATAAACTTTTATCTATGTACATTTGCCTCTTCTAGATATTTCACGTAAGTGGGATCATATACTATTTGTCTCTTTATATCTGACTTGTTTCACTCAGCATAATGTTTTCATGGTTCATCCACGTCATAGCATGTATTAAACTTCATTTCTCTTTATGACTGAATATTATTTCATTGTATTATGCCATATTTTATTTATCCATTCATCTGTTGACGGACACTTGGGTTGTTTCTATGTTTTGGCTATTGCGAATAATGCTGCAATGAACATTGAAGTACAAGTATCTGTTTGAATCCCTGCTTTCAAGTCTTTAGGGTATATACCTAGGAGTGGAATTGATGGATCATAAGGTAATTCTATGTTTAACTTTTTGAGGAATTCTCAAACTGTTTTCCATAGGGGCTGCATCATTTTACACTCCCATCAGCAATGCACAAGGATTCCAATTTCTCCACATGCTTGCCAACACTTGTTATTTCTATTTTTCTGATAATAGCCATCCTAGTGGGGGTGAAGTAACATGTCATTGTGGCTTTTAGTTGCATTTCCCTAATGACTAATGGAGCCCTGGTGGTGCAGTTGTTGAGAGCTACAGCTGCTAACCAAAAGGCTGGTGGTTGGAATCCAACAGCCACTCCTTTGAAACCCTATGGGGCAGTTCTACTCTGTTCTGTAGGGTCACTATGAGTTGGAATGGACTCGATGGCAACGTGTTTTAGTGACGAATAACACTGAACATATTTTCATGTGCTTATTGGCTGTTTGTATATTTTCTTTGGAGAACTGTCTATTCAAGCCCTTTGCCTTTTTTGTTGTTGAGTTATAGAGTTCTTTATATATTATGAATATTAAACCCTTACCAGATATGAGGTCCCCAAATATTTTCTCCCATTCAATAGGTTGTCTGTTCATTTTCTCAATTAAAAAAAGTCCACAGGAGGTCCAGCAAGATGGTGCTCTAGGCAGAAGCACTGCGCCGTCCCTCCACAGCAAAGATCCGAAAAACTAAGCCAAACAGAGAATCAACAATCCTGAAACCCTAGAACATCAAATGAAGAGATAAAGAACTTAGCCGAGCACCAAATGGAGTGAGAATACTGAAAGAGAATGGAGAGTGAGGAGAGATTCATGCAGAGGTCCCCTACCAGCTAATGCAGCGTGGATCCACCATCTTGGACTCCTATCGGAGACCAGCAAATGGGGGTACGAGAGAGCAGCCTCATGGAGCATCCAGTGGGAGACAAAACAGCCACTTAGCTTCACACATAACCATCTCCCCACTGCATCCTGCCTACCTGCACCGTGCACTTGACATCACACCACCAAGCTGTGCAGGCACGGCCTATTGGAACCTGCCCAACACTGACTACCGACCGCCCTGGTGGCTGCGGTGAGTGCCACAAACAACCCGTCCCAGTGGCTCCTCTTCAGCTAGACCTGCCCTGCTGTACCACATATGAGTGACTGAACTGGCCAGTTGGAGAAGGAGGTGAAAAGTATTGAGCGCACAGAGGAGCGAACAACAAGGGGCACGTAGTCCGCCTGCTCAGACATACTCAAATTTTTTTTTAAAAAGGGACGAAAAAAAAACTACAATCAATAAATGAGAAAAATATCTACTGACTGCCCCCAAAACAGCAAACAATATCAAAACATTTACAAAAACAGGATAGGTTGGCTCCAGTAGGCGTCCAAATTAAAACACCAGATAACTCTCCTGTGGAAGAAAATGCACTAGAAGTACCTGATAGGGAATTCAAATCACTAATACTCGGAATTTCCCAAGAACTGAGGCAAAAAGCTGACAAACAGGAGGAAAAAATAGACAAACTGATGGAAAATACAGACAAAAAAATTGGAAGAATTCAGGAAGATGATGCAGGAACAAAATGCCAAAATAAATTCACAACTAGAAATTATACAAAAACAACAATTACAGATCCAACAAAACAAGATTTCAGAAATGGATGATGTCATAGAAGGGCTGAGAAGCAGATTGGAAACCGTGGAAGACAGGATCAGTGGAACTGAAGACAAACACTTGGATACAACTCTGTTTCAGGAAAACTCAGAAAAAAGAACAAAAAAAAAAAAAATGAAGAGACCCTGAGAGTTATGTGGGACACAATTAAAAGCAAAAATTTATGAGTGATTGGCATTCCAGAAAGGGGGAGAAAACAGAAAACACAGAGAGGATCATGGAGGAACTGCTGACAGAAAAACTTTCCCAATATCATGAAAGATGAAAAGCTGGCCATCCAAGAAGCTCAACGAACCCCATATAGAAGAGACCCCAAAAGAAAATCACCAAGGCATATCATATTCACACTCGCCAAAACCAAAGACAAACAGAATCCTGAGAGCAGCTCGTGAAAAACAAGAAGTCACATACAGAGGAGAAACAATAAAACTAAGCTCAGATTATTCGTCAGGAACCATGCAGGCAAGAAGGCAGTGGGATGAAATATATAAAATCTTGAAAGAAAAAAATTGTCAGCCAAGAATAATATATCCTGCAAAACTCTCGTTCAAATTTGATGGAGAAATTAGGTCATTTCCAGATAAACAGAAACTAAGGGAATATGTAAAAGTCAAACCAAACTTACAAGAATTATTAAAGGGAGTTCTTCGATCGGAGGACAAACAGCTTCAGCCCTCAGGCAGAACCTAGGACGCAGGATCTTATGAGCCAGATACCAATCTAGGAAATGAACTCTCGAGGACTATCCCAAACCAAAAGAAATACAACAGGGAATCAGAGCAGTCGATCAATGGATGACAACAACATCAAAACAGTGAAAGAGGGAATAAATGGCATAGGTAGGGAACCTTCTAATGGAGAGGAAGGCAAGGCGATACCAAGTAAGGGTAGACTAGTTCAAACTTAGAAAGATAAGGGTAAAATTCATGGTAACCACAAAGAAAGTTAACAAACCAACTCATAAAGATAAAAAACATAAAGTCTCAGCAAAAACAAAACCTACAAAAACAAAAGAAATGAAAAAAAAAATCCACTAACAAAATTAACTCAGCACAAGAGAGTAAGAAGAACAAAGAAAACTTCAACACCACAAAAAAAAGCACTACAAAATGACAGCAACAAACTCACATCTATCAATAATTACACTGAATGTAAATGGACTCAATGCACCCATAAAGAGATGGAGAGTGGCAGAATGGATAAGAAAACAGGATCCATCAATATGCTGTCTACAAGAGACACATCTTAGAAACAAATACGTGAATTTATTAAAAATCAAAGGTTGGAAAAAAATATATCAAGCTAACAACTACCAAAAAAGAGCAGGAGTGGCAATTCTAATCTCAGATAAAATAGGCTTTAAAACAAAATCTACCATAAAAGACAAAGAAGGACACTATATAATGATTAAGGGGATGATCCATCATGAAGACATAACCATAATAAACATCTACGCACCCAATGACAGGGCTCCAGAATACATAAAACAAACTCTAACAGCACTGAAAAGAGGAATTGGCAGTTCCACAATCATAGTAGGAGACTTCAACACACCACTCTCAGTAAAGGACAGAACAACTAAGAAGAAACTCAGCAAAGATACGGAAGACCTAAAGGGCACAATCAGCCAACTGGACCTCATAGACATATATAGAACAATCCATCCAACTGCTGCAAAGTACACATTCTTTTCCAATGCACATGGCATGTTCTCCAGAATAGACCACGTCTTAGGCCACAGAGCAATCCTCAACAAGATCCACAACATTGAGATAATTCAAAGTATCTTCTCTGACCACAATGCCATCAAGGTAGAAATTAACACTAGAAAGAGCAAGGAAAAAAAATCAACTACGTGGAAACTGAATAATACTCTGCTTACACATCAGTGGGTAATAGAAGAAATCAGAGATGGAATCAAAAAATTCCTAGAATCCAATGAGAATGAAAACACATCATACCAAAACCTTTGGGACACAGCAAAGGCAGTCCTCGGAGGACAATTTATAGCAATAGATGGACATATCAAAAAAGAAGAAAGGGACAAAATCAAAACATTAACTACAGAACTCAAACAAATAGAAAGAGAACAGCAAAAAAAGCCTACAACCACCGGAAGAAAGGAAATAGTAAAGAGCAGAGCAGAAACAAATGAAATAGAGAACAGAAAAACAATAGAAAGAATCAACAAAACCAAAAGTTGGTTCTTTGAAAGAATCAACAAAATCGACAAACCACTGGCCAGACTGACAAAAGAAAAACAGGAGAGGACACAAATAGCCCAAATAAGAAATGAAATGCGGGACATTACAACAGACCCAACTGAAATAAAAAGGATTATAACAGAATATTATGAAAAACTGTACTCCGACAAATTTGAAAACCTAGAGGAAATGGATAAATTTCTAGAAACACATGGCCTCCACGAGAAATCTACTGGAACTAATAGAAAGATTCAGCAGAGTAGCAGGATACAAGATAAACATCCAAAAATCAGTTGGATTCCTATACACCAGTAAGGAGAACGATGAAAAGGAAATCAGGAAATCAATACCATTTTCAATAGCCCCTAAAAAGATAAAATACTTAGGAATAAATCTGACCAGGGATGTAAAAGACCTATACAAAGAAAACTATAAAACACTACTGCATGAAACCCAAAGGGATCTACATAAATGAAAAAACATACCATGCTCATGGATAGGCAGACTCAACATTGTGAAAATGGCAATTCTACCCAAAGCAATTTACAAATACAACACAATCCCAATCCAAATACCAGCAACATTCTTCAAAGAGATGGAAAAACTAATCATTAACTTTACATGGAAAGGGAAGAAGCCCCGAATAAGTAAAGCACTACTGAAGAAGAAGAATAAAGTTGGAGGACTCACACTACCTGACTTCAGAACCTACTATACAGCTGGAGTAGTCAAAACAGCCTGGTACTGGTACAACAACAGATACATTGATCAATGGAACAGAATTGAGAACTCAGATGTAAATCCATCCACCTACGGTCACCTGATCTTCGACAAGGGCCCAAAGTCCATCAAATGGGGAAAAGACAGTCTTTTTAACAAATGGTGCTGGCAAAACTGGATATCCATCTGCAAAAAAATGAAACAGGACCCATACCTCACACTGTATACAAAAACTACTTCAAAATGGATCAAAGACCTGAATATAAAGCCTAAAACTATAAAGTTCATAGAAGAAAAAATAGGACCAACACTTCAGGCCTTAATACATGGCAGTAACAGGATACAAACCATAACCATCAACACACAAAACCCAACAGATAAGCTAGATAACTGGGATCTTCTAAAAATCAAACACCTATGCTCTTCAAAAGACTTCACCAAAAGAGTCAAAAGAGAACCTACAGACTGGGAAAAAATTTTTGGACAGTACAGGTCAGAGAAAGGTCTAATCTCCATAATCTACAAGAAAATCCAACACCTCTACAACAAAAAGACAAATAATCCTATTAAAAAATGGGCAAAGGAAATGAACAGACACTTCACCAAAGAAGATATTCAAATGGCCAACAGACACAAGAGGAAATGCTCGCGATCACTAGCCATTAGAGAAATGCAAATTAAAACCACAATGAGATACCATCTCATCCTGGCATTACTGGCACGAATCAAAAACACTGGAAATAACAAATGTTATTTGAGGGGAGATGGGAACTCTTATGCACTGCTGGTGGGAATGCAAAATGATACAACCATTTTGGAAAATGATATGGCCCTTCCTCAGAAAGCTAGAAATAGACATAGCATTCGATACAGCAATCCCACTCCTTGGAATATATCCTAGAGAAATAAGAGTCATCACTCGAATAGACATATGCACACCTATGTTCATGGCAGCATTGTTCACGATAGCAAAACGATGGAAACAACGTAGGTGCCCATCAACAGATGAATGGATAAATAAACTATGGTACATGCACACAATGGAGTACTATGCAACGAGAAAGAACAACAATGAATCTGTGAACCATCTCATAACATGGATGAAACTGGAGGACATTATGCTGAGTGAAATAAGTCAATCATAAAAGGACAAATATTGTATGAGACCTCTATTGTAAAAACCCATGAAAAGTTCACACGCAAAATGTAACAATCTTTGTTGGTTACCAGGGATGGGAGGGGTGGGGGGGGGAATACTAAATAGGCAACAGATAAGTGTATCTTGGGTGAAAGGTGAGACAGTACACAATACAGGGGAAACTAACACAACCTGTACAAGGAAAGGTCATGGAGGCCCCATGGACACATCCAAACTCCCCGAGGGGCTGAGTTGCTGGGCGGAGGGCTCTGGGGACCATGGTCTCAGGGAACATCTAGCTCAATTGGCATGACACTACTTATAAAGACAATGCTTTACATTCTACCTTGGTGAGTAGTGTTTGGGCTCTTAAAAGCCTGTGAGCGGCCATCTAAGATACTCCACTGGTCTCATCCCTTCGGGAGCAAGGGAGAATGAAGAGAACAGGATATAAGGAAAAGGTTAATCCAAAGGACTAATTGTCCACAGCTACCAAGGCCTCCACCGGACTGAGTCCAGTACAGCTAGATGGTGCCCGGCTACCACCACTGACTGCTCTGACCAGGATCACAACAGAGGGTTCTGGACAGAGCTGGAGAAGGATGTAGAGCATAATTCTAACTCACAGAAGAAAAAAAAGAGACCAGATTTACTGGCCTAAAGGAGACTGGAGAAACCTCGAGAGTATGGCCCCCAGACACCCTTTTAGCTCAGTGGTGAAGCTACCTCCGAGGTTCACTGTTCAGCCTGGGAGTGGACAGCCCGGTAAAACCAAATGAGACTAACGAGGTACAGGAGTCCAGTGACAAGGGCCAGAAGGCAGAAGGGGAGAAGGAAGCTGATGATAGGGAACCCAAGGTTGAGTAAGGATATTGTTGACGTGTTGTGAGATTGTTAACCATTGTCATAGGGCAACATGTGTAGTAACTGTTAAATGAGAAACTATTTTGTTCAGTAAGCCTTCATCTTAAGTGAGAATAACAGCCCAATTGGAAGAGCGTAGTCAATGTCACTGAACTGTGAATGTAGAAATTTTTGAAATGGTGTATCTTTGGCTATGTGTATTTTCACCAAAAAAAAAAAAAAAAAAAGGTTGAGAATTTAGAGGGTTAAAATGTTGTGGGGTTGTTAACCAATGTCATAAAACAACATGTGTACTACTGTTTCATGAGAAACTATTTGCTCTGTAAGCCTTCACCTGAAGTACAATAAAAAAAAAAAAAAAAAAGAAGTCCACAAAAGTTTTTGATTTTGGTGAAGTCCAATTTATCTTTTTTGTTTTTTGTTGCTTGTGCTTTCGGTGTCAAATGTAAGAATCAGTTGTCAAAAACAAGGTCTTAAACTCTACCCTTGTGTTTTCTTCTAAGAGTTTTATGGTTTTAGTTCTTTATATTTAGGTCACTTATCCGTTTTGAGTTAATTTTTTTTAATACTTGTGTGTAATACTCTCTGTACATAAAATTCCTGCTTTATAAAAAACTGTAAGTAGCAATATTAGCCATAGTGGTGTTGCCAGGATGTAGACTTAATGGTAAAGTGATGGGAAACCACTTTACAAATATCAAATTCTACGTAAATGTTTAAGGGAAGTGACTGGCATGGAGCATGTATTCTTTTCACTTCCAATGTGACTATCTTCCCTCTTCTGTTCATTATAATATTCTCAAGAGGCAGAGATTTACATTGTTTATGCTTTCGGTGCCTTTCCCAGTTCCTCACATCTAGAGGCCACTTGGTGAGCTGAACGAATAAAGTGAGTGCTTTGTGGACTGAGCCCACTTCTACAGGAGGAATAATCACAGGGAAAGAAATGGTGAGGTCAGAAATGAGATGGCTCTTGTTGATTACAATAGCGCCTCCCCAGCACTTCATCTGTGCCAGGCACTGTTGTTCTAAGTGCTGTGCTCAAGGTGAAGCCAGGATTCTAATCCCAATCTATGAGCTGCTAAACTACAAGCTCCTTGAGGGCAGGGGACCAGCAAGTTACCTGTAACATAGTAGGTGCTCAAAAATTATTTGCTAAAGGAAGGAATGGATAAAAATTATAATAGTCCAGACCCGGACATACTGAACTTTCATGGAGAAGAGGCAAGTCTGGAAAAATAATCTAGGTTGAGATATGTGAGCATGGCTTCTAAGGAATAGAAATGAATGTCATAGGGTCCTTTGGGTATGTAGATAGGGTGACCAGATGTCCTGTTAGCCTGGGACAGTCTCAGTTGATGTCTGTTGTAATTATTAATAAGGCACCCTTTCCTTCTTAGAAGTGCCCTTGTTTGGATAATAAATTATATGGTCACCCTGAGTCTATAATTGGTACGGAAAGAGGCAGGCTCTCAGAGTGCAAGGGGGAGCATTTGAAAACAGTATTGGATCAGTTGGTGCTTCCTGAAGTCTTCTTCTTTCACTTTAGGATGAAGCTTGACTTTGGTTTCACGCTTGAGTGTGATGGGAGGATGGTCTCTGGGTGAAAATCTGGTTTCTGCCCTTCCATTCTGCAGAATGGATCCCAGGTCCTCTATCCACTGCGAGCTTTCCAGGATCTCCTGTGTTTGGTGACCACATGAGATTGCCATAGGCACTTGGGGTTGCAGCTATTCTGACTCATCTTCAAAAGCAAAACCATAGTCATCACATCTAATGCGCTGGTTAGGGTTTTAGACAATACCCAGTGTACACAGAGTAAAGCTGTCACCGATAAAACGAGAGTCCTTGCTTCAGTACCTACTGGTGTTGTTACTTCTCTTGCTCTCTCTCTGTGCATAAAATTCCTTCTTTATGAAAAAATCTCAAATAACAATATTAATCATAGTGTTGCTGTGGGAATTAGACTTATGGTAAAGTGATGGGAACCACTGTACAAATATAAAATTTCATGTAAATAGTTGTTCAAGGGAAACTGCTGGCATGGAGCATGTGCTGGGTATAGCTGAGATGACAGGTTATTATCCTGAAGTCTGGTTTCCCTAGAGATGGCCTTACTTCCTATTTACCTCCCGGGTCGGAAGAACTCGAGTTCTTTTGCCAACTCATCTGAAGAGATCAGTCCCTGGGCATCACGGAGGCCAGGTGTTTTCCATAGAACGGTGGAATTTCCCAGCTGCAAAACTTCCTCCCACTACTCTTCTGCCAGAGCTCTAGGCTAGTGACCTTCAGGAAGACATCTTAGGGGTTCAGCTTTGCCTTCACTGGAGGCATGTCCCATGGGGTGGGGACAGAATTTTATTGTCATCCATGTGTCAGAGGCTATTGAGAAAACTTATATCTTATTGATGTAGGAAATGACATACTGTGTACTTAGTCCTGACCTGTAAGATAACCCATTTCGGTCATTAAATTTTATTCAATAAAAAAAGCTCTTCAATGTAATCATTTTCTTTTAGATCTGAAAGACATCTGGAAGATCCTTAAGTCCAACTGTCTCCTCTTTCATATGAAGAAATTGAGGCCCAGAAAAGTTATAAGCAGCACCCAAGGCCTGCCATTTAGTTGGAGAGGGTGGGGACTAGAACCAGGGATCCCAGATCCCAGCCCAGAGCTTTCCAGTACAGCACAGTCTACATGAAATGGACCTTCAGGCTGCCTCCACTGATGAAATGGCTTCCTTCTCTGGGTAGGAGGCTGAGCCATGATCCTTCCCTGTTTTGAAGAATTGCAGCCTCTGCCACGCTGGCCACTGCAGCCTGTGGGGCCGCTGTGGGCTCTGGATGGGGAAGACAGGAGGGATAGGGGATGGGACATGCAAGCTGTGATTGGAAACTGACCATGCCAGGGCGTGCTAGGACACAACCAAAAGGAAATGGCTATAGGAATCAGACTTTAAGCTTAGTTGGAAACACCCATGGCTCCCTTTTCTTTTCAGATGTCTGTACCATTCACTCATTTATGACACCGGTAAAAAGAAAACCAGAGCCGGCCATACCAAAATCCCTTAAAACCTCTCCCCCTGAGTTCTCTGTGTTTGCAGATGTAAATGCTAAAGGTCACTAGAGCTTAAAGCACCCTTTTCTCTCCAGCCTCTTTCTCACCCCCATGCTCCCAAGCTGGTGCTAAAGAAATTGTCCTGAGAGCTGCAGGCCTCGAAAAACCAGGGGGAAACAGCCTGCACCCACCTACCCACCCCCCAAGTAAACCAGCTGCCAGAGCTTTAGCGTGTTTGCCAGCTCCCTGCCCCTAACGGCCTGCACACTGGGTTTTGGAGAGGCCTCTTTTCCCGGCCGGTTGCTAAGGCTGGGGCTGACTCCAGGCTGTTATCAGGAGGAGGACAGTTTAAACAGGCCTTATCGCTGTGTATTCAATCAAGGTTTATGAGGGCTGATAAAGATGTCACCTAGATGTTTCGTGTGTTCATTAAAACTCTATTCCCTGGTGGGGTGGAAATGCAAAGTTTTTTGTAGTTTCTTTTTAACAAAAATTTTTTTGAATAAATACATGTTGTTCTTTTGTTAAAGATGGCACTTGTGGGCAAGCCCATCCGTGCAGTCAAACCCATCTGTGCTGCCGGCAACAACAGCAGTGAAGTGTAATCCTCTAGGGCAGCTCCTGAGAAGGACACAAGGCAACAGGCAGGCCTTCGGCTTCACTGACGCGACATTCTCTTCAACATTGCAGGTTATCACAACTGCTTACTTAATAATCCAATACACATCACTACCTTTGGCTTAGGTGCAGCAATAAACTATTGTGTGCTTTTAATTTTGTGTCCTTTTATGTTACTGGATCATTATAACGAAAAGATATTTGCTTTAATCTTTTGTTTTAATGAGTTATTTCTAACTAAATGTGTTTGATAGTCACTCTTTCTATGACATTTTCCTCTTCTGTTAGATGGGAAAAAAAGATGCAAAATAGCCCATGTAACCTTGTTTAACCCTTATGTGTGCATGTTTAATCAGAGCTGTAGAAGGCATAATACAAGCATAAACAAAAGTCCCTGCTCTGAACGGCTTTTGTCCTCTGTGAATGTTACTGCTGCTTCATAGCGAGACCTAATGTTGGCCGCTGAGCTTGCATGTAGAGTGTCTCAGTGGCTATTTGATATAGTTCATATATTTTCTGTTTGTGACTACTCAGGCTGAGTAGAGCTGCAGAACATTGTTATTGCTGGTTGCCAGCGAGTCAGCTCTGACTTATGGTGACCTCATGTATAAGAGATCAAAATGTTGCCTTGTCCTGTGCTAGCTCCATAATCTCTGATATGTTTCAGCCCATTGTTGAGGCTACTGTATCAATCCATCTCACTGAGAATTTTCTTCCTTTTTCACTGACATTTACTATCCATGATGTCCTCTTCTAGGGATTGTTTTTTTTCTGATGATGGGTCCGAAGTAAGCAAGATGAAGTCTCACCATCCTCGCTTCTAAGGTGCATTCTTTCTGAGACTGATTTGTTCCTTCTTCTGGTAGATCATGATATAGTCCGTATTCTCTGCCAATACCACAGTTCAAACGCATCGATCCTTTTGTCTTCTTCTTTCATTGTCCAACTTTTGTGTGCATGCGAGGTGATTGAAAAGACCTTGGTTTCGGCCTGGTGCACCTTAGTCATCAAAGTGACATCTTCACTTTTTAGAACTTTAAAGAGATCTTTTGCAGCAGATTTATACAACGCTATATGTCGTTTGATTTCTTGATGCCTGCTTCCATGGTCATTGAATGATGAGCCAAGTAGAATGAAATGCTTGACCACCTCAATATTTTCTCCAAACTGAAGAAACAGAGGATAAGAAATATTTTAACTTTTCAGGGTTTTTTCCTTTCTTTTTTTCCCCACACCTCCAGCTGAAAAGGTACCTTTGCTTTTTGATATCTTCGTATCTCCATACCTTCTTATAACGGTACTTGACTAGTGGAGATTTGTCTGTTAGTAGGTTACATGCAGACTTTTCCTGCATTCTGAGACATTCTTCACATCTCTGACATATGTTGATGAGTATATATAAGTGTCTTAGAGATACAATTACTTATTCATTTAATATTATTTAATTTAATTTAGTATTTTGTTTTTAACTTGTGAACACACCTCTTCTTCACCACAGGGGGTCAGGCTCCGTACAGAGAATTTTCTGCACATCGCATCCCACGATGTGGTTCTTAGAGGCACTGAAGAGAAAAGAAGTGAAGTGGTATAATGGGGAGGAATGGGATGGTGTGGTGGTGGAATGGGCAGGGGTGAGGAAAAGCTGGGAAGTCAAAGTGAAGACCAAGCATGAACTGCAGGAGAGGTTAGGAGGAGGCAATTTTTGGGCTCTCTTTATCAGCCAGGAAAGGGAGATGTAATGTTGAGGTGGAGTGATACTCATAAATATTTTGTGTGAGATAATGGTGAAACACTACAAGGTCCTTTGATAAGATTTGTTCCTGGTCTAAGTTGTGTTCCCCCAGAAGCAGACACTGAAACAAGGGTTTGAGTGCAAGTAGTTTATTTGGAAGGAGATTCTGGGAAGCACCAGTAAGAGAGTGGAGAAGGGATACAGGAAAGAAAAGGAGGCCAATCAAGACTGTGTTTTTGAGCAGGCTACTCTGTGGACAATTGGGCCTCAATCTCACTGGGGAACTCAGAGAGACAGTGAGGAACAAGCGTCAGAGTTGCCCCCTTGAAGGGCGAGGGAGCTGATATATTTATCCTCGAACCCATCATTGGCTGGCCGCTGCTTCCAGGAGTATCAGCTCTGCAGAATTTTTGGTCTGTCCTGTGAGCAGACAGAGACTGAGCATAGGACACAGTTGACATATACTGGAACAGTGAAGTGCCAAGGGGTTATGGGTGTGGCACTGTCCGCACCTGTGACACTGAAAACTTCTGCTGAATGCTTTTTAAGGTATTTACTATTTTTATTAATGTTTTACTCTATTCGTCAATTCTAAGATGGACTTCTTCCTTCCACGTTTTAACACTTCTAAAGTTAGAATGCTTCTTGTAATCAGCACAGCATCTTTCAATTGCTGTTGGCCAGCTGGTGGTTGTGACATAGTTTTCCTGCCTGTGTATCAATGAACTTGGATATTATCCCTAGTGACACGGCTGGACAACTGCAGTCTCTTGATGTTTCCAATCAAAAAGTCATTTAAGGGCCATCTGAGGAAGTAATATCCTGGTCATTGTCTGAAAAATAAAAGTCTTCCATTGATATCTTCTGGGGAGAGAAAGAAAGTACTAGCATCAAAACTTACAGAATGCTACACCAATGTTCATTGCAGCACTATTCACAATAGCCAAAAGGTGGAAATGACCTAAATGCCCATCATCAGATGAATGGATAAACAAAATGGGGTAATGCATACCATGGAATACTACTCAGCAGGAGAAATGAAGTCTTGATATATGGATGGAGCTAGAAGACATCATGCTGAGTGAAATAAGTCAATCACAAAAGGACAAATATTATATGACTTCAATAACAAAAAGACAAGAATAGGCAAAAGCACAGAGACCAAAGTTTGTTAGTGGATTGCCAGGGGTAGGAGGGAGGCAGAAAAGGGGGGTTAACAGTGATGGAAGATTCACACTGATTAAGGGTAGGTTGCACAGCCAATTATTGTAATTGCAGTCAATAAATTGTACACCTGTAAAAATTTAAACTGACAAAAGTTGTGTGATAGACGTATTTACTACAGCAGTGACAGAAAAAAAAAAAAAAGAAGAGTCACTGCTGAGGCTGCTTATGTACAACGAAACACCGCATGGGATTTAGTTTCTTAGTTTGGAGGGTTGGGGTCATGGTTTCATGGGACATCCCAGTTAACTGGCCTAATAACATGTTTAGTGCTTCTGTTCTACCTCCTAGTCCATTATGTAGTGCCTGGGGTCTTAAAAGTTTACAAGTGGCCATCCAAATCACAACAATTGGTCTCTATTCATCTGGAGCAACTGAGGAAGAAGGAGAGTTAGCAATAGGAGGAGGATTTGGAACGTGTGGCTAATTGTCTACATGAACAACTGCCTCCTTTGCCATGAGACTAGAAGAACTGGATGATGTCTACCATTACTGAATATTTTGATCAAGGATTCCACAGAAGAATCCTGATCAAAAGGGGGAAAACACAGAACAGAATTTAGCATTTTCATGGACTCTGGACTTTCTGGAGCCGTGGAGGGTAGATGAGCCCCTGAAACTATTCCCCTGAGATAACCTTGAAACCTTAAACCACAAATATCCCCTAAAGTCATCTTAAAACTGAGCAACAGTTTAGCTTAACTAGTGAAAAAATGTCTGCCATGAACATTATGCTCTTTTAAGAACTATTTACATGGGATCAAATTGACAACAGCAACTTGAAAAAGATTGGATAGGAACCTTAGGGGGCAGTGAGTTTATGTTAATGAAGGAGGAATAACATAGAAAAAGAGGATGAGAATGGTTGCACAACTCAAAGAATGTAATCAATGTCACTAATGGTACATGTAGAAACTGTTGAATTGGTGTATGATTTACTGTGTATAGTTTCAAAACAACAACAAAATAAATAAAATTTAGGAAATAAAAGCAACACATAGTGTTCATAGTTATCTCTGTCCAGGACAATATTTATAAATTAATTCATTCTTTTTCCTAGTTAAATAATATTCTGTGATATGGCTGTTCAACAATTTACCTATCATTTCCACTACTGATGTACATGTTAATTATTTCTAGTTTTTGTGAATATAAACAATACTGCAACAAAACTGATCCTTTGATCAGTTGAAGTGCACAGAATCCAGTAATAACTCTAAGAATATATAACAACTTGGTATATGATGAAAGTAATACATCAATTCGGGGGGAAAAAAGACTAGTTTAATACATAATGCTGGCATAACTAAATATTTCCATACGGGAAAAAGTTACACTCCTTCTCACACCATATACAGACAAAAACTCCAGATGTAATAAGACTTAAATGTAAAAAAAAAAAAAAAAAAAAATAGGAGAAAATTTAGTATATAGTTTCAGAGTTGGGAATTTTGTTGTTTTGTTTTAGAAATTTTGGAAACCATAAAGTAAAAAAACCAAACAGATTTGAGTATATAAAAATTTAAAATGTTTTATATTGTTGTATGTCACAGGTAATTTTAAAATATTTTCTACATGCCATCTTAAGGACAAAAAATGTTCAGATCCTGGATGCCTGGTGAGAATTGGCAAACTCTCTTTATTACAAAGTTTGCATAACTGTATCTGTATATAACTATCACTATATCTACATAGTTTCAGTGCTCTCCTTCCGTGAGGGAGCAGCACGGTTAGCCACCCGAGAGAGCTGTTCAAACGGAGCCTACGTGTTCCTGTCCAATGTTATATCCACTTAACCCTGCCTCCTTGAGGTTCCACAGCCTGTTAAGTAATCTGAAGAAGAACTTATTAAATGTGAGTGATAAATCAATAGGCCATCTCTTTTTTTTCTTTCTTAATTACACTAAGCTAGTAATTCAGATGCATTTTAGGGCTTACACTTTTCTGTGTTTAACATAAAAATGGATCCTTTAAGAAAATCAGATTCTCTAAGCCTTTAGCTTAGAACACAGTTCATTGCTCTTGCTGGGGTATCTTTCCCTTCTCTAGGGTTTTGGTCTCTGCTGAAGATTCCATGAAAAAAACTTCAACCTCACCTATGGGAAAATTACTTATTGCTTTACTCTTGTATCTACGGTCAGACGACGGTGCTGATTTTTGCTTTAGGAGACTTGATCATCACACCCACAACCTCCCCAGACTGTTGGGCTTAGTGAATGGTTCCCAGGACATCTTGATTCCAGAGCAAGCAGCTGATTTGCTTTTCCTAGAATAAGTTTCCTGTTTTCTGGTGTCAAGTTTGACTATACCAGGTATTAGGAATCCAGTACGAAATGAACTAAAGTATGATTATAATATAGTGAAATACATTGGTTAAACATTAACATTTCCCAAGTTTCCTGGGCTCGTTCTTGATTAAGATGAAAAGAGAAGGAGGCTAGTTCTTGGACTCTGGATTGTTATTTTTTTTTTTCATTTTCTTGCTTGAATCAAGTATAATTTAATCCATTTTCCTTATGCTGAGTTTTAGAATTTCCCAAGATGCACCTGGATTCAGTTCTACTGAAACAAAATATTTCCAGACTTAATTCTTCCTATGTGCAAATAAGGTGAAGATTTCTGTAAACAAGAGCACTCGCTGGTCAGAGCAGCACAGAAGAGAAAGCAGAGGAGCCTCCTTCCCGCCCCCTCCCGGTCTAATCGCCAGGTGGAGAGGGAGGGTGGAGCAGAGGCCGGGATACAGTGTTTCCTGGAGCCCAAGCCCTCATGGAAGCTGCTTTCGAGCACTTTCCCTTCCTGCAATGAAGGCCAGCATTCTTTCACAATTCCGTAGCTGACCCTGCTACAAAGATTAATTTACTTTTCCTGAATTCATCTTGTCAGAAAATTCCAGGGCCAGGACCCTAGCTATTTCCAAGTCAATCTTTCACCCCAGTGTTTCCCAGCGATGTTCTTAAGGGAGTGAGAAAGTTGGTTGTTTTCAGACCAGGTGACTTGACTGATCCAGGACAGGTCGCAGGGAGATTATTCTTCAACTGCAGCCTGGAGTGGGCCATTCTGGAACCAATGTTTTTTCCAACTAAGCCAGTGAAATGACCACTCAAAAGGAATCTGCCAAACGTCCACCTGAGCAGTCTAAGCCATCCGTATCTTCCCAGCTTCTCAAGCCTAGTTTAATCTCAGCTTCACCAAGAAGTCTTCTGGAAGCACTAACTTCTCATGGAGGGTAGTTTATTTCCCCTATAAGGTTTAAGTCCCTAGTTACATTTCTTTGGAAATCTCAAATGGTGCTTAATATAATACTTAACACATACATTTGTTCAACAAATGCTTGGTGACCGTCCCTCAGTCTGCCTGAAGCTTGAAGCCTATATATCTTTCTAGAGTATAGATATAATCTGCGGACAGGTAGGCAACTTCTGGAGTCCCTGGGTGGTGCAAACAGTAACATGCTAGGCTGCTAAGTGAAAGGTTGAAAGTTCAAGTCTACTGAGAGGTGCCTTCGAAGAAAGTTCTGGCAATCTGCTTATTAAAAAAAACAGACATTGAAAACTCTATGGAGCACAGTTCTAGTCTGACACACATGGAGTCGCCATGAACTGGATCGCACTTGACAGTAACTGCTGAGTCGTATGGACTCTGCAAACAGACTGCCTGGGTTTACATTCTATCTCTACAGCTTACCAGTTGTGTGACCTTTTAGACAAATTGCTTAGCCTTTCTGTGCCTCAGTTTTCCATCTGTAAAACAGGGATAAAACAGTCTTTTTTTCATAGGGTCGTGAACAGTAAATGGGTTAATGTAGGTAAAGCTTTTAAAACGTCCTAAGTTATCATATGTGGAGCCCTGGTGGCACAGCATCTAAGGGCTTGGCTGTTAATTAAAAGGTCAGCAGTTCGAATCCACCAGCCGCTCCTTCGAAAGCCTATGGGGCAGTTCTACTCTGTCCTATAGGGTCACTATGAGTTGGAATTGACTCAACGGCAACAAGTTTGGTTTTTTTGTTTAAGTTATCTATTATTATTATTGATAGTATAGCTACCATTTATTGAATGCTCACCAAGTGTCAGGTACTATTCAGAGCATCATACCTGTGTTATTTTATTTAAATCCTTACAACAACCTTATGAGATGAGTATCCTTATACCCATTTTAGAGCTAAGGAAACTAAGGCTCAGTAATTCACTTAGATCATTCCACAAATAAACGGTAGAGCCAGGATTCAAACCCAGGACTGCCTGGCTGCATCTAAAGCCTTGCTCTTAGTTAGCCAATAGGCTAATCCATCTTCTTATTTTAAAGTGACTAATCATAAACATGGCACATTAATTCTGGCAGCTGATTTTCCTTTTCTGGATTTGGAAGGAACGGCAGGCATCTATTTTTTTTCTCTGCTGTCACGACCTCTTGTCTCCCATTATGGGTAGCAAAATCCCATGCCAACATTTAGGAGAGAAGTGAAAGCGAGGCAGTCATCAATCATAGCTTTTCTAGAGCTCCAGGGTGGGGGGTGATGCAGGGAACCAGACATTTAAGGAGCCGCTCTGGGTTGAGTGTTTTGGGAATGGCAGAGGAGGTTTGGTGGTTATGATTTTGTCGTTATTTCCAAATTGCTTCTTTAAACATTTGATCCAGTCACACAGGTTATACAGGTCAGATAGCCCTAGGTTTAAATGTTTCTTTCCGCACTTGGTGGGCAAGCCTAGGAAGTCATTTAACCTTTGTGACCTTCTCTGAAAAGAAAAAGATAACTAAAAAAACCAAACCCATTGCCGTCGAGTCGATTCCAACTCACAGCAACCCTATAGGACAGAGTAGAACTGCCCCATAGAGGTTCCAACTAATTGCTGTTGGATTCTCATGGTCTACCTTCTGTTTAGCAGCCGTAGCTAGCTCTTAACTACTGGGCCATCAGGGCCCCCCGCAAAAAACAGCAACACTTAATATGTGAAGGCTCTCCGTAAGTACTCAATAAATGTTTGTTTCTTTAGTTCCATTTTACAGCCATAAGACTTCGACATTGAATAACAAAACTTTTTTTTTTTTTTAAATGTACCGGAATAAGCCACTATCACTAAGCGGAAAACATTCAGTGGTGTCCTCTAGACTCACATTATGACAGTGGAGCACAGCCAGGCACTATGCTAGATGGAGTAAATAATAGTCTCCCCAACTCCCTTGTAAGATAGGTATTATCCCCATTTTCCCTGCAAGAAACACTGAGGTTCAGAGAAATAATTTGCCTGAGGTCGTACAGCGAGTTAATAGGAGTATCAGGACTGATCTGTATGACTCTAAAGCAATGCCATCTCTATATGAAAGTGACAGCACAAAAGTCATTCATTCATTCATTCATTCACCAAATGGTGGTTGATCATTTGCCATGTTATCAGCACAGGCTTAGATGCTATGTGTGTTACAAAGAAATTCAAGTAGGGAAATATGGTCTAGTCAAAGAAACAGTCACATGATTATTGTAAACTTAATAGCCTGCTCGCTGCCCCCTTCTCACTACAAAAGGCTTGAAAATTCTGGATAAAATATAACAAAGTATTTTAAATTGTGTAACTGAGCTCATAAACATGTAAAGGAAATCCCCAGGGTCCAAAAAAGAAGAGGGAATTGAAAATCGAAGTGGTATACATTTGAGCTGATGTTGGGCTGTTTTGGGGGCAGGGGGCTATGGTCTCACTAACCTAGAAGCATGATTTTAAATGTCCAAGGAATGTGGAGGATTTGAGACCTGCAGAAGTCTGGGACACTCAATGGCCACACTCAATAAAAGGATGAGGTTGAGGGTGGGGAGTCTTAACCCACCAGCAAAGGAAGACAACAAGTGAACTTGGCTTGAGGTATGGTGGGATAAACTATGTCCTGTGATATTATTACTCAGCCATAAAGGAAGTGAAGTCCTGATGCATGCTACAACATGGATGAACCTTGAGAACATTATGCTGAGCGAAATAAGTCAGTCATAAAAGGACAAATATTGTATGACCCCACTTATATGAAATACGTAGAATTTGGTAAATGTATAGAGACCAAAGTGAACTTTGGTTACCAAGGGCCGAAGGGAGGAGGGAAAGGGAGAGGTACTGCATAGGGGACTCTAAGTTTTTGTGAAGGGTGATTGAAAAATTTGGAAATGAGTAGAGGTGATAGTAACACAACCTGATGAACACAATTAATGTCACTATACATGTTGCGTGTACATGTAAAAAATATTGGAATGGCAAATGTTTTGTTGTATATATTTTTACCATAATATAAAAAACGTGGAAAAAAAAAAGATGCATCCTATAAGAATCCATAACAATGTATCTGCCTTCACCTGGGTTCGGGGTCTGAATTGATACTACCCATGTGGTCCAGGAGCATCCCCCACCCTCCCACCCCAGGCCAACTGATTAATAAAAGTAGTGTTTGATGATATACTCCTGGGGCACCTATAGAAGCAAATACAGAATTGCTCTGGAGGGCTATACTATCAATCCAGATTGCACAAGAATCATACAGATAAAACCCTATAGAATATGACCTCACAGTTCCAAATCACAAAACACACACGCACACACAAACACTCCAGGAGCCTGTGTTAGCACACATCAGTGGATGTGGAAGATATTGTCACAGAGCAGCAAGATGTAGAAGATGTCGTGGGTTGGATCTTAACTGCTGGGTTGGCTGCAAGCAGACAGGCTGGAGTTCTAAGTGTGCAGATGGGCATAAACAGAGACAAAACAAACAAACAAACTGCCGTTGAGTTGATTCTGACTCATAGTGACCCTATAGAACAGGGTAGAATTGCGCCATAAGGTTTCCCTTTCCAAGGAGCAGTTGGTGGATTTGAATTGCTGACCTTTTGGTTAGCAGCCACAGCTCTTAACCACCGCACCACCAGGGCTCCAAAACAGAGGTAAGTATGCAGAAGTCCTGCTTGAGAATGGTGACTGCTTAAGACTACTTAAGCGAGAGGTGAAAGTTTTGTTCAGGAGTTGATGAGAGATACAACTGAAATATTAAATTAGGACCAAGCTGTGAAGGACTTTGAATGTCTTATCAAAGGGTGGAGAAGAGGCATGGTGAAAGTTTTGAAAGAAGTCTTTTCAGAATGTCTGGTAATGCTATAAAAATTCAAGGAAAGAGTTAGAAAGGAAGACCGGGTTGGCATGTGGTGGACGTGGGGCCGGTAGGGAAAACAGACCGGAAAAGGAGAAGTCCAACCTGTAAGAGCAGGAGAAAAGCATGTAACCAACCAACAAACAAACAAAACCTGTTGCCATCAAGTTGGTTCTGACTCATGGTGACCCCGTACGTGTCAGTGTAGAACTGTGCTCCATAGGGTTTTCAAGGCTGTGATCTTTTGGAAGCAGATCGCCAGATCTTTCTTCTGAGGTGCCCCTGAGTGAGTTCAAACCACCAACTTTTTGGTTAGTAGTTGAGCGGTTAACTGTTAGTACCACCAGGGACTCCTGGAAAGCATGTGTTGCTGTTAGTTGTCATTGAGTCAGTTCTGACTCATGGCAACCCCACATGTGCACAGTAGAACTGGGCTCCATAGAGTTTTCGAGGCTGTGACGTTTCCCAAGCAGATCCCCAGGCCTGTCTTCTGACAGGTGCCTCTGGGTGGATTTGAACCGCCAACCTTTTAGCTACTATTTGAGTGCTTAACTGTTTGTGCTTCCCAGGGACCTAGGAAAGCATGTAGGTTCCCTTATTTATTCTAGAGGTTTTCAAACTGTCCTGCAGGACCAGAGCATTCCTCTGAGATTCCTCAGGGGCCAATGGGGGAGAACAGTTCACTGTTTGTATTTCATGGAACTTAGCTCCACATAACCTTTCATATGAAAAAATAATTTTGCTACTTTAAAAAACAGTAAAGCCTTTTTTTCCGCTCCCTTTCTAGGTTTTTTTTTTTTTTTTTTTTTAACCAAAGGAGTAAGCTGAAGTCTTAGGCCGAAATAACCTGGGAAAGGAAGCATTGGGTTAGTACAGTTTTTCCTGCTGAAGATTGTGTACAATTTGGTGCTTAATACATAATGGCCTTTTGGGAGGAATTGCAGTAGTTAAGCGCTTGGCTATTAACAGAAAGTTTGGTTGTTGGAACCCACCAGGAACTTCACGGGAGAAAGATGTGGCAGTCTGCTTGTGTAAAGAGTACAGCCTTGGAAACCCTATGGGGCAGTTCTACTCTGTCCTATAGGGTCACTGTAAGTTGGAATTGACTCAATGGCACGAGTTTGGGTGATAACAATTGGTCAGTCCCTCCCGATAACCCTGTTTAGCATATCGTTAGCTTTGTGAAGGTGATCTCCACCCCTCTCAGAAAACAAACAACCAAACCAAACTCGTTGTTTTGACTCACAGGGACCCTATAGGACAGAATAGAACTGCCCCATAGGGTTTCCAAGGAGTGGCTGGTGGATTTGAACTGCCGATCTTTGGTTAGCAGCCTAGCTCTTAACCACCGCGCCAAGAAAACCCTATGGGGCAGTTCTACTCTTCACCACATGGGTTCGCCATGAGTTGGAATCAACTCAACAACAGGTTTATGAGTGGCTCTGAGAGGGTTGGAGCCTTGGTGGTGCAGTGGTTAAGAGCTTGGCTGCTAATCAAAGGTCAACAGTTCGATTCTACCAGCCGCTTCTTAGAAACTCTATGAGGCAGTTCTACTCTGCCCTATAGGGTCACTATAAGTTGGAATTCACTTCACGGCAACTTTTTTTTTTTTTAATAATCTTTTACAGAAGCAGATCGACAGGCCTTTCTTCCACAGTGCTGCTGGGTGGGTTCACATTGCCAACCTTTTGGTTAGTAGCCGAGAGCAAATTGTTTGTTCTACCCAGGGACCTAGATACACCAATAACCACGTCAAAGTCTAAAGGAAACCCGCAGGGTTGGTGAGACCTGTCCAACACCCAAAGACAGCAATTGACATCAAAACGAGGACTTTATTTATTCCATGACTATTGATTGAGTGCAGAGTTTGGTGTTAGGAATAGCATGTTTGCGGGTGAGGAAAAGAGTCTGTCTGTCTGGATGAGCTGTATACAGGTTTTCTCCTTCTTGCTGAAATTTCCCGGGAGAGGGTGGAGAGTTTGAACCGGAGGAGAAGAAAAAGGGAAGGAGGTTTTGATCGAGGCTCGAGTCTCATGTTGGGTGTGCTCTAACCTAGCTTTGTCAGGTCCTTGGCAGAAGAGATAAAGCCAGCAGCCAGATTATAAAGTAGAGATGTGGGGGAATTGGGCCTGGAGTTGGGCTGAAACGCCTAGAAGATGCAAATTGATAAATAAACATTAAGACAATGAGACTCTGCTAATCCTCTGACAAAGGACTAATTGCTAATCTAAACTCACTGCCAGGATGGTTGCCTCAGTTTAACAAAGGCAGCGTTTATGCCTGTGTTTTATTTGTAAGCTGTCAGTGCTGGCCAGTTAAATGGATTTACTCTCACCTGCCTCCGAGGGGGAGGAGAGGTGGCAGGTAATCCTTTATTTCTCTCAGCGTCTCAGGGAAACAGTCACTTGATCTGACCAGAAAAGGCCTGGAGGAGGTGCCAAATTCTAGTCACTTTAGAGTAACTGCCAAATTGCTCGTCAACAATAGGGCCAGTGTCTGGAGGGGAAAGGGCTGGGGAGAGGCAAGCCTTTCACCACATAACTCATGAAAGGCCTTGGCTTTCCCTGTCCCTCTCCAGCCTCCCATTTCCAGGATTTGAACCTTGAGGCCTTCTCTGGGGATTGGGGTTGTCAGGGCTCCTTGGGTGCTAGTAATTCTCAGAAATGGGGTTTGTCAGCCTGGCCCCTTCCTACGGGGTGCCCTATGGCGGGCTCCCCACCAGCCTGGCCCCTGTGGCCTTGGACCACTCACTTCCCTCCAGAGGGCTGTCACTGAGGCTCAGGCAGCAGCTCACACTCAGCGTTGCACTGACCTTTGGAGGTCAATCTGGTGCTGAGATCTGACACTAGCACACACTGAAAAAAAAAAAAAAAAAGAAAACAGATCTGTTGCCGTCGAGTTGATTCTGACTCATAGTGACCCCATAGGACAGAGTAGAGCTACCCCATAGGGTTTCCAAAGAGCGGCTGGTGGATTCGAACTGCCGACCTTTTGGTTAGCAGCCGAGCTCTTAACCACTGCACCACCGGGGCTCCCCATCATGCATAGCACTGGCCCAAACAGTCACTGGGGAGAAACACAGATACTTCGTCTGCAGTCACCTCTAGCCTCCTTCAATCTCCTTGGCTCTGCCTCCTGTCATCTCACTTCTTCCATTCCAAGTCTCAGGACGTCCTTCTGGCTGGGGTGAAGGGGTGTGTGGCTACCCAAGGAGAACAGATGGGTGTTTGCTGTAGTACCTGCCTCGCCTAAAAGACACCAGCCTAGAGTAAGATTCACACACAGGAATCTTACTCATGGCTGGGCGTCCTTGAGGTCTGAGAATTCCAGACTCTTCACACTCCAGAGGGCTGAGGACCAGGAGGATATTTTAATCATTACTGAAGCCCCAAACTCAAGATCACAAAGAAAAGGTGGTTTCAGATATGGGCTCAGAATAAACCAAGGAGTGGGCCTTAGTCCAGAAGCCCTTGGAGACAGGATGAAGCCATGTTTGGCGGCCTCCCACTCCATGCCAGCTGCAACAAGTGGTTTAAAGGAGTTTGGGGAATGCAACTCCTATTACACTCTCATTCGACAGGAGACATCTGACATAGATAGACTCTTGCTTCCCCCTAGCATTCTGCTGAGGTGTTAAGACTCATGAAGAATGTCTACGTAGATAGGTGTCTATTTCAAGGCCCCAGCCCAAAGGGTACCCCCTGGGACTTTATCTCCAGGGACAGACTATAGGAGTGAAGGGTCAGAGCTGACTGGACAGAGCTGAGCTGATGGAAACCTTACTTGGTTAGGATTTGAAGCTTAGCTCACAAAGACCTCCCACCCCCTTGCTCCTATTGTCCTTTTTAGAGGGTCTATACTTCCTTTTGGAGTCCCTAGATGGTGCAAATAGTTAATGTGCTTGTTTGCTAACCAAAAGGCTGTAGGTTCAAGTCAAACCAGAGGTGCTTTGGAAGAAATGCCTGATGATCTACTTCCAAAAAATCAGCCATTGAAAGCCTTATGAAGAGCAGTTCTACTCTGGCACACGTGGGCCCCCATGAGTCGGCATTGACTACTATCTTTCCTGATGATGGTAGTAATACCATGCTCTGTACCCAGTGTGCCCCTGAAACTGCTCCAGACAAGGTCCTCACTGACCTCCGTGTCGCCAAACCCAAACTTGCCAGTCTTCATCCTGAGGGCAGCATTTGAGAGGCCGGCCACTTGCCCTTTGACACTCTCTCTCCCTGGCTTTTCTGACTCCATGCGCTCCTGGTCCTCCATCTTCTCAGGCTCCTCTGCTGGCTCAACTCCTCCCCATGGCAGCTGCTTCCTCCCTCTAGAATGTCCTCCTTCAGAACGCAGTTCTCCAATGGAGCTTCCTCAGAGAGGAAGTGCCTGCAACCTCTGCATCTTCCTCTCACCAAAATACG
The DNA here is from genome assembly GCA_030035585.1 of Dugong dugon. NCBI lineage: Eukaryota > Metazoa > Chordata > Mammalia > Sirenia > Dugongidae > Dugong > Dugong dugon. Next base: position 56,606,666 of record CM057466.1, read on the forward strand.
TTCCCTATCTTATTCTCTCATGGCACTCTCTTCTTCACCTTCATATTACCTCAATTTGTAGCTCTCTTTTATTTCTATAGACTTACTGTCTCGTTTCCCCTCTCCAGACTAAACCCCACAATGGAGACCACGTCTATGTTGTTCAGATTATACGCCCAGTGCCTAGCACAGTGTTGGCACAGAGTAGGTGCTCAATAAATATTTGTTGATGCGTGAATGGATGGATGAATGCATGCTTACACTGTACTCAGGATGATGCTGAGCAATTCTATACATTATTCTATTTAATTCTCACATCAGTCTTACGAGGCAAGTATTACCACAATTTCATAGACTAGGAAACTGAGGTTTAGAGAAGTTAAGTGAATTGCTTAAGAGTTGTTATCAGTGCTGGGATTAGAACTCAAATCTGTCTGACTCCAAGCCCTCTATATTCTCTTTCATCTCTTGCTCCTACACACTGGGGTGGTGGAATAGCGTTCTTCAAACATTGTTTTCATCACATCAGTTTCTTACTCAAGAACCTCAGTGGTTCCCTGTTAACCACTGTATTTATACAAAACTCTTTGCAGGAACTTCAGGGCTAGAAACCAACTTGCCTCTGATGTCTAGTTACTCTTTAACACAGAATTTAAACTTCAGATAAGGAAATTTAGGACAGTTTAAGTATGGCGAGCTTCTATTCTCTTGCATGTTTGCATACACAGCTAACCATGCAGATTCTGGAGTCAGCCAGGCTGGCCTCAGATCCTGGCTTCCTCATACCTGTGATCCTGGGTTAATGATTTAACCTCTGCCTCAGTGTCCTCAACTGTAAAAAGGGGATAATCTTTCCCTTTTTTGGCTTAACTTGAGTCTGAACTGACTCCAGGGCACATAACAACATCAACTAAAACTGTAACATTATTAATAATCATATGCAGAAAATGTAACTTTCTTAAGAATGCAATGGAAATTTTAGTCATGGGAGGCAGATAGATAAACGGTATTTCTCAAATCCTCCTCCATCTCTTATTTCTCTGTTCCCAAAAATGATTTCACTCTATTTAATTGTTATATAATTATTGCTAAGAATTAATATAGGAAATTACTAGGTGCCAGGCACTATTTTAAGTAATTTATGATATTAACTCATTTTATTTTCAAAACATTTCTATGTTTTGGGGGAAACTGAGGCATAAAAACATTATATAACTTGCCCAAGCTCATACTAAGTGGTATTGCCAACATTTAATCCAGCCAGGCAACCTGGCTCCAGAGACCTCATGCTTAACCACCATGCTGTATCACACTGTAAAAAGGAGTTCATTAAGGAGTACCTTACAACAAGAAAAACAATTGCACATAAACCACCTACAAGTACACATCTGTGGGGTTGATGTTATTCTTGTTCTCATTTTATAGATGAAGGAGCCCGAGGCAGTGCTAGACAAGGTAACAGAGAACTGCATGTGATGAGAATTCTGGCTCTGGAGTTAAACAAAGGTGCCCTGGTGGTGCAGTGGTTAAAGGACTTGGATGATAACCAAAAGTCAGCAGTTGTAACCCACCAGCTGCTCTGAGAGAGAAAGATGAGGCAGAGTGCTTCCGTAAAGATTGTAGCCTTGGAAACCCCATGGGACAGTTCTACTGTGGCGTATAGGGTCTCTATGAGTCAGAATCCACTCTGTGGTAATGGGTTTGGTTTTTGGTTTCGTCTGTCCTTCCACTTGTGTAACCTTGAACAAGTGACTTAACTTTACAGTTCTGTTTCCTTGCCTATAAAATAGAAATAATAAGATTGCATATCTCACAGAAGGTTTATGAAAGTTAATGAAATGATTCATAGAGAGTGGTTAGCTCAATGTCCGCACCCAGAAAGTGCTTGATGAATAATTGTTACTGCTGTTGTTGATAATAGTAACTTTCCCAAGGCCACAAAACTACTCTGCAGCACCAGAACCCACAGGTTGTCCATGTTAGGAATTAGCTCCCAGATTTATTTCATGGCTCCTCCCTAGCAGTCAAGTAGTGAGTGAATCCAGGTGTTGACTTGGTAGACCAATCTGGAATCTTCATGATTGGCTGGCTTGGAGGTACAAGCCCCAGTGCCACAAAAGTATCTTCTTTTTTTTTTTATTGTTGCAAAAATATATATAACACAATGTTTGCCAATTCAACATTTTTCAGGTGTACATTTTAGTGATATCAATTACATTAATCATGTGCGATCATCACCCTAGAAGTATCTTACTTGTAACAGTCTGTTCTGTTGTCTTCTTTTCTAGAGGGGAACTTGAGAAAACCTTCCCACACCAAATGACCAATTTCAGGACTGTGACCTTCTACTTACTCTTGTCATCACTACTAATTTTCCTCACAATCACTTTAAGATTGATTGATCTTTAACTGCATTGAGCATACTGATGAGGTTAAGGTGACTTCCTACATTTCTTCTAGGAAGTTCCAAATTTACGTCCACATGTAGGTGGTGGTAGTGGGTTACTTCTCAGAAATTTTGTCTGAGAAAAGAGACGTGTTTTAACTGGAGCTGGGAGGAGTGGGGTGGAAATGTTTTTCCATCCAGTTCTCCTATGTGGGAGGCCAATCTTTGAAATTTTCTTTCCAGGACTGCTATGGAAGCTATAGGGACTTTATGTAAAAAAGAATAATTCCTACAAATAGTAAAGAATCTTTTGAATGCCTTAACTGGAGCAAAACTAGAGCAGAGAATAAATGATAAGAATTCCTGTAGTCATTGGCAGAATTTTATGGATAAATCTCATCTCTCCTGTTTCTGTAATGTTCACTATCTTCATACAGAGGTTTTCTAAACCTCTTCTTCACAGACCAGCTCTGGTACCAACCCTGAGGTCTGCAAACAGTGGCAACCAATGTTGCGTGGAGATTTTCCTGCCTCATGGTAGGGAGCACAGACGTGGTCTTGGTCTCTCTCCTGGGTACCTTTCCGGTCCCAGGGTCTCTGTGCAAAAAGGAAAGATTGTTTCTAGTTAGGTAACCATGTGGCCCCCCCACTTTACCTTTGCAATCTCGTCTAGGAGGCAAGATTGGGAGGGGTTCAGAGCCTGGCCCTGGTAGTCCATCAGGCATGGGTTCAAGTCCTTACTAGCTCTGGGATTTGATGTTTGGTGTTTCATTTCTGTGGATATTAGTTTTCTCATTGTAAATGGGCAGGCTGACAGGTACTGTCCTCAGGGTGTTCATGAGAAATGGGTGATGCTGTGTGTGGCACACAGCAAGCTGTCATCAAAGTGAGGTAGGCTGTTGTCATCTTGACTACTGTCCTACAGAAACCTTTATTCCTGCCAGACTGTTTTACTCAAGGTTGTAGGAATTTCTGCACCTTTCTTGATTTTAGACCTTGGTTTTGGTTCACACAGTTTCCCTTCAGGTATGACTTTTAGGCTACTTAGTTCCCTCTGCTGGTCAAGTCCCCCATGGTCATCTCAGAGGCTGCCTCCCAGTGATGCTTTTCATGCTAGCTTTCTTGCAAGTCAACATTTAACCTACCACCCACTTGGACTCTAGTGGCATTTAGTGAACTGTGTTTCTTTTCCTTTTATGTGTCCATTTTAATTCAGATCTATAGTTTAAGGTTTTGAGGCTACCGTCCTAACTTTCCTGCCATCCTCACAGCTCCCAGCATTGTACTCCTTACGAGGTCAGGTTGTATGGTGTTTAGGAGGGCAGGCTCCTAGTGTAAAGCCCAGCTTGTCCACTTACTACCTATGTAATCTTGGACAGGTGATTTTTCCTCTCCTTTCCTCATTTTTCCCATCTGTAGAGCAATCATGTTGTATTGTTCATAGCATTGTTCAGTGATTTAAATGAGTTAATAAATGTGAAGCATTTTGAACAGTGCCTGGCACACAATAAACTACTACTACTATTATCTAGGAGCCCTAGGAAACCCTGGTGGCATAGTTGTTAAGAGCTATGCCTGCTAACCAAAAGGTTGGCAGTTTGAATCCACCAGCCACTCCTTGGAAACACTATGGGGCAGTTCTACTCTGTCCTTCAGGGTTGCTATGAGTTAGAATCAACCCAACGGCAATGGGTTTGGTTTTTTTTTTGTTAGTGCCACTACCCATTTGCAACTTTGTTTTACTGTGGTGGCTTATGTGTTGCTGTGATGCTGGAATGTATTCCACCGGTATTTCAAGTACCAGCAGGGCCAGCCTTGGTGGATAGATTTCAGCAGAGCTTCCAGATTAAGACAGCCTGGGAAGAAGGACCTGGCAATCTACGTTTGAAAAAATTGGCCAGTGAAAACCTTATGGACAGCAGCAGAACATTGTCTGATATAGTTCCTGAAGATGAGTCCCTCAGGGTGGATGGCATTCAAAACGTGACTAGGGAAGAGCTGCCTCCTCAAAGTAGAATCAACTTTAACGATGTGGATGGAGTAAAGCTTTCAGGACCTTCATTTGCCAATGTTGCATGACTTAAAATGAGTAGAAACATCTGAAAACATTCATTAATAATTGGAATCTGGAATGTTTGAAGTATGAATCGAGGAAAATGGGAAGTCATAAAAAAGGAAATTGAACACTTGAAGATAGATATTCTAGGCATTAGTGAGCTGAAATGGACTGGTATTGGTAATTTTGAATCAGACAATCATATGGTCTACTATGCAGGGAATGACAAATTGAGGAGGAATGACATTGTACTCATTGTCAAAAAGAACATTTCAAGATCTATCCTGAAGTATAATGCTGTCAGTGATAGGATAATATCCATATGTCTACAAGAAAGACCAGTTAGAGGTGGAGTCAACAGGGTGCTATAGACAGAAGCACTATGCCATACCTGTGCAGCAAAAACCTGAAAAACTAAGTAAGAAAGACACAAACATCAATCCTGGAGCCCTAAGCATCAAATGAAGGAATAAAGAACTAGATCAAGCACTGAATGGAAAAATAAACTGACATAAAACCGAGAATAAGGAGAGCTACAGAGTGGAGGTCCCCTGCCAGCTAACAAGGCACGGATTCACCATCTTGGAATATAGCCACCAACAATCCTGGACAGGGAGTATGGGACAGCAACCTCATGGAGCTCCCAATAGGAGACAGAACACATGCTACGCACTTCACTTCCTCTTCCTTACCTCCTGCCTCTCTGCACTGTGCACCAAGTGCTGTACCCCCACGCGGCACTTACACAGACCTCTGAACTCCCAGACCCCACCGCAGACCCACTCCCAGACCCACTCTACCAGCCCTAGTTCATGCCACAAATGAACCATCCTTGCCCCTCCTCATCCCCCTTGCTAGACTTGCCCTGCTGCACTGTAGCTGAGTGACTGGCCTGGCCCACCTGGACAACTTGGTGACAAATATCTGCCCACAGATAAGCAAGCAACAAAACATGCCCAGGCCACGTGCACAATCATAACCAAATAAAACAAAAAAGCAAGATGAAACAAACAAATTTACAATCAATAAACAAAGAAAATAATTCCTGAATGTATTGGAAACAGCAGACAATATCAAAACATATAAAAACAGGTCAGGATGGCTCCAGTAAGCAACCAAAATAAAATACCAGGTGACCTTCCGGTAGAAGAAAAGTCCCTGGAACTACCTGACAGGGAATTCAAAAGTCTAATATTCAGGGCTCTCCAAAAGATTAAGAAACAGATGAAGGAAAACAGACAAAACTAAGGAAAAAATAGAAAAAATTGTGGAAAATACAGACGTAATCAGGGGAAACACAGACAAAGCAATGGAAGAATTCAGGAAAATAATACAAGAACAAAATGTCAAAATAAATAATTAGAAATCATACAAAAACAGCAATTAGAAATCCAAACAATAAACAAAAAGGTTTCAGAAATGGATAATGCAATAGAAGATTTTAGGAGCGAATGTGAGACAATGGATGACAGGATCAGTGAAATTGAAGACAAATCTTTGGAAACACTCTGTTTGAGGAAAAATCAGAGAAATGAAGAAAAAAGAAGAAAACCTAAGAATTAAGTGGGATAAAATAAACAGTAAAAATTTGAATCTGATCAGAGTTCCAGAACAGGAAGAGAAAATGGAAAACACAGAGGGGATCACTGAAGAATCGCTGACAGAAAATCTCCCTAATATCATGAAAGATGAAAAGCTGACCATCCAGAAAGCTCAACGAACTCCATATAGGATAGACCCCAAAAGAAATTCTCCAAGTTATACCATAATCACACTCCTTAAAACCACAGACAAAGAAAGAATCTTGAGAGCAGCTTGAGGAAAAGGAAAAGTCACATACAAAGCGGAAATAATAAGAGTAAGCTCTGATTACTCGGCAGAAACCATGCAGGCAAAAAGGCAATGGGATGACATATATAAAATCTAGAAAAAAAAAAAAAACCGCCAGCCAAGAATAATACATCATGCAAAACTCTCATTCAAATATAATGGTGAAATTAGGACATTTCCAGATAAACAGAAATTAAGGGAATACATAAAAACCAAACCAAACTTACAAGAATTATTAAAGGGAGTCCTTTGGTTAGAGAACCAACAACATCAAACAACAACATGAATCTAGGATGCAAAACAGCATCAGCCAAATACCAACCAAGGTAATGAACTCTTGAGGATAAAACAGAACTAAAAGATTTACAACAGGGAACAAGAGAGGTCAATCTGTAAATAATAACAACATCAGAACAATAAAAGAGGGAATAAACGGTGTAGGTATAGTATATAACTTTCAAATGAGAAGAAGTCAAGGTGATATCAAGTAATAAAAGACTGGTTTAAACTTAGGAAGACAGGGATAAATTTCAAAGTAACCACAAAGAAAGTTAACAAAACTACTCTTCAAAATAAAGAAGAAAAACATAAAGTCTCAGTGAACACAAAATCTACAAAAACGAAAGAAACAAACAAACAAAAAAATCCACAAATAAAAGAAATTCAGCAAGGAGATTAAGAGGAACAAAGAAAACATCATGACCACCAAAAAAAAGAGAAGCATTGAAACTCACACCTATCAATAATCATACTGAACCTAAATGGCTTAAATAATGAGACAGAGAGTGACAGAATAGATAAGACAAACAGGACCAATCAATATGCTGCCTACAAGAGACACACCTTAAAAACAAAAACATAAATATATTAAAAATCAAAAGATGGAAAAAATATATCAAACAAACAGCAACCAAAAAAGAGCAGGAGGGGCAACACTAATCTCAGATAAAATAGCTTTCAACAAAATCCACCATAAAAGACAAGGAAGGACATTATATAATGATTAAAGGGAAAATACACCATGAGGACATAACCATAATAAATATCTACACACCCAACAACAGGGCTCCAAAATACATAAAACAAAATCTAACAACACTGAAAAGAGAAATTGACAGTTTCACAACAATAGTATGAGACTTCAATACACTGCTCTCAGTAAAGGGCAGAACATCTGGAAAGAAACTCAACAAAGATACAGAAGATTTAAGGGCCACAATCAGCCAATCTGACTTCATAGACATACATAGAACATTCCACCCAACAGCAGTAAATGTACATCCTTTTCCAACGCACAAGGAACATTCTCCACGAATAGACTACATCTTAGGCTACAAATCAACCCTCAACAAAATCCAAAACACTGAGATAATACAAAGCATATTCTCTAATTACAATGCCATAAAAGTAGAAATTAATCAAAGGAAGAGCAAGAAAAAAAAAGAAGAAGAAACTGAATAACACTTTGCTTAAAAACCACTGGGTAATAGCACAATGCTATAAAAGTAGAAATTAATAAAAGGAAGAGCAAGGGAAAAAAAAGAAACTGAATAACACTTTGCTTAAAAACCACTAGGTAATAGCACAATGCCATAAAAGTAGAAATTAAAAAAAGGAAGAGCAAGGGAAAAAAAAAAGAAACCGAGTAACACTTTGCCTAAAAACCGCTGGGTAATAGAAGAAATCAAAGATGGAATAAAAAATCCGTAGAGTCAAACAAGAATGAAAACACATCATACCAAAACCTTTGGGACACAGCAAAAGCAGTACTCATAGGTCAATTTATAGCAATAGATGAAAACATCAAAAAAAGAAGAAAGGGACAAAATCAAAACATTAGCTATACAACTCAGACAAATAGAAAGAGAACAGCAAAAGTAGCCCGCAGCCACCGGAAGAAAGGAAATAATAAAAATCAGAGCAGAAATAAATGAAATGGAGAACAGAAAAACAATAGATAGAATCAATTAAAAAAAAGTTAGTTCTTTGAAAGGATCAACAAAATTGACAAACTACTGGCCAAACTGACAAAATAAAACCAGAAGAGGAGGCAAATAGCCCAAATAAGAAATAAAATGGGGGACATTACAACAGACCAAACTGAAATAAAAAGGATCATAAGAGAGTAATATGAAAAACTGTATTTCAACAAATTTGAAAACCTAGAGTAAATGGACAAATTTCTAGAAACACACTAACTACCTAAGCTAACACAAACTGCTGTTGAAAATCTGAACAGACCCATAAAAAGAGAAGAGATTGAAAAGGTAACAAAAAAACTCCCAACCAAAAAAAGCCCTGGCCAGATGTCTTCACTGGAGAATTCTACCAAACGTTCATAGAAGAGGTCACACCAGTACTACTCAAACTATTTCAGAACATAGAAAAGAAAGTGTATTAGTCATCTAGTGCTGCTATAACAGAATTACCACAAGTGGATGGTTTTAACGAAGAGAAGTTTATTTCCTCACAGTTAAAGTAGGCTAAAAGTCCAAATTCAGGGCATCAGCTCCAGGGGAAGGCTTTTTCTCTCTGTTGGCCTTCTTCTCTTTGGTGTTCCCCCAGACTAGGACCTTCTCGGTACAGGGACCCTGATCTAAAGGATGTGCTCTGCTCTCAGCACTGCTTTCTTGATGGTATGAGGTCCCCATCTTCTCTCTGCTCACTTCTGTCTTTTATATATCAAGAGATTGCCTCAGGACACAATCCAATCTTGTAGATTGAGTTCTGCCTCACTAACACAACTTCCGCCCATCCTCCCTCATTAACATCATAGAGGCAGGATTTACAACATATAGGAAAATCACACAATACCGGGAATCATGACCCAGACAAATTGGTACACATTTTTTGGGGGGCACAATTCAAACTATGACAGGAAGGGATACTTCCAAATTCATTCTAGGAAGACAATATAACCCCGATACCGAAACAGGGCAAAGACACCACAAAAAAAGAAAATTACAGACCAATATCTCATGAATATAAATGCGAAAACTCTTAACAAAATTCTAGCCAACAGAATTTAGCATCATATCAAAAAAATAATACACCATGACCAGGTGGGATTCATATTAGGTATGCAAGGAGGGTTCAACATTAGAAAATCAATTAATGTAATCCACTACATAAATAAAACAAAAGAAAATAATCACATGATCATCTCAATCAGTAAGATAGGAATAAAAGGGAAATTCCTCAACATAATAAATAATAATAAAGGACATCTATACAAAAACAACAGCCAATATCATTCTCAATGGAGAAAGACTGAAAACATTCCCCCTGAGAACAGGAACAAGACAAGGATGCCCTTTATCACCACTCCTATCTAATATTGTGCTGGAAGCCCTAGCTAGAGCAATAGGGCAAGAAAAAGAAATAAAGGGCATCAAAAATAGTAAGGAAGAAATAAAACCATCCCTATCTGAGGATAATATGATACTATACATAGAGAACCCTAAAGACTTCACAAGAAAACTACTGGAACTAATAGAAAGATTCAGTAGAGTAGCAGGAAACAAGACCAACATACAAAAATCAGTTGGATTCCTATATACTAATAAAAAGAACTATGAAAAGGAAATCAGGAAAGCACTACCATTTATAATAGCCAGCCCCTAAAAAAATAAAATACTTAGGAATAAATCTAACCAGGGACATAAAAGACCTATACAAAGAAAACTACAAAACACTACTGCAAGAAACCAAACAAGACCTACTTAAATGGAAAAACATATCACGCTCATAGATATGTAGACACAACATTGTGAAAATGTCAATTTTACCTAAAGCAATCTAGAAACACAATGCAATCCAGATGAAAATACCAACAGCATTCTTTAAAGAGATAGAAAAACTAATCATTAAATTTATGTGGACAGGAAAGAGGCCCTGAATAAGTAAAGCACTATTGAAGAAGAAGAACAAAGTAGGAGGCCTCCCACTACCTGACCTCACAACCTACATACAGCTACGGTAGTCAAAACAGTGTGGTACTGATACAATGACAGACACATTGACCAATGGAACAGAATCAAGAGCCCAGATATAAATCCATCCACCTACAGTCACCTGACCTTTGACACAGGCCCAAAGTCCATTAAACGGGGAAAAGACAAACTTTAAAACAAATGGTGCTGGCAAAACTGGATCACCACCTGTAAAAAAATGAAACAGGACCCATACCTTACACCATACACAAAAACTAATTCGAAATGCATCAAAGACCTAAATATAAAACCAAAAACTATAAAGGCCCTAATACACTGCATAAATAGGATACAAACCATAACTAACAATGCACAAACACCAGAAGATAAGTTAGGTAACAGGGATCTTCTAAAAATTAAACACTTATGCTCATCAAAAGACTTCACCAAAAGAGTAAAAAGAGAACCTACAGACTGGGAAAAAAATTTGGCTATGACATTAGACAAAGGTTTAATCTCTAAAATCAATAGGAAAATCCAATACCTCTACAACAAAAAGATAATTCAATTAAAAAGTTGGCAAAGGATAAGACCAGGCACTTCACCAAAGAAGACATTCAGGTGGCTAACAGACACATGAGGAAATGCTCATAATCACTAATCATTAGAGAAATACAAATCAAAACTACAATGAGATACCCTCTCACCCTGACATTAATGGCACGAATCAAGAAAACAGAAAGTAACAAATGTTGGAGAGGCTTTGGGGAGATTGGAACTCTTATGCACTGCTGGAGGAAATGCAAAATGGTACCACCATTTTGGAAAATGATATGGTGGTTCCTTAAAAAGCTAGAAATAGATACCATATGATCTAACAACCCCTCTCTTAGGAATATATCCTACAGAAATAAGACCTGTCACACGAATAGACATATACATCCCCATGTTCATTGCAGTATTATTCACATAAGCAAAAATGATGGAAATAACATAAGTGCCTATCAACAGATGAATGGATAAACAAATTATGGTACATACACCCAATGGAATACCATACAATGATAAAGAACAATGATGTATCTGTGAAACATTTCATAATATGGATGAATCTGCAGGGCATTGTGCTGAGTGAAATAAGTCAATCATAAAAGGACAAATATTGTATGAAACCACTATTATAAAAATTCATGAAAATGTTTACATACAGAAAGAAATAATCTTTGATGGCTACTAGGAAGGGGAGGGATGGGGAGGGAAAAACACTAAACAGACAATAGATAAGTAGTAACTTTGGTGAAGGGTAAGACAGTACACAATACTGGGAAAGTCAGCACAACTTGACCAAGGCAAGGTCATGGAAGCTTCATAGACACGTCCGGCCTCCCTGAGGGACTGAATTACTGGGCTGAGGGCTGTGGGGACCATGGTCTCAGGGAACATCCAGCTCAATTGGCATAAAGTAGTTTATAAAGAAAATGTTCTACATCCTACTTTGTTGAGTAGTGGCTGGGGTCTTAAAAACTTGTGATACATCTACTGGTCCCACCACTTCTGGAGTAAGGGAGAATGAAGAAAACCAAAGACTCAAGGGAAAGATTAGCCCAAAGGACTAATAGACACATGACTACCACAGTCTACACCAGACTGAGTCCAGGACAACTAGATGGCACCCGACCAATGCTACTACCACCGACTGCTCTGACAGGGATCACAACAGAGGGCCCTGGACACAGCTGGAGATAAATGTAGAACAAAATTCTAACTCACAGAAAAAGACCAGACTTACTGGTTTGACAAAGACTGGAGAAACCCCAAAAATATGGCCCCCGGACACCCTTTTAACTCAGTAATGAAGTCACTCCTGAGGTTCACCTTTCAACCAAAGATTAGACTGGCCTATAAAACAAACAATAACACATGTTGCTCAACCATGTATGTGAGACTAAATGGGCACACCAGCCCAGGGGCAAGCATAATAAGGCAGGAGGGGACAGGAAAGCTAGATGAATGGAAATGAGGAACTGAAGGTTGAAAAGGGGAGAGGGTTGGCAGGTCATGGGGTTGGCAACCAATGTCACAAAACAATGTGTATTGTGTAATGAGAAACTAATTTGCTCTGTAAATTTCCACCTAAAGCACAATAAAGAATAAAAAGAAGAAAGACCAGTTAATACAACTATTATTCAAATTTACTCACCAACCTCCAATGCCAAATATGAAGAAATTGAAGATTTTTACCAACTTCTGCAGTGTGAAATTGATCAAACATGCAATCAAGATGCATTGATAATTACTGATGATTGGAATGCGAAAGTTGGAAACGAAGAAGGATCAGTAGTGGAAAAATATGGCCTTGGTGAAAGAAATGATGCTGGAGATAGCATGAAAGACTTTTGCAAGACCAATGATCTATGCGTTGGCAATACCTTTTGTCAACAACATAAACAGCGGCTATACATGTGGACCTCACCAGATGGAATATACAGGAATCAGATCAAGTATATCTGTGGAAAGAGACAATGGAGAAGCTCAATATTATCAGTCAGAACAAGGCCAGGAGCCTATTGCAGAACAGGCCATCAATTGCTCATATGCAAGTTCAAGTGGAAGCTGAAGAAGATTACAAGTTCTTGAGAGTCAAAGTATGACCCTAAGTATATCCCACCTGAACTTAGAGACCATCTCAAGAATAGATTTGACATATTGAACACTAATGACCGAACACCAGATAAGTTGTGGGATGACATCAAAGACATCATACATAAAGAAAGCAAAAGTCAATAAAAAGACAGGAAAGAAAGAAAAGACCAAAATGAATGTCAGAAGAGATTCTGAAACTTGCTCTTGAACATAGAGTAGCTAAAGCGAAGGGAAGAAATAATGAAGTGAAAGAGCTGAACAGAAGATTTCAAAGGGTGGCTCAAGAAGACAAAGTAAAGTATTATAATGAAAGGTGCAAAGACCTGGAGTTAGAATACCAAAAGGGAAGAACATGCTCAGCATTTCTCAAGCTGAAAGAACTAAAGAAAAAATTCAAGCCTCAAGTTGCAATATTGAAGGATTCTATGGGGAAAATATTAAATGATGCAGGAAGCATCAATAGAAGATAGAAGGAATACACAGAGTCACTCTACCAAAAAGAACTGGTCAACGTTCAACGGTTTCAGGAGGCAGCATATGATCAGGAACTGATTGTATTGAAGGAAGAAGTCCCAAGCTGTACTGAACTCCAGGAAATGACTGCATACCAATTCAGATGATTCAACAAACAGATGCAATGCTGGAAGCTCTCACTCATCTATGCCAAGAAGTTTGAAAGACAGCTACCTGGCCAACCAACTGGAAGAGATTCATATTTGTGCCCATTCCAAAGAAAGATGATCCAACCAAATGCAGAAATGATCGAACAATATCATATGCAAGTAAAGTTTTGCTGAAGATAATTAAAAAATGGTTGCAGCAGTAGACTGACAGAGAACCGCCAGAAATTCGAGCCCGATTGAGAAGTAGTTGTGGAACGAGGGATATCATTGCTAATGTCAGATGGACCTTGGCAGGAAGCAGAGAATACCAGAAAGATGTTTACTTGTGTTTTACTGACTGTGCAAAGGCATTTGACTGTGTGGATCATAACAAATTATGAATAACATTGGAAGAATGGGAATTCCAGAACACTTAATTGTGCTCATGTGGAAACTGTCAATAGACCAAAGGCAGTCATTCAAACCGAAAAAAGGCATACTGTGTGGTTTAAAATCAGGAAAGGTGTGTGTCACCATTGTAACCTTTCACTATACTTATTCAATCTGTATGCTGAGCAAATAATCCGAGAAGCTGGACTATATGAAGAACTCTGCATCAGGACTGAAGGAAGACTCATTAACAACCTGTGATATGCAGATGAAACAACACTGCATGCTGAAAGTGAAGAGGACTCGAAGCACTTACTGATGAAGATCGAAGACTACAGCTTTCAGTATGGATTACACCTCAACATAAAGAAAACAAAAATCCTCACAACTAGACCAATAAGCAGCATCATGATAAACAGAGAAAATATTAAAGTTGTCAAGGATTTCATTTTACTTGGATCCACAACCAACCCTCATAGAAGCAGCAGTCAAGAAATCAAACAATGTATTGTATTGGGCAAAACTCCTGCAAAAGACCTCTTTAAAGTGTTAAAAAGCAAAGATGTCACTTTGAGGACTAAGGTGCACCTGACCCAAGCCATCTACTCGTTATCTATTAAGTAGTCGGCATTTAAATTCTGTCAGAGGCAAAGGTATTCCTAGTCACTGCTTCTCCACTCCTCTACCAAGGCTTTAAACTACCCTTCTATCCCTTGGCTGGACTATTGTGATATACTTTTTTTTAAAATTGCTTTAAAAATGTAAACAGCACCACATCTGCCAGTTGAATAAATTTTGCATATGCAATTCATTGATTGACCATTGATTGACATTGATTGACATTTAGGTGGTTTCTACCTCTTGGCTATTATGAATAATGATACTACAAACACTCATGTACAAGTTTTTGTGTTTTCATTTCTCTTGAGTTTATACCTAGGAGTAGAATTGCTGGGTCATGAGGTAAGACTGTTTAATTTTTTGAGAAATTGCCAGACTGTTTTCCAAAGTGACTGTGCCATTTTACTTTCCCACCAGCAATGTGTGAGGGTCCCGGCTTCTCCACATCCTCACCTCAAAAACTTCACCTGTTTTTAATCTGTCTTTTTTATTATAGTCATCCTAGTGAGTATGAAGTCGTATCTCACTGTGATTTAGATTTATATTTTGCTAATGATATTGAGCATCTTTTCATGTGCTTATCGGCCATTTGTATATCTTCTTTGAAGAAATGTCTCCTCAAACCCTTTGCTCATTTAAAAAACTGCGTTATTTGTCTTTTTATTTTGGAATAGTAAGAGTTCATTGTATATTCTGGATACTAGTCTCTTATCAGTATATTACTTGCAAATATATTTTCCAGGTCTGTGGGTTGTCTTTTCACTTTCTCGAAGGTGTCTATCATGGATTGAATTATGTCCCCCCAAAATATCTGTCAACTTGGCTGGGTCATGATTCACAGTATTGTATAATTGTGTACCATTTTGTAATCTGATGTGATTTCCTTATGTGTTGTAAATTCAACCACTATGATCAAATAAGATGGATTAGCGGCAGTTACACTGATGAGGTATACAAGATTGGATAGTGTCTTAAGCCACTCTATTTTGAGATATTAAAGACAGAAGTGAGCAGAGACACATGGGAACCTCATACCACCAAGAAAGCAGTGCTGGGAGCAAAGCATGTCCTTTGGACCTAAGGTTCCTGTGCTGAGATGCTCCCAGACCAAGGGAAGACTGATGCATCACAAGGACCTTCCTCTAGAGCTGACAGAAAGAGAAAGCCCTCTCCTGGAACTGAAGCCCTGAATTTGGACTTGTAGCCTACTGGACTTTGAGAGAATAAATTTCTCTTTGTTAAAGCCATCAACTTGTGGTATTTCTGTTATAGCAGCACTAGATGACTAAGACAGTGTCATTTTCAGGAATCTGCTGAAAATTTAAGTGGAAAGTCAACAGACTTATGAAAACTTTGTTGGAAAATAATTTGATTTAGGATATTCACAATTCCCATTCAAGAATATGGCATGTCTCTTAATTTATTCAATAATTATCAAATGCATTTTGCTTTCTTCATGTATGACATCCTTGATGTCATCTCACAACTTGTCTGGTGTTCCGTCATTATCTATTCATCTATTTAATCTATTCATTGTTGGTGTTCAGTGTGTCAAATCCATTCTTCAGATGGTCTCTAAATTCAGGTGGGATATATTCAAGGTTGTACTTTGGCTTTCATGGACTTGTTTTTATTTTCTTCAGCTTCAACTTGAACTTGCATATGAGCAATTGATGGTCTGTTCCACAGTCAGCCGCTGTCTTTGTTCTGAGTGATGATATTGAGCTTTTCTATCATCTCTTTCCACAGATATAGTTGAACTGATTCCTGTGATTTCTATCTGGTGAGGCCCACAGGTATAGCTGCTATTTATGTTGCTGAAAAAAGGTACTTGCAATGAATAAGTTGTTGGTCTTGCAAAATTCTATCATGTGATCTTTGGTTTTGTTTATATCACCAAGGCCGTATTTTCCAACTAAAATCCTTTTTCTTTGTTTCCAACTTTTGCATTCCAATTGTCAGTAATTATCAATGCATCTTGATTGCATGTTTGATCAATTTCAGACTGCAAATACCATCAGGGTCACCTATGGTGGACAGGTTTTAGCAGCGCTTCCAGGCTAAGACAGACTAGGAAGAAGGACCTGGTGGTTTACTTCTGAAAAAACTGGCCAGTGAAACCCTTATGAATAGCAGTGGAACATTGTCTGGTATAGTGTCAGAAGATGAGTCCCTCAGGTTGGAAGGCACTCAAAATACTACTGGAGAAGCGCTGTCTCCTGAAAGTAGAGTTGACCTTACTTATGTGGATGGAGTAAAGTTTTTGGGACCTTCATTTGCTGATGTTGCACGACTTAAAATGAGAAGAAACTACTGTGAACATCAATTAATAAATGAAACATGGAGTGTACAAAGTGTGAATCTAGGAAGATTGGATGTGGTCAAAAATGAAATGGAATGCTTGAAGATAGATATCCTAGGCATTAGTGAGCTGAAATGGACTGGTATTGGCCATTTTGAATCAGACAATCATATATGCTAAGAATGACAAATTGAAGAGGAATGGTTTCACATTCATAGTCAAAAAGAACGCTTCAACATATATCCTGAAGTACAATGCTGTCAGTGAAAGGATACTATCCATAAGCCTACAAGAAAGATCAATTAATATGACTATTATTCAAATTTATGCACCAACTAGTAATGCCAAAGGTGAAGAAACTGAAGATTTTTACTATTACTGTAACTAACACAAAAGATGCATCCAACAAATATTTGAAAGGTTGGATAAAAGGGTCTGGAAAATGTAGACACTTGATAAGTTTTTGTGCTGGAGATTCTGTAACATAAAGCTAATAAATGGTAAATTATATAGTGATCCAACTCAGGTGATGGTTATTAAGGTTGATTTTTTAAATAAGAATAAAAATCCCTAAGGGGAGAGGAAATGAAGCACGGTGAACCATAGGTTCCTCCATATGGCTGGGAGTCCGCTTAAGTGACTGGGGCTGGTTCCCACAAGACAATAGGCAACCTCATATAAGTGTCTCTGTGCAAGGTTTGTGGGTTTGCTGCCACATCTCTGGTTCCTCTATGTCCTCTTCGCATTGAGGCTTACTCTGGGTCAGGTACAGTTGCTATGCAATATCTCTTTTAAACTTTACAGTGGTGAGAGGTAGATATTACCATCTCCATTTTTTATAGCTAGGGAGCCTGTAGCTTGAAGGGGTTAAGTAACTTGCCCAAAGTCATCCAGTAAGAACTGGTTGAACAGTCATTTGGACTCAGGTCTAACTCCAAAGCCCATTTCTTTATCTTTTTAAAATCTTTCATTGTACTTTAAATGAATGTTTACAGAACAAATAGTTTTTCATTATAAACAGTACACATATTGTTTTATGACATTGGTTACCAACCCCACAACGTGTCAATGCTCTCCCTTCTTGACCTTAGGTTCCCTATTACCAGCTTTCCTGTCCCCTCCTGCCTTCTAGTCCTTGTCCCTGGGCTGCTGTGTCCCATTAGTCTAGTTTTATTTTATGGGGTTGTCTAATCTTTGGCTGAAGGGTGAACCTTGGGAGTGACATCATTACTGAGCTAAAAGGGTGTCCAGGGGCCATACTCTCGGGTTTCTCCAGTCTCTGTCAGGTCAGTAAGTCTGATCTTTTTTTGTGAGTTAGAATTTTGTTCTACATTTTTCTCCAGCTCTGTCTGGGACCCTCTATTGTGATTCCTGTCAGAGCAGTCGGTGGTGGTAGCTGGGCACCACGTAGTTGTACTGGACTCAGCCTGGTGGAGGCCATGGTAGTCATGGGCCATTAGTCCTTTGGACTAATCTTTCCCTTGTATCTTGTTTTCTGCATTCTCCCTTGCTCCTGAAGGGGTGACACCAGTGGAGTATCTTAGATGGCTGCTCATAGGCTTTCAAGACGCCAGACTGTACTCACCAAGGTAGACGTAGAACATTTTCTTTATAAACTATGTTTTGCCAATTGAGCTAGATGTTCCTTGAGACCATGGTCCCCATAGCCCTCAGCCCAGTAATTCGGTCCCTCAGGGAGGCCGGATGTGTCTATGGAGCTTCCATGACCTTTCCTTGTACAAGTTGTGCTAGTTTCCCCAGTATTGTGTACTGTTTTTCCCTTCACCAAAATTACCACTCATCTATTGTCTATTTAGCATCCCTCCCACCCCTCCCATCCATCATAACTATCAAAGATTGTTTCTTTCTCTGTGTAAACCTTTTCATGAGTTTTTACAGTAGTGGTCTCATACAATATTTGTCCTTTTGTGATTGACGTATTTCACGCAGCATAATGTCCTCCAGTTTCATCCATGTTATGAGATGCTTCACAGATTCATCATTGTTCTTTATCGTTGCATAATTCTCCATTGCGTGTATGTACCATAGTTTGTTTATCAATTCATCTGTTGGTGGGCATCTAGATTGTTTCCATCTTTTTGCTACTGTGAACAATGCTGCAATGAACATGAGTGTGCATATGTCTATTCGTGTGATGGCTCTTTTTTCTCTAGGCTAGATTCCTAAGACTGGGATTGCTGGATCATATGGTATTTCTATTTCTAGCTTTCTAAGGAAGTGCCGTATGGTTTTCCAAAATCGTTATATCATTTTGCATTCCCACTAGCAGTGCATAAGAGTTCCAATCTCCCCACAACCTCTCCAACAATTGTTATTTCCAGTTTTTTTGATTTGTGCCAGTAATGTCGGGGTGTGATGGTATCTCATTGTAGTTTTGATTTACATTTTTCTTATGTTGGTTCCTTGAATGTCTTCTTTGGTGAAGTGTCTGTTCATTTCCTTTGCCCGTTTTTTAACTGGACTATTTGTCTTTTTGTTGTAGAGGTGTTGGATTTTCTTGTAGATTTTAGAGATTAGACCCTTGTCGGATATGTCATAGCCAGAATTTTTTTCTCACTTTGTAGGTTCTCTTTTTACTCTTTTGGTGAAGTCTTTGGAAGAGCAAAGGTATTTGATTTTTAGAAGATCCCAGTTATCTAGCTTATCTTCTGGGGTTTGTGTGTTGATGGTTATGGTTTGTATCCTGTTAATGCTGTGTATTAGCCTGTAGCATTGGTCCTATTTTTTCTTCTATGAACTTTATAGTTTTTGGCTTTATATTTAGGTCTTTGATCCATTTTGAATTAGTTTTTGTATGTGGTGTGAGGTATGGGTCCTGCTTCATTCCAAAGCCTATTTCTTACGGGTGTACAGATTTGGGTTCAACATACAGGAGTGCTTTTTAACATATGAAAATGTCTCAAATAGAGGCTGAGCAGTGTGAAATGTGGTAAGTCTCCCATCACTGGCGGGGTTCAAGCAGAAGCTGAGGAGGAGGGGTATTGTAACAGTTCCTTTGCATGGGCATAAGATTTGGACAAATGGCCTCTGAAGTCTTTTCCCTTCTGTGCAGGCTGAAAAACTCCTAAATATTATTCAAGGTATTATACATACATGTGTGTATTTGCTATGGAAATTCTTTTTGTTTCCCAAGGAAACTCTTGCTAACCAATCCAGGGACAGGATAGTCTCATTGGAAGCACCAGTGGTCACGCCATTAATTTGGTATTAGTTCATAGTCTGGTATTGCCAAGAACTGAGCCCTTAGCTTTTATTCAGATTCTTTTTCTCCAAGTCTGATCTACTCATAAACCTTTCAGAGTTTGAAGTAGATTCATGTTGTTAACTCCTGATTTTCAAGTAGGAAAACAAGTTTTAAGTGACTTCTTGTATCTCAGGTTTATATTTAAGGTTAGATAAGTTATAGTAGACAAAGGGCTACTTTTGGGACCTTGGAGTTAAGTTCTGCTGTCTAAAATGCCAACAGGGGTTACTTAAGTCCTTTCTGCAGTGACTCTTGAATTGAGGGATTTATTAATTGCTTTTTTGTTTGCCTTTTATGATGATTCATCAACACTTGCAAGAAATAAGAAAGTACTGAAGTAGGCTAACATATATGAAACACCACAGCTTATGTGAGAATAGCAATGATCTCTCATGGGGGTTTTCTGTAGAATTATTGCAGAGAGCAGTTGGGGTGATCTCCCCAAAACACTGTCCCCACAGGCATTACAGCAGAAAAACAGACTGTGGCACAGAACAGACCTGGGACCATAGCCTGGCTCCAACCTAAGTCTCAGTTTCCTCATCTGTAAAAAGGGGATGATAAAGCCTGCATCACTGGTTCTTTAAACCAAACAATAGTTTAGATTAACTAGTAAAAAGTGTCTGCCTTGAGCATTGTGCTTTTTTAAGGTCTGTCTATATGGGATCAAATTGACAACAGCAACTCAAAAGATTAGATAGGAAACTTAGGGTGCAGTGAGTTTATGTTAATGGGGGAGGAACGATTTAGAGAAGAGGGTGAGAATGGTTGCACAACTTGAAGAATGTAACCAATGTTACTGAATAGTACAGGTAGAAATTGTTGAATTGGTGTATGCTCTGCTGTGTATATTCTCAACAACAACGACATCTCATTTCTGGCCTGTGGTGAAGATTAATTGAGACAGAATGTGTTAAAGCACCTAACACACTGCCCAACTCATAGTGGATGCACCAATTAAGATGCTGTCAGTGGTAAGCAACAAAAAAATAAATCCAAACTGGCTTAAATAACTAGGGAATTTATTGCTTTATGTCACTGAAAACCCAGAGGGCAGGCTTCTGGGTTGTTGTAACCCAGTTGGCCAATCATGTTACCAAGGCGTTTCAATATGTTAGCTTCATCCCAGACTGCCTCCCTGCCTTCTGGCTAGATGGATGAGATCATTGTCCAGGAGTACATGCTTCCTCTCAATGTCAGAGAGAGAGAATTTTCTCCCTCTATCATGGAAAATAAATCTGGGCTTCCTTCTTATTAAGCCATCTTTGGTCCATGAGCTCTCCTCCCCTGAACCAGTGGCTGTTGCCTGTGAAATGCCAAGTGTTGATTGGCTAGGTCTGCTTTGGGTACCTGTTGTGGGTTAAATTGTGTCCCCTAAAATGATATGTTCAAGTCCTAACTCCTGGTACCTGTGAATGTGACCATTTGAAAGTAGAGTCTTTGCAGATGTAGTCAAGCTAAGATGAGGTCATACTAGATTAGGGTGGGCCCTGATCCAATGACTGATGTCCTTATAAGAAGAGGAAAATTTGGACATAGAGACACAAGGGAAAGAATGCCATGTGATTGGAGTGATGTGTCTACAAGCTAAGGAATGCCAAGGATTGCAGCAATATCAGAGGCAAGAGGCAAGGAAGGATTCTTCTCTAGAGACTTCAGAAGGGGCATGGCCCTGCCAACACTTTGATTTTGGACTTCTGGTCTCCAGAACGGGGAGAGAATAAATTTTTGTTGTTGTAAGCCACCCAGTTTGTTGTAATTTGTTACAGCAGCCTTAGAAAACTAATACAGTGCCTATCCCCAAACCAATCACTGGGGCAAGAGAGATAAAATAACTTTGATGGGCTCAAACCAATTGGAGCTCACACCTACACAAACCTCATGCTTAAAGGGGGTGGAATTCATTCTAGAGGGGCAACCACCAGGTGTACTGCAGCAGGTCCAATAATATTGTTATTGTTGTCCTATCAATAACACAATTCCACATTCTGGAGAGTAAATTTCCTTAGGCCTGATACTGAGTGCTCCCCTGTTTTAAATAGAAACCATTGTCTTTTGGATTCTAAGAAATATTACATTGTTTTGTTCAGGTCTATACCCTAATCATAAAGCCACATTCTTCAAGTGCTTCTTCAGTGAGTTTTAAGTGAATTCTTAGGTCAGAGCTGGCCTAGATCCAAAGCTTTCTTTTCTATGAAGGTGGTGATAGTGGTGGTGGTATCCTCATTCATCTGAAGCGAGAAAGAGCTGGAAAAAATTTAAAGCCATCAGCTATTTGGACCTGCCACCCAGCTGGCTATGAAGTCTTTTATCACATGGCATTTTACCCTGTGGACCAACTCCAGGAGGTGAACATATTACACGCACTAGATGAGAAGCATATTTGTGGCTTTGAAAGAGGATGGGCATGAAGACATTTCAGCTGATGAATGACCTGTTGATGGGCAGGTGCTGCCATTTACAGATGAGCTCTGGGAAAAGTGGTGGGAAGGGGAAAGAAATGGAGGGCAACTTTTTAACTTCTCAGGCTTGCAGCTCCCACCTGAAGGTAATCACAGCTGCCAGTGGGGAAAATAAAAAGAAGTCCATTGGCTCTGGTTTTCTGCAGATCTCTGTGATGGATAATCATCTCTTACATTTTTTTACATGACTTTATAGTCCTGTCTGTCATATATGTTTGTCTAACAGAAGTTGAGTTCAGCATTCCCTCTGGAGATGTGTATGAGACAGATCTTGCATTCCTTGCCACTGACATCTTTCACACCTCACAGGACAAGGCAACTTTGCCCTTGGTGGCCCATTTTTTTCCCTCAGAAATTTAGGAGACACGTAGGACTCAGCTGTGCTTCCCAACAGTGAAGCAGTGATGAGGAGGTTCTTAGGCAATACCACGTTCTGGGGGGAGCAAAACGTCAGTGGTTGTGTTACTACTATTGCTGTGACAAATTACCACAAACTCAGTGGCTTAAAACAACACAAATTTATTATCTTACAATTCTGGAGATTACAAGTCCTAAAATAAAGATGTTAGCAGGGCTGTTTTCCTTCTGGAGGCTCTAGGGAAGAAGCTGTTTCCTTGCCTTTTCCAGCTTCTAGAGGCCACCTGCATTTCTTGGCTCATGACCCCTTCCTCCAACGTTAAGATTCACAGTGTAGTATTTTCATATCTCTCTCTCTCTTTCTGACCTCTTGTCCCTTCTTCATGTCTCCTTCTCTGACCCTCCTGCCTCACTTTATAAAGGCCCTTGTGATTATATTGGGCCCACCTGGATAATCCAGGATAATCTTTCATCTCAGAATCCTTAAACACATCTGCTAAGTCCCTTTTGTCAGGGATAGTAACATATTCACAAGTTTTAGAGATTCGGATATGGACACCTTTGGGAGGGGCATTGTTATGTCTCCATAGTGGTCTGGTTTTTTCTTTTCATCAGTTTGATCTTTATTTTTCCTTTTAAAATTGATTTATCTTTTATTTCAAATAAATATTCATAGGGTTCAAAAAGGAAAATCCAAAAAAGACATACAGATGGTCAACAAGCATGTGACAAGATGCTCAAAGTCATTAGTCATTACCCATTGCCATTGAGTTAATTCCAACTCAGAGCGACCCCATGTGACAGAGGAGAACAGCTGCAGAGAGTTTCCAAGGCTGTAATCTTTAAGGAAGCAGACTGCCACATCTTTCTCTCATGGGGTGGCTGGTGGGTTTGAACCTCTGACCTTTTGCTTAGCAGCTGAGGGCTTAACCACTGCACCACAATGACTCCTACATTAGTCATTAAACCCGTTGCCATTGAGTTGATTCCGACTCATAGTGACCCTGTGGGACAGAGTAGAACTGCCCTATAGGGTTTCCAAGGCGCGGCTGGTGGATTCCAACTGTCGACTGTTTTTTTTGTTTAGCAGCCGAGCTCTTAACCAGTGCATCACCAGGGCTCCACATTAGTTATTAGGTAAATGCAAATCAAAATTACAATGAGATACCACTTCACACCCATTAAGATGGCTGTTATAAAACATAGAGAAAATAACAAATGTTGGTGAGGATGTAGAGAAATTGGAACTCTCATCCATTGCTGGTGGGAATTTAAAATGGTTTATTTTAAATGTGGAAAACAGTTTGGCCCTTCCTCCAAAGGTTAAACATATATGACCAACAATTCCACTTCTAGGTATATACTCAAATAATTGAAAACAAGTACTGGAGGAAATACCTGTACAAAAATGTTTATAGCAGCACTGTTACATAATAGCCAAAAAGTAGAAGCAACTAAAATGTTCATCAATAGATGAATGAATAAACAAAATGTGGTATATACATGCAATGAAATATTATTCAGCCATAAAATAGAATGAAGTACTGATACATGCTATGATGTGTATGAACCTTGAAAACATTATACTAAGTGAAAAAAAACAGTTATAAAAGGTCACATATTGTATTATTCCATTTATGTGAAATGTCCAGAATAGGTAAGTCCACAGAGGCAGAAAGCAGATTGGTGGTGGCCAGGGATGAGGGCGGGGAGGGTAAATGGGGAATGATGGCTAATAGGTATGGAGTTCTCTTTTGGGATGATGAAAATGTTTTGAAATTTGATAAAGATGGTGGTTGTACAACACTGTGAATTGTACAAGTTAAGACGGTCAATTTTTATGTTTTGTGAATGTCAGCTCAACTAAAAAAAACAATTAAGAAGTTATACATTGAAAAATCTTGCTTTTACCTCTGTGGCCCTCTACCCCATTTTTCTTCTGCATATGGGTAATTACTTTTAATAGTTCATTGTATATCCTTCCATGTTTCTTCATCCAGAAATAAGTAGATATAAACTTTGTTGTTGTTAGGTGCCTTTGAGTTGGTACTGACTCATGGGCCACCCTATGTACAACAGAACAAAACACTGTCCATTTTTGCATAACAATCATTGTTATGCTTGAGCCAATTGTTGAAGCCACTGTGTCAATCCTTGTCGTTGAGAGTCTTCCTCTTTTTAGCTGACCCTCTACTTTACCACACATGATGTCCTTCTCCAGGGACTGGTCTCTCCTGATAACATGTACAAAGTAAGTGAGATGAAGTATTGAATAAGTACGGTGAAAGGATACAGCCTTGACACACACCTTTCCTGACTTTAATCCATGCAGTATCCTCTTGTTCTGTTTGAAAGACTGCCCCTTGGTCCATGTACAGGTTCCTCATGAGCACAATTAAGTGTTCTGGAATTCCCAGCTTGGAAGCTACTCCCTTACTCTGCGCAGATGCACAGGGACATCCCTGGGGGCATTTCTTTTTTCTTGTTTTGTTTCTTTGTTTTGTTTTCTTCTCTCTCTTATTCCCTTTCTGTCTTTTTCATTTCCAGTCTCTCAATTTATTCATTTTTTTCATTTACGCTTTTTCTTTGTTTTCTTTTTGTTTTTCCCCATTTCTTAGTCTCTCATCTCTCCACTCCAATAACAAGCTCCCTTAGCACTCTTTTTTGTTTGTGTGTATGTTTTTCACTCCTGTTCCTCTCTCCTCTCTCTTTTCTTTCTCATACCCATCTTAGCTCCACACATCACAATCTACCCCCTCCTTCCTGCCTGCCCGCACTGTGCACTGAACATCACACTCCCAAGCAGTACAAGCATGGCCTACTGGAAACTGCCCTGCACTGATTCCCAGTCTGCACTGTCAGTGCTGGTATGTGCCACAAACAACCTATCCCAGCAACTCCCCTTCAGCTGGATCTGCCCTGCTGTAGCATACCAGAGTGACTGACCCTGCCCGTTGGAGAAGGAGGTGAAAAGTATCATGCCCACAGATGAGCAAACAACAAAGAATGCACAGCCCACCTGCTCAGACATAATAAAATAAAACAAAATAGCAGGATGAAACAAACAAATCTACAATCAATAAATGAGGAAAATAACCACTGAATGCCCCGAAGACAGCAGACAATATCAAAACATTTACAAAAACAGGACAGGATGGTTCCAGTAGGCATCCAAAATAAAACACCTGATGACCTTCCAGTAGAGGAAAAGGCACTAGACCTAGCTGATAGGGAATTCAAATCTCTAATATCCAGAATTATCCAAGAGTTGAAGCAAAGAGCAGACAAAAATGAGGAAAAAATAGACAAATTCATGGAAAAGGCTGGCAAATTCATGGAAAATACAGACAAAACAATGGAAGAATTCAAGAAAATAATACAGGAACAGAATGCTAAAATAAATTCACAACTAGAAATCATACAGAAACAACAATTAGAAATCCAAAAAATAACAAGATTTCAGAAATGGACACTGTCACAGAAGGGCTGAGGAGCAGGTTTGAAATGATGGAAGACAGGATCAGCGAAATTGAAGCCAAACACTTGGATACAACTCTGTTTGAGGAAAAATCAGAGAAAAGAACAAAGAAAAATGAGGAAACCCTGATAATTATGTGGGATACAATCAAAAGCAAAAATCTTCGAGTGATTGGAGTTCCAGAACAGGAGGAGAAAACAGAAAACACAGAGAGGATCATTGAAGAATTGCTGACAGAAAACTTACCCAACATCATGAAAGATGAAAAGCTGACCTTCCAAGAAGCTCAAAGAACCCCATATAGGATAGACCCCAAAAGAAAATCAGCAAGGCATATCATAATCACACTCGTTATAATCAAAGACAAACAAAGAATCCTGAGAGCAATTCTAGAAAAACAAG
Organism: Dugong dugon; assembly: GCA_030035585.1. Classification (NCBI taxonomy): domain Eukaryota; kingdom Metazoa; phylum Chordata; class Mammalia; order Sirenia; family Dugongidae; genus Dugong; species Dugong dugon. The sequence continues at coordinate 56,633,371 of CM057466.1, forward strand.
AAGTCACATACAGAGGAGAAACAATAAGACTAAGCTCGGATTATTCGGCAGAAACCACGCAAGCAAGAAGGCAATGGAATGACATATATAAAACCTTGAAAGAAAAAGATTGCCAGCCAAGAATAATATATCCTGCAAAACTCTTGTTCGGACATGATGGTGAAATTAGGTCATTTCCAGATACACAGGAATCAACGGACTGTGTAAAACCAAACCTAACTTACAAGACTTATTAAAAGGAGTCCTTCGATCTGAGAACAAACAACATCAGACCACAAGCTGAATATAGGACGCAGGATTGTACTAGCCAGATACCAACCTAGGAAATGAACTCTTAAGGACTATGCAAAACCAAAAGAATTACAACAGGGAACCAGAGAGGTTAATCTGTAAATGACAACAGCATCAGAATAATAAAAGAGGGAATAAATGGTGTAGGTATAGAACCTTCTAATGGAGAGGAAGGCAAGGTGTTACCAAGTAATAATAGACTGGTTCAAATCTAGGAAGATAAGGGTAAATTCAAGGTAACCACAAAGAAAGTTAACAAACCTACTCATCAAAATAAAAACATAAAGTCTCAGTAAAAACAAAACCTATAAAAACAAAAGAAATGAAAAAAAATCCACAAACGAAAGGAGCTCAGCACAGGAGAGTAAGAGAAAGAAAGAAAACATCAGCACCACAAAAAAAGCAATGCAAAATGCAATCTCACTCCTAGGAATATATCCTAGAGAAATAAGAGCTGTCACACTGATAGACATGTGCACACCCATATTCATTGCAACACTGTTCATAATAGCAAAAAGATGGAAACAACCGAGATGCCCATCAACAGATGAATGGATAAACAAACTATGGTACATACACACAATGGAGTACTATGCAATGAGAAAGAATAACAATGAATCTGTGAAGCATCTCATAACATGGATGAAACTGGAGGACATTATGCTGAGTGAAATAAGTCAATCACAAAAGGACAAATATTGTAGGAGACCGCTACTGTAAAAACTCATGTAAAAGTTTACACACAAAAAGAAACAATCTTTGTTGGTTACGAGGGATGGGAGGGGTGGGGGGTGGTAACTAAACAGACAATAGATAAGTGGAAACTTTGGTGAAGGGTAAGAGAGTACACAGTACTGGGGAAGCCGGCACAACTTGGACAAGGAAAGGTCATGGAAGCTCCATAGACACTTCCAAACTTCCTGAGGGACTGAATTGCTGGGTGGAGGGCTGTGGGGACCATGGTCTTGGGAAACGTCTAGCTCAATTGGCATAACACTTTATAAAGACAGTGTTCTACATTCTACCTTGGTGAGTAGTGTATGGGGTCTTAAAAGCCTGTGAGCAGCCATCTAAGATACTCCACTGGTCTCACCCCTTCAGGAGCAAGGGATAATGAAGAAAGCAAGATACAAGGAAAAGATTAGTCCAGAAGACTAATGGACCACAGCTACCACAGCCTCCACCAGACTGAGTCCAGTACAGCTAGATGGTGCCTGGCTACCACCATTGACTGCTCTGACCGGGATCACAGTAGATGGTTCTGGACAGAGCTGGAAAAGGATGTAGAAAAAAATTCTAACTCACAAAAAAAAAGACCAGATTTACTGGCTTGACAGACTGGAGAAACCCCGAGAGTATGGCCCCCGGACACCCTTTTAGCTCGGTGGTGAAGTGACTCCTGAAATTCACCATTCAGCCGGGGATTGGACAGCCTCATAAAACAAAATGGGACTAATGAGGCAAAGCAGTCCAGGGACAAGGACTAGAAGGCAGGAGGGGACAGGAAAGCTGGTGATAGGGAACCCAAGGTTGAGTAAGGATATTGTTGATGTGTTGTGAGATTGTTAACCATTGTCATAGGGCAACATTTGTAGTAACTGTTAAATGAGAAACTATTTTGTTCTGTAAGCCTTCATCTTAAGTAAGAATAACAGCACAATTGGAAGAGCGTAGTTAATGTCACTGAACCGTGTATGTAGAAATTTTTTTAATGGTGTATCTTTGGCTATGTGTATTTTCACCAAAAAAAAAAAAGGTTGAGAAGTTAGAGGGTTAATATGTTGTGGGGTTGTTAACCAATGTCATAAAACAACATGTGTACTACTGTTTCATGAGAAACTATTTGTTCTGTAAGCCTTCACCTGAAGTACAATAAAATATAAAAAAAAAAAAAAATTCTAACTCACAAAAAAAAGACCAGATTTACTGGCCTGACAGACTGGAGAAACCCCGAGAGTATGGCCCCTGGACACCATTTTTGGCTGGTGGTGAAGTCATTCTTGAAGTTCACCATTCAGCTGGGGATTGGACAGCCTCATAAAACAAAACAGGACTAATAAGGCACAGCAATCCAAGTACAAGGACTAGAAAGCAGGAGGGGACAGGAAACTGGTGATAAGGAACCCAAGGTTAGGAAGGGACAGTGTTGACATGTTGTGGGGTTGTTAACCATTGTCATAAGGCAATATGTGTACTAACTGTTAAATGAGAAACTATTTGTTCTGCAAACGTTCATCTAAGCTAGAAAAAAAAAAAAGAATTATCTATGTGAGATCAAATTGACAACAACAACTCAAAACTTGATGAGAAGCCTAGGGGGCAGTGAGTTGAAGATAATGGTGATGGAATAATTTGGAAAAGGATAGTGAGAATAGCAGCACAACTAGAAGAATGTAATCGATGTCACTGAATTGTACATGTAAAAACTTTTGAAATGATGTAACTTTGGCTATGTATATTTTCACCAAAAAAGGTCCTCTAAGGTCGAGAAGGGAGAGTGTTGACATGTCATGGGGTTGTTAACCAATGTCATAGAACAATATGTGTACTGACTGTTTAATGAGAAATTAATTGTTCTGTAAACCTTCATCTAAAGTACAATAAAAAAAATTTAAAAAAATTCTATCATGAGATCTCCCACATCGTTTCTATCACCAAGGCCATATTTTCCAACTACTGTTCTGTCTTCTTTGTTTCCAACACTTCCATTCCAGTCATTAGTAATTATTGGTGCATCTTGATTGCATGTTTGATCAATTTCAGACTGCAGAAGTTGATAAAAATCTTCAATTTCTTCATCTTTGGCCTTAGTGGTCGGTGCATAAATTTGAATAATAGTCATATTAACTGATCTTCTTTGAAGGTGTGTGGATATTATCCTATCACTGACAGCTTGATACTTCAGGATAGATCTTTAAATGTTCTTTTTGACAATGAATGTGACACTATTCGTCTTCAATTGGTCATTCCCAGGATAGTAGACCGCATGATTGCCTGATTCAAAATGGCCAATATATGTTCCATTTCATTTTTGATGGCTTCCAATTTTCCTAGATTCATACTTTATACATTCCATGTTCCAATTACTAATGGATGTATGCAGCTGTTTCTTCTCATTTTCAGTCATGCCACATCAGCAAATGAAGGTCCCAAAATCTTTACTCCATCCACATCATTAAGGTTGACTCTACTTTGAGGAGGCAGCTCTTCCCCAGTTGTATTTTGAGTGCTTTCCAACCTGAGGAACTCAGCTTCTGACACTATATCAGACAATGTTCTGCTGCTATTCATAAGGTTTTCACTGGCCAATTTTTTCAGAAGTAGACCCCCAGGTCCTTTCTTCCTAGTCTGCCTTATTTTAGATGCTCAGCTGAAACCTATCCACCATGGGTAACCCTGCTGGTATTTGAAACACCGGTGGCATAGCTTCCAGCATCACAGCAACACGCAAGCCACCACAAAACGACAAATTGACAGACGTATGGGGAGGTATAAGTATTCTTGTTTTCTCCCTTTTTCTTCATATATATACATATATCAAACGACATATTGCATTGGGCAAATCTGCAGCAAAGGACCTCCTTAAAGTGCTAAATTAAAAAGCAAAGATGTCACTTTGAGGATTAAGAAGTGCCTGACCCAAGCCATGGTATTTTCATTTGCCTCATACGCATGCAAAAGCTGAACAATGAATAAGGAAGGCCAAAGAAAATTGATGCTTTTGAATTATGGTGTTGATGAAGAATATTGACTATACCATGGACTGTCGGAGGAAGGAACAAATCTGTCTTGGAAGAAGTACAGAGAGAATGGTCCTTAGAAGTGAGGATGGTGAGACTTTGTCTCACATAATTTGGACACGTTATCAGGGGAGACCAATCCCTGGAGAAAGACATCAGGCTTGGTAAAGTAGAGGGTCAGTGAAAAAGAGGAAGACCCTCAACAAGATGAATTGTCACAGTGGCTGCTATAATGGGCTCAAGCATAGCAATGATTGTGATGATGGCACAGGACCGGTCAGTTTATTTTTCTGTTGTATGTAGTGTTGCTATGAGTCAGAACTGACTTGACGGCACCTAACAACAACAAAATATATATATGTATTTACTATTTTTCACCTAACATTACATCCTAGAGTTATTTCCATATCCTCAATATTTTTACCTTTGGATGATATTTCATGGGTAGATATAATATAGCTTATTTAATATGAGAAAAAACCAAAATGGATGTCAGAAGAGACTCTGAAACTTGCTCTTGAACATCAAGTAGCTGAAACAAAAGGAAGAAATTATGAAGTAAAAGAGCTGAACAGAAGATTTCAAAGGGCATCTCGAGAAGACAAAGTAAAGTATTATAAGGAAATGTGCAAAGAGCTGGGGTTAGAAAACCAAAAGGGAAGAACACGCTAGGTACTTCTCAACCTGAAAGAACTGAAGAAAAAGTTCAAGCTTTGAGTTGCAATATTGAAGGATTCTACGAGGAAAATATTAAATAATGCAGAAAGCATCAAAAGAAGATGGAAGGAATACACAGAGTCACTATACCAAAAAGAATTGGTTGATGCTCAGCCATTTCAAGAGGTAGCATATAATCAGGAACCAATGGTACCAAAGGAAGAAGTCCAAGCTGCACTGAAGGCATTGGCAAAAAAACTAGTACAGTGCCTATCTCCGAACCAATCATTAGGGCAAGAGGGATGAAATAAATTTGATTGGCTCAGACCAATCGGAGCTCACACCTACCCAAATCTCATGCTTCAAGGGGGTGGAATTCATTCTAGAGGGGCAAGCACCAGGCATACTGCAGCAGGTATCCAATAATATTGTTATTGTTGTCCTATCAATAACACAATTCCACATTCTGGAGAGTAAATTTCCTTAGGCCTGATACTGAGTGCTCCCCTGTTCTAAATAGAAACCATTGCCTTTTGAATTCTAAGAAATATTACATTGTTTTCTTCAGGTCTGTACCCTAATCATAGATCCACATTCTTCTTCTTCATAGAGTCCAGCTCCTCGGATTATTTACTCAGCATACAGATTGAGTAAGTATGGTGGAAGGATACAACCCTGATGTATAAAAAGAATGCAATACGTTTTATGATTTTAAACCACATAGTATCCCCTTGTTCTGTTTGAAAGACTGCCTCTTGGTCTACGTACAGGTTCTTCATGAGCACAATTAAGTGTTCTGGAATTCCCATTTTTTGCCATGCTATCCATAATTTGTTATTATCCACACAGTTGAATGCCTTTGCATAGCCAATAAAACACAGGTTGTGTGTATCAAGAGTTTATTACTTTTATCTGCTCAATAGTATTCCAAGCTTTGGATGTACCACAGTTTGCTTAACAATTCATCAGTTGAAGGACATTTGGGTTGTTTCCAATTTTTGGCTATCACAAATAATGCTGCTATGAAGATTCACACACGAATTTTTGTGTGAGTGTAAGTTTTAATTTCTCTGAGATAAATCCTATCCTCTTTCCTAAGTTATTATGTTTGAGGTGATTTTCTTACAGAACAGCAGCACATAGTTGGATTTTTGTTAAAAATCCATTCTGCCAATGTAGGTCTCTTAATTTATTTATTTGGACTACTTATATTTAATATAGTTACTTACATGTTTGGGTTTAAGCCTACCATTTTATAATTTGTTTTCTGTTTGTTTCCTCTGTTTTTTGTTCCTCTCTTTTCCATCTCAAGTATTCTTTTTGGTTATTTGAACATTCTTTAATATTCTGTTTTAATTTATCTATCATGTTTTTTACTAATCCCATTGTAAAAAGTTTTTTATGGTTGCCCTAGGGATTACAAAATATATCCTTACCTATTATAGTATTTTACCCCTCCAAGTGGAGAAAACTTACAACCACATAGGTCCTTTTACTTCCCCCCTTATGTCATAGTTGTCTTATGTATTATACCTATATAAATTGTATCAAACAATGTTATAATTTTGACTCTCAACATATTTTAAAGAATTTGAGATTTAAAAAGAGTCTATTATGTTTATCCATATACTTACCATTTCTGTTGCGCTTCCTTCATTACTGATGTTCCAAGTTTCCTTCTGGTATTATTTCCCTTCTGTTTGTAGAATGTCTTTTAGAGAGGTCAGCTTGCAACAATTTCTCTTTCCTTTGTTCTGAGAAGATATTTATTTCACCTGCATTTGTGAAGTATATTTTGCTGGATATAGAATTCTGGCTTGACATTTCCTCTTTCGGTATTTTAAAAATGCTGTTCCACTCCCTTCGGACCTCTGTGATTTCTTATGAGATATCTGCAGTATTTCAAATAATTGTTCCCCTATAAGTAACGTCATTTCTCTCTGTTTTCTTTTTTTTGAGATTTCTTCTTTGTCTTTAGTTTTAAGTAGTTTCTGGGCATGGATTTCTTTGAGTTTATCCTGTCTAGGATTTGCTGAGCTTCTTGAATCTGTAGGTTTTATGTATTTCATGAACTTCGGGAAGGTTTCAGTCATTATTTCTTCAAATAATTTTCTACACTGCACTCTTTCCTCTCTACATGAATATTTCTTTTATAAGGATCAGTACAAAGCTGGTTCCTATGAGGAAGAGGTTAAAGATGTTCCTATGAGGTAGAGGTTAAAAATGTTCCAAATGTCTAACTTTTTCAAATTGCTGTACCACTCCATCATCTCTAACATCAACTACTCCTCCTCCCCTCAATACTCTCCCTCCCATCTTTGGGTTCTGTAATTTGCTGCAATGTCTCACAGAACTCACGAACTGTGTTAAGGAAATGGCTCATGTGGTTGTGGAGACTGGCAAACCCCAAATCCATGGGTCAGGTGTAGGCTTCTCCTGATTCACGTGACCGCAAGGGTTGACAAATCTGTATCTGCAGGCCAAACAACAGGCCACTGGCTCACTAGGCTGTGGAAGCTGGCAAATGAGGTCAAATGATAGGCTGCTGGCCCACAGGGCTGCAAAAAATGGTGAATCCCAGAACTGGCAGGCTGACAGCAGGCTGCTGGTTCAAGTCCCAAGAACCGGAGGTCAGACAATGATGAGCCAGACGCAGGATCCAGATGCAGAAAGAGAGAGAGAGCCCTGCCAGAGCACCCACATACAGACGTTGGATGCAGGCCATACCTCAGGAAAGGTCGTGACTTGAGTAAGGATGAGACTTGAGTCACACCTTCTTGCAAGACTGTGAATCAGGGTACATCCCACACTAATCCTGCCTCATTAACATATAGAGGTTTAGGGTTTACAACACATAAAATGGAGGATAATTAGGACAATTACTTCAGATCACAAAATGGAGGACAGCCATACAGTACTGGGAATCATGGCCTAACCAAGCCAACACACAACCATACCTTATCAGGGTTCCATACACCTTATTTGCATGGTTCCACCCAATCACTGTGAGAGAGTCACAGAGACTATGCTTAGAAGGGCCACATTAAGTAATTCACTGCATCACACTCTCCATTTCTGGGATTATGATGACACAAATATAAGGCCTTTGGTATTGTCCTATCGGTCCTAGAAGGCCTGTTCACTTTTTTTTCAATCTTTATTATTTCAGTTGTTTAAATTGGCATACTTCTATTGATCTGTCTTCCAGTTCACTGACTCTTTTCTCTGGCATCTCTATTCTGCTTTTAAGCCTATCAGTGAGGTTTTTCTTTTTTTAAATTTCAGTTATTGTGTTTTCCAGTTCTAAAACTTACATGGATCTTTTTTATATTTCCTAAATCTTTGCTGGAATTTTCTATCTTTCCACTTATTTAAAGAAAGTTTGACTTTACTTTTTGGAGTGTTTTTATAATAGCTGTTATAATCTGTGTTATCTTGGTACTAGCTTCTGTTGATTATCTTTTCATATGCAAGTTGAGACTTTCCTGGTTCTTCATGTGGCGAGTAATTTTGTATTGTATCTTGGACATTTTAAATATTATGTTATGAGTCTCTGGGTCTTGTTTAAATATTATGGAAAATGTTGTTATTTTTACTTTAGCAGATTTGATTCAGACTGCAGGTTCTGAACAGCCTCTGTGGGTTGTGTTTGCAATGTAAGTTCCACTTTAAAAGTCTTTGTGGTGCTATTCAGCTCTGTCCTGTGTGTGTGCCACCCAGTGGCCATTCTCAGATGTGGATGGTGGTCTATGTCATAGTTGACAGTTCTATCTCAAAGTTTCTGGTATACATACATGTTAGGGTCATATTCACCAATGTGCAGCTTGGGGCTAAGCCCAGGGATTCATAAACAACTTGATCAGTTCACTTTTCAGAACTCCTCCCTCTCTACAATCTCTCCAAAACTTTCTGGTTCCTAGGCTCCCGCTTTCAGTCCTCTAATTAGAGAGCTCTGGCTTTATTTGCCTCATTCTGCTGCTCGCTGTCCATGATTATTCATGCATCCAGGACTAAGTGGTAGGAGGACAGAGAAAGAGAAAAAAGCAGAAAGGGTTTGTTCCACCTTTTTGGAGCACCAGGTTCCTCTCCTTCAGCATTTTAGTTTCCTTCAGGCCCCCACTGCTACCGCTGTTGTTGCCATCATGACGCCACAGGATTGCTTGGGGTCTGAGGTGCAAGAGAATGAAGACAAGAAAAAATAAAACAGGGGATCCTCCACTGTTTTTGAGCATTAGGAGACCCTTTTCCTGCTCCTTGAGCCAGAAAGTAGAGGGATTCTCCTGGCACTCTCTCTGTTCATGCGGATACCCACTTTCAGGTTTCAGGCTATGTTTTACCTAGACTGAGGGATATTGAAGTTAAAATATGATAAACTCATCACCAGTTCAATGGCATTTTAAATTCTGATCTTCTCTCCCAGTTTGTCTGTTACTATTTACTTTTCAGAGTCCTCAAATAGCTGCTTCATGTATTCTGTCCAGGTGATAGCTGTATTCATTGGGGCAGACAGGGTGGCGCGTGTTTACTCCATCTTACCTGGAACTGGGGGCCAAGTTTTGAATCACATAGTCAATCTAATCAATATCTAATTAATGGACACTTGGGATATTTGTGTCTTTTAAATTGTGGTTTTTCCGAGAATTCTGTTTTCAGTATTTTTCTCTTGCACCTTCGTAAGAGAGGTTCTCAACCTGGCCTCTCATTAGAATCACTTAGAGATTAAAAAATTAAAATCCCAACGCCAAGCTACACACCAGACAGATTAAACCAGAATCCATGGTGTTGGTGATAATGATTAAAAAAAAAACAAAACAAAACAAGAATCTATTGGAGTAGGACCACCAGGCTTCAGTATTAAACAAACAAACAAATTTAAAAAATTTATATTATCACATTTATTTCCCCATTCACCAATCTGCTTTTCCCACAGGGTGCCCCGTATCATTTAATTTTGTCACCATCCACCAGGCTCCCAAGCTCAGAGTTGGCCTGAACTCAGTTCCAGAATCCACCACACTCAGGCTACTTTCTGTCCTGTCAATGTTAATTTGAAACTATTTTCCAATGTGGTCCCCCATCGCTATTGCTCTTAATTAAGCCCCATCTTGCATCTGGATTATTGCATAGCCATCTCACTGATTTTCTTCTCACTGGTCTCTCTCTTCTTACCAACAGTTCTCACTGCTGCTGGGGGAGTCTTCTTAAGAGAAGAATCTCATCATGTCACTCCCCTACTCGCAAACCTCACTGGCACCTCCTTGCCCATAGTATGGTGTCTAAACCCTTGGACAGCAGGCCTCCACTATCTGGCTTGGACTTCCTCTCCAAATCCCTCTCTTATCTGTGTATTTGTCCTCCCCACATCCCAAAGCCACACAGATAATTCTTGAAATACTCCAGGCCTTACCACGCCTTCTAGTAGACACTCCTGCTGAAATACTCTCCCCATACTCTGATGCCTGGCCATCTCCTTTTCAAACTTTAAGAAGCAACTGAAGCATTAACCACTTGCCAGTGTTTCCAAACTGATTTCATTACATGATCATCTGTGTCTCTGCAGCTTTGGCCATAATTGTATTATACCAAAACCAAACCAGTTGCTGTCGAGTAGATGCCAACTCTTGAAGACCCCATGTGTTGTAGAGTAGAACTGCACTCCATACAGTTTTCAAGGCTGTGACCTTTCGGAAGCAGATCGTCAGGCCTTTCTTCCTAGGTGCCTCTGGGTATTCTTGAACTGCTAATCTTTCAGTTAGTAGATGAGTGCTTAACCATTTGTGCCACCCAGGGACATCTAACTGTATTATAGTGGTCATTAAACTCCACTGTAATTGTCAGTTTGTATGAAAGTCTTCCCCAATAGACTGGGAGCATCTTAAGGGTGGGCACTTACTAATATTTGTCTTTCCAGGAGGAACACAGTGCCTGACTCAGAGCAGATTCTCAATGGCATTCAAACAAATAAATATATAGCAGGTGGAGGCAAAGGAAGCAGCTTTGTGAGATCAGAGAAGTGAAAGAGGATGAAATGTAGGTATTAAAAAACTGCAAGAATGTTTACAAAATGGAATGAGATCACCAACATTTCTTAGCTAAAAGAGAGTAGTTGTCTGTGGTTTAGAGGAAGGTGTTGATACTCTTGACAACCAGCCTCGATTTTTTCTTATCTGAAGAAAAGGGGGATGCCAGGGAAATACAATAGGTTTGTGAAACAGGTATAACCTGAAACTCCAAGGAGCTGAGGACATGCCTCTGGTCTGGGAAGCAGCAGCATCTTGCCTGGCTTGAGTTCAATTCCCAGCTCACTGCTTGCTGCTGGGTGAACTTGGGCAAGCTAATTAACCTCTCTGCATCTCAATTTTCTAATCAATATAGTGGGGGCAATGTTTCCTACCTCATAGGAGTGTTCTGAAAGTTAAACGAGTTAAGGACCCAATAAATAGCAGGTATCATTATTTTTACTTTCTGGTGACTCAGGGAATGAGTTGGCAGAAGTAGGTAAAAAGAGGCATGTGTATACTTCAGTTGAGTTCTTTATTGTCTCCAGCTCCTTGGATGAGATACCCTCGGGATTCCCGAGTCCTGTAGTGCAGGGATTTGGTAGACAGGCCAGCATCCCTCCTCTGGTTTTTTGGCCAGATCTGTTGGTCCAGTTGGACTTCTCCCCGACTTGGGGAGTCACACAACTGAGAAGGACAACATGACTCCTCCGTGCAGGAAGGATTTCATTTCTCATTTAAGTGTCCTTGATACCCGAAATAATTGGGCAATATTTTAACATGTTATATCTGGACACCTATATTTGCCAAGGACATTCTAAAGGTTTATTGTTGGTATAAAAAAAAAATCTTCCTGCTGATTTTAAACATATCTGGAACTGCTACCTTCTAAATTTATGTCAACGGAAGTAGCCAGATCTGAAGATGTCCATTCAAGGTATATGAAACATCCAGCCACAAAGAGCACTATCTCAAATTGTTAGTATACAGAATGATTATATTATTATTGTCGTGCCTCCTGCTACTTGTATATTTTATTAATGGATCTGATCTGTACTGTTCACTACTTGTACTTATGTTCTCTGATAACTTTTGAAGATACTGAGTAGCTCAATAAACCAATCAAAGTAAAGTAATTAGTGAAGATGACCTCATTGCATCTGTCTGTCCGTAATCTCTCACTTAAAAAAAAAGAAAACCCCAAAACAGAAAAACAAACCTACTGCCATCGAGTTGATTCTGACTCATAGCAACCCTGTAGGACAGAGTAGAACTGCCCCATAGGGTTTCCAAGGAGCAGCTGGTGGATTCCAACTGCTGACCTTTTGGTTAGTAGCTGAGCTCTTAACCAGTACACCACCGGGACTCCTCTCCTCTTACTGAGCAGGCAAAAATAACTGCATCTTGCTAGATAGTGTATGGAAAACATCTCAGTTACAACAGGAGAAGGAAGGACAGAAGGAAAGAAAGAAAATCAAATTGATTGAGATACTACATATTTTTTACATTAGCAGTTGCTGTCAAGTTGATTGCAACTCATGGCGACGACCCCATGCGTGTCAGAGTAGAACTGTGCTCCACTGGGTTTTCAGTGGCTGATTTTTTTGGAAGTAGATTGTCAGGCCTTTCTTCTGAGGCACATCTGAGTGGACTGGAACTTCCAACATTTTGGTTAGCAGCCAAGTGCTTTAACCATTTGCACCATCCAAGCACTCCATTTTCTACATTGTCTCATTTAATCCTTGCAAAAATTCTACAGGAAAAGTCTTATTATTCTCATTCTTTCAAGTGTGTAAACTGAGACTCATAGAGATAAAATGACTTGCTTAGGCTTCCTCAACCTGTAAGAGGCAAATCTGGGGTTTGAATCTCAATCAGCCTACTCTTAAAACCAACATTCAGTCCAGCGTCCAGGCAGGAATAGCTTTCAACCGTAGCACAACGCTATTTAATTCTCAAATACTTGTCACTTTCCCCTCTCCAACGTCTTCTCCACCCCCTTTTCCTTCTAAAAGCTTCCACTCTGTGACTTTTGACTGTGTAATAATTCCCCGACTACCAGGCAGCAATATATCCATAGGAATTAATGAAAGACAGACGTGATAATACATCTGATCTATTTGCAAACTCCACTTTAATGTACATCTAAAGGTGTGCGTGTGTGTACCGAGAGGAGGATACGAAGGGAGGCATAGATCTATATATCAAATTAGCAAGTCAGTCACGAGTTGCAACTCCACGCCAGGGACATTTTTAGATAGGCAGACATACAGATAATCAAGGTGCGGATTAACTCGGTCTGACTGTGCAGTAATTTAAAGCTCCCAGTTTATATGGTCAGCCCGAGGTGGTGAAACATTCCTACGGCATATGGTAACCCTTACACAAAACTTGCAGTGAAAAGTGTGGGATCCGTATCAGGCATGCAAACAACATGTGGTCGATATTATCATGTGCTCTCACCCCTCGGATTCATTGGACTCAGTCCACTTTCCCTCCCTTTCCTAGGACCAGGGCCAGCTCAAGACTTGCATCTCTGCATTAAACAAAACAAACAAAAAATGACTCAGGGGCTCTTAGAATTGTAGCTATCTGTTAGAATTTTCATGCTAAATTAAACAGTAGCAAAGTGCTTTGGATTGGGAGTGAAGAGGCCAGATTCTCATCCTCAGTAAGTGGCCTTGGACAAACCACATTGTCCCTTCCAGGGTGTGAAATAGAGATTTTCTGAAGGATCACCTCTAGCTATGAAAATCAATGATTCTAATCATTAGGATCAGAAAGAGAAAACTCCCTGGGCTGGCAATTAGAATTCCAGGGCACTGCCCCAACTTCAGCTGCTGGTGCTTGATCTCCCCGAGGGGTCAGGGGCCATCAGGAAAACACTCACGCTTCTCCACCCTACCACATCCTTCTCCTCTACCCCTTCTCCCACCCTTCGTAGACATCTCTGACAAATGTTCTCCATCCTCACCTGGGGACCTTTGCAGATTTTACTTCAGAAAGTCTGGGTTTGGCCTAAGATACTGCATTTCTAACAAGCTCTCATGTGGTGCTGGGAGCTGCTGCTGGTCCACGGACCACACTTTGAGTAGTGAGGCCCTAGAGCAGTGCTGCCCCATAGAAATATAATGCAAGTCACGTGTATAGTTTAAAATTATCCAGCAGTCTTTGGTGAGTAGCATCTGGGGTCTTAAAATCCTGTGAGCGGCCTTCTAAGATACTCCACTGGTCCCACCCCATCTGGAGCAAAAGAGAATGAAGAAAACCAAAGACATAAGGGAAAGATTAGTCCAAAGGACTAATGGGCCACAACTACCACAGCTTCCACCAGACTGAGTCCAGCACAACTAGATAGTGCTTGGCTACCACCACCGACTGCTCTGACAGGGATCACAATAGAGGGTCCTGGGCAGAGCTGGAGAAAAATGTAGAACAAAATTCTAACCCAGGGAAAAAGACCAGACTTACTGGTCTGACAGGGACTGGAGAAACCCTGATAGTATGGCCCCAGGACACCCTTTGAACTCAATATTGAAGTCACTCTTGAGGGTCACCCTTCAGCCAAAGATTAGACAGGCCTGTAAACTAAAATGAGACGAAACGGGCACACAGCCCAGGGGCAAGGACAAGAAAGCAGGAGGAGACAGGAAAGCTGGTAACGAGGAATCCAAGGTCAAGAAGGGGAGAGTGTTGACATGTCATGGGGTTGGCAACCAATGTCACCAAACAATATGTATATTAATTGTTTAATGAGAAACTAATTTTCTCTGTAAACCTTCATCTAAAGTACAATAAAAAAAAGAAAAAAAATTATCCAGTAGCCACAATAAGGAGCTCCAGTGGTGCAATGGTTAAGTGCTTGGCTGCTAACTGAAAGGTTGGCGGTTCAAACCCACCAACCTCTCCACAGAAGAAAAGACCTGATGACCTACTCCTGTAAAGATTTCAGCCTAGGAAACCCTATAGGGCAATTCTACTCTGTCATATAGGGTTGCTATGAGTTGGAATTGACTCAGTGGCGCACAACAACAGTGGGCACATTAAACAAAGTAAAAATAAACAGGTGAAATTAATTACAATGATCTATTTTATTTTACCCAATATACCTAAAATATTATCCTTTCAGCATGTAATCAGTATACAAACGATTGAGATATTTTATGTTCTTATTTTATCTAAATCTTTGCAATCCAGTGTGTATTTTACACTTGCAGCACATCTCCATTTGGATGAGCCACATCTGGAGTAATACATGACACAGGGTAAAAAAACAAAACAAAACAAAAACCAGTTGCCATGGGGTTGATTCTAACTCATGGTGACCCCATATGTGTCAGAGTACAACTGTGCTTCCTAGGGTTTTTAATGGCTAAATTTTCAGAAGTAGATCTCCAGGGCTTTCTTCCGAGGTGCCTCTGGGTGAACTCGAATCTCTAACCTTTCAGTTAGCAGTTGAATATATTAACTGTTTGCACCACTCAGGGACATAGAGTAGTGCTCCATACATGTTTTTGGTTTACGTCTGAAAGGTTAAATGAAAGAAAGATGTCATGGATTGAAGGAGAGCTGGAGCCTGGGCCCTGGGCTCCCACACCCTCCACCATTTCTGGGAAAATGCCACAAGCAGTGTCAAAGGAAGGCTAGCGTGCCATCTCTGTCATCGTCAGGAGTCTGCAGTTGAAGGTAACGTTTGGAGAATTAAAAAGAATACGAGTAGCAAGACAAATCAGACACAAAAAGACAAATATTGGAGATCCCACTTATATGAAATATCCAGAATAGATAAATGCATAGAGACAAAAGTTTATTAGCGGTTATCAGGGGCTGGTGGGAGGGAGAAAAAGGAAGGTATTGCTTAAGGGATGCTGAGTTCCTGTTAAGGGTGATGAAAAAATTTGGAAACAGATTGTGGTGATGGTTGCCCAACATGGCAAACGTGATTAATATCATTGAATTGTGCACGTGAAAATGGTTGAAGTGACCAGTAGTTTGTTATACATATATTTCATCACACAGACAAAGAAAGGAGTAGCACCTACAGACAAAACATGGCAAAATGTTTCAAATTTTTAAAAAAGGAAGGGATAAGTTGAAAAGAATGAAAATATAAGCAACATACAAACCTCTAGCAAACAGATTAAGTAAAATGCTTATTGATCTCAATAGCTGACTTCAAAGATGTTGCTATCTCATGACATGGATGAAACTGGAGGACATTATGCTGAGTGAAATAAGTCAATCACAAAAGGACAAATATTGTAGGAGACCTCTATTGTAAAAACTCATGTAAAAGTTTACACACAAAAAAGAAACAATCTATGTTGGTTACGAGGGATGGGAGGGGTGGGGTTGGTAACTAAACAGACAATAGATAAGTGGAAACTTTGGTGAAGGGTAAGACAGTACACAGTACTGGGGAAGCCGGCACAACTTGGACAAGGAAAGGTCATGGAAGCTCCATAGACACTTCCAAACTTCCTGAGGGACTGAATTGGTGGGTGGAGGGCTGTGGGGACCATGGTCTTGGGAAACATCTAGCTCAATTGGCATAACACTTTATAAAGACAATGTTCTACATTCTACCTTGGTGAGTAGCGTATGGGGTCTTAAAAGCCTGCGAGCAGCCATCTAAGATACTCCACTGGTCTCACCCCTTCAGGAGCAAGGGATAATGAAGAAAGCAAGATACAAGGAAAAGATTAGTCCAGAAGACTAATGGACCACAGCTACCACAGCCTCCACCAGACTGAGTCCAGTACAGCTAGATGGTGCCCGGCTACCACCATTGACTGCTCTGACCGGGATCACAGTAGATGGTTCTGGACAGAGCTGGAAAAGGATGTAGAAAAAAATTCTAACTCACAAAAAAAAGACCAGATTTACTGGCTTGACAGACTGGAGAAACCCTGAGAGTATGGCCCCCAGACACCCTTTTAGCTCGGTGGTGAAGTGACTCCTGAAATTCACCATTCAGCCGGGGATTGGACAGCCTCATAAAACAAAATGGGACTAATGAGGCAAAGCAGTCCAGGGACAAGGACTAGAAGGCAGGAGGGGACAGGAAAGCTGGTGATAGGGAACCCAAGGTTGAGAAGGGACAGTGTTGACATGTCGTGGGGTTGTTAACTATTATAGTAGGGCAATATGAGTACTAACTGTTTAATGAGAAACTATTGCTCTGCAAGCCTTCATCAAAGGTACAAAAAAAAAAAATTATGTGAGATCAAATTGACAACAGCAACTCAAAAGGTTTGATGGGAAGCCTTGGGGGCAGTGAGTTGAAGATAATGGTGATGGAATAATTTGGAAAAGGATAGTGAGGATAGCAGCACAACTAGAAGAATGTAATCGATGTCACTGAATTGTACACGTAGAAACTTTTGAAACGGTGTAACTTTGGCTGTGTATATTTTCACCAAAAAAAAAAGGGTCCTCCAAGGTGGAGAAGGGAGAGAGAGTGTTGACATGTCGTGGGGTTGTTAACCAATGTCATAAAACAATATGTGTTACTGACTGTTTAATGAGAAACTATCTGTTCTGTAAACCTTCATCTAAACTACAATAAAATATATATATATATATAAAAAAGATGTTGCTAATATTATCTTTCTCAATTATTGCATTCACTCCCTAACAAATTCTCTAAGTTTTCCACCTCAAACAGTGCTTCTGAAATTCTAATGCATATATGAATCACCTGGGGGATTTTGCTAAACTCTAAATTGCAAAATCTAATTCAGTAGGTCTTGGGTGGGATCTGAGATTCTGCAGTTCTAACAAGCTCCCAGGTGATCACGATGGGGCAGGTCTGTGGACCACACTTTGGGTAGCAAGAGAATCTTCGAGATATCAGAATATTTGGGCTTCTTGAGAAGAGTGGAGCCAAGTCCTCTTAGGACTTTATAAAATTAAAGGAGTCCATAGTTAGTTCCTTTCTGTATAGCAGGAATCGGCCAAACCTTTTCTGTAAAGGGCCAGATAGTTAATATTTTAGGCTGTGGGCCATACAGTCTTCGTTGCAGGTACTCAGTTCTGCCATTGTTACGTGAAAGCAGTGACATGAAAACTAATGAGCGTGGCTGTGTTTCAATAAAACTTTATAAAAACAGGAGGTAGGCTGAGTTTGCCCTGTGGGCTGTAGTTGGCCAGCCACTTGTCTAGAGAATCACTGTGGCAGTGAAGTTCCCTGGGGTAAGGTTCTTATTCCTCTTGGCAGTGCCAGGACCTGGTGCATAAAAGTCATTCATGCATAATGAATAAATGAATATGTTGAATGAAGTCATTAAGATTTGGCGACTTGTAATCAACAGAGTACAGATTCTCAGTTACCAAGTAACTATCCTTTATCGTCTTCAGTTTCCTTTTCAGATAGTGAAATAATGTGCCATAAGTTTCGCATAAATGATCTTTCCGGCACCTACCTGCTACCTCCCAGTGCTCTATTCCTTAGTCTCGAGATGTGTAGATAGGATTCATAAGAAAATTCACTAGTTCAGTGTCTGACATGGAAATGTGTAATGGAAATATTGTGGGCAGAAAAAGGAAAAATGACAGTGAACTATTTTATACAACTGCATAACATAATATAGTATAAAAATTAATATAATGACCACCAATGCAAGTGGTTTGTATATGTTAAAAACCTGTTTGAATTCAAATGTGTTCCATTTGTTTCATTTTAAATATAATACACGTTTATTTTCGAAAACAGAATGCAAAAATCTGTACAATTTCACATTCCAAGGACGATGAAAAGGCTGTGAAAATGGTAAGATGAAGTTTGGAGTGGGATTTGAATGTCCGTATGTCAGCATTATCGAAGGATGGGATATTATGACGTCATTGTGGCAGGTTTCTCCAGTGGTTATACCACCTGGCCTCACCTTCTTGGGGACCAGTGATTGTGGATCCCCACCGTCCCTCCTTATCGCTACCAGCTTATAGCTCTCAGGAGATTTGGGGTAGGATGCGTGCAGGAGGCAGTGCAAGCTCTTTGCTCTTAGTGTCTGCCTTTTGGTGCTGGATTCTTACCATTATTGTCAGATGCAGTGGGCTGCCTGGCAGCCTCAGTACTGTGGTTTAACAGCATATCTTTACGCTTAGCTAAGTTGAAACAGTACTTTCCAAGAGCAAAGTAAGTTTGGTCTCTATGGTTGCACCCATATTTGATATAAACCCTGCATACCTATGTAAAATTGGCTCACCCCCTATCCAAATATTCCATTTCCACATATCGGGTGATGACTGTTGACGATGGAAAAGATCTACTAGTAAATGATTATAAAGCACTTGGCTAATCAAAATGAGGGCGAAATAACCTGTTGATAAGGCTGGGCCATGGCAAGCATTGATAACCTGGGCCCCGTGGGCCCTGAGCTCTTTGTGAGGTCTGGCCTTGGCAGATACCACGTGATTCGAGTTGTCTGTGTGGCCCAGCAGCCTCACCACCAGCAGGCCGTGTGATTGGATGCACCTCGGGTGATTTGGGAACCTATGAGAACTGTGTAGAACCCAGAAAATGCATGGTCCCTGGCTCCTATCTTAAAACTGACCTTATTACATTGGGGTGACCCAGCCTGTTGGTCAGTTTTTAACAGCTTTTCAGATAAACACAAGCCAGTTTCTGACACTGTAGGAAAACATAATTTTAAATGTTTAAAACCGCTTCTCAAAGCATTTCCTTTTATGAATTCCATTTGAAGTTAGGAATACCGGAGACTTCATCATCAGTTCGAGGCTCAACTTCTCTTTGTCCCTCGGTGGCTCAGGCCGTAGTGCTGGCGGGGCCTGTCTTGACCCGGTGAGGGAAAGAGGTAAGTCAAGGGCAGGTCCCCATGGCCTTGCCTCTCCTGAGGCCAGATCCCATCTGGCCAGAGCAGATGTTGTCAGGTGCTGCCAAAACAGGGTGGAATGGGAATGTGAGTCTGTGGGGTTGGGGTGATAACAAAAAAAAAAAAAAACAAAAACAAAAACAAAAAAAAAGAAAACATGTTGCCATTATGTCAATTCTGACTCATGGTGTTACAGAGTAGAACTGCACCACAGGATTTTCTTGACTGTAATCTTTACGGCAGCAGATCACCAGGGCTTTCTTCTGTGGTGCTGCTGGGGGAGTCTGAACCACCAACCTCAGGGCTCACAGTCGAGCAAAAACTCCTTGTGCAACCTAGGGACCTCTAAGGTCATAAGGAAGAAATTTAATCGATAATGAAAGAAAAATAAAAGCTGGTGACTGTCAGTTTTGGATTTTGCTGGTAGACAAGAGTGAGAGGAGATGCTGGGAAGGGCAGCCGGTGATTTCTTCGGCTCCAGGCCAGGGCCTGCTCTGGGCAAAGGCTCTGCACTGGCTCCTGGAAGCAGGGACAGTGCGCAGCTGCAGAATGTGGTGAGGAGGTGATGTGAAACGCTGCAAACGGTTAGGCCTAGAGCACAGCCCAGAGTGGCCGTTCCTGGAGCAGCAGGCTCCCTGCTTCCTGTCTTTATCTCCTCTAGAATTTCCATATGTTTTCTTAAAAGAATTGAGCCTGCAGTTTTATATGTGTGAACTGGAAAGTTGGTGCCTGTGTTTATCGTTCTTCCTTCCCTACTTAGAAACCTCTGGAAATTCGACATTTCGTAATGGCTGGAGGGCAGAGCTACAGATACCGCTTCAGTTGCCAAATGGCCTGGGTAGAAATCTGAACTTGCTGTTCTGCTCTCACCGGAAGTAAAATCAACATTTATCCAGGCGTGGAGGACTCCTGGCAGGGTGCTGTGGGAAGTGCAGGGAAGCACCTGGCAGCGGGCACTGGGGATTTGCTGCTGCTGCTGTAGGTAGCAAGTGTGGAATGGGGAGAGCCTGACATAGTTGCTCTAACTGGTCAGGCTCCTCCACCCCACCCCCGCCTGCTATCCCTGGCTGCTCGGGATTTCACACTCAGACACTTCCTGAACTTTTCTCTCAGAACCAGCCCCTTATGCTCCTGTCTGTCCCTCAGGCCTTGTCTCCTGCCAACAATCAATTACGTTTACAAATATTCCCGCGGCCGTTTCCATTTCCAGTACTAGCAAAACAACCCAAGCGAAGGGCATGCAAAAGACCCGAGCAAGCCATTTCACAGAAAAGAAAGTGCATGTGGTCAACATACATGGGTGGAGTTCCTGGGTGGTGTGCTTGACTACTAACCAGAAGGTTGGCCATTCAAACTTGTCCAGGGGACCCTTGGAGGACGGGCCTGGAGATTTACTTCAGAAAGTTCACAGCCTTGAAAACTCTATGGAGCAGTTCTATTCTGTATATGTGAAGTCGCCAAGAGTCGGAATCCACCTGATGGCAACTAACAATGAAACAATATACTTATAAAGGTATATTCGATATTATCAGTGATCAGCAGAATGCAAGGCAAGTCCACTATGACACAGCATTTTATATCCATTAGACTGGCAACAACTATAAAAGCCGACAATACCAAATGTTGAAAACCCTGGTGGCGCAGTGGTTAAGAGCTACAGCTTCTAACCAAAAGGTAGGCAGTTCGAATCCACCAGGCACTCCTTAGAAATCCTGTGGGGCAGTTCTACTGTGTCCTACAGGGTCGCTATGACTCAGAATCGACCCAATGGCAACGGGTTTTTAACAAATGTTGGAGAGAATATGGGTCCAAATGATCTCATACACATTGCTGATGGGAGTGTAAATTGGTGTATCCACTTTGAAAAGTTGATTGGCACTATTTCCTTAAAGTGGAACGTTTACAAACCTGATGACCTATGGACTGCCAGAAGAATGAACAAATCTATCTTGGAAGAAGCACAGGCAGAATGTTCCTTAGAAGCGAGGATGGGGAGACTGCGTACGTCTCACGTACTTTGGACATGTTATCAGGAGGGACCAGTCCCTGGAGAAGAGCATGCTTGGTAAAGTAGAAGGTCAGTGAAAAAGAGGAAGACCTTCAACAAGATGGATTGACACAGTGGCTGCAACAATGGGCTCACGCATAACAATGATCGTGAGTGAGGACGGCACAGGACAGGCAGTGTTTTGTTCTGTTATACGTGAGGTCGCTATGAGTTGGAACCCCTAACAACAACAACAATATGACCCAGCAGTTTCACTCCATGACACATACCAAAGACTGATTCTTGTACAACACTAATAACAACAACAGTAATAAAAGACGTGTAAGAGTACTGTTCACAATAGCAAAAAAACTGTAAACATCAGGACAGTGAATGAATAAATATTACACAATAGTCAAAATTAAGAAACTAAACAATATATGATAATGTGAGTGAATCTCAGCATATATTATGTAAAAGAATAAGTCTCAAAGATTACAAACAGCATAATACCCTTTTTTATAATTAAAAACAACTAAAATACAAGTATATACTAAAAAAATATACATGTGAATTCAATACAACTATTTGGAAAAGAGGAACCCTGGTGGCGGTGCAGGGGTTAAGTGTTCCGCTGCTAACCAAAAGGTTGGCAGTTCAAATCCACCAGCCACTCCTTGGAAACACTATGGGGCAGTTCTACTCTGTCCTATAGGGTTGCTGTGAGTTGGAATTGACTCTATGTCAATGAGTTTGCTTTTTTTTTTTTTTGTTTATTTAGAAAGGAGAGCAAGAGCATGATGAACAAGGCATTCGGCAAGGAAGAAGAATGGGATGGGGCCATATAGTCAGATGGGGATTATTGTCCAGTTCCTTGCTTTTATCTTGGGTGGTGGGTTTGAGGGCCAGGATTGTAATTCATTCTCAACCAGATACCATGCTTTCCCTTGCCCCCACCCTCCCCCCACCAAATCTAAAGCAGCTTCACTTAGGAGTGAGTAGAGCAGTGGCTCCCCCCAGTGTATGATTTCTGCATCCTCTCAGAGTGTCTCATCCCCACCAAAGCCTCACCAGTCTGCCTGGGGCTATCTGCAAATTCCACTCTTCAAGATTCCTGTCTTTTTGCTTCAGGCAGCCTTGATGATGGAGATGGTGTTACTGCAGGCGTCGCCTACTATCATTTCTTAGTGTTGAGTGTGTGTCTTCAGAACCTTTTCCTGGATGCAGGCTTTGTTGGGCAAAGGGGGCGAGAACCGTCCACCAGTCTCGCCTGGGAGGGGTGTGTATGTCGGGGGGACTGGGGCAGAGCTGTGGTACCTGTGGGTGGCTTCCTCATTCCTTGAAATGGATCTCTTGTCTCCTAGGCCTGCAGTAAGACACGAGGCTCTCAGAGGGGTGGCCTCTGCTCAGCTCCCCTGTGTCTTGTGTTCCAGTGTTTGCGTTACAGAGTTGGGGTGAGCGCTGGACTCAGGTCAGAAGACTCGGGCCCAGACTCACTGTGTGACCTCAGGATTCATCGTTCTAATGATGATAATTTTAATGATTAAAATAATAAAAACAACACGTACTATTTGTTGAGAGCTAAGTGCTTTACAGTATGACTTCTTTTTGTTTATTACTTTTATTTTACAGGCAAGGAACCTGGGGTTTAGGAACCACTTGAGTAACTTGCCTCCGGCCACACAGTAATTAGATCCAACTGGTAGAACTGGGATTTGAACGCTATTTGATCTGACACGAGGGCTTTTAACCACTGTACTGTATAAACTCTGTACTATTTCTCTTGACATTAAAAAAAAAAAAAAAGATTAAAAGTATGTGTATGTGTGTTTGGAGTAGGGGTGTAGAAACTAAATGAATACCTGCCCCAGGCACGTGGTATCTGTCATAAGAATCAAATGCTGTAATGGAAGTAAGAAGGTTTGAATAAGTTGTACATCATACTCTGAAAGATTCTTATCAATATTAAATTGCGAGCAGGGCACCGTCCCTCTAAGACCTTCCTGGCTCATGTCTTCCTTTGCACAGATTGGTACACGTCTGACACCAGCCACGGCCACCGAACACAGCTTCCATAGCAGAGGGAAGGGACTCCCCAGGAGGCCCAGTAGCACAAGTCGGGGGGAGGTGGGGGCGTGGTGAGAATGAAAAGGCCTCCTGTCCACCCTGATTGTTGTTGCTGTTGTTAGTTGCAGTCTAGGTGATTCCAATTCATGGTGACCCCATGTGTGCAGAGAAGAACTGATCCATAGGATTTTAAAGGCTGTAATCTTTTTGAAGTAGATCGCCAAGCCTGTCTTCCGAGGCTCCTCTGGGTGGATTTGAACCTCCATCCTTTTGATTAGCAGCCACCCAGAGACTCCTCTACCCTAGTGGCTGCTCATCAAAACACCACCGTGGCTGCTGTGGTTTCCTGGCTGTAACACTGGGCCTGGAGCCAGAAGACCTGGCTCAAAGCTGACCCTGGACTTCCTAGCTATGTGACCATGGTGGTCCCTTAGGGGTCTCTGGGCTTTCACCTCCTGATAGGAAACACGTTGTGAGGATTGTGCGGGTGCAATGGAGTCGTAGACGGAAGGGATGGTATTACTGATGCTTAAACCAACCTGTGTTCTCTGTGAGAGGAAGAGGCGGGGTAGAACCCATCCTCACTTCTTTATCCAGGTGTTAGTGTAAAACAAGTTGCTCTTAGTCTCCCAGAAGGTTATGTTTTATTCAGTAGATGTAAGAAAAGAACATAGGTGAAGAGGGGTGGGGATCTAGAGGGTTGTAGGGCTGGGCCGGTGGGGGCTGGACTGACAAAGCTGGGGCAAGGCTGCAGAGAAGTCACTGATAGTGCAGATATCCAAAAAATGTTTACTACCTTTTAAAATCAACCAATCAAAATTGCTTGAGGCTTTGACTATTTAGAGCAAAGTTTTCAGTATTTATTTTAATCCCAAATGTTTAAGAAGTCTACCTGTGGAAGAGGGATCATTGGGTGGTGCACACTGTTAACATACTCAGCTGCTAACCAAAAGGTGGGAGGCCCAAGTCCACCCAGAGGTGCCTCAGAAGAAAGGCCTGGCAATCTACTGCCAAAAAAATCATCCACTGAAACCCACAGTTCTACTCTGACACACATGGGGTTACCTTGAGTCTGAGTCGACTCCATGGCAACTGGTTTCTGGTTTCACTTATGGAAGAAGCCACGGAAATAAACAGAAACTGAGCTCTGAATACATATTCTTAAATTGTACAAAATTTGATAGCACGACAACTCTCCCTCCCCTGCCACCACAACAGTTTCCTTGGTGATTGTTTTAGAAAAAAGTTAGGATAGAACAAATTCTAACGTCATGTTTGGATTCCAAATGAGATATAAACAGGTTCTCTTCCTTGCTCAGATACTAAGTTATTAAAATGAAGGTTATTTGTTAATTTTTTGAGTGATAACTTTATGCTAGGATCTGTGTTAAGCATTTTATGGGCATTATTACATTTAGGCTTTCACAAACAGAAATTTATTTTTTCATAGTTTAAGAGGCTAGAAGTCCAAATTCACGGTGCTGGCTCTAGGGGAAGGCTTTCTCTCTGGTGGCTCTGGAGACAGGGCCTTGTCTCTTCTGAGCTTCTGATCCTGGACAACCTCCATGTGTCTTGGCATCTATATACCCCATCTCTGCTCTGCTCACTTGTGTAATCTCTTTCATCTCTCAAAAGAGATTGACTCAAGACACCCCCTACACTAATTCTGCCTCATTAACACAACAAAGACAACCCACTCCCAAATGGGATTATAACTACAGGCATAGAGGCTAGGATATACAACACATATTTTGGGGGGACACAATTCAATCCATAATAGCTAGGAAGCCTTATTTTTATGGCTGTCTTCGTTTTCCTGGTGCAACCCTGGTGGCGTAGTGGTTCAGAGTTCGGCTGCTAACCAAAAGGTCAGCAGTTCGAATCCACCAGGCACTCCTTAGAAACTCTATGGGGCAGTTCTACTCTGTCCTATAGGGTCGCTATAGGGTTGCCATGAGTCGGAATCCACTCGACAGCAGTGGAATTCTGGATTTTGGGACTAGTAGGAAGATCGGTTCTGTATCAGGGGCCTGCAGAGAAGGCCAACACTCACCTCCTGACCTTTAACCTCTCCCCTCTGTGGCTTAGTGGTGATCCGCAGAGGCTCGGCTTCCCTTTGGTGACAGCAGGGGTACTGTCTCCCCTTTGCCCCTCCCACTGCTGCCCCACCCAGTCTGGAGCCTGCAATCCATGAACTAGAACTGGTGAGGGCACTTCTCGCCAGCCTCAGGGGGATGCTCTCAGGACTGATGAAAATCCCTTTGAGATGAAAGGTGTAAACTTATATATAAATTCTAGCTCATAAATAATGGCACTGGGGGAGATGCCAAAATATAACGTTGCAATGTCAATAAAAGCTTGTTGTCACTCATTCAGAAACTTGACAATGCCTCCTTTCGGGTTCAGACTTCCCAAGATTTGGTTTCAAGCCAACTGCAACTTTCCATCAGAAGCTCACATTCATTTGTTCAGTCCTGTTTGCAGTAAAGCTGAAAAGAAAAGACTCTTTCCGCCTTGTCCTACCTTTCACCAGTTTCATAAAGGTCCATTGATCATGCTTGCCATGGAGTTATGCCTGTCTTTAGGGAGATATTTTAATAATATTTAGGGAGCAA
Source organism: Dugong dugon (assembly GCA_030035585.1). Classification (NCBI taxonomy): domain Eukaryota; kingdom Metazoa; phylum Chordata; class Mammalia; order Sirenia; family Dugongidae; genus Dugong; species Dugong dugon. Next base: position 56,659,561 of record CM057466.1, read on the forward strand.
ACATCCTGAACGCTATCTGAGCCACTTTCTAGTGGCCCTGCTTAACTGACTCCACATGAAGCTTTGTGAGATCTTTTTTTTTCTTTTTAAGTCTCACATTTCTTTCGAAGCTTTTTTTTTTTTAATTGTGGTGAAAATATACACAAAAAACATATACAAATGCAACAGTTTCTACATGTATAATTCAGTGACATTGATTACATTCTTCAAGTTGTGCAACCATTCTCGCTATCTTTTTGCAAGTTATTCCACCACCATTAACATAAATTCAGTGCCCCTTAAGCAACAACTTCCTCTTTCTCCCGCCCATCCCTAGATAACCACCAATAATTTTTGGTTTCTGTATATTTGCTTGGAAACCCTGATGGTGTAGTGGCTAAGAGCTATGGCTGCTAACCAAATGGCTGGCAGTTTGAATCCACCAGGCACTCCTTGGAAACCCTGTGGGGCAGTTCTACTCCATCCTATAGGGTCACTGTGAGTCAGAATCTACTCAATGGCAACACGTTTGGTTTCAGGTGCATATTTGCTTGAAGCCCTGGTGGTGCAATGGTTAAAAGCTATGGCTGCTAACCAAAAGGTTGGCAGTTCCAATCCACCAGCCACTGCTTGGAAACCCAATGGGTTGCTATGAGTCGGAATCGACTGGACGGCAAAGGGTATGTATTTGCTTCTTTCATATAAGTGAGATCATACAGAATATGCGACTAATTTTGCTCAGCATCATGTTCTCAAGTCTCAGCCATGCTGTGGCATGTATCAGGACTTCATTTCTCTTTATGGCTGAGTAATATTCCATTGCATGTATAGATTATATTTTGTTTACCCATTCCTCTGTTGATGGACATTTTGGTTGTGCCCCCCATTTAGCTATTGTAAATGGTGCTGCAGTGGACATTGGCATACATGTGTCTGTTTGCCTTTGTGAGATCTTAACTCATTGGGGTTCTGGTCTCCTGGGAAAAGGCCCCTACAGGTTTTAAAGGGAGTCCCTGGATGGTGCAGATGGTTAACGTGCTTGGCTGCTAACAAAAATGTTGGCTGTCTGAGTTCACCCAGAGGTGCCTTCGAAGAAAGACCTGGTGGTCTGCTTTAGAAAAATCAGCCGTTGAAAACCCTATGAAGCATGGTTCTATCCTGACACACATGGGGTCACCATGAGTCACCATCACTCGACGGCATCTAGTGAGTTTTAAAGCAGGAGGGCGGAGCTGACCTTACTATTATTCTGGCTTGGGAGGTACTAACCTGTGGCAGTTGATGCTTCTCTCTAGTTTTGTCCTTTCAAAGCAGAGTCCGTCCAAAATACAAAATAGAGTCATTTTTTTCCCTACCAGTGAATAAAAATATAATAATACCCAAAGTCAGGAATTAGTAAAGCCACTTTGTACTACATAGCCCCTGGCAAGGGAGCTGCCCAGGCCACTGGGCTCTGCAGGGGTTCTTATCAGAGGCTGCTTGGACTGTTCATCCTCTGTTCTGGCCACTGCTCACTTCCTGAATTACTCCAGTCTCTGCCTTGAGAAGGCTGTGTCAGAGGTCAGCTGCAATCCAGAGTGAAGTTTTGAGAACCACTTTTCTAAGCTTAGAGGCCTGCAGTGAAGGAGGGTGGAAGAAGACGTAAGTTATGTCCATAGATGACACAGGCCCTTGGTTTCTTTAGCTGTAATTCTGTGCATAGAATTGATCTGGTGTTGAGTGGCACAGAAAGGCAGCGTCTATTTTTTGGTATTAAAAATTGCCTTTATCAGTGTAAGAGCCAAACGTGATTCTGGAATAATCCCATAGAGTGGCAACAATTTAGAACAGCATTAAGAATGTAAGCTTGATAATATGATTAATTTTTACATTTAATATTCTAAGTATACAACAATAAAATTATACCACTGTAGCTAAAAGGTTATAGTTTACAAGATAGAAGTTACAAGCATGTAATAGAATACTGAATGCTTACTATACTGCTGGTACTCGAAGGGCTTACTTGCTATGTATAATTTTATTTAATCCACAAAACAACTCTATGAGATAGGTGATAAAATCTACCTATTTTACATGCCGTGAGCATATTATAGGCCGATAAATGTTGCTGTTGTTAGGTGCCATCCGTCGGTTCCGACTCATAGTGACCCTATGTACAACAGAACAAAACACCGCCTGGTGCTGCGCCATCCTCACAATTGTTATACTTGAGCCAATTGTTGCAGCCACTGTGTCAATCCATTTTGCTGAGAGTCTTCCTCTTTTTCACTGACCCTCTACCCAGTAAATAGAAGTACGATAATAGTAATTATTATTATTATAGTAACTTACTTTTTTACTGTTTCTCACATTCAGAGAACTAAGCACCTGTACACATATTATCTCATTTAATCCTCCTAATTCTAGGAGGTTGACAGTATTATCTTTGTGTTCTAGATGAGGAATCTAAGATAGAGACAAGTTAAATCACATACCTAAGGTCACCAAGGTATTTATTAGAAGGCTAGTGCTGGTATTTGAAACACAGCAATACACAGGATAAAGCCAAAAATCGTCCTGCAGTTAAACAACCCAGTGCCATCGATTCCAACTCATAGCAACCCTACTGGATAGAGTAGAACTGCCCCCATAGGGTTTTCAAGGAACAGCTGGTGGATTTGAACTGCCAACTTTTGGTTAGCAGCCAAATGCTTAACCAGTGCACCACCAGGGCTCCAGTAAAACAACAGAAAGTCTAATTATTCTTTAAAATAAACAGAAATAGATTATTTTGTTTCACTTTCCATTGTAGCAATAAACACAGCAGAAAAAAAGCACTATGTAATTGAAAATCTTACGTCCGAGGGTGCTACTGCCTATCATAAAAGGACCTGTTGTAAAGTAAATCATTTTTTCCCATAGGAGCTATGTTGTAAGGGAAGAGCTTGGACTTGGCCAAGAATTTCACATCCAGTAAGCGAACCGACGACCAACAAGATGGTTGAAAAAGTAGATGAAACAGTACAATTATACTTCAAAGTCAAAGGATTTTGGAGCTCAAAGGGACCTCGGAGACTATATAGTACAGTAGCTGGAAAACTACTTTAAAGCAGAGAAACCCCTTCTTCAGCAAATCTCATTAGCCCATCATATAAAGCAGATAGGAAAGGAGCCACAGCATTTGTACAAGAGGGGGTCTACATACACATGTGTGCTTGGTATACATAGAGTCTCTCTCAGGGAAACCAAGAAATGGTGACGAATGGTGGCTTTGGGGAAGAACTGGGAGATTGTGGGTCAGGAGTGGGGGATCCCTACATGACACTCTATTCCTTTAATATTGTTGGAATTTTAAACAACAAACAAACATAAATATATCAGATAAAGCTGGTTTGCTTGGTGAACTCTCTTACTTCCTTTCCCACCTACTAACTCCCCATCGTGTGCTCCAGCCCGGGAGCTGCCAGACAGGCTCTGGACACGTCTCATCCTCTTTCCTGCTGCTCACCCTCTGTGGGCACTGCAGCTAATCACAAATCTCAGATTTCGCATCCGAAAAATGAAGAGACAAAAATAGTAAAAACCTTACATGGGTGTTGGGGAGATCAAATGAGAATCTGTCTATAGCAGTAGAAATGTAATGTGAGCCACAAATATAAATATAATGTAATTAAAAAATTTTCTAGTAGCTACATTAAAAAAGATAAACAGGTTGTCTTAGTCATCTGGTGCTGCTCTAACAGAAATACCACAAGTGGATGGCTTTTAACAAGAGAAATTTATTCTCTCATAGTCCAGTAGGCTACAAGTCCAAATTCAGGGCATCAGCTCCAGGAGAAGGCTTTTCTCTGCCCGTCAGCTCTGGAGGAAAGTCCTTGTGATGCATCATTCTTCCCTTGGTCTGGAGCTTCTCTGCGCAGGAACCTCAGGTCCAAAGGACGTGCTCTGCTCCGGGCACTGCTTTCTTGGTGGTGTGAGGTTCCCATGTGTCTCTGCTCGCTTCTCTCTTTTATATCTCAAAAGAGATTGGATTAAGACACTATCTAATCTTGCAAACCTCATCACAGTGACAGAATTTACAACACATAAGGAGATCACATATAACCTCATCAGAGCGATAGAGTTTACAACACATAAGGAAATCACATCAGATTACACAATCATACAATACTGGGAATCATGACTCAGCCAAGTTGACAGATATTTTTGGGGGACACAATTCAATCCATGACACAGGTGAAATTAATTTTAATAATATATTTTATGCAACCCAGTGTGACAAAAATATTATGTCAACATGTAATCAATATAAAAATTACTACTGAAATATTTTACTTTTTTTTTCATACTAAGTCTTTGAAATCCACTGTGTATTTTGTACTGACTCTCAATTCAGACCAACCTCATTTCAAGTGCTCAATAACCTGTGTAGCTGGTAGGCTACAGCACGGGTCTCTAACATGCCGGGCATACTGCCTGGATTTTAACAACACTACCAAAAAAAAGGCCCATTGCTGTAGAGTCGATTCCAACTCACAGTGACCCTATAGGACAGAGTAGAACTGCCCCAGAGAGTGTCCAAGGCCGTGGTCTTTACAGCAGCAGACTGCCACGTCTTTCCCCTTTTGAAGCGGCTGGTGGGTTCAAATTGCACTTCATCACTGCACCACCAGGGCTCCTTGCCTGGATTTTAGAAGGCATTAAATGAATGTGCCACCACCAATCTGCCAGTTTGTTGTACTGAGAGATGGCTTATGTGTTGCTATGATGCTGGAAGCTAAGCTATGTCACCAGTATTTCAAAAACCAGCAGGGTCAGGTGGACAGGTTTCAGTGGCACTTTCAGACTAAAACAGACTAGGAAGAAAGGCCTGGCAATCTACTTCTGAAAATTAGCCAACAAAAACCCTACTGATTACAACAGAATATTGTCTGATATAGTGTTAGAAGATGAGCCCCCTAGATTGGAAGGCCTCAAAACACATAGTGGCCTCAACAACCGACTTGAGGATACCAAGGGTCGTGAAGAGGGAGTAGGACTGGACAGTGTTTTATTCTATTGCACGTGTGGCCGCCAGGAGTTGGAGCCAACTTGATAGCAACCAACAATAACAACAAATAAATTGAAGCGATAATTATTCATTTTGTACTTTGCATGTACTGTTACTACTCCCCCTGCTCTACTGAACTCTTGTTCAGACCTCGAGACTCAGTCAACTGGCCACATCCCCTGAAAGGCTTTCCTGGCATGTCCTGTCCGTGTCCCTTCGCCATGCTTTTCTCCCCAGTGTCCATCTCTATTGTAGATATTGTATTTGACTATCTTCTTTGACTGTAAGCTCCTGAAAAACACTTCCTGTTCTTTATCATCCTGCGACATTAACCTGGCACATGGGAGAAACTAAATTAAATGCTATCTGAATGAAAAAAGGGATTGGGGAAGAGTACAAGATCTCCTTTTCTGTGATGGTGGGCTGGTTAGTGCCACTTGTTCGTGTGTCTCTCTCTCCTTTTGTTATTTTTTTAAATACCCATTAGTAGATCAGCTCCCTCTTCCTTTTCAAACTTCTCCTCAAGGTCATTTTCCAGGCTGGGCCTTGGTGCGGAAAAGTAATGATAAGAAAAGCAAATGTCTTAGCTAAACAGTGGGCACGGAGAGGAACCGTGAAATGCAAGCAGGATCACCTCAACACACATAGGACCCCCCCTCAGTGGACTCAGTTACTTGTATACTGTCAACCTTGGTGACATGGAAGGGAAACTGGTGAAACTCAGTTCCTTTCAGGGATTTGAACCCATGCATAAGAAGGTTTGTGAAATGGTTCAGAAGGCTAGGGTGCCTGGAGGGAGGGAAGATATTTTCCTACCAGTGTTCCCTCTGCACAAAAGGCGGGGCGGGACCAAAAGGCCGCTCAGAGCTCACGGGAGCCTCCGGGACGATGGCTGCGTCCTTTGCTCATGTTCTCTTCGTTACTGCTCTTTAGCCCAATTCTCACACTGTTCCTTTTCCTCCCGGTTTCTGCCCCTGCCAGTGGAACAAGGGTGTGGGTGTCGGGGACACTGAGGCATTTTACCCAGAGCTCATTTTCATTCGCCTTTTGTCAAAGCTTGTGTGTCAAGTTTGACCTGCTGGAGGCCCCAGTGTATCCACGTCTCCTGTGACTTTAAGGAACCTGGAGTGCCTGTGTTTGATGTGTCTTCACTTTAACACAAAGCACACCCCGGCTGGTTAATGATCATGAACCGTCATGGCAGCCACTCTGGAAAGGTGACAGTGATGGACGGGGCTGCAGCGCAGAGGGAGGTGGGTCCCGCAGAGGCAGGAGGTTTATTTAAGCCAAGGCTGATAATAGCTCTGCCCATTTCAGAGGGGCCTTCTCAGTCACTGACCAGCAGGACTTTAATGCGATAAAGGAAGGGAGCGACTCCCCTGTCTGCATTGCCCTGCGAAGGGAGAGTTCTCACTCACCCCATCTTGTCTACCACGGAAAAGCATTCCTGGAAGACTCAGAGCTACTTTACATCTTCTGCGAGGAGAGTGAGCAAGAAAAAGGAAAAAGAAAGGCCTATTTTTGGAGTCAACCTTGTCATCCTTCTTGGTTTAGCTTCATTTATCTAGAAGTCCATGTCTGACTTCCTTAGCCGTTTGAAAACGACATCCTTAAAGAAACCGTCTGTGGATGGGCCTAAATAAGAATGAATTCTATCCCTGAGTAGACTTAATCCCCTTGAGGTTACCACTGAAATGGGAATGGGAGTACAGAATTCTACACGTCAGTTGGGCTTCTTTAAGTGATGGTATTTGAGAAAATAAAATCTACTTAAAAAATAATTTAATAAAATTTGAAATCCCATCTTTATATCTGGATTTGTAGATCATCACTCCATCCAGTGCTAAACTTTGGAACGAAATCTGTGTCTTTAGCAAAACGTCAGGATATCACTACGGTGCGTAAACTACGCCCTGTAAGGACAAGTACAAATGGGAAAACAACGGCAAATTCCCCTGGTGAAAATAGGGGAAGGAGCTCCTCTTCCACTGCTTTCTTTAGAACTCACTTTAGGTAACTTGTAATTGTAAAATCTTTGTCTTTCTATAAAGTATGTAAATATAACTTTAGGTAGTTCTCCTCTAACCTGTTGGTTGAGTCCACTCTTAGCGACCCTACCTTCTCCTCTACCTTCTTGTTTTTCCTAGAAGGAGATTAGCATAAACTCAGGTGGCTTCTCCCTATCTCTGGGCCAGAAGGATTAGAAAATTAACAATTATCTTTAAAATATGAATGTAATGATTTTAACCCTTTACCTATATAATAAGGAGCCCTAGTGGTGCAGTGGTTAAGCACTCTGCTGCTAAATGAAAGGTTGGTGGTTCAAGCCCACCAGCCTCTCCGTGGGAGAAAGATGTAGCAGTCTGCTTCCATAAAGATTTACAGCCTTGGAAACCCTATGGGGTGGTTCTTCGCTGTCCTGTAGGGTTGCTATGAGTTGGAATCGACTCCATGGCAATGGGTTACCCATATAATGGTTAAGATTTCTTTCTGTCTTTGCAGTCTATTTAGCGGATTGCCTGTGGTGCATTAAGTACAGGTTTAATGCTTATTCAATAATGAAACTTTTCTTTCTGTTCCATTTTTTGTGGAGAGGTTTTCTAGGTTGGGAGTAGATTTCGTTACTAATAACTTCTCCCCAACAGCGTCTGGTACTGTTAAGTACAGGCCACTTTCCAATAGGATGCACTTGGGGTAGAATCCCAAAGATGGCCCTTACTTCACATGTAGCTGTGCCTCTCCTGTTGCATTAAAGTAAGCTCTCAGGGAAATAGCCTGACCAGAGACTCCTCCTTTGGAGATGGCCAAATTTGGATCACCAGGAGACCTTTAATCTGCTAGGGCCGAAGCAGAGAGCCGTGCTATCAAGGCGCGCTGATAATTGTGCAGTGTAAGGGCAAATGCTTGATGGAGACATTTAACTGGCTCCCTGCTTGACTAAATTCAGCAGCCCATGGCCCCTATTTGGTGCTGGACAGCATAAACATCAGGTTTTGGTAAATAAACTCAGGTTATCATGCAACTGTCCAACATGCACTTAAGTTGTGACTGACAGCTCGCCTGGGAGGACTTAGAGTCTAGAGCTGAAGCTTTTGGGTGCGGAGGCTCCGAGGTTCCAAGATAAACAAATCTGTCGGTGAGAGTGACCAGAGGGTTAGGTCAGTCCAAGGGTCACTTCTAGGTCATCCTGCTGGGAGCTCAGTTCTGCTTTGTGTTTATCCTGCGGAGAAAAGCAGGAGGGGCCGGAGCAGAGGGTTGGGTCTCTGTTGGGAAAACATCCCTGGCCGGCTCATCAGTGCGTCAGGGAGGGAGTCTGCACCTATCCTGCTCTGCCCAAACCAGGAAGGGTATGGGTACAGGCTAGTGGTTTCTACAGGAGTGACTTTGGAAATATAGATGGTAGGTCATGTGGGCCAGTTACCTGGGCTGCAGAACCAAGGACCCAGAGTGAGGTAACGGTCACTGTTACAAAATTGTGGCAGTTGCTATTGGAAAAGACAGTGAGGGAATGGTGAGCTTTTCTTGTCCCCACCCCTGTTCCTGGAAATATTTTCTCAGTTTTATCTTCTTTACCAATGAGGGACTCTTTTGGATAGTGATCCTGAACTTTCTTTTCTTCTCTGCTTGGGTGTTTAAGATAGGTAAAGAAGTAAAAAGGGGGTTATTAAAGTATATGTTATGACCCTTAATAATACTTAGCAAAGTAAAGACCCTTCACCCCCATTTATCCCTTGGTTTAGCCATCTCCTAAGACCCTCTCATCTGAAGGACTGTCTGGGGCAAGAAGAAGAAGGTGACATCAAATGATTTTTGTTTCAAGATTACAGATGAAAAAGACTTTTTAATCCAGGATAAACTTGCTTGCTCTGGAAAATATCCCTGTTTAATAAATGGTCTAAAGGAGTTAGTGTCTTCAGATAAACTAGAAGCTGATAGTAGTCACAAAGCCCTTGGGGGTATTGGTAGACCACTTTTCAAGTAAACTCAATTTACCAAATGTATGATATATTAAGAAGAGTCCTGGTGGCGCAGTGGTTAAGCGCTTGGCTGCTAACCAAAAGGTTGGTGGTTTGAACCTACCAGCTGCTCCAGGAGAGAAAGAGGTAGCAGTCTGCTTCCATGAAGATTTTCAGCCTTGGAAACCCTATGGGGCAGTTCTACTCTGTCTTATAGGGTTGCTATGAGTTGAAATAGACTCCACAGCAACAGTATGATGTATTAAAGATACATATAAAGATACATGTAAAGATACATATAAAGTTAGATTTAAAAGAATTGAAAGCTAGTATTACCCGGATACTAAAATCACAGATAGTACAAAAAAGAAAGCTACAGACCAGTACCCTTCATGAACACGAATTAAAAAATCCTTAATGAAATATTAGCAAATAGAATTCCTAGCAATATATACAAAGAATTATTCACCATGACCAAGTGAGTTTTATTCTAGGGATGCAAGGCTGGTTGGATATTTGAAGATCAGTCAAGGTAATCCACCATATTAACAGTCTAAAGAAGAAAAATTACAAGATTGTATCAATCAATGCAAAACAGGCATTTGACAAAATTCTACACCCATTCTTGATAAAGACTTTCAAAAAAACAGGAATAGAGGAGAACTTCCTCAACTTGATATAGAGCATCTATGAAACACTTACAGCTAACATTATACTTGATGGAATGCCCTCTCCCTAAGATCAGGAACAAGGCAAGGATGTTCATCCTTATTCAACATAGTGCTGGAAGTTCTAGCCAGAGTAATAAGCCAAGAAAATTAAAGAAAGGGATACAGATTAAAAAGGAAGAAATAAAACCGTCCCTATTTGCAGATAACATAATTATCTACCAAAGAAATCCCAAGGAATCTACAAAAAAAAAAAAAAAAAAAACCTCCTAGAGCTAGTGAGTTTAGCAAAGTCATAAGATAAACACATAAAACTCAATTGTATTTCTATATACTAGCAATGAACTCATGAAAACAAAAATTTAAAAAAAATACTGTTTACAATCTTTAAAAAAAGAAGAAATCCTTAGGTGTAAATATAACAAAATGTGTCGGAACTTGCATGTTGTTAATGGAAAAATGCTGATGGAATAAACCAGACAAGATCTGTTCATGAATTGGAAGACTCAACAAGTAAAGATGATAATTCTCCCCAAATTGAAATATAGGTTTAATACAATTCCTATCAAAATCCCAGGAAGATTTTTAATACATATAGATAATATTATTCTAAAAATTATATGAAAGGCCAAAGGAACTGAAATAGCTAAACTAATTTCAGAAAAGAAGAACAAAGTGCGAGGAATCAGTATACCTGATTTAAAGACTTATTATGTAGTACAGTAATCAAAACTGTGTGGTATTGGTGGAGGGATAGACCCATAGATCAATGGATCAAAACCAAGAATCCAGAAATAGACACAAACAAATATGCCAACTGATTTTGACAAAGATACAAAAGCAATTCAAGGGAGGAAAGAACTGCACATTCATAGGCAGAAGACATGAATCTCAACCTTAGTCTCACACCTAATAGAAAAATGAATTCGAAATTAATCACAAACTTAAATGTAAAACTACGAAACTTTTAGAAAAGAACACAGGAGAAAATCTTCAAGATCTAGAGCTGGGCAAAGATTCTTACACCCAATACCAAAAGTGTTGTGTTGTTGTTGTGTGCTGTCAAACTGATTCCGACTCATAGAGACCCTGTAGGACAGAGAAGAACTGCCCTATAGAGTTTTCTAGGCTATAATCTTTACAGGAGCAGATTGCCAGGTCTTTTTTCCCGTGGAGCTACTGGTCGTTTCGAACAGCCGATTTTTGTTTAGCAGCCGACTGTTTAACCATTGTACCACCAGGGCTCCTTACACCAAATGTACAATTCATAAAAGAAAAATATGAGAAAATGGACTTCATCAAAATTAAAAACTTTTGCTCTGTGAAAGATCATGTGCAGAAGATGAAAAGGCAAGTTAGAGATTGGGAAAACATATTTGCAAACCATCTATCCGTCAAAGGACTAGTATCCAGAATGTATAAAGAACTCTAAAAACTCAACAGTAAAAAAACAAACAAACATACAAACAGAAAAAAAAATCCCAAACACATCACAAACAGTTCAGTTAGAAAATGGGCAAAACACATGAAGAGACATTTCACAGAAGAGGATATACAGATGGCAAATAAGCACATGAAAAGATGTTCAACATCGTTAAAATCCACTGCCCTCAAGTCAATTTCGGCTCATAGCGACCCTACAGGACAGAGTAGAACTGCCCCATAGAGTTTCCAAGCAGTGCCTGGTGGATCTGAACTGCCGACCTTTTGGTTAGCAGCTGTAGCTCTCAACATCATTAGTCATCAGGAAAAGGCAAATTAAAACCACACACCTATCAGAATGGCTAGATTAAAAATAGTGACTACACCAAATGCTGGTGAAGATATGGAGAAAATGAACCACTCCTACATTGCTGGCTGGAAGTAAAACAGTACAGTCATTCTAGAAAACAGTGTGGCAGTTTCTTAAAAACATAAACATGCAAGACCAGCAGAAGGGCGTTGGTGATTTCGTGGCAGAATTCTCACCTTCCGTGAGGGAGACTCAAGTTTTATTCCCAGCCAATGCACTTCATGCACAGACACCACCCAGCTGTCAGTGGAGGCTTGCTCGTTGCTATGATGCTGAACAGGTCTCAGCAGAGGTTCCAGACTAGGATGGACTAGGAAGAAAAACCTGGGCTCTACTCCTGAGAATCAGCCAATTAAAACCCTATGGATTACAACCGTTCGATCCATAACCGATCACAGGGATGGCACAGGACCAGGCAGCATTTCATTCCACTGTGCATGGGATTGCAGTGAGTCGAGGGCAGAATAAAACTGACTCATAGTGACCCTATAGGACAGAGTAGAACTGCCCCATGGGGTTTCCAAGGCTGTAAATCTTTACAGAAGCAGACTGCCGCATCTTTCTCCTGGGGAGCGGCTGGTGGGTTTGAACTGCCGATCTTTTGGTTAGCAGCCAAGTGCTTAACCACTGCTCCACTAGGCTCCTTGAGGAGAGACTAGATGGTATATAATGCCTTTAAATTATGAGCTTGCCTGGTATATATCTTTAAGTAATTAATCAAATTAATCTTTAATATATTTTATTTGCACACCAGTGTTCTAAAATGAACAATCTAAACTATATGAAGTGACCTTGACTTTCGCTCTCACCATAACTCCACGTATATTTGTCTCATTTGTTACGCCATAAAACCTCCCATTCATTCCCATTCCCTCAGTCATCGACTAAGTCATTCAAACAACGTGTGTGGGCCCTGAGCCCCACACTGTCCCATAAAATATATTTTATGGCTTTTTTGGTGAAAGTTTACACAGCAAATTAGGTTCCCATTTGACAATTTCTGTCCAAATTGTTCAGCAACATTAGTTACATTTTCCACATGTGTCAACATTCTTTTAATTGCGTTCTGGTTGTTCCATTTCCAATACTCTAGTTTCCCTGCCCTCTTACCTTCTCATCTTTGCTTTAGGTAAATATTGACCTTTTGGTCTCATATAGATGGCTTTTTAATGGAGCACCGTACTCACAGGTAATAGCCTTTATTTTGTGTGCTAATCTGTTATTTCTCGAAAAGATGGTCCCAGGGAGTATTTTTGGCTCAAGGTTTAAAGAGTATCTTAGGATGGTAGTCTCAGGGGGTCCTCTAATCTCAACTGTTCCAGCAAGTCAGGACTGGTTAAAAATTTGAGTTCTGTTCCACTGTTTTTTCCTGTTCTGTCAGGGTCCATCTTCTGTGGCCCTGATCAGAATGGTCAGTGGTGGTAGCCAGGCACCATCTAATTCTTGCCTCAGGGTAGATGAGGCCAAGGCATGTGCAGGCTATTAGCCTTGTAGACTAGTTTCTTCTCTGGGATTTAGGTTTCCTTCTTTCTCTTTTGCTCTTAACAAGTAGAGACCAACAGTTGTATCTTAGATGGCTGCTCAGAAGCTTTTAATACCCCAGGTGCTACTCACCTCACTGGGATGTAGAACATGAACTTCGTGCCAATTATTATGACACATACATATATTATGCCAATTGACTGAGTTGTCCCATGAGACTAAGGTCCTAAGCCGTCAAACCTAGAAAACCAATCTCCCAAGGTGTTTGGTTACTTCTGAGAAGTATCTGTGATTGTGTCCTCTATGAATATATGTATGTGTGCACACACATATCTGTATTACGTCCATATAGATACTTCTTTCTGTGCATGTATATGTACATACCTGTACCTACCTGTACACATATATGCCTATACACATATATGTGGGATCATACGCTCGTTTTTTGGGTTACCGTTGGTGTTGTTACCAAACTATATATATGTCATATTATTTAGCACAAACATCTTTTTCTCTTATGTGCTTCTTAGTGGCATCAATTACTTTGGTGAAGCTATGCTCATGACACCCACATTCGATGCTACTTTCCCCATCACCTAAAATAACAAGTATCTACAATCTAGAGAGTGAGTCCCCCTCCCCCGAAGCCCTCCCTGATAACCACTAATGAACACTGGTCTCTGTATATATGTCTATTTTTGTCTTCTTATAAAAGTGGGATCATGCGGTATTTGTCCTTATGTGATTGACTTATTTCACTTAGTATTATGTCCTCCAGATCCATTCATGTTATCACATGTTTTGTGGCTTCATCATTCTTTATGCTTACACAGTATTCTATTGTATGTATGCTCCACATTTTGCTTATCCATTTATCTGTTGAAGGACATTTCAGCTGTCTCCATTTTTTTGCTATGGTGAACAATGCTGCAATGAACACAGGTGTGTATATGTCTGTCTGTGTCTCTTTTATTAGATCTCTAGGGTACATACCTAGGAGTGGGATTGCTGGATCATAAGGTATTTCTATTTCTAGTTTTTGTGAGGAAGCACCATACTATTTTCCATAGTGGTTGTACCATTTTACAAGTCCACCAGTATGGATCGAGGTTCTATACTCCCCACATCCTCCCCAACATTTGCTGTTGTCTGTTTTTTTATCAGCGCCATTTTAGCAGGGGTGAGATCGTATCTCATTGTAGTTTTGATTTGTATCTCTCTAATGGATACACAGAAACTGTGGTGGCCTAGTGGTTAAGAGCTAAGGCTGCTAACCACAAGGTTAGTAGTTCGAATCCACCAGGCCCTCCCTGAAAACTCTATGGGGCAGTTCCACTCTATCTTATAAGGTCGCTATGAGTTGGAATTGACTCAATGGCAATGGGTTTGGTTTTTTTTGGAATGGCTACACACTGCCCCATCTTGCTGGGGTGCCATTAAGCCAGACCTCTCTCCTCCTGGATTCCCGGTTCTCAGATATTATATGAAAAAATGCTGAGGTCTAAATGTGATTTGCTTGTGAAAGACACTTCCAGAGTATCTGTTTTTGAACTTTCAAAAAACCTGTTTCAATATTTGCAACTCAAAGAAGGTTCAGAAGGTCCAATGGGCTTTTGTAGGTGAAATATGACAGCTTTGCAGCTGGGGCTTTCTGGTTGCTCCCAACATGTTTTTCGGATCAGTTGGCTTTTCAAACAACATGGAAAGTGAAAAAGCCCCTTCTTTTCTCATCTGGGGTTTTGTAGACCTTATTTAACTTTAAAATATGAATGAAAATTTAGGAGGTGCATAGATGGATATTTTGTTTGTTTTTTTTTCCCAATTCTCCTATCAAAAATGAGTCACAAACATTCAGACTCAAAAATTCTTAATGTGAGGTCCACAGATAGGCCTAGACACTCTCGGAAATTGTATGCCATATTTTGGTAGATGTAGGCTTTTTTTGGAGGGAGAGTCTGTAGCTTTCAAAAGATTTTCCAGGATTTTTCAAGAGATTTTCTAAGTCCCAGAAAATATGAGAACCTCTATTCTAATGGATTTGCTGAATCAAGCAGAAGAAGCAAGAACTGGCAACAGGTGGGGAAGAGCGTCTCCATAGCTGTGTTAAGGGGTGTGCTGCCAGACTGTCAAAGTCTGACTCCAATACTTCCTCCTCAGAGAAGCTTTCTCTGATCGGCTTGCCCCCACTCTCCTAGAAGGCGTCTCTTCTTGGAACTCCCAACATCGGTATTTGCTCTTCTCTTAAGACACTTATCACTTTCTATAGTATCTTAGAATCTAGACTTCATCTTTGTTCTCCAACTCTGTACCATCATGGATTTGGTCTAAGTAGACAATCTATAAATATTTGTTGGGTGAGTGAATGAATCGTACACCTTAACCATCAAACTGTCAGTGGGTCCTTAAAGGTTTGGTGGCAGCCCTTGGAGAAATGACCTGGAGACTTGGAGGTGGGAATTCTAGGTTCTTTATCTTTTCAACATGCCAACATAAAATGGAAGGTGTTGGGCATTGAGTGGGGATTTCACATGATGTGATCTGCCCAGTGGAGAAGGCATAGTCATTCCTTCTGAATATCTGCTCAGCGAGAAACAGTAAAGGGTTCTTGGATCTCCTAGATCCATCTCATCTGTGGAATTGAAAATTGCACCCTTCCTCAACCCAGTTGCCTTACTTGGGAAATACTTTAAAAACCCTGACAATTCCCTGATTTCACATTCTTTAGGGTAAAAAACAAACAACAACCAAAAAAAAAAAAAAAAAAAGCCACACACACACACAAACAAAACAGTTGCTATCAAGTTGATTCCAATTCATGGTGACCCCAGGTGTGTCAGGGTAGAACTGTGCTCTGTAGAGTTTTCAATGGCTGTGACCTTTCGGAAGTAGATGGCCAGGACTTTCTTCTGAGGCACCTTTAAGTGGACACAAACCTCCAATGTTTTGGTTAACAGCTGAGCTCATTAGCTGTGCTCATTAACCTTTTGCACCACCCAGGAACTTGGCTTTAAGGTACGTCTCTTCTTTTAAGGTGGATGTGGTAGAGAGAGACTGATGTATTCTCTGTTCCAGTGGAATTTGCCCCAATCTCCCGCTGCATTGCCTCCAGCCCCTGTCTTGCATTCTTGGCTTTTGAAGAGGGGAGGCAAACCCCTCTCTTATCTGGAATTGCCTGCTTAAACAAACGCAGTGGTGTGGAGGTATTGTCCTTTGGAAACTTAGCTTGGGACACTTTATGAAGTGTCTGCAAACACTGAGACACGTAAAACTGCCCACTGTTAACCCAGAGCCCATTGTCTCTGCCAGGGCTGCTCTTCCCTGAAAGGGCCTTGCAACAGGGGGTGGAGGTGGTGAGAGTCGGCCCAAAGGGAACCCCTCAGCTGGGGCTCTGGGCTGGGGAATTGTGCTGCTGTTTGTTTAAACAACCTGAGTGTAATTGGGATTGTTTGAGTTGCCCAAGATGTTTGGGAAAGTGGGGGAAGGGAGGCGGCTCTCTTGCTGGGGGAGAGAGTCCCCAGCAGGGACTTTGACGGGTGGCTGGCTAGGGGGTTGTCAGCCTCCTGATTGCAAAGCCAGTGGGAAGGATGGTCCTTCCGGCTTGACCGTGGACACAGCAAGACCTGGGTCAATAGGTCGGACCACATAGTCTATAAAACATTAAAGCTAAAACTTGAGAGGTGGGTCAGGATATGAGGAACATCTAACTTAAAACCACTCCTCTATTTTAAAACCGTAACAAAGGCAGTACAAACACATAGACATTTGTTTTTCAGATTTTATTGTTAAAAACGCCACAAAAATCGTTGCGATGACCAGCCCAGGTTTCCACAAGGAAAGGGAAGAATGCTGAGTGAAGAATTCTGTACAAGGAGTATATCCAGCATTCCCCCAGACACAGCGAGTTTCCATTAGGGTGGATTCAATAGCCTATGGGAAAAATAAGTCTGGTCTTTGTTGTGGAGCTCAGACCCTTTCCTTTGACCTGGGGAAAAGGACAGAGAGTGTTAAAAAATGAGAAGAATTTGGGAATAATAGAAGGAATCTCTGCAATGCTGGGCCTGGCCCATGTGATCAGGCCTCACGTGGACCGTGTCTCAGGTCACCAAGGCACGCTGGTAACGGGGGAGATGCTACACATCGGGTGTGGTTATCTGGTGGGGATGCTTCCCGCGGAAGAAAGAATTAAAAAAAAAGATGCTGCTGTGACTTGACAGGCTCCTAATACGAGTTATATTAGTTAATTGCCAGGACAAACCTGTGACATAGGCTTGTAGAAAAGGAAACTGTGGCTCAGAGAGGCTAAGTAACTGGTTCAGAACTCAGAGTGAACTGGTAGAATCTGGATTTGAATTAAAATCCTTCTGATTTCCAAATCCTTCCACTTTCCACTGTACCGTACTAAAACTACCCCCCAAAAGAATGAAAATACAGAGTTCATCCCTGTGCAGGTTTAAAAAAAAACAAACAACCCTCTTTTGATATGTTAATAGCATATTGTGTGTAGGCTTTCAGCTAAATAAACAAGTCATCGAGGGAAGCTTGTTGTTGTGTGCTGTCCAGTTGATTCCAACTCATAGGGACCCAGGTGGCAGAGTAGAACTGCCCCATAGCATTTCCGAGGCTGAAATCTTTATGCTCTTTAGAAGCGAGGATGGTGAGACTTCGTCTCATGTTCTTTGGACATGTTATCAGGAGGAACCAGTCCCTAGAGAAGGACATCATGCTTGGTAAAGAAGAGGGTCAGCGAAAAAAAGGAAGACCCTCGATGAGATAGATTGACACAGTGGCTGCAACAATGGGCTCAAACAGCAGTGATTGTGAGGATGGCGCAGGACCGGACAGTGTTTCATTCTGTTGTACGCAGGGTCTCTATGAGTTGGAAGGGATTCAACGGCACCTAACAACATAAAAATCTTTATGAGAGTAGATCTCCAGGTCTTTTTCCTGTGGAGCCGCTGGGTAGGTTTGAACTGCTGACCTTTTGGTTAGCAGCCTAGCACTTAACCATTGTGCCACCAGGGCTCCTTTAAGGGAAGGATAGAAATGCCAATAACAGTAAAAACCTACTGATCTTCTGATTGGGTGTGTTGTTGTTGTTAGTTGACCACCAGTTGATTCTGACTCATGGTGACCCCATGTATGCAAAGTAGAACGGTGCTCCATAGGGTTTTCAAGACTGTGACCCTTCTGAAGCAGATCACCAGGCCTTTCTTCTGAGGCACCTCTGGGTGGTTTTGAACTGCTAGCCTTTCTGTTAGTAGTCGAGCGCTTAACCGTTTATGCCGTAGGTTTTAGATTATTTGTGGACAGAGTGCTAGTGGTCTTCATTTTAAGATAAGTACTATATTTTTTGGAATTTTCCCTTCTACTTAATTAAAATAAAGTTATGGTCAAGTATTCTGTACCAGATTTAGCAAACTTTACAGAAAGCCCTGGTGGCACAGTGGTAAAGAGCTTGGCTGCCAACCAAAAGATCAGCAATTTGAATCCACCAGGTGCTCCTTGGAAACCTTACGGGGCAGTTCTTCTATGTCCTATAGGGTCTCTATGGGTTGGAATCATCTCGATGGCAATGGGTTTGGTTATTTTTTTTTGGACAGGGAGGTTTGCTCTTTTGTGGTCAACATGAGCATCTCTTACAATAGCTTTGTAAAGTTAGAAAAAAATTTATAACAGTATTTCCAAGAAAACTTTAAAAGATTGATTCGGTGAAAATGGCTTTGTGCACTTCCTGTGAGTTGAGTTCTGCATGGCTTTAAAGCCTTGGCTACCTTTGCCGCTCTAGCTGGTGGGTATCATTTCACCGGCACCGTGAACCACAGAGCAAACAGTGGTGTAATAGCACAGAACAGTCACTGTTCTTATTCCGTTTGGCAACTCCATTCTCCTAGGCTCTGAAGTCTTCTTAAGGTAAGAGCCAAGGGGTTTTTCAAAATCAGACCATGACCATACTCATTTCAGTGGGAGCTGGTAGCTTCTTCCAGCCTTTTAGGTCTTTGACACCGGAAGACTGCCTGTCTCCACACACTTTAAAATGAAAGGTTTCAGTTAACTAAAGGGAATATTTACAATATGTATAAAAGCAAATGTGCCACGCTGGCAGTACGGTCCTGGGGTGTCAGACAGTGTCTTTCTATCAGTCTACGCGCAGTTCTTAGAGGATGCGGAGGTGAGCCTTGGGGACTCAAGAGGGGCCACGACCAGCAGAGCTGGTGGGTGGGCACCGCCGGCCTCCATCCGTGCCCAGATCACATGGGAATGCACTTCCCATGGGCCTGGCTGGGGGTCTGAGCCAGTGATGGGTGAGCTAGAGTTTCTATTTCTTCCCCATCCCCCTGCCCCCATGAAAATTTCATACCGATAGATTTTAAAACAATAGTTTTTCTGCACCCTGGTGTTCTCACTGAGGTATACATGGGTTGTTAAAAGTTACATTAAATGGAGATTCCTTCCATAATTTTTTTTAAGCATGACACCTCCTCCCTCAACCGGTATCCCAAATTCTAAACTCGAACCACTTGAAAGCGTTAAACTTTGTTGGTTTTAATGATGGCAATTTACAATTGACAAATACGTTGGTAATGGGTGTTCTTTCCTGTAGGTTTGTTTAGAAGTGAAAACAATGTGGCTAGTCATAAAAGTTTCTATTTATTTTAGGCTGGATAGCTCATTTGTTCAAAGGAGGGGCAGAGTTTGTAAGCAGAGAAACTCGATTTCGCATGATGTGTGTAACGAGTTCATGGCTAAAGTCCCCACAGAGACTAATGCCTACAGCTTAGGAAAGGAATCACCATTTTAATGGATTTGAATTCTGTTGCATAGAATAATCGCATGTTAGTTTAAATATGACTCGTCTGTTTTATAATTGACAGTATGTGAAAAGACATTGAACGAGAGTCAAGATGGCTTTTAGGTACCTGACTAGAGCGACTGGGGAGATGGTGATGCCGTTTCCCACAGGAAGGCCCTAGGACAAGACTATTTGTCACATGTCACAAGGACAGGTTGAGTATGTATGTGTGTGAATCAAGTTCTGTGCTTAAAACCACGTGCTCTGGAGTCAAATTCAGGGGTTCAAATTCCAGCTTCACCACTTACTCTCTGTGTGATCTTGGGCAAGTGGGGTTATCTTTCTGTGTTTCTGTATCCTAATATATAAAATAGGCATAATTATAGGATTAAATAAGATCATATATATAAATTCTTGCTGAGCATGCAGTAAAGAAAACCAAACCCATTTGCCGCCGAGTTGATTCCGACTCCTAGCGACCCTACAGGACAGAGCAGAACTGCCCCACAGGGTTTCCAGGGAGCTGCTGGTGGATTTCAACTGCCAACATTTTGGTTAGCAGCCAAACACTCAACCACTGTGCCACCAGGGCTGGGTGCTCACTGAATGAAAGCCATTTTTATTAGTGTAGTTCTTGTTGTTGCCGTAGAGTCAGCTCTGACTCATGGCAACCTTATGTATAACAGAGCAAAACATTGCCCAGTCCTGACCCATCCTAGTGATCGTATGGATTGAATTGTGCTCCCCTAAAATATGTGTTGTAAATCCTAGTTTCTATGCCTGGGATTATAATCCCATTTGGGAATGGGTTGTTTTTGTTGCGTTGATGAGACAGGATTAGTGTAGGGTATATCTTTTTTTAAAAAAATTTATTGTGTTTTAGGTGAAAGTTTACAGTGCAAATTAGTTTCTCATTCAAAAATTTATACACAAATTGTTTTGTGACATTGGTTGCGATCTCTGCAATGTGTCAGCACTCTCCCCTTTTCTACCTCTGTTCTCCGTGTCCATTCGTCCAGTTTTCCTGTCCCTTCCTGCTTTCTCATCTTTGCTTTTGGGCAGGTGTTGCCCATTTGGTCTCCTATACTTGATCGAACTAAGAAGCATGTTCCTCATGTATGTTATTCTTTGTTTTATAGGCCTGTCTAATCTTTAGCAGAAAGCTGGACTTTGAGAGTGGCTTCGTCCTGAATTAGCAGGCTGTCCAGGGATCATAGTCTCGGGGGTTCCTTCAGTCTCTGTCAGACTAGTAAGTCTGGTCTTTTTCTGTGAATTTGAATTTTGTTCTACATTTTGCTCTCGCTCTGTCTGGGACCCCCTGTTGTGATCCCTGTCAGAGCTGTCGGTGATGGTAGCTGGGGTCAGGCTGGTGGAGGCTGTGATTCTTGTGGTCCTAGTCTTTTGGACTAATATTTTCTCTGTGTCTTTGGTTTTCTTCATTCTCCTTTGATCCATATAGGATGGGACCGATAGATGTATCTTAGGTGGCCACTTGGAAGCTTTTAAGACGCCAGATGCTACCCACAGAAGTAGGATGTAGAACATTTTCATTATAAACGATGGTAAGCCAATTGACCTTGATGTCCCCTGAGACCATGGTCCCCAGCCCTCAGCTTCTGTAACTTGGTCCTTCAAGGTGTTTGGCTGTGTCCAGGAAGCTTCTATGACTTTGCCTTGGTCAAGTAGTGCTGATTCTCCAATACGGTGTGTTGTCTTTCCCTTCACCAAAGTTAACACTTGTTTACTATCTAGTTAGTGATTTCCCCTCCCTAGCCCTCCTCTCCCTCCTAACCATCAAAGACTGTTTTTTCCTGTGTGTAAACCTTTTCTTAGGTTTTTATAACAGTGATCTCATACAATATCTGTCCTTTTGGGACTGACTTATTTCACTCAGCATAGTGCCCTCCAGATTCATCCATGATGTGAGATGTTTTGCAGATTCATCATTGTTCTTTATCATTGCATAGTATTCCATTGTGTGTATGTACCATAGTTTGTTTATCCATTTGTCTGTTGGTGGGCACCTAAGGTTTAGGTTGTTTCCATCTTTTTGCTATTGTAAATAGTGCTGCAATGAACGTGGGTGTGCATATGTCTATTCATGTGACAGCTCTTACTTCTCTAGGATATATTCCTAGGAGTGAGCTTGCTGGATTGTAGGGCGTTTCTATTTCTAGCTTTTAGTGGTTGTACCATTTTAAATTCCCACCAGCAGTGCATAAGAGTTCCTATCTCCCTGCAGCCTCTCCAACATTTGTTATTTTCTGTTTCTTGATTAGTGCCAGTTAATGTCGAGGTGAGATGGTATCTCACTGTAGTTTTGATTTTCATTTCTCTAATAGGGTAGCTATGAGTCAGAATCAATTCGATGGCAACAGGCTTGATTTGGAGCCCTAGTCATGCAGTGGTTAAGAGCTTGGCTGCCAACCAAAAGATCGGCAGTTCGAATCTACCAGCCACTCCTTGGAAACCCTATGGGGCAGTTCTACTCTGTCCTATAGGGTCGCTATGAGTTGGAATCCACTTGATGGCAAAGTTTTTTTTTTAAATTGGTAATGATTGTAAGCATTTCCTCATGTGTCCGTTAGCCACCTGAATGTCTTCTTTGATGAAGTGTCCATTCATATTCTTTGCCCTGTTTTGATTGGATTATTTGTCTCTTTGTTGTTGAGGTGTTGAACTATTCTACAGATTTTAGAGATCAGACTGTTGTCGGATATGTCATAGCCAAATTTTTTTTCCCAGTCTATAGGTTCTCTTTTTACACTTTTGGTGAAGCCCTTTGATGAGCATAAGTGTTTAATTTTTAGACGCTCCCAGTAATTCAGTTTATCTTCTGGTGTTTGTGCATTGTTAGTTATGGTTTATGTTCTATTATGCCATGTATTAGGGCCCCTAGTGCTGTCCCTATTTTTTCTTTCATGATTCTTATCATTTTAGGTTTTATATTTAGGTCTTTGATTCATTTTGACTTAGTTTTTGTGTATAGTGTGAGGTATGGATCCTGTTTCATTTTTTTACAGATGGAAATTCAGTTTTGCCAGCACCATTTGTTAAAAAGACTGTCTTTTCCCCATTTAATAGATTCGGTCCTTTGTCAAACATCAGCTGACCATAGGTGCGTTCTGGATTCTGTTCCGTTGGTCTGCGTGTCTGTCATTGTACAAGAACCAGGCTGTTTTTGCTACTATGACTATATAGTAGGTTCTGAGATCAGGTAGTGTGAGGCCTCCTACTTTGTTCTTTTTCTTCGATAATACTTTGCTTATCCAGGGCTTCTTTCCTTTCCATATAAAGTTGGTGATTAGTTTTTCCATCTCATTAAAGAATGCTGTTGGTATTTGCATCGAGATTGCATTGTATCTGTAGCTCTCTTTGGGTAGAATTGATATTTTCACAATGTTGAGTCTTCCTAACCATGCACTTGGAATGTGCTTCCATTTATGTAAGTTTCTTTTGGTTTCTTGCAGTAGTGTTTTGTAGTTTTCTTTGTATAGGTCTTTTACATCCCTGGTTAGATTTATTTCTAAGTATTTTACCTTTTTAGCAGCTATCATGAATGGTATTGCTTTCCTGGTTTCCTTTGGTAGTTTTCTTTGTTGGTGTATAGGAATCCGACTGATTTTTGTATGTTGATCTTGTGTCCTACTACTCTGCTGAATCTTTCTATTAGTTTCCATAGTTTTCTTGTGGAATCTTTGGGGTTCTCTGTGTATAGTATCATATCATCTGTGAATAGGGATAGTTTTACTTCTTACTTTCCAATTTGGATGCCCTTTATTTCTTTTTCTTGCCTTATTGCTCTAGCCAGGACTTCCAGCACAATGGTAAATAGGAGTGGTGATAAGGGGCATCCTTGTCCTGTTCCGTTTCCCAGGGGGGATGTTCTCAGCCTCTCTCCGTTGAGAATGATGTTGGCTATTGGTTTTGAATAGATGTCCTTTACTGAGAAAATTTTTGAAACTTGAACTGAAACTATCCCCTGAAATCATCTTCAAACTACAGTTTAGCTGAATTAGTAAAGAATGTTTGCCTTGAGCATTGTGCTCTTTTAAAGAGTTATCTATATCAGATCAAATTGACAACAGTACCTGTAAGGCATAAATGAGTAGTTTATGGGGCAGTGAGTCTAAGTCAATGGTGGTGAAACAACATGGGGAGAGACAGTGAGAATCACGTCACAATGTGAAGAATGTAATCAATGTCATTGAATTGTACACGTAGAAATTCCTGAATGTGTGTATAATCTGCTGTGTATATTTTCACCAAAAGCGAGATAAATATTTTAAAAAGTTCTTCACATATAGTAAGGTATTAAAAGTCATTATCAAAATGTGTGAGGCTATGTGGAGAAAACAGGTACAGTATGCATATTTGTGCTTAAAAATGGAAGGAGGGTACCAATATACATGTGTATGTATTTGCTAATATCAAAATAAACACAATGGGAGGTTAATAAAACATAGTATTTTTTATTTTATTTAATTTTATTTTTATTGTGCTTTAAGTGAAAGTCTACTGTTCAGGTCAGTTTCTCATATAAAAATTTGTACACACATTGCTATGTGACCCTAGTTGCTCTCCCTATAATGTTACAGCACGTTCCTCCTTTCCACCCGGTTTCCCATGTCCATTCAACCAGCTCCTGTCCCTTTTTGTCTTCTTATCTCACCTCCAGACAGGAGCTGCCTATTTAGTCTCATGTATCTACTTGAGCTAAGAGGCACTCTCTTCATGAGTATCATTTTATGTCCCATAGTCCAGTCTAATCTTTGTCTGAGGAGTTGGCTTTGGGAATGGTTTCAGTTCTGGGCTAGTGGAGAGTCTGGGGGCCATGTCTTCTGGGGTCCCTGCAGTCTCAGTCAGACCATTAAGTCTGGTCTTTTACTAGAATTTGAGTTCTGCACCCTACTTTTCTCCTGCTTCGTCAGGGACTCTCTGTTGTGTTCACTGTCAGGGCAGTTATCGGTGGTAGCCGGGCACGATCTAGTTTTTCTGGTTTCAGGCTGATGCAGTCACTGGTTTATGTGGCCTTTTCTGTCTCTTGGGCTAATATTTTCCTTGTGTTTTTGGTGTTCTTCATTCTCCTTTGCTCCAGGTAGGTTGGGACCAATAGATGTATCTTAGATGGCCACTCTCTAGCTTTTAAGACCCCAGACACCACTCACCAAAGTTGGATGCAGAACATTTGCTTAATAAATTTTGTTATGCCAATTAATCTAGATGTTCCCTGAAACCATGGTCCCAAGACCCCCACCCCTGCTACTCTGTCCCTTGAAGTGAACCATAACATTTTTTAAATGGTTACTTATGGGGGAATGAAGAGAACAGAGTGGAGGGGACAGGAATAGAAACTGTTATAATCCTATTTGGGAATGGGTAGTCTTCGTTATGTTAATGAGACAGGATTAGTATAGGGTGTATCTTGAGTCAATCTCTTCTGCGATATAAAAGAGATTAAACAAGCGAGCTAGAGAAGCAGAGATGGGGTAAGATAGATGCCAAAACACATGGAGATCTCCAAGGAACCAGGAAACAGAGGCTGAAGAGACAAGGACCTTCCCTCAGAACCGACAGAAGGTGTAAGCTTTCCCCTAGAGCTGGCACCCTGAATTCAGATTTCTAGTTTCCTAAACCATAAGAAAACAAACGTCTGTTTGTTAAAGCTATCCACTTGTGGTATTTCTGTTATAGCAGCACTAGATAACTAAGACAGTATGTTTGAGTCCTTTGTTTCAGCTATTGGGTCAATTCATCTCACTGAGTGTTTTCCCTGACTTCTGCTTTACCAAACATGATGTCCTTTGGTGGCGGTAATATTTCTCCCTGAGAACAGCACTGGGCAGTCTGAAGAGCTAATGGTAGGGGTATATAATAATGGACGAACACAATAGGAGGGAATATGGTAGTAAAATTTCCCCAAATTGCCTGTGTCTGTGAAAAACGGAAGCAAGAAAGCTCTTATTTAAAAAATTGCCTGAAGTCTCAGGCCAAGCTCATGCAGGGACACCACTGTGGCATGGAGGGGGGTGGGGACCATGGGGAATAGGTGAGATGGGAATTTAACTATGTGTCATGGATTGAACTGTGTCCCCCCAAAATGTCTGTCAACTTGGCTAGGTCATGATCCCCAGTATTGTTATGATTGTCTGCCATTTTGTCATCTGATGTGATTTCCCTATGTTTTATAAATCCTGTCACTATGACGTAATGAGATGGATTGGTGGCAGTTATATTGATGAGATCTACAAGATTAGATACTGTCTTAAGCCAATCTCTTTTGAGAAATAAAAGAGAGAAGCAAGCAGAGAGACAGGAAGACCTCATACCACCAAGAAAGCAGTGCCAGGAGCAGAGTGTGTCCTTTGGACCTGAGATTCTTGTGCTGAGATGCTCTGAGACCAAGGGAAGACTGTTACATCACAGGGACCTTCCTCCAGAGCCAACAGAGAAAAAAAGCCTTCCCCTGAAGCTGGTGCCCTGAATTTGGACTTCTAGCCTACTGGACTGTGAGAGAATAAACTTCTCTTTGTTAAAACCATCCAATTGTGGTATTTCTATTATAGCAACACTAGATGACCAAGACGCTATGTGACTTACCAGTTCTAGAACTTGGAGCAAGTTCTCTGCACCTTAATGTCTTCATTTGTAAAATGGGGATTAAAAATACCTAAATGACAGGGTTGTTTTGATGATAAGTAGTATAATTATGCAAAAGTGTCCCACTTGGTTGGCTATACAGGAAATGTTTATTTCCCAAATAGAATCTGACTTCTACTGAATAATGAATCATTGAAGGCATACACTCCTGTGAGCCAGGAGGCCAGGCACAGCCTTTCGATCCACCCCGGAAGGAGTAGAAAGGCCCCAGCCACTGTGGGTCACTCCCAGCCCAGCCACAGACCTTTCCCCAGGCGGCGTTTGGAGGCAGGAACACAGGGCACTCGTCTTTCCCTGGCCCAGCCCTTTCTTGGGCCCATTGTTCTGAGAGGTCTTGTACTATTTGTTCATCTAATCTGTTAGCAGAAAGGCAAACTGAATATCCTCGCTTGGACCACTGGCTCACGTCCCACAATGAAATGTCCCGTTGGTGGTGGCCAGTCCTTCTGTCTGTCCTTGTTCCTCTCTGGCCCCTACAGAAAGCCCTGGCCAGGGAGCAATGGCAGTGCCTGGGGACTGGTCCTGGTGTCCCTGCCCCTCAGGCCTGTTTTGGACATGTTGCCTTGTTCTCTAATGCCAGGCAGGACCCCAGAAAGGCCCTGGGACAAGTTTATTTGTCACTGGAGAAGCCCAGCTCCTACAAAAGCTCTGGACTATTCCACCTTGTCTCCCCACCCCTATTCCTTGTGTGTGTATGGTGGGGGGGGGGGGTGTACTGGACAAGGGGCTACAGGCACCAGTGTTCTGGGTCTGATCTGCTCTGGGACCAGGATGTGAGTCTTGAAGTTGCAGATGACCTGGCTGGCAGGCACCTAGCTGGGCACTGCCCCACCCCACCTCTGTGTCATTGCATCCTCTTCACCTAGTTGCCTGTATTATTCTTATTTTTTGAACTACAGCTTACAGATAAAAAATACTATGAGAAATAATTAATATGCCCAAGTTACGGATGAAAGTCACTAAGGCTCAAACAGGCATGATGCTTCCAATTTTTTACCTAATAGGTAATAAAACTAGTGGTCCTGGGTGGTATAAATGGTTAATGTACTTGGGTGCTAACCAAAAGGTTGGAGGTTTGAATCCACCCAGAGGTGCCTCAGAAGAAAGGCCTGGTGATCTACTTCCAAAAAACCACTAAACCATTAAAAACCTTATAGAGCACAATTTTACTGTGACACACATGGGGTCATCATGAGTCGGAACTGCTACTTGTAAGTGGTGAAGCTAGGAATCAATGCCAGTTTTCCTGACTGGAGACACCCTGTCTGCTACTTATTACCCCTGCCTGCCACCTCTCCTAAGTCAGCCCCTTAAGCCCGTTACCATCAAGTTGATTCTAATTCTTGAGGACCCTATAGGATAGAGTAGAACTGCCTCATAGGGTTTCCAAGGCTGTAATCTTTATGGAAACAGACTGCCATATCTTTCTCCCACAGAACAGCTGGTGGGTTCGAACAGCTGACCTTTTGGTTAGCAGCTGAGCCCTTAACCACTGCACCACAGGTTCCTAAGTTGGCCCCTTAGTGACTCTTGTGTCCTACTGTGTAATGGTCACACTCTTTGGCCTGGCTTACAAAGGCTCCCAGGTGATCAGCCCTCCTCCCCGGCAGGCAGTCCACCTGGATTTCTCTGTTGTGTCTAGTGCGCAGCATCCCTGCCCTTCCCCAGGCCCCTGAAAATACCCTGGGTGCACTCCCCCATTCCCTGGGCTTTTGTCTGAGTGGTCCCTGCCTTCTTCCTGGAATCCTTCTAAATCCCATTCTTCTTTCAAGCCTTGGCCAAAGTCCTGCCTCCTCCTCACACCTTCTTGTCCACTTCAACTCCCAGGAGCTCCTCCTTTGTGCTCTTGTAGTCTCCACTCACAGGAGTGCTGTTCATGTATCATCTTTTGTGTAATTGCGGCTTTAAATGAAAAATTATAGCATAAAATTTATAGCATAAAAATAGCCATGTTAACCATTTTTAAGTGTACAGTTCAGCGGCATTAGTTACATCCACCCTGTGTGCAACCATCACTGCTATTTCCAAACCATTTTCATCACCCCAAACAGAAACTCTGTTAAGCAATCCTCCCCCCAGCCCCCGGTAACTGCTCATCTACTTTCTATCTCTATGCATTTGCCTCTTCTAGATATTTCATAGAAATGAAATCAGTCAGTATTTGCCCCTATGCCTGACTTATTTCACTCAGCGTGATGTTTTCAAGTTTCATCCACATTGTAGCATGTTCTAGAACTCCATTTCTCTTTATGACTGTATATATATATATATATATATATATATACACACACCATATTTTGTTTGTCCATTTATCTGTTGATGAACACGTGGGTTGTTCCCACCAATTTGCTGCTTTTTCACATGCATTTTCTCTTTAATTTGTGTCTTACACTCTACCATCCCACCTCCCATGCACATATCCCAACTAGAATTTAACCTGTTGCTGTTGAGTTGATTCCAACTATTGTTTCTACTTCATGAGATGGCAGTGACTCACCGTTAATGATCCCTATTACTCACACTCTTAACTTTCACAATTCAAATTAATTACGCAATGCCAGTCTTTGTGAGGCTGTCTGTGGGACAGGATTGCTAACCAAAACCAAACCAAACCCATTGCCATCGAGTCGATTCCAACTCACAGCGACCCTATAGGACAGGGTAGAACTGCCCTATAGGGTTTCCAAGAAGTGCCTGGTGGATTCGAACTGCCAATCTTTTGATTAGCAGCTATAGCTTTTAACCACTACACCACCAGGGTTGGATTACTAGAGGGGAAAAAAAGTATTAGAATCAATAAGTTTAATCAGTAACATAAGTAAAGTGTGGAGTCCCGAGGAAATACTTCTGAGAAGACATCCTTGGAGCTTGCTCGTAATGAAACTAACAGGTTCCCATGCGACAGATCCCTGTTCATTCCTACTCACACCTACAGATTTTGTATTTCCTTGGTCCTGACGACACACAGGACTGGATGCTTCTTCTGTCTTTTATGAGCTTTCATGTTATTAAAATGAGATGGATAATTAAATATCTTCCATATCATTGAAATATATACACATCTATACACACACAAAGGAGCCCTGATGGTGCAGTGATTAAGTGCTTGGCTGCTAAGCAAAAGATCAGCAGTTCGAACCCACCAGCCTCTCTGTGGGAGAGAGATGTGGCAGTCTTCTTCTGTAAAGATTTACAGCCTTGGAAACCCAACGGGGCAGTGCTACTCTGTCCTACAGGGTCGCTATCAGTTGGAATCGACTCAATGGAAACGGGTTTGGTTTTTGGTTTGATACACACGCGTATATCTACGTATATTCTTTCCTTTTTTTGTTGTATAGAGTCAGAAAGATTTAGGTAGGTTCAGATCCCAGATCTGCTATTCACTTGCTCTGGGCCCTTGGGTATGTCCCTCAACCTCCCTTAGCCCATTTCTCATGTAGAACATGCAGGCAATATACCTTTCTTGAAGGGATGTTGTAAGGCATTTGCGAGAAGATGTGTAGGGTGCTCAGTACAGTGCCTGGCCCACAAAGCCTCTCAGTCAAGGGTGGTTGCAGCAGTGGTGTGCCTGAGAAAAAGGCAGAGGCCACTGGTGCAAGACCCTTGTGCCCTAGGCTTGGGAGGCCCCTGACCTAACCGAGTTACCAAGGGTCAAAGCTGGGGCCCTGGTCCTGAGACATGCTTTCCTATACCTGCACAAACAGGGTTCTCTAAAGGCAAAGCAGAGTCTTGTCACACAGACCCCTAGCTTGAGTGGGTCTCAGGGGAGGATTTCCATCATCTACACACATTTTGTAGTATTCCCTGAAATAACTACTTATGTGGACCCTTGGTGCTTAGATTCCCACCCCACCCCACCCCCTGCAAACAAAACAAAACAAAACTCCTCTTTTCTGGAGCCCCTGGAAAACTTTTGGAAGCAGTGGGCTGGAATAAATCCCCTACCTACGTTCTTGTGAGTGAGGGACTTTGAGCTTCTCGTCACTGCGTGGGATCCTCCTATGAATGAGACCTGGCTGCTATGGTCTCCAGCCACCAAGCAACAACCAGTGATGGAGCCAGAAGGCTCTGGCCAAGGCAGGTGGCAGGATCAGCTGGAGCAGCCTGGTGTCCAGAACCAAGGGAGGGCGCGACTGGCAGACTAGAAAATGAAGTGACTGAGAGGTACTTATGGTGGAAGGAAGGAACATGGGAAGGAAATATTGCTGGGGCCTGGGGGAGGCTTCAAATGCTGGGAAGCAATTTGAGTTTTATGTTGAGAGGAAGAAGGTTTAGGGAAGGGGTGAAGTCATTTCAGCCCCAAGCAAAAACCCCTGATGTCATTAGGGACGCTGAGGAGAGGCCTATGGACAAGTAAAGCAACAGAGAGATGACAAGGAGAATTGGCCAGTCACTGCTTTTGAGTGCCAGCCCATGTCAGGCATTGAGGTAGACACTCTAGCACTCCATCCCTCATGGTGTGGTCCAGGGCCAGCAGCACAGGCACCCCTTGGAATCTCCTTAGGAATGCAGAATCTCAGGCCCCACCCTAGTACCACCCAATCAGCATCTGCATTCAACAAGATCCTCAGGTAAATTGTATGCAAGTTAAAGCTTAAGAATCCTTTTTCTAAGAGACAAATAATCAGATTATGGATCTACCAGAGAGGATAATAGCCACAGCTTGCATTAATAGAGTTCTTCTTTGACTTTTGAAGTGACTTTGGACTGGTTGGAACTGGGTCTTGTTAATGTTTGGAGAAATAGCCATGAGGGCTTGGTGGCAGATGGAATGCAGGGTGGATCTGGGTGTAGGGATGACAGGGAGGAGTAGAGGCTGTGGACACGGTTGGCAGAAAGAAGTTAGAAAGGCAGGGAGGATATGAGAAAGGGGTGGGGCTACCTGGGATGTGAGAAGAGGCCTGTGAAGACTTTGGGCCCAGAGAGATGAGAAAGACAGAGAGAAATGGGCCTGTTCACATAGAATTTTCTAGAGCAAAGACTTTGATAAAACTCCCAATCATTTTATACATTAAAATCAATCCAGGGGACAGGGAAACTAGATTACTAGAAACGGAACATTCGGAAGGGAATTAATGAGAATGCTGACATGGTGTGAAAAAGGTAACCAATGTCACCGAGCAATTTATGTTTAGTAATTGTTAGATGGGAACCTAATTTGCAGTGTAAACTTTCACCAAAAACACAATAAAATATTTTTTCAAAAATCAGTCCAAATATAATGTATTCACATATACAGCACATGATAATGAAGCAAAATTATTATTATCAGTTTAGAATAATAGATGAGGAATATTAGAGGTCATCATTTTCTAACACTTTTGGCCCCCAAGAACCAGTTACGTTTAGGGACTTCCAGGTCTGTGATTTACAGTGTGACCTTGGTTATCTCCTCTCATCAAACCTTTTTTTCCTCCGTTGTGAAATGGGGAACATAAAAGATGGTTATGTGGTTAAGTGTTCCGCTGCTAACCAAAAGGCTGGCAGTTCAAATCCACCAGCTGCTCCTTGGAAACCCAATGCGGAGGTTCTACTCTGTCCTATAGGGTTGCTGTGAGTCGGAATGGCAGTGGGCTTACGAGGATTCGATGATACAATGCATGGAAAGTGCCTAGCACAGTGCCTGACCCCAATTAAGTTATAACACATAATATTATTACATAGTTAATAACCCACATGGGGCAGAGAGGGAAAAATCTACCAATGCCGTTAACAACAGTAGTAATAATAATAAATATTAAGAAAGGAACTTAATTCTGGGAGTCGAAACAAATTTTTTGTTGTTCCCAATCTCCATAATGGTGATGATTACAATACCAACAAAACCGACAATGACCAATAACTATAACATAATAAATACTAAAGATAGTTAACATCATTTGGGGGCTGATCATATGCCAAGCACTAGGTAAAGCACTTCATTTGGATTATCTCGTTGGAGTCTTCAAACATGTATAATGTCTGTAGTATCATGCCCAGTTGAAAGATGAAGAAACTGAGGGCTAGAGAGATTAGCTAAGTAGCCCAAGGTCCAGTGCTTGTAAGAGGAGCTGGAATTTGAATGCAGACAGACTGACTGACTCCAGAAAGGGTCCTCTTAACCACAGCAGTAGTTTCTGTGCTAAAAAACCAGGGAACAGAATGTTCTTTCCATCCGTGGCAGCGTACATGCTATTTGCTTTCTGGCCTGATCCGTTGATATATTTTAAAGAAAATATACTGCTATAGGACAAAGAAGAGAGTAGTTTGAAAACTAAGGAAAAAGGAAACGAACATCTATTAACCCCCTGTGTGCTGTGCTAGGTGAAGTCACACGCATGGACTTACTAACTCTCATTGTCCTCTGTGGATGTGATCGTTTAAGACCTGGATTCACGACTTGCATTTTTACCTGAAGGTAAAAGTATACGCCTCCCAATTTTGCAAAGTCCCTGAAACCTGATTCCAAAATACTTCATCATGAAACCTTCCAAGAGTTTGAAGAAACTTCTGCTAGAATTGTCTAAAATCTCATCTTGGAAGGTACACATAAAGCCCTTACGGTTTGTGGTTCACCCCTTTCCAATAAGAATTTCAAGTGGCTTACAAATTTGCCACTGCACTATAAGAGAATGGGAAATTGAGGCAGGAAAAAGAAGTTTAGGCGAGGAATAAAGTTAGTTGCTAAATATGTGCCAAAGGACTCTGAATCCTTCTGATGAGGTGGGTAGTAGGGCACCTTTCATTGAACTACAATATTTATTCCTCCTGGGGGGGGCGACACACAGAAAAATTGAAGTAGCTTCAAGTGAAATTCCTCACAAATCCATGAGTCATGTGATTTGCTCTAGGAAATGGGAGGTATTTCAAGGATAGTCTGGCCTTAAAGCTAAGGTCTAGGGTGGGTTTCAAGGAGCTCTGGTGGCGCCATGGTTAAGCGTTTGGTTACTAACTGAAAAGTCAGTGGTTCAAACCCACCAGCTGCTCCGTGGGAGAAAGATGTAGCAGTCTGCTTCTATAAAGGTTTACAGCTTTGGAAACCCTGTGGGTATTTCTGCTCTGTCCTATAGGGTTACTATGAGTGAGAATCGACTTGACAGCAATGGGTTTGGTTTCGGAGGGTGGGTTTCAGGCCCTTCCTTAGTCTGTCTGGTGGGTCCCAGAACAAAAGGAGGATTTGGCTGAAGAGCTATGGGCCTCAACGTGCTGTAGCAATTCTTACATTCTTAGTGCTTTTTCTCTTTCGTACCAGCTGTAGGTAATGTTTTACTATAATGCCTTTTCTTCCTAATGCTCTCTCTCCAATGACCTTGGAAAGAACATTTCTTCTCAGAATCACAAAGCCTCATCTCCAGAAAGATGGAACTCTCAAGCTCTGGACAAAGGGGCCTGTAGTGTTTCTCTCATTTATGGCTATCAGAAAAAATAGGGTGGGAATCAGCCCACATCACCTGGGTTCCACCTTATGTCAACAGCCCTCACAAACAGAGAGACGGAGCAGCAACCTTTTATACCGCCTGGTACTGTACACTGGAACCAGCTCACATGCTCAGCTGAAAGGAAAACAAGTGTGGCCCTGTTCCGATGGCAGGCCGATAACGCCGCCCCTCAGTCAGGGTGCCATTGTTCTCTCCCCCTGCGCCTTCCCTCGTCCACTCCAAGCAGCCCTGATAAGTCTGCGCGCTGGGCAGGCTTGTGTTTGAGTTGGGGTTGTCAAACCCATTACTCAAAGGGAGGACGTGAGCTTTCTTTGGGAAGGGTGAACTCTGGTCTTAAGGAGCAGGAGAGAATAAGATGATTTATGATTAACCAAGTGACTGTGCTGTTGAGTTGGTTCTCACTGGCTGTTCCTTGAGTCACGGCTCCTTTGTGTGGTTGGTGTGTCCCAGTCAAGGATTTGAGTTGAGAGTGACCACAATCAGGCAAGAAATCAGGCAAGAAATGAACATACCACGGGCATTAGGGCAAGTTGCCACCTGATGAGGGGAGAGGGGCTCATTAGCTGTGTTAGATCTAGCCATAAGTTATATCCTGTGTGCGTGGGCTGAGATTTAGGAAAACTTAGTTGTAAAAGTGTTTGAGTGAGAATAACACCCTGCTTAATTCTCTCCACCATCAAAACTTTGGGCTCCTTTTTGAACTTCCACTAGGCAGTGAAGAAGAAATAAAACCTACAGTGTTGTTCCTGGTACCAGATGGTATTAAGGCAACAAGGGGTGGGAGCTGGCAGTGGTGTGATGGGTGGACATGGGAGTTGCCAAGGATCCTGGAACTCTTACATACTTTCTTCTGATTTGGCCTCATGGAGAATGTTAAAGGTTAAAGACTTAGTTTTCCTCCTGAGTTGGCAAATGAGGAAAATGTGTGAAAGCATTAAAAGAAACCTGAAGTACTACACAAAGGGAAGGCAGTATTATTACTTCGTTTGGTGCTCACCACGGCTTCGTGAGGATCACATATTGAACATTACTGTCCTCGTTTTTAATTTGAGTAAATTAAGGCCCAGGAAGCTAGGTGTCCGTACAATGTCACATAGCTGGTGAGGAGCTGAGCCAGGAGCAGCACCCAGCTGTAGAGGTGCAGTTCCTGGCATTCTCTGCTGTCTTTCTAATGGAAGTGCCAGCCTGGCCGGCATGGCAGTGATGCAAAATTTAGGTCTTAGGGGGAAATACAGCAGGCAAGATATGAACTAGACTGAAATACTCCTTTACCATTTAAGAAAATAAATAGGTTATTTTCCTAATTAAAAATCTCTGACATGGAAACATCCTGCATGTAAGAAACACTGGCCTTAATCTTCCACTAGAGTCTCCAGAACAAAAAGCATTCCCAGAATGGGTGCGTTCCCTGCCACATGTGGGGTGTGTGCGTGTGTGCGTGTGTATCTGTGTGTGTGTGTGCGTGCGTGTGTGTGTGTATGGAACTTTCTCCCAAGTTCCAAGTTCTCAGATGGAATTCACAACACCTTTTGCCTTGAAAAACTGTTACAAATTAATTTCCCAGGATAGCCTTTGTAGTCTGTAATCCATAGTTAAAACATCATAATGTGCCAAAAAGTCATTTCCAATATGCTATACATATATATTTATTTATTTATTATAAATGCACACAGGATGTTTAGGAACTTTATTAAGTGGTCTTTATGAGCTAGTACTGGAACCCAATCTCTATTTGTAACACTGTTTCCATTACAAATGGTGTTACAGGTTCCAAAAAGCCAATTTACACATTTTTAAGAGTACAAACCAATCATAGACTGAAGACTATCATGGACTGTGCTGCTAACTCTTCTCTGAAGACGAATACTTTTTATCACACATTCCTCTGGTACAGCAGGACATTATTAAGCTGGAATGTGCCAGAAAATTTATGCTATAAGATGGGCAACTGGAAAACATATCAAATGTAAAGACAAATGGAAAATTCCAAACTTTCTGAAATATAGTCTCTTATTTTCTGTGTAGTTGGCACCCTCTATTCCAACAGTTTAGACACCAAACCAAAACCTTCTCTGATCTGTGTTCCTAATCTCTGTAAAAATGAAAAGAAGAAGAAAAGAGCTCCGAGAAGGTGGAGACATGTGCTTTTGGAAATCTAAGTGTTGGGCAGGATCGCAGGAGCCACCTCGACAGGGGCAGGACTCCTCTCTTCTCCGCCTCTATTGGGTGGCCTCAGTGTGAACTCTCCCAGTCCTTAGCACTGGCTTCACATCAAGCTGGCACTCAAAAAACATTAATTAATGGATACTTGTGTGTATTTTTGAAACCTATCAACACTGTTGTTTTGTCATATTCTGTTGTGTAGACTGAATTTCACAACCAGGAATAAAATTTATGTAGTTGTTCACATTTGGCTTAAACAAAAATAAAGGTTTGAGTTATTGCTCGGCCAGCTAACTTTAGACCTGGATCCATCTTGCCACCATAATTTTCCCTTCTGCTTTCTTTGTTAACCCCTTCCTCCACTGTGATCACTGTCTTCATTTTACTGTTGCAAACATTTTTACTCTTACTTTCCAACCAAGAGCCTGTTAATTAAGAGCTGGTCTGCAGGCCCCGATGGGAGCTTGTTTGGACTCAGCTCATGAAGCTGCCTCATTCTAGTTGATTCATCGTGTAGCCGGGGACCAATGGTTCAGCATTGCTATAGCTTCTCCATGAAAGGGACCAAGCCTGGGAACGGAGAGCAGCACTGGCTTTTGGCTCTGCCTAACCTCCCTAATATGCGTACAAATCTTTTGAGCTCTGTAAGTAGCCCAGCTCAATAGATAGCTTACGCACAGACCTGGAAATCAGCCACCCTCAAGTTCTGATTCTAATAGTCCTCATCCAGGCTTGAGTGTAGCCATTTATAAAATAGCTATTAACATTCATTAGGTATTTTCATATTGAGTTGCTCTTTGCTACCCACTCCTGGGCAGAGTAACTTTACTCCTTTCTCACAAATCTGGCATTTCAGGGGCTCCCCAGTCCTCTCTATTTTCATGTTGCTATATTTTGTTCAGAGTTCCTGGGTGATGTGAATGGTTAATGTGCTAGGCTGCTAAATGAAAGGTTGGAGGTTCAAGTCTACCTGGAGGCACCTTGGAAGAAAGGCCTGGCAATCTACTTCCAAAAAGTCAGCCACTGAAAACCCTATGGAGCCCAGTTCTGTATCGATTCAATGGCAACTGTTGTTCTGGCCAAAAGGGTCTTCACACCATTTCTTGAGACTGTTCTCCTTTCTGGCTCAAATTCATGTTTCTCCAGGATCTGGACCTTCTGACACTCTGTCCAGTAAGTGCCTTCGAGGGCCATGGACTGTGAGAGGCGGAAGAAACGTGCAGGATAAGAAAAGGCTTCAGGTAGAACGGTAGCATACTTTCTGACAGTGAGGTCCCTTCCTCCAAGCTCTCACTGCTCCTTGAGGGCTTCTCTTAGGAGAGTATCCGCAAACCACTTTGGGTTGCAGTATTATGGGTGACTGTGTTTTCCTCATATTGAGGACATGTCTCAGTCCCCCTCCTCCCATTATGCTATAATAGTCAAGAAATTTTATGCTTATATTTTAAAACATGACTGTGAAAGAAAAAAAAAATAACTTATTTCCTCTATGGGAGGGCCAGATCTTTAAAAGTATGTATGAAGTGAATGTAATATTTATAAAATCCTTTGGAATGATGGGTGAAAAGGGCCTTTAAGCAAACACCCAATGTCATGGATTGAATTACGTCCCCCAAAAATGTGTGTATCAATTTGGCTGGGCCATGATTCCTGGTATTGTGTGATTTTCCTATATGTTGTAAATCCTGCCTCTATGATGTTAAAGAGGGAGGATGGGTGGCAGTTGTGTTAGTAAGGCAGGACTTAGTCTACAAGATTGGATTCTGTCCTGAGGCAATCTCTTGAGGTATAAAAGAGAGAAGTGAGCAGAGAGACAGGGGGACCTCATACCACCAAGAAAGCAGTACGAGAAGCAGAGCGCGTCCTTTGGACCTGGGGTCCCTGCGCAGAGAAGCTCCTAGTCCAGGGCAACACTGGTGAGAAGAAGGCTGACAGAGAGAGAAAGCCTTCCCCTGGAGCTGATGCCATGAATTTGGACTTTTAGCCTACTTTACTGTGAGGAAATAAACTTCTCTTTGTTAAAGCCATCCACTTGTGGTATTGCTGTTATAGCACCACTAGAGGACTAATACACTCAGTAATAGAAAAATCAATGGAAACCTTTTAGTAAAAGAAACTGGTCAATCTGTCTTTCTTTGCGGGTCAGCACCACTAGAGGACTAATACACTCAGTAATAGAAAAATCAATGGAAACCTTTTAGTAAAAGAAACTGGTCAATCTGTCTTTCTTTGCGGGTCTGACCTTCCTTTGCTCAAATGAACTTGACTTCTGTCTGATAGTTGTAGGGTCTGCCATTGGAAAATGCAATGTTAAGATGGCAGAATAATAAATGAATTTTCAGCTTTGTCAAACACTTGTTTTTATCTGTCAATAGATTTTCATATTACTATGTTGTTGAGGAGGAGTCCCTGGGAAGCACAAATGTTTAACTCACTTGGCTACTAACGAAAATGTAGGCAGTTCAAATACACCCAGAGGTGCCTCAGAAGAAAGTCCTGGAAATCTACTTCTGAAAGATCATAGCCACTGAAAACCCTACGGAGTGTAGTTCTACTCTGACACACATGGAATTGCCATGAGTCAGAGTCAAACTGAATGGCAACCGTTTTAAATTGTTTTGGTGTTTTTGAGGAATACATTTAAATCATTACATACATTTCTTTTCTGATGAGTATTTTAGAGGGTGATCCCATGAATATTAAATTATTTGTTAGTTACTGTTGGAAGATTACCTTACCAGGCCCTATAATTAAACAGTCTCAGATGCAGCCTGTGACCGATGACAAAGACAGATAAAGGCACAGGTCCACAGAGGTGCAAACTGAATTTACAAATGGTATACATTAAAGCGGATTGGGTGTCTAAGAGGAATTTCCACCAATAACAGTCCATGGCACTGCTTGGCACCATTCATCTCTCACTATGGCCTCAGTGTTGGTTGAGACCACACCAGACTGACAATGAGCAACAGTTATAAAGACACCTACTGATGTTCAAGGCTGTTCTTTATAGCACTATTTAAAATAGCAAAATTTCAAAATAATCTAAATGCACGTCAACAAGGTTCTAGTTAAATAGACTGTGGTACGTAGAATTCTCACCTTCTATGCTGGAGACTCGGGTTCAGTTCCCTGCCAATGCTCTCATGCTCAGCCACCATGCATCTGTTGGTGGAGGCTTGCGAATTGCTCTGATGCTGAACAGGTTTCAGCAGAGCTTTCAGATTAAGACAGACTAGAAATAAAGGTATGGTGATCTACTTCTGAAAATCAAAGCAAGTTCTAGGCATTTGTATATACTTGTACGTACATATAATATGTCAGGAAGAAAACACAAGAAATTGATAGTGATTATAGGTTGTTTGGGGGAGGATAATTCAGACACTAGGGTAGGAGGGAGACATGTTTCAGTGTAAACCCTTTTATATGTGTGGTAGCTTTGGAGTGTGTCAGCTTGGCTAGGCTGAACTACATTTCCCTCTATTCTCTTTCCTGTGTGTTTCCAGTTAGAATAGGTCACAAAGGACATTACAATGAAATCTTTGGTGGGTGGAAGTGAAGCACAAGCTGTTTTGTAGCTTACATATATTGTCACTTACCTGCTGTCAGTTTCCCTTGTTGGCATGGGGCAGAGCTGGGTCTGTAAATGCTCCACCTTCCACTGGATCCTTTTTCAGCTTCTCTGATTCTTGGGCCAGTTCTGACTCCTGTGTTCAGCTGTGTGACAAAGGATGCTGGCTTCTCCTGCAGGACACCAAGGTCAGAGGTAAAGAGAGAGTTGTGCTTCATTCCTATTTTTACATGCCTCAAAAAATTGTAAAGGACAAGACCCAACTTACCAAGTTCTCCTAAACAAGTCCTTCAGTTTTTAGAAGTATTTTTTTTCATGGTGAATAAGAACTTCAGAACAGAGGTGCCTGGCATATTGAGGGTGGCTGGCCTAGGAGTAGCCCCACTCCATT
Source organism: Dugong dugon (assembly GCA_030035585.1). NCBI lineage: Eukaryota > Metazoa > Chordata > Mammalia > Sirenia > Dugongidae > Dugong > Dugong dugon. Next base: position 56,699,460 of record CM057466.1, read on the forward strand.
TTTGTTACAAGCTCCTGCTTCTGCATTCCTGAGAATGTAACCTGGACTTCTTCCATTCACGTGCATATGGACTTGGGCTTCTGGCTGGATGGAATGAACAGAGCCTGCCCACCCCTGCCCCCAGCAATTATCTTGTTAACCAACCTGGCTTTTGCCCCAAAAGCCACTTTTAACAAATAAGGGTGGGAGTTAAGAATGTGATTGCAGGAGAATGAGTTTACCCTGGAGGCTATGTGCAGGAGCCTTAAAATCAAAACACTTGACCAAAGTAAAATGGCTGTCTGGGCCTGAATTCAGACTCCATCTTGACTTATTTTAACTTCTTCAACAATCAGTGACCCTGGTACAGAATGACTAAGCCTGTGACTAAGAAAATGTTTTCTCTTTGTCACTAAGCTAAGGGAGAGTTCCTGATGCCAGCAGACTTAAGTACATAACAGGTTTTCCTCTGCAACCATCAAACCCTTAGGCACATAACAAAAGAAACATTTTCAATGTTCTTAAGTGAGGGTGTTGACACATGATCCTCATCAGAAGTCCCCTCAGCAGCCCTCAGGAAAAGTTTAAGATAATTACCTTGTGAATACCTATTAACCCCCCTTAGTCACGTATTCAAACTAACCAATCCTAATGGCCCACATTCAAACTAAGCAATCCAAATAGCCCACATTCGTGTTTCCAACCAATCACTGTAAAGCCCCCTCTTTGGGTTGTCCCACCTCCAGATTTCCTGATCTTGCTGCCCTATATGTATCTCCATGAAACAGCTGCCCCTTGGATTTGTTGGTTTTTACTTTGTGAAAGTCTCCCCATTCGAATGTTTCTTATGCTTTCATTAAATCTCTCTCTCCTTCCTCAGAGGCAACCACTTTCTCTTCTTTATGCTCTTTCATCTCGTAATTATATCCATATTCTTATACTTTGTATCTATCTTGTAATCAGCATACAGTTGGTCTTGCTTTTTAATCCAGTGTCTTCTACATCTGAGGCTCCAATTACCTGATGTTAAATCATTTGATATTGTACCACAGGTCATTGAAACTTTGTTCATTTTCTTAAGTCTTTTTTCTCTATGTTTAGAGATGCATAGCTTCTATTGACCTATCTTTGAGTTCACTAAAGCCTTGTTATATAGTGTCCAATATGCTTTTAAGCCCATTCAATGAAATTTTCATTTCAGAATTTATTTCAGTTCAGTTCTAAAATTTCCATTTGGGTATTTTCTTATAATTTTCATTTTTCTCCTGCAATTTTCCCATCTGTTCACTCATTGTGTTTATCTTTTTGTTTATAATCTTTAAACATATCTAAAATAGCAGTTTCAAAGTACTTGTCTGTCAATTTCTACATCTGTGTCATCTCTGGATTTTTCTCTATAGACTAATACCTCAGCTCCCCACATTATGTGACACATTTTCCTGCTTCTTCACGTGACTAACGATTTTGTATGGTTTACTGGACATTATGGACTCTATTTATTCATAGTCTGGAATTTTTGTTTGCTTTTAAAGTGAATTGAATTTTGTTCTTGAAGGCAGTTACTTTCCTGGTGGATCAGTCTGATCACATTAAGGCTTAGTTTAAGTTTTGTTAGGATGAGTCCAGCCAAGCCCTTACTCTAAGGCTAAGTGTGGTCTTAGAGTCTCATGTGAATGCTTGGGATATGCAATGATGTTTCTCCAGTCTCTCTAGTTAGTACTCCAAATCTCCCAACACTGTGCAACCTCAAGAATTTCTCTGTTCAGCTCACAGCATCCGCCCCCCTCACCACCATTTTCTCCAGAACTGTTCTTGCAGAATCTTGCCCTGTGCATGCAAGACTTAGTGTTTAGCCAAAGACTCAAGGGGACCTCTAGGCAGATTTATGGAACTTCTCTGTACCTGCACACAGCTATCTCTGCTCTGGTACCCTTTCCTGCAAATTCTAGCAGCCTCAGCGGCTTTGTACTCAGATCTCTGTTTCCTTTACCCAGCAACACGGTTGCTTTCTATTTGATTCCACTTCCCTTTGCCTTGGTTTGGAAAGTATTCATAGGCAGGAAACCGGGATGAATGTGAAGCCGACTTTGTGTATTTCTTTTCTCTTAAGGATCACATCCCTGTACTATTGTCCAATGTCTATAAAAGAGTTGCCTCACATATTTTGTTCAGTGTTATAGTTAAGTTGGTAGAGTAAGTCTAAAACTTGTTACTCACTTGTGGTCAGAACTGGAAGGCTGTCTCCTATATTCAGATTTCTAAATAATATGAGTATACTTGATTCATTGGTTTTAGACATTAACTATTAGCTTCCTGTTACACAACAACTTAAACTCCTCTTTCCCTCTTCATAGTCTCATAATATAATCACATCTCAGTTTTGGTTATATTCATACTCAGAGTTTTAATTATTATGGATTTGTAAGTCGTGTTCATTGCTAAGCCAAATTGATCACATTTCTTTTCCTTTTCAAATTTTGTTTCTCCTGGAGTTAATATCTAGTCGGCTTCTTTTATCTGCTTAGTTTTTTAAAAATATCTAAGTTTTCCCTCCCCCACCAATACCTCCCTTACCTCTAAGTATAAGTGCTTCTCAGTAACGTTTTTTACTGGAGGCCCTGACTTCCTGCTTGAATGCTCAGTTGACCTGTGGTTATACAGCTGATTATCTGGAACTCCCCATGAGTATCATCCTGGGAATTCCCTTCCTTCTTTCCCCTGTTTACTGAAACCATGTTTCACTCTCTTTTGGCTTATTTTATTTTTATGAAGTGTATTCTCCAGCACCTTCTTGAGAAAAGGTGCATGGGGGTATATATGTATATATATATTTTTTTAGTTTCTTTACATACCTAAGATATGTCTTTATTCTACTCTCACACTTGATTGATGGTTGGCTGGGTATAGAATTCCAGGTAGAAAATAATTTATGCTCAGAATTTTGAGGCTATTACTTCACTATGTTCTAGCATCCTACGATGGTGTTGAAAAGTTTGATTTCATTCTAATACTTGATCCCTTATACGTGACCTATATTTCCTCTTTGGAAGCTTTTAGACTCATTCATTAGTTTATGAAATTTTATGATGATGTGGGTCTTAATGTGGGCCTTTCTTCATTTTTTGTACTTGGCACTGGGCTTTCCAAATCAAAGACTCACATCCTTCACATTTTCTTGTATTATTTCTTTGGTAATTTTCTCCCCCACCCCATTTTCTTTTTAATCTGAATCTGGTATTCCCAGTATTTGGAAGTAGAAATTCCTGGATAGACCCTCTCTGGTTTGTCTTCTTTAGAGAAAAACCTCTAGTTTCATTATGAATAGTATGGGGTAGAGTGATGGTGAGGAGTACAGAAAAACCTGTGAAAGCCAGAAACTGTGTAAGGCAAAAACCTGTCGGAGAAGGAAAACTCAAATATTTTCCGCTAATAGAGAGCAATAAGAAACTGGTAAGACTGTACTCTGTCAAAGATGGAAAACTTGTGAGACCTGGAAAAACAAGGTAGTCCCATCGAGTTCCAGCTCTCACAGGTTTCACTGTAATTGCTTGACTGCAGTGTAGAGTGGGAACTTGACTGCTTCTTTCACAGACTTTCAAACAGTCTGGCTGTTCTGAGCACCACTCTTTTATACCTATCTTTAGCAGTAACTGCTGCCTTTAATATTTGAGCATTTCTGGGGTTAGCAAAATAAACCAAATCGCTTCCCATACTATACACCACACCCTGCAAATACTTAGGTTTGACCTTCCTCTTTTGTACTGAATCGCTTACCATTTCTCCATCAGCTTTTGTCCTCCTATATTTTTGTCTGGGGTTTGAGATCTTTCAGTCTCATTGAATTTCTAACTTTATGTTAGTTTCTTGTTTTCATTGTTTCAGGATTTTTTTTTTTCTTTTTTGAAAGGAGAAGGGAATGGAAATGTTTTTATTCTGCCATCTTGTTATCAAATTTTTTAAATTGATGATTTTCTCTCCCTGCCTCTCTCCTTTCCTTTCTTTTATCCCCAGGATCTCAGATACTGGAGATGAAGTTCATCATGTTCCTCAGCTCTTCATTGTTAGTGCAAGGCCTCTGTCTTCACGTTAGTGAAGAAAACAAAAGAAGCCATTGGGAAGCTTACAGCATAAATAAGTAAAAGCTAGCAAATAAATAAATATTTAATTACAGAAATTAGCACTATACCCCAAATGAACAGGATGCTGTAAGAGAAAATAAGTGCGGGGGCTGGGGGGAGGTTGGGGATGTACTTAGATAGAGTGGCTAGGGAATGCCTCTCTAAAGAAATGCCATTGATACTAAGGCTTTAAAGGAGTTGGCTCTTGAAGAGGAGGAAAAGGTGTTTGAAGAGGTGACAGGAGGTCAGTGAAGCTGGTGCGCAGTAGACAAGTAGGAGAGGGGCTCCGGATGAGGTTGTTGAGGGCCCCGGTCATGCAGGGTCTTTTCAGCTAGCTAAGGACTTTAGATTTTATCTGAAGTGCATTGGGAAGACATTGGTGGGGGTTGGGGTGGGGGGTTATTTTTTGCTTTAAAATATCACTATACATGGTGACTACTGTACATGGTCCCAAGGAGCCCTGGTAGTGCAGTGGTTAAGAGCTTGGTTGCTAACCAAAAGGTTGGCAGTTCGAATTCACCAGGGGCTCCTTGGAAACCCTACGTGCAGTTCTACTCTCCTATAGGGTTGCTATGAGTCAGAATCGATTTGACGGCAATTGGTATGCATGGTGTGTGTGAAACAGATTGAGGGTGGTGGTAGAAGTAGAAGTAGGGAGAACAGGCTACCACTGCCGTTCAGGTGAGAGGGATGATGGTTCTGACTAGGGTGGCAGCAGTGGAGAGGGAGAGGAGTGGATGGAGTCAGGATTTATTTTGGAGGTAGAACAGGCAGGATTTGTGATGGACTGGAAGTGAGGAGTGAGGGAGAGGAACATGGGAGTTTACAGACCATGTGTCTGTGAGCCTGCAGTCACGTCTCCCAGCTCCCACAATTTACATATGAGATTTTGGTTTCTTTGTACCATACTCTGCAATGGCTGTCCTACAATACACACAACCACCCTGGGAGAGGTTCAGTCTCTTGCCCTAAGTCACAGAATAGTAGTAAGTGGACAAGTCCAGACATGACCCAGGCAGCCTAGCTCCAGAATCTATTATCTTAAACACTCTTCTACTTAATTTCCTCCCTCTGCAGGCAGATGAACCTTGCCAGGAATTGCCCTCAAGACCCTTTTTGGGTGTGGAACTGGCAAGGTCAAATTCAAGTACAGTGTTTGGGAAACAGCTTAGAATTTTAAACCAAAACTAAAAACAATCACCACCACTAACACCACCACCATCCCAAACCCACTGCTGTCAGTCGACAACAAAAACCCGAGAAAGCCATAAAGTGCGTATCGGAACCAGCCTAAGAGCGGTGGGTCCCTGACAAAAAATGGGGTTACCACTGGCTTTTCCAGAATTGGTTAAGCCACTGACCTCAGCAATGTAACTTTGGCTAACTCACTCCTGCTCGGGGGTGAAGATGAGTCAGCCTGGAAACCTTCATGCTGGGAGCTAATAATTAACTGGCCCTATTTCTGCCCCTCCTGGGCGTTAGCTCCATCCCCACCTCTGACGCAGGGCAGCCTGGGACACTACCAGCCTTGGGGATGGCAAGGCCACTCGTTTTTAACTGTGGGGAGATACCCTTATCTCTAGCCATTACTTTCCTCAATTAATTTACACCTTCTCTTATCTTTACCATCTATCGTCTTCTCTTGGGAGACCAGTCTTTTCTGAGCCCCGCTCCTGCACTGGTGGAGGCACGCCTGTCCCTCCGCTGACCCCTCAGCAAGCCTCATTTGTTTCCCTGCCGGCACTCCTTGCTCCTGACCCTGTTCGGTCTCCCCTTTGATCTCGCTTGCTCCCCTCTGCCTGCACCTAGAGTTCCCCTTTCTCTTTCTCAGGCGTGGTCCCTGCCCATTCCAGGAATTCTCCTGATGCCAAGAGACAGCGTTTCTGGGAGCTGAGCTCCTTTGTCCCTCCCAAAGCACAGGAAGGCTAGCAGGGGAAGTGGCCGTTTTTGCAGCCAGAGGAATGGGACTTGAGAAAACAGGAGAGGTGGGGCTCCGGGCCCCCTAATCAAAAGAAAACCGGGGGTTAGAAGAGGGAGGCAGGAAATGAGGGGCTTTGCAGGGGCCAGCTTGAGCTCATCCCTTCCACGAGCAGGCACGCAGTGGGCGCCTACTAAGTGCAGGTGTCGTGCTAATGCGCTGAGACATAAAATAAAGAACACCGGATCTGATGGCTGACCAACCCTCCCTAAACCTAGCCCTGCGACATGGTGAGGAAGGAACTTGGCTTTGGAAGATGGAAAGCTGCACAGACCCAGATGTTGGCTTCTGGTAGGGGCTCTTGCAGAGGGAGGGGGCTGAGTTGAGAAGGAGCCTCGGGCAGAAGTGGGCTCTGGTTGGGGCACACTTTTTCTAACCTGGCTTTATTTTGGCCTGAGCTAGCCCTTCTGCTTCCCCCCCACCCCCACCCCACCCCCGCCACCACCACCACCACCTCTGTTTTCAGCCTGCTATTAAGGATAACCCTTAACACCTGCAGGGGTTTCCATGCTTCCCTTTTTTCTAGATCTCTTTGGTCCAGCATGTCTCCCTGCAATGCCAGCTCTGGGCTAGTCCTGGTCATTCTGCAAATGCAAAAGTGTGTCCTTATTGCCACCACCAATGTTTGCTGTGGCCTGCAGGGGAGGGGCAGGCCCTGCGGCGATTGGCACAACTTCATGATGGGGGAGGACCCAGCACCCAGGGTGGGGGTCCCTCAAGCCTGCTCTGAGAGCGCCAGCCTGCAGCCTAAGCTTGGGGCGCCCTTGCTGGGTGCATGTGGAAAACAACACCCTGCCTTTATAGCAGCTTTCATTTTCAGGGAAAAGGCCTGCAATTTAACCCTTTCAAGATTCGATTATTTTCCGCTTTGAATTTTTTTTTTTTTTTTAATACCATGTGTTTTCATTAATGGAAACATACTGAGTCATGAAGTGTGTTTAAATTTTTGGTTGGTAATATGGATTTTGAGAAATATTGTCTGTTAAAAAGCAAAGATATCACTTTAAGGACTAAGGTGCACCTGACCCAAGCTATGGTATTTTCACCTCATATGAATGTGAAAGCTGGACAATGAACAAAGAACAACAAAGAAGAATTGATGCCTTTGAATTATGTTGTTGGTGAAGAATGTTGACTATACCATGGACTGCCAGAAGAATGAACAAATCTGTTTTGGAAGAAGTACAGCCAGAATGCTCCTTCGGAGCAAGGATGGTGAGACTTTGTCTCATGTACTTTGGACATGTTATCAGGAGGGACCAGTCCCTGGGGAAGTACATCATGCCTGGTAAAGTAGACGGTCAATGAAAAATAGGAAGACCCTCAATAAGATGGATTGACTCAGTGGCTTCAACAATGGGTTCAAGCATAACAGTGCAGGACTGGGCAGTGTTTCATTCTGTTGTACATAGGGTCACTATGAGTCAGAACTGACTCGATGGCACCTAACAACAAAAACAACAACTACATGGTTACCACAGGACTTTTAAAGTTCTCGAACCCCATAATTAGTGGGTGCCCGTCAGTGCCTCCAGAACTTGGTTGCTGATGTTTTTCATTGAGTCTTCCTTTAGGTTACATGGGGAATCTCTGGTTTTCCAAATATCACACACACACACACACACACACACACACACAAAACAAAACAAAACAAAACAAAACAAAAACCTACCAGGGCTCCCTAACTATTACACGGGAAAACATAATATGCTTACAAGGCTTATCTAGAGGTACAAAAGCCAAAAGAGACAAAATTTTTACCCAATCACACTTTCTGGTTGCACTACCTCACTTGCAAGCCTCATACCCCAGCTATTTTGCTTCAACTAACGTTTCTTTCACCTTTTGCCATTATGCAAGTCCCCAGTGGAGGGCAGTAAATACTTTCAGTGGTAAAAGAATACCCCCAAATAACCTGAGAGCCAGAAAAAAGTGGATGGTATACCATATATACCATAGGTCATGAGAGGGTTTAAAAAAATACTAAAATCTGGAAAGATATATACACCACTGTAACATGGGATGTCCTAGAAGAGTGGGAGACAGGAGGGAGCTGGCAGGACTTTTCACTTACATTTTCTACACTTGTGTTGTAATCAAAAGAATGTATTGTTTGTGTGATTTACAAAATTCTTTGAGGGACAGTGGGGGCCTCAGTGTCCTCGTGAACACATTGTCCTGTGCAGAAGTGAACACACCCTGTCTGTCATTCATTTGACTAATATGTGTTGAGTACCTACTATTTGGAGTCCCTGGGTTGTGCAAACAATTAATGTGCTCAAATGCTAACCAAAAAGTTGGAAGTTCAGTTTCACCCAGAGGTACCTCATAAGAACAACCTGGAAGTCTACTGAAAAATCAGGCATTGAAAACACAGTTCTACTCTGACACACATGGGGTTGCCATGAGTTGTTTGCTCTGGATTCTGCATCTGGCTTATCATCATCTGACCTCCAGTTCTTGGTACTCGAGCCAGTAGACTACCATGTTGCCTACTGATCTTGGGATTCATCAGTCTCCGAAGCCTCTAAGCCAGCAGCTTACTGTCTTGCCTGCAGATCTTGGATTCGTCAGCCTCTGCAGCCCGTGAGCCAGTGCCTTGCGGTCTGACCTGCCGAGTCTTGGGTTCGTCAGCCCCTGCAGCTATGTGAGTCAGGAGAAGCCTCTAGCCTGATGCTTGACCCATGGACTTGGAACTTGACAGCCTCTACAACTGCGTGAGCCATTTTCTTGAGATAAATCTTTCTCTCTCTCTCTCTGTTTCACCAGTTTTGGGAGCCCTGGTGGTGCATTGGTTAAGTGTTTGGCTGTTAACCAAAAGGTCAGCAGTTTGAATCCACCAGCTGCTCTTTAGAAACCCAATGGGGCAGTTCTACTCTGTCCTATAGGTTTGCTATGAGTTGGAATCCACTCAATGGCAACAGATTTCTGATTTTCACTGGTTTTGCTTTTCTAGAAAACCCAGCTTAAGACAAAGAGGCAGTGGGGAAACCACCTGGGAGGCCATTTCCATGAGTTGCCTCCACAGCAACTGGTACTGGTTACCTATCATTTGCCAGGTAATGTTTTAGACACTAGGGCATACAGCTGTGAACAAAATAGATTCTGCACCTTTACAGATTTTACATTTTGGTGTGTGGGGTGGAGGGAGGTAGACAATAAACAAAATAAATGATGTTAGATGGTGGCAGTGCAGTGTAGAGAAATAAACCAAAGCAAGGGGGCACAGGAAGTGTTGGGGTGGGAGATTCACGAACTTTCATGGTATGGTCAGAAAAGGCCCCTCTGTCTGATGAGCTGACATCAGAGCAGAGATCTGAGGAAGTGAGGAACATTCTACACACAGGAACAACAGGGGCAAGGACTTTTTGCTGCACGTGTGCCTGGGTGTTTGAGAAAGGCAAGAAGGCCAGTGTGACTGGAGAAGTGAGGGTGTGTGGTAGAGACGGGGGGATGGGGTATAGGCCACAGAAGACCTTAGAGGCCATCCTATGTGAGTTGAGAGCCAGTGGAGGGCTTTGAGCAGAGGAGTGACATGATGTGACACACTTCTAAAAGAATCACTATGGCTATTGTTGGAGAATCGATCGAGGGGTCCAAGGTGGCAGTGGGGAAACCACCTGGGAGGCCATCACCATATCTAGGTGAGGGGTGATGGTTTGGACTAGGTGGTAACCATGGAGATGGTTTGAAGGCGCCAAGTTCAGAATACATTTTAAGGGATAGAGGTGACAGGATTTTCTGAAGGACTGGAAGTGGCCTGAGAGAGAAAGAGAGGAGTCAAGGATGACTCCAAAGGCTTTAGCCTAAATAACTGGAAGAATGGAGTTTCCATTTGCTGAGAAGGTCAAGATAGAAATTCATGTCTCTCATGAGCCTGTATCCTCTTCTGACTCCGTAGCAACTCCATGCGCAGGAATTGGAAGGGAATGACGTCTCCTATGGTGCCTGGCTTAGGGCCCAACACATTGTCAGCGAGGATTGAGAATCTGCTGAATGGAAAAAAGTGAAAAAGAAAAGTAGAGCAAATATTTGCCTAATGGTGTCTGAGCAGATCCTGGGCTTCATGGCCGAGGAGTCCCTATAGTTTGGGAAAATGGGCCCCAACAAAATACTGGGATCAGCACAAACATCCATGATTCTTATAGAGTCTCATCCCACATTTGGTCTCTCTGGGCTCATTTTAATACATTTGTAAAACTGCTTAGTAAGGCCTACTAAAAATAGTCTATCACCAAGATGTTGTAAAGATAAAGTGCTCAGTACCTATGTTTCCGAACAAATTATATGACAGCACAGTACAAGAGCCAGGTGTTATTCCAGAAAAAAACAAAAACAAAAACCACACACACTCCTTAGTTTGCCAGCTTTGCTTTTTCAGCAATTTTAGTGACTTCAACTATGCCCGAGGACAAGGAAATCAGCATAGAAAGGACGACCGCTAAAGTTCAGGGACTTCATGAATGGGAGCCTCACCTGGAGCCTGTTGTTGTTGGTAGTTGCCTTTGAGTTGGCTCTGACTCATAGAGACCCCATGTACAACAGAATGAAAAGTTGCCACGTCCTATGCCATCTTCAAGGCCGTTGGTCTGCTCGAGTTCATTGTTAGGGCCACTGTGTATTTTGAGTGCCTTCCAATCTAGGAGGCTCATCTTCCAGTAGTTTATTGGGCAATATGTGATCCATATGATTTTCATTGGCTAATTTTTTTGAACTACATCACCAGACCTTTCTTCCTAGTCTATCTTAGTCAGAAACATGTCCATCGTAGGTGACCCTGCAGATATTTGAAATACTGGTGGCATAGCTGCCAGCATCATAGTAACATGCAAGCTATCACGGTATGACAAATGGACAGATGAGTAGTGAATCTGGAGCCTAGGAACGCTTATTTTAAAAACATTTGTAACTGATTTTGATTGCTTGCTAGGCCAGGTCACAGTAGGAGTCAGTACAGCAGAAATATCTACGAAGGGTGTAGCTCAGCTCCAGGCACATGATAGCTACCTGTTGTTGTTGTTAGATGCCACTGAGTTGACTTCCACTCATAGTGACCCCATGCAACAGAGCAGAACTGCCCTTTAGGGTTTCCTAGGCTGTAATCTTTACAGAAGCAGATTATCAGGTCTTTCTCCCAGGGAGCCACTGGGTGGGTTCGAACTGCCAACCTTTTGGTTAGTAGCCAAGCATTTAACTTTTTGTGCCACCAAGGCTTCTTTTTTAGTAACTGCCTAGTAAACAAACCAAAACCAAACTCATGGTTGTCAAGTCAATTGCAACTTATAGCCACCCTGTAGGACAGAGTAGAACTGCCCCACAGGGTTTCCAAGGAGCAGCTGGTGGATTCAAACTGCTGGCCTTTGGGTTAGCAGCCAAGTTCTTTAACCACTATGCCACCAGGGCTCCACTTTCTTTTAATTCATTTCAATTCCCTTCAATCCAATTGTAATGTATTTGTGATCATTATGTGCCAGGTCCTACCTCACAAGAGTACGTTATGAAACTTAGAGACCTTCAAAATTATTCCCCACCCAAGGACTCTGGGTTCCTCTTTCCTGCCCTACCTTTTTTCCAGCACCTATCTTTCTCTGACGTAGCAGCTCCTGTTGAGTGGACTCCGACTTATGATGACTCCGTGCATGTCAGAGTAGAACTGTGCTCCACAGGGTTTTCAGTGGCAGATTTTTCAGAAGTAGATCACCAAGACTTTCTTCTGTGGTGCCTCTGGGGGAATTTGACCCTCCAATCTTTTGGTTAGCAGCTAAGCTCTTAACCACTGTGCCACCAGGGCTCCAATAGCTATTAACATTATCATCATTGTTATTGTTATCAATTTCAGCTGCAAAACAGGTAGTACAAATTGGGATACTGACAGCAATTTTTTTTTAAAGTCACAGCCTAAAGTTGAAGGAAAGAGGCAAAAAAAAAAAAAAAAATCCCATAAAATTTCTTTTAAAATATAATAGTAATTCAGTGCCAGTGTAAAGGGAAACAGCCCAATGTACTTCAGGAGCACTTGGAGGCTCCTGTTGTACAATGCTGAAGTACAATCATTGTGTAATTAATAATACCCTGAGTCATCAAGATCATGCTCAGCACACTCTGTTGAAGAAGTCAGGGAAACGCATGATACATGTTTTAGCTAAAAGAAAGTTTTTGTGCAGGCACTTGAGTGGAACAGTGTGTAAACCAATAATGACAAATAAATGAAGCTCCCTTATTTGAAAATGTTCAGGAATTTACCTTAATCCTGACTTGAAAAATTATTCATATATATGATTGTTTTTGGAAAAATATATTTATAGTTCATCGTAATCCCCTTACATATGATCCAATGAAATTGTCTCATGTTTTAAATATGTCAGGTACAAACCCTCAAAACTTTACAGATACACAGTGAGTTTCTAATTAAACTCATTGCCGTCGAGTCGATTCCGACTAATGTTAATGTGTGGGGTACAAACTTCTTGGGGTGTAAATCAGAGACAGAACTGGCTAGAGGCAGTGTATTTTCAAACACAGAAACATCAGACACGCACACACCCTGTTACATGACATTTATCTCAGGAAAACATGTTTTCAAATACAAAATTAGGATACATAGTATGAGAAATAGAAATGTCCTTTTATGGGTGCAGTGGGATATCACAGTATGTAGCTGTCCTGGATATCCTGGAATCGCTGGGTAGTGCAAACAGTTAACATACTTGGCTGCTAACTGAAAGGTTGGAAGTTCGAATCCACCCAAAACTACCTTGGAAGAAAGGCGTGACGATCTGTTTCTGAAAAATCAGCCCTTGAAAACCCTGTGGAGCACAGTTCTACTCTGACACACATGGGGTTGCGAGGAGTCAGAATCAATTTGATGGCAGCTGCTTACTGTTATGTTTCTGTTTTTGTTTTTTTGATACTGCAGGCCTCTGGATACTCCACCGGCCATGGCTCTTTCCCTGGTATCTGAGCAGATCTTGGACTTCCAAGGGCCAAGGAGTGTTGGGAATTTGGAATCTTGGGCTCATATCTTGCTATTCATAGATTCCAGTAACTCCCTTTTGGTCCCTACATCACCTGTTGGGCCCTGCTGACCAAAACAATCACAAGCTGGTTCTCAATGGGGACAGGTCTCACTCCTCTTTGAATCTCCAGCTCCCTAGCATAGAGTTTGGTCCATCACAGGCGCTCAATAAATGTTTGTTGAATGAGATTGAATTAGCAAGGGTGAGAATTAGCAGGGTCCTCTCACTTCCTGAGCCACCTGGATTAACACCTCCTGGGGAGCCTCGCAGCCTCAGCCCAGACAGTAGGCTGGCCATCCAGACCCCTTATCCTCCATGCCCCTGGGTGCAGGGCTGGCTGCCTTCTCCCAAAAGCAGATGCTGGGCCAGGCCATGGCAAGTTTCCAGCATCAAGGTCGAGGATCTGAGTGGGCACATGTCGATTGTCCCAAAGCAACATTTTCCAAGGTTTAGCTGTGCTAGTTAGTCTTTCCCCTCCTGGTGTTAAAACCTTGGACTGGAAAATGAAGTCCAGGGAGGGAGCGTGGAAGGGCAGAGGGTAAGGAAAGGAGTTAATAAGCAGAACAAGGTCACCCATCTGCTGCTGTTCTCCACACGCCCTTATCTGCGACGTCACCAGCCCCAAGGTCCTTCTATTCATTAAAACAGTTGATTCACTTAAAACGATAAAATTAACCCAAATCCAGCCTTCTGCCTTAGACAAAACAGAGCTTGCCTTGGTATTGAAGCTGTCGTGGTGCCACGAGGCTTCCCTCCTCCCTGCAGCCCTGAAGTAGGGGAGAAACACCTAAAGTGTTTGTTGGTGTGGAGGCAAGCTGGCTGGCTCCCTGCAATAACCCCTACACCCCAGAGGGCTTGCCTGCAGTCCCCTGCCTGGGCAGACAGATGTGTGTGTCTGCAAGGATTTGCTTCCTGGGCAGGTGAGAGACGGACCCTGCCGACTTCTGCTTTCTGACAGGGCTGTGACAATACCTCGCCATTCCACACCTCTGCAGGGAAGGGGGACGAGCTGGCCTGGCTCCTCTAGGAAACAGCTGTTGATGTTCCAGGGCCCTCGAAAGCCAAGCTGCTCCAGTCTCATGGCCCCTGTGTGGTCTGTGTTCCAGGGGAGTTGCAGCGAAATGCACAGGCAAACTCTGCTCCCACAGAGGGATGGGAGGGCAAGGGCACATCAACACCGGGTCAGGTAGAATCCAGGCGCTGTGTGATGCTAGGCAAGTCACTGAGTCTTGACTTCAGCTGTGAAATAGGAACAGTCACCACTGCGTCACAGGGTGGTGGAGAGGGCTGAGTGATTGAAGGAGATAATGCATTTAAAGGCCCCAGCACCCGCTTGGCACAGACTAGGTGCTCAATTAATGTTTGCTTGTTCAACTATCCCTAAACAAACCAGCTAAATAAATATTAATGCAACTACCAAAAAGGAACCAAAGCGAAAGCTGGGGCAAGGCTGATACACAAATTCCTTCAGGTTTTTTTCTTTTCTTTTCTTTTCTTTTTTTTTAACACAAATGGAAGCATGATTAATGCTGTTATGCTCTTCACTTAAAAAAAAAAAAATCTAACAATACATTTTGGAGATCATTTTATATTAGCACCCGTAGATCTGCCTCACCTGTTTTTAAAAATGACTACACAGTAATCTATTATGTGAATGTACCAGGTCTCTATTGATCGACAATTGTGTTTAATCTTTTGCTATGTCCAGCGTCGTGGTCAATAGTGTCTTTGTATGTACTTCTTGGGGCACATGTGTCAGTGTATTTGTAGCCCTCCAACACTTTAGTCAGCAGCTTGGGTGAAATATAGAAGAGGCATTTTTCAATTTTGCTGGAAAGGAGAGTGAGTGCGATTAACTGGCAGAATGACATGCCCGTCTCCACTAGACTATGATTTATTTGACACATTGATATTGAGCAACTACTGCGTGCCAGACACTGTTGCAGGCATTTGAAACCCATCACTGAACAACACCAATGAAGATTCTTGCCTTTGTGGAGGTGGTAACAAGCAGGGGAAAATAGAAAATAAACAATAAACATCACTAATTTCCTACGTGAGCAAATTCTATACTGTGTTAGAAAGGGAGTGCTTGGGTGGTGTAAATGGTGAATGCACTCGGCTGCTAACCAGAAGGTTGGAGGGTCAAGTCCACCCTGAGGTGCCTTGGAAGAAAGTCTTGGTGATCTACTTCTGAAAGATCAGCCACTGAAAATGCTATGGAGCACAGTTCTACTCTGACATACACAGAGTCATCATGAGGAATCCACTTAACAGCAGCTGGTGTGTTAGAAAGAAATAGGTGCTGGGGAAAGTGGGGAAAAGATAGGGCAGGAAAGGGGAACCCAGAGTCGTCAGGTAGGGGATAACTTTGAAGGTCTCTAAGTTTCGTAATGTACTTCTGTGATCTAGAGCCTGGCACATAATGATCATGAATGCATTGTAATTGGATTGAACGGAATTGAAACGAATTAAAAGAAAGTGAGCCCTGGTGGCACAGTGGTTAAAGAACTCAGCTGCTAACCAAAAGGTTGGCAGTTTGAATCCACCAGTGGCTCCTTGCAAACCATATGGGGCAGTTCTACCCTATAGGGTTGCTATGAGTCAAAATTGACTTGATGGCAGTGGGTTTGGTTGGCTTTTACCTGGCTAGATTTGCAGACCCATCACTGTCCTGGCCACTCTCCTCTGGGAAAACTCCAGGATGCCTGCATTCCACTTAAAATGTGTCACCCACACACCGTCCTTGTGGATGGTGATGTCACGCTGTTGTCGCTGCATATTGAATTTACAGTCGTCAGAAATCCCTAGGGTAGTTGGTTTGTTTGCTTTTCAGGAATAGCTACTAAGCCAAGTTATCCTTATTCTGCTCCACTTAAGGTTAAATCTTCCAACCTTAATGGAGAGTATTGTGAGTTTTTTTCACTGATCAGTTTCCTCTTTTTTGTTTTATTCCATGTTTCTACCCTGCTGAGACACTGGATCTCCGTTCTGAGTAAGCGGAGTTGATGAGTCTTGGGGGTCTTTTTTTTTTTCCCAATTAAGGAGTCTGGACATTATTCTGAGGGCGACTGGGAACCATTGAAAGACTTTGAGCAGGAGAGTAACAAGAGCAGATGTGCCTTCTAAAAACATCTCCCAAGGAGAAGTGGGGAGAAGGGATTATAGGGATGCAACATACCAGGGAGGGAGACCAGATTTGGCTGTTCAGAGGAGAGAGGGTGAGGGCCTAAGCCAGGCAGCAGCAGTGAGGACGAGAAGGAGTGGGTGGATGTAGAAGATGTGGGGCAGAAGGAAAGGGGTGTGGAACCATTGAGGATGCTCTTCCCAGGGGGCAACTACATGAGGCCTTTTTCCAAAATAAAGAACACGGAGGGGAAGCTCCTTTTAGGAAGAGGTTGATGAGTCTGACTTTGGATGTGTTGGTGGTGAGGAGTTAGATGACACCCACATGAAATTGCCTATGGAGGCCCAGGAGACAGATCTGGCCTAGGACTTAGCTTTGAAAGTTAGAGCTTCCTGAGGAAACTAGGAATATTACATGGGTAAAAGAAGGACACAATAGTAGCTTTCAAGGGAAGCTGCTTAGAAGAGGACTTAGACTTGCCCCACGTAGCTCCTGAGGTCAAAACTAGAACGGAGGGTAGACATTGCAGGAATGTGCTTTCAGTGCAATAGCAAAGGAACTTTCTGTGACAGTCTTAGTGCAGACCGTGGCTGGATACCACTCACTGGCTCTCCATGGGGGGTGTCTGCCATATAATGACTGAAGATTACAAGACTGGTTCCTGCTCACAGGAGCTCATAATCATGTAGGGGGATTAAGAGACAAAACAACCATTGACTGGATTCTACATGCACTAAGAGTTAGCTTGAACTAGGGGAAAAAATGATGACTTGAGTTTGGGTGGGTACTATAGAGGAGATCTCTTAGACTCCTGGGTTGGCTATGGGTGGGGTAATAGCCTGGAAGGGGAAGGGACTAGCAGGATGTCTGGCTGATATAGCTCAGAGCTACAGCACAGGGTGGGCATGTTTGGGCAGATCAAGGCATGTCATAGCTCTGCTTGGACCCCTCTATAGTCTTCCCATCTCACTTGAATAAAGGCCAAAGGCCTTTCAGTCACCTGGGCTGTCCTCTCCCTCAACCGCCCCCCTGACCTTATTTCCTACCACGACTCTCCCCTGACCCCAGCACTTTCTTCCTAGATATTCCTCAAGCAGGCCCACAGCCTGCCTACCTCAGGGCCTTTGCAACTGCTGTTTCTTGTGCCTGGAATTTTCCTCCTCCAACTTGCACATGTCTTGTTCCCTCAGCCTTTTTGGATCTCTGTTCAAATGTCACCTTCTCAGATGAGAGGCCTGACTACCTTACCTAAAACAGCAGCTCCACCCCCAGCACCCTGTCCCCACTTCTCCCAGTTTAATATGTTTTCATGGAATTCATCATCACCTTAAATAGTGCAGCATTTGTTCGTTAAATGTCTGTCTTCCTCAACTAGAATATAAGTTCTATGAGGGCAAGGAATGTATCTCTTTTGTTCACTGCTGCATCCCCAGTACTCAGAACTGTGTCTGGCACAAAGTAAGCTCCTTGGAAATATTTGTTGAATAAATGAGTGAATGAGTGAAAGAACTCCAGTGGGTGGTGGAAGATGAAGTTACACAGATACAAGTTGTCCAAGTTATGAAAGCTTTTGTCCGGCATAGAAGTTTGGACTAAAAGGGTTCAAAATACAAGGCCTCTTTGTTTTTTTTTTTCACTAGAGAGACAAATGGAAAATTTGGAGGAGAAACCAGTTAAGGAGAAGAAAGCAATGCTCCAAGAGGAAATGGATTAGATCCCCTTGGCTTTGGAATAGCCAATATACTGGCTACTAGTTCTCCAGTAAATTTTCCTACAATCAGCAGCCTCAAATCAGTTTGCACATTTGCTAAAGGCCTGCTGTGTTTCAAACCCTACGGAGTCTTGTGGGAGGCCTCAGAAAGTAGCAGGGGGGTACTGCCTTCAGGAAACCGCCCATGAGCCCATACCAGAGAGCTTGCGCAGTAGTGGGCCTTTCAAATTGCTGGCTGGAGAAATGAACAAATGAGTGAACTTGTGATTTTGTTGTTGAAACAAATCAAACGTGTGTTAAAAGGACTTTATTAATTTGGAAACTGATAATGGTAATGGTTGAGTAACATGACTAACGTCACTAAATTTGAATTGTACATATGAAGAATGTCGAAATGGCAAACAATTTGTTATATATATTTATCACAATAAAAAAAAAAAATAACTACCAAAAGAAGAACTTTATTACCCCACAAAGCAACAAACGGAGTATAAATTAATATTGTGACTTAGAGGAACAGGACGGACTTTGAAGTTGTGCCTGCAAAGGCAGCCGTAGTTAAGAGCATAAACTCTAGAGTCACATTGCCTGGGCTTATATCTCAGCTGTCTGGATTATTAGCTGTGTAATCCCGGGCATTTAACCTCTCTGCCTCAGTTTACTCATCTGTAAAATGGGGGGTAATAACAGCACTTCTCTTATAGGGATCTTGTAAGAATTAAAGGAGTATAGGGAAAGCATCTCAGCAGTGCTCAGCACTCAGTAAGTCTGTACAAGCGTCTACTACTTTTGTAACTTGGCCTGGGTGAGTTTAACTCCTGGCTTCAACATAGGTACTGAGACAATTTTCCTCCCTCTCTGAGCTTCAGTTTCTTCGTCTGTGAAACAGGAATTATAATCCTACTTTGCGGGATTGAGGTAGAATTTAAATGGAATTTTTTGTTTCAGTGCGTGTCACATAGCGCTTGCTAGATAAATGCATATCGGATGAATCGCATGTTTGAGTCACTGCATATGGCGAATTTGGAGAGGGTGAAACTTTCAGGAATGAGCAATGACATGTCAGACTGTATAAACTTGACTGGAGTGTTCTCTGAGAGTGACCATTCTGAGGTTAGAGTAACTCTGTATCACTTCCTAAATTTTACTCAGAGTTTTCTGGAATGCTCTTTAAGGTAAGAAAAATCACCTTAGAATTATGAACAAATTTCCTATGACTTGGGGACTATGTGTGTCATGTAGGTCAAAATTTCACGTGGAAATGCCAAATTCTAGGTAGGCAAGAGGCCTTTCACAGCAGCAGTGATGGTGCTGGGGGCCGGGGGGTCTAGAATACTTTTAAAAAGCTCCCCAATCTTTCAACGTGAATGCAGACGCTTTGCAGAGAGGGCAAGACCTAGAGCTGCCAGCTCTGGACACTGCCTTTGGGGTCAGGGAGGAGCCTTGGTGGCACAGTGGTTAAGAGCTTGGCTGCTAACGAAAAGGTCTGCAGTTTGAATCCACCAGCCACTCCTTGGAAACTCTATGTGGCAGCTGTGCCCTGTCCTATAGGGTCACTATGAGTTAGAATCGACTTGATGGCAAAGGTTTCGTTTTGGTTTGCATGTCAGGGAGCTCCATCAGGAAATGGAATAGCTGCAGCCGAAAATGAATTGAACAGCCACACCTCATGCTCCTGCCCCAAGAAGTCTTCCATTTCACCACCAAGATGCTGTAGATCAGAAAGCATCTTTCCACCTTCTGGCTCTCAAACTGGTGACTTTTATCTCTATTCCCGTAGTCTGTTACCTTTGGGGGTCCCACTGCCCTTTGGAACTGAGAGACATGCGGACCCTGTTTTTCAGACAGATCTCTAGGCATACACACACAAACTTCGCCAGCAATGTCAGCAGGTCACAGACCTGGGGCTCTACAGCTGACCTCAGTTAAAAACCTACCCTATTGTGACAATTATTTCTTCTGCCTTGTATTGTTGTTTACTTGTATGTCTGCACAACAGATCGCAATTTTTTTTGATGAGCACCAGGTCTCATGTTATGTTGGTATCCTCCCTTGCCTTGACACAGTTTCTGGAACATTCTAGGAGCTCATTAAATATTTGTTGAATTTACTCTCACCTTACTTAGAAATAAGACAACTACTTTCTTTGTAACATAAAGAGACTGAGCTTTCCCTCCACCCTCCAAATGGAATAATACACCTTATGGAGAGGAAAAATGCAGGTCTTCAGGGGGCAAGAGGAAGTCACTGTCTAGGGGTCAATGAGTTTCTGTTAAGGGTAATGGAGAAACTTGGAAACAGTGACCATGGTTGCACAACATAATGAGTGTAATTAATGTCACTGAACTGTACATGTAAAAATTGAAATGGCAAATGTTTTGTTATATATATATTTACAGCACGTGCGCGCGCGCACACACACACACACACACACACACCCATACACATACAAATACAGGTCTGCGGTGGAAAACAACATGACTTAGGTGGGCCCTCACAACAATAATGCACTTTTTACTTCTACTCTTACAGATGCAGGCTAAATATGAGGAAATACAGCACCTGGCGGATCTATAACAAGGTGAGCTTTAGTTCTTTTTTTCTTTTTGCCCCAACCCTGAGCGGCAGCACTTGAATAATCCTGGTTTCCGGAGAACAGACTACTGTAATGACGATCCAGGAAGTAAATTGCCCTTTGAAAAGCAAGGAAAAAAAACCAATCGACTAAGTATTTATTTATATTTAATGCTCCAGGGCTTCTGTTTCCAGCTTTGAAGAGTTCCTGGCAAACGTTTATTGAAGTCATTAATCCTAGGGGCAAATCTAAATGTCTTGCAGGCTGCTCCTGGCCCCTGGAACCTAGCCCACGTGTTTATAACCCATGGGCTTTCCAGAAAGATAGGGAAGTAGGGAGGCTGAGGGAGGGGCTTGTGGTCAGGAAACAGAAAGAGGATCAACTCTGTTTGGAATCTGTACTGGAACCTTTGGTCAGAAATGAATTCTCTAGAATTAATTGATTTGGCTTTGCCGGATGGGGATGACCTATTCACTTGCTTCTGCCCTGTAGTTAGGTGGCTTCTGTCCGCCTCCAGCTCATGTCCATCCCTAGCCATTGAGCGACACCACCTATGGCCCTTCCCAAGTAATCTTTGTTCATGATACAAAAATTAAAAAGCTACAAATAAGAAAAATGAGAAGATATTCTGCATAATCTTCACTCTCAAAGATAATCACACTGTCCACATTTTATTTGTTTATATATGTATATAAACAAAAGAAGTATTATTCTATATATTTTATTTTCTAGACTGTTTTCCTCACTTTAACAATAACATAGGTCAATAAATAAATACCAAGAGTATCCTTTTTAATAGTTGCATAGTATTTCATTGTATAACTGTATCAAAGTGTATTTAATCAATTCCTTTATTGGTGATGTAATAGCTGATTTTTTTTTAGAAGGCCTACCATGAGCCAAAGAGTCCCTGCGTGGTACAAACAGTTAAGTGCTCAACTTTTAACCAAAAGATTGGCAAATTCAAACCCACCCAGAGATACCTCATAAGGAAGGCCTGGCGATCTGCTTACAGGTCACAGTCATGAAAGTCCAAGGGAGTGCAGTTCCACTCTGCAACACACAAGGTCAGCATGAGTCAGAAGCCACTCCACAGCAACTGGTTTTTTTTTTTTTTTTTTAAACCATGGGCTAAGAACTGTGCTGATTGCTTTACATATGTCTTCTCATTTAATCTCTGAAGGACTCTAAGAAGTAGGTGCAATTATTATTCCATTTCACAGATCATGAAACTGTGGTATAGAGAGGTTCAGTAATTTATTCAAGGTCACACAGATAGTAAGCGGTAGAGCTGGAATTCAAACCAGCAAGTCTATCTTGAATGTGGGCTTTTAGGCATTTTGATATATAGTCCCTTAGACTTAGGCTGTTTTAAAATTTTCCACCCTTATAAATTACAATTTTTACTATTATTTCCTGCACACTTATTTGATTAGTTCCCAAGGATAAAGTTACATTTCTAGGTGAAGGTTTTTGAGCATTTCGGAGCTTTTACTACAATTGCCCTCCACAAAGCCCGTACCATTTACATTCCTAACAGAAATGCAGAGAGTGGTTATAAAGACACCTCTTGGGTGCTGGATCCTATCTTCTGTAGGAATGTATGTGTGTGGGCATACACACACTTCTGAAGTTTCATAAAATGTTTTTCTATGGAGAGGCACAATCTAAGAAAAATGAACTGTAGTTAGGCTTGTTTGGGGTTTGTCTCTTAGATACCCATTCTCATTTTTTTCATCCCATTGTGCAAAAAGAGTACAACTCTGACTCGTCAAAATGATGTGGTTAAAAGTTTGGCGAACAGTGTACAGAAACACTTAATCTTAGAAGGGAAAAGAGCAATCCCATAAAAGAGCTTTTTTTTTTTTCTTTTTCCTATAAGACTTAGTCTCAGATTATTGAGCTATAATTCACACATTCACCCATTTTCGGTACCCTTTATGAACTTTTCCTATGGCTTGCGCTTTTTGTCTCCTCCCTAAGAATTCGTTGCTTAACCCAAGGTCACAAAGATTTTCTCCTACGGTTTCTTTTAGAAGTTTTGTAGTTTCAGGTTTTATGTTTAGGTTTACGATCCTTTTCAAATAAATTTTTGTATATGGTGCAAGGTATTGATTGAGCTGAGGTTCTTTTTCTTTTTTGGATAAGGATATTCAATTGTTCCAGCACTATTTGTTGAAACATAAAGGTGTTTTACAACCTCTAATAATTAATAAATCAATAAAGAATATGAGTTATTTCTACGGAGTACAGACAGGATGAGGCCTAGCGGTGACTACAGAAAGGCTCTTGTTGCTCTGACGTCTTTCTTAACTTCAACCACCCGTCCTCTTAATGGTGTTAACCGAGGGATGCTGGAGGAAGGGCCTGGACAGAACACCTTTCTGTCACTCATGGCTTCGCTCAGCGACCATGGCCCCCGAGAGAGAGCAAAGTTTGGGTCCTGGGAGCCGGTGTGGGTTTCAGTGAGTGGAATCAGTAGCTGAGTGAGAATTACTTTGATGTTCTTATTGATGTATTATCTTCACTCCTGCTTCTGGGGCTCGGAAAGAGCATTCGGGGCTCTTTCTCGTGAATCTTTGAGAACGTTAAGCACTCTCTGTGCGGCAAAGTGTGAGAAGATTTTGGTGGGCCTGGGACCTTTTCTCTGGTGTAAGGAAAACCTTGTCTGTGGGCATCCACTGTCATCCCTGGAGCTGCAGTTTCCATGCTCCCTAGAGTCACATACAAATCTGCTTCTCCCTTTTCCTGAAGAAGGATCTGAGGCTGAACTTCTTTGCGCCTTGGCCGTCCTCTCTTGGTAATGCCACTATTCAGCATAAAACTCTTTAATGGTGCCATGTGGCCTTCCAGATGAAGGTCAGGCTTGTTGGCTTGGCATCCTTGGGCCACATGCAGTCTTGGCCTTCGTACTTCAGCAATAAAGAGCTGTTATTATGTGTCTGGCTTTTTCTCCTCTGTGACAGCAGTCACACTGTAATAATTTATTGACACACCTGTCTTCCTCACTAGATTGTGAAATGCCTGAGGGCAGGCACTCTGTTTTACTTGTGTCATGCTACACAGGGCCTGGTACAGAGTCTTCACAGTCATTCATTTGACAAACATTTATTAACTGCCTACCACCCCATGTCTAATTTAGAACATACGTGAAAATGCCGTGTTATCCCTTTGCCAGAGTCTCTGCATAATTTTAAAATGAAGATTAGCTCCCTGCCCCCCTGCCCCTGCCCCGTAACCCTGCTGGGCCTGCAGGTCTGTGGTGAGACTCGGACTCAGATCTCTATTCTGCAGGATGGGGTGTGTTAAAGTTGTCAAGAACAAGACCTGCTTCAAGAAATGTCAACTATAATTTAGAAGAAGATGAGAGGTAGTAGTGATTACTGTGCTCAGAAACACTTGGTAATCCAGGATAAAAAGAAGCACAACACACCCACATACAGGATAATAGTCCATGTAACCAACAGAGATATCATTTGCCAGATTGCTTATGCTTGTATAGTAGGGGGTATGACAGTCTGCGCAGCTTACGCTCATGAACTCCCAAAGTATGGTGTGAAAGTTGGCCTGACAAATTATGCTGTAGCATGTTGTCAGTATGCTGGCCTACAGGCTCCTTAATAGGTTTGGCATGGACAAGATCTATGAAGGCCAAGTGGAGGTAACCTGAGATGAATACTATGTGTAAAGTATTGATGGTCAGCCTGGTGCCTTCACCTGCTGTTTGGATGCAGGGCTTGCCAGAACTACCACTGGAAATAAAGTTCTTGGGACTCTGGAGGAAGCTGTGGATGGAGGCTTGTCTATCCCTGACAGTACCAAACAATTCCCTGATTATGATTCAGAAAGAAAGGAATTCATATGCAGAAGTACATCAGAAACACATCATGGGTCAGACTGTTGCAGATTATATGTGTTACCTAATGGAAGACAATGAAGATGCTTACAAGAAACAATTCTCTCAATACATAAAGAACAAAGTAACTCCAGACATGATGGAGGAGAGATATAAGAAAGCACACTGGGTTATACAAGAGAATCCAGTTTATGAGAAGAAGCCTAAGAAAGGTATTAAAAGGAAGAGGTGGACTCCCTCCTCGAAATCTCTCTTGCCTAGAAGAAAGATCGGGTAGCTCAGAAGAAGTCAAGCTTCCTCATAGCTCAGGAGCGGGCTACTGCGAGCTAAATCAAACCACAATTTTCTATGAAGATTTTTCAGATAAAAACAATAAATTTATTTTTAATTTTATTTATTTTGTTGTTGCTGAGAATGTACACAGCAAAAACATACACTAATTCAACAGTATCTACATGTACAATTCAGTGATACTGATTACATTCTTTGAGTTGTGCAACCATTCTCACCCTCCTTCTCTGAGTTATTCCTCCTTCATTAACATTAACTCACTGCCCCCTAAGTTTTCTATCTAATCGTGCTGTTGTTAATTTGATCCCATATAAATAGATCTTAAAAGAGCACTATGCTCAAAGCAGCCTTTTTTTTTTTTTACTAAGTAAGCTAAACTACTGTTTGGTTTTTAAGAAGACTTCAGGGGATATTTTTGGTTTAAGGTTTAAAGATTATCTCAGGGGAATAGTTTCAGGGGTTTCTCTAGCCTCCTAGGCTCCAGAAAGTCTGGAGTCCATGAAAATTTAAAATTCTGGTCTACATTTTCCCCCTTTTGATCAGGATTCCTCTATAGAATCCTTGATCAAAATGTTCAGTAATGGTAGCCGGGCACTATCTAGTTCTTCTGGTCTCATGGCAAAAGAGGCGGTTGTTCATGGAGGCAATTAGCCACACATCCCAAACTCTCCTCCTACTCCTGACTCTCCTTCTTTGTCTGTTGCTCCAGGCAAATAGAGACTGGTTGCTGTGCCTTGGATGGCCACTTGCAAGCTTTTAAGACCCCAGGCACTATATTACAAAGTAGGAGGTAGAACAGAAGCACTCAACACATTATTAGGCCAATTAACTGGGCTGTCCCATGAAAACATGACCCTAAACCTCCAAACCAAGAAATCAAACCCCATGAGGTTTTTGGTTGTACATAAGCAGCTTCAGTAGCTACTCTCTTTGTTGTTGTAATTATAGCTATTACACAACTTTTTCCAATTCAATTTTTTACAGGTGTACAACTTATTGACTGCAATTACAATAATTGGCTGTGCAACACTACCCTTAATCAATATGATTTTTCCATCACTGTTAACCTTCTTTCTCTCCTTCCTGCCCTGGTGAAAACAAAAAAAAAACCCGTCTCTGTCGAGTAGATTCCTACTCATAGTCAACCCTAAGGGACAGAGTAGAACTGCCCCATAGGGTTTCCAAGGAGCTCCTGGTGGATTCAAACTGCCAATCTTTTTGGTTAGCAGCCAAACTCTTAAACACTACGCCACCAGGGTTTCCATCCCACCCTGGTAACCACTAATAAACTTTGGTCTCTGTACATTTGCCTTTTCTTGTCTTTTTGTGTAACTGAGGCCATACAGTATTTGTCTTTTGTGATTGACTTACTTCACTCAGCGTAATGTCTTCAAGCTCCATCCATATTGTAGCATGTATCAAGACTTCATTTCTCCTACTGGCTGAGTAAGTAGTATTCTGTTGTATGTATGTACCGCATTTTGTTTATCTAGTCATCTGTTGATGGGCATTTAGGCTGTTTCCATCTTTGGCTATTGTAAATAGTGCTGCAATGAACATTGGTGTACAAGCTTCTGTTTATGTATCTGCTTTCAAGTCTTTTAGGTATATACCTAAGATTAGAATTGCTGGGTCACATGGTAGTTCTATTTTTAGTTTTTTGAGGAACTGCCACACTGTTTTCCACAAAGGCTGTACCATTTTGCATTCCCACCAGCAATGGATAAGTGTTCCAATTTCTCTAATCCTTACCAACATTTGTTATTTTCTGTTTTTTTTTTTCATCTTTGTCATCCTAGAGGGAGTGAAATGGTACCTCACTGCGGTTTCGATTTGCATCTCTCTGATGGCTAATGAGGTTGAGCACTTTTTCACGTATTTGGTGGCCATTTGAATGTCCTCATTGGTGAAATGTCTATTCAAGTTCTTTGCCCACTTTATGATTGGGTTATTTGTCTTTTTGTTATTAAGTTGTAGATATTTTTTATATATTTTGGTTATTAGATCTTTATTGGTTACATGGTTTCTGAAGATATTCTTCCACTCAGTAGCTTGTTCTTTTTAGTTTTTTGGTAAAGTCTTTTGATAAACAGAAGTTTTTAATTTTTATGAGGTCTCATTCATTTATTCTGTCTTTTGCTGTTTGTGCTTTTGTTATTATAATTAGGACAATAAACTTTTTGACCAAGAAGCTAAAAAACAACAACAAAAAAAACGATTAGGAGTGCCATATTTTAGGATAGTACTGAATGCTGACAACTTTGGGGTCACTTTCTAAAAAAGTGGAGAAGGGATATGAATTAAAATCCCAGCATATGAAGCTCTCAGGCAAGGACAACCCTGTATCATGCTCTGCTGTCCATTTTACCCTCAGGAAAATGTGACAGATTAGGTGGCAGGGCTTTTGGGGGTGTCTTTCAGCTTACTTTGGGAGGAGGATAAAGATAGTTGGTGATAGCAAACATGTCCAAAACAGAAACTCATTTTGCCATCCATCCTCCCTCCTGCCAGCTCCATACAGGTTGCTTCACCTGCTTTCCAGTTGTCACTTAATGGATCGTGTTTCAGCCAGTCTCCTCCTTGACTTTCTCCCCTCACGCTCTATGCTCTTGCCTGTCAGAACTTTTCTGAGTTCCCTGAGAGCACCACAGACCCTGTTATATGGTCTTGCTTTTGTGCATGCCAAGCCCACAGCCTGCAATCTGCTTTCCTCTCCCCTTGACCTGGTAGATTCTGCATTCATCTTTGGGTGTGGGTGTGTGCACATGCATGTGTATGTGTCTCTGTGCGTGCATATGAGTGTGTGTGCATGTGTGTATTGTGCACACGTGTGCAGTGTGTGTGCATGCATGTAAGTGCGTGTGTGTTTGTGTGGATGTGTTTATTTACCCTTGTTAATTCTGTTCAAATGTCTTTTCATTTATGGAGTTTTCCTCAACTCCTCTTGGAAGAATTTGTCCCTTGTTCCCATGCCTCATTTGGAACACAGTTCACATGTTGAGATTATTGGAATTTGTGTTCCTCCAGGGCACAGGGTCTGTGCTTACTCTTCTTGCTAGGTGCCCTCCACCCCCCAATAGCACAGCACTTGGCACAGAAAATGCCTTAACAAATCTCCAGATGTTAGTGTTAAATTCACTCACTCACTCCATTTATTCATTCGATCAACAGCTAGCAGCATGGTGTGCCTATTGTTCCTAACCTGCCTCCCATCCAGGCCAGTATTTTACAGACAAAAACCATATGAGGGCTGCATCATATCCCTCTCGTACTTGCCATAAACCACCCATTCTTTTTGAACACCTTTTCTGATTGCTTCTTCCCTGCCTTCCTTCTCTAGAACATCTTTATCTATCTTTTTATTTGGATTTCACCCATATAAAAATCTGGCTTGCTTCAAGGGGTGGTCTTTTGGAGAAAGGTCATTGCAACTTTCAAAGATGGGTCCTTCAGCGGTGCCCAAGGTTATGGTTTCCATATTAAGAAAAAAACTCATTGCCTGTATATTTTATATATACATACTGTGTTGTTGTTGTTGTATGCCATCAAGTCCATTCTGACCCATAACAACCCTATTGGACGGAGTAGAACTTCCCCACAGGGTTTTCTAGGTTGTAATATTTATGGGAGGAGATTGCCAGGTCTTTTGTCCAGTGGAGCCACTGGTGGGTTCGAACCATCCACCTTCTAGTGTGCAGCCGAGCACTTAACCATTGCAGCACCAGTAAGGGTACATTATATATATATATATATATATATATATATATATATATATATATATATATATATATATATATATATACACACACACACATACACACATTTGCCAATTTAACAGTTTCTATATGTAAAATTTAGTGACATTGATTACATTCTTCACACTGTGCAACCATTATCACTATCCTCCTTCTAAGCAAAAGCTTTCCCTTTCCCCCTCCCTCTCATCCCTGGTAACCACTAATAATCTTTGTGTTCTATATGTTTGCTTCTCTCATATAAATGAGATCATACAATATTTGTCCTTTTGTGACTGACTTATTCTGCTCAGCATAATGTTTTTCAAGTTTCACCCACGTTGGAACATGTATCAGGACTTCATTTCTCATTACGATTGACTAGTATTCCATTGTATGTATGTACCACATTTTGTTTATTCATTCGTCTGTTGATGGACATTTGTTTGTTTCTACCTCTTGGATATTATGAAAAGTGCTGCAATGAACATTGGTTGTAACAGCTATACTATCTCTTCCTCAGAAATGAATAACCCAGTTAACCCAATCAAAAATGGGGCAAGGAACATAAATGGAAGCTTCACCAAAGAGGAAATTCAAATGGCCAATAGACACGTGAAAAGATGCTCAAAATCATTAGCCATTAGAGCAATGCAAATCAAAACCACAATGAGATACCATTTCACTCCAACTAGGATGGCTAAGATTAAAAAAAAAAAAAAAAGGAAAATAACAAGTTTTGGAGGGGATGTGGAGAGATTGGAGCCTTCATCTATTGCTGATGGGAATGCAAAATGGTACAACTGTCATGGAAAACAGTCTGGTTTCCTCTAAAAACTAGAGACAGAACTGCCATCCAAACCAAAAACCGAACTTGCTGCCATCGAATCAATTCCGACTCATAGTGACCCCACAGGACAGAGTAGAACAGCCCATTAGAGTTTCCAAGGCTGTAAGTCTGTACAGAAGCAAACTACCCCATCTTTCTCTGGTGGAGCAGCTAGTGGGTTTGAAAGACCAACCTTTCAGTTAGCAGCTGAGTGCTTAACCATTGCACCACCAGAACTCCTTAGAGCTGCCATATGACCCTGCAATTCCACGGATAGGTATGTACCCTAAGGATCTAATAGAAGTGACCTGAACAGACATATGCACACCTATGTTCATTGCAGCACTATTTATAACAGTAAAAAGATGGAAAAAACCTAAGTGCCCATCAACAGATGAATGGATAAGCAAAAAGTGGTACATACACACAAAGTAATACTACTCAGAGATAAAGAAAAATGAATTCACAAAGTATCTTGAAACATTGATGAACCTGGAGGACGCTATGTTGAGCTAAATAAGTCAATCACAGAATAGTAAATATTGTATGTTCTCACTTCAATGAAATGACATGAACAAGCAAATATACATAAACTAACGTTCATTAGTGGTTACCAGTGATGGGGGTTGGGGGGAAGGGAAGGGTATTCACCTGGTTGTTTACTTTGCTTGGAAGGAGAAATGGCCACACGTGTGATTGTATACTGATTCATGGCCTATGCCCAATGGTGTGGCTGGATGGTCAGGGACATAGAAGGAACATGACTGGAAAATTGGAGACAAGGAAGTATGGGAAAGAGGTACGTGGATAGAAGTCTCTGAATGGGCCAAAGAAGTGAAGATATTTGTGCCTCAGGTGAATGCTCACCAAAGGGTGACCTCGGCAGAGGAGGATTTTAACAATCAAGTGGATAGGATGATGTGTTCTGTGAAAACCACTCATCCTCTTTCCCCAGCCACTCCCATCATTGCCCAATGGGCTCGTGAACAAAGTGACCATGGTTGCATAGATGGAGGTTATGCACGAGGTCTGTAACGTGGACTTCCACTCACCAAGGCCAACTTGGCTACAGCCACTGCTGAGTGCCCAGTCTGTCAGCAGCAGAGACCAACACTGAATCCCTGATAAGGCACCATTCCTTGAGGTGATCAGCCAGCAACCTGATGGCAGGTTGATTACATTGGACCGCTGCCAAAACTACCATCCATGGACTTACAGAATGTCTTATCCACCATTTTTATATCCCACACAGCATTGCCTTGGATCAAGGGACTCACTTCACAGCAAATGAAGTACAGCAATGGGCCCATGCTCATGGAATTCACTGGTCTTACCATGGTTCCCTATCACCCTGAAGCAGCTGGCTTGATAGAACTATGGAATGGGCTTCTAAAGACATAATTACAGCACCAGTTAGGTGGAAATACCTTGCAGAGTTGGGGCAATGTTCTCCAGAAGATTGTATATGCTCTAAACCAGCATCCAATATATGGTGCTGTTTCTCCCATAGCCAGGATTCATGGGTCCAGGAACCTAGGGGTGGAAATGGGAGTGGCACCACTCACTATTACCCCTAGTGACCCACTCACAAAATTTTTGCTCTGCAGGTCTAGAGGTCTTAGTTCCAAAGGAAGGAATGCTCCCACCAGGAGACACAACATTGATTCCACCTAGCTGAAAGTTAAGAATGCCACCTGGCCACTTTGGACTCTTCTTGCTTCTGGATCAACAGGGAAAGAAGGGAGTTACTGTATTGGCTGGTGTGATTGATCCTAATTACCAAGGGGAAATGCAACTGATATTACATAATGGAGATTGCTATGGATTGAACAGTGTCCCCCAAAAATGTGTGTCAACTTGGCTAGGCCATGATTCCCAGTATTGTGTGATTGTTCACCGTTTTGTCATCTGATGTGATTTTCCTATGTGATGTAAATCCTACCGCTATGATGTTAATGAGGCAGGATTAGAGGCAGTTATGTTAATGAGGCAGAACTCAATCTACAAGATTAGGTTGTATTTTGAGATATAAAAGAGAGAAGTGAGCAGAGAGACAGGTAGACATCATACCACCAAGAAAATAGTGCCAGGAGCAAAGCACGTCCTTTGGACCCAGGGTCCTGTGCTGAGGAGCTCCTAGACCAGAAGAAGACTGATGACAAGGACCTTCCTCCAGAACCAACAGAGAGAGAAAGCCTTCCCCTGGAGCTGGCATCCTGAATTCAGATTTTAGCCTACTAGACTGTGAGAGAATAAATTTCTCTTTGTTAAAGCTATCCACTTGTGGTATTTCTGTTATAGCAGCAATAAATAACTAAGATAGAGGTAAAGAAGAGTGTGTTAGGAGTACAGATCCCTTAGGACTTCTTTTAGTACTACCATGCCCTGTTATTAAAGTCAATGGAAAACTACAGCAACTCAATGCCGACATGACTACTAATGGCTCAGACCCTTCAGGAATGAAGGTTTGGGTCACCCCACCAGGTAAAGGACCACTATCAGCTGAAGTGCATGCTGTGGATAAAGAGAATATGGAATGGGTGGTAGAAGAAGGTAGTTCTAAATACCAGTTACAATCACATGACCAGTCTCCGAAACAAGGACTGTAATTGTTATGAATATCCCTTCCTTGTATGTGTGCATTGAATATTTTTATTTACTTCACTTAGAAAATAGAAGGTGTAAACAGGGCTAGTGAGTTTTCAGTTGTACACATATTAATTGTATCATGTTATGAGCAAGTATGACTTTGTAATTGTCTTTATTTAGAGATGGTGTATGATTTAAGTAGATGTCTACAGTTGCCAAATTGACAAGGGGTGGACTATGATGGTTAAGGTTGAGTGTCAGCTTGGCTGTGCCATGATTCTCAGTGGTTTGCAGTTATGTAATGATGTAGTTTCGTGGTCAAGTAATGATGTAGTTATCCTCCATTTTGTAATATAATGAAATCACCTCCAAGATGTGATCTGATGTGATCAGCCAATCAGTTGTAAGGGGATTTTCCTCAGGATGTGGCCTGTATCCAATACATATAGACCTTCTGGCAAATGTCCTTGGCTTTTTCTTGCTCTGGATCCTGCATCCGGTTTGTCATCATCTGGTCTCTGGCTCTTGGGACTTGAGCCAGTGGCCTGCCGTATTGCCTGCCAATCTTGGGATTCATTGGCCTCCGCAGCCTATGAGACAGCAGTCTGCTATCTTACCCACTCATCTGGATTAATCAGCCCCTACAGCTACTTGAGTAAGGAGAAGCCTCCAGCCTGATATCTGACACATGGACTTGAGACTTGCCAGCCTCTACAACAGCATGAGCCATTTCCTTGAGATAAATCTCTGTCTATATATATGTATGTATATATACGCTTCACTGGTTTTGCTTCTATTGAGAACCCAGCCTAAGACAGCATATGTGTAAATTCATATGTATAATAAAACACATAGGCAGCACATTTACAAATACTTCTTAAACATAACCAAACACCAGGCAGTATTGGATTTCTGGGTTTGAAGAATTAGAACCATAATCTCTTGGGATAACTCAGTCAATTGGCATGATATAGTTCACAAAGTTCATGTTCTGCATCCTAGTTTGGTGAGTAGTGTCTAGGGTCTTAAAAGTTTGTAAGCAGCCATATAAAATACAGCTATTGGTCTCTACTCATCTGGAGCAAAAGAAAAACAAGGAAACCAAAGATTCAAAGAAGAAACTAGTTTCTAGGACAAATAATGTCCATGAACCATGGCCTCATCTATCCTGAGACCAGAAGAACTAGATAGTGCCAGGCTACCACTACTGACCATTCTGATCAGGGCCACAATAGATGGACCCTGATAGAATGGGAGAAAAATGTGAAACAGAACTTCAAATTCCTAAAATACAAACAAACAAAAAAACCTAGACCTACTGGGTTGTTTGAGACTGGAGGGCTCTCCAAGACTATTGCCTGAGATAGTCTTCCAACCTTGAACCAAAACTAACCCCTGAGGTCACCTTGTAGCTAAACAACAAATTGATTCAAAAAATAATGACTATCACCTGTAAGTACTGCGCTCCTTTAAAAAAAATCATCCATATAAGGCCAAACGGTCAAC
Source organism: Dugong dugon (assembly GCA_030035585.1). Classification (NCBI taxonomy): domain Eukaryota; kingdom Metazoa; phylum Chordata; class Mammalia; order Sirenia; family Dugongidae; genus Dugong; species Dugong dugon. Next base: position 56,732,769 of record CM057466.1, read on the forward strand.
AATTACTTTAAAACAATGATGAGAATGTAAGGGCGTAGTGAAACTAGATTAATGGAAACAGAACAACCAGAATGGAAATAATGAGAATGTTCACACATTGTGAAGAATGTATCCAAAGTCACTGAACAACTTGTGTAGAAATTGTTGAATGGGAACCTAAACTGCTGTGCAGACCTTCACCGAAACACAATAAAATATTATTTTAAAGAATGAATCACAAGTGATCTGAAGAGGAGGAAAAACTGGGTAGGAGAGAAATATGGGGCCAAATGAGACTAACTGGAGAATGAGGCAAAAAGGGAGAGCAAGGGAGCGGAGGTGTTCTGGCCATCAGAGGACACCAGTGTTGAAATTTCAGAAGCTTTCTGGCCAGGTTTCTTTGTCCATTATTGTCCCTTGCCTGCAGGCAAGCACCTGCTCTCCTATTTCTGATCCCCCCCCCCACCCCCACTCTCACCCATCTCTCAAGAGAGCATCAGGGCACCATCCCTGCCTTCCCCTGACACTGTCTCTTCCACCCTGTTTGTCATCTGCTCTGTCACCATTGTCTTTTGCTTCTTCAAAATATCTCTCAAACGGCCCTTTCTTTCCCATCTCCCATCACTTTACATCCCTGAGACTGATATTTCCCCTCTCAGTTGGCTCTGCATATTGCTGTGGTCCAGTCTTCCAGATACGTATCTTTAAATGATGTCTCTCCCTACTTAAAGAAACGTTGCTGTTGTTAGTTGCCGTTTAGTTGGCTCCAACTCATGGTGACCTCATGTATATAACAGAACAAATCGTTGCCCAGTCCTGTGCATCTTAATGACTGTTGGTGTGTTTAAGTTGATTTTTGCAGCTATTGTGTCAATCCATCTCATTGAGAGCTTCCCCTGTGTGTTCCTGATATATTGAATATACCGTGGACTTCCAAAAGAAGGAAAAAATCAGTCTTAGAAGAAATCCAACCAGAATGTTCCTTAGAAGGGAGGATGGCAAGACTTTTATTCACTTACTTTAGACACATCATAAGTAAAAACCAATCTTTAGAGAAGGACATCATGTTCTGTAAAGCAGAGAGTCAACAAAAACAAGGGAAACCCTCAAATAAACGTTGTTGTTGTTAGCTACCGTTGCGTGGACTCTGACTCATGGAGACCTTATATTCAACAGAACAAAACATTTCCTGGTCCTGCGCTGTTCTTGGATCCCAAGCACGTTCAAGTCCATCATTGAGGCTACTGCGTGTCTATCCATTTCTCAAAGGGCCCGTGCCCTCACTGGCCCTCTACTTCATCAGACATGGTGTCCTCCTCTAGTGGTTAATTCCTCCTAATGATGTGTCCAAAGCAAGGGAGTTGGACAATGTTCTGTTGTGATCCATAAGGTTTTCATTGGCTAATTTTCAGAAGTAAATCACCAGGTCTTTCTTCCTGGTTTTAGTCTGGAAGCTCCACTGAAACCTGTCTGTCATGGGTGACCCCACTGGTATTTGAAAATCCCGTGGCATAGCTTCCAGCATCACAGCAACACACAGGCCAGAAACATTAGCAGTATTGTATGCAAGGCCTTCCTGGTGTACTTCCTCCCTACCATGCATACCTGTTTCTTACTTTACCCCTAGCTGCAGATCATAGAGTGGCCTCCCCACTGCTTCCCCACTGGCTGAGCTATCTTTCCTCCTCTCCACTTATCTGAATGCCACCATTCATAGAAGAAGCTACTCCAACCGATTCCTCCCTCCCCTTTTTTGTACGTAGTGAATGTAACTTCCTTGGCTACAGAATGTCAGAATGTCACCATCCTGTCGCTGGTTAACATTTTATTGTTTGCAGACAAACATCTTTGCAAAATTCACAGAGCAATGCCATCTGTAACATATACTGCAAAGACCAAAATGGAACAAAGTTAAAGCAAATTTCTAAGTGCAGGTATGTTACTTTAGCATAGAGTTGTTTTCTAATTATCCCTTGTGTGCTAGTTTTGTGTCTCCAATTCCTCTGCTATTGCTGGAGCATTCTTTGAGCCTCCCACAGAATTTCACTCAGGGCTGGGCCCGGGGTGCTTCTCACTAAACACACGTTAATTGATTTATTGATTTATTCATTCACATAGATAAACATTTATTTACTGCCCACAGAGAAACCCCCAGTAGACTTTTACTCTCTGCCCAAACTGCACTGAAATTCAATAAAACCCACTGTCTTAGTTATCTAGTGCTGCTATAACAGAAATACCACAGGTGGATGGCTTTAACAAACAGAAATTTATTTTCTCACAGTCTAGGAGGTCAGAAGTCCAAATTCAGGGTGCCAGCGCTAGAGGAAGGCTTTCTCTCTGTTGGCTCTGGAGGAAGGTCCTTGTCTCCTCTGAGCTTCTGCCCCTGGGTTATCTTCATGTGGCTTGGCATCTTTTTCCCTATCTCTCTCACTGCTTGCTTGTTTAATCTCTTTTTATATCTCAAAAGAGATTGACTCAAGATACACCCTTACACTAACCCTGCCCCATTAACATAACAAAGGCAACCTATTTCAAATGGGATTATAACCACAGGCATAGAGGTTAGGATTTATAACACATGTTTTTAGGGGGCATAATTCAATCCATAACTCCCACCAATGCCTGAAGACTTGGGTCAAACTAAACTAAAGCTACCTGAGAACAGGTTTTGCTGCCTCCAGCTCACCTTGAGCAGTAGCAAGCTCCACATGCTGGGAGCATGCACGGGGAGAGCTCTTGCTGCATGCTGTTTGCTCAGCAATAACCTGCCTGAAGCATATGTCTGTTGGTGAGAACTCGGCCTTGAAAAGTAAACAGAGGGTTCTGGCTGATTCTCGGGGGAGCACTGGGCTACTGATGCAGTTAACGCAGACCCAGAACTTTCCATCCTCCAGTTTAGTAATTTCACAGCACAGGGAGTCCCATCCCGGCCTCTCCCTCTCCTGATCTGGGCCTGTGGTCAGGGTCTGGTGTTAACCATAGGGGTTTCCTTGAGGGAGCCAGCTTGTAAACCCACTTATGTAAGTGGCCTCCTTCAGCTGCTATGTGGGGCCTGGTTCTCACCTGTCTACCTGCTGTAGTTCCCTGGGGCTGAAGCCATGAGCCACCTCCAAGTGGACAAGTGGACATTGAGGACTACAGGGTGGTACTGAGGCCAAGTAAGGGAGTAGTGGGAGTATTTATTGGCAACAAAAATGCCAACATGCATAAACCTTAGTTTAGGTTTAAAGGCCTAGTCAATGATTACATATTTTTTATTATTTACTTGGCACAAATTCCCTTTAAAAAAGGAGAGGGAAAAACAAAAATAAAAAAAAAGGAAAGGAAGCTTGACTCCCCCTAAATGTTAGGGCCCGTTCAGTGCTTTTATGCCCGTGTCGGTACATCTGAACCTTCTGGCTTCTGGGGCTGGGCTGGAGCAGAGGAGGCAGTGGGAGGCCTAAGCCTTTCAGACCTTGGCCTGGAAGAGCGACTACTTGAAGCAGAAAGTATGGGAGCCAGAGAGACGTTGCAGTTCAAAAAGGTAATTCTCCCAGCCTCCAGATGACAAAGGTTGCATTTACACCTGGCCAGGAGGTTTAATCATCTACCATTTCCAAACACTGCAGGCTAACAACCGGCTGGGCTGAAAATCATAAATTAAAAAAAAAAAAAAAATTACCAACCAGAGACAGCACAACTGGAAGGAGGGAAGCAGTGGGTCAGTGTCTGTGCTCTGGGGGCACTGGTGGGGGCCCTGGGTGAGGGGACATGGGTGAGGACCCTGGTGAGGAGTCCTGGGTGAGGGGCCCTGGGTGAGGGGCCCTGCCTGGGTGAGGGGCTCTGGGTAAGGCATCCTGGGTGGGAGGCCCTGGGCGAAGGGCTCTGGCTAAGGTCCCTGGGTGGGGACCCCAGAGGAGTGGCTGAGCCAGAGTTTCCCAGATGAGCGTGATCAGCCCACTGCCCTGACCCCCACAAGATGGTGACCACCTGGGCACCCTGGCTGCCTTTCTTACCACAGCCTGTGGAAGGAAGTCTGCACCATAGAATCTTCTCTCAGGGGCTTGCAGAGGGGGCTGTGTCTGCTCTTACATGCCATTGCCTTCTTGTTAGAGGAGGCCACATAGTCTTCTTGTCACCAGACCAGGCTGTCTGTCATTGGGAATGTATGTTTCTTCCCTTGTGTTCAACTCTGCCTGGGTTCCAAGCTCAGCACCACCACTTACTTGTGGCTTTGGGCGAATAACCTGACCTCTCTACGCCTCGATTTCCCCATCTTTGAAATGGGAATGGTAACAGCACTGGCCTCATATGGTTATTGTCAGGGTTCCATAAGATCCTGTTGTTGTTGTGACTTTGGAAAAATACAATTCTAGGGGACCGATATTTAGCGTTAGCTGTAGTCTGACGATGTCTGAGCTCAATGCATGTAAACCGAAATGATGGTCTTTGAATGTACATGTAGGAGAGACTTGGAGGTGCTGGTGTACACAGGAGGGTGGGTTATGCATTAATTGTTCACACATTGCTTTGAACACACCAAGAGAAACATAGCTCCTCAATGATGAATAAAGCCAAACCAAACCCGTTGTTGTTGAGTCAATTCCGACTCATAGTGACCCTATAGGACAGGGTAGAGGCGCCCCATAGAGTTTCTAAGAAGCAGCTGATGGATTTGAACTGCGACCTTTTGGTTAGCAGCCCAGCTCTTCACCACTGTGCTACCAGGGCTCCCATTGATGAATAGGATCTTCATAATAAAGTTTTTATTGTGGAGGGAAGATAAAACCTTTAGGTAATTAACAAATATTTATTGAATGTCAGCTATGTGGATGACACTGTGGTCAGTGCAGGGGACACAGCAGAATTGGATCCAGGCCCTCCTCCCTCAATAAATTTACCCTCTTGATAGGGAGACAAGCCATACATGTAAATAGATAACCAACAACTCAAGATAACATATGTCAAATGCCAAATGAGTTGTATTTAGAGCAAATGCATTTGTGTCTAATCTTTTTTACTCACTCCGTGAAGACAGCAACCACATCTGTCTTGCTCACCACTCTGTTCCCTCTGCCCACATCTGCATTATCACCAAGCCTAACTGAAGACTGACTGTGGCCCAGGCACTATTCCAAGCCTTTTATACAGATTAACTCATTTAAGCCTCACAATCATCCTATAGTGCAGATACTGCCACCAATCTCATTTTCACGATGAGGAAACTGAGGCACAGAGACATCTAAAAACTTGCTGAAAGTCACACAAGTACACTCACTACCACGATGCTATGCTGGACGTATATCTGAGACTCTTCCCTCCACTGTCCTCTCCCTGAGCTTGTGCTGTGCCTGGCATGTGGGATGAGAAAGTGCCTTTATTGGGCCCAACACTGCAAGGCACTTTATGTAGGCTATCTCATTAAGTAGAGGACAGTTGTGGTTTAGTAGAATTCTTACCTTCCATGTGAGAGATCTGGGTTTGATTCCTGGCCAATGCACCTCAAGTGCAGCCACCACCTGTCTGTCAGTGGAGGCTTGGGTGTTGCTATGATGTTGAACAGGCTTCGGGGGAGCATCCAGACTAAGACTAGGAAAAAGGACTTGGTGATCTACTTCTGAAAATCAGCCAGTGAAAACCCTTTAGATCACAACGGCCCCATCCCATTGTGCCTGGGATTGCCATAAATTGGGGCCTACTCGATGGCTGCTTAACAACAGCCGCAATCTCATTAAATCCTCCCCAAATTCCAGCGAGGTGGGTATCATGAAGGAGCCCTGGTGATGCAGTGGTTAAGTCGCTCAGCTGCTAACCAAAAGTTGGCAGTTCAAACTCAACAGCCACTCCACTGGAGAAAGATGTGGCAATCTGCTTCCGTAAAGATTTACATCCTTGGAAACCGTATGGGGCAGTTCTATTCTGTAGTTGAGTTGGAATTGACTCATCGGCAATGGGAGGTATCATGATCTTCAAATTACCAGGAGGAAAGGGGCTCAGAGAGAGCCAAGAACACACCGAGGTTCCACAGCTGGAAGGGGTGCTGCCTGGATCGATTAACATAGCAATGTACTGACCTGGAACAGGACAAATGTTTAGAGTTCGGAGGACTGGAGTGGTGAAGAAAGTCTTCTCCAAGAAGCAGTCTGTCCACTGGATTCTTCAGAAGGAACTAGATTCAGATAAGCAGAGAATGTAGGAGGGAGCAGGAGAGGGGGTGGGAAGGCTGCTGAGTAGCCATGGTGGTGGGGCTGTTCCAGCAGGCTGGCTGGATCGAATGATATGTGCAAACAGGCAGTGGCTGGTACAGTGAGAAGGGTAGGCTGGGGAAAGATTGTGAAAGGCCTTGAGTACCAGGCAAGGGAGAGCAGACCCTGAAGGAACAGGCTCCACAGAAATAAACTGGCTACCTCTTGTGTGCTTAATGTTTCTGGATCTCTAGTTGGGTCCAAACATTTGATAAGCCTGGCATGGCCTTTAATTTCTTCAAGCTATAGTTATACTGAATTGCATAACATCTTTAATCAAGGCCACTGGAAAGTTACACAAAATGTTTGCTCCCTGTAACATGAAAAAATGTAAAAACCTTGCAGAAAATCACCAGGGTCCATCCTCAATCTCTCTCTCTCTCCCTCTTCTTCCCTTCCTTTTGTACTTTTGAGTTAAAGGGACACACAAAAGTTGTACTGCTTATCATTGAGGAAACAGAGCAGGCAATAATGACCAAGGCATAGATCTTGTTGGATCATGACAGGAGAGCTTTATGCTTCCAGCAAATGTTCATTTCAGAGCCAAGTGCTCTGGGGCACTGGGTCTATAGCTATCTGTACCATTGCCATTCGTCTGAGCTTCTGGCTGTTTGTGAGACCTTTGACACAGCTCCTTACCGACTTTTGTTTTTCCACCTATGGGAAAGAGGATCATAAAGGTTCTACTTCCTTTGCTCACGGGGTAAGGTGATAAATAAGTTGGTGTTTGTTGAAGGCCAATGGGGACCTAGACATCACTTAAGCACCTGTATTATGACACTGTGTAGAACCCAGATGGTGGTGGTATGTCTCTGTTTGCTTTGATTATAAAGGCAGAATCCCATTCAACACCCTACCCCTCTCTTCTTTGTCCTATCATTGTGAAGCCAGTATTAAGGATAGAATAGTGGTGGTGGTGTGATAGAGGAAATAAAAACACTAACACTGTTTCTTACTTTTCGTTGCTGTTTTATATTTTGTTTGCTATGTGTTTTGGACACTTGGAAAGTTTAACCATTTTATGTAGCCTCTATACTTTACAACCTTTACTTCAGTTAAAAGTATACAAACTTCAGCAGTGAGTTTTTGTTTGTGGTGATGGGAAATTTGACAACAATTATGGGTGATGGTTGCACAACAGGATTAATGTGACTATCACTAAATTGTACACCTAAAAAATGCTGAATTGGCAAATGTTGTGTTATATAGCTTTTACACCAATAAAAGAAGTATACAAACTTTATACCAAAGTTAAAACCTGGAAGATGAATATAACCCCTTCCGTATATTAAAAAAGACAAACCCATTGCTGTGAAGTCAATTGCGACTCATAGCGACCCTATAGGACAGAATAGAATTACCCCATAGGGTTTCCAAGGAGTGGCTGATAGATTCAAACTGCCAGTCTTTTGGTTAGCAGCCAAACTCTTAACCACTGCGCCACCAGGCCACTGTAGTATATATATACACACACACACTATAGGAAGAGTTATATATATAGTATATAGTACAACTCTTTGTGTATGACTCTTTATATTTCTTTTTCTTTCATTTTATGAAGACACATTGGTTTTTTTTTAATAAGCAGAAAAGACTAAACTAGCTCCTTATACCACTAAAAGATATTTGTTAAATCGCTATTGTATAATATTCTGTCATTTGTACTAAGTCTCAAAAAAGTACATCTGAAATATTCATGGTGTTAATTGTGGGTCACATGGAACTTAGACTGGAGAACAGATCCATCAGAAAAACGTATTTGGGATTTTCCTTGAAATTCCATAGATTTTCCAAATGGATATTTGAAAATCTTTGACTAAAGCAAGCCAGCCTTCTTGCTTTCCTGTCCTCTATCAAGATTCAAACTAACTTAGCCACCCACTGATATGAATCTGTAAATAGACTAAATCCTCCCTTTGAACACATTCGTCCCTAACTTGCTATCTTGTGAAAATGTTTGGGAGATGACAACATCAGAGGGCCCAGGGCTCAGTGGAGACTAACTTGTCTACCCTTTGCTAAGGAGACCAGGGAGGCTACAGGATTCTTGGAAAGGAAGGGGAAAGCCAGGGAATTATAGAACACAAAATATATCTGCACAGCCTCTAGGTTCCTTGACCCCCTTCCCATCACTTTGTGTATGTGTGTGTGTGTATGTGTGTGTGTGTGTGTGTGTGTTGGTAGTGAAGGATCTGGTTCCACAGAGATGTATATTTCCATTTAGCCTTGTGGTGGGAGGCAAGGAGAAATGCAGAGAATATAATTTTTGAAAATATACTTTTAATTGTCACATTACTGAAGTCCAGTTGTCCTATTTACTCCCTTCCCTCACCTTCAAGTGTTCCTTATTTTCTCATTTCTTTTTCAATTTTTTCTTTCAAAGGATCCTTTTTTCTTCCATGGTCTTTATTTTTAATTCCATCATCTTCTTTATGTATATTTCCCAATGCTTATTTACTTATTTTTTCTCTGTTTTTCCTAATTCTACTGTCTAGCTATTTCTCTCTTGCTGCTCTCCCCAGGAGCTGTAAGTTAAAGAACCTGATGCAGAGCATGGCCAGAACTATCAGTTATGTTCTATATCACATTCCTTTAAAAGAAATCCTACCAGCATGAGAGAAACTGAAGTTTCTAACTAAAGCAAGCCTCTACTCCCATTTCACTTGTGGAGTTCATTGTAGCACATGTGCCGAGGTCTCTGAATTTGTTCTGAACTCTGACTTCAGCATTGTCGTTTTAATAGTCCCTGGGTGGCACAAATGGTTTGCACTCATCTACTAATGTAAAGGTTAGTGGTTCAGAGGCAGAGCCAACATGGTGCAATAGACAGAAGCACCACGCCTTCCCTCCATAGCAAAGACCTGAAAAACCAAGTAAAACAGAGACAAATGTCAATCCTGGAACCCTAAGTGTCAAATGAAGAGATAAAGAACTCAACTGAACTCCAAATAAAATAAGAAACTGATAGAGAACAAAGTGCGAGGAGAGATACATGCAGAGTCTCCTATCAGCTACAGCAGCACAGATCCGCCATCTTGGACTCCTACTGGAGTCAAATTTAACTATAGGAAGAGCAATGAAAAAAACCCAATTACAGGGAAACTAAATAACACCCTGATTAAAAACCACTGAGTAATAGAAGAAATAAAAAATGGAATAAAAAAACTCCTAGAATCAAATGAGAATGAAAACACATCATACCAAAACATTTGGGACACAGCAAAGGCAGTGCTCAGAAGTCAATTTATAGCAACAGATGCACACATCAAAGAAAGGGACAAAATGAAAACATTAGCTACAGAACTCAAACAAATATAAAGAGAACAGCAAAAGAAGCCCACAGCCACCAGAAGACAGGAAACAATAAACATCAGAGCAGAAATAAATGAAATAGAGAATAGAAAAACAATAGAAAGAATCGACAAACCAAAAGTTGATTCTTTGAAAGAATTAACAAATGACTAGCCAAACTGACAAAAGAAAAACAGGAGAGGATGCAAATAACCCAAATAAGAAATGACATTACAACAGACCCAACGGAAATAAAAAGGACCATAACAGAGTAGTATGAAAAACTACACTCCAACAAATTAGAAAATCTACAGGAAATGGACAAATTTCTAGAAACACACTACCTACCCAAACTATCACAAATTGATGTTGAAAATCTGAACAGACCCATAACAAGAGAAGAGATTGAAAAGGTAATTTAAAAAATTCCCAATAGTAAAAAGCCCTGGCCCAGATGACTTCACTGGAGAATTCTACCAAACAGTCAGAGAAGAGCTTATACCAGTACTACCGCAATTATTTCAGAACACAGAAACAGAAGGGGTACTTTCAAATTCATTCTATGAAGCTGGCATAATCCTGATACCAAACCAGGCAGAGACATCACAAAAAAAGAAAATTACAGACCAGTATCTCTCATGAATATAGGTATAAAAATTCTCCACAAAATTCTAGTCAACAGAATTCAGCATCATATCAAAAAATAATACACTACAACCAAGTAGGATTCATACCAGGTATGCAAGGATGGTTCAACATTAGAAAATCAATCAACATAATCCACCATACAAATAAAATAAAAGAAAAGAATCACATGATCATCCCAATTGATGCAAAAAAGGCATTCTACAAAGTCCAACACCAATGTCTGATAAAAACTCTCAATAAAATAAGTATAGAAGGGAAATTCCTCAGCATAATAAAGGGCATCTATTAAAAACCAACTGCAAACATCCTTCTTAATGGAGAGAAGCTGAAAACATTCCCCTTGAGAACAGGAACAAGATAAGGATGTCTTTTATTACCACTCCTGTTTAACATTGTGCTGGAAGTCCTAGCTAGAGCACTTAGGCAATAAAAAGTAATAAAGGGCATCCAAATTGGTAATGAAGAAGTAAAACTATCTCTATTTGCAGATGATATGATACTATACATAGAAAATCCAAAAGACTCCACTAGAAAACTACTGGAACTAACAGAAAAATTCAGCAGAGTAGCAGGATACATGGTAAACATACAAAAATCAGTAGGATTCCTATACACCAACAAAGAGAACAATGAAATCAGGAAAACAATACCATTTATAATAGCCCCTAAAAAATAAAATCCTTAGGAATAAATCTAACCAGGGATGTAAAAGACCTATACAAAGAAAACTACAAAACACTACTGCAAGAAACCAAAAGAGATCTACATAAATGGAAAAACATACCATGCTCATGGATAGGTAGACTCAACATTGTGCAAATGACAATTCTACTGAAAGCTACCTACAAATACAGTGAAATCTCTATCCAAATACCAACAACATTCTTTAAAGTGATGGAAGAAACAATCATTAACTTTATATGGAAAAGAAGAGGCCCTGGAAAAGTAAAGCACTACTGAAGAAGAAGAACAAAGTAGGAAGACTTGCACTACCTGACCTCAGAACCTACTATACAGCTATCATAGCCAAAACAGCCTGGTATTGGTACTATGACAGATACATTGACCAATGCAACAGAATGAACAACCCAAATGTAAAGCCATCCACCTACAGTCACCTGATCTTTGACAGGGGCCCAAAGTCCACCAAATGGGGAAAAGATAGTCTTTTTAACAAATGGTGCTGACAAAACTGGATGCCCATCTGCAAAAATATGACACAGGACCCATACCTCACACCATACACAAATACTAATTCAAAATGGATCAAAGACCTAAATATAAAACCAAAAACTATAAAGATCATAGAAGAAAAAACAGGATCAATGCTAGAGACCCTAATACACGGCATTAACAGGATACAAACCATAACTAATAACATGCAAACTCAAAAAGATAAGCTAGATAACTGGGATCATCTAAAAACTAAACATTTATGCTCATCAAAAGACTTCATCATCAGTGTAAAAAGAGAATCTACAGGTGGGGAAAATTTTTTTTGGCTATTACAAATCCAGCAAAGGTCTAATCTCTAAAATCTACAGGAAAATCCAACACCTCTACAACAAAAAAAGAAATAATCCAATTAAAAAATGGGCAAAGGAAAGGAATAGACACTTCACCAAAGAAGACATTCAAGCAGCTAACAGACACAGAAGGAAATACTCATGATCACTAACCATTACAGAAATGCAAATCAAAACCACAATGAGATACCATCTCACCCCAGCATTACTGGCATAAATAAAAAAAACAGAAAATGACAAATGTTGGAGAGGCTGTGGGGAGATTGAAACTCTTATGCACTGCTGGTGGGAATGCAAAATGGTACTACCATTTTTGTAAACAATATGGTGCTTCCTTAGAAAGCTAGAAATAGAAATAACATATGATCCAGCAATCCCACTCCTAGGAATATATCCTAGAGAAATAAGAGCCGTCACACAAATAGATATATTCACACCCATGTTCATTGCAGCATTGTTCACAATAGCCAAAAGATGGAAACAACCTAGATGCCCATCAACAGACGAATGGATAAACAAACTATGGTACATACACACAATGGAGTACTACACAAGGATAAAGAACAACGATGAATCTGCGAAGCATCTCCTAACATGGGTGAATCTGGAGGGCATTAAGCTGAGTAAAATAAGTCAATCACAAAAGGACAAATATTGTATGAGACCACTACTATAAAAACTCATGAAAAGGTTTACACACAAAAAGAAACAATCTTTGATGGTTATGAGGGAGGGGAGGGGTGGGGGTGGAAAAACACTAAATAGACAAAAGATAAGTGGTAACTTTGGTGAAGGGTAAGACAGTACACAATACTGGGGAAGCCAGCACAACTTGTTCAGGGTACGGTCATGGAAGCCCCGTGGACAAATCCAAGCTCCCTTAGGGACCGAATTACTGGGCTGAGGGCTGTGGGGATCATGATCTCAGGAAACATCTAGCTCAAATGGCGAAACATAGTTGGTAAAGAAAATGTTCTACATTCTACTTTGGTGAGTAGAATGGTGGGGTCTTAAAAGCCAGTGAGTGGCCATCTAAGATACTCCACTGGTCTCACCCCTTCAGGAGCAAGGGAGAATGAAGAAAACTAAAGACACAAGAGAAAGATTAGTCCAAAGGACTAATAGACCACAACTACCACAGCCTCCACCAGACTGAGTCCAGTACAACTAGATGGTGCCCAGCTACCACCACTGACTGCTCTGACATGGATCACAATAGAGGGCCCTGGACAGAACTGAAGAACAATATAGAACAAAATTCTAATGCAAAAAAAGACCAGACTTACTGGCCTGACAGAGACTGGAGAAACCCTGAGAGTATGGCCCCTGACACCCTTTTAGCTCAGAAATGAAGTTACTCCAGAGGTCCACCTTTTAGCCAAAGATTAGACAGACCCATAGGAAAAAACGAGACTAAAGGGGCACAAGAGCCCAGGGGCAAGGACTAGAAGGCAGGAGGGGACAGGAAAGCCGGTAATAGGGAATCCAAGATAGAGGAGGGACAGTACTGACATGTCATGGGGTTGTTAATGAATGTCATAAAACAATATATGTAGTAACCGTTTAATGAGAAGTTAGTTTATTCTGTAAACCTTCATCTAAAGTACAATTAAATAAATAAATAAATAAATATTAGGGGTTCAAACTCACCCAGCAGTACCTGGGAAGAAAAGGCCTGGCAATCTGCTTCCGTAAAGATTATAGCCAAGAAAACCCTACGAAGCAATTCTACTTAGTAACAAATGAGGTTGCCATAAGTCAGAATTGACTTGATGGCAATAGGTTTAACCAAATAGAAGAAGCTATCTTTCTCTTTGTAGGTAAGCTGGCAAGGAACAAAAGGACCAAATGTGTGACAGAGTTGGTGAGGAAGATAGGTTGGAGAAATAAATGAGCAGTTGTCTTTCCTTCTTCAATTCAGGCTAACTTGCATTTTCCTTTCCTTGTAGTTATCATAGAGGTATTCAGAGTTTATAAATTTGAAGTGAAGCTTTAGAAGCAATTTTCAAACAATGGCAGAATACAACTTCAGAAAGCCTGTAAAATAACCAGCTTGGGGATGGGGGATTTGGAAGAAAAGAAGAGACCTAAGCTAAGAACCAGCTGAGCGTTTTTTCCATATTCAACCATCAGTACCTCTGAACCCCAAACCAATCACTCTTCCCTGTCCTCTCTACTTGGATCAGTGTTTTCAGCAAAATAGGGTCTTTAGTGCAGTGGTTAAAGGCTCTGGAGTTGCACTAGGTTTAAATTCCAGCAAAATAATCTCTCCGAGGTTGAGTTACCTCAACCAAAAATAGGTACAACAGTACCTGTTGTTAAACTGGATAATCCAAGTCAAATCCTCAGCACTGTGTCTGACACCTCAGCGTTCAAGTTGTTGTTATTATTGGGGAAATCCAAAGTCTCCACAGGAGTTAATGGAGAGCTACAAGTACACATATTCCTTCCTCCTCCATGGAGAGTTAGAGAAACTCAAACCACACACAGCCATTGAGAGCTCCCCACCAGAGCCCTCCTAACATTGCCCACTTCATAGTGGGCCAGGAACTATTTTGAAAGTAGGTGAGAAAAATATTTTACTGTTTGTTGTTATTAGCTGTTGTAAAGTCAGCCGCCAACTCATAGAGATACCATGTGTTATGGAGTAGAACTGCTCCATGGGGGTGTGCTTGGCTATAATCTTTACAGAAGCAGATCACCAGGCCTTTCTTCCATGGAGACACTGGATGGGTTCAAACTGTGAGCATTTTGGTTAACAACCGATTGCAAACTGCTTGTGCTACCCTGGCTCTGTAGTGAAAAACCCAACCAAAAACCAAACCCGTTGTTGTGGAGTCAATTCCAACTCATAGAGACCCTGTAGGATAGAGTAGAACTGCCTCATAGGGTTTCCAAGTAGCGGCTGGTGAATTTGAACTGCTGACCTTTTGGTTAGCAGCTGAGCTCTTATGTATGTCAGTTATCTACCACTGTGTAACAAACCACTCACTGCATTTCCAACTTCTTCACAAGATGACAACATTCCAAGAAGGCAATGGAAGAAGCTGTAAGACCTTTTGACACCTAGACTGGCACCTTACACAGTGTCACTTTTGCCACAATCTACAGAAGGCCACCTCAGATTTAAAGGCTGGGGAAATAGACTGCACTTCTTGATGGGAAACACAGCAAAGTCATATTGTCAAGGAGCATGCATGCAGGAATAGAGGAAACTATTGTGCCCATCTTTGCAAATAATTTATCAAAGTCCACATCTGGCCACAAAAAATCACATCCCTCCCCCATGAAAAATGCTTTCTCCCAAAAGGCTCATCCCATTAGAGCATCAGACATGACGTTCAGGATATAGTCATTAAAATTGGACCAGATCTGGATGAGGTTCCTCGTGTACATCATAAAAGGCTCCTCTGATGTGATTCCTCTTGATTCAGAATCCTGTAAATTGAAAGTACAAGTTCTTTGCAGTATACTGTCCCTAGACACATTATTGCAGGAGAGGGACCAGAGAACCATGGTAAACATTCCCATTCAAAAGGGGGAAGAATTGCAGCCACATAGCAGTCACTGGTCCACAACAATTCTGAAACCCAGCTGGGCACATTTTTTCAGGTCCCTCTACTCTAAGGGCAGGGAATTTTCCTTGAATAAGGACCAGTTTTGCTTCCTGGGAGTGGTTCCCTAGTTCCTTGATTTTTGGTTCTGCCCTCTGGGTTTTGGGCTCCACCCTCTGAGATGTCATTCCCTGTTCTCTAACAATGGCCCAGGTTTTCATCTAAGTAGCTTTCTCAGATTGTTTCCTGCCCATAGAAAGTTGGGAACCCAGAGGCCTCCTTTCATTTTGAATTGACTCTGCCCCTCTTAGTTCCATCTAGTACAACTCCTTCAAAAACTGTGGATTTTTAGTGTATCAGATTGTAGTCTACGCCATTAGACAGACCTCTCTTTACCTTGGGCAGTCAGTCAAACAGCTATAGGAAACTATCTTTAATATTCTTAGAGTACTTTTATCCAGCTGAGAGGGCTTATTCCTACTAGGCTTTTTAGGTATTCACAGAGGATTTTAATGCCACACTCTTGGATTTAATCTTTTTCTGAAGCCATTTCTTATTCTGAGCACCTTTTGCCAACTGGAGAGACTTAGAGACAAAAAATGGTTTTATCTGTCAGTCAAGTACATACCTGGCCCTCTATATACTATAAAGTCTGCTTGCAAACCAGATAGGTCCTGCTTTAGCTCATCTTTGTCTCTCTCTCTCCAAGAGTGAAATCTCCTTACTCAGATCCACAGTTCATTAGATACATTTTCTATCTTCCATGTTACTGAAGGCAGTATTTTTGCATTTGTTCTATCACTACATAACTCAGATTGCTCTTTTTTCCAGTTTCCTACAGCAGTTTCCTCACTGCCTTTCCAGCTTCCACTAACAGTCTTCTGGCCACTTACCTAAATTCTGCCCTCTACCTGGTACCAAAGCCAATGCCACACATTTAGATTATTTATGGCTGAACCACACTTCCAGTATCAATTTCTATGTCAGCTATCTATTACTGAGAAACTTTCCCAAAATGTAGTGGCTTTAGATAATAACCATTTGATTTGCTCACAGTTCTGTGGATCAGCAATTTGGGATAAGCTCAGCTGGGCAGTTCTTCAGTTGGCTGCCCCTGGTGCCACTCATGTGACTGCAGTAAGATTCCAGGTAGGCTGAGACTGGGTGATTTCGATGGCCTCACTCACACATCTATGGTTTGTGCTGACTATCGCTGGGCCTCTCTCTCCATGTGGTCTCTCATCTTCAGGGTGGTTTGTCTGGGCTTCTTTAGAGGGGCAGTGTCGCAAGAGTGCAGGAGTGGAAGCTGTAGGGCCCATGCTCAGAAGTCTTACAGTATTACTTCTGCTGTATTCTGTTGGTCAAAGTAAGTCACAAGGCTGCCCCTGATTCAAGGGGTGGGGAAATAGATTTTACCTCTCAATGGGAGGCGTGGCAAAGGCACATTACAAAAGGGTGTGTGACAGGGATGGGAGGAATTAGCTATATTTGCAAACAACCTACCACACAACAATAGTCTTGAACATAATAATGTTCAAGCCCATCTATCCCCCCATAATTCTATATCACAGAAAATATCACTCCTCATATTTATTGACCTGTACCCCATTATCCGAGCTTTTCTACCCCACTTCCTCATACAATTACCCATTGGCTGCCTTAGCTAAAACTATCCAGCCATCAACTTAAAGCCAAAACCCCTTCGGGTTTCACCCTACTCCCTACCTTTCTCATAAAAAACCAATAAAAAGGTGAGGCCTTGCTGTAGTAAATTCTCTCTTAGGTACTTCTGTCTATTTTTCATAAGATTCTACACATACAAGTCACTGTTTAACTTCCCAGGTACTATATTTTACTGTCTCGTGTCTTAGTCATTTCCAGCATCCTGGGAATAAAGGTTGAGAGGAGGTAAGAGTTATTATCCCTGACATATTGCTGAGGCTATAGCTTACTTAAAAAGAAAACCAGCCTTTCCTGACTCCCCATAATCTTTCCTGTTCCAGTTAGAATCAGAATAAAATGTATTCAAGAATTGCTTTAACATTTCATGGCTATTCTGATAATTATCAAGTTCCTTAAAAACCAAAACCAAACCTGTTGCCGTCAAGTAGATTCCAACTCATAGTGACTCTATAGGACAGAGTAGGGTTTCCAAGGCTGTAAATCTTTACAGAAGCTGATTGCCTCATCTTTCTCACACAGAGAGGCTGATGGGTTCAAATCACTGACCTTTCGCTTAGCAGCCGAGACCTTAACCACTGTGCCACTCGGGCTCCTTCAAAGTTCCTTAACCAACCAATTTTTAGTAAAGCTGGTGTAGACTGTGAAGCCACTTTCTTAAGGTGTAAAAATAAATTAATCATGCCAGTTAAAAATATTTATAAGAAAATCCTCTTTCATAAAGATTAAATGACTTTAAGCCTTTAGGAATGACCAGAAATTAACAGGGGAATTTAGAGCATTACAAGGGAACAATGATATATTTGTCCATTTGACTACAAATTAAGCTATTTTGCTATTTCTTCCAAACAAAAGAAAGAAGGATCAAAGGGAGAGAGGGGAGGGAGGGAGGGGAGAGAAGGAGGGTGGGAAGGGAGGGATGGAGGGGGACAAGAAGGAAGGGAGGGAGGGAAGGGGGAATGAAGGGAGGGAGGGAGGGAGGAAGGGAAGGAGAAAGGGAGGAGGGAGAGAGGGAGGGAGGGAAAGAAGGGAGAAAGGAAGGGAGGGAAGGAGAGAGGGAGGAAGGGAGGGAGGAAGGGAAGAAGGAAGAAAGGAAAACCAAAAATCACTCTCTATCCAAAAATGACCTCAGTAATGGTGAGTTTTTCTGTGCTCCTTGACTGTCCTTGATCCACATTCCCAGCTGCGTTTTATGATTCAAATGTTTGTTTATTTCCAGAAGAAACAAGCAAAAGGAAACAGTGAAGGGCACTCTTTCAACACTGACCTTCACAATGTTCACATTTTGGCTCACTGAGTTCATCTTTATTAAGCACCTACTGGGCACCCAGACTCTGTAAGGGGCTGTAGAGGAGGCCGCAGGAGTGAGAACAATTAGAAAACAGCCCTTGCGCACAGCTTTTACAAGCAATCTCACAGCTGTGCACTGGTAAAGCAAAGCAACTTCATTTCCAATGGGTGTGATTTATTGTCCAGCATTTTCTGGGCAGTTGTGGTGTGTGTAAGAGGCAACACAGAGTCATGGTTAAAGTCTGGACTCAGAACCCCTGTTTTCTGAGGCTTAACATGAGACTGTGCAGTATTTTGGCATCCCTGGGTGGTGCAAATGGTTAATTGCTCAGGGGTTAACTGGAAGGTTGGAGGTTCAAGTCCACCCAAAGTCACCTCAAAAGAAAGGCCTGGTGATCTAAAAAAACTCACTGCTGTTGAGTAGATTCTGACTTGTAGCAACCCTGTAGGCCAGAGTAGAACTGTCCTGTAGGGTTTCCAAGGCTGTAAATCTTTCTGGAAGCAGGCTGACACATCTTTCTCCCTCGGAGCAGCTGGTGGGTTTGAACCACTGACCTGCCTGGCAATCTACTACTGAAAAATCAGCCACTGAAAACCCTATGGAGCACAGTTCTACTCTGATACACATGGTGTCGCCATGAGTCAGAATTAACTCGATGGCAACAGACTGATTGGATGTAATATTTTAGGGCCTTCCTTGAGGAAAGGGCCCATATTATTCCTTTTCCTCAGATACTTCTTTTTCCCACGTTTACTCCCCTATGGGAGACTATAACTTGGTGTTTTAAACTCATGAGCTTTGGAGTGAGGTAAACATGTGGTCACCTTTTGACTCAAGCTCGGTGACCTTTGAGCAGGCCTTAGTTTCTTCATCTGTAAAATAAGTGTGAGGTTTAATATAAGGATTAGAATAGATGAACAAATAAAGCACTCAGTAGTTTAGGTCAATAAAATTGATTATTATTATTAGAAATGTCCCCCCTAATCTTAGATTATGCTATCCAGATTGAAGCTCTGTGAAGGCCAGGACTTTATCTTGCTCTTCTTTCAGGCTCCTACAATGGTCATTTTATGACAACCAGCAAGGAATAGTTGTTGATAATACAATAGTGATTGTTACCAGAATTTCTGGAAATTTTTGGAGGACCAAAGAAAGAACAAGAAATCCTGACCTATAACATTCCAGAAGATCCATTCAGAGGCCAAAAGAGAAATGGAAATATGGAGGAAGCCTGAGTTTTCCATATTAAAAACAAATTCTTTTGGCAAGAGTTTTTAGCTTTGCCACTGAATTGCTGGGAAGATCACTTACCTTGTTTTGGGTCCTGGTTTCCTCATTTAAAATTGAGAGGTTATCTTGAAAATCCTTTTTACCTCTTAGGTGCTTAGGGAAGATCAAGAGGTCCCAGATGGAACTGGTTCCAGCCAGGTCGCTCATTCACTCAATACTAGAAAGAAAACCAAATAGAGTCAAGATGAGGAATTTCCTTTCAACAAATATCTTGTAATTATGCTGATTTTCAGGCACATAATCAGTCTAAAGGCAAATCCCATCTCAATGGCATTTATAAAAGGATTAGGAAATGGAAAAAAAGGAGGCATATTAGCAAGCTTATTTAATTTAATTTAATTTAAGCCCATTTCCCTTCATCGTTCCCTATTTCTTAGCTGAGTAGGGTGGAGAGCATAAACAATCCACTGGATTCCATGCCTTCATTTCCTTGTCTCTATTCATGGCTGGCTACCTATCTGACCTATTTGAAGGGTCTCCTCACTTCAGTCACCATGCTGAAGGAACAGTAACAAAGAATCTCTTTGGGAGTGGCCTGCTTTGATGCCTGAACAAGGAAAACCTAGGTTAGGAAAGGATCCAAGGACTTTCAGTCTTAATCCGGAAAAAGGATCTATGTCATTATGACTTGCAGTGTTTGCTGTGGGCTTGGTATCTAAAGCCATTTTCTGCTTTGCTCTCTTCTTTATTTTTGTAGGTTACTGCAAGTTCCAAGAAATGAGGCTAGGTCAAGTGAAATTCTTCTCAACCTGATTAGCAGTTAGATGCATTCCTAGACTTTTCTCCTCATGGGTTGAGTAAAACCAAAAAAAGATCCACTGCCGTCGAGTTGATTCCGACTCATAGCAACCCTATAGGACAGAGTAGAACTGTCCCACAGGGTTTCCAAGGCTGTAATCTTTACAGAAGCAGACTGCCACTTC
Organism: Dugong dugon; assembly: GCA_030035585.1. Classification (NCBI taxonomy): domain Eukaryota; kingdom Metazoa; phylum Chordata; class Mammalia; order Sirenia; family Dugongidae; genus Dugong; species Dugong dugon. The sequence goes on from CM057466.1 coordinate 56,753,178, forward strand.
TTTCTCCCTTGGAGCAGCTGGTGGGTTTGAACTGCCAACCTTTCTGTTAGCAGCTGAGTGCTCAACCACTACACCAGGGCTCCTTTTGGGTTGAGTAGATTAAATATATAAAGTAGTGCGGCTGTCAGTTTATCAAATGTCAGCCACATCCAAATCTCCACTCCAAGACTTGGCCAAACTCTAGGTTAAGTTCTTTTCTACAAAAATAAGGCAATTTGAAATGACAATTTCCAGGTTTTCACCTTTAGCTTTTTGTTTTGGCCTTGGAGAAGGCAAAAAGAAAGGAAGTTAATTAATTTTAAAATAAAACTGACATTTGTGTTAGCTCTTCAAGGTATTCAAATGTCTTCACCTGCAGGAAATAAATGTACCTTAAGACAATTCTCCGAGACAGGTAATGGTAGCTTACTTCTCTTTCAGGTAACTTATTTGTGTACACTTTACAATTTTCAAACTGCAACTATAATTCTCCGAGTGAATTCGTAGTTTTGATATTATCGTCACTATTTTAAAAGGAATACAGTGAGATGTGAAGAGTTTAAGTGACTTCGCAGGGTTTCACCATCGCTCTGTGTCTGTCCACTGCTCCTGGAGCACACCACAAAGTCACAGCTCGGAAGATGGCACCGAGGTGTTCTGATGGCATACGATACCAAGTCCACTCTAGATGCGCGCCTGCTCCTCAGAAGCTCACTCCACCCTCTACTTTATATCTGCTGATACCCTCATTCAAGTACATATCTTACAATATTTTAATTTCTTGCGTGCCTACCAGTCTCTGCTGTAGACTTGTGAACTTGAACAGGGACTGTCTCCATCTTCATTTCTCTAATGCCCAGAATAGTACCTGTCACATATGGGCATTCAGTAAAACACTTATCAATGAACAAATAAACTAATAAATTTGCCTCACCAAGCCGATTCCAAAACTTATTAAATATTTTACAGGTACTACAATTTCTGCATTTAAATCTTTCAGTGTACTTAGATTTGACTATTCCTGATAAGGAAAATTGAGAGGTTTTGTATATAAAACCATTCCTCGTTCCTCAGACAAATGTCCCCTTTCACTCTCATCAAAGTCTTGGAATCTTATCAATCAACAAATATTTGAGTATCTACTATGTCCAAGGCACTGTGCTAGGCACTTCGGGGCAATCAAACAAAAACACGAGGTGAGCCCTTCTCTGGAGGAATTTATGGCTTTGTGGAAGGACTGGCTTTTTTTTGTTCACTCAAAGGTCTTTCCATAGAGTTTATAGTACAAATAACAGTCACTGGGGTGGGAAGATCTATGACTGAATGAACGTGAAGACTTTTTCATAAAGGCATCAACTCGTCCATTTAGGCTCTTCTACTTCAAGGCCCTCGGCTTTGGCTTGTTAGGTTAGAGAGTGGAGCACATCCTTTAGAAGTTGATTCTCCAGATAAATAAAAGGAGCACTGCAGAAGCCTACACGTTACAAAACGCAGGAGGTGGAGAAATGTGTGGAGTAGTAACCCTTTCATCTTCAAGGAGAGAAAAAAATTGCACAGGTCCAGGACAAACAAGCCATAAATTTCTGGCCTGAGCCCCACCAGAGCTGCGTCCTAAATACAGCCCAAATCAAGCTGTCAGGACTGAGTCATTGTTACACAACATGAAAGAGAAGTTCTCACCAGCCAGTGTCCACCCTCCCTCTAGCTCCCAGGTGCGGTCCTGTCTCTTCTGAATTCAGCTTTAACTCTCAAGGGCTCCAGCACTGGAAAGTGACAAGGAAGCAGGACACCAGTGGTGACAGCCAAGAAACCCTACAAACCAGAGGAACGTTGTCCTCCTGGTGCCAGGACTCATGGTGGTAAAACTCTGAGCCAAGCAGATTTCTTTGGGGTTCCATTGTTTATATTTAAGTGTTTGGTCTTAGAAGACCAAAATAGGCCTGTAAAGGCCTTGTTAGTACACGTTACAGAGAATTACTTTGGTGTAGCCAGATGCATTTTCTGTTTCTCTTTATTTGCTTTTTAATGTCTTAACTTTTATATTCCGACAGTATCAGAAGTTATGTAAATGGTTCTGCAGGTTCAGACGCTGTATGTGTTTTAAACTATTAGGGCCAACTTTACTGAGTGCTTACCGTAAGTGTAGACCTGCCAAGCAATGTTTTAAATGCAACAACCCTGTGTGGTGGGTACAATTATTATTCCTATCCCCATTTTACAGATTGGAAAACTGAGACACAGAGAAATTAAATACTATCGCAGGTCCCAGTTGGAAAGTGGTGAAATTGGGATTTGAGCTCAGGCTGTTTGTCTCTAGAGTCTGCCCATAAGTGATAGTAGCTTCCAATAGCACACATGGGACAGGTGCATATTCATAAAAAAGGAACAATCAAATTGTGCAGTAGAGAATTCTTTCTGAAGATATACTTCAGATTCTGAAGGCCCAAAGCCAAAATGGATCAGTAGGCCACTTCTTCACCTGCCTGTCCAAGTTCAAGATGTCGGAGGGAAAAGGACAGCCTGTACCCTAGCTCCCCTCCTTAGCTGTGATTTGTGTGACAGGCTCATGGAAAAATGGAGTTCACTTCAAAGGTAAGGGTACTGGGGAGGTTGTGTGTGGCAGTGTGGGGTAGAGGCAACTAAAGAGTCAAACCCTAGGGGAAGAGATAAGTCAAAGTTGGTGAATACAGACAATGAAATTCCACCTAGTGTTTAGAAGCAAGAAATTTGATATAGATACACCCGCATGTATTTAAAAACCACTGGAGTCCCTGGGAGGTGCAAATGGTTAAGCGCTGGACTAGTAACCAACAGGTTAGGTTCAAACCAACCTAGAGGTACCGTGGAAGAACATCCTGGTGATCTAGTTCTGAAAGGTCACAGCTATAAAAACCCTATGGAGCAATTCTATAGTTCTATCCTGCACACGTGGAGGCTCTATGAGTCGGAACTCACTCGACAGCAACAGGTTCAACTGGTTATTTAAAAAGCATAGCGTTGGTTTAAAAAGTAAGAGATAGAACAAGGTCTCTAGCCACTGTATCATTAATGTAGTTTGAAAATCTGTACACAAAATGGCAGTATGTATTTTACATATGTATTCTTGGAAGCTTAGGAAGGGGGAAGGAATGGAGTAGGAATCTGAAAAAATTTAATAAAACCAAGAGGAGAAAAATCCAGTCTGGTTGTGACATGATCCCCATTGGAAATGTGGAAGGTAAGTGGTTAAATGTCATGTAATTCAGTCAGTCAGTCATTCACTCATTCATCTAACAAATACAGTCAGCGTGGCTGAGGGGATAAGAGGCAGGGCAGTGCAAAGGCTCTGGGCTTAGGCCAACCTGAGTCCTAATTCTGGTTCCACATGTGTTTGCTGGGTGACCTTGAGTAACATCTCTAAGACTAAATTTTCTCAGCTGCAAAGTAGGAATAAGACTTAATCCATAGGATTGGTGTGAATGAAGTGTGCAAAGCTCCTTGCACTTAGTACTTGACCATGAATATATATGGTAAGCCCTTGGCAAACCATGACTACTATCTCTGCTATAGTAATGATCATAACAGAAAAAAATCCCTGCTGTCTGGTGGAAGAGATAACCTTAAACCATAAGTGTACAAAAAAAAGTTTAATTGTGGAAGTTGGTGCTACAAAGGTGCTATGAGATCCTTTAGAAAGTTCCGAAATTATTCTGTGGGGTTGTTGTAATGACTATAGAGACTTCTGAGGTATTGAATAATTTATATTCAAGTTGAGGAGACCAACCATGAAAACGTAAGTAGCAGTGCTGTCCTCAGTGTCAACAGGCTGAGGTTCCTGTGACAACAGGCCAGCTGATCTGAGCTGGCATAGCCTGTGGGTTGTGGAGCGCAAGATAGGTGAATGCTTGAAGGTAGGAATATGCATGATCTGCCCCAGGGGCTAGAGAAAGAGGTCTGTGTAGGTGCCCAACTGTTGGTGTTCAACCCATCCCCCTTTAAGAAATATAAGATTCTCATGTCCCCTGACCCACACACACCCCTGGAGATACTGATCTGCCCCCTAAGTTGAGCTGTCCTCTGGTTATCTTCTGTGGATCTCCACTAGCCGAGATTTTATCAAGCTTTTCTTTCTGTAATTTATATTAGGATAGCAAGAGGCATTTGTTTTGTTTTCCACCTATAAAATTATCATACTAAATATGCTTTTCAAACTACACCCACCCCTTGTGGAAATTCTGAAACTCCCCCTCCACCCAAAGCAGAGAACCTGAGTTTCTTTAGCCTGTGCCTCCTTATCCCAGATCAATGCACTAATTTTGTTTTGCCATTTGTAATGTTAAAATGGATTAGAGAACCCCGCCTTCACCTTAGTACTACCCAGAGATTCCAGGTTAGAGCTAAACACAATAAATTGAGGTCCTCTAAGTGAGGGAGGTCTCAGGAGCTTGTGGAATGGGAAGAATCTTTGTTTCGGGTTTACTGGGATACAGAATGCTAGTGGGCTCAGAGACAGATCTTCCGGAAAACCGGCCTCCCAACTCCTTAGCCTCAGGGTTTACTAAACCAAGTTCTTTCAGATATCAGGCTGTTCTCCACCCAACAAGGGCATGGAGCCAACTTTGAGGAGGAGGGTCCCCACAGGTGTGCTCACTGCAGGGCTGTGTACCCCTAAATAGCCCTCCTTTGCCCACTTCAAGGAAGAATGTGCGCCTGTGATTGGGAGTAGTTACAGTAGCAATGACCTTAGCAACAGTGAAGGTCATCTGTTATCTGGCCCTAACCTGTTTTCCAGAGGCTCTTATCTCCTCCTCCACTCCCACTCATTTCTGCTTGTCCGGGGCTGGCAGTCACCAACTGAGCCAACCTTAGGAAGACATTCTGAGTCTCCATCAGGCCTCCTATCTTAATGTGGTTTTAGTTAGTACCTACCCATTGATGCACACACCGTTCAGTGTTTGCAAGGACAAGTTAGCCAGCCTGAAATCCTCTTCCTTATCCCTTTCCCCAACCCTACTCCCACCCTACTCCCAACCCAGAGAAACCATATTCAGATTAGCTCTGTGCAACAATAAACATTTAATCTCATTAATTTTTAAAAATTGTATTGTAGTGGAGTATATATAAAAAGCTACCGCTCGTCTGTCAGATTGTTATACTGTAGTGGCCTGTGTGTTGCTATGATACTAGAAGCTATGCAACTGATATTTCCAATACTAGCAGGGTCACCTGTGGTAGACAGGTTTCAGCTGAGCTTCCAGACTAAGCAGAACAGGAAGAAGGACCTGGAAATCTACTTCTAAAAAATTTGGCCCATGAAAACATTATGAATAGCACCGGAAGATTGTCTGTCACAGTGCTGAAAGATGAGCCCCTCAGGTTGGGAAGGCACTCAAAATACAACTGGGGAAGAGCTACCTCCTCAAAGTAGAGTCAACCTTACTGATATGGATGGAATAAAGCTCTCAGGACCTTCGTTTGCTGATGTGGAACAACTCAAAATGAGAAGAAACAGCTACAAACATTCATTAATAATCAGAATGTGGAATGTACAAAGTATGAATCTAGGAAAATTGGAAATTGTCAAAAATGAAATGGAATGCTTGAAGATAGATATCCTAGGCATTAGTGAGCTGAAATGGACTGGTATTGGCCATTTTGAATCAGACAATCATATGGTCTACTATGCCAGGAACAGCATCACATTCATTGTCAAAAAGAACATTTCAAGATCTATCTCTAAGCCCATAGAGGCCTGGTGATGTAGTGGTTTAGAGCCACGGCTAGCTAAAAGTTGGAAGTTTGAATCCACCAGCAGCTTCTTGGAAATCCTGTGAGGCAGTTCTAATCTGTTCATAGGGTTGCTATGTGTCAGAATCAACTAGACAGCAATCAGTTTGGTTGGTTTGGTATCCTGAAGTACAACTCTGTCAGTGATAGGATACTATCCATACACCTGCAAGGAAGACCAGTTAATATGACTATTATTCAAATTTACACAGCAACCACTAATGGCAAAGACGAAGACTTTGAAGATTTTTACCAACTTCTGCAGCCTGAAATTGATCAAATATGCAATCAAGATGCATTGATAATTACTGATGATTGGAGTGCAAAAGTTGGAAATGAAGAAGGATCAGTAGTTGGAAACTATGGCCTTGGTAATAGAAACTCCACTGGAGATCGCATGATAGAATTTTACAAGACCAATGACCTATTCATTGGATATACCTTTTTTCAACAACATAAATGGCAACTGTACATGTAGACCTCACCGGATGGAAAACACAGGAATCAAATTGACTACAAAGAGATAATGAAAATACTCAATATCATCAGTCAGAACAAGGCCAAGGGCCAACTTCAGAACAGACTATTAATTGCCTTAGTTCAAGTTGAAACTGAAGAAAACTAGAACAAGTCCAAGGGAGCCAAAGTACCACCTTGCGTATATCCCATTTGAATTTAGAGACCATCTCAAGAATAAATTTGACGCATTAAACACTAATGCCTGAAGGTCAGACAAGTTGTGGAATTACATCAAGGACATCATAAATGAAGAAAGCAAAAGATCATTGAAAAGAAAGAAAAGACCAAAATGGATGTCAGAAGAGATTTTGAAACTGCTCCTGAAGATAGAGTAGCTAAAGCTAATGGAAGAAATGAAGTAAAAGGGCTGAATAGAAGATTTCAAAGGGCAGCTCGAGAAGACAAAGTAAAGTATTATAATGAAATGTGCAAAGATCTGGAGTTGGAAAACCAAAAGGGAAGAACATGCTCAGCATTTCTCAAGCTGAAAGAACTAAAGAAAAAATTCAAGCACTGAGTTGCAATTCTGAAGGATTCTACAGGCAAAATATTGAACAATGCAGGAAGCATCTAAAGAAGATGGAAAGAATACACAGAGTCACTGTACCAAAAAAATTGGTCGACTTTCAACCATTTCAGGAGGTAGCATATGATCAAGAGCCAATGATATTGAAGGAAGAAGTCCAAGCTGCACTGAAGACATCAGCGAAACACAAGACTCCAGAAACTGATGAAATACCAATTGAGATGTGTCAACAAACAGATGCAGTGCTGGAGGCGCTCACTCAACTATGCCAAGAAATTTGGAAGACAGCTACCTGGCTAACCAACTGGAAGAGATCCATATTTGTGCACATTCCAAAGAAAGGTGATCCAACAGGATGCAGAAATTATCAAACAATATCATTAATATCTCATGCAAATAAAATTTTGATGAACATCATTCAAAAGCAGTTGCAGCAATATACAACAGGGAACTGCCAGAAATTCAAGCCGGATTCAGAAGAGGACATGGAATGAGGGATATTATTGCTGATGTCAGATGGATCTTGACTGAAAGCTGGGAATACCAGGAAGACGTTTACCTGTATTTTATTGATTATACAAAGGCATTAGACTGTATGGATCATAACAATCATGGATAACATTGAGAAGAATGGGAATCCCAGAACACTTAATTGTTCTCATGTGGAATCTGTACATAGACCAAGAGGCAGTCGTTCAAACAGAACAAGGGGTTTAAAATCAGGAAGGTGTGGGTGCCAGTTGTATCATTTCACCTTACTTATTCAATCTGTATGCTGAAAAATAATCCTATAAACTGGACTATATGAAGAAGAACGTGGCATCAGGATTGGAGGAACCTGAAATACACAGATGATACAACCTTGCTTGTTGAGAATGACCCTTACAGATGATCAAAGACTACGGCCTTCGGTATGGACTACACCTTAACATAAAACAAAAATTCTAACAACTGGACCAAAAAGCAACATGATGATAAATGGAGAAGAGATTGAAGTTGTCAAGGATTTCATTTTACTTGGATCCACAATCCATGCCCATGGAAACAGTAGTCAAGAAATCAAATAATGTTTGCAACTCTGCTGCAAAAGATCTCTTTCAAGTGTTAAAAGCAAAGATGTCACTTTGAGGACTAAGATGCACCTGATCTAAGCCATGGTATTTTCAGTTGCCTTATATGCATGCAACAGCTGCACAAGGAATAAGAAAGACTGAAGAAGAATTGATGCCTTTGTATTGTGACGTTGGCAAAGAATGTTGAGTATACCATGGACTGCCAGAAGAATGAACAAATCTGTCCTGGAAGAAGTACAACCATAAAGCTCCTTAGAAGCGAGGATGACGAGACTTCGTCTCACTTACTTTGGACATGTCATCAGGAGAGACCTGTCCCTGGAGAAGCACATCATGCTTGGTAAAGTAGAGGGTCATCGAAAAAGTGGAAGATCCTCAATGAGATATATTGACATAGTGGCTACAACAGTAGGATCAAACATAGCAAAGATTGTGAGGATGGTGCAGGACCGGGCAGTATTTCGTTCTGTTGTACATAGGGTTGTTATGAGTTGGAACTGACTTGATGGCAGCTAACAAGAACAACAACATATATAAAAAGAAGGAACCCCAGTGGCACAATGGTTAAGTACTAGGCTGCTAACTCAAAGGTAGGTGGTTCAAACCCACTAGCTACTCCATTGGAGAAAAGACCTGGCAATCTGCTTCTATAAAGATTATAGCATAAGAAGCTCTTTGGGGTTTCTTAACTATGACTTGGAATGGACTCAAGGGCACATGACACAACAACATATAAAAAAAAAATTGCCAGGACTTCCAGGCAACACAGCGCTATAGGCAGAAGCACCACACCATCCCTCCACAGCAAAGATCAGAAAAACTAAGCCAAACAGAGAAAACAGCAATCCTGAAACCCTAAGCATCAAATGAAGAGATAAAGAACTCAGCCAAGTACCAAATGGAATAAAAAACTGACAGAGAACAGAGACAAGGAGAGACACATGCAGAGGTCCCCTGTCAGCTAATGCAGCATGGATCCGCCACCTTGAACTCCTATCAGAAATCAGCGAACAGGGGATACAGGAAAGCAGCTTCACGGAGCTTCCAGCAGGAGACAGAACAGCCGGTAACCAGCAATATATGCTTTCCCACCCCCCACCCTTCTTCACTCCCACTCGGCCTCTTCTGCTTCCTGGCCACAGTCTCTTGGCTGAGAAGCACTGGCTTCACACCGGTGTTGCTTGGATTCCACCTGCCCTCATTGGCTGGCTCCCTAAGTGCCATTTGTTGGCTGCTGGTGTTGTTTTTTCCACTTCTTTAGATTTCTTCCTTACCTCTCGCCACTTCCCCCTCCTTTCTCTCAAATACCTGGCTCCATGCACCATCTTCGCCTCTTCCTGAAAGGCTGTGATATGCCGCTCAAATGTGAAACTACTTCTTGGCCTATGCTGCCATGCTGGTGGGATCCCGGGGCTTTTTGTTTGTTGGTTTTGAATTGTTTGTTTTCTTTTTCTTTTCTTGAATTAGGAGCCTGTTCTAGCCACGTAGTACTGCACAGCTACCCTCTCAGTTTGCGCAGACACAGAGGGATCCCTGAGAACATTTCTTTTTTCTTGTTTTTTTTTCCTGGTTTTTATCGGGAGTTTTTCTTGTTCTTTTTTTTATTTGTTTGTTTTCTTTTCTTTTCCTTCTTTTTACCTTTCTGTCTTTCTTCATTACTCAGTTTCTCATCTCTCTCCTTCTCTTCCTGTCCCATGAATAATTGGAGCTAAGTGACACCTCCACCCCTTCTTGCCAGGCTGTACTTCACACGTGGGAGCAATTTCCCCAGACCTCACAGCTGCACTGGCGGGATCCCAGGGAGCTTTTCTTTTCTTTTCCTTTCTAATTTTTATTTATTCATTTTTTCATTTCTTTTCTTTTTTTCTTCTGCTTCTCCTTTTTGTTTTTCTCCATTTCAAAGTCTCTCACCTCTCCACTCCAATGGCAAGCTTCCCTAAGACTCATTTCTGTTTGTTTGTATGTTTTTGGCTCCTGTTCCTATCTCATCTCTCCCTTACTGTCTTTGCTCCACACCGTACAATCTCCCCCCTCCATCCTGCCTACTAGCACTGTGCACTGAACATCACAACACCAAGAAGCCCAGGCACAGCCTACTGGAATCTGCCCTGCACTGATTCCCGGTGCACATTGTCAACCCTGGTAAATGTCACAAACAATCCATCCCAGCAACTCCCATTCAGCTGGACCTGCCCTGGTGTACCATACTGAGTGACTGACCCTGCCAATTGGAGAAGGAGGTGAAAAGTATCGTGCCCACAGATGAGCAAACAACAAAAAATGCACAGCCTGCCTGCTCAGACATAACCAAATAAAACAAAAAAGCAGGATGAAACAAACAAATCTACAATCAATAAATGATGAAAATAACTACCGAATGCCCTGAAGACAGCAGACAATATCAAAACATTTACAAAAACAGGACACGATGGTTCCAGTAGGCATCCAAAATAAAACACCAGATGATTTTCCAGTAGAAGAAAAGGCACTAGACCAAACTGATAGAGAATTCAAATCTCTAATATTCAGAATTATCCAAGAGCTGAAGCAAAAAACAGACAAAAATGAGGAAAAAATAGACAAATTCATGAAAAGGCAGACAAATTCATGGAAAATACAGACAAAAAATGGAAGAATTCAGGAAAATAATGCAGGAACGAAATGCAAAAATAAATTCACAACTAGAAATCACACAAAACAACAATTGGAAATCCAAAAGATAAACAACAAGATTTCAGAAATGGACAGTGTCATAGAAGGCTGAGGAGCATGTTTGAAATGGTGGAAGACAGGCTCAGCGAAATTGAGGACAAACACTTGGACACAACTCTGAGGAAAAATCAGAAAAAAGAACAAAGAAAAATGAAGAAACCCTGAGAATTATGTGGAATATAATCGAAAGCAAAAATCTGCAAGTGATCAGCGTTCCAGATCAGGGGGAGAAAACAGATAACACAGAGAGGATCATTGAAGGACTGCTGACAGAAAACTTCCCCAATATCATGAAAGATGAAAAGCTGGCTATCCAAGAAGCTCCCCCATATAGGATAGACCCCAAAAGAAAATCACCAAGGCATACAATAATCACACTCGCCAAAAACAAACACAAACAAAGAATCCTGAGAGCAGCTCATGAAAAACATGAAGTCACGTACAGAGGAGAAACAATAAGACTAAGCTCACATTATTCAGCAGAAACCATGCAGGCAAGAAGGCAATGGGATGACATATATAAACCTTGAAAGAAAAAAACTGCCAGCGAAGAATAATATATCCTGCAAAACTCTCATTCAAATATGATGGTGAAATTAGGACATTTCCATACAAACAGAAATTAAGGGAACATGTAAAAACCAAACCAAATCTACAAGAATTATTAAAGGGAGTCCTTTGATCTGAGAACAAACAACAACAGCTCACAGGCTGAATCTACAATGCAGGATCATACCAGCCAGTTACCAATCTAGGAAATGAAATCTCAAGGACTATGCAAAACCAAAAGAGATACAACAGGGAACCAGAGAGGTTAATCTGTAACTGACAACAATATCAGAACAATAAAAGAGAGAATAAACAGTGTAGGTATAGAACCTTCTAATGGAGAGGAAGGCAAGGCGATACCAAGTAATAATAGAGTGGCTCAAACCTAGGAAGATAGGGGTAAATTTCAAGGTAACCTCAAAGAAAGTTAACAAACCTACTCATAAACATAAAGAGGAAAAACATAAAGTCTTAGTAAAAACAAAACCTACAAAAACAAAAGAAATGAGAAAAAATCCAGAAACAAAAGGAATTCAGCACAAGAGAGTAAGAAGAACAAAGAAATGGTCAGCACAACAACAACAAAAAAGCACTACAAAATGACAGCAATAAACTCACACTTATCAATAGTTACACTGAATGTAAATAGCCTAAATGCACCCATAAAGAGACAGAGAGTGACAGAATGGATAAAAAAAAACAGGATCCATCAATATGCTGTCCACAAGAGACACACCTTGGAAACAAAGATGTAAAAATTTTTGTTAAAAATCAAAGATTGGAAAAAAATATATCAAGCAAACAACTACCAAAAAAGAGCACGAGTGGCAATACTAATCTTAGATAAAATCGACTTTCAAACAAAATCCACCATAAAAGACAAAGAAGGACACTATATAATGATTAAGGGGATGATCCATCATGAAGACATAACCATAATAAACATCTACGCATCCAATCACAGGGCTCCAAAATACATAAAACAAACTCTAACGGCACTGAAAAGACAAACTGACAGTTCCACAATATTAGTAGGAGACTTCAACACACCACTCTCAGCAAAGGACAGACATCTAAAAAGAAACTCAGCAAAGATACAGAAGACCTAAAGGGCTCAATCAGCCAACTTGACCTCATAGACATATATAGAACACTCCACCCAACCGCTGCAAATTACACATTCTTTTCCAATGCACATGGAACGTTCTCCAGAATAGACCACATCTTAGGCCACAGAGCGATCCTCATCAAGATCCAAAACACTGAGATAATTCAAAGTATCTTCTCTGACCACAATGCCATCAAGGTAGAAATTAACAATAGGAAGAGCAAGGAAAAAAAAATCAATTACATGCAAACTGAATAACACCCTGCTTACAAACCACTGGGTAATAGAAGAAATCAGAGATAGAATCAAAAAATTCCTAGAATCCAATGAGAATGAAAACACATCATACCAAAACCTTTGGGACACAGCAAAGGCAGCCCCCAGAGGACAATTTATAGCGATAGATGCACACATCAATAAAGAAGAAAGGGACAAAATCAAAACATTAACTACACAACTTGAACAAATAGAAAGAGAACAGCAAAAAAAAAAAAAACAAAAACAAAAAACAAAAACAAAAAAACAAAAAACCCACAGCCACCAGAAGAAAAGAAATAATAAAGATCAGAGCAGAAATAAATGAAATAAAGAATAGAAAAACAATAGAAAGAATCAACAAAAGAAAATTTGGTTCTTTGAAAGAATCAACAAAATCAACAAACCACTGGTCAATCTGACAAAAGAAAAACAGGAGAGGACACATATAACCCAAATAAGAAATGAAATGGGGGATATTACAACAGATCCAACTGAAATAAAAAGGATTATAACAGAGTATTATGAAAACCTATACTCCAACAAATTTGAAAACCTAGAGGAAATGGATAAATTTCTAGAAAAACACTACCTACCCAAACTAACACAAATTGATGTTGAAACTCTGAACAGACACATAACAAGAGAAGAGAATGAAAAGGTAATAAGAAACCTCCCAACAATAAAAAAGCCCTGGCCCAGATGGCTTCACTAGAGAATTCTACCAAACATTCAGAGAAGAGCTTCTACCAGTACTACTCAAACTATTTCAGAACATAGAAAAGGAAGCAACACTTCTGAATTTATTCTATGAAGCCAGCATAACCCTGACACCAAAACGAGGAAAAGATGCCACAAAAAAAGAAAATCACAGACCAATAGCTCTCATGAATATAGATGCAAAAATTGTTGACAAAATTCTAGCCAATAGAATTCAGCATCATATCAAAAAAATAATACATCACGACCAAGTAGGATTCATGCCAGTTATGCAAGGATGGGTCAACATTAGAAAATCAATCAACATAATCCACCACATTAAATAAAAGGTAAGAAAAGAATCACATGATCATCTTAATTGACGCAGAAAAGACATTTGACAAAGTCCAACACCCATTCCTGATAAATACTCTCAATAAAATAGGTATAGAAGGGAAATTTCTCAACATAATAAAGGGCATCTATGCAAAACCAATGGCCTACATCATTCTTAATGGAGAGAGGCTTAAAACATTCCCCTTGAGAACAGGAGCAAGACAAGATGCCCTTTATCACCACTCCTGTTTAACATTGGGCTGGAAGTTCTAGCTAGAGCAATAAGGCAAGAAAAATAAATAAAGGGCATCCAAATTGTAATGAAGTAGTTAAACTGTCCGTATTTACGGATGATATGATACTATACATAGAAAACCCTAAAGACTCCATGAGAAAACTGCTGGAACTAATACAAAGATTCAGCAGAGTAGCAGGATACAAGGTAAACATACAAAAATCAGTTGGATTCCTATACACCAATAAGGAGAACGATGAAAAGGAAATCAGGAAAACAATATCATTTATAATAGCCCCTAAAAAAATAAAATACTTAGGAATAAATCTAACCAGGGATGTAAAAGACCTATACAAAGAAAACTACAAAACTCTACTGTAAGAACCCCAAAGAGATCTGAATAAATGGAAAAACATACCATGCTCATGGATAGGTAGAATCAACATAGTGAAAATGACAATTCTACCAAAAGCAATTTACAAATACAAGGTGATCCTGATCCAAATACCAACAACATTCTTTAAGGAGATGGAAAAACTAATTGTTAACTTTATATGGAAAGGGAAGAAGCCCCGAATAAGTAAAGCACCACTGAAGAAGAAGAATAAAGTAGGAGGACTCACACTATCTGACCTCAGAACCTACAATACAGCTAGAGTAGTCAAAACAGCCTGAGACTGGTACAATGACAGATACTTTGACCAATGGAACAGAATTCAGAAACCAGATGTAAATCCATCCACCTATGGCCACCTGATCGTCGACAAGGGCCCGAAGTCCATCAAATGGGGAACAGACAGTCTTTTTAACAAATGATGCTGGCAAAACTGGATGTCCATCTGTAAAAAAAATGAAACAGGACCCATACTTCACACCATATACAAAAACTAATTCAAAATGGATCAAAGACCTAAATATAAAGCCAAAAACTATCAAGTTCATAGAAGAAAAACTATGATCAACGCTAGAGGCCCTAATACACAGCATTAACAGGATACAAACCATAATGAACAACACACAAACTCCAGAAGATAAGCTAAATAACTGGGATCTTCTAAAAATCAAACACCTATGCTCTTCCAAAGACTTCACCAAAAGAGTAAAAAGAGAACATACAGACTGGGAAAAAATTTTTGGACATTACTAGTTAGACAAAGTTCTAATCTCTATAAATCTACAAGAAAATCCAACACCTCTACAACAAAAAGCAAGTAATCCAATTAAAAAACGGACAAAGGAAATGAACAGACACTTCACCAAAGAAGACATTCAAGCAGCCAACAGACATATGAAGAAATGCTGGCGATCGCTAGCCATTAGAGAGAAATGCAAGTTAAAACCACAGAGAGATACCATCTCACACTGCCTTACTGGCAAGAATCAAAAACACTGGAAGTAACAAATGCTGGAGAGGCTGTGAGGAGATCAGAACTCTTATGCACTGCTGGTGGGAATGCATAATGATACAACCATTTTGGAAAATGTTATGGTGCTTCCTTAGAAAGCTAGAAGTAGAAATACCATAGGGTCCAGCAATCCCACTCTTAGCAATATATCCTAGAGAGATAAGAGCTGTCACACGAATAGACATATGCACACCCCTGTTCATGGCAGCATTGTTCACAATAGAAAAAGGATAGAAACAACCTAGATGCCCAACAACAGATGACTGGATAAACAAATTATGGTACATACACACAATGGAGTATTATGCAACAATAAAGAACAATGATGAATCTGTGAAGCATCTCATAATATGGATGAAACTAGAGGACGTTATGCTGAGTGAAATAAGTCAATCACAAAAGGACAAATATTGTATAAGACCTCTACTGTAAAAATTGGTGAAAAAGTTTACACACAAAAAGTAACAATCTTCATTGTTTATGAGGGATGGAAGGGTGTAATGCTAAATAGACAATAGATAAATGGTAACTTTGGTGAAGGGTAAGACAATACACAATACTGGGGAAGCTAGCACAGCTTGTACAAGGAAAGGTCTTGGAAGCTCCATAAACACATCCAAACTCCCTGAGGGACTGAATTGCTGGGCGGAGGGCTGTGGGACCATGGTCTCAGGGAACATCTAGCTCAATTAGCATAATACAGTTTATAAAGACAATGTTCTACATTCTACCTTGGTGAGTAGCGTCTGGGGTCTTAAAAGCCTGTGAGCAGCCATCTAAGATAATCCGCTGGTCTTGTCCCTTCAGGAGCAAGGGAGAATGAAGAGAACAGGATACAAGGAAAAGATTAGTCCAAAGGACTAATGGACCACAGCTACCAAGGCCTCCACCAGACTGAGTCCAGTATAGCTAGATGGTGCCCGTTTACCATCACTGACTGCTCTCACCAGGATTACAATAGAGGGTCCTGGACAGAGCTGGAAAAGGATGGAGAACAAAATTCTAGCACACAAAAGAAGACCAAACTTACCTGCCTGAGAGAGACTGGAGAAACCCCGAGAGTATGGCACCCAGACACCCTTTTAGCTCAGTGGTGAAGTCACTTCCAAGGTTCACTGTTCAGCCAGGGATTGGACAGCCTCATAAAACAAAATGGGACTAATGAGGCAAAGCAGTCCAGGGACAAGGACTAGAAGGCAGGAGGGGACAGGAAAGCTGGTGACAGGGAACCCAAGGTCGAAAAGGGAGAGTGTTGACATGTTGTGGGGTTGTTAACCAATGTCTTAAAACAATGAGAGTACTGATTGTTTAATGAGAAATTATTTGTTCTGTAAACCTTCACCTAAAGCACAATAAAAAAAAATTTTTTAAATTGCCATTTCAACCATTTTTATGTGCACAATTCAGTGACATTTTGTATAACCATCACCACTATCCATTTCCAAAATTTTTCATCACTGTTAACAGAAACTCAGTGCCCTTTAAGCAACACCTCTCCATCTTCCCCTCCCACAAGTCCCTGGTAACCACTAATAAATTTAAGTCTCTATTCATTTGCATGTTCTAGATATTTCAAATAGGTGGTATCATACAATATTTGCGCTTTTGTCTTTGATTTATTTTACTCGGCATAATGTGGTGGTGGTGTTAGTTGCTGTTGAGTCGATTCTGGTTCATGGCGACCCATGTGTGCAGAGTAGAACTGGTCCATAGTATCGTATTGTGCTCACCTGTTTTGAAAGGCTGTGATCTTTCAGAAGCAGATCTCCAGGACTGTCTTCCCAGGTGCCTCTGGGTGGATTCAAACCATCACTCTTTCAGCTAGTAGTCAAGCATTTCACGGTTTGTGCCACCTAGGGACTCCCGGCATAAGATAATCTCATTAAATTTTGATGATAGGGAAGACTCTTCATTTATTTTCCAATCCATTCAGTTAACAACTGTTCTTCATGTACAGGTATTATGGGGGATGTGTGGGCCTTATCTCTGAGTCCAAGGCCTATGATCTTGATGGTGTCCTAACCATTGCAATACTGGTTCAGTGATGGTAGAGGCTGACGACTTTGACACTACTGCAGTTACAACAATGGTGGTATTTAATTAGCCAGATCTTGACCTGGTGGTTGACAGCCTCCTTAGGCTTGTTGGCTGGGAAAGGAGCCAGGCAGAAATGGAGAGACAGCTCTCCACATGGCATGAAAGGGTCGTTGGAGGCAGGCTCGAGCAGGGCTGTAAGCTGGGCTGGATTCAAAGAAGCAGCATGGAGGGACAGTCTGAGTCAGTGGCCTCTCCAAGTCTTGTAGCTCCCTACAGCTCTGCTTATACTCCTGGATATGGGCTTCTTCCCAGCCCCATTTCAGGAGCTGGACTAAGTATGGACTGGAGGGGTGAGTACTGAGTGTAGCATTCTTACTAAGAATGCTTTTCTGAGCTGTTGGAGTCCCCTCTGGTAATACTCAGGAGATCAGAAATCCAAGGGCCTGCCAACATCCAGCCTTTGCCCCTTAAGATCTCCAAAGTCTGGATAATTGAGGTCCTGACAACTGTTGTCTGCACTGCTGGGAGGGTGCAGCCAACCTCAGTCCTTTCCAAAAGGCAGTGAGAATTGGTGCACTTGACTGAACGCAAGTCCCTGGATACTCTCTGCTTTAGCCAATGGGCCAGTTACCCGGAGGCGAATAATAATGTGCTGCTCTTGGGTAGGAGGAAGGAGAACAGGGGCCTCATTGAAGACCTACCAAGCTGGCTCCCACTTTGGCACCTAAAATAGTCAATTTTAGCTGATTAGGTGCATTTCACAACTTGGTTATGTGATTCCCAAGTATTATCTCTTATCTCTAAGCAGAGGTGTGAAAACAGAACTGACTTGGCACAGACTGGCTGCCTGAGGGAAGCGTCTTTGTGTGAGGCTCAAAGCTTGTGGAGTGGAAACAGACGCATGATGCCGCCCCGATACCCCCTGCCTCAGCTCATCTGTTTTTGCTTCTTTAAAGTGTTGCTGGTGGCACAATGGTTAAGAGCTTGGCTGCTAACAAAAAGGTCAACAGTTCGAATCTACCAGCCACTCCTTGGAAACCCTATTGGGTGGTTCTCCTCTGTCCTGTAGGGTTGCTGTGAGTTGGAATCAACTTGACGGCAACAGGTTTGGTTTTAAGTGTCCCTGGTCCTTGTAGAGAGGAGAAGTAACACTTTTGCCACCATGTGGGGCTTTGTCCTCTGCCTGGTGATCCTTCAGCCCCAAACCGGGTACTCAAGTGGTCTGTGGACGTTTCCCAAATGTGTAGTGAGGCTGACGTACAAATATGCAGCCGGCGCTGTTCACCGCCCTCTTGGGAGGGAGAAACAAGATGGCACGGTGCCAGCAGCCTCACAAAGCAGTGTTGTTAATGCTCCTGTGTGGCTTCATCTGAGCAGAGGAGGATCTGTTTACGGCAGCTGGCTAGTACTGATTCTTTTGGGGGATAGAGACTACAATGCTGGCCTCTGTTATTCTCTGGAGTGTATTGGAAGGGCATGGCCAACGCTTGAGGGTGTCCTGTGATCCTTCTTGGTTAATGTGATACTGAATTACACCCGTGGAAGGTGAGCTTATTCCTGGGCCTTGGAAAACAGGGTTCAGACTAGGTTGGGGGCAGAGGGAAAACTTCAGGTTTTCCTGATGCTTTAGGAAGTCCCTTGTCTCCTTGTGGTAGTTTAGGACAATGTTTCTCAGAGTTGAGCCCCTGTAACGCTGGGGGTCCAGGGTTCATCCAAAATATATGTGACAGAGAAATCTGTGGAGCTTCAAAACATCTTTTCCAAAAATCACTTTAATCATAGTAATGGTCTCTTATGTTGAAAGACTTCCAGAGTCAGTTTACTGTAGGTTTCTTCCTCCCCTCCGAAAAGGCTGTGGGCATTTTAGGCCCCTTGTCCTGCAAAAAAAGGAGTCCCTGGGAGATGTAAATTGTTAAATACTCCACTATTAACCAAAAGGTTGGTGGTTTGAACCCACCCAGAGGCACCTCTGCTTCTGAAAGGTCACAGCCTTTAAAACCCTATGGAGCAGTTCTACTCAGCACACACGGGATCACCATGAGTCGGAATCAACTCAATGGCAACTAACAACAACATCCTGCAAAAGAGATTACAAACTGAGTAAAGGGAAGCAGAATAAGCCTTCAGCTAGATCAGGAGACAGTCCCCCAGGTCAGAGAAGACATGGGGGCCTGAGGTCAGCTTCCCCTGGGCCTGCATGCCAAGTTAGTCTTGAGTCTTCGCTTTCTTCCAGCGAACGTTCTCAGCCCAAGGCTGTGCTCCAAGATGTATTCCCTGTCACATTCTTACAAGACTTTCTTTAAAGCACTGAGAGATCTACAACAATGTTTCATTGATCAGACATCACCAGGAACTACGTTAGTAAAATCAGTGACCTAGAATTATCCCTCTGAGAAACTCTTTATCCTTCACATCTCTACCTGCCTCCCACCCCAACCTCCCAGTTGAATAAGGCACAGAGTCCAAACCACTCTTCTTTGAAAGCTCTCAAATATGTGTCCTTGGCTGAGTCCCTACATCTTAGGGACCTCTGTGATGTCTTAGTCCATTTCCTCATCTCTGGTCTGGCCTTCCTTCCATTCATTCTGCACCCCTTAGCCAGAGTAAGTTTCTTAACATGAAAATCTGTATATCATTCCTCAGCTCAAAAGGTTCTAATAGTTTCCTATAGCCTTTGGGGAAAAGTGTAAACCCGTCTGTCTTCGTCATCTAGGGCTGCTATAACAGAAATACCACGAGTGGATGGCTTTAACAAAGAGAAATTTATTCTCTCACAGTCAAGGAGGCTAGAAGTCTGAATTCAGGGCATCAGCTCCAAGGGAAAGCTTTCTCTGTCAGCTCTTGGGGAAGGTCCTTGTCATCAATCTTCTCCTGGTCGAGGAGCTTTTCAGTGCAAGGACCCTGGGGTCCAAAGGACACACTATGCTCCAGGTGCTTCTTTCTTGGTGGCGTGAGGTCCCCGTGTCTCTCTGCTTGCTTCTCTCTTTTATATCTCAAAAGAGATTGACTTAAAACACAATCTAATCTGATAAATTAACACCTGCCTCATTAACATAACTGCCACTAATTCCACCTCATTAACATCATAGGGGTAGGATTTCCAACACTAGGAAAATCACATCAGATGACAAAATGGTGGACAATCACACAATACCAGAAATCATGGGCGAGCCAAGTTGACACCCACTTTTGCAGGACACAATTCATGACACCCTCATGACATTTGGGGTCCTTAAGGAGTCCCTGGGTGGTGTAAATGGTTAAAGTGCATGGCGGCTAACTGAAAGGTTGGAGGTTCAAGTCCACCCAGAGGTGCCTCAGAAGAAAGGCCTGGTGATCTATTTCTGAAAAATCAGCCACTGAGAACCATTATGGAGTACAGTTCTGTACTGTACTCCACACATAGGGACGCTATGAGTCCCAGTTGACTTGATGGCAACTGTTGGTGGTGGCGGGAGCTTAAGAATCTGGCACCTTCTTCTCTCTCTTTTCTCATCTCATGCCACTCCCACACCAAGTTTTTACAGGCTGGTCCTGCTCATTGTCACTGTATCGCACCACTGTTCTACTGGGATCTCAGACTGTGGACGAGGAATGGTGTCCTATTTGTCTTTTTATCCCCAGCACCTTTACAGAGGTGGCAAAACACAGGTGCTGAGTAATTGTTTGCTCAGTCTTTTAAATAGAAATCTTTCCAATAGGTATTATGTGACTTCTTAAACAAAGTATTCTTGACAAAACGTAACTATATTTGGTTGACTCAGTTGTCCTCCTAAACGGACTGTGCTAGATCTCTCAGTATCGTGGAGAGGGTATAGGGCCTGGGGTCACTGTGTTCCAGGGCTGGGAAGGGATGGAAGGCATTTTCAGAGGACAATCTTGTATTACCGAACAGCTTTTTACAAATGAGCTTGACCAAACAATTCTACTTCTAGGATTCTTTCTCACAGAAATGCAGTTTTTGAGCACAAAACATGAGAGATAATGGTTAAAAGATCCAGGGAAATATATACCATAAAAAACTATGACTATTAATAAGTCACATTTTCAACATGTATTTTTGACATGTATTTTCCATGGTATTGGGTGAAGAAAGAGAGTTGGAGAAAAATTTGAACAGCATTTGCCTTAAACATCTGCCTGTAACTATTTGTGCATAGAGAAAGGCCTGGGAAGATACACATCAAAGGGAATACAGTGTTCACTCCTGGGAATGGGATATAGAAGAAAGTTGGAAGAATTGTCAGTTTTTGCACTGTATTTTTCAGAATGGCTTGGGTGGTGAATTACACCATCGTCCAACGGGTGAAGTGGGGTTAGAGTAGATGACCTTAAGGTTCTCGAATTATTAGCACTGAAACGATTAACTTTTCTTTGCCTCCTGTCTGCTTTCTGTCTGTCAGAGGTTACTTCAACAGACCGTTCTCAGAGCTACTTGCATTTTAATAGGGGATTCTGGAAGATGGGGCAAGTTTTTCCTCAGAACCAAAGGCATGGCTTGTGTCAGTGGGGAAGATGATGGTGAAAGGACTCTTTTGGTGGGGGGACATCCCTGAAAATATTTTGGAGGTGGCCAGTGTGGGTCTGAGTTTAAACAGCTCGTGTCTGAGGTGAGAGGGCCCTGCAGCAGTACTTTGATCTTGCCAGTTATGCTGTTGGTGAGAAAAGTATGGGGCTAGGTTCCCATGCAGGTATGTGATGGGGGTGGAAGTGGAGGAACAATATGAATACTAACAACTACCGTTCACTGATGGGGGCATTGGTGATGCAGTGGTCCAATTCTTGCCTTCCATGCAGAAGACCCAGGTTTGATTCCTGGCCAGGGTACCTCATGAGCAGCCACCACTTGTCCAAAAGGCCTGAGGCTGACTCGACCGCTGCTAGTAACAACAACTATTTACTGTGTACTTACTGAGTTAAAAAAAAACCAAACCCGCTGCCACTGAGTCGATTCCGACTCATAACGAGTCTATAGAACAGAGTAGAACTGCTCCATAAGGTTTCCAAAGAGTGACTGGTGGATTTGAACTGCTGACCTTTTTGGTCAGCCGCTGAGCTCTTAACCACTGTGCCGCCAGGGCTCGGTTAGCACTGTGCAAAAACCTTTATAAACATTCTCTCATTTAACTCTATGATTAAATAATTTTCATATAACTCACAGTTTTTTTTTATTATCTCCATTAAAGCTCACAGATAATAAGTGCTAAGGGCCCCGGTGGTGAAAACAGTTAAGTGCTTGGCTGCTAACTAAGAATTTGTCAGTTCGAAACTTGCCAACAGCTCTGTGGGAGAAAGATCTGGCAATCTGCTTCTGTAAAGATTACAGCCAAGAAACCCTCGGGGCGGTTCTACTCTGTCACACATGGGGTTGCTAAGAGTCAAAATCGACTCGATGGCACCCAACAACAAGGGCAGGATTTAAACCCAGATCTGGCCAAATCCATCCAAAGTTAAAACGCACCTATTCTCTACTAACCTAAGGATGAAGAGAGTGAGTGAACAGCATATGGACTTAGTGTCCGCAGTTACTGTAGCTACAAACACATGAAGTTCAGGGATTTGGGGGAGACTTCCTTTTGAAGACACTTTCATAACACAAGGAGGTCATGTGTTTAACGGAAAGGATGCGGACCTCACAGGCCAAAAGACCTGGGTTTAATCCTGCTCTGGGACTTGATAGCAGCATGGGACAAGTTGCCTCTCTAGCCTCAGTTTTACCATCTATTTGTTGCTGTCTTAGCTGCTGTTAAGCCGGCTCCGACTCACAGTGACCTTACGTGTAACAGAATGAAATGTTGCCCAGCCCTGTGCCGTCTTCATGATCACTGATACGTTTGAGTTCATTGTTGCAGGTGTTGTGTCAATCCATCTCACTGAGAATTTCCCTGATTTTCACAGCTCTGCTTTACCAAACATGATGTCCTTTCCTAGTGATTGGTCTTTCCTGATGACGTGCCTGAAGTATGTGAGCCAGTCTCACCATCCTCGCTTCTAAGGAACCATCTGGTTGTATTTATTCTGAGACTGATCAGAGTGGAATAATAATCCCTACCACACAGGTCTGTTGTGAAGAATAAACGAGCCGGTGTACGTAAAACCCAAAGCCCTACTTGGCACAGAGTAGATAGCTATTGGTCATGTGGGTTTGGCTACAACTTCATGCTTGAGTAATAATGAGCAAGTTTTATGCAGCGCTATAGTTACTACAGGAGCCCTGGTGGTGCAGTGGTTAGGAGCTCAGCTGCTAACCAAAAGGTCAGCAGTTCAAATCCACCAGCTGCTTCCTGGAAACCCTATGGGGCAGTTCTACTCTGTCCTAAACCGTCGCTATGAGTTGGAATCAACTCAATGGAGACGGGTTTTTGGGTTTTTTATAGTTAACACAAGGAGCCCTAGTGGCACAGTGGTTAATCACTTGGCAGTTTGAACCCACCAGCTGCTCTGCGGGAGGAAGATGTGGCAGTCTGTTTCTGCGAAGATTACAACCTTGGCAACCTTTCGAGACAGTTCTAGGGCTGCTATGAGTTGGAATCGACTTGATGGCAACCAGGGACAGATCACCCAATAAGCAAGGTATGCACGGGCTTACTTGTGTTTACTTACTAATCTGTAGTGCACAATTTCACCTGTTTTTCACTACAGATTAGTAAGTAAACACAAGTAAGCCCGTGCGTGCTTTGCTTACTGTAAACCTGTGCTTATCTTGCTTACTGGTTAATCTGCCCCTGAATTGGCAACAGGTTTTTGGCTTATAGTTACCACAGCCCTTTCACAGGCATTATCTCACTTGACCCTCTCGGCAGCCATCAACCTATATCTCTGCTCCCTTTAATAGCCCTGCTTCAGGCAAGAGCTGTTTACACTCAAGTCCCTGCTTCCTCACTGCCATTTATACCTCAAACCGCTGGAATCTGGCTTCCACCCACCACATTGGAGCTGCTCTGGCCAAGGTCGCCTGTAGCCTGCTGGGGCAAAGCTGAGTAGACCCTCTTCCCTCCCTATCTCACTTGACTTCACATTGGAATGTTCTTCTCTTTGCTTCTAGGGTGTCACTCTTGCCTGGTTTTCTTCCTGCCTCTCTAGTTGCTCCTTCTCTGCCTCCTTCATTAGCCTCTCTTCCTCTGCTGTCCCTTATATGTTGTTGTTTCTTGGGGACTGTCCTAGACCCAATTTTGATCACTTCTAGTTCCTTACTATTTCTCCAATCCATTGATTCCTCTTTACCCAGCAGCCAGAGTAACCTTCAAATCAGATCATGTCATTCTGCTATTCCATCAAGCCTTCTCTTTGCTCTTAGGCTAAAGACCACAGTCCTCAACAAGCCACAGGATCTCACATTGGGCTCCTGCCCACCTTTCAGGCCTCATCTTGCCCGCTCTCACCCTTGAACCCTGGGATCCAGCTGGGCTGGGCCTCTTAAGTGCAAAGCCCCTTTCCAAACCAAGCCCTTTGCACACCGGTGCTTTCTTCTGCCACAACACCCTTCTTCCACCCTACTCCTATGGGTCGCCTCCCAACCCATACCTTTGCCAAACCAAGTTCTGGTCTTAGTGGCTGGATGCCCCTATTTATATGTTTTTCATGGCACCCTGTACCTCTCCATCCTATTTAATTTTTAAATTAAATTATAATTAAATAATTACTTGTGTAGTCACTTGTCTAATATATTTGAGGATCCCTGAGTGGTGCAAATGGTTAAGCGTTCAGCTGCTAACTGAAAGGTTGGAGGTTTGCGTCCACCCAGAGGCACCTTGGAAGAAAGGCCTGGCCATCTACTTCCAAAAAAAAAAAACAGCCATTGAGAATCTAATGGAGCACGAGTCTACTCTGACACACATGGAGTCGCCATGAATCCACGTTGACTTGACAGTAACTGGTTTAGTTTTAATATCTTTGAATAATTTCCCCAGAAATGCAGGCTCCTTGAAAGCAGTCCCCCTCGGTCGTACTCTCCCTGCACCCCCACTGAGCCCAGTGCCTGCCGGTGCTCAGTGACCCATGGTGCTGAGATGAATGGGTCTTCCTGGCGTGGTGCTTCTCCTCCCTCTCTGGCTGCAGCTCTCCTGCCTCCAGTCCTGACCACTTCACTCGTTCCCTCAACCACAGAGTTAGCTTGGGCTGTGCCATTTTCTTGCTTAAAAACCTTGGACGGGACAGAGCAGGAGAAAAATGTAGAACAAAATTCAGATTCACAAAAAAAGACCAGACTTGCTGGTTTGACAGAGACTGGAGGAATCCCTGAGACTATGGCCCCTGGACACGCTGCTAAATCAGAGCTGAAGCCACTCCTGAAGACTACCTTACAGCTAAAGATTTTTTTTTTTAAAAAAAAAAACATTGCTGTTGAGTTGATTCTGACTCATAGCAACCCTATAGGATAGAAGTAGAACTGCTCCATAGGGTTTCCAAGGAGCGGCTGGTGGATTTGAACTGCTGACCTTTTGGTTAACAGACACTTTTTGTTTAACAGCCACAACTCTTAACCACTGTGCCACCAGGGCTCCAGCCAAAGATTAGACAGGCCTATAAAACAAACAATAACCCACATGAGGAACGTGCTTCTTAGTTCGATCACGTATACGGGACCAAATGGGCAACACCTGCCCAAAAGCAAAGACTAGAAGGCAGGAAGGGACAGGAAAACTGGACGAATGGACATGGGGAAACTGGGGTGGAAAGGGAAAGAGGGGAGAGTGCCAACATAATGCAGGAATTGCAACCAATGACCCAAAACAATTTGTGTATAAATTTTTGAACTAGAAACCAATCTGTGCTATAAACTTTCACCTAAAGCACAATAAAACTAAAACAAACAAAGACCTTGGATGGCCTCCCTTTCTAGCGACAGATTTTAGACTTTCCTTTGCGTCTCCCTCCAGTCTCACCCTTGGAATTCTAAGCTCCTGTCACATTTTCCTGGGTTGCTTCTCCTTCTCGTGATGGGTCATCCCCTCTGTCCTCTTGCTGCCTCTCTGCCTAAGGTGAGTCCGCCCCACACCACCATTTCCCCAGCTACTTGGTCACCCTGGACTGGTGGTGTGTCCCTGCAGGAGCATCCTATGCCATCCCAATCACAGTCCTTGTCACATGAGATGCTGTGTGTCTGTCCACCTGTCTGTCTCCTCCACCAGACGGCAGGATCCTTGAGGGCAGGGCCAAGACTTGTGCAGCGCTGCGTTCTCAAGCCCCTGCAGCACAGCGCCTGGCACCCAGAACTGATGCTCACTAACTTTTCCTGAATGAATACGCACCTGCTTTGTGCAGTCAGCTGAAAGTCACCTGAACTCTGTTGCAAACATCTCCCTGGATTTTCCCTGCTTATTAGCTTTTGCTGTCCATCAGATGTTCCTCTCACAAGCTAAGCCCGATATCATTTCTTTTTCTTTTTTTTGGCTTAGGTGTATGTTTGTTTTCTTGAAGCCTGATATCATTTGAATGGTAGTCCTAGAGAGTGTCCCATAGTGGTAATTGCATGGCGCATTTCACCACTTTTTCTAACAAATCCTCCCAACACCCACTCACAGGGAATAAGGAGAGTAGAGAGAGGAATGAATGGTTGATCCTGCCCCCTGGTATCAGAGAAATGCAGGGGCTCTTCTAGAATATTGAGGAACAACGACTTTGAATGTTTGTATTATTTAAGGAGTCCCTGGGTGATGCAAAAGGTTAAGCGCTCTTGACTACTAACCAAAAGGTTGGCGGTTTGAACCCACCCAGAAGTGCCTTGGAAAACAGAGCTGGCGATCTGCTTCCAAAAGGTCACAGCCTTAAAAACCCTGTGGAGTAGTCTGCTCTGCACACACGGGGTCATTATTCGTCAGAATCAACTTGATAGCAGCTAACAACAACAACGTGTATTACTTGGGAGAGAGGGAGAAAGGAAAGAGTACTTTTTAGATACTCACCTCTCCAGCCCTCCTCTAATTTGTGCTTAAAAGGAGTTTTGCTTATAAAAAATGAAATATCTTTCTGCCTCCTCTCTCTACTCTCCTTATTCCCTGTGAGTGGATGTTGGGAGGATTTGTTAGAAAAAGTGGTGAAATGTGCCATGCAATTACCACCGTAGGACACTCGCTTGGTTTGGGATGTGTGAAGTAGTTTTTCCTTGAGCTTTCTGTCCTGAAGACAAAGAGGAGGTCTGTCCAAGGAGAAGATTGCCTCCAATACTCTGGGATGGAATCACAGGCACCAGGTTGTCTCCCAGTTCTTCAGGTTCTGTCCTGCACCACTCACCTGCTATGTCCAAATTCTTCAAACAGTACAGCTCACTCCTCCCCAAAGGTCATCAGAAAGTTCCTGCTCTGTAGAAGTAGTTGCCAATGCAGGCTGCATTTTAGAATCACCTGGGGTGATTTTAAGAAATACCATCGCCCAGGACCTTCCCCAAACCAACTGAAAAAGAATTTCTGGAACGGCGCTTGGGCATGAGTAATTATTGTTTCCCAGGAAATTCTAGTATGTTGAGAACCACCACCCAGGACCTTTGCTGGTCTTTCTGCTGGAAGGTCCATGTCTGCCTATCCCAGGCTCTTGCCTGAAAGATGATAGTTACTTTTTAACTTCTTTCCTAAGACACCCAAACCCAAATGGTCCTCTCCTCTGACACCAGTGACAATATGTTGGTGCTACTCTCATCATATCTCACTATGGTTATTTGTGACTTACATCCTCTACTAGATAATCTGCATTTGGAGGGTTCCTGGTAGCACAGATCAGAGCACCTGGTGCACTGTGGCTTCTTAATAACTATTGGATTGAATTCAATGGGGGGAAAAGAGCTGCTTTTGGATTCCCTTGGGTTGTCAGGGAGTTACAGCCTCCCTTTCCTCATCCACGTTGGGCCAAGAGGCCGAAGCCTTTTATATTTTTCCCTGACAATTCACACCTTAATGATCTGGACCACACTCATTGTCTTAAGTCCAGATTGGTTCAAACGCGAATTTCAAGATCGTGTTGAGGACCTTGGAGTGCACTTGGAAAGGTTCAGACCAACAGAGATGAGGATACCAAGGCAGTGAACTGAATACTGCTTTGCAAATAGATCGATCAATCGATGAACCTCATAGACTTTATTCTAGGAAAAAAAAAAGTCCCCCAAAGTCCCAACTTCCTTGGCATTTGAAGCTTTCTTTTTCAAAGCCAAAGCTGCTGTCTCTAATACCAACCAGTCCCCACTGCTCCTCTTAAATATTCCATCCTAATCAGACAATTGGCTACTCTGCTATAACCTTGCACATTCTTTAGGTTCCTTCTCTTTTCTCACACTGAATCGACTCTTGATGGAAATGTTTTTTTTTTTTTTTTCCTCCCCCTCACCTGGAACGGACTTCTCACTGTCTCTGAGAAAATCTTAACCATCGTCAAGCAGGTCAAATTCAAATGTCAACTCCTAGGTGTCCCCAGCCAGAAATAATCTCCATCTCTTCCGTGCTTTCAAAGTACTTATTTTCTTACCGTTTAATCAGTTGGCATTTACTGAGCACCAAACATGTGCCAGATTCATTTATCCACTGCCTCATTCAATACTCTATTATAATGATTGGTGTCTTACCCTCTTGAGGGCAGAGGCTGAATCTTGTCCCTTTTTCTATCCTCCCTCCCCTGCCTGGGGTTTTTCATAAGCAGTAATGTTGTTGTCTGAGTTGGGTCTCGTTAACAATATTCTAGGGAGTGTGAAACTTGGCATGGATTTTCTTCAGGATGGGGGTAAAAGTTTTATTTTGACTGATCAAGCCTCTGTAAGGTGTGGCATCTATAGAAGGTGAGGAAATGATTTTAGAATGAAAGCCAACCTCCAGTAAGGGCTTTCCACGTAGTACTACCTTTACTTTCTTTCAACTGCACTTAGGATGGATAAGAAATGCCTTCCCCAGAGTTGCTTCTTCAGCATTGAGGATCGAGTCGTTGGCACTGGGTTACAATGACTTCACCGCCATCCTGCTCCCACCTCCTCCACTCCCTCCACTGACTTGCATGTGGCTGTTTCCTGCAGTAGGTCGGAGCTCTGTGTGAGCACACGGTGGCTGGCTTTCTCATCTAAGCTGCTGGAGTGTTCTCTGTCGCGTATACTTATGGGTAGCACAGGGACAGGCCTTCACAAACCTAGTTCTGGGACATCTGAAATTCACCTAGCTCTGCTGCCAAGCACCCCCCTTGGGTTTCCTCTGCTTGTCCGTCACCTAACCTTTTGCTGCCCATCAAAGGTATCTTTGGCAAGGTGTTTGCTTTCCCGGTGACCACGTGACTACTGCTATTTGGCTTCTTGGTGGTTAGATTGTGATGTTTCTAATTCTTAGAAAGAAGTACTAGGCACATTTTTCTAAAAGAGTAGAAATAAATCCTATGCTAACAGTAATTACAAACTTAAAACACAACAAACTGCCAAGCCTCAAATCTTTTACAAGATCTGTCTCAAGTTTACAAGTGCAGATCCTATCTGTCTTTCTCCTTTCCAACTTGGAGAGAGCTTAAGCTCTATCAGGGACTTGTCAAGGTGAAGAGAAGGAAAGGTTGAGGGAGAGACGTAGGAAAGCTATCGCAAAAGCTGGGAGAAATGAAAGACTGCTGTATGGAAAGGCAGCCTCTGGAAGAAATGAAACATTGCTGAACGGAAGGGCGGTTTCAGGTGGCTTTGTGCAAAACGTAGTTTCTGTGGGAAACAGTTTTTTACGAAGTCAAGATGAATCGGTGTGTTAGTACAGAGATTTTTTTTTTCCTTCTACAAATGACCAAGAAAAATGGATTTTTAAAATGTAAACATTCTCTTGTAGTATTTACAGCTTCTCTAATATAGAAGGACAAAGGTCTCAGAGCTTAAAGTAAAAAGCAGGAACAGAGAGATAACAGTTCCTTTACAGTTTGATTGTAATCTAAATATAACAGGAAAATCACTCTATACATACAGCACCGTGGTGGATAAATATCTGGGTTAGGAGATTATTGGGTCTTTTTTCCCTTTTTTCCTTACTTTTCTTTTCTATAGTTTTCTTTGTCTTTGAGAAAGGCCTTTAGTGATGAAGATAAATAGGTGTGGAATGAAAAGCCAAGGTTGGGCTTTGCTGATAGAGGGTTTGGGGAAACGATTTGTTAGGGCAGAGAAGCTAATAGGTTAAATGTGAGACCTCAGAGATTGCATGGTGCAATTCTTCATTTTACTCGGGAGGGTACTGAGGGCTGGCAGGTGAACAGTCTGAGGAAGCTCAAAACCTCAGAGCAGGAAGTATCAGACTTGCCGACATCATAATACATGGGAAATGTACTTAAAACAAACAAACAAACAAAAAAACTGGTGATCTAAAGAAAAACCTACATTACCTCCACTGTGACCTCTATTATCTTTGGTGGCAAAGTCATTCACCAATAGAAACTCTGTTGTTCCCTTTAGGCATCTTGTTTGCTGTTTAGTGAGTTTCGTCCACGCTGTGTCTCACTCTGTTGTTGGTGCTTGAAAAGTTTCCATACCTTTAGGTTTTGCTCCCTGCCTGTTAGTTGCCCTGAAGTCTCACCACTCTAGGAGAGCCTTTGGTGAGTGTTGTGTGGGGCTGGTCTCCTTGGGTGGTATAAACGGTTAATGTGTTTGGCTGTTAACCGAAAGGTTGGAGTTCGAGTCCACCGGGAGGCATCTCAGACAAAAGGCCCGGTGATCTACTTCCAAAAAATCAGCCATTGAAAACCCTATGGAGCACAGTTCTACTCTGACACACATGAGGTAGCCATGAGTTGGAAGTGACTTGGTGGCAACTGGTTCACGACTGGGGGACGCTGGTGCAGCAGGGGCCCAGAGAACAGTGTTGACACTGCTCCTTTCTCAGTGCTCAGAGCACAGGTGTGTGGGCCCGCGGGTTCATTGTGAAGCTCCAACTTCTCCTCCCAGCGATACTTGGTTCTGTGGCTGCTGACGTGCACCTGGCTCCCTCCATACTGCACATTCCGCTGAGGCCAGCTCCAGGCCTCAGCCCTGTGATCGCTGTTGGAGTGTCCTCTGTGAGAAGAAAGAGCCACCTGCAGGCCCAGGAACCATAGATCAACCTGTATCTCCCTGTAGAGTGTAAGCTCTGTGAGGACAGGGATGACATCTCATTTATCTCTGCATCCCCACGTTTAACCCAGCGTAGGTTAACATTCATGGAATGATGTGACATTAGATGGCCGTTTGTGTCAATGAAAACAAAAACCAAGCCTTTCCTTTCATTCATTTGTTAATCAAACTGTTGCTGAGCCTGTTCTACGCACCAGGAGCAAGAGTGGTGCTGGAAATACAGTCCCTGCTCTCAAAGGATAACCAGTTCAATAATCTGAAAAAGGAATTGGATAACTCAATCAAAATATGCTCACCAGGGGCTTCGCAAGGGGACCAGAGCCTGATGTTCATCAGAGGAGCAATGGGAGAAGCCAGCGGCATCAAAATAATTTTGGATATTGTTGTTGCCATTGATGAAGTACGGTTGGCATTAAATAAAGCTTAGATGAAAAATGGGTGCAGTGGTGGTTCAGTGGTAGAGTTCTCATCTTTCATTTGGGAGACCTAGGTTCGATTCCCAGTTGATGCACCTCACGTGCAGCCACCACTCGTTTGTTAGTGGAGGCTTGTGTGTTTCTCTGAACAGGTTTCAGTGGAGCTTCCAGACTAAAACAGACTAGGAAGAAAGGCTTGGCAATCTACCTAAAAAAAATCAGCCAGTGAAAGCCTATGGATCACAATGGTCCAGTCTACACCTATCATGGGGATGGTACAAGACCAGGCAGCGTTTCGTTCCATTGTGCATGGGGTCGCCATGAGTTGCCCTGAGATGGCAGCTAACAACAACAATAGAGGAGAAGCAAGGGCTGGTTTATTCATTTTTGGTTTAACCACCCAATCAGGTGTATACCCTATTTATCTCAATTTTTATTGCAGGGAAAAACAGATTCAAAGCTTCGGTATCAAATGCCTTAGCATATCACCAAGTTCCTCTATTGCCTATGAAGACACCTGCTTGTCTCCTGAGTCCTCCCCAATTAACGATCTTCAAGAAATTAAGAAATTTCCTGGATGAGTTGCCCAGGTCATGGGGGTGATGCTATGGGGCAGGCGAGCATACGTTGCCCTGGAGAGACGGCCCTTTACAAGAGATACATTGTGTGACACAGGCAGATAAACTTGTCAAACTGGTTCTAAGCCCAAAATGTGTGATGTTTTATGTAAGAAAATGAGCAAATTATATATTTTTTGGAACCTGCACGCCACTGCCTCTGTAAAATATTACTGAGTGAAGAGTAAATTTCCCCCTACCTGCCTTGTCAGGTTGGGGATTGGGTAGACTCAGGTGGTGGTAGGGGGACTTTATTTGCTCAACATCTAACACCAGGCCATACTTGTGACAGTCTGATACATGGCTGTGAATAGCAAGTATATCACAAGGGTTCTCAAATATGAAAGTGGTGCTGGAACAAAGAGCAGGCACCAAACAGACTTCCTCTGTTAAAGATTATCCCGAGTGTCACCTGGGTGCCAACATTCCCATAAATCCCAGCAGCTATAAGCAGCTCTATCTCACCTCGTGCAACTCAACGGCTTTGAAACCTTGCCCAGGCCCTCATAGCATTCCATGAAACTACCTCATCACAGGGGAATGGACTTTATCTTGGAGACTGTAAGTGTGTTTGCTTTAAAGATGATTTACCACACTCTCAACAATTACCAAATTTCCTAAATTAAACCTGGTCTCTTGTTATAATTATGTATCTCGAAGCTTCATCAAGAGGAATGTATCAGCGAGGGAAGTGTGAATCTCTCTAGGTTGGCCTTTCAGATGAATCTGAAGGCTAAGTCCAAGTTCAAGGGAAGCAAAGATAGTAAAGTTTCTCATGGGGGAAGGCAGGAACCAGAACCAGTGCCAGCCAGAGAGACAAACTGGAAGAAACTTTTTCCTAAACTTCCTCCTTCTAGGTCCTAACTCCATGTCTTTTTTTTTGAAAGTGAGGCTCTCAAGGTACATAATTTATGATTAATAAAACAAAAGAGAAATTAGTGTCTCTTTTTTCTTGGCCTAGGACAGTAGGACATCATGTTTGGTAAAATAGAGGGTAAGTGAAAAAGAGGAAGACCCTCTATGAGATGGATTGAGACAGTGGCTACAACAATAGGGTCAAGTGTGATGACGATTGTGAGGATGGTGCAGGACCAAGCAGTGTTTCATTCTATTGTACACAGGGTCGCTATGAGTTGGAACCGACTGTACGGCATGTAACAACAACAATAAGTCCAGTAAGAGAAGTCAGACTCTGAGAAAAGTGAATCCATTTAACTCACAGGGAGGAGAGCATACCCCTCACCAGACCCCTCATTAGACACTCTTCTCTTCCTCGTTGGTTCTGTTCTGTAGCAACGACCACTCATGGCTTCTGACCCCTCAGCCCTGGCTCTGAAAGGGACTAGCCTACATTCCTTGCTGAAATTTGCTCCCTTTGCTCTATTTTCCTGAGGGTAGAGGCTTCCCTCAGAGTGCTTACAGTCCAGTTAAAGGGTAAGAGCTAACTCATGAAAACCATCAGAGACCAAATACAAGACAGCATAATTCAACAGGAGAGGTGAGGTGGCCCATGGGTTCTGAGATGATCCTTGAGCCGGGCATCCAAGAGTGAATAGGATTTGGACACATAAGGAGAGGGTGTTCGAGATGAGGGAAATGTCACACCATCGGTAGATGAAAGTTACGAGCTCATTTTATAGAAGCAGAGCCTTTGCGCCATTTTGTAGAAACGTGTGGTGGAGGTGGGTGGTTTCAAAAGTGGGATCAAAGTGCTCTGCTTCTGGAATTGGGCAGCAGACTTCAGAGAAGTTCTGGGTTAGAGAACCGGAGGTGCTTTCTGGCTCAGAAGTGCCATGGTGCCCTACGCGGACATGAGTGGGCACAAAATGTCCAACAGATGTGCTGCCGATTTTTCTTTCAGCTGAGGCTGCTTACTCCAGGGGTGGTGTGGACTGTGAGTCAGACACACCTAGGATGGAATTCTGACTCTGCTCTTATATGCTTGAGCTATTTTGGACATATGACTTAAACACTTTACACATTGGGAATGATGATGCTCTCTTTCCAGAGCTAATCTGAGGGAAAACATGAGGTGAAATATCAAATGCTTGGGGCTCCATAAATGTTTATTTCCTTTTTTCTTCCTGTTTTACTTTTCTAGAGGGATGCCCCAATTTTTATTTTGCCTGGCTGGGACTTCCTCTCACGTCCCCCCACCCCTCCAAATTGTCCCTGGGCTCTGTTTGAAAGACCTGAGTGTGTGTGTGGAAAGATTAAGCTGTCCTTTTTAAAAAGGAGACATGTATTCAAAATAGGGCACATCAAAAGTAAAAGTAGGTGACAAATGTTTATATTTGGAAAGTGCTTCACTTTGATCCTGGTTTCTATTTTTTGAGAGCTTGACAAATGTGCCCGCTGGGCCTTGGCTTCAAACATCTTCAGTCAGCAGAGCACTTTACTTGATGGGAACTCATTTGATCTGCCCCTGCTGGTCCAGGAGATTCGCAGTTGCAGAATTGGGCTCCTCTTGTCTCCCCGTAGTCCTCCCCGAGCTGGTGTGGCCAGGCCAGGCCTGGACTGTGTCTGCTTCTCTGAAATCCAGCTCTGAGGCCTGCAGATGCCAGAGGCTGGTGGAGGCCACCCTGGCTGCTTGCTCTAGAGGTTCCAAGTGG
Source organism: Dugong dugon (assembly GCA_030035585.1). Classification (NCBI taxonomy): domain Eukaryota; kingdom Metazoa; phylum Chordata; class Mammalia; order Sirenia; family Dugongidae; genus Dugong; species Dugong dugon. Next base: position 56,788,061 of record CM057466.1, read on the forward strand.
CCATCATGGATGGTCACTTCTCTGCCTTCCTCCCTCCTCCATGAGGTCACATTAAACTTTTTCAAGTAACTTCTGACCTGTCTACTTAGGAAGGTGCCAAAGGTCATTTCCTCAGATTGAGAAATTCTCTGTGAGAGAGGGGTTGTGTGGCATTGAGCGCCCACGGATGCCTACCTGCGGTCAGCTGCAGAACTCCATTTTCCAGGGTTTTTAGACTTCTTGTGGGGGGGAAATCTTGACAGCTTAGAAAACATGTTTAGCCACCACATCCTGCTTGACTCTTGTGGGTAGGTTATAAAAAGATGCCATGTGTGAGGTGACTTAGGGTGATAATGGGAGCCCACAGCCTTGTGCAAGTTTTTAATGCTCCAACCATGAAGAAGCTGTGGCTGACTGCGAGGCTGGTTTTCACTGGAAGGCTTCCTTGTCCACAAAGAAGGTTTTTTTTTTTTTTTTTTTTTCAGTTTAAACAGAAGGTCAGTGGGATAGTGTCTACTATCCCTGCCAGGGTCAGTACACAAGCAGGAAAGTAGGACCCACTCTGAATATTTCCAACAGACACATCTGGACTTCAATGCCAGGAATCAGTTACGTAGGTGCAGGAAGAGCTGAGAGGGCAGACGGGACAGTGAGGCAACTGAGAGGTTAGCTACAGCAGGGAGCCATGACCATCCTGGGCTCCAGGAACACAGGAGGAGGTGAGATTGCTTGATACTGGGGCTGGGGCCATCTGGCAGATTCTGGGATCACAGCAGGTTCATCTTGCAGGAGCCAGAGCCCTGGAGGAGATGTATCCTTAGTCACAGACAAGGAGGGGGAGAAAGGCCCTTCCTCTTTCTACCATGCATGTCTCACCTGAACTTCCATTGGCCATTGCTGAAACCAGACAGGAGCCAATTGGCACAGATCTTGGGAAGTCTAATCTGCTGGGGTCAGCCTTCTGACTCACCTTTGAGATGTAGAGCAGAGCAGGGAAGAGTGAGAAGGTTTTGGGCACCCAGTCTTTAGAGGTCTGCTTTAGGACAGGAGACCTGTAACTTCCTCCTTCTGGGGAAACCAGAAAGGGTGGGAGGAGGGGAGAAGGCCAAGGCCCTGGAAAGTGAGTGGCATGCAATTATGTCCAGTCTGTGCTAAGCAGAGATACTTCTGTGTGCAGCTGCTCACCAGGCACCAATATCCTCACAGAAACACTCATCCTGAATAACTTGTGGGGTCCCTCAACAATGCTCTGTTCTCAGAACTACTGGCTTTGGCAGGTGGCATTTCCAAGAAGGCTCTGGATGGGATTAGCAAGCTATGAATTCCCCCCAGGGATTACAGAGAAATGTGACTCTTACATGCCTTGATAACTAAGAGGCACATTTGTTTGGCTTCTTATGGTAAACGCTGGGTTGTGGTGATGTTTGGGCTATGAGGACTCATGTCGATTTCTGGGAATCTGTAGTTTGTTGTACATCTTTTATTTGGTTCCTCTTAAACAGCTTTACAGACGCTGCCTTCTTTTTTTGTCTAGATGTGTCCTATGGGTGATGTGTGCGTGATGGTTAAGGTTGTGTGTCACCTTGGCTGAGCCGTGTTTCTCAGTGGTTTGACAGTTATGTAATAATGTAGGCATCCTTCATGATGTGATCTGATGTGATCAGCCAATCAGTTGTAAGGGGAGTTTCCTTGGGGTTGTGGCCTACATCCAATACATATATGGATGTTCTGGCAAAGCTTGCTTGCTTGCTTTGGATCCTGCATCTAGCTTATCACCATCTGACTTCTGGTTCTTGGAACTTGTGCCAGCTGCCTACCATATTGCCTGCTGATCTTGGGATTCGTCAGCCTCTGCAGCCTCTGAGACAGTGGTCTGCCATCTTACTTGCTTATCTTGGGATTTGTCAGCTTCTGTAGCCTGTGATTCAGCAGCCCGCTGCTCTACCTACTGCTCTTGAATTTGTCAGCCTCCCACAGTCTGTGAGCCAGAGGCCTGTCATCTGACCTGACAATCTTGGGTTCGCCTGCTCCTGCAGCTATATGAGTCAGAGGAAGCCTCCAGCCTGATGTCTGACCCACAGACTTGGGACTTGCCAGCCTCTACAATCATGTGAACCATTTCCTTGAGCTAAATCTCTCTCTCTATATATATATATACAAGGGTAAGTAAAAAAAAGTATTGCTACTAGGATTCCAGTTCATATGTGCACGGATTTATTCCCAACAAAACATGTTTAAACAGGTCTCTGCGATCAGTAGATGACTGCAGATAAGTTCTCTCAGTAGTGCACTAGTCTTAGTCTTGTTAGGGTACTTTCAAAAAAAAAAAGCATACTTTTTGTGCCATGGAAAAAAGTGATTTTTGAGGTCATGGTTAATATCAAATTTTTAACAAAACTCAAATAGACGTCTTTTCAAATCATTGAAGCTTTGCAACAAGTTTATGGGAATGCTTCCCCACATAAAACAACAGGTTTTAGATGGATCAAGCATTCTAAGGAAGGTTGGGAAGACCTCAAAGATGAGCCAAGACAGGGAAGCCTGCTCAGAAGGTTATGGTGACTGTTTTTTGGAATTTCAAAAGGATAATCTTGCTAGATTTTCTCAAAGACACAAGACCATCATGGTGGCTTATTATGAAGAAGTTTTAAGAAAATTGAAAACTGCATTGGTGAGAAAAAGTCCAGGAAGTAGTGCCAAGGAATTTTTTTGCATCACAACAGTGTACCTGCTCGTTCTTTGAGGGTAGCAAAGGCTGTCCTACGAGAATTTTGTTGGGAAACCTTACCCCATCCACCCTACAGCCCCGATCTTTTCCCTTCAGACTTTTTGATCCCCAAACTCAAAGAACATTTAAAAGAAACACAATTTGAGTCCCTCAAGGATGCCAAAACTTCCATTTTGACATGGTATAAATCAAAGAACTCAGAATTCTTTGGGGAAGGATTAGAGAGCTAAAAACACTGCCTTTAGAAGTGTATAGACCTAGATAGAGGATACGTTGAGAAACAATAGCTTCACATTTTATATTTTTGTTTAATAAAGATTTCTACAATTTTTTAGCAATACTTTTTGACTTACCCTCATATGTATATATACACACTTCCTTGGTTTTGTTTATCTAGAGAACAAGACAATGTGAGAATATATTTGTTGAGAGTTGAGGGGCTGAGGGACATGGGTTGCTAAGCAATTCTCTGGAAGTGCAGGCCTATAGATTGTACATGTTTGGGTCACCTTGGAAAGATGCTCTGCTGTCCCAGCCCTCTGTTCTGTCTTTTTGACAAGTGGGAGTTATAGAAGCTTAATCACAACCCTTCACTGTCCCCACAAAACACATACTTTTTGATCACGTTAAATAACATATTTTCCCCTTATTTGTAAATATATACTCATTGTAGAAGATTTAGAAAACCCAGAAATGTTTAAAGAAGAAAATAAATATTACCTTTAAATCCATAGCGCAAAACAGCCATGGATAATAATTTTTTGAACTTACCTTCAGTTCCCCCCACTCCCAATTGAGTATATATGTTAAATTGAGATTGTATTGTATATACATTTATATATTTTTCTATTTACTATTAGGTGGAAAATACAAGAGTATTTTACTTTTATTAAATAATTTTCAAAAACATACTTTTTATCAATGCATAACATTTCAGTCAAATGTATAACATTCCAGTCAAATGAATATTTTGTTCTGTTTTCTTTTATTGTTGGACATTTATATTGTTTCTAATTTTTTCTCTTATAACTATATTATGATAAACATTCTTTTACATAAATTCAGAACTTAGTACATCCAAAAGGACAAATACAATTGAGTAGTGAAATATAAAGAAGAAAATATTTGCAAATAATTGACAAAGGATCAATGTTAATACGTAAAGAGTTCTTTTACATCAATATGAAAATCACTATTGTTCACTCAATTCTTGACACTTAGGCAAGGAATTGAAAAATGGACAAAGAAATAAGATAGTACCAGTAAATACATGAAAGAATGTTCAAAGTCACTGAAAATCAAGAGACACAAGTAAGACAACAATGTGACCTTATTTTTGCTTCTAAAGTTGAAAGGTAAAAAACAGAAAATATAATGTTGACAATAATCATGCAGGTGAGACAGACATCATGTTCATAAAATTACTAATGGAAAAGTAAATTGATATATCTTCATTGTTTTTAGAGAGACTGTATTTATTTAGTCAATAATTATTGATCCCTACTATATCCAAACATTTTTTTTGTACTTTCAATTAAGGTTTACAGAGAAAATTAGTTTCTCATTAAACAATTAATACACATATTGTTTTGTGACATTGTTTGTCAACCCCATGACATGTCAGTACTCTTCCCTTCTCAACCCTGAGTTCCCTTTTACCAGCTTTCCTGCCCCCTCCTGCCTTCTCGTCCTTGCCCCTGGGTTGGAGTGCCCTTTTAGTCTCATTTTGTTTTATGGGCCTGTCTAATCATTGGCTGAATGATGACCCTCAGGAGTGACTTCAGTGACTGAGTTAAAACGGTGTCCAGGGGCTGTACTCTTGAGGTTTCTCCAGTCTCTGTCAGACCAGTAAGTCTGGTCTTTTTTTGTGAGTTAGAACGTTGCTGTATATTTTTCTCCAGCTCTGTCCCAGACCCACTAGTGTGATCCCTGTTAGAATAGTCCGTGACGGTAGCCAGATACTATCTAGTTGTGCTGGACTCAGTCTGGTGGCGGAGGTGGTAGTTCAGGTCCATGAGTCCTTTGGACTAATCTTTCCCGTGTGTCTTTGATTTTCTTCATTCTCCCTTGCTCCAGACAGGGCTGAACCAGCGGAGTATCTTAGATGGTCGCTCACAAGCTTTTAAGACCCCAGACTCTACTCACCAAAGTATGATGTAGAACATTTTCTTTATAAACTATGTTATGCCAATTGAGCTAGATGTCTCCCTAGACCATGGCCTCCAGCCCTCAGCCTGGTAATTCGGTCCCTCAGGGAGTTTGGATGTGTCTATGAAGCTTCTATGACCTTGCTTTGGTCAAGTTGTACTGATTTCCCTAGTACTGTGTACTGTCTCACCCTTCACCAAAGTTACCACTTACCTATTGTCTAGTTAGTGTTTTCCCTCCCCATCCTTCCCCTCCTTAGTAACCATCAATGATTATTTCTTTCTGTGTATAAACCTTTTCATGAGTTTTTATAATACAGCATTTGTCCTTTTGTGATTGACTTATTTCAAGCAGCATAATGCCCTCTAGATTCATCCATGTTGTGAGATGTTTCGGAGATTCATCGTTGTTCTTTATCTTTGCGTAGTATTCCATTGCATGTATGTACCATAGTTTGTTTATCCATTCTTCTGTTGATGGGCACCTAGGTTGTTTCCATCGTTTTGCTATTGTGAATAATGCTGCAATGAACATGGATGTGCATATGTCTACTTGTGTGACAGCTCTTATTTCTCTAGGATATATTCCCAGGAGTGGGCTTGCTGGATCATATGGTATTTCTATTTATAGCTTTTTAAGGAAGTGCCATATCATTTTCTAAAATAGTAGTACCGTTTTACATTCCTACCAGCCTTGCTTAAGAGTTCCAAGCTCCCCGCAGCCTCTCCAGCATTTGTTATATTCTTTCTTTTTTTATTCGTGCTGGTAATATTGGGGTGAGATGTTATCTCATTGTAGTTTTGATTTGCACTTCTCTAATGGCTGGTGATCATGAGCATTTCCTCATGTGTCTGTTAGTCACCTGAAAGAATTCTTTGGTGAAGTGTCTGTTCATATCCTTTGCCCATTTCTTAATTGGATTGTTTGCCTTTTTGTTGTGGAGGTGTTGGATTTCCCTATAGACTTTGGAGATTAGAACTTTGTCTGATTTGTCATAGCCAAAATTTTTTTTCCCAGTCTGTAGGCTTTCTTTTCACTCTTTGGTGAAGTCTTTTGATGAGTGTAAGTGTTTAATTTTTAGAAGATCCCAGTTATCTAGATTATCTTCTAGTGTTTGTGTATTGTTAGGTATGGTTTGTATCCTATTTATGCCATGTATTAGGGCCTGTAGCATTGACCCTGTTTTTTCTTCTATGATTTTTATAGTTTTTGGTTTTATATTTAGGTCTTTGATCCATTTTGAATTAGTTTTTGTGTATGGTGTGAGGTATGGGTCCTGTTCTATTTTTTTACCAATGGACATCCAGTTTTGCCATCAGCATTTGTTAAAAAGACTGTCCTTTCCCCATTTAATGAACTCTGGGCCTTTGTCTAAAATCAGGTGACCGTAGGTGGATGGATTTACATCTGGGCTCTTGATTCTCTTCCGTTGGTCAATGTGTCTGTTGTTGTACGAGTACCAGGCTGTTTTGATTACCTTAGCTCTATAGTAGGTTCTGAGGTCGGGTAGAGTGAGTCCTTCTACTTTACTCTTTTTCTTCAATAATGCTTTACTTATCCAGGGCCTCTTTCCTTTCCATATAAAGTTAACAATTAGTTTTTCCATCTCTTTAAAGAATGTCATTGATATTTGGATCAGGATTGTATTGTATTTGCAGACTGCTGGTAGTGGTTAAGAGCTACAGCTGCTAACCAAAAGGTCAGCAGTTCGAATCTACCAGGCACTACTTGGAAACCCGATGGGGCAGTTCTACTCTGTCCTTCAGGGTCACTATGAGTCGGAATCGACTCAACAGCAATGGGTTTGGGTAGAATTGACATTTTCACAATGTTGAGTCTACCTATCCATGAGCATAGTATGTTTTTCCATTTATGTAGGTCTCTTTTGGTTTCTTGCAGTAGTGTTTTGTAGCTTTCTTTGGATAGGTCTTTTACATCCCTGGTTAGATTTATTCCTAAGTATTTTATTTTTTTAGGGGCTATTATAAGTGGTACTGTTTCCCTGATTTCCTTTTCTCTTTATTGGTGTATAGGAATCCAACTGGTTTTTGTACGTTTGTCTTGTATCCTGCTACTCTGCTGAATCTTTCTATTAGTTCCAGTAGTTTTCTTGTGAAGTCCTTTGGGTTCTCTATGTAAAGTATCATATCATCCACAAGTAGGGACAGTTTTACTTCTTTGTTACCATTTTGGATCCCCTTTATTTCTTTTTCTTGCCTTATTGCTCTAGCTAGAACTTCCAACACAATGTTAAATAGGAGTGATGATAAAGGGTATCTTTGTCTAGTTCCTGTTCTTAGGGGGAATGTTTCTATTCTCTCTCCATCAAGAATGATATTGGCTATTGGTTTTGTAGATGCCCTTTATTATGTTGAGAAATTGCCCTTCTATACCTATTTTATTGAGAGTTTTTGTTAGAAATCAGTGTTGGACTTTATTGAATGCCTTTTCTGCATCAATTGAGATGATCATGTGATTCTTTTCTTCTATTTTATTTATGTGGTGGATTACATTGATTGATTTTCTAATGTTGAACCATCCTTGCAAAGCTGGAATGAATCCCACATGGTCATGGTGTTTTTTTTTTTTTTTATATATGATGCTGAATTTTTGCATCTATATTCATGAGAAATCAAATTGGTCTGTAATTTTCTTTTTTTGTGATGTCTTTACCTGGTTTTAGTATCGGGGTTATGTTAGCTTCATAGAATGAATTCGGAGTGTCGCTTCCTTTTCTATGTTCTGAAATAATTTGAGTAGTATGGGTGCAAGCTCTTCTCTGAATGTTTACTAGAATTTTCCAGTGAAGCCATCTGGGCCATGGCTATTTTTGTTGGGAGGTGTTTGTTTTTTTCTTTTATTATACTTCAGGTGAAGGCTTACAGAACAGATAGTTTCTCATGAAACAGTAGTACACATATTGTTTTATGACGTTGGTTAACAACCCCACAACTTGTCAACCCTCTAACTTCTCAACCTTTTTTTTTAGTGAAAATACACATAGCCAAAGATACACCATTTCAAAAATTTCTACATGCACACTTCAGTGACATTGACTACGCTCTTCCAATTCTGCTGCTATTCTCACTTAAAATGAAGGCTTACAGAACAAAATAGTTTCTCATTTAACAGTTACTACACATGTTGCCCTATGACAATGGTTAACAATCTCCCAACACATCAACAATATCCTTACTCAACCTTGAGTTCCCTACCACCAGCTTCCTTGTCCCTTTCTGCCTTCTGGCCCTTGTCACTGGACTACTGTACCTCATTAGTCCCATCTGGTTTTACGTAGCTGTCCACTCCCAGACTGAAGGGTGAACCTTGGAGATAACTTCACCACTGAGCTAAAAGGGTGTCTGGGGCCATACTCTCTGGGTTTCTGCAGTCTGTTTTAGGCCATAAATCTGGTCTTTTTTTTGTGAGTTAGAATTGTGTTCTACATCCTTCTCCAGCTCTGTCCAGAACCCTCTGTTGTGATCCTGGACAGAGCAGTCAGTGGTGGTAGCTGGGCACCATCTAGCTGTACTGGACTCAGTCCGGTGGAGGCCTTGGTAACTGTGGTCCATTAGTCCTTTGGACTAATCTTCCTTGTATCCTGTTTCTTCATTCTCCCTTGCTCCCGAAGGGATGAGACCAGTGGAGTATCTCAGATGGCCGCTCACAGGCTTTTAAGACCCCAGACGCTACTCACCAAGGTAGAATGTAGAGCATTGTCTTTATAAGCTGTGTCATGCCAATTGAGCCAGATGTTCCCCGAGACCATGGTCCCCAGAGCCCTCCGCCCAGTAATTCAGTCCCTCAGGGAGTTTGGATGTGTCTATGGGGCTTCCATGACCTTTCCTTGTACAAGTTGTGCTAGTTTCCCCTGTATTGTGTACTGTCTCACCCTTCACCCAAGATACCACTTATCTATTGCCTATTTAGTATTTCCCCCCCACCCCTCCCATCCCTGGTAACCAACAAAGATTGTCACATTTTGTGTGTGAACTTTTTCATGGGTTTTTACAATAGAGGTCTCATACAATATTTGTCCTTTTGTGATTGACTTATTTCACTCAGCATAATGTCCTCCAGTTTCATCCATGTTATGAGATGCTTCACAGATTCATTGTTGTTCTTTCTCATTGCATAGTACTCCATTGTGTGTATGTACCATAGTTTGTTTATCCATTCATCTGTTGATGGGCACCTACGTTGTTTCCATCGTTTTGCTATTGTGAACAATGCTGCCATGAACATAGGTGTGCATATGTCTATTTGAGTGATGACTCTTATTTTTCTAGGATATATTCCTAGGAGTGGGATTGCTAGATCGGATGGTATGTCTATTTCTAGCTTTCTGAGGAAGGGCCATATCATTTTCCAAAATGGTGGTATCATTTTGCATTCCCACCAGCAGTGCATAAGAGTTCCCATCTCCCCGCAGCCCCTCCAACGTTTGTTATTTCCGGAGTTTTTGATTCGTGCCAGTAATGCCAGGGTGAGATGGTATCTCATTGTGGTTTTAATTTGCATTTCTCTAATGGCTAGTGATCGCGAGCATTTCCTCATGTGTCTGTTGGCCACTTGAATGTCTTCTTTGGTGAAGTGTCTGTTCATTTCCTTTGCCCATTGTTTAATAGGATTATTTGTCTTTTTGTTGTAGAGGTGTTGGATTTTCTTGTAGATTATGGAGATTAGACCTTTGTCTGACTTGTAGTGTCCAAAAATTTTTTCCCAGTCTGTAGGTTCTCTTTTTACTCTTTTGGTGAAGTCTTTTGAAGAGCATAGGTGTTTGATTTTTAGAAGATCCCAGTTATCTAGCTTATCTATTGGGGTTTGTGCATTGATGGTTATGGTTTGTATCCTGTTAATGCCGTATTAAGGCCTGTAGTGTTGGTCCTATTTTTTCTTCTATGAACTTTACAGTTTTAGGCTTTATATTCAGGTCTTTGATCCATTTTGAAGTAGTTTTTGTATACGGTGTGAGGTATGGGTCCTGTTTCATTTTTTTGCAGATGGATATCCAGTTTTGCCAGCACCATTTATTAAAAAGACTGTCTATTCCCCATTTGATGGACTTTGGGCCCTTGTTGAAGATCAGGTGACCGTAGGTGGATGGATTTACATGTGGGTTCTCAATTCTGTTCCATTGGTCAATGCATCTGTTGTTGTACCAGTACCAGGCTGTTTTGACTACTCTAGCTGTATAGTAGGTTCTGAAGTCAGGTAGTGTGAGTCCTCCAACTTTCTTCTTCTTCTTCAGTAATGCTTTACTTATTTGGGGCTTCTTCCCTTTCCATATAAAGTTAATGATTAGTTTTTCCATCTCTTTGAAGAATGTTGATGGTATTTGAATCGGGATTGTGTTGTATTTGTACATTGCTTTGGGTAGAATTGTCATTTTCACAATGTTGAGTCTGCCTATCCATGAGCATGGTATGTTTTTCCATTTACGTAGATCCCTTTGGGTTTCATGCAGTAGTGTTTTGTACTTTTCATTGTATAGGTCTTTTACATCCCTGGTCAGATTTATTCCTAAGTATTTTATCTTTTTAGGGGCTATTATAAATGGTATTGTTTTCCTGATTTCCTTTTCATCGTTCTCCTTATTGGTGTATAGGAATCCAACAGATTTTTGAATGTTTATCTTGTATCCTGCTACTCTGCTGAATCTTTCTATTAGTTCCAGTAGATTTCTTGTAGAGTCTTTAGGGTTTTCTATGTATAGTATCATATCATCTGCAAACAGGGACACTTGAACTTCTTCATTACAATTTGGATGCCCTTTATTTCTTTTTCTTGCCTTATTCTTCTAGCTAAGACTTCCAGCACAGTGTTAAAGAGGAGTGGTGATTAAGGGCATCCTTGTCTTGTTCCTGTTTTCAAGGGGAATGTTTTCAGCCTCTCTCCATTAAGAATCATGTTGGCCATTGGTTTTGCATAGATGTCCTTTGTTATGTTGAGAAATTTGCCTTCTATACCTATTTGATTGAGAGTTTTTATCAGGAATGGGTGTTGGACTTTGTCAAATGCCTTTTCTGCGTCAGTTGAGATGATCATGTGATTCTCTTCTTTCCTTTTATTTATGTGGTGGATTACGTTGATTGATTTTCTAATGTTGAACCATCCTTACACACCTGGTATGAATCCTACTTGGTCGTGGTGTATTATTTTTTTGATATGATGCTGAATTCTCTTGGCTAGAATTTTGTTCAGAATTTTTGCACCTATGTTCATGAGAGATATTGGTCTGTAATTTTCTTTTTTTGTGACATCTTTGCCTGGTTTTGGTATCAGCATTACGCTGGCTTCATAGAATGAATTTGGAAGTGTTGCTTCCTCTTCTATGCTCTGAAATAGCTTGAATAGTACTGGTACAAGCTCTTCTGTAAATGTTTTGTAGAATTCTCCAGTGACGGCATCTCGGCCAGGGCTTTTTTTGGTTGGGAGGTTTTTTTTTTATTACCCTTTCAATCTCTTCTCTTGTTATGGGTCTGTTCAGATTTTCAACATCACTTTGTTGTAGTTTGGGTAGGCTGTGTGTTTCTAGAAATTTATCCATTTCCTCTAGGTTTTCAAATTTGTTGGAGTATAGTTTTTCATAACATTCTGTTATAATCCTTTTTATTTCTGTTGGGTCTTTTGTAATGTCCCCCATTTCATTTCTTATTTGGGTTATTTGTGTCCTCTCCTGTTTTTCTTTTGTCAGTCTGGCCAGTGGTTTGTCGATTTTGTTGATTCTTTCAAAGAACCAACTTTTGGTTTTGTTGATGCTTTCTATTGTTTTTTCTGTTCTCTATTTCATTTATTTCTGCTCTGATCTTTACTATTTCATTTCTTCCGGTGGTTGTGGGCTTTTTTTTTGCTGTTCTCTATTTGTTTGAGTTCTGTAGTTAATGTTTTGATTTTTCCCCTTTCTTCTTTTTTGATATGTGCATCTATTGCTATAAACTTTCCTCTGAGGACTGCCTTTGCTGTGTCCCAAAGGTTTTGGTGTGAGGTGTTTTCATTCTCATTTGATTCTAGGAATTTTTTATTCCATCTCTGATTTCTTCTATTACCCAGTGATGTGTAAGCAGGGTATTATTCAGTTTCCATGTAACTGATTTTTTTTCCTTGCTCTTTCTATTGTTAATTTCTACCTTGATGGCATTGTGGTCAGAGAAGATACTTTGAATTATCTCAGTGTTTTGGATCTTGTTGAGGATTGCTCTGTGGCCTAAGATGTGGTCTATTCTGGAGAACGTTCCCTGTGCATTGGAAAAGAATGTGTACTTTGCAGCGGTTGGGTGGAGTGTTCTATATATGTCTATGAGGTCAAATTGGCTGATTGTGCCCTTTAGGTCTTCTGTATCTTTTCTGAGTTTCTTCTTAGTTGTTCTGTCCTTTACTGAGAGTGGTGTGTTGAAGTCTCCTACTATGATTGTGGAACTGTCAATTTCTCTTTTCAGTGTCGTTAGAGTTTGTTTTATGTATTCTGGAGCCCTGTCATTGGATGCGTAGATGTTTATTATGGTTATGTCTTCATGATGGATCGTCCCGTTAATCATTATATAGTGTCCTTCTTTGTCTTTTATGGTAGATTTCGTTTTAAAGTCTATTTTATCTGAGATTAGAATTGCCACTCCTGCTCTTTTTTGGTAGTTGCTAGCTTGATATATTTTTTTTAACCTTTGACTTTTAATAAATTCACATCTTTGTGTCTAAGGTGTGTCTCCTATAGACAGCATATTGATGGATCCTGTTTTCTTATCCATTCTGTCACTCTCTGTCTTTTTATGGGTGCATTGAGTCCACTTACATTCAGTGTAATTATTGATAGATGTGAGTTTTTTGCTGTCATTTTGTAGTGCTTTTTTTTTTTTGTGGTGCTGAAGTTTTCTTGGTTCTTCTTACTCTTGTGCTGAGTTACTTTTGTTTGTGGATTTTTTTTTTTCCATTTCTTTTGTTTTTGTAGGTTTTGTTTTTGCTGAGACTTTATGTTTTCCCTCTTTTTTTTAAATGAGTATGTTTGTTAACTTTCTTTGTGTTTACCATGAATTTTACCCTTATCTTTCTAAGTTTGAAACAGTCTACCATTACTTGGTATCACCTTGCCTTCCTCTCCATTAGAAGTTTCTATACCTACGCCGTTTATTCCCTCTTTTATTGTTTTGTTGTTGTTGTTATTTACTGATTAACTGCTCTGATTCCCTGTTGTATTTTTTTTGGTTTTGGATAGTCCTTGAGAGTTCATTTCCTAGACTGGTATCTGGCTGGTATGATCCTGCATCCTAGATTCTGCCTGTGAGCTGAAGTTGTTTGTCCTCAGATTGAAGAACTCCTTTTAATAATTCTTGTAAGTTTGGTTTGACTTTTACATATTCCTTTAATTTCTGTTTATCTGGAAATGACCTAATTTCACCATCAAATTTGAATGAGAATTTTGCAGGATATATTATTCTTGGCTGGGAATTTTTTTCTTTCAAGATTTTATATATGTCATCCCATTGCCTTCTTGCCTGCATGGTTTCTGCTGAATAATCTGAGCTTAGTCTTATTGTTTCTCCTCTGTATGTGACTTCTTGTTTTTCACGAGCTGCTCTCAGGATTGTCTTTGGTTTTGGCGAGTGTGATTATGATATGCCTTGGGGATTTTCTTTTGGGGTCTCTCCTATGTGGGGTTCGTTGGGCTTCTTGGATAGCCAGCTTTTCATCTTTAATGATATTGTGGAAGTTTTCTATCAGTAGTTCTTCAATGATCCTCTCTGTGTTCTCTGTTTTCACCCCCTGTTCTGGAATTCCAATCACTCACAAAGTTTTGCTTTTGATTTTATCCCACGTAACTCTCAGGGTGTCTTCATTTTTCTTTATTCTTTTTTCTGAGTTTTCCTCAAACAGAGTTGTATCCAAGTGTTTGTCTTCAATTCCACTGATCCTGTCTTCCACCGTTTCATATCTGCTTCTCAGCCCTTCTATGACATGGTCCATTTCTGAAATCTTGTTTTTTATCTCTTGGATTTCTAATGTTGTCTTTGTATAATTTCTAGTTGTGAATTTATTTTGTCATTTTGTTCCTGCATTATTTCCCTGAATTCTTCCAATTTTTTGTCTGTATTTTCCATGAATTTGTCTATTTTTTCCTCATGTTTGTCAGCTTTTTGCCTCAGCTCTTGGGGAATTCTGAGTATTAGAGAGTTGAATCCCCTATCAGGTAGTTTTAGTGCATTTTCTTCCACTGGAAAGTCATCTGGTGTTTTATTTTGGATGCCTACTGAAACCATCCTGTCCTGTTTTTGTAAATGTTTTGATATTGTCTGCTGTCTTAGGGGCAGTCAGTAGTTATTTTTCTCAGTTATTGATTGTAGATTTGTCTGTGTTGTACCCTTTTTTTTTTTTTTTTTTAAATTTGACTATGTCTGAGCAGGTGGACTGTGTTCTTTGTTGTTTGCTGATCTGTGGCCACAGTACTTTTTGCCTCCTTTTCCAATCGGCAGGGTCAGTCACTCAGATATGGTATGGCAGGGCACGTCTAGCTGAAGAGAAGTTGCTGGGATGGGTTGTTTGTGGCACTTACTACAGCCACCAGGGTGGACTGGAAATCAGTGCAGGGCAGGTTCCAGTAGGCCGTGACTATGCTGCCTGGTGGTGTGATGTTAAGCACATGGTGCAGGTAGGCAGGATGTAGTGGGGAGATTGTGATGTGTGGAGCTAAAATGGCTATGGGAGAAAGGAGAGCGGAACAGGAGCCAAAAACATAGAAACAAACAAAAAAGAATGCTAGGAGTGCTTGCCATTGGAGTGGAGAGATGAGAGACTATGAAATGGAGAAAAACAGAAAGGGGAAGAGGAAGAAAAGAGAAGAAAGAATTAATAAATAAAAATCAGAAAGGTTAAAGAACCACAAAGTTCCCAGGGATCCCACTGGTGCAGCTATGAGGTCTGGGAAAGTTGATGTCAGGTGTTGCAGTACAGCCTGGCTGGAAGGCATAGAGTTATACAACGCCAGGTATTCAGGGAACAGAAAGAGAAGGAAGATATAGAGAGACGAGAAACTGAGTAAAGAAGAAAGACAAAAAGGGAAAAGGAAGGAAAAGAAAGCAAAACAAATTTAAAAAGAAAAACATGAAAAGCCCCCCAAAAAACAGGGGAAAAAAAAAAACAATGAAAAAAGAAATGCCTTCAGGGATCCCTATGCACGTCTGTGCAAGCCAAGGGGGTAGTCTTCTTGCCATGCAGCACCGCCTGGCCAGAAAGGGCTCCCAACTCAAGAAAAGGAAAAGAAAACCAACAAATAATTCAAAACAAACAAAAGAACAAAAGCCCCAGGATCCCACCAGTGGGGCAGCACAGACCGGGAAGCAGCTCCACACTTGAACAGAGCTCCACAGCCGCTCCGGAAGAAGCAAAGATGGCACATGGAGCCAGGTATTTGAGCAAAAGGAGGGGGAGGTGGTGAGAGATAAGGAAGAAATCAAAAGAAGCAGAAAAAAAAAGCAACACCAGCAGCCAACAAATGGCACTCAGAGAGCCAGCTAGTGCGGGCTGGTGGAATCCAAGCAGCTGGTGTTTCTTGGACAACAGACTGTGTCCACGGGAAGCAGAGGGGGCGAGTGTAGGTGAAGAAGTATAGGGAGTGGGAAAGCATATATCACAAATTACCAGAGCTCTGCAGCCCCTCAGGAAGAAGGAAAGATGGTGCATGGAGCCAGGTATTTGAGAGAAAGGAGGGGGACGTGGTGAGAAGTGAGGAAGAAATCAAAAGAAGTGGAAAAAAACAAGAACACCAGCCAACAAATGGCACTCAGAGAGCCGGCCCATTCGGGTGTGTGGTATCCAAGCAGCCGGTGTTTTCCGGGCATGAGATTGTGGCCGCAGGAAGCAGAGGAAGCTGAGTGGGGGTGAAGAAGGGTGGGGGATGGAAAAGCTTATATCGGAAATTACCGGTTGTTTTGTCTCCCGCTGGAAGCTCTGTGAAGCTGCTTTCTCGTTTCCCCTGTTTGCTGGTCTCCGATAGGAGTCCAAGATGGTGGATCCGCGCTGTTTTCGCTGGTAGGGGACCTCTGCATGAATCTCTCCTCGCTCTCCATTCTCTGTCAGTTTTCTCCTCACTCCATTCGGTGTTTGGCTGAGTTCTTTATCTCTTCATATGATGTCTTAGGGTTTCAGGATTGTTGTTTTCTCTGTTTGGCTTAGTTTTTCAGATCTTTGCTGTGGAGGGATGGCATGGTGCTTCTGCCTAGAGCACCATTTTGCTGGAAGTTCTGTGCTGGGAGTTTTTTAAATTACCTTTTCAATCTCTTCTCTTGTTATGGGTCTGTTCAGATTTTTTACCTCAGTTAGTTAGTTTAGGTAGGTAGTATGTTTCTTGAAATTTGTCCATTTCCTCTAGGTTTTCAAGTTTGTTGGAGTATATTTTTTCATAATACTCTGTTATGATCCTTTTTGTTTCAATTGGCTCTGTTGTAATTAATGTCTCCCATTTCATTTCTTATTTGGTTTATTTGCGTCCCCTCCTGTTTTTCTTTTGTCAATTTGCCCAGTAGTTTGTTGATTTTATTGATCCTTTCAAAGAACGAACTTTAGGTTCTGTTGATTCTTTCTATTGTTTTTCTATTCTCTGTTTCATTTATTTCTGCTCTGACCTTTATTATTTCCTTTCTTCTGGTGGCTGTGGGCTTCTTTTGCTGTTCTCTTTCTATTTGTTTGAGTTGTATAGCTAATGTTTTGATTTTATCCCTTTCTTCGTCATCTATTGCTATAAATTGACATCTGAGCACTGCCTTTGCTGCATCCCAAAGGTTTTGGTATGATGTGTTTTCATTCTCGTTTGATTCTAGGATTCTTTTTTTTTAATTCCATTTTGATTTCTTCTATTACCTGGTGGTTTTTAAGCAAGGTGTTGTTCAGTTTTCATGTATTTGATGTTTTTCCTTGCTCTTCCCGTTATTAATTTCTACTTTTATGGTGCTGTGATCAGAGAAGGTGCTTTGTATTATCTCGGTATTTTGGATTTTGCTGAGGGTTGCTTTGTGCCTAAGATATGGTCTATTCTGGAGAATGTACCATGTGTGTTGGAAAAGAATGTGTACTTTGCTGATATTGGGTTCATTGTTCTATATATGTCTATGAGGTCAAGTTGGTTGACTGTGGCCTTTAGACCTTTTGTATCTTTGTTGAGTTTCTTTCTAGATGTTCTGTCCTTTATTGAGAGTGGTTTGTTGAAGTCTCTTACTATTTTTGTGTAACTGTAAATTTCTTTTTTCAGTGCTGTTAGAGTTTGTTTTATGTATTTTGGAGCCCTGTCATTGACAGCATAGATATTTATTATGGTTATATAGTCATGGTGGATTGTCCGTTTAATCATTATGTAATGTCCTACTTTGTCTTTTATGGTGGATTTTGTTTTAAAGTCTATTTTATCTGAGATTAGTATTGCCACTCCTGCTCTTTTTTGATTGATGTTTTGTCCATCTGTTGATTTTTAATATATTTATATCTTTGTTTCTAAGGCATGTCTCTTGTAGGCAGCATATTGATGGGTCCCTTTTTTTTTTTTTTAAATCCATTCCGTCACTCTCCGTCTCTTTATGGGTGCATTTAAGCCATTTACACTCAGTGTGATTATTGATAGGTGTGAGCTGTCCTTTTGTAGTCCTTTTTTGTGATGCTGACATTTTCTTTGTTCCTCTGCCTTCTGTGCTGAATTCCTTTTGTTTGTGAATTTTTTTCGTTTCTTTCATTTTTGTAGATTTTGTGTTTACTAAGACTTTGTTTTTCTTCTTTATTTTGATGAGTAGGTTTGTTAAGTTTCTTTATGGTTACCTTGAAAACATATTTTTAAGTGTTGGGAGTGATAATGGGATATTGTCAACATCCTTATGGAGTTTAAGATCAAGTAAGAGAGATAACATACCCAAATAAAGACAATACAAGGTGAAGTAAATTGATAGTAAAAGCACTGGGGTTGGAATCAGAAGATGTGGGTTCTAACCTTACTTTGGCTTCTGCCCAGCTGTGTAACTTTGGAAATGTCAGTTTACGATTGTGGGCTTTAATTTCCTCACTTGCAAAATGCTAATAGCAGAACTGAATGAGACCAGGGATCTCATTTGTAAACCGGCACAGTGGTTAAAGTGCTCTGCTGCTAACCAAAAGGTCAGTAGTTCAAACCCAACAATCGCTCCACAGGAGAAAGATGTGGCAGTCTGCTTCCATAAAGATCACAGCCTTGGAAACCCTATGGGGCAATTCTATTCTGTCCTATACTGACTCTATGAGTTGGAATAGACTTGACAGCAGTGGGTTTGGTTTTTTTAGTGCTTTTCACCTGTAAAGCTAGTACCTGTGATTCCAAAGGAAGAAGTCATCATTTCCTGTTGGGGAGACCTAGGAAGGCTGATGGAGGAGGAGAAATTATCCTGACTTTTCAAGGCGGGATTTGTCACTATGAGCTTATAGAGAAAGGACCTGCTGGGTGGCAGGAACTGAGTGATCCATGTTGGGGAGATAAGAGAGGGTAAGGGAACAAAATGATAGGTGAACCCAGCACCCAGATCTTGATTTCTGATACTGTTCTCTAAGGAAAGGAACAAGAGTTCCTTGGAGAAATAACTGATTCTAAGGTTGGAGCTTTTTTTATTCCATTTTTGATTTCTTCTATTACCTGGTGGTTTTTAAGCAAGGTGTTGTTCAGTTTTCATGTATTTGATGTTTTTCCTTGCTCTTCCTGTTATTAATTCCTACTTTTATGGTGTTGTGGAAATAAAAGATAAGCCTGAAGTATCTTGTAGTGCTTGAAAGTAAGGAAGTACTAAAAGAGCCAGACAGATGGGGCATGTCAAAGGGACACAGGAGGCAAATTGAAAGAGCTCTCGATGGCCAAGGCTGGAGCAATTAGAGCAACAAAACGGATAAATAATGTATTGGATTATAACCCAAAGAATAAAATAAATATCATGAGTGTATACTGATGTAAATTAATGATTGAATAAATATATAAATGGGGAAAGGGGTAAATCTTCCGTATAGAAAAATTCCAAATAATTTATGTAGATATTCCTTCCTCCAGAAGATGGAGTTTAGTTCCCCTCCTCACTCTTCCCTGCCTTGAATGGGGGCTGTACTTAGTGACTTGCTTCCAAAGAGAGGAGTGTGGAAAGGGAGAAGAAAAGTAACTTTACACTGAAAAAACCTGGCAAACATTACGTTGGCCTGATGATCAAGGTTAGCCCATCAGCAATAAGTCATGCTGATAGCATCTACCCTTGATATGATATGATGAAAACGGCACTTCACCTGTGTGGCGTTCTTACCCAAAACTCGCAGAATAACCATAAGAAAATTATGATAGACCCAAATTGAGGGACATTCTACAAATACCTGACCAGTACTCCTCAAAACAGTCAAGATCATGGAAAAACAAGAAAAGTCTGATAAATTGTCACAGAACAGAGGAGACTAAAGAGACATGACAGCTAACTGCAATGTGATATCCGGGTTGGGATCCTGGAGCAGAAACAGGAAATTAGTGAAAAAACTAGTGAAATCTGAATACAGTGTGGTGTTTAGTTAATAATAAACAAGTGGTGTTTCTTAGTTGTGACAAAAGTACCATGGTGACACAGGATGGTAACAATTGGGTAAACTGGGTTAGGAGTATAGGAAACTCTGTACTATCTTCGTAAATTTTTTTGTAAGCATAAAACTATACTGACATAAAAAGTTTATTAAAAAAAAAAAAAGACAGATGAATGAATCCTGCATAATTCATTGTAGAAGGGATGAAAAATTCAATAATAACTTTGATTGAAGGTACTCCAAGGGGATGACAGTTGCAAGGAATGAACTGATTGGACAGAATTCCTACACTGGGCCACTGAATATTTTGACTCTCATATCCCTTTGTTGTATTTGTTATTGAAAGCTGGTTCCCCCCACTCCCCGCTGAGAAAATTAACCTGGAAAAATATACAGAGACACACATACGCAGACACACAAAATCCTTTCAGGCAGACAAAATCCTTCTAGACATTTCAATCAATATTTCCTTATAACACTTCAATATGTAATTAGACAAAATTTTCTGGACCCTCATCTCTGGGACCAGCTTTTCCTTTTTGGAAGTGTGAGGATAAAATATGACAGAGATTCTTCTGTAAGCTCAAGTTAACATTTTATACTACCTTCCGTTCATGCTCTCTTTGGAGCCCCTGATTCCTCCATCAAAATATCTACTTACCCTTAAATTAAGGGTATGTTTTAACAGAAAATGTAAGGCAAGATATTTGTTCCCTTAGTCCCACTACCTTACCACCAAAAGTTTTCAATTCCTTCATGGTTCCTTCCTCTGAACCTCTGAATCAACCCCAAAGTGTAACTACCATCATAGAATACGTTCACCTTTTTCTTCCAAGAAGGAAAGACTCAATTTACATTTACTTAATTTACATTTACAGGTATGCCTGTTTACTAGTTGGCCAATGATTAAAGTTAACTCAGGGCCTTTTTGGTTTTCAAAGACTTTATTTGATAAGCACATTTTGACTTTGCTTTTCCATTTTCTTGTTTCTGTGCCTGAGAGGCAGGGCCGGCTGCATAATATAAGAGACTTAGTGCAAAGTGAAAATGTGAAGTCCCTTTCTTCAAAAACTATGAAGACTTTCAAGAGAGCGACAGCACAGCATTAAACCAAGTGCGGGTCCTTCTAAGCTCTGGGCCCTGTGTGACAGCAGCAGTCACTCTCCCAAGAAGCTGCCCTGGCTGAGGGGACCTTAGGTTGGGGGCTATCAGTGTACTCCTTCACCCTCACTCCAGAAGAAAAGGGTGGGAAGGACTTTAGACTCCACTTCCATTGTTCATTTTGAGAGGCTAGAAGGAGTCGGAGAACCAGAGTGCCCTTAGTCTAGCAGCTCAGCTGAATCCTTGCTATCAGAGAGGCTGGGAGCTGTTCAGAGATGGGGCAGGACAGCCTGAAATCAAATTTCTATAGACACAGGGGCAGATTATCCAATAAGCAAGGTAAGCACAGGCTTACCTGTGCTTACTTACTAATCTGTAGTGAACACTTTCACATGGGTTTGTTTCACCACATCACATCAAAGTGAAAGCCATGTGAAAGTGTTCACTACAGATTAGTAAGTAAGCTCAAGTAGGCCCGTGCTTACCTTGCTTATTGGATAATCTGCCCCTGTGTAGACAGGTGACAGCACCTTCTTCACCACACCAGCGAGAGAAGGAGAGGGATGGATGACACTGGTGCCTCTGCTGCTCCTCCAGAGAGAATCTCATTGTGATGAGAAAAGGCATCTTCCTTGGGTCTGTTTCACAACTTTAAATGAACTTTTACAGCGTTTTCTCAAAACCTAGTATTTCTCTGGAGCAAGTAGTTTGACATTTGTTGTAATGTGACGGTGGGGGCCATAAACAGGAGTTCATGGGTGATCCCACGTCAATTTTTAAAAATATTTTATTGTGTTTTAGGTGAAAGTTTACACATCAAATTAGATTCCCATTCAACAATTCATACACACATTGTTCTGTGACATTGGTTAGAGTCCCCGCACTGTGGCAACACTCTCACCATTTCCACCTCGCCTGCACCATTTCCATCCATTCAGTTTCCCTGCCCCTCATCGCCTTCTCATCTTTGCTTTTGGGTAAATGTTGACATTTTGGTCTCGTATAGTTGACTGTTTAAAGGAGCACATTCCTCACGGGTGTTATTGCTTATTTTACGGGCCAATCTATTATTTGGCTGAAAGTCCACATCAATTTTTATAAATTCAGTCAGTTTACAAAGGTGCCTAAATCCATAACAGGTCGGAACGGCCATCTCTTATGCAGTCCTGCCCACATTTTCCCAACTGAAAAGTGACGATGATGATTTCTTATTTGATAATCATTTGACAATAATAAGCACACTCATAGGGATAAGAATTCAGAGTGTTCTAAACCCCAACCATTGCCCACGTGCAGAATTTCTCCTGCCTTCATAACTGGGGTCACCTCTGTCCTCCCCTGTAGCTGTCTCCATGCATTTTTCTCACTAGATTCAGGACCCTTTCTATGGTGATATCACAGCAAGACCGTCTATGGCTCCAGGCTCCATCCCACCTCTTTATCCTGTGTCAAGCTGGCACACACGATAGGCACACATGAAATGCTTGCTGATGGAACAAATAAATTAACCAATCCCATTTCTTTCTTGCAAGCAGCTGTGTAAGCACTTTTCTATTAACCTTGCAATGGCCCTGAGCTGTGGGTAGGCAGAAAGAAAGCTCAGTTCGCACAAAGAAACAGTGGTCTGGTAAGCTAAATGGATGACCCAGAATAACACAGCAGATTGAGACAGGAGCCAGGGCTGCAGACTCAGCCTCCTGCTTCTCCTCCATTGCTCTTGCCTATAGACAGAGCCTTTGTCTCTGGTTAAATAATCAAACAGTTGAAGCAACAAATGTTGGCTATAAAGTCTCCTGGTTAATTAAGGAACTTGCTAACTAAGAGTAGAATCAAAAGTATTTCACAATTTACTGTTAACCTCTCTGGGGAAGACAGGTTTAGAAACAAGATGTTAAAACCTTCAGTGAGATAGAGGAGAAAAATACTAATGGGAAGCCAACCTATGCTTAGGTATTGAAACTTCCCTGACTAGCTGCACTTCTCTGATTTTTTTTTTTTTTTTTTTTGTAAACAACACATAAAAGCCAGGAACAGTATTGTCCAGGATTAGTAACTCAATTTTCTATGAGCTTTAAGAAACATTAAAAAAAAAAGAAAGAAACTGGAGGGTAGTTTGAGGAAATAAAAGTGTTAACCTCATGACAAAAGAGGTCAGTGGTAGTTCTAGGTGTCTACAAAAGGGGAACTCATATAGCCTTGTTATAAGGAAAAGCAAAAGGAGAACCAAGCTGTGACTGTGCCCTGAGGGGGCAACAGAAAGGCCACAGCTTATTAAAAAAAAAAAAAAAAGTTAACCGAAGAAGCCAGTCATCATGGGAGAGTGTACTAGGGGGAAAAAGAGAGACTCGGGGGAAAAGAATGAAATTCTCATGCTTAGTTTCTGAAAGGAAATTTAGTATATATGGGAAATGTTTTTTGATTCTTTTTAATTTGGTGGTCGAAAGTAATTGGAAGTAGAAAAATGACCCAGAATTTTGCAAAATAATAAAGGGCACCACCCTTTTTGGTGATGGATAATCAGTGCCCCGGTAGAGGACCGCATGACTTCAGGGGAGACCCAGTAGTTATGTGACAGTGGGGATTTCACCATTGTTTACCATCTTATTATCAGACAACGTTACAGTCCACATTATACAGTATAGTTTGGCTCTCAAATCTAATGTTGTTGTTATTGTTAGCTGCCTTAGAGTTGGCTCCCGACTCATGGGCTCCTATGCACTATGGGATTGGACCATTGTGATCCATAGGGTTTGCATTCATTGATTTTTTGGAAGTAGATCCCCAGACTTTTTTTCCTAGTCTGTCTTAGTCTGAAAGCTCCACTGAAACCTGTTCAGCATCACAGCAGCACGCAAGCCTCCAGTGACAGACGAATGGTGGCTGTGCTTGAGGTGCACTGGCCAGGAATTGAAGTCGGGTCTCACGCATGGCCGTCAAGAGTTCTATGGCTGAACCACCACCGCCCTCCCCAGATCTAATAGCTGTGTTTTTCTGTCCGTGTTAAAGGAAAATAATTAACATCTTTTATTTATGGGCAGGGTTGAGAAGTGAACTTTCAGTTGGGGATTGAAATACAGAAAGTTCTGTAAACTTTTCTGTGTGGTCTTTCAGGTATTCCTTTCACTTTTGCCCGTAAGTCTTTTTCTTTTTACTTAGCAGATCTGCTGCTTGAGAAGAACCTGAGTCAAAAGAATTACTGCCTGACCCTCTAGGCATAAGAGATAGAAGTTTGCGGATGTTCTCAGTTCTGATGGTCAAAGGGAAGGAGGCCTGCAAGGAAGCTGGTTTGGAAAATTTAAAAGGTACTAGAAAAAATCAGAGAAGTTTAGAGAAGTAATGGCTCCTCTCAAGAGTATGAGGACGATGACCTTCCCTGTCTCCTTCTAGCTTGGTGCTGTGTCTGTGATGGGTACAAACACTTTCTTCAGTTGGGGTTGAAGTGGGAGGAAATTAGCTCTCCCCTCTTGGTTTGCTAGCAGGGAAGCCTTGATGGACACTGTAGTTCTGGTAAAATAAAGCTCAGCTTTGAGCTCATGTTTTACAACTAAGACTTGCTTCCATTCTAGCTTCATGTCCCTTCTCAGAGGTCCTAAACACTGTTGGGAGTCCCTGGCAGTGCAAACAGTTAACACACTCAGCTGCTAACTGAAAGGTTGTTCAAAGCCACCCAGAGGTGCCTCAAAAGAAAGGCCTGGCTATCTACTTCCTAAAAATCAGCCTTTGAAATCCCTATAGAGCACAGTCCTACTCTAACACACGTGGGGCAGCCATGAATCTGAGATGACTCAATGGCAACTTGCTTTAAAGACTTTTGATGCCTATGTGTGTGATGCTTGTGTGTTAGAATGTGAAAGGGGGGTAGATGTAACTGTGGTGGCAGGTGGAAGCCTACTTAGACTGGAGTCATTCTTCGCTCAGGAGACCTCATATAATGAAGTAACCAAGATTCCACTTTTTGAGCTTCTCACTTGGGCTAGAGTAGGATTCAAAGAACAAGGCTTCCTTTCCAGTCAGAAGTCTGAGAGCTTTTGGTAGGTACGGCCTTATACTACCTTTCTTTGGCTCATTTGAGCTTTTGTAAAAGTTCCTTTAGAGTAAACCATCTGCATCATGGTAGGTTGGTACATAGATGGGTGCCACTGACTTTATCCTGGGCAGCTCAAGACGGAATCTTATGTTTTGGAAGTAAAACTTATAAATGAAGGTTCATCATATACTTCAAACCAAACGGGAAAACCAGCTTCTTTTCTTGGATTATTTTTTATTTTCTTCTTTTTTGGGGGAGGTGGGGGTCTGGAGATACGAAGCATCTTTCGTGAAATTCAAATCTGATGAAAGGTACTCTCCAATTAAAAAAGTGGAAGATGATGCTAGAAATCCCCTCTTCTATAAGTGTTTCTGACCGTGTCTTTCTGAGCTCCCCCTGACTTCCAAAACACCAAACACCACCAGAAGAAAACACCCATGAGCCTCTTGCTTCTTAACATTTAAGGCTGCTGTCTCCCTGGGGTAATTCATGCAGGATTTAACAGTCTGATTCAGAGAACTCGTCTTCGTCTAGATTTCATGGCACACCAGGTACAGGGCTATTGAAACACACAAGCTGAAGCGTAGTCAGAGACAAGTTTGGTTGGAGAAACTCTCAAGCAGAAAGTCCTGCTTTAAGAAAAAAGAAAACCCTAGAGATTTCAATCCTCTTTCTCCTTGTTGCAGAAAGGGGTGGGAGGTGGGGTGGGGGTGGGGGGACATAAAATGGTGATGAATGAGCAGTGATCTCATGAGTAAATTTAATTTGACCCTGAGGAATTTATTAACTTTTTATCTGTTGAAGTTCTTACCTGAGATCTAAGGGTCTTCTTCACTAATACGCATGAATTGGGGTGGGTGGAGGTGGGAGGTACAGTAGCCATCAGCCTCAGTAATCAAGAAAGCTCAGAACTGAACAGGGAATAAAATGTGGCTCTGTATGTAAGTGTCTTCTGTTATCTGTCTGCTTGATATTCCAACTTCCCATTGTTCTCTCTGCTAGATTGTACCTCTGACCCACCACCTGATCACTCTTTAAGTTTCTCTGTTCTTAAATTCCTCTGGAAGTGAGTCTCCCAGAAGGGCAGGCCAGTAGCTCTGAAGTCTGGTCAGCTTGCCCCTACGTTCTCTTAGTCAGAAAGTGGTGGAGATAACAGTCGTGGCCACCCGCCCAGCCCGACCCTGGTGGAGCCGACCTGACTTTGTGTGCTAAGGGGCTGGCTGGCCGGTGTCTGGCAAGAACAATAAGGAAGAGGGACCCCAGAGGTAGATCAATCAGGTCATGCAAGCTCTGGCCAGCAGGACTCCTGGCTGATTGCTCAACTCTTCCCTTTCTTCCACTCCAAGCGACAAAAAGGTCACATTTGTCATTACAAAATTCTCCTCCAGTGGCCCCCTCCCCCAGACCCCTCATAGCAGCTGCAGCGTCTCTGTGTAGATCCAGAAAGGACTCACCCTTTGGTTTTTGAGTTCGGTGACTTTCCTAAGAATGCCTCCCTTGTTGACTAGTCTAGTGTGCATGCTGTGTGCAGGTGAGGGGCACCAATAACAGGGGCAGAGAGAGTCCTCCAACTCTCTCCATCTCAGTGAGGAGGCAGTTGCCAGGCAAAAGCGAAAACGCACTTCCTTTGGAGACACAGGAAGGGCCTGGGCATTGGAAAGATGAAAGGTGCAATATGTAAACGGGTTTCATCTTTAAGCAGAAAGCATTTAGCAGATGTCATTTGGAGGAGGGGGAGATATTATGCCAATTAAGTCAAGACAATAGCATCTTGTTCCCCCTGCAGTGAACCCTGATAAAATTGCCTGTCCAGGGGTAGGAAAGTATTTCATTGTTGTACCTTTGAAAAAGGATAATCCTTTCTGTATTTCCTCTCTAGGGGAGGGTGTCCTTTGTTCTTGTGCCTCTGACCCACAACTACTACCCACATTCAGTTTCAGGGGGAAGAACTTGGTAGTTTTAAAAAAACGAGAGTGTGATTAAATGACGGAGCTGTTAGACAAGGAAAAAACATAAAGGACCAATCACAGGGGCTGTTTGATCAATAAGCCAGGAGCAATACTACGATGATCTCATTCTGGGCTCCCCTTCCCTAATACCTCCCCTCCTTCTCTGGGGAATTCCTGGGTGGACCCTTCAGAGCAGACTTTTGCAGGGTGTCCATACTGACAATGGGTGGACTTGTGACTCTGGAGAAGATTTTTTAGTTTTGGGAGGTCACAAGTTACCACTCTGATGACCTCACTCAAGGACAGGAAGTATAACAGGGGAAGTATGTTGCTTCCACAGAATCACAAAGCTATGATGTTGGAAGGAATCTTAAAGCTTATGGAACCTAACATCTCCATTTTACAGATGAGAACTCTGAGGCTGGGACAGAATGAGTGACTTTCCCAAGCTAAATGAGTCTAATGTGCTTTCATTGGCCTAGCCATGACCTCTTCTTTCATTTCATTCATCTCTTTCAGAATGGAAAACAGCAGTACTGGGGGGGGTAGGTGGGAGGGCAGCGGGCAGCTGGAGAAGGGGTGGTGGTTGTTGTTAGTTGCCATCGAGTCGGCTGTAACTCGTGGCAACTCTATGTACAAAAGAACAAAATGGTGCACAATCCTGGGCCATCTTCATAGTCATTGGTATGCTTGAGTCTATTGTTGCAGCCACTGAGTAATTTGAGTGCCTTCCGCCTAGGAGGCTTACCTTCTAGAACTGTATCAGACAATATTCTGTTGTGATCCATAGGGTTTTCACTGGCTGATTTTCTAAAGTAGATCACCAGTCCTTTCTAGACTCTCTTAGTCTGAAAGCTCTGTTGAAACCTGTCCACCATGGATGATGATGCTGGTATTTGAAATACTGGTGGCATAGCTTCCGGCATCAAAGCAACATGCAAGCCACCACAGTACAGCAACTAACAGAGGGGTGGTAGGAAGAAGCAGTTATTAGCACAGCAGTGGTAACAGCCCCAAACTGCTCTGAATTATGGATAA
This sequence comes from Dugong dugon, assembly GCA_030035585.1. Classification (NCBI taxonomy): domain Eukaryota; kingdom Metazoa; phylum Chordata; class Mammalia; order Sirenia; family Dugongidae; genus Dugong; species Dugong dugon. Next base: position 56,815,578 of record CM057466.1, read on the forward strand.
TGTTCTTACTACTCATTAGAGATCTAAGTAAGGCACGAAATAGCCTAACCAGAGTTGATAGCTTCTCTATGCAGTTTGAACCACTCCCATTTTCTGAATCTTACAGAATTTCAGGTTGCCTTAAACTACCAGGAAAAATTGTTTTAAGGCCCCAACACAACATTGCAATGCACCACCACCTTAACCACCTTGGACTTTCCTCCCCCTGGCATGAGACTAGACTGCATTTCAGGAGGTGAAAGATCAGCATTTTATCATTCATTAAAGCACTCAACAACCCAGAAATAAACATGGATGCTAATGTGGATTTGAGAACAAGTCTAATAAACGTGGTGAAAACAAACAACATCCTTTCATAAATTTAATGGAGCGTGACTCTGTGTTTATCTTGTGCCATGTACTTGAGATTACCCCATTCGAAGAAGAAAACACTTGATTAATGCAGGGAGTCTATTTTGTAATCCTCACTGGTTGGAAAATACTTTTCTACTTCCTGCCATGCCCTTCTTTGCTTCTCTAAAGAAGGTACTGATGGTGTACTTTATAATAGTGACAATATAGCAATTTCTAGTGAGAATTCCAGAAGATTCCATAGTTGCAGCCATTCTTCCATTTTGTAGTTAAAAAAGAATTCCATGTTCTTTTTCTTCCACTCTGTGACTGAAGAGTTTTGCTTTGAGTGTTATGACGTCTACCAATAATAACAACAACAGTAATAATGACAACAAAATACATCTAAGATATATTGAAGTACTAGACAAAGCACTTTCTTCAAGTTATTTAGCCACAACAATCCTATAAGGTAGTTACCATTAGCATTTCTACGTTAAGGATGAAAAGCTAAGGTTCAGAGTTAGGTGTCTTACTCAAGGTTGATACAGTGAGTAAATGGTGGAGATAGGATTCAAGATCATGTCTGCCTGACTTCCGCTCTCACTTGAATGAATATGTCCACCCTGCACAACATTAAGGCATTAAATGAAGGGCGTTCATCTTACACGTTCATTTACTGAGTTCAAATATAAATAGAGCATCTTCTGGGGCCAGGCATCATTCTAGGTGCTGAGATACAGGACCAAAGCAGACAAACATCCCAGTCCTTGTAGAGCTTACATTCTAGTGAGGTCTAGTGAGATGAAATGTAAAATCAAGAAGATAAATTATTGCATATATACTAGTTAAATGGTAGCATTAGGAAATGCATATAAAGAATATGAGAGTCTCAGCTGCAATTTTAAGTAGGATCCTTGGGGAAACCTTCACTAAGAAGGTGAGATTTTAAGAAAGAACTACGGAAGTAAGGGAGTGAGCCACATGGCTATCTGGGAAAACAGTCATCCAGGCAGAGGCGACAGTAGGTGCAAAGGCCCTGAGGTGGGTCTGTGCTTGAAATGACTGAGAAACAGCAAGGACGCCAGTGTGGCTGCAGAAGTTCTGAGCAAGGGAAAGAACAGTAGATGAAATTAGGAGGAACATGGAGGCTAGATGGTATAAAGCCTTGTAGAACATATAAGGACTTCATCTTTTACTCAGAATGCGATGGAGAGCCATTGGAGAACGACGAGAGAGAAGTGACAGGAGCTGACTCAAGTTTTAAAAGGATCCCTCTGGCTGCTGTGTTGAGAGAGACTAAAGAGGGCAGGGCAGAAGTAGGGAGACCAGTTAGGAGACTATTGCAGTAGACCAGGTAAGTAAGAGATAGTGATGGCTTGGACCAGGACAGTAGAGATGGATGTACTGAGGAGTGGATGGGTTTTGAAAATGGAAGCAAATCAGAATCTGCATGTGAGTTATGGGATGTAGGATGTGAGATACAAGCATTAGGATGCCTCTGAGGTTTTCATTTCGAGTGGGTCCCAGAAGAGGAGTGATGAGGCAGTGACTTAAAGTCAAACCAAGAAGGTGTTTTACTGTGGAAAGATCATAAAGAAGCTTGAGGAGGGAAAAGGCATAGATAACACCCACACTTCTATTTATAATAGGTCTGGAAACTGAGCTTTGGGGAAGCCCAGGCTCTGTGAGTACCTTCTACTCCACGCAGTCAGCCTATGGATGAGCAGGAGACGTAAGAGGGGGCTTCTGAGGGTGTACTTGGTGAATGCAAATGAAACAGGAGGTAAAATGCTACAAAAATAATGCCTTTCTCTCAGTCTTTTTCCTTCTGGAAAAAGCCTGTCTAACCCAGCCTGCAGGAAGAACATTTGTCACAAACCTCTATTACACAGGAACCTCCAATTGTGACTGTATGGGGACAGGCCAGTTAGTGGATTGTGGAGATGAGTATTCTGAGGGTGAGGGTGGATCCTGAGATATGCAAAGCCTGATTTTAGTGGAGATATGCTTATCAGACCAGAATCTTCCCAGATCCTGGAGGAAGTAGGGAATAAAGGATGGGGGAAGGGTTAGGGATAGCTGGAGTGGAGCAGAAGGAATGACCTTTGTCTCCTTTGGGAGGCTGAATTTAGGGGCCACTGGTAACAGCGAAGATGAATACTCTGAAAGCCAAGGCCTGGGGTGCAGGAGAAGGGGGCCATCTTTAGGGATTAGAAAACTCCATCGTGCTTGATATTCAGTTTTTAGGACGTGCTCGTCTTCTATCTCCACTCCCCTCCTTCTCCCCTCTAAGTTCTCTAGGATGCACTATTGATTTTAAAATTGAATTTTACTTCTTCGAGGATAATGGGAGAATTTCTTGACACTTAGGTGGGATAATTGCCAAACTCTGGGGTGTCTCAAGGCTGGAAAACTCTGGAGAGACCAGTGGTCAATGGTATAATGCTAAGAATAATTCCATAAAACTTACCTTTATGGAATGCTTACTATATGCCAGATTCTGTGCCAGGCAACTAGAGCACGTGTTCTCATTAAATCGTCACACAATCTTAGGACACAAGTGCTATTATTATCCATGTTTTGCAAATAAAGAAATGGAGACTTGGAAAACTAGATAATTTGCCCAATCTTGTTGCGCTAGTAAGATGGAAATCTGAGAGCCTAACCTAGGTCCTCTAGGTAGCTCTAAAACCTGTTCTTTCAATCACTATGGGGATCAGTGGGGACACACAAAAGGGGGAAACTGAAGGGATTTCTTTGGGAGGAGAAATTTCTTTGCTCTGCATTCTCATAAATCATAAAGGGCTGAGAGCCAGTTAACCTTGGTTTCAAATTAAAGTTGTTACTTTTCTCAACATTTGACTCAGAAAGAAACACCTACCTTCTTCCTTCTTGGAGTAATTTAATTTTCACATTATACTTGAAGGGATATCCTCTATGTACCTAATGCTTTCCTGTTCGGTCTTTTCAGACTGTGAATCTTGTATATTTTATATACACAAAGGTGACTTTTCCTTCCTTTAATGACCAGCGCTTATCAGCACAAGCAACCGATACTGAGCTCATAAATATGTCACTCTGAGTTCAGTCTCAGCCCTTCTCTTTCATGAGAATATTTCTTGTGTGACATTTTCTCTCCCCTTTCTTTTCCTAACCCCATGGAGATGTACTCGGGGCCCAGAAGCACCCTTGCACTATGTTTTGGTCTCACTCCCCATTGGCAAATGTAAATAAATGAGTGGCCAGTGCTTACACACCAAGTTCATTTCAGCAGGAGCCCGCAGACAATATAAATCGAGGCCCGTGGAGCCAGCGCCTTCCGATTCCAATTAAATATTTCCTGTAAGTCTGTGCCAATTGTGCATCTTGTAAGAACATTTGAAAGCAGAAGTTGAACTCACAAGGACCTCATTGCCTCAAAAACCTGTTTCCTGTTTGACAAGACTTTACTAGTAGAAGCAAAGTAGCACATTCAGCAACAAAAGTCATTGTTCGAATTTCAGATGTGCAAAGGTGGTGGTTTCCTCTCCTGGGTACTCACTATCATGGCCTCTTTGAGATGCAGATTTCTCTCTTCCAGATAAAGTCTCTGTGAACATTAGAACCCTATTCCAAAGGGCCCTAATGACATTTCCTGGGTTACAGGAAATATTTGCTTATCTCCCTATCAGTCTATCCTACCTTGTGTTATCTTGTACAGCTTGAGAAGCTCTTCAAGACATCCCTGTAGATGTTACTATCTCCATTTTACAGATGAGGAAACTGAGACGCGGGATATGTATTTATGTTTATTAAGTCTTGTATAAAGTACAGTAGATTTTCAGGGACTAGGTGTTAAAGGGTCTACTCTACCTCTTGTATCATGACTTTGCATCAGTTACTAAAATGCTTGTTTGTTTTCCCCATCCATAAAATGGGGTGAATGCCAGGAGGATTTTTTTTCAAATTTTTTAATTGAGATAAAACATATATAACTCAAAATTTTCCATTTTAGCTATTTTTCAGTGTATATTTCAGTGGCATCAAGTACAGTCACAATGTTGTGCAACCATCACCACTATCTAGTTCTAAAAGTTTTTTCATCACCTCAAACAGAAACTCAGTACCCCTAAAGCGATAACTTCCCAGTCCTCCTCCTCCCAGGCCCGGGTAACCACTAATAGATTTTGTCTCTATGCATTTGCCTATTCTAGGTATTTCATGTAAGTGTGATCGTACAATATTTGCCCTTTTATGTCTGACTTATTTCACTTAGCACAATGTTTTCAAGGTTCGTCCATGTATGGCATGTATCAGAACTTCACTTCTCTTTATGGAACATAATATTCCACTGTGCCTGTAGGAATTTGACATTAAATATGAATGACCTTTAAGTTGGCCATTAGAAAAGCACTATATAAACACAAAGCAATAGTATTATTAGCGTATACCATGGACTGCCAGAAGAACGAAGGACAAAGTCTCGCTTACTTTGGTTGTGTTATCGGAAGGAACCAATCCCTGGAGAAGGACATCATGCTTAGTAAAGTAGAGGTTCAGTGAAAAAGAGGGAGACTCTCAAGGACATGAACTAACACAGTAGCTGCAATAATGGGCTCAAACAGACCTGCTATTGTGAGGATGGCGCAGGTCTGGGCAACTTTTCGTTCTGTTGCCTATGAGTTGGAACCTAACAACAAGAAACAAGAACGACATTTATCATAGCTTAAAAAAGCAAACAAACACATCATCTTAGGACTGAAATTCAAAGCACTCCATGATCTGGCCCTAGTTTACCAGCCTTATTTCCAACCATGGTTCCATTCTCCCATGCTTCCATCCCTCCCCAACCCTCACATAATTCCTTTCTTTGAATTTTTTCCTCTGGATCTTTGGCCCCATGGTTCCTTCCACCTGGGACACTCCCTACTCTGATCCTATAACTTCCATGAGGCTTTGTCAGCACCCCTTGGGAATCAGGCTGATAATATAGTACTAGCTTCAGAACTGGGTAGATGTGCATTTGAACCCTAGTGTACTATCAGTGTGACCTTAGGCAAGTCAGTTAGCCTCCCTGAGCTTTAATGTGCTCATTTCTAAGATGGGCTAACACCTTTTACCTCACAGTAGTATGAGGACTAAATGGGATAACACCGGAAAAATACATGGCCCAGGACAAGCTCATAGTACTCTTGAGCCCTACTCCCATCCCCTCGGTTAAAATTCCTCTCTCCCTCCTTTGTGGTGTGACTGCGCTTTGCTTGTAAGTCCACTACTACGGGATTCACAAACTTCTAACTTGTGTTATAGTCCCTTGGGTAAGCATCTGCTGCCCGCACGAAACTATGGGCTCTTTATGAACCAGGAAAATACCGGATTCATTTTTGTGTCCACCCTTCTCCTTGTCTCTCATAGTGAGTCCTATCAACCAGCATTCCTAGATGTGATTACCTTGTGGGCTGGGCTGGTGATTAATACACATTAATACTCATTGGCTAATTTGTAGAGCATGGGGTGCTTACCCATACAGTGGATAAATGAGTCAGAGACAGGGCCTGGGCATTGCTGAACTCATCTCTTAACTATGCCTCCAAACTGCCTTCTCTTACCTCATCAGCTTTGCGCAAATCTAATTAAGCAAACTTCCTACATGACCATGTGAGTATAATTTGATAAAATGAAATTTGACAGACATAAAATATTAATGCTATGAATGGCTAGGTCCTACATTGAAGGCAATGTATTAGGCCCTTGACTCGCATTATTTTATTTGATCTTTTAACAATCCTGAGAGCTGGTATTGTTTTCTCTATTTTACAGCAAAAGGATGCTTAAACAGTGCTTGTGATATCCTATACTAGGTTCTAGAAGTACCTGTTAATCAACACCAAGCTCCTGCTTGTTAAGATCACAGCATAGTGGCAGAGACAGACAAACAGATCATTAAATGCATCCTGAGGTTCATAGACTAAGTTACAAAGTGAGGACCCAGAGAGGAGAATTATGAACGATGCTGGGAATGAGAAATTATCAGGAAAAGAAGTAATCTCTGAACAGAATCCTGAAGGATGAGAGTTCAGAAGACAGACAAAGGAGAAAGGGCAATTCTAGGCATAGGGAACAGTGTGTTCGAGGTTATGGTGTAGGGCCTATTCAGTTGTGTAGGGCCTATTCAGAGAAGACAAAACTTAGGCTGGGGCAGGACTGTATGCCATGCAGAAAAGTTTGACCTTCTTTCTGTTGGCAATGGGGAGCTATTGAGGGTTTTACACAGAGGAATTTCTTTGTTGTTTTAGGCCAGTCACTTTGGTGGCGCTGGAGTGGGAGAGAGGGGAGCCAGTTAGGAGGCAATGATATGTCCTGAGCATGTTAGCTGTAAAGTTATGTCCATGTTAAATGTTATTCCAATAAAAGGATGAATGAGCTGTTGTTACTATCATCACTAGATATTAGCAAAATTAAGCTTTCCGTTTCAATGCTTATTTCTTCTTTGATAACATTGAGAGGAGGGAGACGTGCTGCATATCCAAAACACTTCCCTTCAGGGGCAAAGGATCTTGGAGACGTATGGTAATTGTTAATCTTTTGAATAATTGTGTTTCTTTTACTAGTGAAAATACAGCTGTCTGGGGTGCAATGTATTAGGTAGTGTATCTCAGGACAATTTCCCCACCTCCTCTGCTTAGCACCCAGCCATCCCCAGCCAGATGCAGGCAGAGCCCAGCCCCACACACCCAAACTAATTCAACTTACAGACACATAGTAGGTATGAAGTGCGTCTTCTGTGCGTATGCATTTATACGTATTTTAAATGGGGTGGGGAAGAATATGCAGGACCGGGGTAGAGGAGATACTTTGAGAACTTTAATTGTGCCCAGAGTTTCAAAGGATTTGTTTTTCTTGTGCTGCCAGCCTAACTCCAGCCAAAGCAAGCCCTGGGTGTAGGAACCCCTGGGTGTCCTCAGCTCCTCTGGTAGTTCTCTCTCAGCTCCACCCACCCAGGACCTGGCCTCTTGGCTCCTGTGGCTGCCTCACAACCTTGAACCGTGCACGGGAAATGTCCTCCAGCAGCGTTTTTTCTTTCTTTTTTAATTTTTTTGACAGATACTTAACGTAGTCCACGTGAAATGCCCCTAGTGAGGCGAGCTCACCAACAGATGGTGCTACTGGGGCCAATCCTGCACAAACAACCTCCTCTCCCCGCGGAGGGGCTTCTTTCTCCTGCCTTCACATGCCAGCATACAACCTTCTTCCCTCAGTGGTGAAGTCCTTATCCTTTTGCATCTTTTGTAGCAGGCCTAAGAGGGAAGTCATCACCTGTGTTAGCACAGAAGGTGCCCTGGGAATGTGGTTTCCAAGCTCACATTGGTAGCTTGATGCTCCTCTGTGGCCCCCTTGTTGAAGCCCACCCCACCCCGTGTGTGGCCCTGAATAGACTATCAGAAAGCCCTAGAGTACTGGCCCTGAGTCTGGAACTTCCAGAACCTTGGAATTCTCCCCAGTAGCCTGGAGTCAGGACCTTGCCCATTTTGGGGTGGTCAACAAGATCTCAGGCAGGCCTGCCCCTATCTGCACACTGTGAGGAAGCCCTTTGGGGTGACTGACTGCTGGGCCAGGCATTGCCCCAGGAATGGCTTTGGGGGAGGTGGGGAGGAGGGCAGACCTGGACGAGGTAAGTGACAGTCCTGGTGGGCCTGCTGCTCTGTTTATATGTGAAGGTGTCCTAACTCCTGCCTGCAAAAGGAGAGAGAAGCACAGGGTGGTGGGGCACAGGTGACTCTTGGCTCTGCCCGGCTACTTTCACCTTTTTCCTCTCATCAACCACCATTACTACCAAGAATTACCCAGAGAAGAGAAGAAAGGAAAAAGTAAAGCACGTGCATGCCCTCATATTAGGCTTTGGGGGCCACAGAAATAAGCACAGAGATAGATGAAAGAAGCAACAAGGGGAGAAGACTGAGCACTTGTTCTGTTCACGTGGTGGAGAGAGGGGCATGTGGTGGGAGAAGCGAGGATGTGGGTATCAGGCAAGCATAAGCTGAAATCCTGGCTTTTCTCCTAATGAGCCATGTGGCCTTGGCAAGTCATTTGAGCTCTCTGAGCCTCAGTTTCTTTGACAGTGAAATGGGAGTTATAGTACAGTATTTTCCTCATAGATGTCTTGCTGTTGTTCTTAGGTGCTGTCCAGTTGGTTCCGACTCATAGTGACCCTGTGTACAACAGAATGAAACACGGCCCAGTCCTGCACCATCCTGACAATCGTTGCTATGTTTGAGCCCATTGTTGCAGCCACTGTGTCTGTCCATCTCACATCCTCTTTTTCGGTGATCCTCTACTTTACCAAGCATGATGTCCTTCTCCAGGGACTGGTCCCTCCTGTTAACATTTCCAAAGTACATGAGATGAAGTCTCGTGTCCTCGCTTCCAAGGAGCATTCTGGCTGTACTTCTTCCAAGACAGATTTGTTCGCTTTTCTGGCAGTCCTTGGTATGATCAGTATTCTTCACCAACACCGTAATTCATAGGCATCAATTCTTCTTCGGTCTTCCTCATTCATTGCCCAGCTTTCACAGCATATGAGGCGATTGACAACACCATGGCTCGGGTCAGGCGCACCTTAGTCCTCAAAGTGATATCTTTGCTTTTGAACACTTTAAAGAAGTCTTTTGCAGTAGATTTGCCCAACGCAATACAACGTTTGATTTCTTGACTGCCGCTTCCATAGGTGTTGACTGTGGATCCAAGTAAAATGAAATCCTTGACAACTTCAATATGTTCTGCACTTATCAGGATGTTACTTATTAGGCCAGTTGTGAGGATTTTTGTTTTCTTTATGTGTAGTAAAGATTAAATGCAAAGATGAATATAAAGCACCAGGTATATTCCTTCTATCTGTGGCCCTGGCTTCAGGTGAACTTGGCTCAGTCAGCCAGAGCATCTGAGGGCACAGCTCATGTGTGTGGACCAGGCTGCTGGGACAGTTCCAACCCCTCTGTCTCTGTGGAGGCTGAAAGGGCTTCAAGGTCATTTGGGAAATGTTTGAGTTCAGTAAACCACTCAAGATAACCTGTGAAGGGGAGACAATAACCTTGTTAGAAAGTGGTTCCAAAGACCACCAAGCAGGCAGGAAATCAAGTGAGCAAACAGCCCGAGTGGTGGGAGAGCCATCTGTCAATGGTCAGAGTTTTCTGATGCCCACACTGAGCACTCCTGCCTTACTGCAAGTCCTTTGTCCTCTCCACAGAGAGATGGAGAATACCTGCTTACCATCCTCTCTAGCATAACACTTCAGAATAATTACTTAGTCTCCTTTCAGGCTTCTTTTTTCATTCCTTGGACTCTACCTCATCAATAGTGGTGCCTTCCTTTGGATGGCATTTCTTTTCTTTTTTTTAAAATATAATTTATTTTGTTGTTGAGAATACACAAAGCAAAACTTACACCAATTCAACAGTTTCTACATTTGCACAATTCAGTGACACTGATTATATTCTTCAAGTTGTGCAACCATTCTTACTCTCCTTTTCTGAGTTGTTCGTTCCCATTAACATAAACTCTGTGCCCCCTAAGGTTCCTGTCTAATCTTTCAAGTTGTTGTTGTCAATTCCATCCCTATAGATAGTTATAAAACAAGCATAATGCTCAAGGCAGACATTGTTTACTGGTTAAACAAAACTTTTTTTGTAAATTTCTTTTTTTTTTTAAATCATACTTTAGATGAAGGTTTACAGAACAAACTAGCTTCTCATTAAACAGTTAGTACACATACTGTTTTATGACATTGGTTAACAACCTCATAACATGTCAATACTCTCCCTTCTCAACCTTGGGTTCCCTATTACCAGCTTTCCTGTCCCCTTCTGCCTTCTAGTCCTTGCCCCTGGGCTGGTGTGCCCCTTTAGTCTCTCTTTGTCCTATGGGCCTGTCTAATCTTTGGCTAGAAGCTGAATCTCAGGAGTGACTTCATTACTGAGGTAAAAGGGTGTCCGGGGGCCATCCTCTTGGGGTTTCTCTAGTCTCTGTCAGGCCAGTAAGTCTGGTCTTTTTTTTTTTTTTTTTAATTGTACTTTAGATGAAGTTTCACAGAACAAACTAGCTTCTCATTAAACAGTTAGTACATATATTGTTTTATGACATTGGTTAACAACACCATGACATGTCAGTACTCTCCCTTCTCGACCTTGGGTTTCCTATTACCAGGTTTCCTGTCCCCTCCTGCCTTCTAGTCCTAGTCCTTGACCCTGGGCTGGTATGCTCCCTTAGTCTCATTTTGTCCTATGGGTCTGTCTAATCTTTGGATAAAGGTGAGCCTCTGGAGTGTCTTCATTACTGAGCTAAAAGGGTGTCTGGGGGCCATACTCTAGTCGTTTCTCCAGTCTCTGTCAGGCCAGTAACTCTGGCCTTTTTTTGAGTTAGAATTTTGTTCTACATTTTTCTCCAGCTCTGTCCAGGACCCTCTATCGTGATCCCTGTCAGAGCAGTCGGTAATGGTAGCAGGGCACCATCGAATTGTAATGGACTCAGTCTGGTGGAGGCTGTGGTAGTTATGGTCTATTAGTCTTTTGGACTAATCTTTCCCTTGTGTCTTTAGTTTTCTTCATTTTCCCTTGCTCCTGAAGGGGTAGGACCAGTGGCGTATCTTAGATGGCCTCTCACTGGCTTTTAAGACCCCAGACACTACTTACCAAAGTAGAATGTAGAACTTTTTTTATAAACTATGTTATGCCGATTGAGCTACATATTCCCTGAGACCATGATCCCCACAGCCCTCAGCCCAGTAATTCGGTCCCTCAGGGAATTTGGATTTGTCCATGGAGCTTCCATGACCTTACCCTGAACAAGTTGTGCTGGCTTCCCCAGTACTGTGTACTGTCTTATTCTTCATCAAAGTTACCATTTATCTATTGTTTACTTAGTGTTTTTCCACCTCCACCCCTTGTAAATATCAAAGATTGTTTATTTTTGTGTGTAAACATTTTCATGAGTTTTTATAGTAGTGGTCTCATACAATATTTGTCCTTCTGTGGTTGACTTATTTCACTCAGCGTAATGCCCTCCAGATTTATCCATATTGTGAGATGCTTCGCAGATTCATCATTGTTCTTTATTGTTGCATAGTACTCCATTGTGTGTATGTACCATAGTTTATCCATTCATCTGTTGATGGGCATCTAGGTTGTTTCCACCTTTTTTTTTTTTCTTCTTTATTTTATTGTACTTCAGGTGAAGGCTTACAGAACAAATAATTTCTCATTAAACAGTAGTACACATGCTGTTTTATGACATTGGTTAACAACCCCACAACATATTAACCCTCTAACTTCTCAACGTTTTTTTTTTTTTTTTGGTTAAAATGCACATAGCCAAAGATACACCGTTTCAAAAATGTCTACATACACATTTCAGTGACATCGACTATGCTCTTCCAAATGTGCTGTTATTCTCACTTAAGATGAAGGTTTACGGAACAAAATAGTTTCTCATTTAACAGTTACTATGAATGTTGCCCTGTGACAATGGTTAACAATCTCACAACACATCAACAATATCCTTACTCAACCTTGGGTTCCCTATCACCAGCTTCCTTGTCCCCTTCTGCCTTCTGGCCCTTGTCACTGGACTCCTGTACCTTGTTAGTCTCATTTGGTTTCATGGGGTTGTTTACTCCCAGGCTGAACAGTGAACCTCGGAGGTAACTTCATCACTGAGCTAAAAGGGAGTCTGGGGGCCATACTCTCGGGGTTTCTCCAGTCTCCTTTAGGCCAGTAAATCTGGTCTTTTTTTTGTGAGTTAGAATTATGCTCTACATCCTTCTCCACCTCTGTCCAGAACCCTCTGTTCTGATCCTGGTCAGAGCAGTCAGTGGTGGTAGCTGGGCACCATCTAGCTGTACTGGACTCAGTCTGGTGGAGGCCTTGGTAGCTGTGGACAATTAGTCCTTTGGACTAATATTTTCCTTATATCCTGTTCTCTTCATTGTCCCTTGCTCCCGAAGGGATGAGACCAGTGGAATGTCTTAGATGGCCGCTCATAGGCTTTTAAGACCCCAGACACTACTCACTAAGGTAAAATGCACAGCATTGTCTTTATAAGCTGTGTCATGCCAATTGAGCTAGATGTTCCCCGAGACCATGGTCCCCAGAGCCCTCTGCCCAGCAATTCAGTCCCTCAGGGAGTTTAGATGTGTCTATGGGGCTTCCATGACCTTTCCTTGTACAGGCTGTGCTAGTTTCCCCTGTATTGTGTACTGTCTCACCTTTCACCCAAGATACCACTTATCTATTGCCTATTTAGTATTTCCCCCCCACCCCTCCCATCCCTGGTAACCAACAAAGATTGTTACCTTTTTGTGTGTAGACTTTTTCATGGGTTTTTACAATAGAGGTCTCATACAATATTTGTCCTTTTGTGATTGACTTATTTCACTCAGCATAATGTCCTCCAGTTTCATCCATGTTATGAGATGCTTCACAGATTCATTGTTGTTCTTTCTCATTGCATAGTACTCCATTGTGTGTATGTACCAGAGTTTGTTTATCCATTCATCTGTTGATGGGCATCTAGGTTGTTTCCATCGTTTTGCTATTGTGAACAATGCTGCCATGAACATAGGAGTGCATATGTCTATTTGAGTGATGACTCTTATTTTTCTAGGATATATTCCTAGGAGTGGGATTGCTAGATCGGATGGTATGTCTATTTCTAGCTTTCTGAGGAAGCGCCATATCATTTTCCAAAATGGTGGTATCATTTTGCATTCCTACCAGCAGTGCATAAGAGTTCCCATCTCCCCGCAGCCCCTCCAACGTTTGTTATTTCCGGTGTTTTTGATTCGTGCCAGTAATGCCGGGGTAAGATGGTATCTCATTGTGGTTTTAATTTGCATTTCTCTAATGGCTAGTGATCGCGAGCATTTCCTCATGTGTCTGTTGGCCATTTGAATGTCTTCTTTGGTGAAGTGTCTGTTCATTTCCTTTGCCCATTGTTTAATAGGATTATTTGTCTTTTTGTTGTAGAGGTGTTGGATTTTCTTGTAGATTATGGAGATTAGACCTTTGTCTGACTTGTACTGTCCAAAAATTTTTTCCCAGTCTGTAGGTTCTCTTTTTATTCCTTTGGTGAAGTCTTCTGAAGAGCTTAGGTGTTTGATTTTTAAAAGATCCCCGTTATCTAGCTTATCTGTTGGTGTTTGTACATTGATGGTTATGGTTTGTCCATTTACTTTCAGTGTAATTATTGATGATGTGAGTTAGTTGCTGTCATTTTGTAGTGCTTTTTTTTGTGGTGCTGAAGTTTTATTTGCTCTTCTTACTCTCTTGTGCTAAGTTACTTTTATTTGTGTATTTTTTTTTCATTTCTTTTGTTTTTGTAGGTTTTGTTTTTGCCGAGACTTTATGTTTTTCGTCTTTATTTTTATGAGTATGTTTGTTAACTTTCTTTGTGGTTACTGTGAATTTTACCTTTATCTTTCTAAGTTTGAAGCAGTCTACCATTACTTGGTATCACCTTGCCTTCCTCTCCATTAGAAGATTCTATACCTATGCTGTTTATTCCCCCTTTTATTGTTTTGATGTTGTTGTCATTTACTGATTAACTGCTCTGATTTCCTGTTGTATTTCTTTTGGTTTTGGATAGTCCTCGAGAGTTCATTTCATAGATTGGTATCTGGCTGGTACGATCCTGCGTCCTAGGTTCTGCCTGTGAGCTGAAGCTGTTTCTCCTCAGAAAGAAGAACTCCCTTTAATAATTCTTGTAAGTTTGGTTTGGCTTTTACATATTCCCTTAATTTCTGTTTATCTGGAAATGACCTAATTTCACTATCAAATTTGAATGAGAGTTTTGCAGGATATATTATTCTTGGCTGACAATTTTTTTCTTTCAAGATTTTATAGATGTCATCCCATTGCCTTCTTGCCTGCATAGTTTCTGCCGAATAATCTGAGCTTAGTCTTATTGTTTCTCCTCTGTATGTGACCTCTTGGTTTTCACAAGCTGCTGTCAGGACTCTTTGCCTTTGGTTTTGGCGAGTGTGAATATGATATGCCTTAGTGATTTTCTTTTGGGGTCTCTTCTATATGGGGTTCGTTGAGCTTCTTGGATGGCCAGCTTTTCATCTTTCATGATATTGGGGAAGTTTTCTGTCAGCAGTTCTTCAATGATCCTCTCTGTGCTTTCTGTTTTCTCCCCCTTTTCTGGAATTCCAATCACTCGTAAATTTTTGCTTTTAATTGTGTCCCACATAACTCTCAGGGTCTCTTCATTTTTCTTTGTTCTTTTTTCTGAGTTTTCCTCAAACAGAATTGTATCCAAGTGTTTGTCTTCAGTTCCACTGATCCTGTCTTCCACGGTTTCAAATCTGCTTCTCAGCCCTTCTATGACATCGTCCATTTCTGAAATCTTGTTGTTTATCTTTTGGATTTGTAATTGTTGTTTTTGTATAATTTCTCGTTGTGAATTTATTTTGGCATTTTGTTCCTGCATCATCTTCCTGAATTCTTCCAATTTTTTTGTCTGTATTTTCCATGAATTTGTCTATTTTTTCCTCATGTTTGTCAGCTTTTTGCCTCAGCTCTTGGAAAATTCTGAGTATTAGAGATTCGAATTCCCTGTCAGGTACTTCTAGTGCATTTTCTTCCACAGCAGAGTCATCTGGTGTTTTATTTTGGACTCCTACTGGAACCATCCTGTCCTGTTTTTGTAAATGTTTTGATATTGTCTGCTGTCTTCAGGGCATTCAGTAGTTATTTTTCTCATTTATTGATTTTAGATTTGTTGTTTTGTCCCTTTTTTAAAAAAAATTTTTTGACTATGTCTAAGCAGGCGGAATGTGTGTTCTTTGTTGTTTGCTCGTCTGGGCGCTCAATACTTTTCGCCTCCTTCTCCAACTGGCAGGGTCAGTCACTCAGATATGGTACAGCAGGGCAGGTCTAGCTGAAGAGGAGCCACTGGGATGGGTTGTTTGTGGCACTTACTACAGCCACCAGAGCTGGTCAGTAATCAGTGCAGGGCAGGTTCCAGTAGGCCATGCCCATGCTGCTTGGTGGTGTGATGTCAAGCGCTCAGTGCAGGTAGGCAGGTTACAGCGGGGAGATTGTTATGTGTGGAGCTAAGATGGATATGGGAGAGAGGAGAGCGGAACAGGAGCCAAAAACATAGAAAGAAACAAAAAAGAATGCTAGGGGAGCTTGCTGTTGGAATGGAGAGATGAGAGACTATGAAATGGAGAAAAACAGAAAGGGAAAAAGGAAGAAAAGAAAAGAATGAATAAATAAAAATCAGAAAGGTTAAAGAACTGCAAAGTTCCTAGGGATCCCACCGATGCAGCTATGAGGTCTGGGGAAGTTGTTCTCAGGTGTTGCAATACAGCCTAGCTAGAATGCATAGAGGTATACAACGCCTGGTATTCAAGGATCAGAAAGAGAAGGAAGATAAAGAGAGATGAGAAACTGAGCAATAAAGAAAGACAAAAAGGGAAAAAGAGGGAAAAGAAAACAAAACAAATTAAAAAAAAAAAAGAACAAGAAAGCCCCCCAAAAAAAAACAGAAAAAAAAAAGAAACGAACGAAGAAAGAAATGCTCTCAGGGATCCCTCTGCATGTCTGTGGAAGCTGAAGGGGAGTTCCTTGCCACGCAGCTCTGCCTGGCCAGAAAGGGCTCCCAGCTCAAGAAAAGGAAAAGAAAACAAACAAACAATTCAAAACAAACAAACGAACAAAAGCCCCGGGATCCCACCAGTGCGGTAGCCCAGACCGGGAAGCAGCTCCACACTCAAATGGAGCTCCGCAGCCCCTCAGGAAGAAGCAAAGATGGCGCACGGAGCCAGGCACTAGAGCGAAAGGAGGGGGAGGCGGCAAGAGACAAGTGAGAAATCAAAAGAAGCAGAAAAAAAAAAAAGCAACACTAGCAGCCAACAAATGGCACCCAGAGAGCCGCCCGCTTGGGTGTGTGGAATCCAAGCAGCCAGCACTTCCTCGTCAAGAGACCATGGCTGTGGGAAGCAGAGGAGGCCGAGCTGGGTCGAAGAGGGGTGGGGGGTGGGAAAGCGCACACTGCAAATTACCTATTGTTTTGTCTACCGCTGAATGCTCCATGAGGCTGCTTTCTCATGCCCCCTGTTTGCTGGTCTCCGATAGAGTCCAAGATGGTGGATCCGCGCTGCGTTAGCTGGTAGGGGACCTCTGCATGAATCTGTCCTCACTCTCCCTTCTCTGTCAGTTTTCTCACTCCATTTGGTGCTTGGCTATGTTCTTTATCTCTTCATTTGATGTTTTAGGGTATCAGGATTGTTGTATTCTCTGTTTGGCTTAGTTTTTCAGATCTTCGCTGTGGAGGGATGGTGTGGTGCTTCTGCCTAGAGCGCCATTTTGCTGGAACTCCTGTTCCCATCTTTTTACTATGGTAAACAAAGCTGCAATGAACATGGGTGTGCATATGTTTATTTGTGTGACAGCTCTTATTTCTCTAGGATATATTCCTAGGAGTAGGATTGCTGGATCCTATGGTATTTCTACTTCTAGCTTTCTAAGAAAGTGCCATATTATTTTCCAGAATGGTTGTACCATTTTGCATACCCACCAGTGGTACAGAAGAGTTCTAATCTCCTTCTCCAACATTTGGTATTTTCAGTTTTTCTTTTTAATTTGTGCCAATAAAGCTGGGGTGAGATGGTATCTCATTGCAGTTTTGATTTGCATTTCTCTAATGGCTAGTGATTGTGAGCATTTTCTCATGTATCTGTTAGCCACTTGAATGTCTTCTTTGGTGAAGTGTCTATTCAATTCCTTTGCCCATTTTTTAATTGGATTATTTGTCTTTTTGTTGTAGAGGTGTTGGCTTTTCTTGTAGATTTTAGAGATTAGACCTTTCTCTGATTTGCAATAGCCAAAATTTTTTTCCCAGTCTGTAGGTTCTCTTTTCACTCTTTTGGTGAAGTCTTTTGATGAGCATAAGTGTTTAATTTTTAGAAGATCCGAGTTATCTAGCTTATCTTCTGGAGTTTGTATGTTGTTAGTTATCATTTGTATCCTGTTAATGCCGTGTATTAGGGTCTCTAGCGTTGATCCTATATTTTTTTCTATGATCTTTATAGTTTTTGGTTTTATATTTAGGTGTTTGATCCATTTTGAATTAGTTTTTGTATATGGTGTGAGGTATGGGTCCTGTTTCATTTTTTTGCAGATGGATATCCAGCTTTGCTAGTACTATTTGTTAAAAAGACTATCTTTTCCCCATATGATGGACTTTAGGCCCTTGTTGAAGATCAGGTGACTGTAGGTGGGTGGATTTATGTCTGGGTTCTTGATTCTGTTCCATTAGTCAATGTATCTGTCATTGTACCAGTACCAGGCTGTTTTGACTACTGTAGCTGTATAGTAGGTTCTGAGGTCAGGTAGTGCGAGTCCTCCTACTTTATTCTTCTTCTCAAATAGTGCTTTACTTATCCAGGGCCTCTTCCCTTTCCATATAAAGTTAATGACTGAGTTTTCATCTCTTTAAAGAATGTTGTTGGTATTGCATTGTATCTGTAGATTGCTTTGGGTAGAATTGTCATTTTCACAATGTTGAGTCTGCCTATCCATGAGCATGGTATGTTTTTCCACTTATGTAGATCTCTTTTGGTTTCTTGCAGCAGTGTTTTGTAGTTTTCTTTGAATAGGTCTTTTGCATCCCTGGTTAGGTTTATTCCAAAGTATTTTATTTTTTTAGGGGCTACTATAAATGGTATTGTTTTCCTGATTTCCTTTTCATCATTCTCTTTATTGGTGTATAGGAATCCAACGGATTTTTGTATGTTTGTCTTGTATACTGTTACTCTGCTGAATATTTCTATTAGTTCCAGTAGTTTTCTCGTGGAGTCTTTAGGGTTTTCTACATAGTATCATATCATCTGCAAATAGGGACAGTTTAACTCCTTCCTTACCAGTTTGGGTGTCCTTTATTTCTTTTTCTTGCTTATTGCTCTAGCTAAGACTTCCAGCACAGTGTTAAAGAGGAGTGGTGATTAATGGCATCCTTGTCTTGTTCCTGTTCTCAAGGGGAATGTTTTCAGCCTCTCTCCATTAAGGATGCTGTTGGCTGTTGGTTTTGTATAGATGCCCTGTAGTATGTTGAGGAACTTCCCTTCTATACCAATTTTATCAGAGTTTTTAATCAGGAATGGGTGTTGAACTTTGCCCAATGCCTTTTCTGCGTCGATTGAGATGATCATGTGATTCTTTCTTTTATTTATGTGGTGGATTATGTTGATTGATTTTCTTGCATACCTAGTATGATTCCTCCTTGGTTCTGGTGTATTATTTTTTGATATGATGCTGAATTCTATTGGCTAGAATTTTGTTGAGAATTTTTGCATCTATATTCATGAGAGATATTGGTCTGTAATTTTCTTTTTTTGTGGTGTCTTTGCCTAGTTTTGGTATCAGGGTTATGCTGGCTTCATAGAATGAATTTGGAAATACCCCTTCCTTTTCAATGCTCTGAAGTAGTTTGAGTATTATCGGTGTAAGTTCTTCCTGAATGTTTGGTAGAATTCTCCAGTGAAGCCATTTTGACCAGGGCTTTTTTTTGTTGTTGTTGTTGGGAGTTTTTTAAATTACCTTTTCAATTGCTTCTCTTGTTATGGGTCTGTTCATATTTTTAACTTCAATTTGTGATAGTCGGGGTAGGTAGTGTGTTTCTAGAAATTTGTCCATTTCCTTTAGATTTTCAAATTTGTTGGAGTATAGTTTCTCGAAATACACTGTTATGATCCTTTTTATTTCAGTTGGGTCTGTTGTAATGTCTCCCATTTCATTTCTTAAGTGGATTTCTTGGGTCCTCCTCTGTTTTTCTTTTCTTTTGTCAGTTTGACTAGTGGTTTGTTGATTTTGTTGATCCTTTCAAAGAATCAACTTTTGGTTTTGTTGATTCTTTCTGTTGTTTTTCTATTTTCTATTTCATTTATTTCTGCTCTGATCTTTATTATTTCCTTTCTTCTGGTGGCTGTGGGCTTCTTTCGCTGTTCTCTTTCTGTTTGTTAGAGTTGTGTAGCTAATGTTTTGACTTTATCCCTTTTTCTTTTTTGATGTGTTCATCTACTGCTATAAGTTGACCTCTGAGCACTGCCTTTGCTGTGTACCAAAGATTTTGGTATGATGTGTTTTCATTTTCATTTAATTCTAGGGGTTTTTTAATTCCATCTTTGATTTCTTCTATTACCCAGTGGTTTTTAAGCAGGGTGTTATTTAGTTTCTATGTAATTGATTTTTTTCCCTTGCTCTTCCTGTTGTTAATTTCTACTTTGATGGCATTGCAATCACAGAAGATACTTTGTATTATCTCACTGTTTTGGATTTTGTTGAGGGTTGCTTTGTAGCCAAAGATGTGGTCTGTTCTGAAGAATGTTCCATGTGCATTGGAAAAGATTGTGTACTTTGTAGCTATTTGGTGCAGTGTTCTATATATGCATATGAGTTCAAGTTGGCTGATTGTGGCCTTTAGATCTTCTGTATCTTTGTTGAACTTCTTTCTAGATGTTCTGTCCAACTGTCGTGGTGTGTTGAAATCTACTGTTATAGTGGAACTGTCAATTTCTCTTTTCAGTGCTGTTAAAGCTTGTTTTGTGTATTTTGGAGCCCTGTCATTGTGTGCATAGTTATTTATTACGGTTATGTCTTCATGAGTGATCATCCCTTTAATCCTGATACAGTGTCCTTCTCTGTCTTTTATGGTGGATTTTGTATTAAAGTTTATTTTATCTGAGATTAATACTGCCACTTCTGCTCTTTTTTGATGTCTGTTTACTTGATGTATTTTTTTCCATCCTTTGATTTTTAATAAATTTATGTCTTTGTTTCTAATGTGTGTCTCTTGTAGACAGCATATTGATGGATCCTTTTTTTATTCATTTTTTCACTCTCTGTGTCTTTATGGGTGCATTTATGACATTTACATTCAGTGTAATTATTGATAAGTGTGAGTTTACTGCTATCATTTTGTAGTGTTTTTTTCTTTTGTGGTGCTGACAATTTCTTTGTTCCTCTTACTCTCCTTTGCTTAATTCCTTTTTCTCGTGGAATTTTTTTCATTTCTTTTGTTTTTTGTAGATTTTGTTTTTTCTCAGACTTTGTTTTTCTTCTTTATTTTGATGAGTAGGTTTGTTAACTTTCTTTGTGGTTACCTGAAATTTACCCTTATCTTCCTAGGCTTGAACCAGTTTGTTATTACTTGGTATCACCTTGCCTTCATCTCTATTAGAGAGTTCTATACTTACACCGTTTATTCCCTCTTTTATTGTTCTGACGTTTTTGTCATTTGCAGATTAACGTCTCTGGTTCTCTGTTGTAAATCTTTTGATTTTGAATAGTCCTTGAGAGTTCATTTCCTAGGCTGGTATCTGGCTGGTGCAATCTTGCATCCCAAATTCAGGCTGTCATCTGCTGTTATTTGTTCTCACACCAATGGACTCCATTTAATAATTCATGTAAATTTGGTTTGGTTCTTACATATTTCCTTAATTTCTGTTTATCTGGGAATATCCTAATTTCACCATCATATTTGAGTAAGAGTTTTATAGGATACATTATTCTTGACTGGCGATTCTTTTCTTTCAAGATTTATATATATCATCCCATTGCCTTCTTGCTTGCATGGTCTCTGCTGAATAATCTGAGCTTCGTCTTACTGTTTCTCCTCTGTATGTGGCTTTTTGTTTTTCTCAAGCTGTTCTCAGGATTCTTTCTTTGTCTTTGGTTTTAGTGAGAGTGATTATGATATGCCTTGGTGACTTTCTTTTGGAGTCTATACTATATAGGGTTCGTTGCGCTTCTTGGATGGTCAGCTTTTCATCTTTCATGATATTAGGGAAGTTTTCTTCAGCAATTCTTCAGTGATCCTCTTTGTGTTTTCCATTTTCTCCCTCTGTTCTGGAACTCTGATCACTCACAGAGTTTTGCTTTTGATTGTATCCCATATGATTCTTAAAGTTTCTTCATTTTTCTTTGTTCTTTTTTCTGATTTTTCCTCAAAGTTGTATCCAAGTATTTGTCTTCAGTTTTGCTGATCCTGTCTTACATTATTTCAAACCTCCTCAGCCCTTCAGTGACTGTGTCCATTTCTGAAATCTTGTTGTTTCTCTTTTGGATGTCTAATTGTTGTTTTTGTATGATTTCTAGTTGTGAATTTGTTTTAGCATTTTTTTCCTGTATTATTTTCCTGAATTCTTCCTTTTTTTGTCTGTATTTTCCATGAATTTGTCTATTTTTTCCTTATTTTTGTCTGCTTTTTGCTTCAGTTGTTGGATAGCTCTGAATATTAGAGATTTGAATTCCCTATCAGGTAGTTCTAGTGCCTTTTCTTCTACAGAAAGTCATCTGGTGTTTTATTTTGGATGCCTACTGGAACCATCCTGTCCTGTTAGTTAAATATGTTTTGATATTATCTGCTGTCTTCAGGACATTCAGTAGTTATTTTCTTCATTTATTGATTGTAGATTTATTTGTTTTGTCCTGCCTTTTTTTTTATTTGGTTATGTCTAAGGAGGTATGCTCTGCGTTTTTTGTTGTTTGCTCATCTGTGGACAAAATATTTTTCACCCCCTTGTCCAATGGGCAGGGCCAGTCGTTCAGCTATGATACATCAGGAGATATTTTTGGTTTAAGTTTTAAAGAGATCTCAGGGCAGTAGTTCCAGGGGTTTATTTACCCTCCATGGCTCCAAAATGTCTGCAGTCCATGAGAATTTGAAATTCTGTTCTGTGTTTTCCCCTTTTTGATCAGGATTCTTTTATAGAATCTTTGATGAAAATGTTCAGTAATGGTAGCTGGGTACCATCCAGTTCTTCTGGTCTCATGGAAAAGGAGGCAGTTGTTCATAGAGGCAATCAGCCACACATTCCATTACCTCCTCCTATTCCTGACTCTCCTTCTTTCTCTGTTGCTCCAAATGAATAGAGACCAATTGGTGTGCTGTGGATGGCCACTTGCAAGCTTTTAAGATCCCCGGTACCATGCAACAAACTAGGAGGTAGAACAGAAGCACTAAACAAATTGTTAGGTCAATTAACTGGGATGTGTCATGAAACCAAGACCCTAAACGTCTAAAACAAGGGCCCAAATCCCAGAAGTTTTTGGTTGTACATGAGCAACCTCAGGAGCTATTCTTTTTTGTTGTTGTTGTTCACACAACTTTTGTTATTTTAACTTTTTACAGGTGTACATCTTATTGACAGCACTTAAAAAAATAATTGGCTGTGTAACCCCACTTTTAATTAATGCAATTTTTCCATCATCGCAAACAGAAACTCAGTACTCCATAAGCAATAATATCCCCTTTCCCCCTCCCTCCCACTCAGGTAACCACTAATGAACTTTGGTCTCTACATTTGCCTTTCCTTGTCTTTTCATGTAAGTGATGCCATACAATATTTGTCCTTTTGTGATTGACTTATTTCACTCAGCATAGTGTTTTCAAGCTTCACCTGTATTGTACCATGTATCAAAGCTTCATTTCTCCTACTGGCTGAGTAGTACTCCATTGCATTTATGTACCACATTTTGTTTATCCATTCATCTGTTGATGGCCATTTATGTTGTTTTCATCTTTTGGCTATTGTGGTAGTGCTGCAGAGAACATTGGTGCACAAGTCTCTTTTTGAATCTGTGCTTTTCAAGTCTTTCAGGTATATACCTAAGAGTGGAATTGCTAGGTCATGTGGTAGATGTAGAACCAGGGTGGCTAAAAAAGAAAATGTTTTTTCCCAGGTAATTTAGATTTGGGGAAAATATCTTTACGTCAAACATTTCAGTGACATGAGCCTGGAGAAACGATACTATCTGAAGATATTACTAAAATTTTGTCTAAATATCATAGATCAGTTCATTTTATTTTTACAGTCTACCCTAGTGGCTTCTAGTTAACTCACAGTTCTGTGCTCCCCCTTCCACTAGCCTGGCTTGCCTGTCCTTTCTTTATTTGGTTTTGTTCTGTTACTGACCTGAAGGTGCTCACCTACAATGTGGGAGGAGGTAAAGCAATGTCTTAGACCAGCAACCAAGGGTGAAGCTTTCATGAAGGATATATGTCCCCAAATGAAACTTCTCCAGGTACCCCCTTTATAAGTGTCACCCTAAGGACCCTCAGACCATAACCATTAATGGGGCCTTCATCAAGGGAGGTAGGAAGGGTAAGCTTTCCATGTTTGGGGGGAGAGGTGGCAGGTAGCAATAGGGGCGGAGGGGCGGTTACTCTCATCTAGTGCCCTCATGTCCAGCACTTGCCATCAGCGCATAAGAAGTTCCCATCTGGGTCAAGCCTTCTCAGCAGCTGAAGAGCAGAAATCCCTTTCAGAGGAAAGCGTTGCTGCTCCCCTCATGGGCAGAATCCAGAGATCAAAGATAAGGGGAACAATAAGACCACACAGATCCTATAGAGCAATTGTCGACTCTCTTGGTCTTGAGCATTGAGCTGTTATCCCCTCCATGGAAAAGGGTGATCATTGTGTGGGAAAAAATACAGCTTAAAACTCCCAATTTCACATCATTTTTCTAATACAGTATTTCATAGTAAGCTGAAGCTTGGTTTCTTCATTATTATTTTTTTGTATAATTTTTTTGGTCGTTGTTGTTGGGAATATGCACAGCAAAACATACACCAGTTCAACAATTTCTACATGTACAATTAAGTGACATTAATTATATTCTTTGAGTTGTGCAACCATTCTCACTGTCTCTTTCTGAGTTGTTCCTCCCCCATTAACATAAACTCACTGTCCCCTCAGTTTCTTCTCTAATCTTTCAAGTTGATGTTGTCAGATTGATCGCATATAGGTAGTTCTTAAAAGAGCACAATGCTCAAGGTGGACATTCTTTACTAGTTAAGCTAAACTATTGTTTGGCTTTAAGAAGACTTCATCGGATATTTTTAGCTTAAGGTTTAAAGATTATCTCTGGGCAATAGTATCAGGGGCTCATCTACCCTCAATGGCTCCAGAAAGTCTGGAGTCCATGAGAATTTGAAATTCTGCTCTACATTTTCCCCCTTTTGATCATGATTCCTCTATCGAATCTTTGATCAAAATGTTCAATAGTGGTAGCCAGGCACCATCCAGTTCTTTTGGTCTCCTGGCAAAGGGAGCAGTTGTTCATGGAGGCAATTAGTCATACATTCCATTTCCTCCTCCTATTCCTGACTCTCGTTGCTTTGCCGTTCCAGGAGAATAGAGACCAATCATTGTACAGTTCCCTTATTCTTATTAGGAGCTATTAGCATAACAAAATGGTATTTATGAGGTGTTTAAAAATAACCAATAGGTAAAGAAATCCAAAAGTTAATGAAGATAAAAGAGTAAATTAGAGGAAGAGAGCAAGGAGCTCACGGTTCTTGAGCACTTACTATTAGCACTGACTATGTGTCAAGCGAGAGTCCCTGGGTGGTGCAAACAGTGGTCATACAATCAAAAGGATGGTAGTTGGGGTCCACCCAGATGTGCCTCAGAAGAAAGGCCCGGCAATCTACTTCAAAAAAATCAGCGATTGAAAATCCTATGGAGCACAGTTCTACTATGACACACATAGGGTCATGATGAGTCAGAATCAACGTCACAGCAACTGGTTTTTAATGTTTCAAATCTCATAACAACCATGAAATTAGGTATTCTCATCTCTGCTTTACAGATGAGTCCAAGACTCAAAGAGTTTAAGCAATTTGCACAAAGATGGCAAGTTACAGAACAGGATTTATATTCTAATGCCTGGGCTGCTAACCAGGCAGGATGCAAACAAAAGCCACAGGCCAGTTGAGACATTATGTGGGGACACAGGCATTTATCTGGCCCTCATTGTTCTCAGAAAGGGTTGCCTTGAACTTGTATTATTCATTCCTTAAACTGTTCTAAAGACATAAGAGTATTGCCTATGTAGGCCCACAATAAATATTGACGGAACCACATTGTATAATTCCAAAATTACACAACGGATGTTAGTTGTGACAGGCACTGCCCAGGATAAGACCTGTTGCTCTTAAGCTGATTCTGACTCATAGCAACACTATAGGACAGAGCAGAACTGCCTTATAGGGTTTCCAAGGAGGGGCTGGTGGATTTGAACAGCCAGTCTTTTTGTTAGCAGGCTGAACTCTTAACCACTGTACCACCAGGGCTCCCAGGTAAGGAAATAATATAATGTTGTTACTACATTGACTTGCAATTAAAACGTCCATTCTTGTAGATCTTAGCCATAAATTAGTAGTCAGTTTTGATACATACTTAGTCATCTAAAAAATACATTTTTTAAAAAGTAGATATTTGGCATGTTTTTCTATAAGAAGATATGGTCGGTTCCTTTGTTACACTTCTGAATGTATATCTGGGATTGACATTAAAAATCAAACTGATTTCTCCTCTTGCGTATACTTACAATTGTTTCTATTTCTCCTGGGGATTTAAAGGTCTCTAGGCTACTGCTAAACACGCTGCTTAGCATTATATGTGTGCCGGCACATGCTTTATAAAGTATATTTGGGAATTTCCCCATAAGTCTGAGATACATGGCTGCAGTATGTGGAGCATTTCCTATACTTTTGATGAACTGTGACCACACTTATTTTATCTAGGGTTATCTGGCTTCTTTGATTTATGTGAGTGAAGGAAAGAAAACTATTAATATATCTAAACAATGAAAAGATAGCAGGTATGATAGTAGAACTAGGAGTTGGGAGGCCAGATTCTTCCAGTTTCCTGCCAGGCATGCTCACCTGAGGCAGCTGCTCTGACTTGTGATGGTCTGCTTTGTGCCCTGGCTCCTGGGTCCAGGGTGCTCTTTATGGGTTTGTACAGCCTGAGATTGAGGAACCTCTTCCATAAGAGAACCACTGAGAGGGCTTGTGGCTTCATGTGACGTGGTAGCCTGCTCTCACTACAGAAATAAGTGGCACCTGGCTTCCCTGGGGTCTAAGAAGATCTCAGAGTTAGCAGGACTTTTGTCATTAAGCTTGGGGGAAAAAAATTGGCACTTGGGGTGTCAAAGAAAGTAGGAGTGAAATACCTGAGGTTTCTCTACTTCATCTGAGTCCCTACACAGGAAGCAGGTCAGAGAGGGAAAGTTATGCGGCTCCAACTAATTGGTACTTTGTAAAAGATGTACAACCTATACAGACAGAGCACTTCCATAATAACTAGTGTTCTGGCTCAGGAGGGTCAGTGGATAGGAGGAGAGTACCCCTCTCTCCCTCACCCCTCTGGCTTGTCAGTGTTTTCCTGAGAAATCTTCCCTCCCCTTTGCTCTGATGTTCACTTTAACCAGACTCCACTTGCATGAACATATTCGTGGGAAGGTGGGAGGTGGGAGTCTAGGCCCCACCAAGGACAGCTGCTTCTCTGACATACTAGTCCCAGAATTGGAGGGCTTCCAGACAGTACCTACTTGAATACAATCAAAGCATATTGTCATGGATTGAATTGTGTCCCCCCAAAATATCTATCAACTTGGCAGGGTCATGATTCCCAGGACTGTATGATTGTATACCATTTTGTAATCTGATGTGATTTCCTTTATGTCTTGTAAACTCTATCACTATGATGTAATAAAATGGATTAGCAGCAGTTATACTGATGAGGTACGCAAGATTAAATAGTGTCTTAAGCCAACCTCTTTTGAGATATAAAAGAGAGAAGTGAGCAGAAACACATGGAACCCTCATACCACCAAGAAAGCAGTGCTGGGAGTAGAGCACATTCTTTGGACCTGAGGTTCCTGCACAGAGAAACTCCCAGATGAAGGGAAGATTGATGACAGGGGACTTTGTCCAGAGCCAACAGAGAAAGTGTTCCTTTGGAGCTGACGCCCTGAATTTAGACTTGTAGCCTACTAGACTGTGGGAGAATGAACTTCTCTTTGTAAAAGCCATCCACTTGTAGTGTTTCCATTACAGCAGCACTAGATGACTAAGTCACATATGGATTTCCGGATTTCCTTAGTATTCTTTCATTAAGTACAGTGAAACTCATGAGACCCTGAACTTGATGGAACTACCTTGTTTTCTGGATCTTGTAAGTTTTCTGCTTTGACAAGGTGCAGTCTCTTAACCACTTTTCTATCACTCCTTTTAGGGGAAAATATTTGAATTTTCCTTCTCTGACAGGTTGCTACCTTACACAGGTTCTGGCTTTCATAGGTTTTACTGTATCTTTAAAAGTCTTGTTAACAAACAAAATGATTCCTATTGGGTAGGTGCAGACCCTGTCAGAACCTTCTGGAGAGCTCAAAATATCCAGGGTTAGACTTCCAGGCAACATGGCGCTATAGACAGAAACACCACGCCGTCCCTCCACAGCAAAGACCTGAAAAATTAAGTCAAACAAAGACAAACGTCAATCCTGGAACCCTAAGCATCAAATGAAGAGATAAAGAACTGAGCCAAGCACCGAATGGAATAAGAAACTGACAGAGAACAAAGAGCGAGGAGAAGTATGAGTGGAGGTCCCCTATCAGCTAACACAGTACAGATTTGCCATCTTGGACTCCTGTTGGACGTCAACAAACAGGGAGTACAGGAAAGTAGCATCATGGAGCTCCCGGCAGGAGATAGAACAACTGGTAACCAGTGATATATGCTTTCCTACCGCTCACCTTTCTTCACCCACACTTGGCCTTCTTTGCTTCCTATGGCCACAGTCACTTGGCTGCGGGGCACTGGCTTCAGCCCTGTGCTGCTTGGATTCCACCCAACCACACTGGCTGGCTCGCTGAGTGCCATTTGTTTGTTCCTGGTATGGTATTTTTCCACTTCTTTTAGTTTCTTCCATATCTCTCACCACCTCCTCCTCCTTTCTCTCAAATACCAGGCTCTTTGTGCCATCTTTGCTTCCTCTTGAAAGGCTGTGAAATGCCACTCAACTGTGGAACTGCTTCTTGGCCTGTGCTGCCATGCTGGTGGGTTCCCCGGGGCTTTTTATGTTTGTTTGTTTTGCTTTGATTTTTTGCTTGTTTTCTTTTTATTTTCTTGGCTTGGGAGCCCCTTCTAGCTGGACTGTACTGCGTGGCATGGGAGATACTGCCTTAGTTTGCACAGCTATGTGGTGGGATCCCTGGGGGCATTTCTTTTTTCTTTTCTCTATTTTTTCCTTTTTGGATTTCTTCATTTCTCGGTTTCTCATCTCGCTATACTTACCTTCTCTTCTTATCTCCTGAATACCTGGCAGTGTGTGACACCTCTACCCTTTCTAGCCAGGCTGTACTTCACAGCCTGGGAGCCACTTCCCCAGTCTTTGCAGCCACACCAGTCGAATCCCTGGGGCTTACCTTTTCTAATTTTTATGTATGTATTTATTTATTTTCATTTTTCTCCATTTCTTAGTTTCTCATCTCTCCAGTCCAATGACAAACTCCCTTAGCACTCTTTTTTTGCCCCTGTTTCTCTCCTCTCTGTCCCATATCCATCTTAGCTCCACACATCACAATCTCCCCCCTCCTTCCTGCCTACCTGCACCATGCACTGAACATCATACCTCTGAGCAGCACAGGCGTGGCTTGCCAGAACCTGCCATGCACTGACTCCTAGCCCACTCACTTGGCCCTACTACGTGGCACAAATGACCCATCCCAGGAACTCCCCTTCAGCTGGACCTGCCCAGCTGTACCATAGCTGAGAGACTAACCCTGCCCATTGGACAAAGAGGTGAAAAGTATCATGCCCACAGATGAGCAAACAACAAAGAACACACAGCCTGCTTGCTCAGACATAATCAAATAAAACAAAAAAGCAGGATGAGACAAACAAATCTATAATCAATAAATGAAGAAAATAGCTACTGAATGAGCTTAAGACAGCAGACAATATGAAAATATGTATAAAAAAAGGACAGGATGGTTCCAATAGACCTCCAAAATAAAAACACCAGATGACTTTCCAGTAGAAGAAAATGCATTAGAACTACCTGATAGGGAATTCAAATCTATAATATCCAGAGCTATCTAAGAATTGAAGCAAAAAACAGACAAAAATGAGGAAAAAATAGACAAATTCATGGAAGAGAAAGACAAAAATGGAAGAATTCAGGAAAATAATACAGGAACAAAATGCCAAAATAAATTCACAACTAGAAATCATACTAAAACAACAACTAGACATCCAAAAGATAAACAACAAGATTTCAGAAATAGACACTGTCATTGAAAGGCTGAGGAACAGGTTTGAAATGATGGAAGACAGGATCAGTGAAATTGAAGAGAAACACTTGGATACAACTCCTTTTGAGGAAAAATCAGAAAAAAATAAAAATGAAGAAATGCTGAGAATTATGTGGCATACAATCAAAAGCAAAAATTTGCCAGTGATCATATTTCCAGAATGGGGAGAAAACAGAAAACACAGAGAGGATCGTTGAAGAACTGCCGACAGACAATTTCCCCAATATTGTGAAAGACGAAAAGCCACCCATCCAAGAAGCTCAACAAACCCTGTATAGGATAGACCTCAAAAGAAATTCACCAAGGCATGTCATAATCACACTTGCTAAAACCAAAGACAAAGAAAGAATCCTGAGAACAGCTTAAGAAAAACAAAAAGTCACATACAGAGGAGAAACAATAAAACTAAGCTCGGATTATTTGGCAGAAACCATGCAGGCAAGAAGGCAATGGGATGACATACATAAAACTTTGAAAGAAAAAATTGCCAGCCAAGAATAATATATCCTGCAAAACTCTCATTCAAATAATGATGGTGAAATTAGGATATTTCCAGATAAATAGAAATTAAGGAACTATGTAAAAACCATATCAAATTTACATGAATTATTAAAGGGAGTCCATCAGTGTGAAAACAAACAACATCAGACCACAGGCTGCATCTAGGACGCTAGATCATACCAGCCAGATACCAACCTAGGAAATGAACACTCAAGGACTATTCCAAATCAAAAGAATTACAACAAAGAACCAGAGAGGTTAATCTGTAAATGATGACAACAACACCGGCACAATAAAAAAAGGGAATAAACGGTGTAGGTATAGAATCTTCTAAGGGAGAGGAAAGCAAGGTGATACCAAGTAATAATAGACTGGTTCAAACCTAGGAAGAGAAGGGTAAATATCAAGGTAACCACAAAGAAAGTTAACAAGTCTATTTATCAAAATAAAGAATAAAAATATAAGGTCTCAGTAAAAACAAAATCTAGAAAAACAAAAGAAATGAAAAAAAAAAAATCCACAAACAAAAGGAATTCAGCATAAGAGAGTAAGAGGAACAAAGAAATTGTCAGCACCACAAAAAAAGCACTACAAAATTTCAGCAATAAAGTCACATATATCAGTAATTATACTGAATGTAAATGGCCTAAATGCACCCATAAAGAGACAGAGAGGGACAGAATGTATAAAAAAACAGGATCCATCAATATGCTGTCTACAAGAAACACACCTTAGAAGCAAAGAAGTAAATTTATTAAAAATCAAAGGATGGAAAAATATATATCAAGCAAACAGCTACCAAAAAGAGCAGAGTGGCAATACTAATCTCAGATGAAATAAACTTTTAAACAAAATCCACCATAAAAGACAAAGAAAGGCACTATAAAATGACTAAAGGGATGATTCAGCATGAAGACATAACCATAATAAATAATCACACACCCAACGACAGGGCTCCAAAATACATAAAAGAAACTCTAACAGCACTGAAAAGAGAAATTGACAGTTCCACAATACTAGTAGAAGACTTCAATACACCACGCTTGGTAAAGGACAGAACATCTAGAAAGAAACTCAACAAAGATACAGAAGACCTAAAGGGCACAATCAGCCAACTTGACCTCACAGACATATAAAACACTCCACCCAACAACTGCAAAGTACACATTCTTTTCCAATGCACATGGAACGTTCTCCAGAATAGACCACATCTTAGGCCACAGAGCATATCTCCACAAAATCCAAAACATTGAAATAATACAAAGTATCTTCTCTGATCACAATGCCATCAAGGTAGAAATTAACAACAGGAAGAGCAAGGAAAAAAAATCAATTACATAAAAACTGAATGATATGCTGCTTATGAACCACTGGATAATAGAAGAAATCAGAGACGGAATTAAAAAAACTCCTAGAATCAAATAAGAATGAAAATACATCATATCAAAATCTTGGGGACACAGCAAAGGCAGTCCTCAGAGGACAATTTATACCAATAGATGAACACATCAAAAAAGAAGAAAGGGACAAAATCAAAACTCCTACATAACTCTAACATATAGAAAGAGAACAGCATAAAAAAACGCACAGCCACCAGAAAAAGGAAATAGTAAAGATCAGAGCAGAAATAAATGAAACAGAGAATAGAGAAACAATAGAAAGAATCAACAAAAGCAAAAGTTGGTTCTTTGAAAGGGTCAACAGGATCGACAAACCACTGGCCAAACTGACAAAAACAGGAGAGGATGTAAATAATCCAAATAAGAAATGAAATGGGGGACATTACAACAGACCCAACAGAAATAAAAAGGATTATAACAGAGTATTATGAAAAACTATACTCCAACAAATTTGAAAACCTTGAGGAAATGGATAAATTTCTAGAAACACACTACCTACCCAAACTAACACAAAGTGACGTTGAAAATCTGAAGAGACTCATAACAAGAGATGAGATTGAAAAGGTAATAATAAAACTTCAAACAACAACAAAAAGCCCTGGCACAGATGGCTTTCCTGGAGAATCCTCCCAAACATTCAGAGAAGAGCTTACATCAGTACTACTCAAACTATTTCAGAACATAGAAAAGGAAGCGGCACTTCTGAATTTGTTCTATGAAACCAGCATAACCCTGGTACCAAAATCAGGCAAAGACACCACAGAAGAAGAAAATTACAGACAAATATCTCTCATGAATATAGATGCAAAAATTCTCCACAATCCTCTAGCCAATAGAATTCAGCATCGTATCAAAAAAATAATACACCATGACCAAGTAGGATTCATACCAGTCATGCAAGGATGGTTCAACATTAGAACATCATCAACGTAATCCACCACATAAGTAAAAGGAATGAAAAGAATCACAAGATCATCTCTATTGTTGCAGAAAAGGCATTGGACAAAGCCCAACACACATTCCAGATGAAAACTCTCAATAAACTTGGTATAGAGGGGAAGTTCCTCAACATAATGAAGGGTGTCTATGCAAAACCAACGGCCAACATCATTCTTAATGGAGAGAGGCTGAAAACATTCCCCTTGAGAACAGGAACAAGACAAGGATGCCCTTTATCACCACTCTATTTAACATTGTGCTGGAAGTCCTAGCTAGAAAAATAAGGCAAGAAAAAGAAATAAAGGGCATCCAAATTGGTGAGGAAGAAGTTAAACTGTCCCTATTTGCTGATGATATGATTCTATACATAGAAAGCCCTAAAGACTCCACGAGAAAACTACTGGAACTAATAGAAAGATTCAGCAGAGTAGCAAGATACAAGATAAACACACAAAAATCAGTTGGATTCGTATACACCAACAAAGAGAACAAAGAAAAGGAAATCAGGAAAACAATGCCATTTATTTTTTTTCCCATACAAAAATTTATACATACATTGTTATATGACTCTAATTGCTCTTCCCATACTGTGACAGCACACTCCTCCTTTCCACTCCTGAATCCCCATGTCCATTCAACCAGCTCCTATCCCTCTCTGCCTTCCCATCTCACCTTGGACAGGAGCTGCCTGTTTAGTCTCTTGTATCTACTTGAGCTAAGACGCACACTCCTCGTGAGTATCACTTTATGTCCCACTGTCCAGTCCAATCCCTGTCTGAAGAGTTGGCCTCAGAAATTGTTTTAGTTCTGGGCTGATAGAGAATCCAGGGGCCATGCTTTCCAGGGTTCCTCCAGTCTCAGTCAGACCATTAAGTCTGGTCTTCTTACTAGAATTTGAGTTCTGCACCCTACCTTTCTCCTGCTCCATCAGGAACTCTCTGTTGTGTTCCCTGTCAAGGAGGTCATTGGTGGTAGCCAGGCACCATCTAGTTCTTCTGGTCTCAGGCTGATGAAGTCTCTGGTCTTTGTGGCTCTTTCCATCTCTTGGGCTAATACTTTCCTTGTGCCTTTGGGGTTCTTCATTCTCCTTTACTCCAGGTGGTTAGGACCAATTGATACATCTTAGGTGGCCACTTGCAAGCTTTTAAGACCCCAGATGCCACTCACCAAAGTAGGATGCAGAACGTTTTCTTAATAAGCTTTGTTATGCCAGTTGACCTAGATGTCCCCTGAAAGCATGATCCCCAGACCCCTACCCCTGCTACTCTGTCCTTCAAAGTGTTTGATTGTATTCAGGAAACTTCTTAGGTTTGCTTTAGTCCGGTTGTGCTGATTTCCCCTGTAGTGTATCCTGTGCTTCTCTTCACCTAAGATGGTTCTTATCTACTTTCTAGTTAGTAAGTAACCCTCACCCTCCCTCCTCACCCTCGTAACCATCAAAGAATGTTTTCTTCTGTGTTTAAACCTTTTCTTGAGTTCTTATAATAGTGGTCTTATACAATATTTGTCCTTCTGTGACTGACTAAATTCACTCAGCATAATGACCTCCAGCTTCCTCCATGTTATAAGATGTTTCACAGCTTCATCGTTGTTCTTTATTGTTGCATAGTATTCCATTGTGTGGATATACCATAATTTGTTTATCCATTCTTCTGTTGATGGGCACCTAGGTTGTTTCCATCTTTTTGCTATTGTGAACAGTGCTGCAGTGAACATGGGTGTGCATATATCTATTCGTGTTATGGCTCTTATTTTTCTAGGATATATTCCAAGGAGCGGGATAGCTGGATGGTATGGTACTTCTATTTCTAGCTTTTTAAGGAAGCGCCAAATCGATTTCCAAAATGTTCGTACCATTTTACATTCCCACCAACAGTGTATAACTGTTCCAGTCTCTCCACAACCTCTCCAACATTTATTATTTTGTGTTTTTTAGATTAATGCTAGCCTTGTTGGGGTGAGATGATATCTTATTGTCGTTTTGATCTGCATTTCTCTAATGGCTAATGATCGTGAGCATTTCTTCATGTGTCTGTTAGTTGCCGGAATATCTTCTTTGGTGAAGTGCCTGTTCCTATCCTTTGCCCATTTGTTAAATTGGGTTATTTGTCTTTTTGTTGCTGAGGTTTTGCAGTATCTTGTAGATTTTAGAGATTAGATGCTGATCAGATTTCTCGTAGCCAAAATTTTTTTCCCATTCTGTAGGTTGTCTTTTTACTCTTTTGGTGAAGTCTTTTGATGAGCGTAAGTGTTTGATTTTTAGGAGCTCCCAGTTATCTAGTCTGCCTTCTGGTGCTTGTGCATTGTTACTTATGGTTCAGCTCCTAGCGTTGTCCATATTTTTTTTTCCATGATCTTTATCGTTTTTGATTTTATATTTAAGTCTTTAATCCATTTTGAGTTAGTTTTTTGTGCACGGTGTGAGGTATGGGCCTAGTTTCAGTTTTTTGCAGATGGATATCCAGTTATGTCAGCACCATTTGTTAAAGAGACAGTCTTTTCCCCAGTTAATAGACTTTGGGCCTTTGTCAAATATCAGCTGCTCATAGGTGGATGAATTTATGTCTGGATTCTCAATTCTGCTCCATTGGCCTATGTGTCTGTTGTTATACCAGTTCCAGGCTGTTTTGACTACCATGGTGGTATAATAGATTCTAAAATCAGGTAGTGTGAGACTTTTGTTCTTCTTCTTGAGTAATGCTTGACTTACTCAGGGCCTCTTCCCTTTCCATATGAAGTTG
Source organism: Dugong dugon (assembly GCA_030035585.1). Classification (NCBI taxonomy): domain Eukaryota; kingdom Metazoa; phylum Chordata; class Mammalia; order Sirenia; family Dugongidae; genus Dugong; species Dugong dugon. The sequence continues at coordinate 56,850,633 of CM057466.1, forward strand.
GTGACTTGTTTCTCCATCTCATTAAAAAATGCCATTGAAATTTGGATCCACATTGCATTGTATCTGTAGATCGCTTTGGGTAGAATTGTCATTTTAACAATGTTGAGTCTACCTGTCCATGAGCATGGTGTGTTTTTCCACTTATGTAGTTCTCTTTTGGTTTCTTGTAGCAGTGTTCTGTAGTTTTCATTGCATAGGTCTTTTATGTCTCTGGTTAGATTTATTCCTAAGTATTTTATCTTCTCAGGGGCTAAACAATGCCATTTATAATAACCTCTAAAAAATAAAATACTTAGGAATAAATCTAACCAGGGATGTAAAAGACCTATACAAAGAAAACTGCAAAACACTGCTACAAGAAACCAAAAGAGATCTACATAAATGGAAAAACACACCATGCTCATGGACAGGTAGACTCAACATTGTGAAAATGGCAATACTACCCAAAGAGATCTACAGATACAGTGCAGTGCGGATCCAAATTCCAACAACATTCTTTAAAGAGATGGTAAATCAATCATTAACTTTATATGGAAAGGGAAGAGGCCCCGGATAAGTAAAGCGTTATTAAAGAAGAAGAATAAAGTAGGAGGACTCATGCTACCTGACCTCAGAACCTACTATACAGCTACAGTAGTCAAAACAGCCTGGTACTGGTACAATGACAGATGCATTGACCAATGGAACAGAATCAAGAATCCAGATGTAAATCCACCCACCTACAGTCACTTGATCTTCGACAAGGGCCCAAAGTCCGTTACATGGGGAAAAGATAGTCTTTTTAACAAACGGTGCTGGCAAAACTGGATATCCATCTGCAAAAAAAAAATGACACAGGATCCACACCTCACACCATACACAAAAAGTAATTTAAAACGGATCAAAGACCTAAACATAAAATCAGAAACTATAAAGATTATAGAAGAAAAAATAGGATCAATGCTAGAGGCCCTAATACATGGCATTAGCAGGATACAAACCATAACCAGTAATAACACACAAACTCCAGAAGATAAGCTAAACAACTGAGATCTTCTAAAAATTAAACACTTATGCTCATCAAAAGACTTCACCAAAGGAATAAAAAGAGAACCTACAGACTGGGAAAAGAATTTTGTCCATTACAAATCAGATGAAGTCTAATCGCTAAAATCTACAAGATAATCCAACACCTCTACAACAAAAGGACAAATAACCCAATTAAAAAATGGGCAAAGGACTTGAACAGACACTTCACCAAAGAAGACATTCAAGCAGCCAGCAGACACACGAGGAAATGCTCAGGATCACTAGCCATTAGAGAACTGCAAATCAAAACCACAATGAGATACCACCTCACCCCAGCATTACTGGCATAAATCAAAAAAACTGGAAATAACAAATGTTGAGGAGGCTGTGGGGAGCTCAGAACTCTTATGCACTGCTGATGGGAATGCAAAATGGTACAACCATTTTGGAAAACGATATGGCACTTCCTCAGAAAGCTAGAAATAGAAATACCAGATGATCCAGCAATCCCACTCCTAGGAATACATCCTATAGAAATAAGAGCCGTCACATGAATAGACATACGCACGCCTACATTCCTTGCAGCATTGTTCACTATAGCCAAAAGATGGAAACAACCTAGATACCCATCAACAGATGAATGGATAAACAAACTATGGTACATACACACAATGGAGTATTATGCAAGGATAAAGAACAATGATGAATCTGTGAAGCATCTCATAACATGCGATGAATCTGGAGGGCATCATGTTGAGTGAAATAAGTCAATCACAAAAGGACAAATATTGTATGAGACGACTACTGGAAAAACTCATGGTAAGGTTTACACACAAAAAGAAACAATCTTTGCTGGTTACAAGGGAGAGGAGGGGATGGGGGGGGACACTAAATAGACAATAGATAAGTGGTAACTTTGGTGAAGAGTAAGACAGTACACAATACTGGGGAAGCCAGCACAGCTTGTACAAGGAAAGGTCATGGAAGCTCCATAGACACATCCAAACTCCCTGAGGGACCGAATTACTGGGCTGAGGGCTGTGGGGACCATGGTCTCAGGGAACATCTAGCTCAATTGGCATAACATAGTTTACAAAGAAAATGTTCTACATCCTACCTTGCTGAGTAGTATCTGGGGTCTTAAAAGCCTGTGAGCAGCCATCTAAGATAATCTACTGGTCTCACCCCTTCAGGAGCAAGGGAGAATGAAGAAAACAAGATACAAAGGAAAGATTAGTCCAGAGGACTAATGAACCACAACTACCACGGCCTCCAGCAGACTGTGTCCAGTACAACTAGATGGTACCCGGCTACCACCACTGACTACTCTGACAGGGATCACAATAGAGGGTCTCAGACAGAGCTGGAGAAAAATGTAGAACAAAATTCTAACTCACAGAAAAAGACCAGACTTATTGGCCTAACAGAGACTGGAGAAATGCCTAGAGTATGTCCCCCGGACACCCTTTTAGCTCAGTAATAAAGTCACTCCTGAGGCTCATGTTTTAGCCAAAGATTAGAGAGGCCCATAAAACAAAACAAGACTAAAGGGCACCCCAGTGCATGACAAAGACTAGAAGGCAGGAGGGGACAGGAAAGAGCCCAAGGTCAAGAAGGGAGAGTGTTGACAAGTCGTGGTGTTGTTGACCAATGTCATAAAACAATACACGTACTATTTAATGAGAAACTATTTGTTCTGTAAACCTTCATCTAAAGTACAAAAAAAAAAAATTAAAAAAATATCTCAAGGGGTAGGATCTGGACATGAGTCGGAATTGACTTGATGGCAACGGGTTTGGTTTGGGTTTGGTTTTGGTAAATTGGAAACAGAAGAAAAGACTATTTCTTTCTGAAATCAATCTCCAATGCCTTACTTGCCCTTAGTTAATGCTGTTTGGTTGACCCAAATAAAAATGTATCACATCTCATCCACGTCCCCAATCTGCCATCTGCTGAGCAAGGAAAATGTGTGTTATGAAGCAGGACTTGGCATCCCACATGCCTGCTGACACACAAGTCCACCTGCCATGCTCTAAGGAGTCAGGAGCAGCACTGGGTCCCAGGCACTAGCATTTCTAACCCATCATTTCTCCCAACTGACACATATGCTCCCTGCCACTTCAGTGGTAAGGAAGGTCAAGAACAGGAAACAGTCCCTTCCTCTTGCACAAGGCATCTTATAGCTGAGGGGGGATTGCCTAAATGCCATTTTGTAGTTGGCAACAAAGGAAAAAAAAACCCCAAGCCATGATTGTTCCAAAAAAGAGGGGCCAAACTTCTCCTGGTGGTGAAAATTACAGCATCCTAGAGGAGAAGGAATTTCCAGAGAACAATGACTGAAGGATTAGAAATAGGGAGAGCTGGGGACTTACTGGTTCTCAATGACTGATTTTTAAATATGTTTGGCATGTGCTTCTGTGGAGTAAGACAGAAGAAAAGGGAAGGGAAGGAAAATCAGGTCTTGAGAGAACAAGAGTGCTCAAGCAATTACTTTTTCATTGTTGATGTTGCAGGGTTGTTTCTTTTACGGTTGGTCCATAAAAGAAGACAGGGGAATTTAAACTCTTATGCCTCTGGTTTTCTGAGAGGCCTAGATTGAATGGAGTGTTAGCTGTCTGGGAAAGCAGAGCCCAGATAGAACATACTGGAAACCCTCTTTCAGATGGACTTGGGACTCCAGTATGTCTTCACTCCAAAACATGTCTGTTGTCATCCTTCTAAGTAACTACAGTTTGATGGATGTTTTGGTGGTGATGTTGTAACAGAAAACCTGAGAGGCAAACTCCTTGGCTTAAGTGCTGCTAGCATTCACATTACTTTGAAAGTGTAGGACATTTAAGAAAATCTTGGTTTAAGTCACAAAGTGAACATTTCACACCTTGTCCTCTAGGGCCGACTGAACCAGATTATTGACAAAGGTAAATTTCCAACCAGTTACAGAGAGATTGTAAAAATATACAACTAAACTAAAGCAAGCAAACAACAACAACCAAAAAAAACCAGCCTCAGAGTGGCTTTAGCACAGGACTTCGAACGGGTTCATTAAAACTTGTTTCAACAAGTTCCCAAGTGATGCTAATATTGCTGGTTAGGGACCAGCTCTGAGAACCACTAGTAGAGCAGTGGTTCTCAAAATGTGTTATACATAAGAATCACCTGGTGATCTCGTTAAAGTGTAGATTCTGATTCAGTATATATGGGGTGGAAACACAAATTCTCAGCAGGGGTTCGAACTGAAATGAAACGGTTCGAAGCCCTGGTTTAGTAAGGAATAGGAAAGAGGTGCAAAATTGCCCGTGTCATGTGTCTTTTCAGCTTCCGAAGTATGTGCCGGTGCTTTGTGAATATTTAGGTAGGAAGGAAGGGTTGGGTCAGGCTGGAGGGGATAATACAGGAAAGGGGAGGGGCTGCTCCTTCCCCTGGGACCATAAGAGGGGGTGTGGCTAGCACCTGTGAGGCTGAGGAGGGGGGAGCAGAGACAAGATCCAGGTGCAGCTGCAGGTTTTGTATTCCTGAAACCCCTGTATGACACTCCTAGGTGGTGTGTTTGTCCTGGGATTGGAAGGTGTGCGAGACCCAGGCCCCTTCAAGCTGCCCAGGCAACCTGGATCTTTCTCATTTTCCAAGTTCATGAACAAATACTTTAAAAGATGAGTTTACACATCTGGGGGGACAAAACTGAACTTTGCTTTAATCTTTTAAACAAGGAGCCTTAAGATAATGTATGACTGTGATCACGGATGCATAGGGAAGGTGGCCTTAAAATCCACACGCTCTCCGAGTTTTTCTTTACCCCCTGCTTCACAGCTGGAAGCTCTGTAGATTTAGATGATTGGGAAATATTGAATAAGAAAATCTGTGTGCCTCTCTGAGTGTTGAAAAGGGGAAATAGAACAAAACAGAAATACTGTATTTCTTAGTAGTCAGTAGCATAGTTTCCAAAATCCCTTCATGTCATGCTTTTTTTTAAACTTAATAGACTTTAATTTTTAGAGCACTTTTAGGTTTACAGAAAAATTATGCAGAAAGTACAGAGTTTCCATTTACCCCCTCCATCCTACACATTGTTTCTCCTATTCACATCTTGCATCATGTCATATTATTTAAAAAATATTTTTTTCTAGGTCAAGGATATGTTCCCAGGATTATAAAGTAACTTAGGAAAATAATTGTGTCTCCATAAAATGACTCCATTCAAAAGAAGAAATAAAAATCCCCTTTAGGAATGGCAAAGGAAGGAAGCTGTGATTCGTGTCAAAGCACAAACAGGAGAGATTAGCATTATTAAAAATCACTTCTAATGGAACTGTGTGGTGTACCACACATCCAAATAGTTTCCATTTCCACCGGTTTCCTCCTCAATATCAGACCTTTTGATTCATTTCAGGAAAGAAAACTCAAAGTAGACTTTGCATCTAAATTCTTTTAAGCTCACTGCCCCAATGTTCAAACAAAAGCTCTAATACTGGTGAAGATAAGCTAGAGATTCATTTCTTGTCCTCATAGGTTGCTTCAAGCTTGACTAGGAGAGCGCCTACTCACCAACTCACCAACTCACCCTGCTTTCAGCCACTCAATTTAGTTCCTTCTGGTCCTGAGAAGGCGATACTAACTCACAGACTTGCTGGAGCACCTCATAGTCATGTCGAGTGAGTGACAATGCAGTGCATGACTCTCCTATGGAAAATGGGGAAGCCCAGGAACACACAATCTCCCTTAGACAGGTACTACTTTGCCTTGGAGATTTTCTGTTCTGATTCACAGTATTATCTCCTGAAGACTTTTTAGTGGAATTTTCGGAATAATCTATTTTAATTCTTATATTCTAATACTAAGAATAGAAATGCCTTCATTTCAAATGATAAAATCACTTTGTATGGATTTTTTTCTTCCAATTTATCATCATCATTGACATTAATAATTCAATCATTAAAGTAGAATATACCGTATTTTGTGCAAATAACTCCCATTTTCTACACTTGTTTGCCAGTTGGACCCTTCCACTGAGGCATTTTTGTAAGTGTCACTATGTCAATTTTTTCTATATGTTGTTGTAAAAAAAAAACTAGCGCAGCATACTTACAAAAAATATCTTGGCGGGGAGGGCATTGCTGGCAAACAAATGTAGAAGGTGCACATTGTGTAAAAACATGGTAATTACTTTACATATAAATATTATTTTATAATGAGATATAAAAATTTAGGAAAATACTAGAAAGGAAAAAGAAAAAGAAAAATGTCACACATATTTCCACCAATGAAAACATCGAAAATTATATTTTGAGGTTATTTATGCTGTCTTTTTTCCATATAATTATTTTCTTTTTAAAACCCAGCATAAGAATATAGAGAGTGATAAGTGAAAACACAGGCATTCTTGGGAAAAGATATTTACAATCAAAGTATCTGACAAGAGACTCATATCCAGAGTATTAAAAATCTCCTACAAGTCAAAAAGAAAAAAGAGAACCCGAAAGAAAAATAGCATGAAGGTTTGAATGGGAACATCACTAAAAAAGATATTTAAATGGCCAATAAACACATGAAAATGTCTTAAGTCTCGTTAATTATCAAGGAAATGCAAATTAAAACCGCAATAACATACACACCTACCAGAATGACAACAATTAAAGCGCCTGACAATACTAAGTGTTGGCATGGGTGTGGCGTCACTGGAACTCTCAAACATACTTCTCGTGAGAGTGTAAACTGGCACAACTATTTGGAAAACTTTTAGTCAGGTTTTACCGAAATATGAACGTGTATACACCCTACAACCAACAACTACCCTCCTAGGTGTATACCCTACAGAAATGCATACATATGTGCAAAAAACTAGAAAAAACAAAATGTCCATCAACAATAGAAGAGATAAGTGTGGTATATTCATACAATGGAATAGTATACAGCAATAAGAAAGAACTGCGGCTAAATGCAATAATATGGATGAATCTCACAAACATAACATTAAACAAAAGACAGTAGACACAAAACAGTTCATACTGTTTTGTTCCATTTATATATTTCAAAATTAGGCAAGAGTTAATTTGGGTGATGGAAGTTAGGATAATGGTTACTTTTGTGGGGATATTGATGAGAAGGGGCATGAGGGGGCTTTTGGGCAGCTACCAATGTTTAATTTCTTGTTCTGAGTGGTGCCTACATGACTGTGTTCACTTTTTAAAAATTTATTGAGCAACACACCTATGATTTTATACTCTTCTGTAGATATAAATGCCAATAAAAGTCTATTTTTAAAAATGTCATTTAGCAAGCATACTTGTAAAGAGTTTAAATTTTTTTTTTTATACAATGAGTGGAAAAAAAGCATTTCTAAATAACCATACTCTTTTTACATAATATGTGATTTTAAACGTGCAATAACATTAAAACTAAATATTGTAAGTAAAAATATATGGTAGTAAGCTTTGTAAAAAGTTGTATCCACCTTATTACACTTATCATAAAAAGCACATTCTTCATAAGCATCATTTCTGATATCTAATGTAGGATCATAATTTTTTAACCCTTCTCCTCCTTTATTGTACTGCATCATTAAAATATGGAAATATTATAAGAATGTTGCAATGAATATATCTTGGTGCATAATTTTTTCTCTGTAGTTCAACTTGTTTTCTGATGTAGAATTACTGGATCAGTGAGAGATTTGGAAATATATATTACCAAATTATTCTCCTAAAGGGCTGCTCCGATGCATATTACTACCAGCAACATCTGATTCTGCTTATTTCACCAGAATTTCTCTAGCAAATTATAGTGTTTGTAAATTTCAGATGTATAAATACTCCCACCATGGCTGACTTCAAGCAACTAGTGTAAGGTCAACTAGTTGACAAATTCTTGAAATTTTAACAGTTTAGGCACTTATTATGTGCCAGGCACCGAGTCAAGTGCTGGGGAAGATAGAGAAAAGATCATGATGTAGTCATTGTCTACTGGGCAGTGGCTAAAAGAACTATGCTGGATAAGCAGAGGAAAGAGAGGTTAACTTTGACAAGGTGTGAGGGAGGGGGAGAATCAGAGAAGGCTTCTTTGAATGAGCTTTGAAAGATGGGATAATAGCTACGTAACTAGAGAATAGTTAGGAACGAAGGCATGAGAGTGCATAATACCTTCAGGAAATTGCAAGTTGCTTTCTTTGCCCAAAATTATTGGCACAAGATGGATTATGGGCATAAAAAAGGGCAGAAGAGAGAGCTGGGGCCCAATTGTCAAAGGTGTTGAGTTTTGCTATGCAGTAACAACAGCTATGGACAGTTTTTGAGAAGCATTAGGCAATAACCCTGATGGCCATGTGAAGACTAAACTGGGGACCTGTAAGGAGACCTTTGCAAGTTTCAAGCAGGGTATAATGAGAACTTCAATTGAAGCAGTGCAGTAGAGAGAGAAAGAAATGGGACAATCCAAGAAGCATTTAGGAGGAAGAATTGACAGGACTTGCTGAGGTGAGTAGGAGAGATGATTGCTTGAAGATAATACCTAGACTTTGAAACACGTTCTTCCTGACTTCTCTGGGAATGAATGACTTTGTCAGAAAAGAAAGGAAGCATTTTTAAGTTTAGGACTTGGTTATTTTTGCATCTTACTACTGACATCTGTAAGTTTGAGAGAAGGTGTGAAACATGAATGGTGGACCATGGCAATGATTTGTTTTACTGAATATGGATTTATGGATCTTGATTCTGGATAGTTATGTTATTAAAATGATGGACTTGGGCTTGAGATAAAAGGCTTCTCACAAGATTGAGAAGTAATAATTTACGCAGGAGTTTATTGGACGAAAAATAATTTATCCAGGGAGCTTAAAGGAGAGTAAGCAAGGAAAGGAAGGAAAACAGCCAGATAAACCTGTGAAGCCAGTTACTATAGGCATAATGTAGCAAGAAGAATCGTTGAGCTGAGGAGCCAGGTGATTCACACGAGAAAACAGTTGGGAAGGAGGCCAGAAACAATACTTAGGGCCTTAGATGTCTATGTACAAACACTCAGGGATAGGTAACAAGCAAAGTAAACTTGGGATTATAACCCCAGGCGGTAAACATGATGATCTCATTGAAACCTTTGGGATGGGAGTCAAAGCTAACATACATGATGAAATGGAATCTATACCCAGTTCTGAAGAAAACCTATAAACAGGGAAGGAGACTGGTGTGTGTTGTAGAGAGACTAAGCGGAAGCCCACTGAAGAGTGTAAGATTAATATTTAGGTGAGAGAATCAGAACATTAAGACAGCTACTACCATTTGGCCAGAAGGCAATAGGGAAAACATATTAAATATTGAATTTATTTAAAAAATGCATATAAAGTCCTTTCAAAAATTTTAATGAGAAACATGAGCTTGATTTTATGGACATCACATTTTTAGATTCATTTTTAAGCATGTAATTCCTGGCCAAGACTTTTTAAGGACAATCTCTTAAAATTATCAATAGTCACCATCAATAAAAAAATCTTTGTATAAGTGGGTGATAAAAACATTAAAATTCTTTTTATAACTATCCAAAAATATACAACAGTTGAGACTGTATTTAGAGAAAGTAAGTGCTTCCTTTTCTTTCACTGACAAATGTGAACGTTGAAATTCACGGATAAGGCAAACAGATTATTTATGATGGGCAGATACATTCTCCTCTCACCCCCTCAACCATGTGGACAGACTTCCAGCCAGATTAATAACCCCTGAGGCCAAGGGTTATGAGTTTGTCCAATGGGGTCCAATAAGAAATCCCACAGTGAGAGTCTCTACGAAGTATCAGGCCAGAGCATATTGATGTGTGATTTGGAGAAGACCCCGACAGTACTTGGGGATATGTGAATAGAATTCAGTTCCCGGGGAGAGGAGGAGGAACTGGCATGGTCCAGGCAGTATTATTACAGTAACAGCCAAGCAGGGTAGTGAAGCTTCAGCCCCAGTGGAGGAATGAAAGTGAAAAATAGGAACCAAGACAATGCCTAGTGAATCCTGGGCAAATTCAGTGAAGTTAAAGTTGAAGTTCAACAGCTTTCAGAGATCCGGGGCTCACCTCCCAAACATAAAAGATGATACGTCAAACGTAGCTCAGCAAGAGCTGAGGAAGGCCCAGTGGCTAGGTGAGGCTAGCATGGGACTGGAAGTCCTCAGTACCCGTGGCTGAGCAGATCTAGAAAAGGCAGTTGTGTGAAAGAAGGTGGGAAAAATTTGGGCTCAAAATTAGGAGAACTTTTAATTTTTTAAATAAAAGTAACACTTAAATTTTAAAATATCATAGAAGGTTTGGAAAATATGGGGGGTGGGGGTCTGGGAAATGTCCCTGTGTACAAAAGGCGTGGTGGAGGCATCTCACCTGCTCTAACTTCACAAGGGGGAAGGAGAATCAAGAGCAACAACCCAAGGCTGACTCCTATGAGGCAGAGGTCAGACATGTCTCCTCTCTCCAACCTTTGTACCAATTCTCATACCAACTGTCCCTCCCACAGCACCCTACTTCTCTGCTGGGTTTGATAATTCGTTGCAATGGCCACACAGAACTCACTGACAATACGCATGATTATGGGGTTTATTAGGGGAGTAACAGGTTACAATTCAGGTTCAGGAGCACTCAGGATACAGTTCTCTGATCAAGACAGCCTTTTCTCAGCCCTGCCCCCAGGCACGCCTCTCTCTGGACCTCGGCCTCTGCCCTGCTCAGACAAGTGTTACAAAGCTCCTTTAGCTCTGCGGATAAGTGACCCAAGGCAGCCCACTCTGCCAGCAAGCCTCCTGTCCAAAGGCGCTCAGCAATAGCTCCGTGGGTTGGCAAATAGCAAACAGAGCTCCACTAAGCCTCCTGCCTGAAGGCACTCAGCTTTCTTGTTCATGAGCTGGGCTGTCTCCTGCTGGTCTCCTGGTTCTGCTGCTTCTTGCTGTCTTCAATGTTACACCTCTCACTTTCTTTCTCTCTCTCTTTCCCTATTTCCTGGTTCCGGAAGCTTCCGGTACAGGGATCCTGGGTCCAAAGGTGAGCTCCACTCCTGGCTCTTCTTTCTTGGTGATGGTGAGATCCTCTCCTCCAGCCTCTGGGATGGCTCATTTTAAGCCTAGTAGGATGGCAAAACTGACCAATTCCTTCATTAGGGTTCCATAGACCTTATTTGCATTGTCCTACCCCCACACAATGAGATGGATTGACTCAGTGGCTGCAACAATGGGCTCAAGCATAACAATGATCGTGAGGACGGTGCAGGATTAGGTAATGTTTTGTTCTATTGTACATAGGGTCTCTATGAGTCAGAACTGACTCGAGGGTACCTAATAACAACAACAACACCTCCACATAGGTGTCATGAACTTTATTTGTATTATTAGTAAGCTATCAAATCCTCTTTAAAAAAACAAACTTGTTGATTCCTACTCATAGTGACCCTATAGGACAGAGTAGAACTGCCCCATAGGGTTTCCAAGGAGCATCTGGTGGATTCAAACTGCTAACCTTTTGGTTAGCAGCCAAGCACTTAACCACTGCACCACCAGGGCTCCAATCCCCTTGGTGAGCCATAGTTACCTTATTTGTATAGTACCACCCAATCACTTGGGTGGGAGTTACAAGACCATGGTGAGAAAGGCCATATAAAAGTGATCCATCACACTGCACCTCACAATCCCAGTATCTTATCCAAATTTATCATGTACTTTCTTTGTCTGTCTTCATGTGTATTTTAGATAGTTGGATTTAGAAGGTGTACATATAATTTGCATCCTAATTTTTTTTAATACAATTATAGTATAAGTATTTCCCATTTACATGGCACAGTGGTTAAGCATTACGGCAGCTAACCAAAAGGTCGACAGTTCAAATCCACCAGCCACTCTTTGGAAACCCTATGGGACAGTTCTACTCTGTCCTATAGGGTCACTATGAGTCAGAATCAACTTGATGGCAAAGAGTTGGGTTTGGTTTTTGTTTTAGTATAAGCTACGTGATTTCTCATAATTGTAATCTTATTTTTTTATAATCATAATCTTTAATGGTTACACAAGTCCATGGAGTGGGTTAACCATGATGAATTATTCTCCTATTGTTGGATGTTAAGGTTTGTCTCATCAATATTCCTTATCGATATTCTCTTTAAGGTTCCTTCCAGTACTGAAAGTCTATGAGTCTATGTTTGGCAAAGGAAATGCATATAAGTTCTCAAAATAGCTTCAGTTATATAGATGAGAAAAATAAAACCCAAGGAGGTAGGTACACTGGCCCCCGACCAGGTAGTGGCCACCTGAGACTGGTTTCCAGTGCCTGAGTTACTTCTTGTCTAGGACTGCTCTAAAAATTGTTACATATTAGTTCTATTTGTATATGGGTCAGATGACATGAGACATGACTTCAAGAAAAGAAGTTTGCTTTGTACATTTTCAGCTGTTATAATCCAATTTATTGTTTTCAAACAATGACAATACAGTAGTCCACCCCACCACTTCTCCGCGGTTCTGCTTTCTGTGGTTTCAGTTACCCTAGGTCATCCAGGTCTGCAGACCTTGTGTTCAAGTAACCCCTATTTCACTTAATAATGGCCCCAAAACACAAGAGTAGTGTTGCTGGCAGTTCAGATATGCCGAAGAGAAGCCATAAAGTGCTTCCATTTTATCGTTAGTTACTGTCGTTAATCTCTTACTGTGCCTAATTTACAAATTAAGCTTTATCATAGGTATGTATTACAGGAAAAAACATAGTATATGTAGAGTTTGGCACTATCCATGGTTTCAGACATCCACTGTGGGTCTTGGAACATATCCCTCATATATAAGGCAGGACTACTGTAATAGTTATTTAAACAGAAGCTTCTTGCAGACATAAATGACAAAAATTATTTTTCCTCAAGCTAAATTCTTAATGACAATCTTAAATGCTAAATATAGAATCTTCCATTTATCCAGTTTTATTGTTATTTTTCTCCTAAAAACAGTATGTAGGAAAAAGAAATTTTAGATTATTTGAACTTTATGGTGTTTGGTATCTTGGATTTTAAAAAGTTACTAATATATACGTTGTTAAAATAGTTTTTTTTCCTTAGGATACAAGTAATTAGAATCTACTAATGGGGACCACAAGCAATCAATCACACATACACAGACAATCACAGACTTGAAAGCAGGGACTCAAACAGATATGTGTTCACCAAAGTTCATTGCAGCGTTATTCGCAATAAACAAAAGGTGGAAACAACCCAAATGCCCATCAGCAGATGAATGGGTAAACAAAATGAGGTACTTTGGAATATTATTCAGCCCTAAAGAGAAATGAAGTCCTGATACATGCTATGACATGGATGAACCTTGAAAACAGTATGATGAGTGAAATAAGTCAGACTCAAAAGGACAAATATTTGTATGATTACAGTTATACGAACTGTCTAGAATAGCCAAATAGAAGGCAAAGGCATGGAGACAGCTTATCAGTGGTTACCAGGGGCTGGGAGGAGGAGGAGGAATGGAAATTACTGCTTAAAGGTACTGAGTTTCTGGTTGGGGTGATAAGAAACTTTTGGAAATAGATAGCGGTGATGGTTGTACAGCATGGTGAATGCAATTAAAGTCACTGAATTGTACACTTAAAAATCAATAAAATGGAATATTTGTTGTGATATATATTTTACCACAATGAAATTTTAAAATATATATAACACAATGAAAAGAAAACCAAAAAAAAAAAAAAAGGTAGTTAAAAAACTCATTGGCTCTGAGTGCCTCACTGCAGAAACCCCTCTGGATGTTGTTGTTTTGCCTTATTTTTAAGTCATTTATATTCCTATAGTTTGTCCTCGTGCCTGGCACAAGGTAGGCACTAGATGAATATTTGCTGACTGACCCACTGACCCTCTGATGGCCGGCAGACTGCACACCCAGGGCGAGGGCCAGTCTGGGCCTTCCTGAATTCCTGGAATTTTTTTTTTTTTTCTTCTTCTATTTCAAAAACAATACATGCTCATTAGAGAAACTCGTAGAGAAAATCACAGAAAAACAGAGAAAATAAAGCTTGTCGTATCATACAGCTAAAGAGATGATTAACTGTATGGATGAGCTGTTTCCCACTTACTAAATATTCTTCAAAAGCATGTTTTTAGTGGCAATATAACGATCCACAGTGTGGATCACATTGTGTGGATGTGCCATATTTAACTATTCCCTTGTTGTTGGCCATATGCATTCTTTACAATTTGCCACCGTAAGAAATAATGTTGCAGTGTTAGACAATAAATTCTCTGAGTCTCAAAGCTGATTATCAAGTTACTTTCCAAAAAGACCATATCCGTTTAAGTCCACTTGCTGTTGTTGTAAGGAGCTCTCAGGGCACAGCGGTTAAGCGCTTGGCTGACTGCTCTCTGAAAAGTTGGCAGTTTGAACTCACCAGTAGCTCTGTGGGAGAAAGATGTGGCAATATGCTTCTGTAAAAATCACAGCTTTGGAAAGCCCATAGGGCAGTTCTTCTCTGTCTTATAGGGTCACTATGAGTTGAAACTGATTGGACGGCAATGGGTTTGGTTTTTTTGGTTTGCTGTTGTTGTTAGTTGCTGTGGAGTCGATTTCAACTTAGGACAACCCCACATGCTAGTGTCCCTGTATTTTAAATGCTGACATTTGAGAAACTGAGGGTTTAGAAACAATCCCTTTCTGGTTCAATAGGCTCCAGTGTGATGAGAGCAAACTAACCTTTTCCCCAAGACTTAATCATGGGCCCCTGTAAAGAGTAGGGTAAATCACAGGTGAGTAGATAATTTGGAAAACATGCCTCGAAACCTCCACCTAAATTTGGGAGAAAGCATTAACCATAAAGCACATACTCTTTTTTTAAAAAACCCTTGGGAGAGAAAGTCAAGGAGCATTAAAAACATGCCAAGTTAGAAATTCGAGGCCAGAAGGATCGATAACCAAAATTGAGCTGTTTATAACACAAAGCAAATTAAAAGCTATTTTCTCTTTACAAAAGACAGTATCATGCTAGTTACAAAGAGAAAATACTTGGGAGAGGAAGCAGTCAAAAGGAGAAAGTATTTTCGTTTTTTAATTATTGTTGTTGTTAGTTGCCTTTGCGTTGATTTTGACTCATGGTAACCTTATGTCACAAAACATTGCCCAGTCCTGTGCCATCTTCAAGATACCTGGTATGTTCCAGTTAATTGTTGTGGCTGTTGTGTCAATACATCTCACTGAGAATTTCCCTCATTTTTGCTGACCCTCCATCTTACCAAACATGATGTCTTTTTCTAGGGATTGGTCTTTCCTGATGATGTGTCCAAAGTAAGCAAGCTGAAGTCTTGCCATCCTTCGTTCTAAGGAGTATTCTGGTTGTATTTCTTCTAAGACTGATTTTCTTGTTCTTTTGCCAGTACATAGTATATTTAATATTCTTCATTTTTTAATTAACGTTCTGTTCAGTTCTACTCTGAGGAATATAGCTGTTTAATTTTGAAAAAAAAAAAACTTCATTTTCAAAATTAATATAAAATAAAAGCAAAAAATTATTTGCCATTATTATAAAGAAAATTCCGTTCTGGTGCTTGCCCCTATGTATTTCACCTCAGAGACTGATAGACCAGGTATCATACTGGAAGCTTTGCTTGGGACCTATTGTGGGTATTCTGCTTAACTTCAGCTCCTAAATACAACATATACATATTTCTTGATTTTGTAAGCATTTAAAATGACTGTAAGCCATTACAAACATCTAAAATATTATTATTGTTGCATGGAATAGCTTAACTGTTTTAAATGTAACTCTTAATAAAACCAACCCCATTGTTGTGGAGTCAATTCTGACTCATAGCGACCCTGTATGACAGAGTAGAACTGCCCCATACAGCCTTTCCAAGGCTGTAATCTTACGGAAGCAGACTGCCACATCTTTCTCCCATGGAGCGACTAGTGGGTTCGAACCACTGACATTTTGGTTACCAGCCAAGTACTTTAACCACTGCACCACCAGGGCCTCTTGACCTTTAATAGAACAATTTATTTCCAGGCTTCTAGTCAAACAGAGTGGAGCCCTGGTGGCATAGCTGTTCCTTGGAAACCCTATGGGGCAGTTCTACTCTGTCCTAGAGGGCAGCTATAAGTTGGAATCAACTTGACAGCAATGGATTGTGTTTTTGTTGTTAGTCAAAAGAGTTATAATATTTGGAGCCCTGTGGAAAACTCTAGAGATAGAGCCCTGGGCTTTGAGCTAGTCATTCAATGGGAAACCACCATTTTAGAAAGTAGGCTCTTTGGAGTACGGTGTGAGATTGAAAGCAGTCTTTATGTGGGACAATTTCACTGTGAAGCCTGAGTAATTGGCCCTTTATTTTGCTTTTGTCTTTTCACTGATTGTCAGAAATCCAACTCCAGCTTATTTTCCAATCACAAGGCTATTATCTTTTACAACTTGAGGGCCCATGAACAAACATTGTCACTACTATTAGTCAAAAAGAGGATACTTTTATTAATGTGAGAGTTTTCTTAAAAGTTTCCGTGAGTAGGGAAAATAGAATAGATCCCACTCTCTGTGCATATTGCTTTAGTCACATGTTTAATCTGGCAAATTCTTAGTGCATGGTTAACTAAGGACAGCACATCAAAAAGTGGGTTCAAAGCCACCATATTTCTTCCCAAAGCATGCTGGGAAGTCAGTGAGCACCAAAGCTACTGTTAGGGAGAAAGGACAAAGAGTGAGTTATATTTTAGTGCTTCATGTTTCTCTTTGACAAGGAAGTGGGGCAGAGAGGAAGATGGAAAACATGTTGCCACTTCTAAAAGCTGAGGAAAATATGTATGTTTCTACGGCTATTTTCCTTCCTGGTAGTGGTGGCAGGAGTGAGATTCTAGGCTGGAGTGAAAGTTTTGAGACAGAGAGTGATGTTCTATGGTCTGGGGCTCCTAGAAGATGGGGTAGAGTGTACTCTAGAGCATGGTGAACAGAAATAGAACCTTTCCATTGCCTCCCTCTGTCCTGTCTCCACATTTGTGTCCTGCCCCTCCTAATCTAGCTTTCTTGGCTCTGCCATGCCCCATAATACCTTCTTTCCCCCAGTGGCTGTGGCTGTGGGTGGTTTAGTGGACACTGTTGGTTATCTATCCATTTTTCCCTTTCACCCATCTCAATATACTCAATTTTCATTTTAGTGTTTACGTCATCACTGTGATGGTTAAGACTGTGTGTCAACTTGGCTGGGCCATGATACTCAGTGTTTATATGTGATCACTCCCATGATGGGGTCTGCTGTGAGTAGCCAATTAGTTGCAAGGGAATTTCCTTGGGGGTGTGGCCTGCATGAGAATATAAACAGATGTTCTGGCATTTTGCCCACTCTGGATCCTGCGGCTGCCTCCTGTTCCTCTGGCCTCTTGGGGACTTGAGCTATCAGCTTATCTTCTGATCCTGGGATTCATCAATCCTCACAGCCTGTGAGCAGAGTCCTGTTTTTGGACCTGTTGCTCTTGGGTTTGCCAGCCTCTGCAGCTACATGAATCAGGAGAAGCCTCTATCCCAATCCATGGACTTTGGATGTTCCAGTCTCTCTACAATCATGTGAGCTGTTTTTTTGATATAAATCTTTCTGTCTGTATATTTATACACTTTACTGGTTTCGCTTCTCTGGAGAACCCAGCCTAAGACATTTGGTACCAGGAGTGGTTCTAGAGAAACAAAATTGTAAGGATGAGTTTTCTAAATTGGTTCTCAAGTCTGGTTAGTCTTAAAGATGTTGATGACTCTGCTTCCAGCATTAAAGAGGGCACTGCTAATCCATGGCGTGAGGTGGCAATACAAATATGCAAAATATCACCACCAGTAGATCAGGTATTGGTGACAGGCAAGGCTCGAGGTGAACACATGTGTGATATCTTTCTACAGTTTTGTCAGAATGAGAAGTATAAGGAAGCTGGTTGGTTGATCCTACTTTTGCTAGACAAACTGGCAAAAGAAAGATGTGCTCAGGGCTTCAGAGTCAAAGCTCAAGTGCTGCATAAATGACCTCAAGACTTTCACTTGTGATTTGAAAGAAAGCCTTATTTCTTGTAGTAACAGAGCTGAAATTGCTGAAAACCAAACCCAGAGTCTTATTGTACCAGTGGCTGAATTACAATGCCAGCTCAATTGCCAACCTCGAGAGGTGTCTAAAGTTAAAGTAAAGGCATTGATTGGGAAGAAATGGGATCCTGAGACTTGGGTTAGGGACATATGTGTTAGATAATCAGGAAGCTGGGGACACAGAGCCCCTAAATTCCGTTGAGTCACTCCTGCCAGCAGAACCACTCCCATCTGAAGAGATTACTTCATGTTTGTCTGCTAAGCCACCCTGCCAGAAAAACCATTAACCCCTCCACTCAGCCCTAGTCCAGCTGCCTCTAAAGAGCCCTTGCCTGAGTCATTTCCTGAGGCATCACCTGGGGCAGATGCTGTACAAGACAATGCTGAATGTTCTCAAAACAATTCCACGCTACTGATTCTGGCTTCTAGACCTATATAACTAGACTTAAGTCCCAGCGAGCCCCAAAAGGTCAAGTACAAAGTGTGACCCAGGAAGAGGTACGCTACACTCCAAAAGAACTGCTTGACTCTTCTAATATGTACAAACAGAAACCTGGGGAAATGGCCAGATGTGCCATATATGGGAATGGCTATTAAGGGTGTGGGATAATGGTGCAAGAAACATAAAGATGGATCAGTCTGAGTTTATTGATATGGGTCCACTAAGCACAGATTGTTTGTTCAATGTTTCAGCTCGCGAAGTTAGGAAAGGATCTAACAGTTTATCTGGTTGGGTTGCTGAAGCATGAATTATGAGGTGGCCTACACTAAATCAGGTTGAAGTACCAGACCTACCTTGGTATACTGTAGAAGAAGGTATCCCAAGGCTTACGGAAATTGGCATGCTAGAGTGGATTTATCAGGTTAGACCCACAGACCCATATATTGAGTGCCCAGAGGACGTACCTTTTACCGCAACTGTGAGGAACAAATTTGTGAAGGGAGCTCCGGCATCCTTGAAGGTTGCTGTGATTGCTATTTTATGTAAGTCAGATTTGACAGTGGGAATTGCCCTAACTGAATTAAGACACCTAACTACAATTGGGCTGATTGGACCCTGTGGTAGTAGGGGCCAAGTGGCTGCACTCAATAGACAAAGACAAGGTGAGTGTGGTTACAGTAATGGATAGCAGATTCAAAGCAGTAATCAGAATATTCTGACTTGTATGGACTTATGGTGTTGGCTACTTAGTCATGATGTCCCTAGGAGTGAAATAGATAGGAAATTTACTAAATATTTACTTGATCTGTACAAATGGATGAATTCTAGGTCAGGTAAACAGCAGTCTAACTTGAATCGCCAGAACAGGGAGTCAGGTCCCTCCATCAGTTCCCAGATTTGAGCAAGTTTAAAGACCCATAACCTCTTGAATGAAGGGGAGGCTGGGACTCCAATATACTGCCAAAAATTTTTACCATTAATCTTTCTCCCAGCCTTTACCAAGGTGATCTACGACCTTTTACGAGAGTGACAGTTTATTGGGGAAAAGGAAATAATCAGACTTTTTAGGGATTATTGGATACTGCCTCTGAACTGACACTAATCCCAGGAAACCCAGAATGTCACTGTGGCCCACCAGTCAGAGTGGGAGCATATGGAGGTCAGGTTATTAATGGAGTCTTGGCTCATGTTGGTCTCACAGTAGGTCCAGTGGGTCCCTGAACCCATCCTGTAGTGATTTCCCCGGTTCCAGAATGCATAATTGGAATAGATATACTCAGCAACTGGCAGAACCCCCATATTGGAACCTTGACCAATAGAATAAGGGCCATTATGGTAGGAAAAGCCAAGTGGAAGCCATTAGAACTGCCCCTACCTAGGAAAATAGTAAACCAAAAGCAATACCACATTCCTGGAGGGATTTCAGAGATTACTGCCCATTAAGGACTTGAAGGATGCAGGAGTGGTGATTCCCACCACATCCCCATTCAACTTGCCTATTTGGCCTGTGCAAAAAACAGATGGATCTTGGAGAACGACAGTAGATTATCAAAAACTTAACCAGGTAGTGACTCCAATTGCAGCTGCTATTCCAGGTGTAGTTTCATTGCTTAAGCAAATTAATACATCTCCTGGTACCTGGTATGCAGCTGTTGATCTGGCTAATGCCTTTTTCTCCATACCTGTTTCAAAGGACCACTAGAAGCAGTTTGCCTTCAGCTGGCAAGGCCAGTAATACACCTTCACTTGCCTACCTCAGGGCTACATCAAATCTCCAGCCCAATGTCATAATTTAGTCTGCAGGGACCTTGATCGCATTTCCCTTCCACAAGACGTCACGCTGTTCCATTACATTGATGACATTATGCTGATTGGACCTAGTAAGGAAGAAGTGTCAATGACTCTGGACTTACCGGTAAAACATTTGTGTGCTCTAGGGTGGGAAGTTAATCCCCAAAAAATTCAGGCACCTTTCACCTCAGTGAAATTTCTAGGGGTCCAGTGACGTGGGGCATGTCGAGATATTCCTTCAAAAGTGAAGGATAAGTTATTGCATCTGGCTGCTCCCACAAGTAAAAAGGAGGCACAATGCTTAGTGGGCCTCTTTGGATTTTGGAGGCAACATATTCCTCATTTCGCTGTGCTACTCCAGCCTATTTATCAAGGGACTCGAAAAGCTGCTAGTTTTGAGGGGGGACCAGAACAAAAGAAGGCTCTGCAACATGTTCTGGCTGCTGTGCAAGCCACTCTGCCACTTGAGCCATATGATCCAGCTAGCCCAATGGTGCTTGAAGTGTCTGTGGCAGCTAGAGATGCTGTTTGGAGTCTCTGGCAGGCCCCTATTAGTGAATCACAGTGCAGATCCTTAGGATTTTGGAGCAAAGCTCTGCCACCCTCTGCAGATAACTACTTTCCTTTTGAGAAACAACTTTTGGCTTGGCACTGGGCCTTCATAGAGACTGAACACTTAACCATGGGACACCAAATCACCATGTGGCCTGAACTGCCCATCAAGAACTGGGTGTTGTCTGACCCATAGAGTCATAAAGTTGGATGTGCGCAGCAGCACTCCATAATTAAATGTAAATGGTATATAAGAGATAGGGCCTGAGCAGGACCTGAAGGCACAAGTAAGTTGCATGAGGAAGTGGCCCAAATGCCCATGGTCTCCACTCCTGTCACATTACCTTCCATCTCCCAGTCTGCACCTATGGCCTCATGGGGAGTTCCTTATGACCAGTTGACTGAAGAAGAGAAAAACTTGTGCCTGGTTTACAGATAGTTCTGTGTGATATGCAGGCACCACTCGAAAGTGGACAGTGGCAGCACTAGAGCCCCTTTCTGGGACCTCCCTGAAGGACAGTGGTGAAGGGAAATCCTCTCAGTGGACAGAACTTCGAGCAGTGAACCAGGTTGTTCACTTTGCTTGGAAGGAGAAATGGCCAGATGTGCCATATATACTGATTCATGAGTTGTGGTCAATGGTTTGACTGGATGGTCAGGGACTTGGAAGGAACATGATTGGAAAATTGGAGACAAGGATTTATAAGGAAGAGGTATGTGGATAGACCTCTCTGAATGGGCCAAAGAAGTGAAGATATTTGTGTCTCATGTGAGTGCTCACCAAAGGGTGACCTCAGCAGAGGATTATTTTAACAGTCAAGTGAATAGGATGATGTGGTCTGTGGAAACCTCTCATCCTCTTTCCCCAACTACTCCTGCTGTTGCTCAATGGGCTCATGAGCAAAGTGGCCATGGTGGCAGGGATGGAGGTTATGCATGGGCCCAGCATCATGGACTTCAACTCACCAAGGCTGACTTGGCTATAGCCACTGCTAAGTACCCAATCTGTCAGCAGCAGAGACCAATGCTGAGTCCCCGATATGGCACCATCCCTTAAGGTGATCAGCTAACAACCTGGGGGCAAGTTGATTACATTGGACCACCTCCATCATGGAAAGGGCAGCGTTTTGTCCTTACTGGAATAGACACTTACTCTGGATATGGATTTGCCTTCCATGCATGCAATGCTTCTGTCAAAACTACCATCCGTGGACTTACAGAATGCCTAAATGACCATTATGGTATCCCACACAGCACTGCCTTGGATCAAGGAACAGCAAATGAAGTATGGCAGTGGGCCCATGCTCATGGAATTCACTGGTCTTACCATGTTCCCCATCATCCTGAAGCAGCTGGCTTAATAGAATGATGGAATGCCTTCTAAAGACACAATTATGGCACCAGCTTGG
The DNA here is from genome assembly GCA_030035585.1 of Dugong dugon. Lineage (NCBI taxonomy): Eukaryota > Metazoa > Chordata > Mammalia > Sirenia > Dugongidae > Dugong > Dugong dugon. Next base: position 56,872,875 of record CM057466.1, read on the forward strand.
TGGCAATACCTGGCAGGGTTGGGGCAGTGTTCTCCAGGAGGCTGTATATGCTCTAAACCAGCGTCCAATATATGGATTATTTAGCCAGGATTCATAGGTCCAGGATTCATAGGTCCATAGCCAGGATTCATAGGTCCAGGAATCAAGGGGTGGAAATGGGATTGGCACCACTCACTGTTACCCCTAGTGACCCACTCACAAGATTTTTGCTTCCTGTCTCCACGACCTTATGCTCTGCAGGTCTAGAGGTCTTAGTTCCAAAGGGAGGAATGCTCTCACCTGGAGACACATTACTGATTCCATTGAACTGGAAGCTAAGAAGGCCACCTGGCCATTTTGGGCTCCTTATATCTCTGAATCAACAGGCAAAGAAGGGAGTTACCAGGCTGTGGTAACTGATCACAGTTGGTGTGATTGATCCTGATTACCAAGAGGAAATCGGATTGATATTACATAATGGCGGTAAAGAAGAGTATGTCTGGAATGCAGAAGATCCCTTAGGGCATCTCTTAGTACTACTATGCCCTGTGATTAAAGCCAATGGAAAACTACAGCAACCCAGTTCTAGCATGACTGCTAATGACCCAGACCCTTCAGGAATGAAGATTTGGGTCACCCCACCAGGCAAAGAACCACGACCAAGGTGCTTGCTGAGGGCGAAGGGAATATGGAATGGGTAGTGGAAGAAGGTAGTTCTAAATAGCAGTTATGGCCTCATGAACAGTTGCAGAAATGGGGACTGTAATTGTTATGAGTATTTCTGCTTTGTATGTGTGCATTGAATATTTTTGTTTCCTTCACTTATAAAATATAAGATGTAAATGGGGCAAGTGCGTTTTTGATTGTACACGTTAGTTAAATCATGTTAGGCACAAAGTATGACTTTATAATTGTCTTTATTCAGAGATTGTGTATGGTTTAAGGAGATGTGTACATGTGCCAAGTTGATAAGGGGTGGACTGTGATGGTTAAAATTGTGTGTCAACTTGCCTGGGCCAGGATTCTCAGTGTTTATATGTGATCACTCCCATGATGGCGTTTGCTGTAAGTAGCCAATCAGTTGCAAGGGAATTTCCTGGGGGTGTGGCCTGCATGAGACGATAAGCAGACGTTCTGGCTTTTTGCTCACTCTGGATCCTGCGGCCATCTCCTGTTTGTCTTGCCTCTGGTTCCTAGGACTTGAGCTATCACCTTATCTTCCGATCCTCGGATTTGTCGATCTTCACAGCCTATGAATGGAGTCCTGTTTCCCAACCTACCATTTTTGGGTTTGCCAGCCCCTGTGGCTATGTGACTCAGGAGAAGCCTGTATCCCAATTCATGGACTTGGGATGTTCCAGCCTCTACAATCACGTGAGCTGTTTCTTTGATGTGAATCTCTCTGTATATATATTTATACGCTTTACTGGTTTTGCTTCTCTAGAGAACCCAGCCTAAGACAATCACCCATGTACTTTGAGGAGACAGGATCCCATCCTAACTCTTGGTTGGTTTAAACCCATTATCCCATTCCATTCCCAAGCTAAATTTTCTAGTTCAGGAGTGGGCATATGATTTAAGGGGTTCAATCAAGGTGAATCTCAGGAATTCTTCTTGGGATCCTATAACAAGGTTTTCTTTTCTTCCCCTTGGATGCCATGATGTGGAGAAGCATCACAGTCATTTGGTCACCACCTGACAAAAGCAACCTAAAGATGAAGTCAACAAGTGGGAGAGGCCCATGGAGGGGAGGGGCAAAGAAATGGAGTAGGAGCTCCTGGGTTTAACTGATTCTGAAGACTGCCCCACTTCTGAACCTCCAGCTACACATAAATGTTCTTGTTTAAACCCAGGTTGAGAGGATTTTCTGTGTCTTGGAACCAGAAACATTCTGACATTTTACAGAGGGGTATAGGTGCTTTCATACACACATGTCTATGGGCTGTGCTTTCTCCTGACACAGTGTTACGAATGTAGTCAATTGCTCATATGAAACCTACAATGTAGATTAAATGGCATACATCTGCAGTGAGAGATACTGTAGTAGAAATATAATACTGCAGTAGAAATACAGTAAAAAGACAATACTGATCAACTAGAAAATACTATATAAAACTAAAACCCAACTGTTGCCATCAAGTCAATTTCGACTCATAGTGACCCTATAGGACACAGTAGAACTGTCTCATAGGGTTTCCAAGGAGCAAATGGTGGATTTGAACTGCTGACCTTTTGGTTAGCAGCTGAGCTCTTAACCACTGCACCACCAGGGCTCCACAATACTGTATTTCGAGGATGAAAGGGTGGTATTTGGGGCACTAATTGTCATTTATCACATTATTTCTATGAGAAAATTCATTCCAGGTTTGAAATAAGCAACCTGCAAATGAACTTTTGGGGACACTTCTGGTCTCAGGTTTCTCCTAAGAGTATAGTACTAGATGAAGTGTTGTGGATTGAATTGTGTCCCCCCCAAAATGTGTTTTAAATCCTAACCTCTATGCGTGTGGTTATAATCCCATTTGGGAATGGGTTGTCATTGTTATGTTAATGAGGCAGGATTAGTGTAGGATGTATCCTGAGTCAATCTCTTTTGAGATTTTTTAAAAGAGATTAAACAAGCAAGCAGAGAGAGACATGGGGTAAAATAGATGCCAAGACCCATGGAAATCTCCAAGGAACCAGGAGGCAGAAACCGGAGAGACAAGGACCTTCTTCCAGAGCCGACACAGACAGAAAGCCTTCCCCTAGAGCTGGCACCTTGAATTTGGACTGCTAGCCTCCTAACTGTAGGAAAATAAATTTCTGTTTCCACTTGTGATATTTCTGTTATAGTGGCACTAGATAACTAAGATATGAAATCTAAGGTATCTTCTAACTTCAATGTTCTACAATTCTTTGTTACTGGTCTATTATTTTCATTACTGTTAGGATATACTGTTGCCCATTCACTTTTTCCTCCTCAGATTCATTGGAAAGCTGCTTTCCCACTGACACTGCATGCTGCTTCAAGGCAGGAGCTTTTATGACTGTTTGAAACAAAAAACACAGGCACGTGCCACAAATCACTGTCTCTACAGGGTGTTATACGAGGTGTGTGCATTTTTGGTAGGAAACATAGAAATTTTGAAAAATAACTTTGGGGACAGTGTATGTACCTCTGAACTCTAGGGGGCATTCAGGGGTAGAATTAGTGGGACAGCATATGTCCCAAAAGGACTTGGAGGGTGGGGTTGTTGGTGGGGGCAAAATAATCCATACTACCTACCAAAAATTCAGCAACACTCAATGATTCAACATGCTTCCATTAATGAAAGCACACGGTATCAACAAAAATTCAAAGCAGAAAATAATTGGGTCTTGAAAGGGTTATAAGAGAATAAAAATGAATCTCTGTAACAGGGCAACATTCTTGAATAACATGGCATTTGAAGATGGTTCATACCCCTTTCAGCAAGCTGTATCTTGTTTGTTTTCACAGCAATTGTGGATTTGCCATCATTTTAAATATTTTTGAAATTCTAGCATAGCACTCACATCTTGCCGCTAAATATTTATACACAGAATACTTTATTTGCTGCAGCAAACTCCTTTTTTTTTTTGATCTGTCAGTTTTGTGGAAACCTGAGAGATCCAAAGAGGCTCATGTTTCTAAGCAAAAGCAAATAGTAATTTCCTTCTCCTCCACCCATGGGTTAGTCAAAGCAGGGACTTTTTCTAAGACTGCAGAGATTTGCCATCTTCAGATGGTTTCAACACAAAAATGCAATGGTTTATAATACTTTCAGTTCAACACTTAAGTCATAGTTTGAAAATAAGTGATCAAGTAATTATCGAGAACACATTGAAATAAAACAAAAAGATCCATATTTGGAGTCATAATTAGGCAAAAACACACCCTACCTATAGCTGTAGCAGGTGGTGGAAGTAAATGCTACTAAAAGAGTCCCCCTCCCAAAATCTCTCCCACTAGACTGCCAAGGAGCCTGAAATTCCACCAGTCACTCCTTGTTTTCGTCATCTAGGACTACCATAATAAAAATACCACAAGTGGATGGCATTAACAAAGAGATATTTATTCTCTCACAGTCTAGTAGGCTACAAGACCAAATTCAGGGTGCCAGCTCTAGGGGAAGGCTTTCTCTCTGTGTTGGCTCTGGAGGAAGGTCCTTGTTATCAACCTTCCATTGTCTAGGAGCTTCTCCATGCAGGAAAGTTGGGTCCAAAGGACATGCTCTGCTCCTGGTGTTGTTTTTTTGGTGGTAAGAGGTCCCCATGTCTCTCTGCTTGCTTCTCTCTTTTATATCTTAAGACACAATATAATCTTGTAGATCTCATCAATATAACTACTGCTAATCCACCTCATTAACATCATAGTGATAGGATTTACAACACATAAGAAAATCACATCAGATGACAAAATGGTAGACAATCACACAATACTGGGAATCATGGCATATGCAAGTTGACAGATATTTTTGGAGGACACAATTCAATCTATGACACTCCTTTAAGAAAACATATTATTCAAAGCCCCCCACCCCCCCAAAAAACAAAATACAACAGCATGCTACCTCTGCAGGGCAGGTCATCAGCCCATTAACTCCCAGTAGCACACTGGGCCAACTGTTTGGGGGTAGGTTGCTGGGACAGAGAAGAAGGGAAGTATGGAATGGGAGGGAGGGTGGCCTCATGAGAGTCCCTGCTAGTTTCACAGCACTGAGGGAGGGAGCAGGGACACCTAAGATAGTGTGACATATTTTATAGTTTTGCCTTGGGCTTTCCCTGTAGATCTTGGTTCTAAGTCAATAAACTTCATCCTAGGGGGTACTGAATCAGTCCCTGGGTGGTGCAAACAGTCAAGCACTCAACTACTAGAACCCACCCTGAGGCACCTTGGAAGGTGTGTTGGTTAAGATTGTGTGTCAACTTGGCTGGGCCATGATTCTCAGTGTTTTGGCAGTTGTATGATGTTGTGATCACTCCCCTGTTGAAATTTGGTATGTGATCACCCCCATGATGGAATCTGCTGAGTGGTACTGGTGGGGGTGGGTCCTGTGGTGGCTCACCTCCTCCTCAGCCTTCATCTCTCTGCACTCCACTGCCTACTTTCTTCCTGCTTGCCTTACCAAGGTTTGTTGGCTTGTTCTGGATCTGGCAGCTGCCTCTTGCTCGTCTGACCTCCGGTTCTTGGGACTTGAGCTGACAGCTAACCTGCCGATCTTGGGTTCGCCATCTCCTGTGGCTACATGAATCAGAAGCCTCTATCCTGATCCATTTACTTGGGACGTTCCAGCCTCTACAATGGCGTGAGCTGTTTCCTTGATATAAATCTCTCTCTCTCTCTCTCTGTAGATATTTGGAAAACCTGGTGTTGTAGTGGTTAAGTGCTATGGCTGCTAACCAAAGGGTCAGCAGTTTGAATCCACCAGGCACTCCTTAGAAACTCTGTAGGGCAGTTCTACTCTGTCCTATACGGTCGCTATGAGTCGGAATCGACTCGACGGCAATGGGTTAAGGGTATATATATATTTATACACTTTACTTGTTTTGCTTCTCTAGAGAACCCAGCCTAAGACAGAAGGCAAGCCTGATGATCTGCTTCCAAAAGGTCACAGCCTTGAAAGCTCTGTGGAGCAGTTCTACTCTGCACACATGGGGTCCCCATGAGTAGTAATCGACTTGACAGCAACCAACAACACCAGGGGTACTGAGTTTCTATTTGAGGTGATGAAAAACTTTTGGAAATAGATAGTGATGATGATTGCACAATATGCTGCATGTAATTAATATCACTGAATTGTACACTTAAAGATGGTTACAATGGTAAACTTGCCGTCGTGTTGATTCTGACTCACTGCAACCCTATAGGACATAGTAGAACTGCCCCATAGGGTTTCCAAGGAGCAGCTGGTGGATTCGAACTGCTGACCATTTGGTTAGCAGCCATAGCTCTTAACCATTGCACCACCAGGGCTCCATATATACATATGTATATATGTGTGTGTGTGTGTGTGTGTGTGTGTGTGTGTGTGTGTGTGTATAGCCACAATAAAATTTTTTAAAATTCTTATTTCAATAATTAAGAACAACCAACCTTATCCTCCTTCTTGAGTCTGAGAGGGTGTGAACTGGAATATGTTTTCCTACCACATCATTCCCATTCTTGGCACTGTTGTTCCTAATTATATGGTCATCTACAGAGAAGTCTCATTGGGACCTGTGGGCTGTGGCCTGGCAGTTGCTTTGTAGACAAAAGAACAGCTGTTCAGATGCTGCTTCTCTCCCCTGAATGACTTAGGGTTATGTCCCAGAATAATGCCCTTTCTGTGAGTCCCTGATTTGGTGTATGGAGGGAGGAAGTGAGAGACCATTCTCTTTACCTCTTCCTCATCCCCAGCCCACAGTCCCTGTGTTAGAGATGAAACAAATAAGAGAAAATAGGATACTGAAGTTTGATCTTGATATTGTGGAACAGAAGTACAGTTGGACTGCTGTGGCTCTGGGTCTATGCTATTTATTTAGGGTACCTTTATTAGGTAGGACATTTTACAGTGACCGTTTTTTTAAAAAAGACTTCTGCAGGGCAGGAACTCCATCTACAGTATTTGAATAAGGTGCTTCACCTTTGGTAGTGTCGCGTTAGAGTGTTTTGAACTTTATTTCTTTAGCAGGTCTTGCTTTGTTTCCTGTGTATTTGGGGGCTCCCAGGGAGGGAGGACCCTTGGTGTGGATGATGGTTGGTCTTCCTCAAACAGCTCTCCAGTTCTCACACTAAGCACTTCCTCTCCGCACTGAAGAGAAATCTGGGCTACCGCAAACAAAACAATGGAAAAGGTAAGTGATAGTATTCTTAAGTTGAGTTCATTTTATCTAAGTGAACTCTTCAAAGGCGACCCTGGTTTCTCTTGTATTCTTTTCCCTTTTTTGGTTTGAGGCACTGCTCTTCTAGCACTTAAAATGGAAGTTCCATCTATACTTTGTGTGCATGTTGCTGGAGATGTCGTTGACGGGTTAACGAATACTTGTTGATGTGTACTATTAGCCATTAATTCTTCTTTTAAAGTACTCATTCTAATAGGCCTGCTAAATTATTGGCTAGAGCAGAATTCTGAATACAGACAACAAGCTATTCTTAAGTGACTGAATTAGAAGAAAAAATGTGAAGAGAGTTCTGAAGTTGGAGGTGGTAGACTGCTGTGAAATGTAAGGTCCATAAAAACTCAGACTAAAGAAACAATGCTCTGCCACAATAGTAGCCTCAAAATAGCTCCTGTAAGAACCAACATAGAATGCCGAAGATTGGAAAATTTCCACTAGCTACACTAAGAATTTGTTTGTGTTAGTATTATTGGGTCAGAAATTAACCTATAGTTATATCATTTGATGGGGCGGTGGTGGTTCAGTGGTAGAAATCCTGCCTTCTATGCAGGAGACCTGGGTTCGACTCCTAGCCAGCGCACCTCATGGGCAGCCACCACCCATCTGTCAGTGTTGCTGTGATGCTAAACAAGTTTCAGTGGAGCTTCCAGACTAAGACAGACTGGGAAGAAAAGCCTGGTGATCTACTTCTGAAAATCAGCCAGTGAAAACCCTATGGATTACAACAGTCTAATCCACAACTGATCATAAGGATGCTACAGGACCAGGCAGCATTTCATTCCATTGTACGTGGGGTCACTATGAGTCGGGGGCCGACTAGATGGCAGATAACAACGTCATTTGATAATCAACTGTATTCAGTATAGAGTCCCCCCACCCAAAGCCAACATTTAAAAGTTGTTTTAGGATTCTATTTAGGAGGGTGTGGAAGGAAAAAGGTTGAATTTTAAAAAGCCATCTACAGAGATCATAGTGTGGAATGGTGTGATACTGATCATGCTGGAGTTTATGATTTGGGCTTGGAGTGCTGTACCTAAAGCATTCAACATTATCACATTCAGCAACTTATTCAACAAGCATTTAGTGAGTGCTGTGTGCTAAACTCATAGCGACCCTATATAGGAATCGAGTTGGAATTGACTCGACAGCAATGAGTTTGGTTTGGCTTTTCGGTACGTGCTAGACACTGCACCTGGGGATGCGAAGATGAACTGAAAGTGGCCGTGCCTTTCAGGTTTCACAGCCTAGTGGAGCACACGGACGCAGTGAGAATGAGCTACACATGACTGGGGACATGTCACAAGGAGCACAACGAGGCTGCTGGGGGATGAAGGCAGAAGGGTGCCATTGTGTGGTTGGAGGTGTACTGTGACAGCCTCTGCTGGTTTTGTGATAGCATCCCGGCCTTTAGAGTCAAACCAGTTGTGCCTGTAGACACAGCCGGGAGCTCGCAAGGACTGGACTGACAGATGCAACCACCCCAGGCCAATTTCTAGTCATTCTGTGGTGTTTCCTCAAGTGAGAAAGGTTACTGACCCTGCCGGAATGGAGAACTTTTTACATTTGTTAGATATTAAAATATTTGTGCAGTGGGAGTGTTTTATTGGCTCTGCAAACCTTCACTTTTGCCTCTGATATAAACAAGATATGCTCGGCGAGTATCCGTGACCACTCACAGATCAAGGCCTCACTTCATGAACTGTTCAAGCAGGAAAATGAGGGCTCTGGTTTGTAAGGAATCCTTCGAAATCGCAGGAATTCAATAAGAAAAAGACTACTTTTGCAAATATTTTCCTTGTAGGAAGCTTTCTTGGTGAATTGGAAGAACTGGATTGCCTTTCTGAGTCCCACTCTACTTTTCTGATGAGTTTTCACCAGTTGCCTAGTTTCCTGCTTCTGAATTCTTGTTCATAAAATGGAAAGGTGGAATGGTGACAGGGTTAGTAGCTCAGGCTGGTCAGCCAGAGACCTGGGCTGGAGAACTGCATGCCCAGCTCTGTGATCAAGCTTCTGAGCTCTTCAGGCCTCAGTTTCGTCATATGACAGGATAATAACAGTGCCGACCTCACAGCGCAGTCATGAGGATTACATTGAGATAATCTACACAAAGGGCTTGGCTCACAGAAGGCACTTGGGAAACGTTAGCTGCCATTACCACTACTGTAACTACCATCTGCATCATCAAAGGCACTTACAAAATGGTGATATGTACACGGCCCTGTGCCAGGGACTGCCCAGCAGACTTTTGAGATATCTACTTGAGAGAAAATTCAGGGTAGTTGTTATGAATTGAATTGTGTCCCCCTAAAATATGTGTTGAATTTCTGGCTCTTGTACATATGGACGTAATCCTGTTTGGAAATAGGTTTTCTTGGTTGTGCTAATTAAACCATATCTAAGTAGGGTGGTGTCATGGGTTGAATTATGTCCCCCCAAAAATGTGTGTATCAATTTGGCTGGGCCATGATTCCCAGAGTTGTGTGGTTGGCCTCCATTTTGTGATTATAATTTTATGTTAAAGAGGATTAGGGTGGGATTGTAACACCACCCTTACCCACGTCACATCCCTGATCTAATGTAAGGGAGTTTCCCTAGGGTGTGGCCTACACCACCTTTTACCTTACAAGAGATAAAAAGAAAGAGAAGCAAGCAGAGAATGGGGGACCTCATACCACCAAGAAAGAAGCACCAGGAGCAGAGTGTGTGCTTTGGACCCAAGGTTCCTGCGCAGAGAAGCTCCTAGACCGGGGGAAGACTGATGATGAGGAGGACATTCTTCCAGAGCCGACAGAGAGAGAAAGCCTTCCTCTGGAGCTGACACCCTGAATTTGGACTTCCAGCCTACTAGACAGTGAGGAAATAAATTTCTCTTTGTGAAAGCCATCCACTTGTGGTATTTCTGTTAGAGCAGCAGTAGATGACTAAGACAGGTGGGTTCTAAATCTAATCACTTCTGAGTTACAAAAGAGCAAATTAGACACAGAGACACCACACATGGGAGAAGACAGATGCCATGTGAGAATTGTCTACAAGTCAAGAAACCATGGAATACCTGAGACTACCTGCAAAGGAATCAATACAGCTTAGACCCTGGTTTGAACTTTTAGGCTGTATAATTGGGAAAATAAATTTCTGTTCTTTAAAGCCACCCACTTGTGGTATTTCAATTACAGTAGCACTAAGAAACTAAGACCAAGCCAGTTGCCATCAAGTCAGTTCTGACTCTTGGCGACCCTACGTGTGTCAGAGTCTTCAATGACTGCTTTTTAGGAAGTAGGTCACCAGCCCTTTCTTCTGAGGCACCTCTGAGTAGACTCAAACCTCCAACTTTTGGTTAGAGAAGAGTGCATTAACCATTTGCCCCACTTAGGAACTCCAGGAAACTAAGACAAATTGGCTCAATGTATTTTTGTGTGTCATTCAGTCAATCGATATTTATTGTGTGCCTACTGTGTGCCAGGATCCCTGGTGGCGTACTGGTTAAGAGCTCGGCTGTTGACCAAAAGGTCTGCAGTTCAAATCCACCAGCTGCTCCTTGGAAACCCTAGGGGGCAGTTCTACTCTGTCCTGTAGGGTCACTATGAGTTGGAATGGACTGGATGGCAACAGGTTCGGTGTTTTGGTACTATATACCAGGCCCTGCTCTGGGAAACAATGATGAACAGAACAGGCAAAAAGATCCCAGCTTCCTTGAGCTTACATTCGAATATTCCATCCTAATTTCATTATTTTGGGCTCCATTTTAATGCCCCAAAATCTCACTATAATTTACTTTGAAAGATTCAATCATGACTCAGCCGTTGTAACACTCTGGAGAGGAAAGTGGGTTTAGATTGCACCAAAGAAAGATTTGAAGGAATCTTTTTCTTCCCAGCAAAGTCAAAGAGACAGTTGAAGAGTAAGAAGTAATGCATCCCTGTGCTGGCATATTAAAGTAGAATTTTCGAGAAAATACAAGCGTGACGTCAGTTGAGGGAGAAAGGTCAGATACTGACTCGATATAGCCAACATATTACTCATGCTCAGAAGGATTCTGTGCTTGGTTTAATGCTCTGCTGTTCTAGTCTTGAAATTCTTAATTTTTGAGCAAGGGGCCCTGTAATTTCAGAGACCTGGAAATTACATAACGAGTCCTGATTACTTTAAATTCAAGCATGTGTAGGGTGTCATTGTGCCTACTCCTTCCGTTACAGATGGAGAACATTCTTTCAAAACGCCAAGGGAGAAGGCTGGCAGGTTCCTTCTGTGGCTTCATGCTAAGTAGGAGGTCTTTGATGGGCAGTGCCAGTTTCCCATCATTCCTCCCTCAAGCTTTGCACATTATATTCCCTCTATCAGCAATGCCCCTCTTCTTCTCCCACTCCCCATCAGCTCATCCTACAGGTCATGGGGCTGATAATGAGGAGCTTTTCCTAGCCCCTCAAGACTGGGTTAGGCACCACCCCTTGGAGATCCTAACACTTAATCACACTGTGTTACAATTGCGTCTTTGTCAGCACCTCCCAACCAGACCACTGCTGAGGGCAGCAACCACACTTTATTACCAATGAATCCTCAGTGCTTAGCACAGAGTAGATGTTGAAGGAAATAAAATCTTTAGATCTAAAGTTAGCAACAACAAAGGTGATGATGATTCAGTGTATTAGTAATAGAAGACACGTTATCATTTTACATATCAAGGACCTTAGTAATCTATAAAATATGTAGAGGAAAACAAAGCCATCTAAATTGTTAAGACAAAAATATCAGCTTATATATGTGATACGGGTATTTCAAAAACCAAACCCATTGCCGTCAAGTTGATTCCGACTCATAACGACTCTAGAGGACAGAGTAGAACTGCTCCACAGGGTTTCCAAGGAGCAGCTGGTGGATTTGAACTGCCAACTTTTTGGTTAGCAGCCAAGCTCTTAACCATTGTGCCACCAGGGCTCCAAGGATATGGGTATTGAATATTCATAAATAATAAAAATAAAATGTGGCCCTGCCATTTCAGGGTCCTTGCTCTTAGCCCTCCTGGAATACATAGGCACTGTTTGAGCTTCACATGGTTTCTAACGTCACCAAAAACACCATCGATACTAGAGGGCAGTTTTGTATCATACCATGCAACAGGACAGTCCCTGAGGACTTTCTCAGGGAACTTCCAGATCCTCCATGGGAACAGTGATCTCTCTGGTTTTCATCCTTAAATACTAATTCATTTAGTCTTCAGAACAATCCTGTTATGTAGCTACTGTTATTGTTGTTGTTGTTGTTAGGTACTGTCGAGTCAGTTCCAACTCATAGTGACCCTATGTACAACAGTATGAAACATTGCCTGGTCCTGTGCCATCCTCATAATCATTGCTGTGTTTCAGTCCATTGTTGCAGCCACTGTGCCAATCCATCTCTTTGAGGGTCTCCCTCTTTTTCACTGACCCTCTGCTTTACCAAGCATGATGTCCTTTTTCAGGGACTGGTCCCTCCTGATAACATGCCTGAAGTAGGTGAGACAAAGTCTCACCATCCTTGCTTCTAAGGAGCATTCTGACAGTACTTCTTCCAAGACAGATTTGTTCGTTCTTCTGGCAGTCCATATTCAATATTCTTCACCAACACCAATTGATTGAAAGGCAACAATTCTTCTTGCTTATTCACTGTCCAGCTTTCCCAAGCATATGAGGCAATGGAAAATACTATGGCTTGGGTCAGGTCCACCGTAGTCCTCAAAGTGACATTTTGCTTTTTAACACTTTAAGGAGGTCTTTTGCAGCAGATTTGCCCAATGCAATATGTAGTTTGATTTCTTGACTGCTGCTTCCGTGGGTGTTGATGGTGGATTGAAATCCTTGACAACTTCAATCTTTCCTCCGTTTATCATGATGTTGCTTATTGGTCCAGTTATGAGGATTTTGTTTTCTTTCTAAATTGAGGTGTAATCCATACTGAAGGCTGTAGTTTTGATCTTAATCAAAGACTGTTATTACCACTCCCTTTTTACAGAAGAAGAAAATGGGCAGAACTTGCATAAGGACACACAAAGTTACAGAGCTGGGATTTGAACCCAGGCCTCCATGTCTTAACCTCCACATGGGTGCTTAATCTAGCTTCAGACCACAAGTGTAGCCAGATTGTGCTGCTGGTCCACCACCTCCAACACTGAGTAGACTTCTTTCTATTCACAGCCTTTTTCACTTCTGCCGGGAGCATACTGAGATCTTGACAGAAAGATGCCTTTGAAATGCAGAGGTTGACAGCTTTATCTGTGAATCCACACCGTGGTTTTTGGCTAGAGTCGGCTGGGCACTAGCTACGTGGTAGTCTGTGGACACCTTTTAAAATGGTGGAATATTCACACTGTTATTGTTGGATAATTGCATGCTTTTAATTTGTGGTGTTATAAACAGAGCCCTAACCTGGCTCAGGAGTAGCCAGAAAAAGTTACTTGATATCCATTAAGTCAAGTTTCTATTTTTCTTCACCTTTGTAGAGGTGAATATTATTATGGTTAGGAAAAAGCAACATAGTGAGCCGCTCTAATGGGCATATCCTGATTGGATGGGTAAAAAAATTGCCTCCTGAAGAAGGTAGACAACAATTCTGCTTCCTTCCCTAGTAGGTGAATATGCTTTTCTAGAATATGAATTTTAAAGGGGAAAAAAAGCCATAACCTTTTTCAGTTCATGGACACGGAATAGTGATTTTTTAAAAAGACTTCCTTAAACCACTGTTACCTAAGATGTTTACCTTACTCAGAAATTCTGATAGTTTAAGATAAGCAAAACATTAAATTATGTACAACAATTACTTATATAGTAAATATGAAGTCTCCATATAGTAATCAGGAGTCCCTGGGTATTGCAAATGTTTAATACATTCATCTGCTAACCAAAAGAACAGAGGTTTGAGTCTACCCAGAGGCGCCTCAGGAGAAAGCCCTGGCAATCCACTTCCAAAAACTCAGCCATTGAAAACCCAGTACTACTCGGACACACATGGGGCCCTGAATCGACTGGAGGGCAACTGGTTTGGTCATGGTTTTATTCGGTAGCCACATTGAAAATCAGGGCATTTATCCTCAGCTATTGCTTTTAGTGAGTATTCTGTGCTTTAGTTGACTCATATATTTACAGAGAAAAAACCGATTATTTAGATAGCATCTTTCCTCAAAAGACATTTCAGTGGTTTGAAAACTAGAGCCTAAATGAACTGTTCAGTCATTGGAGATGAATTATTCTTCTTGTTTAGCCCATTGGTACAGCGTTTAGATTTACTTGCAGGTTTGTATCTAACCTGATAGAATCTAAAGATCCAGATCAGGCATTTATTAGGGTCTTCCTGGGGGCCTTGACAGAGCTACGTTCAGGGAGCAGGACTTAAGCCATTAGTTTGTGATTAATGTTAACAGAAAGTAGTAATATTTCTACCATTTTATGGATGGAGCAACTGAGGCAATGAGAGGTTAAGTGGCTTGCCCTCGGTAACAAAGCTGTTCAGTAGATCCAGGAAGACCCAGATCTCACGCGAGCTGACCATAATTTTGCACCTAATTCTCACCAATTGTAATATTTTCCAAGTTAGAATTCTTGCATTTGCCCACAGGCAGATGACCAGACTGAAAGCTGTAACTAAAAAACGAGAAGACGTTGACAGTCACTTTGTAGGGGAAGGAAGCTCCGAAGGTTTGTTTTGAATAACAGAGCTGCCATGGGTGGGAATGTTTCCCGTGGACCAGACCCTCGTGGACGCTGCTGGCTTTCCGCGGATCCCCGCCGGCTTCCGTCCATGAGGATTCAATCAGCCCGGACCGCGGGCGGTGGGGGAGGGGCCGGCGGACTGTAAATCTGGGAGAGCTGCAAGTATTCAGGGTCTTGAACTTTATCAGGTTTGAATGTGTGATTGTGAAAGTAAAGAGCAGAGAAATGACAGCACTCAGTAAATCAAACCCAGGGAAGATCAGGACTGTCAAAGACAAGAGAAAAACAGGCTCCGGGCACAAACCCTGCCTAAAACCCGCAGGCCTGGGAATACTTTTATGTTTCTTTCAGACTTTGCCTTCTGAAAAACAAATCTCTTGACCTGTCATTTTATCTACAGAACAGTATTCTTCGTTATGTCCCATGGATTTCTTTTGTACGTTTTCATTGAGGCTTAGATCTTGTTTTAGAAAACGGGGTGCTCTAAGAAAAAATATTAGTTGAGAATAACTGGAATGGTTTAGATTTTCCCTTATCAATAATGTGCTCTGTACTTTCTCTGAGATCGTTCTTTCTTTACTTCCTTAAAAAAAAGTATTAAAGTAGAATAAATCTGCATATACAGCAACACCAAATTGAAAGGTAAAAAGCATGAGAGATGTACAGACAACCAGATAGATTTATTTTTGTTATTTGTTTAATATCTAATGCCAGTCCTCAAGGCTACCCTCCTTATGTTAATTTTCTCCTATCTACTGCCAGAAGAAGTCCCCAGGGTGCGCTGCTCCTGAGGACTGGGATTCTTTCCTTGGAGCGGAGGAGGAGCCTCAAGATGGCTATCTTTGCCTGTAGAGGACATTGGAGGCTGCTGCTGGCATTTGTAAGGGAAAAAGCAAGGAATGTTTCCTCTTGAAAGGAACCAAGAGCAAGTAAAGAATCTATGTTTGTCTCAAGCCCCCACACCCTGCCCAACCCCATCTTCCCTATTACAATGCAATAAATAAGGTCTTCACTGCTGGTAGGTAAAAAAGGCTCGAGACCTCTGGTGAACAGTAGGTCCCAAAGTTGAATGGGTGCTTCCAGTTCTTTCCTGAGAACTAATTTAGCTCCAGGGGATAGTTGGGTCACACAAGAAATTGAAATTTGGATTAGTTTATGTGAGTCTATTACAGTACAGAGATCAGTATTACTAGTTTTATAGTGCTTACTATGTGCCATATACTAGTGGCACTTCACATATACAAAGTTTGTTTAACAGTTATTGTCAGCATTTTACAGATGAGGAACTGAGGCTCAGAGAGGTTAGGCACCTTGCCCTGGTCACACAGCTAGTAAGTGGAAGGCAGGGGTGGCGGGGGTGGGGGGAGGAGTCAGGATTCAAACCCAGACAGTCTAGTCTGGAGTCTCCCCTCCTAGAAATTCTCTCAGTGTGCAAGCTAGAGTGCCACCCTTCTTTGCAAACCCACCTCGAAGCCTACAGGACAACAGGAACTTGGGTACTTTTCTAGAGAAAGAATAAGGGCTCAGCCATCTTGTCCATCTTGGAGGCTGTCTGTGGGACAGCCTAGCTGGCATGACAGGGGTGCCAACCTTCTAGACTGTAAACACTTCAACTCTAGGAGCTAACCTTTCTATTTTTCCTTCATGCAGCACAAACTCAGTGCATGTTAGGCAAGTGGTAGGAAAGTGGAGGACTACGCGTTGTCCCCCTTTGGTGTTAATTCTCTGCATATTTGCAGCATAGTTGAATAAAGAGGTCATATTTCTGGGTGGCGAATGCAGTAATTTTTTATTTCATGGACACTTTTTTTCTTTAATTGACTTGAGGATGGGACATTAGTAACGTAGCGGATCTCCAAAAGTCTATCACCTCCTTTTTTCTTCTTCCTGTTAGCAACAACCCTATCAGGAAAAAAACAAAAACAAGGTCTCTTGAGTTTAGACAGCTCTGGACAGTGGGTGTCTGAATCCAAACCCTAGAATTGGCATTGCCTGCACACCCAGGGATACCAGTGGAATCCAGGGAGAGCCTAGGTCCTGCCTGTCTAATGGGGTAGACATTCTCTCTTTCATCCTCTTGGAAACATAAATGATTCATTCCCCTTGGATGCTCTGATTTTTCCCATCCCCAGAGACTGGGTGAGTGGGAAGACAAAAGACACGGGAAGAAGCCCCACTGCAGAAAAGGTCTGCCTCCCTAGCTTCTTTTTCCCACCCTATTCAAAGTGGTAGGAAAGGCTAGTCCTCGTCTGGAGGATGGGGAAATGTTCCATCCTAGAGGTGTCTGCCCTGGGACTGTGTCCCTCTCTTCCTCTCCCACTCTCCCCTTTTCACCTCCACTTAAGGGGAGCAGAAAGACTCTTGGGGAAGGAGGACAAAAACCTCAGCATCAGACTCCCCAAGCCCAGTTTAGGGTCCTGGATCAGGAAACTGGATATTCCCTGCTGCACCTTTGGTGAAAGGGAAGGGATCACCCCGGGGGGCAGGGCTGAGGCCCAGCTGGCAGCCCTAGGCTTTATGTAGCGATGCCAGTGGTAACTAATAATGATAATACCATACTTGGTAACCGAACCGTCTTGAGGATGAATGAACCATTGGACCTCTGCCTCCCACCTGCACGCCGTTAGTCTGTGGTCCACACCCTCACCACTGGTCTCAGCCTCATTCTGCAGCCCAGTTCCACCCACCACGTTCTAACTAGGGTTCAAACGAGATCTGCTCAAGATGACCAGCGCTGTGGTGCACACAGTGCCCCTTAGCAGAATCGCAAAAATCGGGGTTGGAAAGGTGGACGGGTTTTGCTTCTATTATTTAGTATCAGAAAACAGTCAAAACGAGATGATAATTTGGGTCCCACCGAGCCTTTTAGTTTTTCTGGGGCAAGCAGGGGGCTCCCCTAGCTCAGCACTCCCAGGCCCAGCAGCCTGGGTACCTCCACATTCCCTGGGCGGGCAGTGGCTACAGGTTCCGCCGGGCCCATCCCAGATCTAGGGCTGCTGAAGTCGGGATCTCAGGGTGTCAGGGCGCAGCCAGGCCGCGAGGAGGGAGGCAGGCGCCTGTGTGGAATTTCTTTATCGGGACTGGAAAGCCGCAAGCTTCTCCTTCGCTTCTTTAAACGATCAAGGAAAGACACCTTTCGATCTTTTGTCAGACATCTTGGCCCTTAATAGCTAAATTTATTTGGTTTAAAGCGGCCATGGGAGAAGCAGGGAGGGAAAATCTTTCGTCGGTCATTGGGTGGCCTAGATAACAAGCTTTAAAAAAGAGAGAGAAGAAGAAAGTAAAAAGGTTAATGGATGAGGGGAGGGCTAGAAGGCGCCCAGCGTGGGGCTTTTACAGCGACCCTCCCCCGGCCACCCCCTTATCGCGGCCCTAACTTACCGGCGGCGTATGAAGTACATTAAGTCACGTAAACAGCGCGCGGAGAGGAATGCCACCGCGGTGACCTTTCGTGCGCCGCCGCAGCGAGCCCACCTCCGCGCCGCGCTGGCGGCCGCCGGCGGCGCGCGGGGTCGGGCCGGGGCTGCGCGGGGCTAGGAGGCCGCGGCCGGGCCGGGTCCTACCGCCGCCGCGGCCGACTCGCCCCGGGCGCCGGCGTGGGCTCTGCGGTGGGAAGAGGGGCGCGGAGCGGGACAGGGGCTTGGGGCAACCTCTCGGCCCGCAGCTTCCGCCGCCACCACCTGACGTTTCTAAACAGTGTTTTTGATTTTTAGAGAATTAAAAAAAGAAGGAAAGAAAGAAAATGACCCTCAGAACACTGGGCCTGCCTGGGGCTGACGGCCGCTGAGTGGGGGACTCCCCGCCCCAACGGGGCTAGTGGGTCCGGCCGCTGGCGGGGGGCACCGAGGTGACCCCGTGTCCTGCGGCGAATGCTTTCTCTGGGCAGGAAGAAATATGGTATAACTGAGGAGGCCCTGTTAATCTGGGGTTAAAAAAAACTAAAGTTAAAAATATGTTTTAAGTAAAAAATGTTATTCTTTTTCTTTCTGACATGTCGCTGGAGCAGCCTGGAGCTGTGAGAAGTGGCATTATAATTGGCAAGGGTAACGGTCCTTGAGCCCTCCGGAAGCAGCACAAGGCGGGGCCCGACCACCCCTTCTCGTCTGGCAGCGGAGCCCCCGCCGCCTGCCCTATCGGCTGCGGGGTTCCGGCTGAATTCGAATCGCCGACAGTGCGATGGCGCGGCCCAAATAAATCAGCCTGGGGGACTGGCTGCGCTCTGGGGCCAGTTCTCCTCGAGGGTAAAGGGGGGCGACGAGGGAGGGACAGCTCGCTCACCAGGGACTTCTCCTTGGGTCTAAATGTTCCCTAGAGAAACGGTTTCGTTCAAGATTAGCAAATTCCAAAAGAGGAGGCACGCGACGAGGAGGGAGGAGCGGAAAAAAACACACCAAGGAAACAAGAGCTTCCAAGAGCCCGCCTGGCTACCTGCGCGTTTCGCCAACTCTTGGGTTTCTCCGTAGTTTGGGGGCGCTTCCCTTCCCTACGCACCCCCGTTTTCTGCCCGCCTTTCGGGCCAGCTCGGGCGCGCGGAGGAAGCGCAGCTCGCGGGGCCTGAGGGCGGATGGCAGGGCTGTCTTCGAAAACGCGCCCCTTACCCCGGTGCTTTCCCCAGCGCCAAAGTGGACGCGTTTGGAAAACAGCAAGTTGGAGGGGTCAGGCGGCCGAACTTTCTGTCTGAGTCAATTCTTCGACTTACACAGTTTGGTTTTATTGTTAAATTAACTGACAAGAAAAACATTTTCCCATTCCTCGTTTGGTTGGAAAACCACACTAAAGAAAATAAAATTTGTTACTCTGCAAAGGAGCAATGATCTTTTTTTCCTTTTGTTTTAGGCAATGTTTTAAAAAAAAAAAAAAAGACTGGGAGTCTGGCGGGGAAGAATCCCAGGTCCCTTCCCGAGCCCTGAGAGCCCGAACACTGTCAAGTCGTTCAATGTCTGCCCCAGCCCCGCCGGGACCAACGCGCCCTCCCAATTTTCGGGAAAAGCAAGTCCCTGGGCTTCCTAGCTCTGGTCAAAGGAAATCCACACGGACACCTCCCGTACTTGGAAATATAAAGAAAGCACACACAGGGCTCAGGCTCGCGTCGGGGCTCAGTATCCTCGGGCTCAGGCTTGAAGGCCGTACACGCTGAGTAAAAACATTTATTATTTGCTAACTCTTCATTGGAAATCACCTCACTGAGATCTGAAATTTTTTTTAATTGCTTTTAATAGCAAACCTGAGAAGCATTATTTCAAAATATTTGCACTCAAAGGAAATCAAACGTCCACAATATTTTGATTTACAAATGAACTTCTTGAAAAATCCACTGCACTTAGAAATTTGGTCGGAACTCACGAAAGAACCAAATGGAAGGCATTTGAAGCCCTGGTCGGAGTAGAGCAGCCAGCAGACGCCAGGCTATCTGTTCTGGTAGTTGCTTTCGATCGAACTTAGGTTAAACTTTAAAGTCCCCGGATCCTGCTCCAGTCGCCAGTCTCCGTTCCAGAGTTTTCTACCTTCAACCCTTCCAAAATGCTGCCACGCTGAACCTGGGAGCCGCCGCGGTGATGGGGGAGGCAAAGGGAATGTAATAAAAGTGACTAAATTGGACAAGAACGGTTTATGGACCTCCTCAGTAGCAATTTAAAATTCAGAAGTGTTTAGCAGCAATTTACAACGAACAATGAAAAAAGATGAATTATCGCCAACTTCCTCGATTCCGCGCCCCCTCCCCCATGCTTCCAGGCTCTGTTCCCTTCCTTCCCCTTCTCTCCCCCACCCAAGGACCCACAGGTTCACAACTCACAGTTAGATTGGGAGACGTATACACTTGCGAGATCTCAAAGGCGCTGAAAACCATACTTTACAATGCACCCACCTACCCCGGCTCAACTCTTGCTTAGGCTCCTTTCCCGGCCCCAACTGGAAAAACACAAAAACAAAACAAAAAACAGCTCAAACGCTTTCAGAAAGACTGACCTTTAGAAAATCATTGACTTCGATTTACCTGAGGGGGGGAGGGAATGTAAAAATCCATTCCCACAAAACAACTCCTCTCTTAGTTAAATTCTCTCTCGGCAGCCTCTTGGGGACACGTATGTCGGAAGAAATCCTTTTTGTGAACGAAAGGGAGCGAGACATATATCACGGCTCCTGCGGCGGACGAGCCTGCGGTCGCGCGAGTCGTTGCTGACAGATCGGCGCTGATAACCCCGCGACGTTCATTTCCAGTCTCTTTGCCCGCTAAGGACCGTATCAGTTTGTACACAGTTGTGATAACCATTTGGAGGGAGCGAAGAAGGGGTGTGTTTGTAGGGAGGGGAGGGGAGCGGCGATTTTGCTCTGGATCCAGAGAAGGTGACCCCCCCTCCCTTTCCAAAGACTTATCTGCTGCTTACCTGAAGTTCTCCAGGGAAAGCTCAGAGCAAACTGGACATAACAACTCGGAGGGTGTCCCCAGGTACGCCGGGCGTGGAAGCACTTTTAAGTACACTACCATTGACTAACCTTTAAGTGCACGACCACCGCGAATTCAAAGTTCCCAAAGGTTAGCTAGGGAGTGGAACTTACCGAAACTCAGGAATTTAGTGTATTTTTTAAAAGCTGGGGAGAGCTACGAAGCGGGGCACCCGAGTTTCGTCTCTCCCCGGATCATAGGAGCCGCAACCCTCGACAGCCAACAAGACCCCAGGGTCCCGAGAAAGGATCGGGGAAAGTTTAAGGTCGGTCACCAACAACTTCGGAACAGAAAGCTCGTTTAACGTGGAGGAAGGAGCAGAGACCGCCAGCGGGGCAAAGCACTTTTCCCTCTCGCTGTGGGGGCGCGCTGACCCAGGAGCTGGCGCGCCTCTCCCCGCGCGGCCGCTGCGCGGGGCTGTGCACAGCCAACTGCCCTCGTGCCGCACCCCCCCCCCCCAATCCGTGAGTGTGTGCGTAACTAGGGGCGCTGGTAGGGGGGCGCTGCAGCTGGGAGGATGGGGGTGGGTCGCCCGCCAGCCAGGTCCGGCGTAGTGCCGCCTCGGCCCCTCCCCCGGCGTCCTCGGGCCCCGCGCCCCCTGGGTGGACTCGCCCCCACTCCGGGGACGGCGCTCCCGGCTCGGCCCACGCCCGCAGGCTGCCCTGAGCTCATTGTCTACCAGGGGCGGCGCGCTCCCCTCCCCCACGCCGTCCCTTCCCCACCCTCTTTTTTCTCCTCCCCTCGCTCCCTCCTCCTCCTCGTCTTCACCTCCAGCGCTCAGCTGCTTGCAGAGCGCAGTTCCGACCCACAGCCTGGCACCCTTCGGCGAGCGCTGTTTGTTTAGGGCTCGGTGAGTCCAATCAGGAGCGCAGGCTGCAGTTTTCCGGCAGAGCAGTAAGAGGCGCCTCCTCTCTCCTTTTTATTCACCAGCCGCGCAGCGCAGACCCCGGACTCGCGCTCGCCCGCCGGCGCCCTCGGCCTCTCTCCGCGCTCAGGAGCACCCTTCGCCGCGGCTGTTCTCCATGCTCAGCGCCCGCCCGAGGTTCGGCTTCTTCTTTCCTTCCTTGCTCTCCCCGCTTTGCTCTTCGCCACCCTACGCCTCGCGGGCCGCTTGGCCTCGGGTTCTCCAGCGCTCTCCGGGCCGCAGTTGGCTCCGAGGCTTTCCCCCTCCTCTCCTCCCGGCGGTCTTTAGCGGCTCCCAGGTTCCCGGGACACCGCGGACCAACTTGTGGTGTCTTTTCCTCTCCCCGAAGCGCTTATCTGCGCGCAGTCTTATCTCCGAGTTATCTCGGCGCGAAGGGGCGGGAGCCGGTAGTCGGGCGGGCCGAGAAACTTATTTCTCGCTATCTAGCCAGGGTCTGTGTGTGGGCATTAATTTTAGTGTGGTTATCTCCAGTGAGCCGAAGAGATTTGGAAAACCAGCGCCAAGGAGGCCAGCCCGACTGCATTTCGCTTCCCACTCCCCACCCCTTTAAAGGCTCCTGTCATTTTTCGTGCTCTCGCCTTTGGGGTGGCCTCGGCTCTGGGCCGTCCTGGCCGTTTCCCCTCCTCTCTGCCCTCCACTCCACCCCGCTACGTCTGATTCCGAGACGTTCTGCTCTTTCCGCGGCCGGGGATGACTACCGAGTGGGCTGGGCGGTGGGCCCGGCCGGGCGCGAGCGCGCGCGCTGGTGGCCGCAGACGCGGGCTGTGTGCACGGTGTGCCGCTCCCCGGGAAAGCGATTTGGGCGTGAGACTCCCGCATTGCGGGCTCCGGCACTGCCTCTGCCCGGAAGGTCCGGGACTGCCCGTCTCCGCCCTGGCGCCCCACCTTCCCAGGACTGCATTGCATTTCTCTCTGAGTCTCCCGTTTGGTCTCGTCGGCGCAGTCCGGGAAGCGCTGGAACAGCCAGTAAGGGAAAACGCGGCAGTTTCGTTTTGTGGGGCAGTTTGCTTTTCTTGCGGTCACGATTTTTAAGTTGGGAACCCTCATACTGAGGCATTCCAGGCGGGGGGACCCGCAGGGAGGCGGGGTGAGGCGCCGCCGACACGCACTGCTACTTAAAGAGTCCTTTTGCGTGTCATTGGCCAAGAGGGAGCCACTTAGGGCGGAAGGAAAACCTTGGGGAGCCTCTCTCGTCACCCCTGGAATCTGGCGCGCGGGGTAAGGATGCCGCGAAGGGGCGGGAGTGGAGGGCTAGGGGACCCGAGCGGTGCGAGTGCGGCGGGCGTTTGGCTATCCTGATCTTTCAGGATCCTGTGGCGGCTGCGCAAGCTCTATTCCCCACTCCCTCCCCCAACCCCTGTGTCCTGGGCCGAAACCGGATCTTTGAGAAGTCTCGTTAGCTAGAAAACGCAGCCCGCGTGAGGTGTTTTAGGGCCTGCGCTTTGGGTAATGTCTTTTTATTTCTGTTCCCCCCTCCACTTCGCCTCAGGAGCTAGGAGTCAGCTGGGAGCGGCGCCGGACCGTGGATGGCCTTGACTGACCGCGGCTGGAGCCTGCCAAAGCGCTTCGGGGCCGCGGCTGCGGACGCCGGCGACTCCGGGGCCTTTCCAGCACGGGAGTCCTCCACGCCGCCTTCCCCCATCTCCTCCTCGTCCTCCTGCTGCTCCCGGGGCGGGGAGCGCGGCCCCGGCGGCGCCAGCAACTGCAGGACGCCGCAGCTCGACACGGAGGCGGCGGCAGGACCCCCAGCCCGATCGCTGCTTCTCAGCCCCTACGCCTCGCATCACTTCGGGGCTCCCCACGGACCTTCGGCGCCCGGGGTCGCTGGCCCCGGGAGCGCCCTGTCGAGCTGGGAGGACCTGCTGCTCTTCACTGACCTGGACCAGGCCGCGACCGCCAGCAAGCTGCTGTGGTCCAGCCGCGGCGCCAAGCTGAGCCCCTTCGCACCCGAGCAGCCCGAGGAGATGTACCAGACCCTCGCCGCCCTCTCCAGCCAGGGCCCGGGCGCCTACGACGGCGCGCCCGGCGGCTTCGTGCACTCGGCAGCCGCGGCGGCCGCAGCCGCAGCCGCAGCCAGTTCCCCGGTCTATGTGCCCACCACCCGTGTGGGGTCCATGCTGCCGGGTCTGCCGTACCTGCAGGGGGCGGGCAGCGGGCCGGCCAACCACGCGGGCGGCGCGGGCGCGCACCCCGGCTGGCCCCAGGCCTCGGCCGACAGCCCCCCTTACGGCAGCGCGGGCGGCGCGGCGGGCGGCGGGGCCACGGGGCCGGGTAGCGCCGGCTCGGCCGCAGCGCACGTTTCAGCGCGCTTCCCCTACTCGCCCAGCCCGCCCATGGCCAACGGCGCCGCGCGGGAGCCCGGGGGCTACGCGGCCGCCGGCGGCGCGGGCGGCGCGGGAGGTGTGAGTGGCGGCGGCGGCGGGAGCCTGGCGGCCATGGGTGGCCGCGAACACCAATACAGTTCTCTGTCCGCGGCGCGGCCGCTGAACGGGACGTACCACCATCACCACCACCACCATCCGAGCCCCTACTCACCCTACGTGGGTCCGCCGCTGACGCCCGCCTGGCCCGCAGGACCCTTCGAGACTCCGGTGCTGCACAGCCGCGCCGGAGCCCCGCTGCCCATGCCGCGGGGCCCCAGCGCAGGTAAGGGTCGTGTCGCGGCGTGCAGGTGGGATCCGAGGCACTGGGGCTGCAGGGACTGTGAGGTAGCTATTTACTTCAGGCCTGTTTTCGGGCTTTTCCATATTGGGTGCACAGGGATTGGCCTGGCTGCGGGAACGGTTTGTAGGCCTGCGGCAGGGCGACCGGAGACTGGTAGCGGTGATGGGGTGAGTCTGTTTTACGAACTGTCTCAGTTCTTTTTAAGTTTGCCTTAGTGCCTTGGAGAAGGAAGCTCCGGGGACTTGAGAAATGGTAAATGGGTCGGCAGTTGGGAAAAAATGAGGCAGAAAGGGAACTGACAGGGTTTGAGTCCCCTCCGCCCTCGCCCCAGGCCTTAGTTTGGGTGTCAGTGGATGAGTCCCCTTGGGAGGGTAGTTTAGGGGAGCGTTGGACACTTGATTCACCCTCTCCGCAAATACACATGCTTGCACACGCGGTCTCACCCAATTTAACTCTCAAACGGTGAGTTGTGTGTTTTACTCCAGAAGGGTCTTTAAAGAAAAGGACCTAGGGGCAGAAAAGATGAGAGGACCCCTAGATGGGCCAGCTTTAATTTAAGACTTCATCCCAAGGGAAAACTTGTGGATAGGACCTGTGCCTGATGTCAGACAAGACCAGGAGTCTGGGCCTGCCTGCCCCTACCTGCCCCTCCCCTGGCGGCCAGGCTGGGACCCAGGGATCCTGGAGTTCAGGGCATTTTTTCCACCATAGAGTTTAGTCCACCAATTTTTCGGTTTCCACTGCCACTTGTGCTCTCATTCCCGAGTGGGAGGGGGAGCATTTGGAGTAAACTGGGGAAACAACCACCTTCAAAATACCTGGAAATACATCACTTTGAAAGTGTTTTGTTCTGCTCAAGCACGGGAGTGTGTGAGCTGTGCCTTCTAGCCTGTCAGAAAGGGCAGCTTGGCTTCTTTGCACAGTTACAGCGTTCTGAGTCCTTGGTGTTTTTACAGGTCTCTAACTCTGTACTTCATCTGTTTGATTCTCTGAGGGGAAAAAAAATTTTCTCTGAGGGGAGCTGTGAGGAAGCCCCTGTAGTCACAGAGACGACAAGGAAAAGGGAGGCATTTTAGCTCAGCTTTCCTACCCAGTGCCCTTGTACCCCAGGCTTGGGCTTCATGTAGGAGCCCCAGTGCTCCCTTTGGGGGCCCTGATTAGTTAGGGTAAAGTGGGGTGTTGCTAACCTTGGGTTCAGAAGACATACTGGAAACCCGAGTGACCTGAGAGTCAAGAAACAGTATAGCCCTCAGTTACTCACATTGGGAGGGGGCCAACAGGCTTCTTAGTAACTAGCCCTTCCTTTCTTCCTCCAAGGGCTTTAAAGACTTTACTCCCTCTTTTTTCCTTCCCCAGCAATCTGTGTGTGGAGTGGGGTACCCTGTTAAGATTTGCCCTGTTGAGTTTAGACCTGAGAGAGCAGAGGGCTATCAACCCTTCCTGCTTCATAAGGACCCACGTCTGGCTCCCAGGAGCAGAGAGGCAAGGAGATGAGAGACCTTCAAAGAACCGGAAGCGGGTGGTCTGTATGAGGCTTCTTTTATTTGTCAGGGAGTACAGCAGGGAATCTGAAGGGTGTGTGAGTTGGGTAGGGGGCAGATGCTGTTTGAGCAGAACCCTGAAGCTCAGCCCATTTCTTGACACACCTTAGACTGATCTCTGTAGTCCTTTTTCCTAGTCTTCCAGCATTTCACATGACTGAGAAACAGGAGTCCAAAAGACAGAATCAGAGTCTGCTGGTGTTTAAAGTAGCTGATACTATATGGAAAACCCTTTTAGAGATAATATGGTTCAGTTGCAGGCAAGTTTTAAGTTTCTTTTTGTTTTGAACTTAGCCTGTCTTTTCACTAGCTTTCTCACCTTTTGGACGGGACACTGCAAAATTAGAAAAATAGTCTGTAGACCAAGAGTACGTTTTTTATTTTTGTTTTTGTTTTTAAAAAGGGGGGGGTGGGAGGGTTTTGGGAGCCCTCGGCTTTTGCATAAAGGGTCTATTAAGAAAATAAGAAGCTACAAGGGCCAAATTAGTCTTCTTTTGGGAGGGGAGCAAATTACCCGAACTTTGCCTGTCATCCCAGGTGCTCTGTCACATGTTGAGAGACCTTGGTCCCCTGTCTCCCCTTCCCCTGGCTTCCTAGCTAGATCTCTGTTTCTCCACTTTGATTTTTTTTTTTTAAACAGTCATTTTTGGAGGCAGACTCTTAATTGATTTGAGCAAACACCAGAGCTAAAACCTGAGCACTGGGCTTTCTCAGCCGGCACGGTGTGGAGGCCTCTGGGAGACCCGCCCCATACACCCTTCCCTGACCCTGGTGGTGGGGGGTGTTCTTGGTGAGCTCAACCCTCAGTCCTCAGGCCCAGCACCCTCCTAAGATGCTACTGTGGGTCCTGGGACAACACATGGGCTATGCCTTTTCCCAAGTCCGTCACTCTCTCGGAGCACCTAAAAAAGCCACATTAGGAGACAGATGATGTTGAATAAGGAAAAATTAGTGAACAAGGTCCCAGCACAATCAGATTTTGTAATTTTTGTAAAAAACAGGGTTCCCCCTCCCCGTTTTAGTGAGACATAGTGAGAGATAAAGGATTGTAGCGATAAATTTATTTAATTAAAAATAAACACCCTAGATTTTACTTCTTAAAAAAAAAAAAAACTTTAAATTTTGTCTTTGAGTTTTCAGATGACTTAATAGTTCTACTCGGAGAGTTTGTGCCGTCTTCTTGTGGGAGTCTTTATTGTTTCCAGCACAGGGCAAGGAGGCCACGCACAGGGCTGAGTTTTCCAGGGAATGCCCCACTATGTCGAGAGGGGCTCTGATAGGTAACATTTTAAAGTCAACAACAAAGACAAATACCTTGTTTAACTTCAGTGTCCTTGAAGTCCTGAGCATTTTACTGATTGCCCTAGTCAATAGTGGCTTTTAGGGCAGAGAAGAATAAATCTTTGTGATGTGTTGTAAGTTGCAGTATCCCTGTGACAACTTTGAACTCCAGTTGTGTAGGATGCTAGTTCCTTTTAAACTAGGAGGGAGACTTGTTTTGTAGGGTAAATAGTACTAATGGAATTAAAGAGTATTTATGCTAAAGTCACATTTAAATATTTTTACAACAAAAGGTTGATGGTAGACACAAACTAAAGGGCAGGAGAATGGGAGGGGATAGAAGGGCTCATTAGCACCCATAATCCTCAAAGAAAACTTTTCTAAAGGGTAATGTTTACTTACTTTAAGAAGTGAATCAGAAATTCTCCTTAAAGAATGCTAATTTGAAACATTTAAACCATATATAATATAAAGAAGCCCAAATAGTAGAAGGAGAGGTTTACAAACAAAGTCTACATTTAATTAACAACCACCTCTCTCGTTTTAGATAATTATTTGTCCATATTTAAGCTACTTGAGGAGAAGTAATGAATATTACAACCATTTTTCTTTTTAAAACTGTTTAGGATTAGTTGTGAATTGTGAAAACTAACCAAATAATAATAAAATGATATAAAATAAACACATTTTAAATAGATTGCATAAGCTGAAATTTTAGTGTATGAAAATAGGAAACAGTTTTATTTAGCACTGGGAAGGTCTTAGTAATTTTCTCAGTCTAGAAAGTATACTTTATAGATTGAAATGTAGAAATTTTGCAGATAGAAGCAATTAGGCATGAGCATAAAACAGCATTAATCTGTGTCCTTAATACTGTTAGTGTTTCCCCCCGCCCCAGGAGGCCTGAGTAATATTCTAATCAATTGACATAAGTGCTCAAGTCCAGTATTTCCAATTTCATGTGTCTGTTTTTGTTTTTTTAAATTGGGTAAAAGGCTTGTAAGAAAGAGTAGCACATACAGAAAATGCTTTAAAGAATTATCTGAGATGAAAGTAAGTCAGCCAGCGGCCCTATATCCCCGGGTGTTTGTGGGTTGGAGAGAGACTCAAGGGTCAGTGTTGTATGGCTTGTTCAGATTTGGCAAGTGGCACATTGCAATTATGCTGGATTTCAGTTTTGAAAAGCTTGGAAACAACCAGAGACAAGGGGTCAGGGGAGCCCAAACCAGCTTCCTCACAGAGAGGAGGCCGATGATTTCGAGCTCTGCTTCCTGCACTATTTTCTGGGGTCACTACTGCGCTCACCCAAGGGGTGCAGAAGTATCGAGCAAGTAAATGATCAACTGATCAATGGCAAGGAAATCAAAGGTCCGGAAAGGCGGGTCGGGGAGCCGCGGGCGGCCGGTCTCCACGATGCAGCTCTTGGGGGCTTCAGGGATGACGGCCGCTCTGAGCTTGCCGTGAGGAGGGGGCGGGCATGGCGCGCCTGACCCCGGCCTCTCTCCACTCTCGCCGCAGACCTGCTGGAGGACCTGCCCGAGAGTCGGGAGTGCGTGAACTGCGGCTCCATCCAGACGCCCCTGTGGCGGCGGGACGGCACCGGGCACTACCTGTGCAACGCCTGCGGCCTCTACAGCAAGATGAACGGCCTCAGCCGACCCCTCATCAAGCAACCGAAACGCGCGGTGAGTGAGACCGTCGCCCCACCCTCCCCGCCGGCTGGGCCCGGGGCCGCGCCCCTCCGGTGGGGTCGCCGCTCGGCCCCCGGCGCTCGCATCCCGGCCGCCCTCGCCTCCGCTCCGGGGCCGGGCGGTCCGGGTGGGGCGGCGCGCGCGCCTGGGGCCTTCGCGGTCTCAGCCAGGCGGGAGGGAACCGATCGCGCGCTACTCCGCAGTTCCCAGAGCCCGCCCGCGGGCGGTGGCGTGTAGGCTACCCCGACACCAGACTTTGGGGAGGCGAACACTGCCCCTTTTCTGTATGTTTACCGATACAGACTGGCGTCGTTTACTGAAAGGAGGTGTAGAGTACTATTTTTTTTAATAATACGAAAAAATCCATATTTACATACCGTACTGAAATAATTCTGGAAGAATATACAAGAAATTAGCAATGGTGGTAACCTCTGGGGAGAAAAACTGAGTTCCGAGTGACATCAGGTGAAGGAAGGAGACTTTTTTTTTCCCACTGTGTACTTCGGTCTGGTTTAGATTTGTATTCTTGAAAAAAGGTGAAAGGTGTGTGTGTGCGCGTGTGTAAACAAGCCGTGTTCATTTATAACATTTCCCTCCAAATAGAATACGGCAGTAAAAAAAACTCCAACCTCATCTTTACCCCTTACAAAACTTCATTATGGGTCTCTTCTACACTGTCCTTTAAAACCTTTTCCTCCTCGTTTTTAGCCCCAAATTCCATACGTCTTTTGGGTTGCGCTTGAGCCCAGTGAATATTTACTCTGATCACTGTTATTTGAAATCTGACTGTTCAGAGAACTACGAAGAGCTTGCGAAAAAGTCTGGTTTGTGTGTTCTTCTCAGGTTGAGGATTTTCACCGATTTGAGCGCATTTTACCATATTTTA
Source organism: Dugong dugon (assembly GCA_030035585.1). Classification (NCBI taxonomy): domain Eukaryota; kingdom Metazoa; phylum Chordata; class Mammalia; order Sirenia; family Dugongidae; genus Dugong; species Dugong dugon. Next base: position 56,902,848 of record CM057466.1, read on the forward strand.
GAGGGAATTCTGATTTTCTTCATGAATTAATCTCGTATTGTCACTATGTGTGTTTACTAGCAGGAGAGGGTATTGGCTGCTGTAGTGATTAGAGAAAATTAAAACGTTCACAAACCCCACTAAAAAGGTAACATTTGTTTAACCAGGTAGTCATACTCTGATACCTTTTAAGTAAAATATTTTACAGTTAGATGTCAGATGTCTTAAGTATCCAAGTAATTTATTTAATTGTTATACTCTAATTAGCAGGAACAAATGCTACACTTGTTGTTCGTGTTAATTAGAGGGAAACTGCATCACAATGGAAGTCTGACACCTTAAAGAGAAGCAATTAGTTTTATGGTTGTTTTGTTTTTAATGCATTTAAAATAAAGTGGCTGAGGTTAATTTAATGAGTGTATGTGCAGGTTAAACTCATTACAGCCTCCCACAGCTTAAAATTTTCTTCAGAGGGCATCCTTAACTTCAGTGTGTGACTCCTCATTGTTCTCCTTTTTCTTACATGCATCGTATTTAAAAAGAAAAAGTCCATGGAAAATAGTATAAGGAAGTTCCTTGTTTAATGAAACATTATTTTGGGGGAAGGAGAGGATAGGCAAATAGAGCTGAGTACTAGATGAGCTCTTTAAGGTAACATTTTCTCGCCATGGGGTGAACAGCTGGTAGAATAGTGGCCATTTAGATACAAGTTGCATTCTAAATTTGATCTAGTAACATTCGTATTTGATAGTGCCATTTGTTTTGTGCCCTTACGGGTAAAAATAACTGTTGCCAGAAAGAAAACAATTTTTAACATCTCTGAATCAATTAGTTTTCCTTCTGTGTGGCAGGTGTCTGGGCAGTGACCAAGGTCAGCCAATATGCTTTGTAAATGGGTTATAAATGATACCGATTGAAGGGTGTGTCACTATCAATGAGTTCTCCTTGTAGGCTTTTTATTTATGATTTTAATGGACCCAGCTTAGTTCTCAGAAGCCGAGTGTTGAACCCAAGTTTGTTTAGCCAGCAATACAGAACCAATCGCTATGAATCTGAACTCATAATACATTGCAAAATGAGAGATTTATGGTGTAGCTTGAATTCCTTGTCAGTGATGAGTACAACTGAGATCACTTGTTACAAGGAACTTTTATAACCCGTTCACCTTCATTTCACATGTTTATGAGGACGGGCTTCACTTATGATCTGCAGTTGACAGTCATAAAGTTCTTTGTTATAATGGCAAATTGTGATAACAAGTTTGCTTCATATTGGCTCCGAATTCCACTGGAAACTGTCATAAATGGCCTGTTGGTAAAATAAACCTTCCTGTCCCCTAGTTTACTGATTTCACATTTATGAAGAGAAAGGAGTGCTCTCCTAGGAAATTATTTTCTTTTAACCAAAAAGAGGAAAAAAAGAAAAGAGAAAAAGCCCCACGTGTAAGGTTTTGTTAATAATTGCTTTCATCATTTTAGCAAAGCCATTCCCCAAATAATATTACTGTTAGCCAAGCACAATCATTTCCACCAAAAGTCTGATTCTTTCTTAGCACTTCTCAGAAATGGTATAATGTCAAAAGGTTTACCGGTGTCTCGTTGTTTTTATAACTTGTCTGGAAAGAGTACTGCTAAAGTAATGCAACAGGATGTGAATTGTGAATGCAAAATTCAATTTTATCTTTTAAATTTGCGGGCGAAGGATTTGGAAATCTCTGTCCTTTGATCTGTGAATGTTCATGCATGCTCAGTTTATATTTTTATTGTCTACTCTTCAGTTTTTTTATTTAAGAAAATTAATCAGCATAGCTGATTTCCAATATTTTTTGTACATTCCAATTTTCTTTGGTCCCTGAATTTTTCCCCATAGTCTTTTTTACTGAAGTCGTAACATATTTTTTATAGCTCTTAACCTAGGTAAATTAAAGACAAATCGTATATTTTGCTATTTGAGGGAGGAAGTTATACTAGCTTAAATTCTCATTCTTTATTATTCACACACAGTAATTTACAGGAAATAAATTCGCCGTAAGGTTGTTAGGGGCATAAAGGGAAGGTGGAAACGGGAGTAATAGGCATACAGTTGGCCGTTCCTGGTAATGCCAGTTAGCCTTTTGTATGAACAAAAATTGAGTATAATACCTACAGGATAAATACTGCTGTCACTGTATAGAAGTGTCACTGTATAGAAGACTGTGTCACCATTAAAATATTGATGTAAAATTTAGTTTCTCCTTGTAAAATGTAAAAAAATTCTGGCAGGCAATTATGATAATTATGGAACGTATTAAAATATATTTCTTTACAAAGTTTTAAACATATTTTACAAGATGCATTTCCATTAACATACATAAACTCTAAAAACCCAAACTCATTGCCGTCGAGTGGATTCTGACTCATAGCAACCCTATAGGACAGAGTAGAACTACCTGCATAGGGTTTACAAGGAGCGGCTGGTGGATTCGAACTGCCAGCCTTTTACTTAAGCAGCGGAGCTCTTAACCACTGTGCCACAGGGATCCTCCTGTAAATTGTAATGGTAAATTGTAAATTTTCTGAAAATAGACCTGGTTAGTTTTCAGGCCAAGCAGTGGGGACTGCATAAAGCTACTTAGCACATCTGTCGGTGGTTTGTGATTGAATTTTATGACTCATGTATTTCAGACCTGTGACCACAGTACTGTCTATTTGGAAGGGGGGTTGGGGAGGGAGACACTCTTCTGCTGATGCCTGGTATTATACACTTACTTCTGGTGCGTTCTGGAGTATAATTCTATTTGGGCAACCTTTAGAAAAATAAACCTGATTACTCTTAAAGTAATAGCAGTAACTAGGAAACTTCTCTAAATCCTTGGGGAAGAAACCATCATTGAGATTTTCCATATTACGATGCTAGTGAGAACTTTTGAAGTGGAGTTATTGGCCAACATTATGTGATTACTTCTCAATTATTTCTTCTAGAATCTATGGTAATATGCTGGAGCAAATCAAATGTTTGGGCTTGAGCACACTATGTAAACCTCAAGTTTCTTAACTCAGGAAGGTCATCCTAATTACACTTCAACTTTTTTTCTCAAGGGACATTTCATTTATAATAAAACCAAGGGTACCTGCTTGTTGATTACCGCATCATGATACAATGAAGTACGTGGCATCTACGTAAAAACCATTTACATTTTTGCACTTACTTTCTTGTGCTGTCTTCTAGCCTGCATCACGGCGGCTTGGATTGTCCTGTGCCAATTGTCACACCACAACCACCACCTTGTGGCGCAGAAACGCTGATGGTGAACCTGTGTGCAATGCTTGTGGACTCTACATGAAACTCCATGGGGTGCGCCATTTATTCTGCTCTGTGTATATGCATTTGGTATCTTGTTTGTACAAGGTGGTTTTAGTGCAAAAAATTCCCAGCAAATGAGAGGGTATGAAAGGGAAAAACTTGAATTTTTGAAAGTCAAATATACATTTGAAGTATGCATTTCACTAAATCTAAGATGCTATTCATTACAATATAAACTATTGTCTTATGAATCTATAAGAAACAAAAAAATGCTGTCAGTTAAACTCTCACGTGCACATATCCCAATTTTAGAAATGCGAAAACGTGAAAAACGTGCATTTAAAAGTTGATAACCTGTGATAGTAGTCCCCTGTCCCTCTTTGTTATTGTGCACACTGAGAAAACAAGCAAGAAACCAACTAGAAATGTACAATAACTAGTTTATATTTTAAACTTTAAAAACATTTGGAATGCAATCAGATATATTGGTACAAAAGAGTAATACATTTAAGAGTTATAGTTAGAAAGACTCTACACTTCGTTTTAAAGGATCGCACAAAATATAAACACATCAATCTTATAGAGAAAAATAACCTTGTATCTGTAGGAGGAAGAGAACAAATGATCTCTTTGAGATAAAAATATTTATTCAATGGCTTTACTCTACAATTGAAATGATTTAAAACAATAAACATTAAATCGAAGCAATAAATTCTCCCTGACAAATTATCCCATTTTTTTCTGAAGGAACCTCTGTGGTTGATGGGGAAAAATATAAGCACTTAATCTATTGAATGCATATAAAAATACTGGGTTGAAATTAATGCCAAGTTTTTTTTTAAATGAAGTCTGTTAGTACTAGTGTTGGGTGTTTAGTTAGTTTGATTTTTCTTGAATATAATATTTATTAAACTTACGGCCTATATGAAAAAAAAAACTTTTAGGTGCCTCGGCCGCTTGCTATGAAAAAAGAGGGAATTCAAACCAGGAAACGAAAACCAAAGAACATAAATAAGTCAAAGGCTTGCTCTGGTAAATATAATAAAATGCTACTTAATTGTATTTTCCAACTTTAATGCTAAGTATATATATATTTATAAAGTTAATTTTGACTGTTGCAGGTAATAGCAATAATTCAGTTCCTATGACTCCAACTTCCACCTCCTCTAACTCAGACGATTGCAGCAAAAATACTTCTCCTGCAACACAACCAACCGCCTCAGGGGTAAGTGTTAAAAGTAGCACCAGAGTAGTCACAGTGAAGAGTAAACTCTTTCTGAGCTAGTAGGTTGCTCTTTAGTGTATTATCTCAAATTTTATCTTATCTGGTAGTACAATAATCTAAATCAACATTCAGTTTAGTTAGCTGATACCTAAGAACAGTTTTTAGAGGAAACTACATATAAATGTAAACAAAATGACAAATTTAAGTACTTTACAAACCTCTTAATTAAGATCTATATCATTTTTTTTATGGTTAAATTAACCTAAGTAAAAGCCTAAGTTTGAGTTTGAAGATCTGAAATGTTTTATTTCCAGGTTTTTATCTGTATTGTTATCTATGTGTTTCTAACACAGGTCAGGAAAACTACCAGGCCGATGGTTTTGTATATCCCAGGGCCGATGACATTTACAAAATTGTTCCAGCTATTTTTCCTTTTTATTAATCATCTGCCCAAAGCAAAGCTCATCATAACGTGATTACTGATCTCCTTTCACCCAGCTGTCCCCATTTGGGGAGATCTTGACTTTTCTAAAGGACCTTAGCTGTACCTGGGCTTATTACATTCGAGGAACAGACTTGGGAACGATTTGCGCCATTGAGCACCGGGAGATGCCAGGGGCTTTGAAGGTCGTGGAGCTAGTTTCTATGCATCTATCGCTGAGATGAGGTTTTCCTGAAGTAAAAAGCATTTTCCACCCTCGCGTTTCCCAGATTTGCCTGGAATGCTCTTTAAAAATTGCCAGGCCTCACCCTAGATCTCACTTAGATCCGGGACAGGGCCGTGGGCAGCCGACTTTAAAAACTGCCTGGTGATCCTTTGGATTATGCTAAGACTAGTTTAGGGCTAAACACCAGTACTTAAATCCCTGCTTACTTAGTGATTGTTTTCTACATTTTTAGTTTTGCTCTGGAATTATCTGAGGTACTTAAAAAAAAAAAAAACAAAAAAAAAACAACTATAGATTCCTAGCCCCCACCCTAGATTTCCTTAGTCTCTGGGCGTGGGCTTAGAAATTTTTAAACCAGTGCCCCAGGTGAAATTTAAACTGCTGCCCAGGAGCTGTCTGTGAGCTAGGGTTTGGGAACCATAGTCTGGGTATTTTTATTGGTTTAAACAAAACAAAAAAATTTAAAGATTTAAAACAAAAATTAAAAACTGTGGCATAAAATTGTATATGATATCTTTCTTCTCTCTCCTAAATTCTTTTGGGCTTTTTCATTGATGAAACTAGAAGTTTCAGTGTTTTATAAAGGAAAAAGGCTTTCAGTTGTCTTTATTTGTTACAGACACATGTTAAAGAATGTTTCTGGCCTTTTATAAAAATGGACTCTGGCGGATAATGTTTTTTACAGGCAGGGTAGATGTAATTTTTTTTTAAGGACCTCAGGCGATAAATAGAGCACATTGCATGTGTGGAAATGGAAAAGACCCAGAATTATTTTTAAATATCCTTTATTATACCCTGAGTCCTCAGAAGCAATTATCTAGCTAAAGAAGGCAAAACAATGTTTTGGTTTTCCAAAGCCCTGAGGAGCAGTCTGGTTTTGGGCCTTGAGTGTCTGCATCTCTCCTAGCTGAAATGACATTGCTGCCAGACCCCGGCCACTGTTGTTTGTGGTACAGTCCAGCTTACTCAGGCAGAAGTGTAATTTGAATGACAAATGGCACAGAAGGAAATAATTTGCCCAACAATGGACTTTGGGGACTTGGAGCCTTTAGTAGGTGGAGTCGGTTTTGCTCCTGTGGTTTGTAAATTTTCAAGATTGGCTATTAACAAGTCCAATCAGTTGCTCTTTTGGGCTTGAGAAGGTCTACAATGGCCTGGCTGGAGGGGCTTCTGGCGTTCTGCGGTGCTTCCGCTGCTCCTTTGGTTCCCCGGCATCCCTCCAAGGGTGGAATGCGGGTGTGTGAGGGTCCCAGCCATAAATCCAGCCCACGTTCCTAAAATGCATGCAGGTGCCTCTTCCAAGGGCCCACCTGGGATAGAGTGAGCTGGAGGTGGCTGAGCTGTCTGTGGGCAGTGTCCTTCAGAGGAAATCTCAGTTCCCTACTAGAGGCCAGGAGGCAGAGGAACAATGATTTAGAGACATGGGAGAGTTCGAGGGAAGTCTCACACAGGGTCTTTTGCTGCAACACACTAGCCTGGGCAGTCTGCGCGGGAACCGGGCAGTCAGGGGTGGTTGGAGAGGAGGTAGGGTTGGCTGGTGTGTCCCAGGGTAGGGGTGGAGCTTGCCTGCCGGCCTTCCCTCCATCTCCCCTCCCCGCCATGACTCCTCCAGGCAGACAGCAGGCACCTAGACTTGAGGGTTTTCTCCCATTGGTGAACCTGTCAGGGGTGTTTACAGAAGCTCCTACCTGGCAAGATGGTTGTGCGGAACCAGACCTACTTGGCAGAAGCCAGTCTGCCGGCTGTCTTTGGAAACTGTCCCTCTAAGAATCACTGTGGTAGCTTCTGTGAGGCTGAGCCACTTCCACAGGTCATTTTCAGGTGTGCAGTGTGCCCGTGCGTCCCTTTGCACTTGGCAGTGCCTTCTGCTGGGTGGGCTCTGAGCCCCTCAGCGTGGCGCTCTGCAGCGGAGCAACTGTGGAGAGCACTGCCGAGGATTTACCTGCAGCGGCTGGCAGGAGTATTTTTAAAAGGTTTCTGTGTGGACAGGTGTTTTCTTTTCCCATTTTGGTCCCGGTGTATCATACTGGAGGGCGGCTAGCTTTGTGGCTGTCTGCCTATAGGATTCGGTGAGATGTTGGAGGTGAAGAAAATGTTAGCTCCCCATGGCAAGGTTGTATTCAGTGTTTAGGAAGCAAACGTATTACACAGCACCTTAAAACAATCAATCGTTGATCCCCAGCGCCACCTGTGACGTGGCAGAATAAGTAATGCAGGGGTATCCTGGTTTTATAGGCGCAACTGAGCTGTAAAACAGAGTACTCTAGGACATAGTGGAAGCTGGGGCCTGAGAAGGTGGTGTCACACATTCTTCCACTTAGAGATGCAAGTGAAAACATAACTGCCCGTTTGCCTTTCCTTAATAATGACTGCGAGTGACAGAGGTCCACGTCAAACTCGCCGTTCATTTTAATTTCACGCCGACAAGTCAGCTGTAGGAGATCACCAGTAGGCATTCCCAGCTGCCTGCTTTTAAGTCCTAGTACAGGAAAGGGGAAATGTTCTGGACCTGCCTTGCCTGTGGGTACGTTCATGATGTGGGGCTGGGTCCCTAGCATGGCTTGGTTCCTAGGCTCCCTGAGTGGGGTGAGGGTCCATAGTAGCTGAGTATCTGGAGGGAGGCTCTCCTATTGTGTGCTACTGAGTGGGGCTTCCTGGTGGTACAGTGGTTAAGAGCTCAGCTGCTTAACCAACAGCTCGGCAGTTCGAATCCATCAGGCGCTCCTTAGAAATTCTATGGGGCAGTTCTACTCTGTCGTATAGGGTCATTATGAGTCGGAATTGACTGGATGGCAACGGGCTTGCTTGTTTGTTTTTTTTTTTTTTTTGGAGTGAGGTTCCAGGGCTCCCTTCCCCAGCAGGAATGAGATATGGGCAGGATTCCCTGCTCCGGCAGGCATTCTTCCAGGGTGAGTGTAGAAACCTGGACTTTGAAGTTTCGTTGACTTACTTGCTTGTCTTAGCTTTATTTACTTGTTGCTAATTTGTGTTTTAGCTAGACTTCCATCTAGGAAAGAAGAGTCCTTCCTTATGATAGTTTTCAGGTCAATGACCTGATATCTCATGACTCAGTTTCCCTTTGTAGCTGCTCCCGTGTGGTATGCATGTGAGGTGGAGGGAGGGCAGTTTGCTTCCTGTCTGAGATCAGGGAGACTCATTGCCGTGAGGCCTGTCTTGGTCTTTACTTGGGATTCTTTGTGTTTGCTAAGAAGTATGGTAAATTTAGTTTTTGATAGACAGTTGATTAATTTCTGTGACTTTTGAACTTAAATTTCTTGAAAACAGATAGTCATTCTGGATAAAATTTTTTCTTATACATATACATGTAGATTTACTGAAAAATGTATATGTAGTTGACCTAGGTAGACACCAGAAGACTTTTTTGGCATTTAGTCTTGTAGATTGTTAAGAATATTAAAATCTTTTTCATTGAATTCCATTTATCAACTGAGTTATATTTTATAGGTTTTTTGCTGTTGTTATTTAGGGAGAAAACATGGTAACATGTTCTATTTCGGCAATTTTCAAATAAGATTTAGTAAATATTCCATAAAGGGTCCTATCCCATCCATGATTTATGACTAAAAATTTGTAAGATCGGAGGGTACTTTATAACTTTATAGCTCAGTTCCCAAACAAGTATTTCCCTTAATTTCCTTTGGGATACCAGACCAAATCAGACCCATTGCATTGAGTCAATGCCAACTCATAGCAACTACTGTGCCACCAGGGCTTCAATAGGGAGGATTAATTTGGGGATGAAATTAGTGGTAAGAATTACTATCTGAGAATAAGGAGTCACAGTGTCTTTTGCTGGCCTAGAAACAGCTTCTATACATAATTATTAAAAAAAAAACTTAAACCTACTTAAGTTTATATTAAATCTGGAAAAAATCATAATGTTGAAATCATTAAACATATAATATTGAAATTAATGGAGATGTAATATATTTGACTAGCCCTTGCATTACTGATCTTTGTTCCAGTTAAGCACTGCTTGAACATCTGCCATCTGGAAGATGTTGTTTATAGTTGAGTAAAACAGGGTCCCCAACCTTAAATTGCTCATACTGTGGCGGTGGGGATGGGAGAGGAGGGTTGATATAGCCATAGACTTCAACTACTGGTCTGATTTGGAGGTGCTCTAAATGGAGCTACAAAATATGTCCTGTAGGAGAGAGCGATGAATTCTGACTACAGAGTTGGAAATGGCTTCACAGAGAAGATGAAATTTAAAATAGTTGGGTAAGATTTTTTGCAGAGAAAAAATTGGGATATAGGCATCTGGGAGAGAAGGAAGAGCATGGGTACCTATGGTACTTAAGAAAATAGTTTTAGGAGTTCAGTGTGGGTGGAGTGTAGGGTATAAGAAGCCAAAGGTAGGAGATATGTCTGGAAAAATAGGTGGGATGTAGATAGTCCTGTTTAATGAAAATATTTCAAATCAGTATCAACTCAGCCTTAAGCAGGGCCCAAACTACATTCATTACTAAGTGGGAAGACTTTGTTTAACCATCACTTCAGTGACACATAAGGTCTTTTCTGTCAGCATGTTAGGGTCCATCACTGGAGTCCATCAGTTAAAACCTTCTTAATTGGGAGTATTGCATGCTCCTGCCTGCAAGTTTTAAAGGGGTTTCCTCCACACAATTTGGAACAATACTTCCTCAGAGCTGATGACATGCGCTGATCTCTCACACTTACAACATGGGGGGCAGTTTAGTTTCTCTCTCTTCCCAGATCTTCTCAGAGCAGGATGGTGAGGGGTAGCTGCCTGGTTACCTTTCTAATGGAAACATTCCTCACCGCGTGGTTCCTTGTTTCGGCCACACCCTTCCTGTAAGGAGGCAGACACCCTTAGACTAAGACAGATCTAAATTCTGCCCATGATTGGTGAGTCTGTGCCTTTGGATGGGCTTCAGTCAGTCTCTGGACAGCTTCTCCATATTAAATTGGTGCCATTATTCCTGTCTCATTATTCTTCTGGGATGCTATGTGCCTAACTAGACCTATTTCCCCTAGTGCAGTCACTCTCTGGTAATAACTGTATTCAACAACCTTACCAGAAGAAATATTTCTCGTGAGCTGCCTGGTGCTCAATCTTGTGTTAGAAGTGGTTTGAAAGAGTTAATGCACATCCCTAAGTGTGTAAGGAGCCCTGGTGGTGCAGTGGTTAAGAGCTTGGTTGCTAACCAAAAAGGTTGGCAGTTCAAATCCACTAGCTGCTCCTTGGAAACCCTATGGGGCAGTTCTGCTCTCTCCTGTGGGGTCGTTAGGAGTTGTAATCAACCGGACAGCAATGGGTTTGGTTTTTGGTTTAAGTGCATATGGACATCAGGGAGTGATTTAGAGACTGACATTATTAGAATACGTGCATGTGCTTTATAAGGCCTTGTGAAGAAAGCTTAGTTAGCTTACAGGCTAATATTTAAAATTCTTTTTGTAGATTTTATATATTGATATTTGCATCCTTTGAAAATTGGGGTGAAAAATCAGTTTAGTCGCATAGCTTACTAGGTATTGCTCAGGTGATGGGGGTATTTTTTATTAGCAAATTTATATTACACTATCTTTTTCTCCAAGTAATTGAATCACTTTGGATTTATCATGGTATTATGGTTGCTCACAAAATAAGTTTCTTTTAAATAGCCAAAGTGTGCATTTATGAAGGACTTAATTCATACTTACTGTATCAGTTGCATACAATATTAGTTGCTTTCTCAGAGAAACTTGACTTTGAATAGGAGTACAAATTCAAGAGCCTACTGGGACTAGGGCAGAAAATTACTGCTTAACTCCCACTTGAATATTCCACAGGAACCTTTGGCAGACTTGAGAGCTAAACATTAGTCTTGCGTATTATCATACTACTTTTGCCTTAGGAATGTTTTCTTTCATCCCCATACTTTCTCATTTGTAAGATAGTGGACACTGGAAGGCAGGAAACTACCTTTTATCAAATACCTTTTATATGCCAGGTGCTTTGTGTACACTTTCTCTTTATTCCTAATTATTACTCACCAAATGAGGTGTTTTTATGACCATTTTCTATCTGGGAGGTAGGGATCAGGCCCAAGGTCATGTATTGCATTAACAGCCAGAGCTTAGATTTGGACCCCAGTCTGGCTGGTGCATATATACTAGATTAATACGTGATGTTAGTTCATCTCTTTGAAATCTTTAAAGAGATGAAATAAGGTTTTTAAAAAGAAATTTGACTGACTTTGTTTAGTAATTTTAGCATCAAATACCATCCCACTGAAACAGGTGGGGATACAGTGCAGAGAAGTGCTGTGCTTCTAGTGATCAAGTATATAAGGCATGCTATGCAAATTTTCTGATCAGTATTATACATGGCGATAACATGTATTATTACAACCCATTGCTGTTGAGTCTGTTCCAACTCATAGTGACCCTATAGGACAGAGGAGAACTGCCCCATAGAGTTTCCAAGGAGGGGCTGGTGGATTCAAACTGCTGACCTTTTGGTTAGCTGCCATAGCACTTAACCACTGTGGGCTCCAACATGTATTATAGTTGGGTAATACTAGGTAGAAGAAAAATACTAGGTAGTAAAAATTACTGTTGTTGGTGTACCTAATGAGATTATAAAAGTTCTTTTAAAAATATTAAATACAAGATTGCAGTATTGAAATCTTTTTAAGGGTGTGATTTAGATCCCCACAGTGAGTACTATTTGGAATTTAAACTTTATTTCACTTGTTAGAATGTTCACTTGCCTTCAACTGATTTTCATGAAATCATTAAAAAAAGTGTTTTTTTAATAGCCAAGTGCCCATTTTTTTCCCCGGAATTTATAGTCCAAAACACTTTTTTTAAATATAGAAAAAAGAGCTAGAAAATCATTAATCTCCCACAAGGGTCTGTGAGAGCGCTGCGGTTAGTTGTTATTATTGCCTCATTTATGAACCAGATCCGGAGTGACTCCATAAAGGTCACAAAGCAAGCCCGTGTTGAAGCCGGGGCTGGAACCGATGTCTCCTGCTCGGAGCCCAGGGCTGTTACCACACCCAGGGAGTCCACCAATCATCACGGTTATTAATATCCCACTTACCACATGGTACAAGCCATGAACATAAATATTTTGTTGGCATTTTATCTTCAGGCTCCCTGTGTGCCAGGCTCCCTTTCTTTCTTCTCACACAGCCCCTCTAATAACTTACGTTCCTGTCTGACCGCATTGGCCTTCACCGTGAAAGTCACACGTCACCTTGGCAGGGAACGTTGGAGCATGTGGAGTTTGCGTACTTGCATACTTTCATTTTGATCTCAAGGCTTTTTCTGGACTCTTTTATTCTTTTGTTTGTGGTGTGTGTGTGTGTGTGTGTGTGTGTGTGTGTGTGTGTGTGTGTGTGTGTGTGTGTGTGTGTGTGTGTGTGTGCGCGCGTGCCTACGTGTAGGTACGTGCATTTGCGTGCATGCGCATAAAACAGAGAAAAGGAGAAAGAAAGGGAAGGGGAGAGAGATGGGAAGTAGTAGTTAGAAAATACATTATACCACATAATATCCAATGGTTTTGTATATTAGGAAACAGTAAAACTGTATTGCTCTTTAAATAGTCTGTAATATATATCCACCCAATTTATCACAACTGTGGTTTATTTAATAAGTGACTCATTATCACAATCTGAAAGCCAGAATACTAGGTAAAGAAGACATTCTAGGCAGAAGTCATTTGCTTTCCACATGGCGTCAGGTTAAGAGACTTCATCTCAGAATGAAACTTTTCTTTGTAGGTTACGGTGCTTTTTTTGTTTGTTTTGTTTTGCCTTTTTTTTTTTTTTTCTGCCTCTATAGGGTCGCAATGAGTCAGAATCGATTTGACAGCAGCAGGTTCTTTTTTTTTTTTTTTTGTGGTTATATGAAATTGTCACAAAACATGAAATAATGTTACGGGAAAACCTGACCAAATTTAAGAACTCTGGCTTAGAATGAATGCTCTGAAATGTTATTGCTAAATGACTCTTAGAAGAAAATGAATTTCTTTACTGGAACAAAAAGTAATTTTTTATACATTTCCTGGGTGTCTGCCAGAAGAGTTACTAGCAATATGAAGATCTAATGGATAGGAATTAAATACAATCTGTTAGCTCTGTTCATGTTTCAACCTATCTGTTAATTTTCTTTGAAATTTTAATAATAGTAATTTTAAAACAAAGCCTTTCTAAGGACAGGTATTGGCAATGTGGTAATTCATAATTCAGCTAATACCTATTATGTTAGGCCTTGTAGGCAGGCCCAGGACCCAGAATTGTGAGACTGAGCACAGGGAATTACTTTATTGACCTCGGACTTTAAGAAAGATTTAAAGAAGTAAACAGCAAGGTATTGATTTCAATGACCTGTTGGAGTCTTGTGAGTAAACAGAATTCCAAGTCAATATCTGACAATGTTTATCTGGCTTCCCTGATGGTGTGTTTCACCGGAGTTGGCGCACACACTCCAGAACCAGGTTGTTACTCTGCTAAGCACAAACACTTCTAATTTGAAGCTGTTGTTGATTTAGTTGCTTGATTCCTGGGGAAGCCAGAATATAGTCTGCAGTTTATTCTGGGGCTTCACAGGCTAGCAGCTGGAAGGCAGCAGATTTGAGACAGCGAGGCTCTAGCTCGACTGTCTGCGACTACACGAGCTGCCGAAGTTTTTGCAAAGCGTCTGTTTTCCTCCTTCTGTTAAAGGGGAAAAGTAATTCCTACCATGTGGTCCTCAGGAGATTGCGCAGAATAAGTGGGAGATGTCCACAAACCTCTTTGAAGCTCAAGAAGAGTAGAGCTACTTAAAACATAATCTCGGAAATGAATAGTGATGCTCTTTATTTGCATGGCGTTTTTTTTCCTTCGCGAGACGTTAGAAATAAATCCTTACTTTCCTGATGGGGAAATTTAGAGCTTTAGAGCAATTGTTGTTAACAACATAACCATATTTTAAACATTTTAATTTCCCTGATAGCAACAGTTTTCCTTTCTTATGATACTTAGTGCTTTCATAATGCTTTCTGTGGTTTAAATGGCATTGTTAATGCTGATTGGTTTTTTGACTGTGGTATGTTTTCTGGAATTGAGATAGGTGAAGATGCTCACCCAGTCTCCTAAAAAGCCAGTTTTGTTATAAAAGTTAAGATCATAATTCACCAGGTTTTAAATCTTGCTTCAGGATCTTTACCACTTAGTTTGAAGACTGGACTAGAGTAACCCATTTTGATTCAAGTTAAGTTTTTTCTTTGGTAGGCTAATTGACTTCCAGTTGTGGGACAGCCCTTTTCCCCTGCAGTTTATATTTGGACATTGATATTTTTCTGAAAATCCCAGTGTAATTATATACTTTGAGTGGTGCCTTTCTTTGCCACAGCATGCTTGCTGTCTGAATGGGCATGGAATAGGTTGTGTGCACAGTTCTTACCTCTGTGAAAAAGGCAGCAACCCTCAGTGTGACTATACCTGCTGACTCAGGCCCAGGAGCAAGAGGGGGCAAGAGGGCAGCCAGAAAGCTTCCCAGCAGGGAGTTTGTTGTGCTAAGTTACAAAAAAAAAAAAGAAAGAAAAAAAATCACTAAACTCTTCTGTTAAAAACTGCATTAGGTCATCAGCTGAGGAGACTCCCTTCTTGTGAGAGAAGATACTCATGCTCTAGTGCTTTTAAGGGAAAATTAAGAGGGTTTTGTTGTGTCGGATGATTTTCACACCTCCGGATGGAGACGGAACTTGTGTGTGCTTGTGTATCTTTCAGGTATCACCTCCTAAACGTTTGAGTTGCTTTTTTTTGTCTAATCCTGTGTTACTGCATATAGGATCCATCCAAACTGAAATGAGCACAACAGCATAGCTTTTATAGTTATGTGTAGCTTTATAGTTAAGATTTATATGGCAGTGCTTCCCCTTTGTTGGAATTTATCCATAGTTTTTAATTTTTCTTTGGGGGAAAGCAGCCATAAAGCACTGCAGGAGTCTAACCTAGAGGTTACAAAAGCAGAGGAGAGCACTTTGGCAATGAGGAACGGCTGGCTTCTCTTCACAAAAGAAAAAGTCCTCACCACAAACTCACTGAGATGTGTAGGAAGGACGGATCAGAGGCCCTGGAAGCCTGCAGTCTGAATTCAGGCTGAAGAGGCTGCGTGATCATCATCAAAGTCTGATGCTCTGGGAGTGATCATGCTCACCCTTCAGCGGGCCTGGGTAGGGTGTCTTGTTTCTTCAGAGGGAGACCGCAGTGAGCAGGATTGTAGCACTGGGGACTGAGCACACCCTTGTAGGCTCCTGTTTGGTTTTCTTCCTCAGTAGTGAAATTCATGTTTACGATTCACAGAGAACCTCCTTTATTCTTCTGAAAATGCTAAGTCTTAAGAGTTTCCTTTTTCTCTGATGGGTTTGACTTGTCAGAGCTGTTGATGTGGGCATCCTCCTTGGAGGCTGTCTCTAGTGCTGCCTATTATGGGATATGTGCAGGAAAGGAAAAAAGAACTTATGTTGTTCTCATAGTGAGCCCACTATGAGCCAGGTGCTCTGCTGAGCATTTGACTCCATGAGTTTATCAAACTAGAAATCTTTGATTTTTCATAACCAGCTGCCGTGGAGTCTACTTAAACTCATGACAACCCCATGTGTTTCAGAGTAGAACTGTGATCCACAGAGTTTTCAGTGATTTTTAGGAAGTAGCTTGCCATGCCTTTCTTCCGAGGTGCCTCTGGGTGGACTCAAACCTCCAACCTTTCAGTTAGCAGCCAAGCACGTTAACCGTTTATACCACCTAGAGACTCCACTTTTCACAAAGACAGTATGTCCAAAATGAGTAAAGGTTTTTTCTCACAGGAAAAAAATCCTGGTTATCTAAAGATTAACTATGCCTGCTTCATAGGTGAGTGGATATTTTCCATGTCCCAATCTGCAGCTACCCAAGTTCTCCCTAAAGTCATTTATTCCTTTAGGAGGAGTTTCCCTGCCCAGCTGCTCTGCCTGTCTCCCACCTAACCTGGCTGACTTTCAGTGTTAAGCCTGGGCTGGGTCTGGTGCTGATAACACATTCTTTCAACAGGAAGTGCCTCCATTTTCAGTTGTCTGTGGGAGGGTGGAGGGCAGATAAGCTGTGAATGGAAACACAGAGCAGATTTTTGCTCTGCCCTCATACTGCACTTTGATCAGAGAAAGACTGGGACCCCTGCCTGGTCTAGTGGCCTGGGAGGAAGGATGGGAAGCTGTGGGCATTCTGAAGCTAAGCTCTTCTCTACTTTTGCTCAGGAACATTTAAGTTGGTTTAAGTCTGATGGAATGCCTGCTTTTATTATGTTGATACTGTCTGTGATCTTGGAAGGATTTAGCTAGCTATGGGAAAACATGTTAACCAAATCAAATTTATCCTTGGGTTTGTGTGTGTGCCTGTGTGCGTGCACGTGTGTACTGGGTCCAGGACCTTAATTTTCTCAAATACCAAACTGCACTGATTCTCAATAGGTAGCTCCGGACTGTCCCCAATGAGGAAAGGGAATGAAGATGAACAGTGAAATGATGAACTAAGTTTCTTAGGCGAGTTGTGATCATTCTAGACCAGTTTTGAGAACAAGTGACACTGATCATACATTCCATGTTTTAACTTATGTGGAACTGTACATGTGTGTGGCTGACCAGGCTCCAGCAGCTATGCCAGGTGACATGGTGACATTTACAGTGGTGCACGGGTGGCCCTTCTGAACCTACTTCTGTCTGTTAGAGCCCCCGCTCTGGTTCCTCCCTATTTTTCCATGCTGCTTTGTGACCTTGCCCAGGCTGGCCCCTCTCAAGCCTGTGCCTCTCTGGTGCTAATGTCTGTTGTTGTTGTTCGGCCCTGGACTCAATGGTGACCCCATGTGTTCTACCCTTCCCCAAAGTTAGATTGTGCTGTGCCATTCAAGTAAAATAGTCAGAGGAAGGTATAAATGGCTAATAGGCTTGGCCCTCTCATGTGGTCCCCTGTCCCCCATCCCCTCCTAGGTGACCTCACAATACTTTTGTGTGTGCTCAGATAACTTGGAATTATCACAGCAGTACAATTCATATCCTGCTGTTTTTCACTTATTATTGTATAATAAGAATTTTTCTGTTTGGCTGCGTGGTCTTATCATTTTTACTAAATGCATAATAGTTCATTGAGTGGCTGTACCTTGCTTTTCCAAACTATCCTGAGATTATTAGACACATCCATGGTTTCCAGTATTGTAAGTAGCCACCCTGCAGTAGATGTCTTTCTTTGTGGGGCCTCTTCCCTTCCTTTGCATTATTTCCCTATGAGATGTTTTCAGAAGTAAGATTATAGGATGAAGTAGGGTATAAACTTCTTGATGGCTGTCAACACTACTGTTAGGTGTATGCCAGAGTATAACCCACTGGCCACAGCTGAGGCCTTCTGTGGGAACAAATCTGTTTTTTTTCTTGGCAGGCTTTCTTGTTTAAATAGTATATGTATGTCCCCATTTAAAAATAAGACTATCAAGTCTTGAGCACAAGTATTTCTCCCATTTTTGCTGACAGACTCAGAGAAATTGCTTTTGACTTCAGATGAGTGGATGTTTTTCAGGAGAGCATCACCCATGTAATTTGGGGTTTGTCTGCCCTTTGAAAGTAGGATTCTTGCCCTGCCATATATGTTAACTTTTTTGTCTGAAAAAAAGAAGACAGTGATAATTTCTAGAGACAGTTTTTGTGATTATTGCCCCTGTTGCCATCGAGTTGGTTCAGACTCAGAGCGACCCCCTAGGACAGAGTAGAACTGCCCTAAGGAGCAGCTGGCAGATTCGAACTGCCAACTTTTTGGTTAGCAGCCAAACTCTTAACTACTGCACCACCAGGACTCTGATTATTGCCCAGGAGTAAGAATAATATTCAGCGTGTTAAGATTTCTTCAACGTGGCTCGTTTGACAAAGGGCCAAGGAGGCTTTTGTATGTTATTGTATTCAAACATATGAATTGAGGTTTCCTTATTTATTTTTTTCAATGAACCTTTTGAATGGCTGCCGAGCACCTTGCTTTGTCTTTGTGGAGAGCTGTCAGCCAATGAACAGGATGATTGAGGAGGTTGTTCTCACTTACCTCTGGAGGAGTTCCCACTGCTTCTGCCCCTGCCCAGTGATGGTGGTAACTTACTTGGGCTGAAGGATAGAATTAGTGAGAATAAATTAAGTCCAAGCTCCTTAACCTTAATGACAATAAGAAAATAATAATAGTAGCTTATACTTATGTGTGGTTAAGTGCTACAGCTGCTAACCAAAAGGTTGGCAGTTCAAATCCACCAGCAAGCCCTATGGGGCAGTTCTACTCTGTCTTACAGGGTTGCTATGGGTTGAAGTTGACTTGACAGCAGTGGGTTTGGTTTTGGTTTTATACTTACGTAGTCTTTGCTACTGCCAGACACTGTTCAACGAGCTGTACATATATTAACTAATTTAATTCTTAAACAACCTCATGACATAGTACCTCTTTTTATCTCCATTTTATAGGCAAAGAAACTGAGGCACAGAAAGGTTTATGTCAGGTCTTCTAGTTTGCATCTTCTACTTATCTCTTTCACTTCCTTGCTGCTGCTTTCCATTTCAGTTGGGTTTTCTGCTGAACAGGCCAGTGTACTTACTCCTGCCTCCCTCACTATTCTTGCATACTCCACTTTTGAACACCATTTCCACATCAATAATAATAGTTGCCCTTTATCGAATGTTTAACTTGGGAGGGCACGGTGCTAACACTTTTACAAACATTATCTCACGTAATTGTCACAACCACCCTTTGAGGTAGGTGATACCTGTTCATAGATGAGGAGGCTCAGTGAGCTACCTGGATCTGTCCTGAAAGCCCAAGTTCACCCCTGCCACCCAGGCTACCTTAGACCCTCTCCAGGAATCCTCACCCTTCTGCAATTCCTAGTCTGATCTCTTATGTTCATGGCATTCTGTTTGCTTGATAGGATTACTTGAGCTATTTCAAAATTTTCACAAGAATCTATTGAAAAATTTCAACATTTCAGTGACTTTGTGAAATTTGTATTTTCATGCACCGAAAGCCCTTAGTTTAAGTCTTTAAGCTTGCGTTATTAAACAGTTAGGGTGTGGGGGTATACTGTCGCTGGATTTTCACAAGCTCACATTTTTGCTAGGAAGGGCCAAGGGTAGGTTACTTGTGGAAGGGCTGGATTTGGTTTGTCTAGTTGGGAGGACATTTGGGTCCTCGGACAAAAAGTCACATGACAGGACCTGGTCGGGGGTTACTCAACTGAGGCCCCGCCTCGGGGCTTCATGCAGCTATTGTGAGGATGAGAGAGAGTTGGATCTTGTCCAGGAAAATGGGGCGGACCACACTGACTTCCGTCTCTTGGTTCCACTCACCATTGGATGGGAGCACCTTCCATTCTGTTCAGCCTGTGTCTGATGCCATGTATTTCTCTGAACTTTTTCTCATGTAACATTAGCTCAGTCAGCCAAGAGGATGTTTTAATAATCTAATGGGATCATATGTGTAAAAAAGAAATGCTTTGGAAAGTCCAAGATGTCCCACCTGTGTTAAGTAACAAGTAGCTTGGAATTTATGAATTGGAACCTGAAAGCTTGGAAGAAATAACTTCTGAGCGTTTAGAAGGAAAAGGGCATGATTAGAAAGTATGTGATTATGGCTAGATTCTTTAAAAGTCTCTCAAATGCAACTGATTTCACAAAGCGTAGTCTAAACATGATTTTAGTTATTTTGGTTGACTCTACCAAACTATATAATGTTTTCTATTTGGCCTTTTCTTATTTTGAGGAAAGGAATGAATTAAACGGGGAAGGTGAACATTTACTTGCCACGATCATGACAAATGTAGGATGTTTAAAATTTTCTTTATACTGTGGTCTGGCTCATATGGCCTGCTTTTGGAAAGAATTAAGGTAAATGAGGTAGATATTAAAACCTGAGCAGGCATGGGTTAATTTTCCATGAAGTCAGTGCTCAAAAATTTCATTTATCAGGCAGGGTTGGACTGTGTAGCATTCCTCTTTAGACTCTGACATAACTACTAAGCCTTCTGGCTTTGCTGTGTGCATATGCATGTGTATGTGTGTGTGTGTGTATGGGACTGTGTGTGCAAGTATCTGTTAACACGTATGAGTGTGTGCCAGTATATGTGTGTGTGTGGAAGCATTTGTATATGCACGTACATGTGTAAGAGTGCATGTATGTGTGTGTGCATGAAGTGCTCTGCAGTTTCTCTTTTGAAATGATTAGATTGAGTGTGCATCATTAAGTCCTGTTTACCTACCCAGTGTTGGCACTTTTCACCAGTAAGATTCTTCCAGTTCCCCTTTCTACCTTGTTCATGCTGCCAGATAGCTACTGCCATGAGTTCTAAAGTTAACGAGATAATGTTTCTAAGAGCTTAAATTACCAGTGTTAGGCCAGTGGCACTGCACAACACAGCAAGACCGCTTCCTGGGGCGGTGCCTAGAGATGCCGGCTTTGTGTTTTTTGCCCAGTGACTTTAAAGCCTGTTGGATGTGGCTCATGCCCCTACTGGACTTAAAGATCTCGTTTGTGCCCATGTGTTTAACTAGCAGGATCGTGCTGCGTAGCAACTTTATCAATAACTCTTTCTCACCCTCTCCTCCTTCTCTCTGCCCCCCCGCCTCGTCCTGCCAGGCAGGTGCCTCCTCAGTGATGTCTGGCCCAGGAGAGAGCACGAATTCTGAGAACAGCGAACTCAAATACTCTGCTCAAGACGGGCTGTACATAGGAGTGAGTCTGGCCTCCCCGGCGGAAGTGACGTCATCTGTGAGACAGGATTCATGGTGTGCTCTGGCTCTGGCCTGAGCCCGCGGCCACGGGAAGCTGGGAGAGTCCACCACGGGCCTCACGTGACTTTTGTATTATTTTATCAAGCAGTCCAAACAGTGGCAAGTACGCTGACAGAACATTCCTCTGATGCGTTATTCCCGTGCCTTTATTTTGAAAGAGATGTATTTCCAAAGAGGCTCGCTCTGCCTTACCATCCGGTCCCTCATGAGAGAACGTGGAGCTCTTCCGAGGAAAAGTCAGCACAGCCCAAGAGCACACTGTCCTCCCCTTGCCAGGACCCTGGTGCTGCACTCCCAGCCAGCCTGCCTCTGGGCTCACGACGGGATTTGATGTCCGCTGAGCCACTTCTGGAAACCGGGACTGGGACTGGGGCCTTTCCTGCTAAGGAATGTTGAGAAAGATTTTTAGAAAAGGTTTTATGTGTGTTGTCCCAAATCATGTGCTTCGGGTCGATTTTGGTTATTCGTGAAATTCTTCGTACCTTGTCCACGTCCAGATTTCACATGCATTCATGGAGAAGATCATTTGAGGCCGTTTCTACACATCTCTGGAGGCTGAGTCCGTTCATGAGGTCTCGTGAAAAATATTACTCAGTTGACAAGACTGCATTATAACGTTAACATACACTGTGACTGAAATTTCTCAAAGTTCATATTGTGTGGCTGATCTGAAGTCGGTCAGAATTTGTAAACAGGGTAGCAGACAAGATATTTTTCTTCCATGTATACAATCATTTTTTTAAAAAGTGCAATTTGCGTTGCAGCAATCCAGTGTTAAATCATTTGCATAAGATTTAACAACATTTTTTTATAATGAATGTAAACATTTTAACTTAATGGTACTTAAATAATTTAAAAGAAAAATGTTAACTTAGACATTCTTATGCTTCTTTTACAACTACATCCCATTTCTGTACTTCCAATTGTTAAAGAAAAATATTTCAAGAACAAATCTTCTCTCAGGAAAATTGCCTTTCTCCATTTGTTAAGAATTTTTATACAAGAACACCAGTATACCCCCTTTATTTTACTGTGGAATATGTGCTGGAAAAATTGCAACAAAACTTAACTACCTAACAGATAACATTTGTAAATACTCTATGAGATATCTAGGCATCTTTAAACACTATGATGAAGTCTGTATAGTGTGACTAACCCACAGGCAGGTTGGTTTACATGAATTTTTTTTTTAATGGGATGTCATATGGAAACCTATTTCACCAGAGTTTTAAAAATAAAAAGGGTATTGTTTTGTCTCTGTACGGTGAGTTTCTTCATTTTAGTTTCAGTTTGTGGTTATAGACATTAATATAAAACAAGCCCATGCCTGAACGCTTTCCTTTCAAAGAATTGTTTTGGAGCATTTTATATGTTTGGCTTATGAAGTTGGCGCATGGAGTTAGGTATCAGTTAGGTATCACTTTCAGTTTGCATTGGGGACCATTTTTATAAGTGCAAAGGATCCCTTTTTTTACATGAAATTATCTGAGATTATAAGCATTCTGTTCAGGATCAACCCTTAATAACGTTTTAGAGAGTCCGAGGTTTCTTCCCTTGGGAAGGAAATCTACTCTGTGGCTCAGAAGCAGGACAACTTCCTTTCTATTCCCTCCCTTTTGTAAAGGGCCATGAAGTCTCATTTAAAATTCACCTAAGTTAAGAACCTTGTACTCACTGGAAGGTATTTAGAAATTATTTGAGCAGTCTGTTTTTTCTTCATTGAGTAGATTTCAGGAAATTGGGGCTATTTCACAGCATAAAGTGGTGGCATTTAATTTTGGCTTCCTGAGCATGTGACATTTTTTACTTCTTTTCATGCACTTAACTCCAGCCATTTTATGGGGTCCCTGAATCTTTCAAGAGAAGGGAAGTCTTCCTCAGTGATGGGGGGTGATGTTCACACATGTGCTGGTATCATATGGCGGGCAGGAATAATGGTCAAGAGTGCTGGGCTTGGGGTCAGACCGTGTGGCTTCAAGTCCCAGCTGTGTCATGGGCTAGCATAGCTCTGTGACTCTGGGTAAATTTCTCAAGTCTCATCTTACTAATCTGTAAAATGAGGCAAATAGCAGATAGCTCATAGGATTAAGCGAGATAATCCATGGATAGTGTCTAGCACGGTTCCTGGCACATAGTAAGCATTTAATAAGTGTGAAGTTGACTTTGTGAAAGGGTAGCTGCTGTAACATGGGTGTTTTGAATAATGTATTACCTTCCGTGGAGTCTCAGACATTGGTCTGTAGGTGTCTGATGTTCTTTTGTCACCTGTGCTGCTTGAACAATGCTGGGGAGAGTGAAATGAGAGCTTGTCCCTGACCCGGGGTTGGCAGACATGGAGGGAGGATGCCTGGGAGATACCAGTCTAAGTTGGACTGGTGGTGGTTTTAAAGAAGGGGGCTGGCTGACAGCAGGAGAAAATTATTATTCCCACTAACTGAGTTATTTTTTCTGCCTTCTCTTTTGGTTCTCATCACTTCGCATGCTTTCTGGTGGGTTGGGAGTTGTTAGAATTCATATGCTTTGATTGGAAAACGGATTTGTCTTATTGGGGCTTCCAAATGATCTTTTTCCTTGGGAATGATCTCAAATACTGCTGCTTGCAATCCTAAGACATAATTAGGTTTGCTGCCTGTCCTCCACACCTTCTTTTTTTTTTTAGAACACAAAGTGGAAAGAATTCTAGCTTTCATGAAATAAATTACAAGGAGCAGAAGGAGGGCTGGGGGCTTCTTGTAGCCCATCCTAATACAAGGAACTCCACTAATCTGGGCTTTTTAAATGGTGACTTTCTTAACTATGCTTGTATAAAGCACAAATGTGATATTTTTTTTTCCAAATACACAATCTCAACACCCCCCTTCTAAATGTGACATACAAAAAACAAGTCCTTTCTCAATATGGAATGGATTTAAATATAGTTGCACCTCAGTTTAAAGAATCCTTAGACCCATTACCATGGGTTGCAGGATTTATGTCCCCTGTCACCCATGGCTGATTTTAGGCCATCTTATATAAGTGAAGGCTCTGTCTGGGGTCTCTCTTAAGGGTCACTTAATGTTTCCTGGTGCCTATGGGAGGGTCAGGAAAGCAGAGGCAGCCATTCATTTCTCCCTGCAAGTAAATTAACTTCTTGCTCATGGGAAATGTTTTCCCCAGTCCTTGGAAATTTAATGTAATTTCAGATCACAGATAAATGAGCTGCTGGGAGGGCAATGCAGTCAGTCTTTGGTGGCCATGCCAGATTCCAGACGACTTCCACTATGGTACAACGTGCTGGCTTCGGTGTGCTAAGTTCTCTCTATACCAGCATTGCCTGTGGGTCTGTGGGTCCCCGAGAATCTGAGAAGGGAATAATGGGTGTGTGTGTGGAGGGGGTGCTGGGTGGGTGGAGGGGCAGAGATCAAGCATTTATTCAGAATAAGGTAGCTCTGGTTAATCCAAATGTGTTTTGTTTCTCAGTTGAAATTATATTAACTCATTTTGGCGACACCAGTTTATCTCCTGTTGGTTGGAAGCTGTAATTGGCAGTCAGATATTAGTTTCATTATTTTAAGTGGGAAACTTCAATATGAATACATTTGCAAGACCAGATATTTCAAGACAGGGTCTGTGGGTAAGAGTTTGGTACCTACAGCTCTGGCCATTTGAGGTCTTGGGGTGAATTCTGTGCTGCTGAGCTTTCAACAGCTGGATTCGAAGCAGGCTGTTTTGCTTACGGTCTCTGGTTGGGGGATCACGGACAAGGGGGTAATAGATGTCTGTAGGCTGGGCTGAATGAGTCCCTGGGTAGTGTAAGTTGTTAACACACTTGGCTGCTAACCAAAAGGTTGGAGGTTCAAGCCCACTCAGGGGCACCTTGGAGGAAAGACCTGGTGATCTACTTCTGAAAAATCAGCCCCTGAAAACCCTATGGAGAAGAGTTCTACTCTGACACATATGGGGGTCTCCATGAGTTGGAATTGCCTCGATGGGGCCTTGGAAAGGAATCATTCTTTGCCTGGGGTTCTGTGGTGTCTTCAGTTGGTTCAACTATAAGATACAGGTAGACTGAAAGCCTAAATAAGTTCCCAGGGGACTTTGGGTAGATAATGGTTGATAGTTCCAAATAGCTTTTAAAGGAAACTTAGGATGCTGCAGGTGTGTGTCAAACCTTTGAAGCTCACGTCAGAGAAAACATCTGTGCTTCCCACTGAGTCTTCTACAGCGTCCCCAAAATCTGCATCAGAGACGTAGTGTGACAACTGGCACCTCACTGTTGTCATCCCTGCTTGGTAGCTGGCCCAAAGAAGTGGCTGTTACACAATTGATGTCACTCTTTTAGTTGAAGAGATACTTGTTTTGCATAGTGACTTTTTTTTTTTCAAAGATGGTTTTAAAAATGACTTACGCACTGGCTGTCAATTCAATTCCAACTCATACAGACCCTATAGGACAGGGTAGAACTGCCCCACAGGCTTTCCAAGGCTGTAAATCTTTATGGAAGCAGACTGCCACATCTTTCTCCTGTGGAGTGGCTGGTGGGTTCGAACTACCGACCTTTCGGGTAGCAGCTGAGCGCTTTAACCACTGTGCCACCAGGGCTCCTTTAATGTTAAAGAATGTTTGTATATATACACACAGACACATATATATTGTATATATCTTTTCCATAGAATTACATGAACATGAAGAAATAGGTGAATGGTTACAAAGTAGGTTGGGAATGTGGGGTCCAGCCAGGAAGGCAGGCCGGGAAGCTTTATACTGACCGGACAAGGGAAGAGAATCTCGCAGGAAGGAGGAGGATGGGAGCAACTGCACAACACAGCACTTTTACAATGACGTTTGTGCGTTTATGTAAAATTGTGTCTATGTGTGGGTATTTGCATCAAGAAACCAAAAAGATTTTAAAATGTGGATAACCTACCCCGGATGAAATAAAGTTTCTGGTATGATTCTAAAACAAACAAAAAGATTAAAGAATGTTTAATTGGTAGAAGGGCCTATATTTCAGTTATCAGTGGTCCCCTCTGGTAAAATTATCATCTAGATAGATAGTCTATAGCTTTTGGGCAAGTCATTTTGTCTCTCTGGACCTCAGTCTTCCCATCTATAAAATGGAGAAATCAAGTGATATGGTCTCAAAGTTCCCTTCCACCTGCATTTGCTTCTCACAGTCCTAGGGGCTGATTATATGCAATGAAGTGATGGTGGCCTATGGCCTGGTCTGGGCTCTCAGAGCTTGAGGGGCCTCCAAGGGTCCCTCCATGACTAGGGGAAGCTGATGGATTGGAATCTCCTTGTAGCCCTCTTCCTGTTTGCTCACCACCTCAGGTTCTGGTCTACGGGGGCCAAGCCCTCCTGTAGCCTTGGGCCACAGAGGGTGAGAGTCCTGGTCATATTCATGAACACGGGCTTGGTAAGAGGTGCCCTGGCCCCTAATGCTAAACTCGCTTGGTCTCTGGCCCCTGATACAAAATTTATACAGTGATACGGACCCAGACCGGAAAATGGAAAAGTCTGCTGCAGAGCAGCCCACAGAACAAGGAAAAAACAGCTTTGCTTTGCTTGGCCCATGGCTTCAATATCTTGTAGTTGTTTTTTTTTTTTTTTATTTCTTGGGAACAACCAACTTTTCATTGTTGCTTGCCTCCTTGTGTCTTGTCTTTAGCTATTACAGTTTTCCTCTCTGTCTCCCTACTCCCTGGGTTTTACATTTATTTTTGTAAATTCTGTCCCCCTAATGTGCTAAGGGAGCCCTGGTGGTGCAGTGGTTAAGAGCTTATCTGCTAACGAAAAGGTTGGCAGTTCAAATTCACCAACTGTTCAAATTCACCAACCGTTCTTTGGAAACACTATGGGGCAGTTCTACTCTGTCCTGTAGGGTCGCTATGAGTCAGAATCAACTCAATGGCAACTGGTGTGGTTTTGTTTTTTTGAACATCCTAAGACTGACCTAAAATAATAAAGCAAATATTTATATAGTGCTTACTATGGGCTAGTTTCTATATGAAGTGCATCATATATATCAGTTTATCTAATCCTCATCAGAAGTCTATGAGATAGTACTATTCTCCTTTCACAGACGTGGCTACCAAGGCACAGAGAGGTTAAGTAACTTGCCCAAGGTCACACAGTGGCAGAGCTGGCTGGGATTTGAGCCCAGACAGTCTGGTCCTGGATCACATGCCCTTAAATCACTACACCATATTGTCTTTCAACCTGATTCAATGGTGAAGAAATTGAAGAACACAAAAGGGAAGCCAGCACTCTGAGATCTGTGGCCTTTCTCTTTTCCCTACCTGTTGTTGTCAAGTCGATTCTGATTCATAGTGATCCTATAGGACAGAGTAGAACTGCCCCATAAGGTTTCCGAGGAGCGGCTGGTGGGTTCGAACTGCCAACCTTTTGGTTAGCAGCCGAGCTCTTAACCACTGTGCCACCAGGGCTCCCTCTTTTCCCTGCATCTTAGAAATACACAACTGTGATTTGAAACACAGATAAGCTTCTGTGAAATGTAAACTATATCAACTTCTAGTTATGTGTTTCTTTAGAATCGACAAGATAAGTACGTACCTGTAAGCTGGGAAGTGGTGAGTTTGGTGGGGAAGTGCTGGCCAGCAGTGCTATCGTTGAGCAATTTATTTCTTTCATGTAACTTCAAGTAAGGCTTCTTATGCTCTGTTGTTGTCAGTTGCTGTCAAATCGATTCTGACCGACCCCAGGTGACAGAGTAGAGCTGCCTCGGAGGGTTTTCTTGGCTGTACTCTTTACGGAATCAGATTGCCAGGTCTTTCTCCCAAGGATCTGCTGGATGGGTTCTAACTGCCAACCTTTGGGTTAGCAGCCAAGTGCTTAACTTTTGGACCACTGTAGTTCTCTTACTTTACCTCGCTCAAAAGATTAGGGTAAAGCATTTTTAAAAGTGTAAAAAGCTGGTGAAATGATTAATAGAGGTTAAAACTGAACACCAGAGAGAACAAGGAATACCGCATATGGGGTAAAATCCTTTCATTGTGCCAAATAATGAATTTTTTTCAGGAAGACTTGCACAAAGTTTTGGCAGTGGAGTCTTAGGCTTTATCTTTTTCACTAAGTGTTCGTTACTGCTTACATCATTGTTGCTATTATTGTTTTGTTAAGTGTGCATTATCAGTGATGCTGTGTGTCAGGGGCTCTCAAACTTCCATGGGCATGAGAATCACACACAGTGCTTGCTAAAATTGTGGAGTCCCTAGCTCCTTTTCCAGAGCATCTGCTTCTGTCGGGTCTATATAAGGCTAAGGAATCTATATATTTTTTGGGCCTTTGCATTAGTTAAAATTTCTCAAGTACAAAATTCAAGAGTTATAAATTGCAATATAGTGAAAAATAATTGTCCTCATCTCTGTACCCCATCCATTCACTTCTCCTCCCCAGATGTAACCTCTTATTTCCTGTATTGATTATATGCATTGATTATTGATGAACATACAAGCATAAATATGTATGTATGTGTGTATATGTGCGCATACATATGTGTATATATTCCATTTTTTAAACAAGTGGTAGCATACGATACGCATTGTTTTGTATTTTGATTTTTTTCACTTAGTATATGTGGTATTCAATCAGTGCCCTACTGAAGGACATTTGTTTCAAATCCTTTGCTATTCAAGCAGTGCTGCAATTAATATCCCGTGTCTGTCATTTCGCACATATGTAAAGTTATCTATAAGATAAATTTCTAGAAGTGACATTGCAGAGTGAAGGGATATCTCTGCTTTTACATTTGATTGATATTGCCAAATTACTCTCCACAGAGGTTGTCCCATTTTGCACTCCTACGGGTAATGTCCTAGAGTTCTTCCTTAATCAAATAAATGATTCTGTAGTCAGACTTCCTGATCTTTGTTTATTTCGTATCTCTGAGCTTTGTTTTGCATCTGTCGTACTGTGGATGAAGTTGGACATCTTTTCCTATGATTAAGATCCATCTGTAGTTCCTTTTATGTGAACTCTTTGCCCACCTCTGTTCATATTCTTTGTCTATTTTTTCTATTGAGTTATTGATCTCATTGATGTGAGAAGTTCTTTATATATTAAGTGTCATAGACTGAATTGTGTCCCCGCAAAATATCTGTCAACTTGGCTAAGTCATGATTCCCAGTATTGTATGATTGTTTACCATTTTGTCATCTGCTGTGATTTCCCTGTGTGTTGTAAATTCTATCAGTATCATGTAATAAAATGAATTAGCAGCAGTTATATTGATGAGGTCTACAAGATTAGATAGTGTCTTAAGTCAATCTCTTTTGAGATATAAAAGAGAGAAGCGAGCAGAGAGACTGGGGAACCTCTTACTACCAAGAATACAGCATCCTTTGGACCTGAGGTTCTTGCCCTGAGATGCTCCCAGACCAAGGGAAGACTGATGACAAGGACCTTCCTCCAGAGCTGACAGAGAGAGAAAGCCTTCCCCTGGAGCCGGCACCCTGAATTCGGACATCTACCCTACTGGACTGTGAGAGAATAAACTTCTCTTTGTTAAAGCCATCCACTTGTGGTATTTCTGTTACAGCAGCACTAGATGACTAAGTCATTAAGGAAACTAGTTCTTTGTATGAAATATACTTTAAAATATTTATTACTGGGTTTTCTTTTGACTTTAAAAAAAATCATGATGGTCTTTTTTTAAAAAAGGTAATTCAATTTATCAGTCTTTTATGGTTTCAGAGTTTTGTATACTACTTAGAAAAGTCTTCCTCACTGTTAAGATTATTTTTAAAAATTCCGTGGTTTCTCCTAGTACTTTTATGGCTTTATTTTCAAGGTTCACATTTTTTCTGTCTAGAATTTGTGTTGTTGTAAACTTATTGTTTTTCCAAATGGCAACCTAATTGTCCCAGCATCATTTACTAAATAATTCATTTCCCTCCCACTGATTCAAAATGAAAATTAAAATATATATCAATTATCATATGTATATGTAGTCTTATATAAATTTGTATGTGTATGAATACATTTAACATAAAATTTTATATATATTTGGGTCTACTTCTGGATTTTCTATTCTGTACCAATCATCAGTTTATTTTTATTCCAGCACTATATAGCTTTATTATACTTTGCCATATATTTTAATATTTAGAGGGCTTTTCATTAATCTTATTTTTAAAGGAATTTGATCACTATTTTTGCTTTTATTTTTCCATATGAACTTTAGATTCAGCTTGTTTAGTTAAAAAAATCCTGTTGGTATTTTTACTGGAATCCTGTTAAAATGTTGGATTAATGTAGGGAAAATTAATATCTTTATTTTGTTAAGTCTTCATGTCCAAGGTGAAGTATGTCTTTTCATTTGTTTAAATCTGTTTCTGTGTCCCTCATTAGAGTTTGAAACTTTTCTTCCGATAGATCTTGCATGTATCTGGTTAACTTTATTCCTAGCTGTTTCATCCTTTTTGATGTTAGTATGACCCATCATACCAACTTGGTTGTTATGTATGTTAAGAGTGTATTAAGCTTGTTTCCCAGAACTGTCCTCAATTCTCCTATCTTTTTTTTCAGTCAATTCTCTTGCATTTTCTGGGGAAATGGGCAGTTTCTATTTGCATCGCCCGGTGGGTTGAGTGTTGGAGGGAAACACTGCTCTTGGTGATGTCTCAGGAGCTACGCACTCTCGTGATGCGCATATTCACTTGCATCATGGATTCATGTAACTTTAGGGATGGAAGGGACCTAGCTGAGGTCCACCTGAGGAAACTGAGTCTCGGAGAGGTGAAGTGCTGGCTGCACAGTATAGAACCCGGGTTTCCAGACTCTTGGCACAGTGGCCTCAGCTCTGGGCTTGGCTGAGAGGTCACTGAATGAAATTTGAGAACCAAACACTGTGAGCAAAAGCTTGGCCTTTGGCAGAGGCTAGTAACTTCTTACTACTCTGAGTATTGCTTCATTAATCGGTTTAGGAATTAATAAGATACTGAGACTTGGGCCAACACTGTCTTTTCAAAGACTGCACACGTCCCCAAACACCAGCTCTGAGTTACCTCCAGGGAGTAGCACAAATGAACGCTGGCCTCCAGTGAATCATCAGACTTCATTTGCTGGAATAAATGAAAGCTTTGTGAGAGCAGGAAATCAGGACAACACCTACAGTTGCTAAACCAAACAGCTTCTGTTTCTGAGTCCCTGGAGACCAGTTATCACCAAATGGAAGATACACTTGGCAAAGTTTCTGCAGGCTTCAGAGCTTGTAAATAAGAGGCTGTATTCTGCATGCTCCTCTGTTGTTGAATCTGGCTCCAATAATAGGCTGGGCAATGACCAGTGGCTGGACTGGTCGAGAGGAAACCTGCAGGGATGACTCCACTGGAATGAACTTTGTAATCCCACTATCCTTAATTCAGAGCACCCTAAGTTTTGAGAACATGAAGCATTGTATTCATGAAAATCATGTTGTGGGCACTTGCTGTAGTTTATAAAGCCATACCAAATGCAAACTGGTCTGTGTGGAGTACATTGGAATAGATTACACAATAAATAACATGTCTAGCTCTTATCCTTTTTACTCTTTCTTACACTCTTAATATTCTTTAAGCTTTTACCTCCTTTTTGTGGTTTTGTTTATTCTATTCTTCCATTTAGTCTATAATAAAAATTTTGGACTCTGACACCCCTAGATTCAGTGGTATAATTTCCAGCTGGGTCCTTGCAGGAGAAATTCCAGGAGGTGACTCCTGATTCTTTACAGATGGGTGAGAGACACTTTCATTTTGAAACTAACCACAAGGAGCCTCTGAGTGGTGGCTGCACCTTGGATTAGGGCAGTGGAGGGAGCTGCCCCCTAGTTCAGGCTGCTTTCCTTGACCTCTTTGAAGCATTTGGAATTGTGGCCCACTCCATCTTTCTTGAAATGCTCTCTCCCTTTTCTCTCATGACGTTATAGATAAATCAAGAGTTTGATGAAGTGGAAAGACTTTGGCCTTTGGAGTCATGCAAATAATGGGTTTGAATCCTGGCTCAGCACACTTCAGCTCCGAGGCCTTGAACAAGTTAGTTATGTAATCTCTCCATCCCGGAAAGGAGAGCAATATGACCCACCTCATATCCCAGTCACCCAGCCTCGAAGCCGTACTCAGATTCAGCTCTGTGAGGGTAGGAGACACATTTTATAATCCCAGGCAAGGTGCTAGCACGTGCCTTTCATGAGATTGTTGTCGTTGTTAGTTGCCATCCAGTTGGCTCTGACTCATGGTGACCCTATGTACACCAGAACAAATTGTTGCCTGGTCCTGCGCCATATTAATGATGATTTTATGCTTGAATCTGTTGTTGCGGCCATTGTGTATTCTGAATGTCTTCCAAGTTAGAGGCTCATCTTCCAGCACTGTATCGGACTGCGTTCTATTGTGATCCATAAGGTTTTTTTAAGTTAATTAATTACTTTTTTTGTGACCCCATAAAGTTTTTATTGGTTCATTTTCGGAAGTAGATCGCCAGGCCTTTCTTCCTAGTTTGTCTTAGTCTGGAAGCTCCACTGAAACTGGTCTATCATGGATGACCCTGCTGGTATTTGAAATACCGGTGGCATAGCTTCCAGCATTATAGCAACGTGCAAGCCACCACAGCATGACAAACTGACAGGTGGTGGTTTCATGAGATAGGTACTCAATAATTTAATTGCTTTCTACTTCCCATGTACAGCCTGAAACGTCATTCATTCATTTCCACAAACTTGGCCATTGATCCTTAGCAACTGGGCCTTGGTCCAAGGTTAGAGGGATTAGTTGAAGTGGATGTAGTAGCTTGGAGGGGCCTTTGAGATCTCTGTTAGAATCACTCAAGTTCAGAATTCTGTGTTGGTTGTTTCCTGGGGACTCTACTAAGGTTCTTACTGAGGAGAGTTTTGTAGAAGGGGGTACTATCCTGAAGTCCAGGAGCTGCCCATTCCCATCTAATCAGTTCTGGGCTCAGCATTGCCATGATCTAGCTTTATGACCCGGGTCAAGTCACTGGGCTCTTCTGGGCCTCAGTTTATTTGTCCATAAAGTGAGGGCATTTAGACTTGATGTGCTCTCAGTTCCCATCCCACTTTTTAACACCGTGTTTCTCTACTCCTGCTGTCTTGGTCCATGATTTGCAGAGATGTGTTAGGAGTTTACAGCTTGTGGTTGCTTTACTTCTTCAGAAGAGGCAACACATTTTCAAACATCATTAACTTTAAGAACTGATGTCACATGTTTGTTGACCAGAAAAGTGATGCCTTTTTATCACTGTGATGTGATGATGTCATGTATCTCATGGGTACTCAATAAATGTTTTTTTGGCTGAAAAAATATTAAAAAAAAATTTCTCATTAAAAAGACATGTTCACAGCAGAATCCCCTGGGTAATGTAGTGATACATATGCCCACCCTCCATATTGCTTTCTTGTAGCTTAGGGAACTACATTGTGTATTGGAAAGAACCAAGGCTTTGGGGTCAGACAGATCTGCACTCCAATCCTGCTCTTACCACTTATCCCACTGTGTGACCTTGGTTACAATATTTAACATTTAACTTCCCTGAGCCTCAGTTTACTCATCTATAAAATGGGGTAACGGGATGTCTCACAGGGTTGTTGTGAAATTAAATGAAATACTCCAAGTGAACCGCCAAGCACAATGCTGGACACAGAGTAAACTTGAAATAAAAATGAATGTGTTTTCTCTTCCCTTGGATTGTTTCTGAAGGCACGGAGCACTGCAGTCCCAAGGGAGTCTCATTTCAGAGGTGTGAAGGGACTTATCTGCCTTTTCTTTCTAAACTTCGCAGGGGTGTGGTCGCCATTCGAGTGTGCCAGATATGAAAGCGGAGGGATAGGCTGCACAGTGCTTCGCTTTACTTTAAAAACAGATAGTCCGTACTCTAGGAATCAGCTGACCTTCCATTCTAGGAAGAAACCACGAATCATTACAGGAAATAGTACGTGTTTGTTTGTTTTTTCCCTTCTTCTTCTCAAATACCTCAGCAATGAAAGTAATTAAAAATAGAACCCTCAGTTGAGAACAATTTCTTGTGAAGACAGGCATACCACGGTTGGAGTTGACCTCTTTCATTGGTTAATCCTGGGTTTTAATCCCTAACTCTCTCTCTAATTTCAAAAGGCTTATCCGTTGAAAAAAAATTTTTTAAAATTAAAATACTACTTCATATCAAGTGACTTAGAATATCATCAAAAATAGAAATAATGATAAATACTTTTCTAGATAAATAACTAAAAAAAGACCTCTATGAGTTGCCAAAGAAAAACTCTGGAAGGAGGCCGAGGCCGGCCCACACTGCTCTTGAGCAGGGCGAGCTCCAAGGGTCTGACCATCCTCTCCACTGTACCATTTATGCTCTACTGTAGCATTCATACTCACCCTTCCCATCTGGTTTCATTCAGGCCCTAAATTGCCATTAATTGGCTTGGCCGACATAGGCTGCCATTAGATTCTACCTTTTTCTTTCCTTTAATTGTGGCTACAGGTCACTTTACTACATTCTAAATGTTATTTTAATTGACACTCTCCAGATATCTACAGTTGGGACTTGGTGTCCTGCTTGCCCTTAGACTCAAACTTGCTTTGGGTGGGTTACTAAAAATCAGCTAAGCCACCACAGCCACTTGTCTCAACTCCATTTTAACTGAGTGTCCCTGGCTGGCACAATTGGTTAAGTGCTTGACTTTTCACTGAAAGGCTGGTGGTTTGAACCCACCCGGAGGCACTTGGAAGAAAAGCTTGGAGTTCTGCTTCTGAAAGGTCACAGCCTTGAAGCCCCTGTGGAGGGTGGGCTGTTCTACCCGGCAACAAAGGAAGTTGCTGTGAGTCGGAATCAACTCAACACAACAGGTTTGTTTGTTTGTTTGTTTGGTTGGTTGGACTTTAACTGAGGGCCAACGGTCTTGGGCTCCTTGCTCCACTTTACCAAAGTGGGAAGGTGAGCTCCTTTGTCACCTCACCCTGGATCCTTCCCTGTAGTGGATGCTCCCTACTCCTTATGCGTGAGCAGCTCCTTTAGAACTGAAAACCAAAACCAGTTGTTGTCAAGTCCACTCCGACTCATAGTGACCCCATGTGTGTCAGAGTAGAACTGTGCTCCATAGAGTTTTCAATGGCTGAGTTTTCAGAAGTAGATCACCAGGCCTTTCTTCTAAGGTGCCTCTGGGTGAAGGCAAATCTCCAACCTTGCACCTAGAGAAAGAGAGGAGAGAGAAAGACCATGAGCTAAAGAGAAATTGAGCAAGATATTTCTGTACAGCCTGCTCCCCATACCACCCCTCTTAGAGCTGAGCTGGGTGAGAAGAGGCTCTGGTTGGTTGCCTGTCCATGGGCTAGTTAAACTGAGTAGAAGTGGCTTCCTGCCTCCTACCTGGGGCTGAGGCCTGGTTGGTGGGACCTCAGAAAGAGTTCCTTCTGTTCTACTCCTCTGATCTGACTCTCCCTTGGAAGGTTGAGGCTGGCCTGAATCCTGTGTCAGAGGAGAGCTGTTCACAAATTCTGTCCTTGAAGGTTTGCTGCTCGCATTCCAGCAGATCAGGAAAACAGGAAGCAAACCAAGGAAGAGACCTACAGAGACAGAGCAGAGCAAAGACACACTTTCACAACTGATCTAGTCACTGGCTCATCCTCCTAACTTTGAGTAGAGTAGCAGTGGGAATGGAGAAGACTTTTAAATTAAATATTTTTATTTTAGTGAAATATACAAACGAAATAGCACATATATTACATACATGCAGTTCAAAGAATAATAATAATGCAAATACTCATGCATCTACCACCCAGGATAAGAAATATAGAGCATTACCAGTATCTTTGAATCCCTTGTGGACCAGTCTTTTGTAACCTCTGGCTATTTAATCCACAGCCAAATGTCTGAATCCACCATACATTTACATTGAAGTACATGAAATTATCGCCTCTTCTGACATTCTCCAGATAAGAACTGGTTTTAATGACTTGAAAGAGTCCCTGCCTGCCCAAAGCCTTCTCATCAGTCAATCCCACCTCCTCATCTCTAGCCGCCATTAAGGAATTTCCCCAACTTTTGTCTCAAAAAAAATGGGTTGATAATCAACATAAACCCTTTGACGTCGAGTTGATTCCGACTCATAGAGACCCTATAAAACAGAGTAGAACCGCCCCATAGGGTTTTCAAGGAGTGGCTGGTGAGTTCGAACTGCCGACCTTTTGGTTAGCAGCCGAATGCTGAACCACTGTGCCACCAACCAAGCCAAACCACATCTGTTGCCGTCAAGTTGATTCCAACTCATAGCAACCCTATAGGACAGAGTAGAACTGCCCCTAGGGTTTACTGTGCCACCAGGGCTTCAATAATCAACATGGAGGGAACTATTTCTATGAAAAACATCACTTAGCTACCCTGTTGTTGCTGTGACTCATAGTGATTGACCCTTTGGGACATAGTAGAACTGCCTCATAGGGAGACTGAAATCTTTACCGAAGCAGATATCCAGATCTTTTTTTCTGCGGAGCCACTGGTGGGTTCAAAACACCAACCTTTCAGTTAGCAGCTGAGCAGTTAAGCATTGCACTACCTATCCTTCCTAAGTTCTGTGCATATTAGAGCCAGGAATCTCTACAGACTTAAGGAAGTAGCAAATGCCTCCATTTGTAGCACAGATCAAGTATTCTATATGTTAAAGCCTTTTGCAGGGGTGGCGGGGCTTGAGGGGGTAGAGAGGTGGGTAATTAGCCAGTGCAATGCAGGTGTTGAGGCTTACAATAAAGAATTTTCCTTTTCCGTGTCTGGCCTTTTCCAGAGGGATATTGTAGAATGATGTGATGGTTAAGGTTGTGTGTCAGCTTGGCTGGGCCATAATTCTCTCTCAGTGATTTGGCAGTTATATAACGATGTAGTTTGGCAGTTATGTAATGATGTAGTTTGACATTATGTAATGATATAGTTTGGCAGTTATGTAATGATGTAGTCATCCTCCACGATGTGGTCTGATGTGATCCACCAATCAGTTGCAAGGGGAGTTTTCTTGGGGATGTGGCCTGCATCCAATATACATATGGATGTTCTGGCAAAGCCTACTTGCTTACTCTGGATCCTGCATCCAGTTCGTCATCATCTGACCTCCAGTTCTTGGGACTTGAGCCAGCTGCCTGCTGTATTGCCTGCCGATCTTGGGATTCATCAGTTTCTGCAGCCCGTGAGCCAGCAGTCTGCCATCCTACCTGTTGATCTTGGGTTTGTCAGTCTCAGCAGCTATGTGAATCAGGAGAAGCCTCCAGACTGACACCTGACCCACAGACTTGGGACTTGCAAGCCTCTACAACTGAGTGAGCCATTTCCTTGAGATAAATCTCTCTCTATATGTATAGATATATATGATGTACGCTTCACTGGCTTTGCTTCTATGGAGAACCCAGCCTAAGACAAATAGTATCATGTGTTGTGTATGGGCAAGCTTAGGAACCATGTGCTGCATGGTGGATGGTGCAGGTAGAGATAGATTGGGACAGTGTTCAGACAGGCACTGCTGAGAAGGCTTTCTGAGCTGTACTGAGTGTCTATCCACAGCTGAAGGTCAAGAAGCATCTAACAATTGTTTATCACTCAAAAGCAGGCTGTGATGATGTTGTTACCACATCCGTCGCGGTGTGTATGTACGTGCCAATGCCATTGTTTTCTGGGCGGCACCAGACACCATTGCCAGGACTTTGAGGTACCCTCCACCCTCTTCCTACACCATCGCCCACTGGGCTAAACCTGGGCCAACTTTCAGCTTTTCTGCTTTTTGCTGCCTTTCCAGCAGGGCTTTGGGAGTGATGATATGAGACCCAGAAGAACCCAGAGTCTGTATTCCTTGTGTCTTGTTTCAGAGTGACCCTCCCTCTTCCTAGTCTCACTTCCCAGAATTCCCAGGACCTTACACCACCAGGTGGAGCTTTTTGGTTCTAGACCCAAGTGAACTTCTGGACTTGGGGCTTTTTGGGATCTTTTGGAATTTGGCAGTATCATGGATGGGCAGGATATGGGCAAGAAGGAGATGCCCCCTTTTATTCCTCCACATGAATATTTATGCCACTTTGCAAACGGCTAGTTCTGAGAGCCTCCAGGGCCTGTGTGTGGGACCTAGTCCTGAGTCTCCTACAGTTTGTAGAGGACCTCAGAGCCATTAACGGTAACGAGAGGATGAAGTCACAAGTCAGCAGGCTGAGGCTAAGTTGGATGAGAGAAAGTGATCCTAACCTAGGGACTGCAAATCTCTGAACTTGTGTACAATATTTTATATACATGTGGATATGTGCATTTTCCTATTTTTCTGGGGAAAGGCCCATTGCTTTTGTTAGATTCTCAGGCACTTATGACCTAAAGTAGATATAAGAACCAGGGTCTTGTCTGATTGCTGGTTTGTAATACAATGAGAAAAATAAAGAGCTGTAAATAAGCTTTTTATAGTTTAAAATTGTGAGAATACCCTTTATTCCGGGATAATGTCCATTCTATTCTTTTGGTACTGAAATATTCTTTTATAGGATTATGATGATAGTGAATGGTAATGAAAACTTTGTTTTTTCTCTCGACAAAATCAAAAGTTGGTAATTCTCCCAATTACATATATATATTTTTTCTTGTCTATGAAGTCCCAAAGTCTAAAAACCAATAATTTAGAGGGTTCCCCTTATATTTGTACACAATGTAGGAGTGTGCTGTTGCCCATCTCTCCTCCTCCAACTCCCCACTGTACATGACAGTTGCCTTTCATTATGTGCAAAGCAGTTTTAAAGAAAGTGGTGTAAACTCAACTTTTCCTGGCTCCAAGAAAACATAACTGTGACTTTGGGAAAATCACCTAATTTTCCTGGGCCTTAATTTTCTTATTAAAATGAGGGAGTTGGATATGAAAAGATGCTCACAATCATTAACCATTAGAGAGATGCAAATCAAAACTACAATGACATACCATCTTACCCCAGCTAAAATGGCACTGATAAAAAAACCAAATAACAACCAATGTTAGGGGGGATGTAAGGAGATTGGAAATCTTATCCATTGCTGGTAGGATTGTAAAATGGCACAACCCCTATGGAAAACAGTATGCCACTTTCTCAAAAAACTAGAACTAGAACTACCCTATGATCCAGCAACCCTACTCCTAGGTATATACTCTACAGACCTAAAAATAATGACATGAACAGACATATGCACACCTATGTTCATTGCTGCTTTATTCACAATAGCAAATAAATGGAAAGAACTGAAGTGCCCTTCAATGGATAAGCAAAATGTAGTACATACATACAGTGGAATACTACACAAACATAAAGAACAATGATGAGTCCGCGAAACATATACATAGGTGACCTGGAGAACATAATGCTAACTGAGATAAGTCAAGCATATAAGGACAAATATTGTATGATCCCTCTTTTATAAGAAGACAAGAATAGGTATAGATAGAGAGATCAATGTGCATTTGTGGTTACTGCGGGGGTGCGGAAGGGGAAGTATGCTTTAGATTGTGGAGACTTGTTATTTTTGGTGATGGGGAAAGTGGCACCGAATGTGGGTGTAGTGAGCATAGCACAACTGAAGTAAATGATATCACTGAGAAGCACTCAAGAGAAAAGGTTGCCTATACTAAAGAATTTGATACATATGAAGATGGCAACAACTCCAACAAAGACCATAAAACGAGCATCCGAGCACATATGGATGGGTATAGGCATATAGGTATAGGGGTAGGTTGAAGTGTGTATATAAGCGAGAACAGATAGAAGTATCCATAGGTACATGTAAATACAAATATGTGAGTGCAGGCACATATATTCATTGAAGACACAAATATGGATACTCCTCAGACATAATCTAACACCTTCCAAGACTGGTTTTCTGGGTTTGAAAGCTTAGGACCATAGTCTTAAGGGACAGCTCAGCCAATTGATATAACAGTTCACAAAAATCATGCTCTGCATCCTAAAGAAGTGAGTAGTGTCTGGGGTCTTAAAAGCTTGCGAGCGGCCATGCAACTACTGGTCTCTACACACAAGGAGCAAAAGAGTAAGAAAGTAACCAAAAGCTCAGAAAAGAAACAAGACTACATGAGCCATGACCTCATCTACCCTGAGACAAGAAGAACTAGATGGTGCCCAGCTTCCACCACTGACCGTTCTGACTGGGGACACAATAGATAGTCCCGGATAGAATGGTAGAAAAATGTGGAGCAGAACTCAAATTAAAAAAACAAAACAAAAACAAAAACCAGACAAACTGGAACAGTGGAGAACAGACGACTCTTTGAGATTATCTCCCTGAGACTCTTTTTAAACCTAGAACCGAGCCTATCCCCTGAGATCACCTTTTAGTGAAGTAGCAGAGTGGCACACAAAATAAAGGATTTTACCCGTAAGATCGGTGCTCTAGTTAAAAATCATCTATATGATTTGCATTGTTGCAGCCACTGTGTCAATCCATCTCGTACAGGGTCTTCTTCTTTTTTGCTGATATCAAATATAGCAACAAAAATAATACTAATTACTGTTGATGGAGTGCTGGCTCTGAACTGAACTTTGCATTCATTATCTCATTTAATCTTGCAAGTTAGGTTTGATCCTCCCAATTTTATAGATCCAGCCACTGGGTGGGTAGCCAGTAAGTGGCAGAGCTTTGGTTAGAGCCTAAGTCCACTCACCTGGAAAGCTCCTACTCCTGTAATTGCACGTTTAGCACGGAGCCCGTGTTCCCCAACAGCATAGGCATCACCCGGGAGCTTGTTGGAGAGTCTCAGGCCCCAATGAGACTTTACTAGGCCAGACCTAGTAAAGCAAAATCTGGATTTTAACAAGACTCT
Organism: Dugong dugon; assembly: GCA_030035585.1. Taxonomy (NCBI): domain Eukaryota; kingdom Metazoa; phylum Chordata; class Mammalia; order Sirenia; family Dugongidae; genus Dugong; species Dugong dugon. The sequence goes on from CM057466.1 coordinate 56,943,611, forward strand.
CAAGGCATTTGTATTCCCATGAAGTTTGAGAAGCACTGGGTTAACTTTTTTTTTTTTTTAAACTTGTCCCACATGTTAATACATGCCAAGTATCCCTTGTTTTATGGCTGAAGAAAAGAAAAGCGTCACACTAAGGATATGGCGAGGGATGTTCTGGTTAGGGAGAGTAGAGTCCTCGCTTTGTGAATTTCTGAACCTCTTGCCTGCTTCCTTCCTTGACAACTGAAAAGCGAGTCGCTGACCTTGCCAAAGATAGCACAGCCAGTAAGATAACCCAAAAAACTGAACCCACTGCCACTGAGTCAATTCCGGCTCATAGCCACTCTATAGGGTGAGTAGAACAGCCCCATAGGGTTTCCAAGGCTGTAATCTTTATGGAAGCAGACTGCTGGTAGGTTCGACCTGCTGACCTTTCGGTTAGCAGCCAAGCGCTTTAACCACTGTGCCACCAGGGCTCCTTAGCCAGTAAGATAATGTCTATTAGATTCTTTTTTTGCCTATTTAGGTAAAAAGGTGATTTTGAAAGAGAGGGTTTTGTCAAGTGTCATGATCTCATCACCTGGCAGCACCAGCAGGAGAGGAGGCCAAGGGAAAGCCAGTGTTGACTCGTGGGTGACTCAGGTGCTTACATGCTGGCAGTGAGCAGCCCCAGGGTGGGACTTGGTGGGAGAGGGCAGAGGGAATTGCCAAGTCACAGCCCTTTATGGCTGGGTTGCTCAGTAACCAATGAGCTGAGGCAAAGGCTGTGTGGTCTCCTGCCTGCCCTCATTGCCTGTAGCGCCAGGAGCTCCTTGTCCGCATCCCTCTGGTTTCCTGTACCATGTTTTCCTCTTTGTACTTAAATGTTGTTGTTAGCTGCCGTGGGGTTGGCTCCCAACTCATGGTGAGCCCATACTAGGGAACAAATCACTGCCTGCCCGGTCCTATGCCAACCCCTTGACTGGTTGTAGATTGGACTGTTGTGATCCATAGGGTTTTCACTGGCTGATTTTCAGAAGTAGATTGCCAGGCCTTTTTTCCTATCCTGCCTTAGTCTGGAATCTCTACTGTTACCTGTTCAGCATCATTACAGATGGCCCTAATTAAGGTTGTGACCTGTGGTGGCCCTTCCAAGGGCTCTGCTAACACAGGGCAGCCCTGGACCTTAGCTCACGGGGTTTCCAGGCCTGGTCCCAAGCTGGATCCTGGCTGTTGTGCCCAGGGCAGTTAGCATGCCTCAAGCACATCCTCTACTGCCTCTTATATGCTTTGTTTTTAGGTTTACTTGATAATATTACCTAACATATGTATACAGTTTTCAAACTTTTAATTTCTGTTATCTCATTTGACATTCATGACAGTGTCTGTTAAATGGGCGGGTGAATTAGGTTATTAGGGAGGCCAAGTCAGTGCTATTCATCCTCCGAACAAGTAAGGCAACAGAGATTCAGTGAGTGAAGTTGACTTGCCCAAGGTCACACAGCTATGTGCAAGATTCTTGGGAATCTCCCTTACATATCCCAAGGTTTTTGGCTTCCTAAGCCCTGGGGTCACACCTGTGCTACTTAAATAGGAACAAGGTCATGAGAATAGGTGGTGCTTTATTTGTCAGCCATTGAGGGAGAAAATTAACCCTGTGTGTATTTGCATTTGTGGGATTATTCCAAAGTCAGCACTTTCACAGGAGATTTAGGATCAGGGTAGAAAACAATACAGCAAAGTGATTCTCTAAGAGGACATTATTTTTTCATTTGCTGTGTTGTGCCATTGTTGCTGAGTTCTTAAATAAGCCTTTTTAATTTTTATCACGGTGCTAAGTTTTAAGAAACAAAATATGGAGGAAAAGGAGACCAAGTGAAATGGTTAGGCTTGGTGAGGAATGCCGAGCTCAGGTCTCATCAGAACAATGAGGGAACCAGGCAAAACCATGATGCCCTCAAGTGAGGCCATGGCCTTTGCTGACAAGATGAGTCAGCAGAATTCGAGGCAAATGGTCCAAGTGGCTGTTTAGTGTCTTAGGCTTTCACAACTTCCACTCTAAGCCAATAACTCCCATCTGGGCCTCCCAAGTGCCTGCATTCAGAGGTGGCTTATTCATTAGCAAACGTGAGAAATCACTAATTAGCACCCTTCTAGTGTGTTAAAGCAGTCTAGGTTATTGGTGGATGTTTGAAAAGGAAAACAACTTCCCCTCCCATCCTCTTCCCTTCTGAGATACTTGGATTAACACTGGAAGCTGTCTCCATTAATGGAACCATCATAGCATCAAAGGCTTTTTAAATGGAAAAGAAGGATGTAAAAAGTTTGAAAACACTTAAAAATCCCTTAACGCCACCATCCTATACAATGATGGCAGTTTTAATGTCTGAGTATTTTCTGGTCTTTGTCCACACACATATTTATTTTGCAAGCTCATTGTAACATACCTGTTTGTATTGTGCTTTTTTCAGCTGATAATATATCACAAACATCTCCCTGTTTATGTATTATCTTCATCATGACCAATTGTCAGTGTCTATACAATATTTATCATGTTGACATCTACTAACCAGTCTCTTTGATAGGCATTTTGATTGATTCCAGGTTTTTTGCTTTTATCTACCTACCCACCTACCTACCTATCTATCTGTGGTGAAAGTATGCACAGCAAAACATACAACAATTTAACGATTTCTGTGTGGGTTTTTTGCTATCATTGATGTGGCCGGGAACATTTTTGTATGTAGATACTTTGTCTTCTTTGCAATTATTTTCTTAAGGAAATCCCAGCAGTGATAATTGAAAAAGGACATTAGGGGACATCACTCTGCTGCTCATCTCCTCTAAAGGGAGGACCCCCAGTGCTGTCAAGCCGTCTCATGCTGACTGCTCTAGGAAGTGCTTTCTCAGTCCCTTTAAAACCTCCCTCCTCTGCTCTTCCTTATGCTTCTGACTTCATTTCCTCCATTCCCTTTCTCACTATGTCTCCTCAGCCCAATGCTGCCCGTTGACTGCTCCCGACCATCTATCTCCCGATTCTCAGAAGGGTCTCATCTCAGTGATCCATCTTTTCACTCCTGGCTCCTTTCTAAGGATCTGCCCTCAAAGGGATGGAGAGGGGGAGGTGAACAAGGCACATGCTAATCTTATCGATCTGTTGATCTGGTGTCTTATCTAAATATTATTTCTTGTCCTGCTTACATCACAAGCCCTAAAGGCACAGACCATGCCTTTACATGTGCCATCGAGAACAGAGAGGGCTGCTGGCACTTGGAAGACGTGTAATGTTGTCATTGTAAGGTGTTAATAATTGGAAGATGTGAGTAGATGTTTGGAGGAAGGGAAAACCAAGGCTAGCATGGTCTTTCCTAGGAAAACCATGAAGTAGAGCATCTACACAAGAAGATGGGGATTCTGAGCTTTCATCTAAGTTTTCAGAAAAGTGTCTGGGACTTCTGCTACTGAAAGATATTGGCATTTGAGTGGATGCTTGGATGGGGTGCAGTCCGCTTGAACAAAACCTCATGGATCATTTCAGGTTCTGGCAAGTTAAATTTAGGGCCTTTGACAAGGCATCCATAGTGAAAGGCAAACAGCTCTGGGATAATCCTTCAGTGATGCTGGGCAAATGGGACTGGAACTCTGACAATTTCTGTGTTTTAATATTTGTAGTTTAGGAATGGAGGGTGAACTTTAAAGAAAAATTTTCTAGTATAATAATGTCATGTTGGGTCAAGCCAGTAGGTGTGACCATTCTCTATGGTGTCAAAGGGTAAAGAATCTATCCTTTTCGACTTTATCCTAGGGTATTAATGATACATACCTAATATTCCTTACAAACTTTAGCTAAGGTCTTTCATTAGTTAAATAGAAATCACCTCAAGTAGGATAGAAATCAAAACCCTGTCTGGTAAGGGCCTTTCACATCAGGTTTTAAAACAACTAAGGTGAACAGGATGTTTCTACAAATGAGTTCTTTCTAAGCAGAATCTGTTTTTAGATTTGAAATGTGTTGATGCTTATTAATTCACTAGTATTGGGATACCTCTTACTCTACATATAGGTCAATAGTTTAACAAATCCTTTATCATGAATTTTCTCTTTATTCTCATAACAGCTTGTAAAGTAACTATGTGTCCTACCTCCATTTTACAGTGAGGACACAGGCCAAAGAGGTTAAGTGATTCAGGTAGTAAGTGTTGAGTCAGGATTTAAATTCAACATTACATAAATATAGTTGAGTGTTGTACTATCTCTCTGATATGGAACATGATGGTAATTTCTGGTATAATTTCAACCTTTTTTTGTCTTTATGAGCAGACTGTATTTGCTCCCAAGGTGCCTTCCTATAGCCTTTCTCTCTCGCGGGTGTAATTCTTGTGTAGTTACAACTCCAGGGGACCTATTGGACTTGTATTGGTGAGAGGGTCGATAAATGAGACCTACAAGTGGCAGCTGCAGGTACTTTCATGGATCTGGGAGAGGGGAGGGAAGGAAGGCCCAGTTAGTTAAAAGCAGCCCTTAGACTACATGTGAGGCCCACCTGAGGCATTTAAACAGAAACGATCTGACGTGTGGGCTGAAGGAGAGCTGGCACTTCTAAATCTTTTTTGGAATGCTCTAACTGCTCCAGAAGTGTGGAAAAACTGCTGGGGTGATGTTGCTGACTTGAATCTCCAGTCGCTTTCATTTTGATGCCCTTGCAGGAAAGAGAAAGTACACATTTTTGTAGACTGCCAATAAATAAACATAAATGTTTAAATTGCTTTTTAACTAAATTGCTTGTCTGTGTCTTTTTGGGCTCTTGGTACATCCACTGTTACTACTGTGTGACTGTGAGCAGGAGACTTCATCTCTCTGTTCCTCAGTTTCCTTATTTATAAAATAGGAGTATGTATCAGGGCTCTCTAGAGAAACAGAATTAACAGGATGGATATATCTATACATCTCTATCTGTCTATCTATCTATCATCTACCTATCTAACTATCTCTGTCTGTCAGTCTGTCTGTCTGTCTATCTATCTATCTGTCCATCTATCTGTTGAGAGACTGAGAAAGAGAGATTTATTCTAAGGAATTGGCTTACGTGATTGTGGGGACTGGCAAGTCTGAAATTCATAGGTCCAGCAATCTTGTTTTCAAAATTGATAGACCAGGTAGGGGACTAGAAACTCCAGGAGAATATCTGTGTTACAGTCTTTAGGCAGAATTCCTTCTCTTGGAAACCTCACTTTTTGCTCTCAAAGCCTTTGGCTAATTGAATGAGGTCCACCCAGATTATGGAGGGTAATCTGCTTTATTTGAAGTCAAGTGATTGTAAATGTTATTCACATGTAAATACCTTCATAGCAACATCTAGACTACTGTTTGACCAATCAGCTTGGCACTATAGTCTAGCCAAGCTGACACAGATAGTTAACCATCACAGGATAATATTAGTATCTACCACACAGGGTTATATTGAGGATTGGTGAGTGCTTCAATGACAGCCCTAATGAGGACTCCATAAGTTAACTATTATTATTATTATTATCAAGGCTAACTTGTACTTGAATGCATTACAGATGCTAGGTTTGCTCTTTGCCTGGTAAGGAATACATTTTTAAGTGGGGAGTGAACTAGGAAGGGATAGGTGTTTGAAGTGTGAGTCTTGGCTCCATGTCTGGCTGCTTACCACTAGCACGGCAGGGAGCAGGGTGGGCGAGTGGTCATCAGAAAGAGCCAGACCACGGTTGTCTGAATGTTCTGAGAGGCTCAGGCTGACAGATTCATGTTGTGTCATCTCTCCTTTGTTTCTCTTCACTTCATTTACTTCTCAATCAATTCTTTGTCCCTGGGAAGTGAAGGCCTGAGTCTGTATCCATTTTGTTAATATCACTTGTTTGAGATGTCAGCAAATCATTGGCCATGGAACCATTAAGAAGTCCTGTGTACCACGATCAGAGGCTCATGACTCAGATCTTCTATGATGTCTAGATTAAGGGGGAAGTGGTGTCAGGGACTTCACTGCGTTCATCGAAATGGACAAGTTTAGAAGTTTAAAAGTTTAATTGCTGAAAGTCATGAGGAGGTGGGAACAAATAAGCTTTAATAAAAATAGGATGTCTGCTCTCTCTGAGATTGTTTCTTCAAGCTGTTGGTGTCACTTTTCATGAATGGTACCATCACCACAGACCTGGTAAGCATAATAGCTAGAAAAGTGACTGAACCAAGACACATACGTCTGCAAATTCATTCTTAGAGAGATGGTTTGAATTTCATTTATTCGTTTACTCACTCCTTCAACAAATATGTATTGAGTACATGCCAGAAATTGCAGTGATCACTGGAAATCTACTTAAATGGATGCATTCTCTCCCAGAGAAGGTTTATTGTAAGATGTTTCTAATGTGTAACTTTTCAGGCAAATACCTGTTTTATCCTTAATATTGATTTTGTTATTAAGTCTTCTAGGCCCGTTTAGCTTGCAGGTGTCAAACAGACACAGCTTTTAAAGATAGCCAAGAGATCCTAGGCTGGCAGAACATTAAACATCAAAGAACATCAGCTGTCTCCAAGGTGGCTGCTTTAGTAGTTATTTAGGGGTCATGAAGTAAAGTATTAGTAAACTAAAGATACTAGATAGGTACACCTAGATGGAACCACTGAGAGATCAGAGATTTAATTTAGCATCCATCCACCCAACCATCCAACCATCCATCCATCTACCCACTCATCCGTCCATCCAACCATCCATCCATCTACCTACTCATCTATCCATCCAACCATCCATCCATCTACCTACTCATCTGTCCATCCAACCATCCATCCATCTACCCACTCATCCGTCCATCCAACCATCCATCCATCTACCTACTCATCTATCCATCCAACCGTCCATCCATCTACCTACTCATCTGTCCATCCAACCGTCCATCCATCTACCTACTCATCTATCAATCCAACCATCCTTCCATCTACCTACTCATCCGTCCATCCAACCATCCATCCATCTACCTACTCATCCGTCCATCCAACAAACATTGAATACACTCAAGTATATTGGGAATTTTCAGGAAAGAGGAATCATGTAGCATTTCACAATTTAGTCTGACTATGGAACCCCAGGTATTGTGTGGAACAAAGTTTTGGAAACACTAAAAAGTGGACTGGGCAACACTCTCGTATTCCTTTCAGTTCCCCTCCTATAAAACCTTCACTCAGTAGCCTTTATTTTTCTTGGGGTATTTTGGGAAGAGTGACATTTTGGTAAGCAGTGGCTAGAACTTGCTATGTCCACAAGCTACCTGCAAATCCCATATTTCTCCAATGATTTGAGGAGCTGAGCTTTTAGTTTTGATGAAAAGGATAGAGAAACAGCTACCCTGAGCATGGCAGGCCTCCTTGCCTGCATTTTTCTAAACAAATTAAAAATTGCCACCTTCCCTTCATGCAGAGCCACCTGGCCTCTGGCTTCACACCTGGGGTGTTTCATCTCAGTCAAGATCTAAGTATCTGGTTGACCTGCCTTTCGACTCTCTGCCTCCCACTCCCAGCTGGAATCTGGTGCGTTGTGAACCTAAGAGTTTGGGGAGAAGGCATGAATTTGTGGTTGGGCAGGCACGCCCCTGTGGTATTTTTGCTTAGGCAGAGGTACAGAGGTACTGTTGGAAGCTCATCTCTTGGTTCGGGTTTAACATGCTGGTGGCGCCTGGCAAAATCAGTCCCCAATTTCTTGGGTCCCCAGCTTCCACAGCTTCCCCAAAATCCCTTCTCTCATCCCACCGTAAAGGGGGCTGTGGAGGAGGGGAAGTGGAAGAGTTATAAAAATTTCCTCTGCTGAAAAACACTACTTCCTGATAGGTTGCTTGCCTTGCTATCAGGTTTCTTAGCAGGAAGAAATAGCTTCCCCTTCCCTCCCACAAACATTCCAAGGTTGGAGATGGTCATAGTATAGAGATAATAATAGTAGACAATAAGGGAGAATGGCTTCAAGTCCCTTTCTGACCATCTAGAAGAAGTAGAGGAGTGAATCATCTACGAACAAAATCGTTGTTTACCTCTATTTGTAAAAATTGCTTTAAAAAACATAAATGGCTTGGTTGTCCTGTATGATAGCATGCTGAGTGGCACCTTAAATAGACACCTGGGGTCCCAGGTTTCCTTTCCATACACATGTGTGTGTATTATCATCATTATCAACATACAATAACATATGTGAAAGTGCTTTAGAAACAGTAAAAGCAGCATATATATATATGAAAGTGGTTATTGTTGTTACTGCTCTCTTACTAGGAACATCTATGAAAACTCTGTATTTGTGGGGTACCATGCCAGCCTCTTGTCAAAGGTTGGCTTTAACACTTCAACAGTGTAAATAGATCCCCACATGACGGAACTCTGCAGATCTCTCTCTCTGCTTGTCACACTACCTAAAACTCCCGTCATTTGTCCTGCTTTATATCAACAGGGTGGATAAGATAAGAAGACAGGCTTTATTTTAGGACAGAGCAGAGCTTTGAGATGCTGGGGCAAAGGACAGGTACATTTTAAAACAGGGGAGGAGAGAAGGAAAGCAGGTGACTAGAGGTCGGTGCTGTTCTGTGGCCCTGGATGTCTGAAAAGCAACATGCCAAAACAAAGGTGAAGGAACAATAAAACTTTCATTTGCTTTATGGTTGCTCGCCATTGTTCCATTTGAGTTAATCTGACAAAATCCTTGCCCTTTAGAAGCTTATGATCAATGATACAGTAGAGATAGAGATAAACATATTGAAGGCAGACTATTAGCAAATACCTATGTTAAACAGAGTCTCTGGGTGGTACAAAGGAGGCCCAGTGGCATAGTGGTTAAGCGCTCGACTGCTAACTGACAGATAGGCAGTTCAAACTCACCAAGAGAAGGATGTGGCAGTCTGCTTAAGTAAAGATTTACAGCCTTGGAAACCCTATGGGGGCAGTTCTACTCTGTCCTATAGGGTCACTATGAGTAGGAATTGACCCAAAGGCAATGGGTTTTGTTTGTTTTCGTTTTTGGGGGTAGTGCAAACAGTTAACGTGCTTGCATGATAGCATGCTGAGTGGCACCTTAAATAGACGCCTGGGGTCCCTGCTAACCCAAATAACCCAAAGGTTGGAGGTTGAGTCTACCCAGAGGCACCTTAGAAGAAAGGCCTGGTGATCTGCTTCTGAAAAATCCCAGGAAAATCTATGGAACCTAGTTCTACTCTGACACACATGGGGTCTCCATGAGTCACAGCTGACTCAATGGTAATTGGTTTTTTACTGGTTTGCTAAATAAACTATTTCCATTATGTGTGAAGCAAATGATAAATGCAGTCTACAGGGTGTTGAGTGATGGTGAATTCTGTGAAGTTCATTTTCAGATTTGGGTCACTGAGAATTTCCCTGTCCTCCCGGAAATCAGGAACTGCTTCATGGAGGCAGTGGGCTTGAAGGAGCCCTCTGAATGGCAGTATGGAAGAAGTTCTAGATGAGGGATAGGGAACTCCAGGCATAGGATGAGATTCAAGAGAGACCTTGGCAATTGGAATGCCAAGTGAAAATGTATTTGCTAAAGACATATGGCATGGAGGTGGCATGAGTTGGTCCTTGGACACACGCTGTACCGTGCTGCTTTGTGCTATGATTTTGGCAGAGGTGCTGGGTGCTTCTCAATATGTTGTTTGCTCTCTAGTTTCTGAAACCGTACAATCTATACCCTGTGGGCTATGAGCTGCCACGTGTTGACCAGTTGTTTGATTAAGATAGTTTTTATTTCTCCCTTGGTCTTTGGAGAATTTTCAGCTGGACTCACCTTGAAAAGAGTTATTACTTCAAAGTTCACTAATATGTTCACTGTAAGCTACATTGAGGAGCCCTGGTGGTGCAGTGGTTAAAGTGATCACCTGCTAACCGAAAGGTTGGCGGTTTGAAATCACCAGCAGCTCCGCGGCAGAAAGCTGTGGCAGTCTGCTTCCGTAAAGATTTACAGCCTTGGAAACCCTATGGGGTTGCTGTAAGTCGGAATCAACTCAATGGTAGTGAGTTTGGTTTTTTTTGGGGTGGGTAAGCTATGTGACCAAATTCTCCAACACATTTATTAAAAACAACCTAGATGCTACAAATTTGGGAGGTTTTGCCAGTTCCTGCCTGTGAGGAAGTTGTTTTCGGTGACTATGGAGAATGGGATGGAGAAGAATGTTCAAATTCCCTGAGGTTCAGGGTTATATTTTACTCTGGCACCCAAATGGTTAAAATTTCAGACTAGCCTAAGGCATTCTTTTCATTAACTAATACTTGTTTATTGATGGCTGTCTGAGATCAAATGAATACTTAAGGGTGAATGTACAAAAACCAAGGAAGACTTAGCCCCTTACTTCAAGGATCTTATAATAACAAACCAGCCCATTGTTTAATACTTGTTGAACTCCTGCCATATATGCACTGTTGTCCCAAGTGCTGTGGGAAATAACAAAAGAAATCTAAGTCCCTGTCCTCCAAGAATTTGTGGTCTGGTTGGGTATTAAGACCAGTACATAGGAAACAATGGGGCCTATATCAGTGAGAATGATTTGACTACAAATAACGAAAACCCCAGCTGAAACTGGCTTAAACAAGTAACTGGTCACATAACTAAACATCAGAGGAAGGACTGGCTTTAGGTGAGTGGGTCCAGATGCTAAGACGGGTATTGTTTCAGCCCTTTGTCTATCCCAGGGCTGCTTCGCCTTGGGTTATAGGAGTAAGTCAGGGCTGAGGTTCCTTCTTCAAGTCAGTGAGGGAGAGATCTCTCAGAAAAGCAAGGAAGTTCCTAGAAGCCCTCAGAAGGTCTCCCTTCACTCTTTTCTTTTACTGTGGTAGATATATATGCAACAAAACACTTGCCATTTCAACATTGTTCACACTTACAATTCGGTGACATTCATTACACTCACTGTGTTGTTCAATTATCGCCACTGTTCATTTCCACTTTTTTCCATCACACTTAACAGAGGCTCAGTATCGCCTAAGCAATGAGTTCCCCTTTTCTTCTCCTTCCTGTCTGCCCCTGGAAACCACTTATAAACCTTGGTCTCTATATACTTGCCTATTCTAGATATTTCATAGGAGTGGGATCATACAATATTTGTCCTTTTGTGCTGGACTTATTTCACTCAGAATAATGTTTTCAAGATTTATTCATGTTGTAGCATGTATCAGGACTTCACTTCTCTTTATAGCTGAGTATATCCCACTGTATGTATCTACCACATTTTATTTATCCATTCATCTGTTGATGGACAGTTAGGCTGTTTCGACATTTTCCTTATCATCAGTAGTGCTGCACTGAACATTAGTGTACAACCATCTGTTTGACTCTCTGATTTCAATTCTTTAGGGTATATTCCTAGGAATGGAATTGCTGGACCATATGGTAATTCTGTGTTTAACTTCGTGGTCTCCCTTCACTTTTCATTGGCTCTAATTAGTTACATGCTCATCCCTGAACCAAGCACTTTGGCAAGGACAGCAGGAGTACTCTCACTGGCTCAGATTCATCAGGACCTACCACTGGAGCCCTATGGGGCAGTTCTATTCTGTCCTAAATGGTTGCTATGAGTCAGAATCGACTCAAGGGCAATGGGTTTTGGTTACCACTGGAGCTGGGGAAAAGGTCAGCTTCCATTGAAGCATGTGACCACATGCAAAATGGTAGATGCCAAAAGGAAGATCTGGGTCCAATTAAAAAGGAGTCAAATGGATGCTGGGTTGACAAACAAGTATGTGCACTATGGGATCCAAACAAAATGTTAAGATATACTGGGGACAATTTTGTTATCCATAACCACAGCTTCCTTCTAAGGATGGTGGATATTGTTAGATGGATTCTTAATGGGTTTGTGTTTACTAGCTTTGGAATATGAGGCAGTGGACAGCTCTACATAGAAGAAGAATTTGAAGTTGAGGGGTTGGAGGAGGAAGATTCCAACCAAGAAAAAGAGGAGCCAGCAGGACCAGGCATTTCACAGGGTGGGGCAGAGACATGCCTGGTGTGTTGGAGGGGGAGCTGCAGATAGGAAAGTTGCAGGAAAATATCTAATAGAGTTTTAGAGTTGCTGTGAGCAAGAGCAATCCAAGCCCTCTCCGTATGATACCTTTATGAAAAGTCTACATTACTTAATAATCCTTTTGTGAGAATGGGTTCTTGGGAAACCTGAACAGACGCTGAGTGTTACCTCTGGGTCTATGGGGGCAGCTCGAGACCACTGGTGATTCAGAAGACAATCATTTTGGAAATGAGGCAGGTGAAATGAAAAGATTTATAAATAGTGCCACCTCCACGCATGTTTGGGTGTTGGAGTTTGGAATATCTTGCCATTACGGTCTTACTCTCCTGCCAGTTTGCCTTTTTATCACTTTTTGGGGGTCATTTTTTCCCTCCCAAACAGGCTTCTGCAGCAGAGAGACCTAGGGAGACAGAGACAGTACACTGCCATTCTCCTCTCTCCTCCGGGGAAAAGCAGCGCCTGCCTAGCTTTGGGGGCATGTCCAGTAGAGGTCCTTTTATCAGCAGAGATGGGCTCTGACACCTCTCAGGAACCCAGTGGCTTCTGACAAGGGGCTGTGATTTCTTCACAGCAGATAAGGGGCTCGGAAGGTTCCTTGGCCTGTCCTGGATCTCATGAACAACATTTTCTCTTCTTGGTTTCACAGGGCCAGTGGGATTAAATGCCTTCTCTCATTTACTCCTTACAACAGTCTTATGTGGTAGGTACTATTATTATTCCCATTTTACAGATGAGAGACTGACGCTTGGAGACATTCAGGCCACAGAGCTACGCAGGGTAAATCCTGAATTCACTCAGAGCCCATAATTCTAAACAGCATACTGCACTGCCTCCTTTATTTCAGAGGGGCTTGCAGGTGGCCATCTGGCTCAGTGGTGCAGGAGGTAGACCTTGGGTCCGATTTCCTGACTCCCAGTCCAGGGATTGTGCTATGGTCTCTACAGTACTCCGTGGGCCTCGGATCCCTCATTTGTAAAATAAGGCGGCGGGATTCAATAAGGTTCATTGCAGCTGTAACATTTGATGACTCTATATTGTGGGTGGGCCTTGTGTTAATAAATCAAATTCCAAGACCAAGGTGAAATGTTACTTCTTTTAATGGTCGTGTTTTATGTGTTAAGTCTATTTAGTCAATGTTCAACACGTAACTGAACACCTTCTAAGTGCCATGCACTGTTCAAGGTGCTGAGAATACAGAAGTGCCCAGGCAGACAACAGTCCCTAGTCCCTTCTGAGCAACTTGTTTTACTAAAAGAAATAAACAGGCAAGTCCCTGGGGGCAAAGAGAGAGTTTTCCATCATCAGCATCCTTTCCCTCCCTGCCCTAACAGACTGATGCCTCTTATTCTTGGGGGAGGTCAGCACCTTGTTTGCCCTTATTTCACTTATTTTCTCCCCTCATGTCAGAGAACCTGAGCCAAGAGCAGGAGAACTCACCTGCCATACTACTTTCCTTAAACAAAACCCATGGCACCAAAATCAAATTTATGGAAGTATTGAGAAAAGGATGGAGGAGGGGCTTGCAGCTTCCCTCACCCAACAGAGCACCTTGCACAGCCTGGCACATGTTTTATGGGCATGAAAGAATGAGTGGATTTGTGAATGAATGATGTGACTTTCCAGAAGTTAGGCAGCGGCAAAATGTATCCTGAGCCTGGTGGGCTGAGAACGTTTGAGAAGTCATCTGTGCTTTCTCAGGTTTGTTTAGAAATCAACCATCCGAAAGTTTGGCGTGCTATAGATCAAACATCAAAATGAGTGCTCTCTAATTATATAGCTTTATTGTTTATAGTTTCTGCACTCACATTATCTCATTTATGTTTTGGGATTGTACCATACAATCTCAATTTGTAAGCAACCTGTTCCCTCCATACTTTATGCAACACAATTCAGTTGACTTTATGTAACATATGTTAGCAGGTTCAAAGAAGCCTGAAGGAGAATAGATACAAATTGCTTCCTACTGTATTTCCTCCTGCTTGACACTTGGGCAGTTTTATGTTGGCAGTAAAATCTCCCTCTTTTCTGAAATGGAGAATCTCTCAGGAACCAACAAGGCATGTATGTTCTTGCATCTTCCTTTTGTGGAATTCAAATATTGACACATTCTCTTTTAAATATTTAAGATGCCTGGTAAAAAGCCAGATGGTATTACTCAAATCCCTTAAATCAATGTTTAAAGATATTTTAATCTTGTCTTTCAAACGGCACACCGAGAGTGTAGCCTGTAAGAATGGCTGCCAAGACCTAGTGTAGATATGAGTTGTAGAGTAAAAAAATCTTTTTTCGACAACAGGTTGATTCTTTCTTGATGCTGATTCACAACGGAGCTATCAGTTTAGTCTCTTTCATTACTTAACTTATATGACTTATAAAACTATCCTGATGTCAGCTCATGATTATGCTTGAATTTACCTGATTTATTACCTGATAGAGAATCATAGGAATTCAGTACTGTAAAAGACTTAAGAAATCTCTGGCTTATCGCAGACCTCAAAACCGGAGGCCCAAAGGGATCCAATAACTTCCCTGAAATTTTTTGAGATGGTAAGTGACTGAGCCAGAATGGGACCGAATTTTCCTGACTCGAACCGAAAACCAAACCTGTGGCAGTCAAGTAGATTCTGACTCATAGACCCAGTCCCGGTGATTTCCCTTCCACCAACCTGGCTCAGCTTCAACACTCCCTCTGAGAAAAGACAGTTTAGTTTTTCCTCATGCCAGACAGGCTGAGGTTTACCTGCTGAAGCTGCGGCTGATCTCCCCCGTGCCCGCCTCAGGGTGGATTCCTTAGCTGTGGACTAGTTAGGAAAGAGGAACTACTCCCCCCTCCCACCCAATGTAACTATCAGTAGGTACTGATAGTTTATTTCAAAAGCATTTACCACAGCTGTTTTCATCATTATTATGGGATTAACTTTTCATAGCACTTTCCATGTGCTTCCCTATCCTCTTTGCATCTTTGAGTGGCAAACTCCCATACTACTGGTGAGGACCTTGAGGTCTGGTCTGTCATTTGCTTGAGGCCACATTAGTAGGTATAAGTAGGTAGTAAATATAACCTCTGATTAGATCTCGGGTCTTTTAGTTCCTCTCCTTTACCCATTTATTTATATTAAAACTTTCATTACTGAGATGACAAATACAGTAATTCTGTAGTTGTGAGCCAGGAATATAGGTCTGTGATTTATGCTGAAAAAAAATCTTAGCTGATTTGATTCCTGCTAAGCAAGTCTCTCTGGCCACTGACTGTCAAAAGGCCTCACTCCAGTGACAGCTCACGACTGGGCTCCTCGGGGGCCGGAGAGCAGTCCTGTTTGGAAGGCTGTCACTGCTGGTGACCCATGTGGCCCAGACAGTTCCAGGCTCCATCGTGGTCCTGACCCCAGTGCACTTCAGTTCCACTTAAGGAAGAGTCAGGCCACACTAGTGCTCGTCCTTTAATTCCCAGAGGGCATTAGTGTGGCAACACGGGAAATCGCCACTGAAACACCTGCCTCAGATTTTCTCGTGTGCGTTTTCCAAATCCCCAAATCTGTGGGTTTCCAGAAGTTTCTCTTAAGAGCCCAGGGGCTTGTTCTAAAGGTTACAAAGGGCCAGTTGAGCCGATTTCCTTAGGGCGTGACCTCTCCTTTGGGAGGATTCTGCACCCACAAATCATGGATGGAACAAGGAAGTATTTTTATCCCTGTGTCCCGCATTCCCTTTCTTCTTCTGAGTAGTCTTCCAAGGGCTCCAGGATTACCCCCTCTTGCCTGCTCCTCGCCTCAAGTGTAAACAGATCATAAATTCTGCAGTAAAGCAGTGCAAAGGTTTTAAAGACTGTGTTTACAACCGGGCTTGATCTCGAAAAACTGAACTTTACTCAAGATAGAGAAAAGTCCGAGGGAGAAATAAAAGAGAGAGAGAGAGAGAGAGAGAGATCTTGCCTTGCATAAATCTCCCTTTTCACCTTGTCGTCCCCCAGTGGGAGAGGAACACATTCCTGTATTCAGGACCCGGAGCTCTCATCTATGGACATCTGCAATACAAGCTAATAGCAGTTGGGTATTTGTACGGGAGTACTGCCCACAAGACCCATTCCTCATGATGAACGACCAGTTAAGTGTCTCAGAGCTACAGGATGGCTTATGTGGATAGGAGGGGGTATTCTGAGCTTCAAACAATTTTGTCCTTCCAATACTGTGTGATCCCACTTATATGAAATATCTAGAATATGTAAGATTATAGAGACCAAAGTTTATTAATGATTACCAAGGGCAGATGAGAAGTGGGGGGAAGGACAGACCCATTGCTTAGGAGATACTTAGCTTCAGCTAAGGATGATGGAAAAATCTGGAAAGGATAGTGGTGATGGTTGAACAAGATGATGAATGTAATGAATATCACGGAATTGTACATGTAAAAAATGTTGAAATGGCGATTGTTTTGTTGCATATATATTTACTAAATAATCCAAAAGTAAAAATAAAAACAAAAATATTTTTGTTCTTTCAAGAAGTCTGTCCATGGACTCAGGGGGCCTCTAGGACCAACCATGGCTCCTGAGAGCCTGTACTCTGAGGGCTCGAGACTGTCATAGGGAACCTGAACTGGAAACCACAAAGCAGAAATGCGGGTGCAGAATTGCCATCAGAGGTGGCCCTTCTGTCTGGTCCACTTTCTAAAACCTCCAAAAGCCTGCTTTGCCCACTTCTACTCTTGGCAACAGATCTTCATTGAGACAGGCAGGTAGAGGCTATTCGCTGTTCTTGGAAAGAATGAAGGGCTTAACCTGGGAATCTGGGGGTGGTGCAGCCATTTAGCCTCCTTGGGGAGGCGCCATCAATTTTAAAAAATTAAGAAGGTTCCTCGTGACCATTTCAATCTCTGTCTTGGCGAGAGGATCTGAAATAACATTTACCTTTCCCTTTGTTTTCAATTAGCAGCAAGCAACAATGCAAGCTGGGTCTTGTGACCTCCCCCCACCCCAGACGTCCCCCGCATTAATCCCAGCTGGCCGCATCCCAGTGATCACTCTGGCACCCCCGCTGCACCCAGCACCACACAGCTGTGGTCAGTTATATGCCTCGTTTAGGTTCTGTTTGCCTTTACTTCCCACGAGTGTTTGTCTTGTCTCCTGCTTTTGACTGCAGAAGTTTACGATTACACGAGTCTCGGAACAGACAGAGTAACACCTAGTAGCATGGTGAAAGCACAGGGACTGACTTTGTCTTATCACTGACTGAGAGCAGAGTCTAGAAATCTCTCTCAGCTCGAAAAACGGGTGGGCTGGCACAAGAGTTTGCAATGTGCAAGGCACTGGACTGAGGACAGTGGCCCAGCCAAGAGGTAGATTTGTCGCTCTCTGTCAGCTCCTGCCAGACTACCAGTAATAAGGATAATGATAATCATGTCCTTTTATCTGGACAATTGTCATTTTTCAATTTTAGATAAAGTTCTAAAGGAACTTTGTTATCTTTATTACACTTACCTTAAAGGTGCACCTATTATAAAAACACACATTTAAGATGAGTCCCCCAGTTCTTGCTTCTAACCTCATCCCCTCATCTGTAGACATTCTGGTCCTACCACCGGCTACGCACCTGTGGGTGACAAAGATGGGTCCCTGCCTTGGAGGGGCTCACAGCCAAGAAAACTGACAAAGTTAATACTGGTCAATACGGAAACCCTACCACAGGGCCAGCAAATGTCAGAAACAGACATTTTATTTGAAATGTAGTAAATTTCAGGGTGTAATAAGTAGAGGGGCTGTGACTGATGAACGCTTGTTCCAGAAGTGGAGGGCGGTAATTTTGCTGTGCCCTTTCTGCCAAGCACAGGATGAATAAATAACATTCAGCAAGCCACAGATTTGTTTAAACAGTAGGAGTCTTGCTGGGTATCAGACTCATAAATGTGCCTGAGGTCCGTTTTACACCATTCTCTGTATATAAGAATCCTGATCCCTCGATGCAGCAGTGAAGGCAGAGGGACTGACTCGTTGCCAACAGTTTTTGGATTGCTTTATTTCCTTTATCACAACGTGTCAAGTGACAAACTCAGGAGGACTGAAAGGTAAGCTTTCCGTAGTCAAAAGTTCACGAATGCACAATGTAAATCCAAAGTAATAGAATAGTATACTTTCCTTCAACTTACCCCATGTGGTCTGCTCCTAGATAAATCTACATGTCGTCTGTAAATGATCTCGCCCAGTCTTCACAGCAACCTGTGGGATATGTGTGATTATTCCCATTTCAAACATGAGAAAACTGAGGCTTAGTAGGTAGCTAATGTTCCCAATATCACAAAGCTTCTAAGTGCTGCAGCCAGCGTCCATATCCTGGTCCCTCTGACAGTAAAGCGCATGCTCCTTCTGCTGTTGTTGGGTGCCTTGGAGTCGTTTCTGGCTCATAGCAACCATAGGGCAGAGTAGGGCAGAGCAGAAGTGCCCCACAGGGTTTCCAAGGAGCAGCTGGTGAATTCAAACTGCTGACCTTTTGTTTAACAGCCGAGCTCTTAACCACTTCGCCACCAGGGCTCCTATGCTTCTTCTACTGCACTGTAATTAATACATAGCCTAGGGTTTGGAATGAGAGGAAACCAGTTGGAATTATATTTTAGATACTTAAAAAATTTATTTATTTCAAAAAGTGACAAGGGGGAGAAAATCATAAATTCCTTTATTCTCTTCATCCCCTATTTCCTTAATTTTTTTTATTCTAATTCCTCTCTTGGCCACCTCAAATCCTGCCTAGATCCCATTTTTTAAAAAATTGTGGTTAAGTATATATATAACAATTTTTTAATTGTGGTTAAATATATATATAACAATTTTTTAATTGTGGTAAGTATATATATATATATATATAAAACAAAACATTTGCTATTTCAGCATTTTTTTACATGTACAGTTCAATAACATTAATTTTATATTTACCATGTTGTGCAAGCATTGCCAATCTCCGTTTCCATATTTTTCCATCACCCTTAACAGAAGCTCGGGGTCCCCTAAGCAATGACTTCCCCCCTCCCTCTTGCCCCTGGTAACCACTAATAAACTTTGATCTCTTACATTTGTCATTTGGATCCCGTTTTTACTGAAATAATTTTAAACTTGCCAAATGTGTAGGAACAGTACAAAAAAATCTCGTATCCCTTTCACCCAGATTCTCAAATTGTTAATATTTTTATTTGTGTTCTCTCTATTATCTTTGTCTCACTCCATATATATATGTACTTGAATTATACAGATATAATTAATATACGGTCTTCTCCTCAACTATCTGAGAGCAAGTTGTAACTGGGCTGCTCCATCGCCCCTAGTTATTCCCATGTGTATATCCCCAAAACAAGGACGCTTTCCTACATAACCGTGACAATACCATTCAGATTTGGAATTCACTTTCATATATTATCATCTCATGCAAAGAGCCTACTCACATATATAAATTCTCATCTGTCCTATTTGGGAGGGCAGAGGGAAAGAAGAAGGTAAAACTCACGTGTACCCAGGCAAAAAGTGAAAGTTACATCGTTTGTAAAGTTTAAATTAGGTCAACCATGGTTACCTCAGACCTATTTTATACTTATTACTTTTTAGATATGTGTGAGACAGATGATAGAAATCTTTGATCTTAAAATAAAACTTTTAACACCTCCCCTCCGTTATCTCAGATTATAGTAAAATAGGTTCTTTTACTTTGCCACCCGCTTAGAACTTTCTAATTATTTTGAGGGTTTTTCCCACTGAGAGCAAATCATTAAACAGTTTAGAGCATGTGCGATCATCAAAGTCCTGGGGTCGGCATAGGAGGGACACAAAGAGTCCTGAACAATGGTTAAACACGCATACAATGGAGTCCCTGGGTGGTGCGAATGGTTAACGTGCTCAGCTGCTAACCAAAAGATTGTCTGAGTCCACCCAGAAACACCTCAGAAGAAAGGAGTGGCGGCCTACTTCCAAAAAATCAGTCCTTGAAAACCCTATGGAGCACAGTTCTACCCTGACAAACGTGGGGTCACCATGTGTCAGAGTTGACTTGTAGGTAGTATGGACACAACAGAGGAATCAGACCCGGTCACTGCTGTGTGACCTTGAGGAAATTACTTCACTTTTCAGAGTTCTGTTTCCTAATGTAATAAAAAGACTATTATGCAGTGTTCGGAGAATGAAAAAAGTCATTAGTTTCCTAGGCTGCCGTACTAAAATACCACACACAAAAAAACAAAACTAAAACCCATTGCTGTTGAGTCAATTCCAACACATAGCGACGCTATAGGACAGAGCAGAACTGCCCCATAGAGTTTCCAAGGAGCACCTGGTGGATTTGAACTGCTGACCTTTGTGGCTAGCAGCAGTAGCACTTAACCACTACACTACCAGGGTTTCCCACAAAATACCACAAAGTGGGTGGCTGTGGCTTTAAATGACAGAAATTTATTCTCTCACAGTTCTGGAGGCTAGTAGTCTGAATTTAGAGAGTCCAGAGAGCCTTGTTCACTCTGAGGGCTCTAGGGGAAGATCCTTTTTTGTCTCTCTCAGCTTCTGATGGCCCCAGGCATTCCTTGGCTTGCGGCTGCAGCATAATTTAGTCTCAGATAGTCATTTTCCCTCTGTCTCTCCTGTCTCTTCTCCTCTTCTATAAGGACACCACTCAGATTGCATTAGGACCCACCCTACTCTGGTATGACCTCATGGCAACTTAACTGATAACACCTTCAAAGACCCTGCTTCCAAAGAAGGTCACAGTCACAGATACCAGGGGGACACAACTTAATCCATACCAGGCATGGACCTCTTAACACAGGCTTGGCCCACTAAGTGGTAGTTATGATTATGAATAAAGTGTAATACCTGGTCCTTGATTCAGGTTACTCACAGTCCAGTTTGGTCAATGAGCTATAAGTACCTGAGGAGTCAAATCACCGTTCTGTTAGCGTACACCTCCTAGTATCCCACTATTCCCAAGGCGCAAAGGAATGTGAGTATTTTAAGAAATCAAAAACCAAAAAACAACATATCTTGCTTCATTGTGTGCCAAGGACATTCCCCCAGCACCCACCTCGCCTGTCTCAGGTCAAGTTCCCCAGAGGCAGACCTCAGGGAAGGACTCGTGTACATGTGATTTATTAAGGACAGGTCCTGAGGAGACAGGTAAGGGAATAGGAGATGCAGAACAGGGAAGGGTAGGCCACCAAACAGGGGTTCGATTTCATGATAAGCCCCCAGAGGAAAGCGTCAGCCAGCTCTGCAGAAGAGTCCTGGAATGTAATTATGCCTCCGAAGGACCTCAGCACCTGTGGGCCATTGGACGTGCTGCCCTGGGGCAAGAGTTCCCGGCTCATGGGCTCTCTGCTCTTTGGGCAAAGTGGCCCCGATAGCCCGAGGGCAGATCGAAAGGGAAGGGACGTGGGTGGAGCACCAGCATGTCTGCCACCTGGCCTCCTCCCCGAGCTCAGGGTTAGAGAGCACCGGCTAGGCCTGAGGTGAGCCAGGGCCGTCGGAGCTGCCGGCACTCATCTCTACAGGTGTCCCCCATACAGGTGTACAGTGAAAAGGCCCTGGTGTCTTTGACCTGGTTTCCCTCCTTTCTCCCAGGCTATGCTGCCCAACACGACTTCTCACTTCTCTCAAGCCCCAAGTCCTCCTTGTTCTAATTACAACCAATGGATCCAAGAGTCCTGTAAATCACAACGCACAAGAAAAGTCATAAGTCGCAGGATGGTGCACCATGTATTCCCAAATAAGCACTCAGTATGACAGAAGGACTGACAGTGCAACAGAAGCGAGCACTGTCCAGGTGGTGTGGCGAGTACAATAAGAAAGTTGCTGAGCTTTAGGCTGGGTTTGAGTGCAGGCTTCAGATTGGTAGATGAGAGGGTAAGATCTTCAGGAAATTGGAGTGATAGGGGCAGAAGTGCAAGGTATTTGGGGTGAACCATGGATTACCCAATTTGTCAGTGGTACCCAGTGTGGAAAGTAGGGAGAAGCCATTAGAGGCAAGGAGGCTAGTGGAGAGGTTGGGCAGCAGCCCGACTCCCAAGAGCCTGGGCCAGGGTGGGCACAGTGGAAACAGAAAGGTCATTATTCTGGAACTCATGAAAATTTTGGCCAGTTTTAGGGAAATTTTAGAGCAACAATTCTAGAGGCTTTCATTTTTGACAACTTCTAATTTCCTTGATTCATACATCATACATTCCACATTCTGATCATTAATGGATGTCAGAAATGAAATGGAACGACTGAAAATCAATATCCTAGGCATTAGTGAGCTGAAGTGGACTGGTGTTGGCCATTTTGAATCGGGCAATCATATGGTCTACTATGCCAGGAATGACAAATTGAAGAGGAACAGCATCACAAGCATTGTCAAAAAGAACATTTCAATATCTATCCTGAAATATAACGCTATCAGTGATAGGATAATATCCATATGCCTACAAGGAAGACCAGTTAATACGACTCTTATTCAAATTTATGCACCAACCACTAATGCCAAAGATGAAGAAATTGACAATTATTACCAACTTCTGCAGTATAAAATTAAAACAAGTCAATGAGAGCCAAAGTACGACCTTGAGTATATCCCATCTGAATTTGAGAGCATCTCAAGAATAGATTTGACACATTGAGCACCAATGACTGAAGATCAGATGAGTTGTGGGATGACATCAAGGACATCATACATGAAGAAAGCAAAAGGTCATTAAAAAGACAGGAAAAAATAAAAAGACCAAAATGGATGTCAGAAGGAACTCTGAAACTTGCTCTTAAACCTAGAGTAGCTAAATCGGAAGAAAGAAATGAACAAAAGTAAAAGGGCTGAACAGAAGATTTCAAAGGGCAGCTCGAAAAGACGAAGTAAAGTATTATAATGAAATGTGCAAAGACCTGGAGTTAGAAAACCAAAAAGGAAGAACACGCTCGGCAGTTCTAAGCTTAAAAGACTGAAGAAAAATTTCAAGCCTCGAGTTGCAGTACTGAAGGATTCTATGGGCAAAATATTTAATGACACAGGAAGCATCTGAAGAAGATGGAAGGAATACACACAGTCACTGTACCAAAAAGAATTGGTCGAGTTCAACCATTTCAGGAGGTAGCATACGATCAAGAACTGATGGTATTGAAGGAAGAAGTCCAAGCTGCATTGAAGGCACTGGCGAAAAACAAGGCTCCAGGAACTGATGGAATACCTTACAACTGGACCAATATGCAACATCATGATAAACAGAGAAAAGATTGAAGTTGTCAAGGATTTCATTTCACTTGGGTCCACAATCAACGCCTATGGAAGCAGCAGTCAAGAAATCAAATGACGTGTTGCATTGGTCAAATCTTCTGCAAAATACCTCTTTAAAGTGTTGAAAAGCAAAGATGTTACCTTGAGGATTAAGGTGGTCCTGACTAGAGCCATGTTATTTTCAGTTGCCTCATATGAATGCAAAAAAGCTGGACAATGAATAAGGAAGACCGAAGGAGAATTGGTGCCTTTGAATTATGGTGTTGGCAAAGAATATTGAACATACCATGGACTGCCAGAAGAATGAACAAATCTGTCTTGGAAGAAGTACAGCCAGAATGCTCCTTAGAAGCGAGGATGGGGAGACTTCATCTCATGTACTTTGGACATGTTATCAGGAGGGACCAGTCCTTGGAGAAGGACAACATGCTTGATAAAGTAGAGGGCCATCGAAAAAGAGGAAGACCCTCCATAAGAGAGACTGACGCAGTGGCTGCAACAGTGGGCTCAAATATAGCAACAATTATGAGAATGGCACAGGACCAGGCAGTACATAGGGTCGCTATGAGTCAGGACTGACTTGACAGCACCTGACAACAACATCCTAGAAGCTGGAGTCCCTGACTGGTGCAAACAGTCAATGCAGTTGGCTGCTAACTGAAAGGTTGAAGGCTTGAGTCCACCCAGAGATGTGTCAGAAAAAAAGCCTGGAGACGTACTTCTGAAAAATCAGCCGTTAAACCAAATGGAGCACAGTTCTACTCTGACATATGTGGGGTCACCATGAGTCGTCTTCATGGCAACTGTTTTTTTTTTTTTTTTTTAATTTTAGAGTACATGTTAAGCATCTAGACAAACTGTAGATTTATACACACAATTGGGAATGCAGTGACTTTGTCTATAGGAAGGGAATTTTGACTGAATGTACTCTGCCTACTCTCTGTGGTTTGAAGAAGGAAGAATTAAAAATGAACATTCCATCAAACTGAATTACTCTGGTTTAAAAAAGCAGGATTTCATGTCTGTGAGCCTGGCTCATTTAGGAGACGAAGGGGTGTGTGAGTTGCCAGTCGCTTCGCAGGGCCTCGCACATAGCAGGTACTCGATAAACAATCCTTGGATGATTAGAAGAATTTACGTAGAGCAAATATTGTGGTAGTTTGGTTTCAGTCCTGTCTCAGTATTTATAGTTTCATGGAGGGTGGGGCCTCTAGGCTGGGTGTCAAAAGGGTGATGACTATGGAGAGAATAGGAGAGGAGATGTGTTCTGGTTTTGTGAGGGGGTGTTTTTGTGGGTGCCTGGGAGCACTAGCTCCCAAGAAAACACAATGTTCTAGAATGCAAATCGTAAGGATAGGTGTGAAGAAAGAAAACCAGTTGGTTTTCCCAGTTCTTTTAGGCTTTTTATCCTGCTATTGACATAGTCTAGTCTAATAATGAAGTTCTATATATTTTAAATTAAAACAACTGATTAAAATTTGACCAGGTAATATGTGCATATAGTCCAAAATATGAAATATGCAAAACATGTACCATATTAAGGAAGCTTCCTTACTGACCTGATCTTTAGCCACCCACTTCCCTGTCCCAGAGGGAACCACTGTTATCAATTCCACATATACCCTTTTAGAGACTTTCTATACACTTGCGTGTAAATTTTCCACACAAATGGTTGCATACTATATACAATATTTTGTTTCTTGCTTTTTTTCCTAATACATTATAGAGCTGTCTCATTCTTTCGTTTATGCTTTTGCTTGCCAAAGAATCCCACGTTATAAAGCCTTTAAACAGTACAGAAATACACAGAAGAAAAAGTAAAAGATCCTTCACCCTTTCCCTCCCACAACTATACTTGCCATTTGTTCATTCACTCACTCACTGACTCATTTGTTTATTTACTAAATTCCCAAAGCCTATCATGCGCTGTGCATCACTCTAAATTCTTGGCTAATTTAAACCTGGCTTTTTTTTTTTTTTTTTTTTAAACACAGGACTATTTGGCAAACAGACAAAGATTTGTTTAATAGATGAGAACGTTAAAGGTCTTCTAAACTCTTCCTTCCCTTCTTCAAACCTGGACCATTCATAAGCAATTCCAATCAACTGAGAGGACATAAAGCTCTCAAGAGAAGAACATATCAAATGCCTCTGAGTCCCCTGGTTCAATCATCCAGCTGTCCTCTGCCATGCAGTTCCACCCAAACCCAGCCTCTCTGCCTTACCTATGAGTAAGTTTGGCAGTGGCTGGGAAGCCAGTAGATTGTGTTCCAAGTGCCAGATGAGTAGGAGAGAGGTCTCATCTCCAGCCTGCTGGTAGGTAAGTATTAGTCACACAGGAGCACAAACAAGTCTCAAAACCGCATTTTGCCAGCTGTGGCCAGTGGTAGTCCATGGTTGGCTGCATACAGACACCTCTGTGCTACATTGAGAAAGAGTTCCCACTTGTTGTGGCAACAAAGCCAGCTGCTGGAAATTAGACAGTAAAGATCAGAGGACTAGGGGGTGGCCGTGGGACTGAATGGGGAGGCTGAGCCACTCCCTGCAAAAACAATTCCTTGTAGCTCTCCTTCCAATGGGAGTTGACACCAGAGAAGGAGGTGGGCCAAAGTAAAGGAAGGCAGCTCTCCTGGCCACTTTTTCAATGAAAAGAGAGGACCATTGATGAGGGCTGGTCCTGGTAATAGAAATAGGGGCCCTAATGGGAGAGGATGGGATGAGGAAGAAGAGCAATTGCAAGTATCAAAATGCCCTAGAGTATTTTCTTTTGCATGTAAGATGGAAGAGGAGTCTCTAACACCTTGGGTCCAGCACTCACCTCAGAAGAAAACGAGATCATAACTACTACTCACCAGGAGCCTGGGCCTCTGGGGCGAGATAGTTAATTTCTACTGACCTTCAAAGAATAAATTACAGGTATTCCTTTCCTTGCTTTGGGCGTTTACCTTGCAAGTCTTGTCCACGATTCTCACATATTTCATTCATTCACTGACTTACTGATTTAATAATTCATTAAACCAAAACCAGCCAAACCCACTGCTGTTGAGTCGATTCTGACTCATAGCAACCCCATAGGGTTTCCGAGGCTGTAAATCTCTATGGGAGCAAACTGCCATATCTTTTTCCCTCGAACTGCCGACCTTTGAGTTAGAAGTCGATCACTTTAACCACTGCACCACCAGGGCTCCTGTAATAATCCTTTAAGTAAACATTTATTTAGTGCTTATCCTGGTGGCCTAGTGGTCAAGTGCTAAAGCTGCTAACCAAAAGGTTGGCAGTTCAAATCCACCAGACACTCCTTGGAAAAACCATTTAGGGCAGTTGTACTCTGTCCTATAGGGTTGCTATGAGTCAGAATCGACTTGATGGCAACGGCTTTGGTTTTTGGGTGGGCGAGGCTAAGCTCTCTATATAGAGACAAAGTTTCTATATACCTTATTTTATCAACCTCTCACAATAATTGCTCTAGAATGAAGTTTTGTTGGAGTAGGGACTTTGTCTGTTCTGTTCAATGCTTTGTCTTCAGTACCTAAAATTGTGCACAGCACGTAAATATTTGTTAAAAAATTCTAATGAGTATTTACTATATTATTATTATTACTAGGCCCATTTTACAGATGATGAAACTGAGCCTTTGACAGGTTCACGAATTTGCTTAAGCTTTCAGAGCTCATAAGAGGCAGAGTTAGAATTTAATTTCTTCTGCCTCCAAAGCCCAGAGACTACCTTCATCTTCTCAAAGTGCTTGCAGTTTAGGAAAGGAGAAACCGTGTGTTCAAAAGCCCTCACACAAGGCAGAAGGAAATGAGGTCTTTAGTAGTTTTTGAGAAAGGTGTTGTGAGATCTCAAGGGAAAGACAATAGTTTTAATTGGCGAGTCCTGGGAGGACCTCAAGGAGGATGTGGCATTTGAACCTGAACCTTGAGGGATGAACTTTTACATTTGGTCTCAGATGTTTAACATGGGTAAAACAAGGTTGGAGCAAGCCCAGACTTAATGGGGGAAAAAAAAAAAAAAATGCAGCCCTTGTTTCAGATTGCCCTACTGATATAGTTCTTCAACTTAAATTTCTGCCTGAAAATATTCAGTACCTGGTTGTACGTGGCATCCTCTGTGTCTGCGGGTTTGGTTAAAAACATGTCCTCATAGTCTGCTTTCTAAAAGATATCCTAAATTGCTGCTCATAGCTTGCTAAATCACAGAGCTTGGAGCTCCTTTACAGAAGTCACTATTTTTATAGGCAGATACTGCCACTATTTTTATAGGCAGATACTGCCTATAAAAATTCCCATCCATTACTAATGGTGGAAAATTATTCCAACAGTGTACTTCCTCCCTCACCTCCAACCAATCCCATCCTTAATAATTGGAAGGAGAGAGTGAATATTCTTTGCTTTTGATCAAGACATGTCTCCTGCCAGGAGCAGGGAAGGATGTGTAGGAGTGACTGTCTCCGACAGTAACAATAGCAAGAGCAATGAGTAAAAGTTTGCAACAGGATCTTGGGCAACTAAGTTACCCTGACAATTTATACATGTTTACAGTGTGAATATTTTTTTTCTCCAGCTAACAATGGTTTCCAAATGCCTTCCTTCCCTAGGTCCCCTCCCTAACATGTTTAATGGTCTTGTTTGAACTATAGAGGAACGGTTTTCAAAATCAAGAGGTTTTTTTCCCTACTTGTTTTTGGCAGTGCATAATGCTAACTGGGGCCCTTAGCCTTTGGTAATGGGAGGGCAATGCACTCTCGGTCACTGGTTTCTGGATTTCTTGGCTCAGAGTGTCACGTGGCCTTCTGCAGCCAATGGCAGGGCTAATGAAGCTGCTGCTTTTCCAAGTGATTGCAGGAAACCTTTTCTTCAACTTCCCTCCTCTGTCTCAGCGCTAGTGCAATTGGAGTGATGGTCCCCATGTTTAAGAAACAGACTGTGGCTTCAACAACAATCGACTTACTTCCTACACATCCCTCTGTGCCACCTCTTGGTGATTTAAAAGAGGAAACAAGATTTCCTCCTCTAGTGCGGGTCAGCCCAGCCTTAGTTATGTGGCTGCAGGAAGTTTCTCTTGCCCTCCTCACCCCATCCACATCCTGGCAACTGGAGGATGAGCAGGAAGTGGAGAGTGTCAGGGCCGAGTCTTCCGAGCTCACAGTTGGCCCTGGGCTGCATGGGCCTTTAGGAAAACAATATAAAAGTTTCCAAATGGCCCCGTTAATGGCTCTCCAGAAAGACTATAAACAGTTGTGTTTGAAATTGTTATTCAAGAAGCTGCTTTTTTTTTTTTTTTTTTTTGCTAAAATTAAAAAAACAAAACAAAACTCAAGGTTGAGAGTTGCTCTCAGTAACTCTCTGCCTAGTTGTTTTGAATACCTTTGACAGTGGACAGGACAGGCCTCTGGCAGGCCTCTTCTACCAGGGAGTAGCCCATGGCAGCCCCTCTGCTCAGGATCAGGAAAACTGGTTTGCCCAAACTAATGCTTTAAATTCGAGAAAACCCCTCCCCCAGTATACCAGGCGCTGACTGCCAGCTCGTTTGGTGCCTTTGGGACACCCCACATCACTGTTTCAGACCTCAGCATCCTCATTTGTAAAATGAAGAGGGAGACTGGACTCATTAAATGATCCAGTTCTAATGTTCTCTGAGTCAGTGAGCCTCCGACCAGACCCATACACAGACCCTTCTGGATTTTGGTGGGGCAGTGACCCTCAGGTGGGCCTTGAACCCCCTCCAGAGACTACTTCTTAAGTCTTCCGTCCGCCTTCCTCTTCCTCACGTGGAGGCTTCTTGCTGGGGCTGACCCTTCGAGGTGCTCTTCAGAAACCCCCAGTTTTTTGATGAAAAGGCGTGGACGGCAGATTGAGCACAGTCTTTCAGAGTCTTTATCAAGGTAATTCTTTTCCATTTTAGCCCTAGAACTACAAACTGGGCCCAATGCAGCCCTTGTTTCAGATTGCCCTGCTGGTAAAAACTTGGCTTTTTAAACAACTTCTATTTAAGCACTGTTGTCCTTACCACAGGAGCCTGGGTGGCGCAAGTGGTTCACACCCAGCTGCTAACCTAAAGGTTGATAGTTCTAACCCACCCAGTGGCACCAAGGAAGAAAGGCCTGGTGCTCTGCTTTTGTAATGATTACAGTCAAGAAAACCCTGTGGAACAGTCCTACTCTGTAACACATAGGATTGCTATGGGTTGGAATCCACTTGACAGCAATGGATTTGTTTTTTGGTCCTTTCTGCGTCCAGATACAGCACAAAGAAGCCCAGTTGGAAAATAATCTGGGCTACTTCTCCATACTCTCCTCCCACCTTCCTTCACTATTTTTCTTTAGCTGTGTCAAGGTAGTAATACAAAAAATGAGTTCTGTTTTGGTAGCAAGTTGGCATTTACCAAAAGTAACATTTTCCCTAACTTATTTCCAGCCCATCAACTGCCTCGGAATGCAAATCATTTTGAAAAGCAGACTAGTACTTAGGCACTTCCCAGCTCCTGAGATAGGAGACCTAGGGACAAGGACCTGTGACTATGGGAGATGGCACTTAGAAACGCCAGGTGAGACACGAAAACCCGACTCCTATGTTCCAAGTTAAAGGCGAGGATACCTGACAGAGTTAGGTGTTCATTACTTAGAAAAATAATGGATCACAAACAGAGAGAATGTATCAAAATGAAACTGAAGCTGATCTTCTGGGAGTTATTTATCTTTCTCACTTGCCAGTATACCAGAAAGACCAAACTTGTTGCCGTTGAGTTGATTCCGACTCATAGCAACCCTACAGAGATCCTATAGGACAGAGTAGAACTGTCCCATAAGGTTTCCAAGGAGCATCTGTGAACTTGAACTGCCGACTTTTTGGTTAGCCGCCAAGCTCTTAACCACTGCGCCACCAGGACTCCACTTGCTAGCATAGTATAGTGAAGCCTTTTGTTCCTTGCTTTAAATGAAATAGTCAATGTGAAGTGCCCACCTTCGTGTCTGGGACAACATGGGTATCAATTTACCACGAGCATCCTTCCGTAGTCCCTCTGCTTTACATTCATACAGAGGGCAGATGCTGCTGTAATCCGAAAGGGCTGGGAGAGCGCAGGGAAGGAGGGAAGGAGACTCATATCTGCTGCTTGAGATCCTGCCACTCACCAGAGCATAATGCACAGATGAAATAGTCAGGTCTCAGTGGATGCCTAGGAGAAGGGGCAGCCTAAGTGCCGTGTCTGAAGGACAGCAGACTGACCTGCCTGCTTTACCCTGCTGGCCTGAAAACATTACAGTTGTACATACGTGAGTCCTGGGGGGGGTGGTGGAAAGGGGTGGGAGATGGGGTGTCCTGTTGATGACGTTGAGTCCTTGATGGGATGTAAGTTTGAGGGACACTTGGTCAGATTTTTTTAAAGTAGATCTAGCGTTTGAGAGGAAGATGGAGGGGAGGGAGGCAAGACTAGAGAAGGAAGTCGAGGGGTTTTTGCAATGGTCCAGGAAATAGTTAATCCATTTTTTATGGGGTTTTCCTTCTTCCGCCTTCTGCGTTTCCCTCTTTCAGAGTTTTGAGGCAAATGACAGAAGGGCTATTTGCCATCCCCCCCCCCCCCCCCGCCTCCTGCTCCTCCTTTTCTTCTGTTTTTCAGATTTTATTTTGAAAGAATTACAGACTCACAAGCAGTTGCAAACGCAGTGCAGCGCTTCACTTAACCGTCCACCAGCGTCCCTCAGTGGTGTCCCCTTACATAGCTGCAGTACAATATCCCAACCAGGAACCTGACATTGGTACGTTACTGTTAGCCAGACTATACGCTTTATTCAGGTTTCACCAGTTTTTCCATGTACTTGTGTGTGAGTGTGTGCATGCAGTTTTATTACATGTGCAGATTTCTGTGTTATTGCTGTTGTTAGCGGCCATCCAGTTGGTCCCCGGCTCATGGCAACCCCACGTAGAAGAGAAGAAAATGCTGCCTGGCCCTGTGCCATCCCCATGATTGGTTGATTCCTGTGACCACCACCGTAATCAAGATACAGAACTGTGCCATCACCGCCAAGCAACTGCCTCACGCTACCCTTTACGGTTGCACCTACTTCACCCGCTCCTGAATGAGCACAGCTAAGGCATGTATTCCGACTACCGCGGACTCTGAAAGAGAAAAAAAAACCCTCCTTGGCACATTTAAGCCCTTTGGTGTTGTCTTTCTCATTCTTTATAAAAACAAAAGACAAACCAAACCCATTGCTGTCGAGTTGATTCAGACTCATACCAACCCTACAGGACAGAGTAGAACTGCCTCACAGCATTTCCAAGGAGCAGCTGGTGGATTCGAACGGCTGACCTTTTGATTAGCAGCCAAGCTCTTAACCACTGCACCACCAGGGTTCCTTATTCTGTATAAACCAAAACAAAAAACAAAAAAACAAAAAAACAAAAAACAAAAAAAACCCAAACCCATTGCCATCGAATTGATTCTGACTTATAGCGACCTTATCTCTTGGAGAGGCAAGGAGGCGGTGGGTGCACCCTGTGCTTTGGGCCTGCTGTTATCCTGTGGGGGGATCTAGAGTCCTGCACAAGTACTCCTGAGTCCAGGAGGGATGATATTGTTGTCTGAGTAGTCCACCCCTCTTTAAAAGCACCTGTTTAATGAGATCCCTCAAATCCTCAGTAGAGGACAGAACGGAGGACTAATCAGAAATGATATTATGATTTTAAATATATAATAGACATGCATAAGAAATAAATGCTATGTAGTCCAATGCACATTTGTTTTATAGACTTTAAGTATCATTCTATTATTTCTTTAGAAAGGTCCATTCTCTCCCAAGCGATGTGTCATTTGTTCAAAAACAACGTTCATCTTCTGTCAATCAGTTGTGTATTCAAAGTTCATAAATATCTCTTAAATATGCAGACTGACCTCTCCATAGGTACATTTCTGAAATTTATTTACAAAAGATTTCAATATTCAATAGTAAGTGTAGTGAATCAAAGTGATTATAATTTTAGAGATGTTATAATAGCAGCTTAGATTTGGAATAGCCTTTTGATATCATCTGGTATAATTTGTTACTAACGTTAGGAATTACTGCTGCAAAGCTCCGATGTTTATGGACATCCAGGACTGGGAGATCCTGGGTTCACAGGGTGGCCCACCCCATGTTAGATAGCTTGAACCATTGGTTAAACTTCATTTTTTTTTAAAATATAAAATCCTCTATCATATGAATTTCACTTGCTGGTCAAAGTTTTGTCCTTTCGAACAACTCAGAGTGAAGTTGCTCCTTTACTACGTGTCATCTCGTTGGATATTTGAAAGCAGTGCCTGCGTTTCCTTTAAGCCTTCTCTTTCCTAGTATAAACACCTTCACTTCCTTTAACTGGTCTTTATAGGCTATCATTTCCCAGACCTTGCCATCCATGTCACTTCCTCAGGACATACTCTCCTTTACTCTTGTCACTCTTAATGTGTTATCACAGAAAGAAACAACAGCAACAGCAACGTTTGACTGACCTAAGTATATACACCACATTTTAGGATATTAAATACTTCAAACAATCTCTGGCTTGTGTCATGTAAAAATCTCTGCATTTAATTCTTCTGTACAATTTCTGAAAGAAAAGTCATATAAACACTTCATCCACCTACCAAAAACAAACACACTCATTGTCACTGAGTAAATTCCAACTCATGGTGACCCCATGTGTTACAGAGTAGAACTACTCCATTGGGTTTTCTTGGCTATAATCTTTACAGAAGCAGATCACCGGGCCTTTCTTCCGTGGCACCACTGGGTGGGTTTAAACTGCCAACCTTTAGGTTCCTAGTTGAGCGCAAATGAAGCCCTTAATCAAGGTTCAATTTTATTATTATTACTAATATAAAATAACTAATACTCTGTATTGAAAACCAACGAATGCGGGTGCACGTGTAATGCTTCGGGTGGAGAGGGCTGCAAAGTCGTACCTCAAGGCGGGTGACTAGGGAAGAGTGAAGGAACTGAGAACAATGAGGCACTTTCCCACAGCTTAGCTTCAGACAGGTCATAGTCAAACCTTCCCGGCCTCGGAGACACTTTGACTCTTTAAGGAGGCTTTGCCCTCTGAGGGTTAAGCTGTAAAACCAATTCATTATTAACATGCCTAGGCAACATCTTATTTCTCTGCATTCCTGAGATAAAGCCTAATTGGGCTTTTTTTTTTTTTTTTTTTTTTAAGAGAAAGTGCAGTAAAGTCTTGTCTGTGGGTTTCTAAAATAATATTTTAGGTATTAAAACAAATGTTTTCTTGTTTGATTAAGAAATAATGGTATCTGAAATCAGCTATTCCTGCTTGAAACTGCACTCGGTCATAGTCATAAATATAATTAATTTCCATATTTATATTTTAAATAAAACTTATAGAGAAGTTGCAAGAACAGTACAAAGATCTCCCGTAACTGCCTATCTCCCTGCCCAGATTTCCAACTGTTAATATTTCACTACATATGCTCTCTTGCCCTCTTTCTCTTCCTCCTTATCCATGTCTCACGTCTTACGTTTTTCTCATAATTTTTTATACTTTTTAAATGAAAGTCGTTCCATTATTTGAGCATTGTAAATGTGCATATTTTGTGTTCTATAAGATGAATTTGGTTTGGCCTGAATTTTATTCTGCTTGTTGATTTTGTTGGCTTTCTCTCTTTGAATCAATCTTTCTCCCGCTGGCTCACCCTCCCTCTCTAGTGGTATTGAGATTTCCTCCACCAGTTCCCCTGGGGCCCTCAGTCCAGAGCCAGGCCTCCTAACGTTTTTTCAGAGCGTTGGTCCTGCAGTGTTCTGGAGATATCACAGATCCAGTCACAGAGCTGGTGGGCAGCTTGGTTCAGTCCTGCTGGTGAATATATATCTGTGTTTCCCTGGGCCTTTCGCTTGCTAAAAGCTTTAGCCCTAGGCAGTGGTAGGCATCAGGTGATTTTTGTTTTCTTCCTTCTTTTCTCTATACTAGGCACTAGCGTAAGTTACCTTGCCTCAGCCTCTGTCTTGAACAGTGTGGAGTACAGCAGTTGAATTCTCTGCCCAGGCTGTCTTGCTTCTAGAACTGGAACTGTTGCTTCAGCCCTGCTCAGTCTTTTGCATTTCTGTTCCATTTCTGGTTGCAGTGATGTTTAATTTGCTTTTGAGCCAACACTGTGTCTTTTGACATTTTACCTTTATATCTTATCTGTCACTGCTTCATGCTTTAAGAAAAAAAGAAAAAAAAAAAAGCTACCCTCAAGTTGACTCTGACTTATGGTGACCCCACGTGTGTCAGAGTAGAACTGTGTTCCATAGAGTTTTCAATGGCTGATTAATGCTTGGGGCTTAGGGATCACATGAATTTATATAGAATGAGCTCTTATAGACTTCTTCAGGTATATCACGTAATAACCACTGCCCTAGACCCAGCTGCCAGGATCTCTCATCTAGACTTTTCTTGCAAGAGCTTTCCAACAGGCCTCCTTGGATTCATACGTATGACACCTACAATCCATTTTCCATTAAAAATGCACGTGAAAAAAATGACGTCCTTCCCCAACCTAAAACCCTCATGGTATCCCCTTGCTCTAAAGTTCAACAACTTTTAACATAGTTTACAAGGCCCTGCAAGAGCGGTTCCACCTCCCATTCCAGCTTTACCTTGGGCCTCTTGCCCCTGGCTCATGAATCTCTGCTTTCCAGCCATGTTAGTCTTTTAGCTCCTGGAACCAGTGGGCTCCTCCACACCTCATAGCCTTCACATAGGCTCTCCCCTTTGCTTGCAATCCTCGCTCCTGCTTTATATCTCAACCCTGTTTCCCACCTCTGCCCCCCCACATCCTCTTTACCCTCCAGATCTCAGCCCTTAGTCATGTCCTCGGGCAGACATTTCCTGATGCTTCCTCCCTGGTCCTCCCCATCCCAGGTTGGGTAATGTTCTGCTATACCCTTAAGGGACCCTATACTTTTCTTTTTCTTGTTGTGGTACTTACATATGTAACAAAACATTTGCCATTTCAACATTTTTTACACGTACAATTCCGTGACATTATTTACATTTATCGTGTTCATCTATCACAACTGTTTCCACGTTTTTCCATCACCCTTAACAGAAGCTCAGTGCCTCCCTAAACAATGAGTCCCCTATTCCGTCTCCCTCCCTCCCTCCCCTGGCAATCACTAATAAATTACCCTATACTTTTTGTACAAATAACATACTTATTGGTATAACTTATTCACATTTATTTATATGATCATTTCTTAGCGTCTGAGGATTTTGCTCACCATTATATCCCAGCACCTAGCATCATGTGGGGACTGTAACAGCTCAGCACAGATCTAATGAGTGGAAGAACAAGCTCCCTAAGGCCACTGTGGTCTGATGCCTGTATCGTCTTTGACCTTACCTCCTACTACCTTCCCCCTCGCTCACTCCCCTTCAGCCACATGGGCCTCCTTGCTTTCCTCAAACCCAACAGACATGCTTCTGCCTCAAAATCTTTGCAGTTTCTCTCCCTCTGCTGAAATGTGCTTTGCCAAGATAGTTCCACGACTCATTTCCCTCAGGGGCTGCTCAAGGGTCACCTTCTCAGTGAGGGCTTCCTGGACACCTCTACTTAAAATTGTAACCCGTTCCCTTCCCTGCTCCATCCTTCTCAGTAGCATTTGTAATAGTTAGCTGCCGTCTAGTAGGCCCAACTCATGGCGACCCCATGCACCACGGAATGAAACACTGTGCCACCTTCATGATTGGTTTCAGGTCAGATCGCTGTGATCTATAGGGTTTTCATCGGCTGATTTTTGAAAGTAGATCACCAGGTCTTTCTTCCTACTCCATGTTAGTCTGGAAGCTCTGCTGAAACCTGTTCAGCATCACAGCAACATGCAAGCCTGCACTGACAGATGGGTGGTCGCTGCACATAAGATGCATTGGCTGGGAATAGAACCTGAGTCTTCCACAAGGAAGGCAAGAATTCCACCACTGAACCACCAGTGTCCCCCAGTAGCACTTACCACTGCCAATATCCATATATTTTAACTGCTTATTGACTGCCTCTTCCAGGAGAAATAAGTACCACAAGGGCAGAGATTTTTACCTGTGTGGTCCACTGATGTATCCGCGGCACTTGGAGCATGCCTGGCACATGCTAAACAAAACCCCGATTCTGGCTCATAGTGACCCTGGCACATGGCAGGTGCTAAATAGATACTTGTTAAGTGAAGGAATGAGTTGGCTGTCCTGTTTTTTTTTTTTTTTTTTGACTTTATGGAATAAAATAGATTATTATTTAGTATTTACTTTGCTCTTACTGGAACCCTGGTGGTGCAGTGGTTAAGAGCTATGGCTACTAACCGAAAGGTCGACAGTTCAAATCCACCAGCCACTCCTTGGAAACCCTATGGGGCAGTTCTACTCTGTCCTATAGGGTCACTGTGAGTTGGAATCAACTCAACAGCAATGGGTTTTGTTCTTACTGATGAGGAAATAAAGCCTGACCACACCTGCTCTTCACTTGAAGTTTTCATTTTCTTTTTCTTCTTCCTCATGATTTTAAAATATTCTTGTTCATTTTTATTTCTTCAAGCCTAACAGACATTTCATCTGATGATGTGTTTGGTTTTATGCTCCTGAGTTGTTCCTCTTGAGAAAACACATATTCCTGCTTCTCTCATGATATGTCTTAACATGGTAATAAAGAAATAAGAGGTGTGTCTCAGCACGGGATAACATGCAAATCTTATAAAAATTTCCCATTGCAGGTGGCAGATAGCATTTCTGAGGGGGGAATCTTTATGGCTTTAGAAATTTAGTTTAAAAAATAATAATAAAGGTGTGTGTCTGTATGTGTTATCCTGCCATTTAGCAGCTTGTAGTCACAACCACGGCTGTGTTTTTGAGTGCTGGTTAAACCTCCCTCAGCCCACAGTTGAGGGCAGATCCTTGGCCCCAGGCCTGCCTGCACCCCCCGCCCACCCACACTCCAAAGGTGGCGACAGCCGCACAGGCTCCAGGCTTTGGCAGGTCCAGGTGGGAAGAGGCTGTTTTCACAGGTGTATCCCATAGCCCAGAGTTGAAATTTGGCTCATATTGTGTCCTTGAATCTAAAAGCTATATTTCTTTTGTAATTAATGAAAAAAATTACCCAAACAAATACTGAAACAGGCTGCAAAGCATTTGGTATTTTTGTACCCAAGAATGTTTCTGCCTTCTACGGTCACAAGGATAGTTTCTTCCTGCTCCATACAGAAACTGAACTTCTGAAATCTCTTACATAGGTCAAAATATTTGTTGTTAACTGCTGTTGAGTTGGCTCTGACTCAAGGAGACCCCACGTACAACAGAGGGAAACATTGCCTGCTCCTGTGCCATCTTCACAATCACTGATACGCTCGAGTCCATTGTTGTTGCCACTGGGTGTTTTTAGGACTTCCAACCCAGAAGGCTCATCTTCCAGCACTATATCTGACGTATTCTGTTGTGATCCATGAGGTTTTCATCAGCCAATTTTTGTAAGTAGATCACCAGGCCTTTCTTCCTAGTCTTAATGTGGAAGCTTCATTGAAACCTGTCCAATGGGTGACTCTACTGGTGTTCGAAATACCAGTAGCATAGCTTCTAGCATGATAGCAACACACAAGCTGCCACAGTATGGTTAACTGACAGATGGATAGTGGGACAAAATATTCAGGGATGGAGAAAAAAGACCCTTTCCTCTCTTCCTGTTGTTGTTGTTAGATGCCATCGTGTTGGTTCCAACTCACAGAGACACTGTGTACACAGAACGAGACACTGCCTGGTCCCACGCCATCTCCACAATTGTTGTTATGCTTGAGCCCATTGTTGCAGCCACTGTGTCAGTCCATCTCCTACAGTTTCTTCCTCTTTTTTGCTGACCTTCTACTTTATCAAGCATGACGTCCTTCTCCAGGGACTGGCCCCTCCTGATAACATGCCGAAAGTACATGAGACAAAGTCTCACCATCCTTGCTTCTAAGGAGCATTCTGGCTGTACTTCTTCCAAGACAGATTTGTTCATTCTTCCGGCAGCCCATGGTATATTCAGTATTCTTTGCCAACACCATAATTCAAAGGCACCAATTCCTCTTTGGTATTCCTTACTCATTGTCCAGCTTTCGCATGCATATGAGGCAATTGAAAATACCATGGTTTTGGTCAGGCACACCTTAGTCTTCAAGGTGACATCTTTGCTTTTTAACAGTTTAAAGAGGTCTTTTGCAGCAGATTTACCCAATGCAATGTGTTGTTTGATTTCTTGACTACTGCTCCTATGGGTGTTGATTATGGATCGAAGTAAAATGAAATCCTTGACAACTTCAGTCTTTGCTCCTTTCATCATGATGTTTCTTATTGGTCCATTTGTGAAGATTTTTGTTTTCTCTCTTCCTAGGCTTGTTTTTAGAGGACCTCTCCCAATCACAGGCTTTCCTTGCCTTTTCATGGTTAGAAGGGGAAGATCTGAATAAATGACCTAACCTGTCTCGGCAGGTAAGACTGCCTTGGTTTTATTGTGCACTTTTTTCCCATTTTAAGATCAGCATCACGCCCAGTGTCTCTAGCCCCATCCTCTTAGGAGAGATGGCATGTGGGGAGACGTGATGGCTGGTACCCGAGGTTCTGTCAGCACAGAATCACAGCAGTGTGTGACGGTTACATGGAAATTCTGGAGCCAGGTTTGCATTTAATTTCTGTTACAATTACATATCACTTATGTGCTGGATATTTAAAAAAATTGAAAATGCTAATATCAATTCATGTAGTCCTTGTGGCAATTCTACACATTACGTATTAATGGTGCCCTTTTACAGAGGCAGAGATGGGCTAGATGTCTCGCCCAAGGCACGTTGTTAGTAAGTGCAGAATTAGGAT
Organism: Dugong dugon; assembly: GCA_030035585.1. NCBI lineage: Eukaryota > Metazoa > Chordata > Mammalia > Sirenia > Dugongidae > Dugong > Dugong dugon. Next base: position 56,982,680 of record CM057466.1, read on the forward strand.
TCAAACCTGGCAGCCTGAGCCTTGAGTCTAACTCTTTACCACCTCCCTTTGTTGCCTCAGAATTCCTTCCAGGCTTGTGATTGGTAGTCCAGACCTTGTCTATCGGCCCCCGACCACCTATGTAGAAAGCTTGGCTCTGACATCATACCCTTAAGACACCATACCCTTAAGACCGGCTCAGCTGAGAAAGGGCTTGGCCACTTTCCCCTCCTCTGATGCTACCTGTCACACGCTGGAGGGGGAAGGAGCTGCTTTCCTCATGGAAGAGTGAGCCTCCCTCCTGGACTCTTCCAGGTCACTAGGGAGTCTGAGTCTCAGCCTTCCAGGGCCTCCTTCCATATAGCGAACATGTTACAATGGAGTGCATGTTCTCTTGATTTAATGTGTTCAAATATCACTCACTTGGGATTGAAAGGGAAATTCCTACCTTTTACCTGGTTGGTAATGCTGGCCCAGATGCACGCACGAATCATTTGTGAAGTATGCGTTGGGAACCAGCACTCTGAAGGCCAGGAAAGCATCTATTTGTAATGGGAACAGATAAAGTGATGTAACCCCCTGGCACCAAAACCAGAACAGGGTGTACTTTTTACAAATAGCATTCACCTCTTGATCAGTTATTTTAGGATCTGTGTATCCTGAGCTGTCCCTAGGCACCTCCTGAACTTCTGGGGTGATTGAAGGTGTCCAGCCAGGCGGCCTCACCCTGTGCCCCTGGGGCCCAGGGTCAGGTGGCACAAAGTCTGGGGACGGTGGTGTCACTAGGATTGGTGTCACCCAGTGCAGTAACTCATGCTGTCACCCCCATGGGCGGTGCTGGCCAGTGAACCCCCCTGTGGGAGGAGTGGCCAACTCCGGCCCAGTCCCTGCACAGGGCTAAAAACCAAGCCACATGGCCTTGCCTCTCCTGACCCCATTCCCTGGCCCCTCAAGGCTCCCCACAGCTCTTCCCCTCTCCTATTGGCCAAGGCAGAGACCCTTTCTTTTGTTTAACAGTGGGCGCCAGCCTGATCACGTGCATCCAGACTGGAGGGTGGCAGGGGTGGTGGTGGTGATGAGTTACTGAACTGGGTGGCGGGCGACACCAACCCTAGTGCTGTACTTCCTTGGTGGGCCCTCCACTGGTGCCCCAGCTTGGCCACCCCCACCGCCACTGCAGATCTAGGGGTCATTTTGGTGTCACCTTCTCTGATAGCGTGAGGCGGTGCAGTCTGCACCCCCCACACCTCCTGAGTGACGCCACTGTCAGGGAAGCACTCAGAGGCTGGGGCAGCCGTTCAGGGTTTTTAAATAGCACCAGCTGGGCACGTGTTCTTTTCCATTAATGTGCTTTGACACTTCTAATCGGCTCAAAAGAGGATGAGACAGAAGTCTCCACGAAGGTGAATTCCAGGCCATCCTGGAGTTTTTATGATGTGTCCGAATTGTCCAAAAGGGGAATCCAAAGAGAGAGGACTCTCCCAGAGAGTGCCCTGTGGGCATTGGTGCCTACCCTGAGTGTCTTGGAGGGAGGGCCTTTCTGCCTGGGACCTGGTTTTGGTGCAGGCACTGGGGAGCTGTGGTCCATTGTAGCTTTTACCTGTGCCCCTGCCCTCAGAGGACTTAAAATATGGGAATACAGTGATATGGGTCTTGATACTGAAACGGGAGCCATGACATCTGATGGAAGGGTGGTGGAACTGGAGAGAGAAGGACTGAGATCCCAGCCCAGCTCAGCCCCTCCTGGCTGGGTGACTTTGGGAAGCAGTCAGTGTTCTCGAGGCACAGCAGGAATAGTCGGAACAGTCAAGGCTTATTGAGAATCCGCTTTGTGGCAGGTGCTGAACCAGGCACTTCACTTACTTAAAACCAGTTGCCGTGGAGTTGACTCTGACTCATGGTGACTCCATGTGTGTCAGTTCTATAGGGTTCTCATTGGCTGTTTGTTCAGAAATAGATTACCAGGGCTTTCTTCTGAGATGCTTCTGGGTGGACTCAAACCTCCAACATTTCGGTTAGCAGCTGAGTGTGTTCACCATTTGTATCACCCAGGGATGCTTAAATACTTAAAACCAAAAAAAAAAAAAAAAACCCAAACCTGTTGCTGTCGAGTTGGTTCCGACTCCCAGGCTCACTTAGTTTTTGTAGCGGCCTTTCCTGCCAGGCTCACAGTACCTGCTAAGATAATGTGTATGAAAGGACAAGGTAAGCCATGAAGTGACAGGGACAGGCACACGTAAGAAGTGCTGTTAGTATTATCTGTTTAGTTTAGCATTATTCTCTTCTACTTTGCTACCGCCTTCCTGACTTATGGCCCAAACTCTTTCTTCCTTCCCCGAAAATAAATACAATCATGCATCCTTCACCGAACTATAAAAAGTACCCACTCGTTATTTATTCTGCTCATTTATTCGCCAGACTTGCTTGTGACATGGTATGCTCTGAGAGTAGGGGGGCTCTAGAAGATTTCATAATCCAATGGGGAAGAATATAAAAATAATTATACTGTAATACAATGTGAGCGGTATGATAATGATGTGTGTGGAGTGCTATGGGACTCACAAAAACTTGAATATTCATAAGAGCTCTATTCGTAATAGTCAAAAAGTGGAAACAAACCATATGTTCCTCAACTAATGAAGGGATAAACAAAATGTGGTATATTCATACAGTAGAATATTACTTGGCAATTAAAGGAATGAAGTACTGATACGTACTACAACGTGGATAAATCTTAAAAAAAGAAAAAAGACCACCTATTCTATGATTTAATTTATATGGAATGCCCACAATAGGTGATTCTATAGAGACAGAAAGTAGATCAGTGGTTGTTTAGGGCTGGGGTAGGGGGAGGAGGAGTGACTGCAAATGAGTTCAAGATTTCTTTTAGGGATAATTAAAATGTTATAAAATTAGATTATGGTGATGATTGTACAATTCTGCGAATATACTGAAAATCACTGAGTTGTACAATTTATATGGGAGAATTGTATGGTATTGTGAATTATAGCTCAATAACCTGCTAAAAATGCTATGAGAAGGAGAGATTAGTTTTGATTCAGATATTTAAAGCTTCAAATTAGAGAGGGTATTTGAATCAACTCTTGAGAGACCAATATGCCAAGTGGAAAAGTATGGGAGAAACATTTTACACAGAGGCAATATTATCTGCAAAGGTATGGAGGAATAAAAAGGAACGGCACATCTGAGGAATAGTAAGAAGGTTAGTGTGGCTGGAGTGTAGGGTGCATGGTGGTGAGGTGGCAGCAGAAGAGGCTGGAAGTATAGGAAGGGGCTAGATCGTGAAAGGTATTTTGTGTGTGCCAAGGAGTTGGACACTATTTTGTTTATAGTGGGTTGTCACTGAAGGGCTATAGTGAAGAGAGCATCATGATCTGATTTAAGTTTAGAATAATGACTGCAGCTGCAATAAGGAGGATGCTATGAGTGGGGTGGAAATAAAGACAGAAGACCAGTTACATGGCTTTTACTATCATCCAGCCAGAAAATAACGAATGCTTGGACTAATGCAGTGTGTGTGAGATGGGACAAGATATCTTCGGGAGATAGAAAGGTTAGGGTCTAATGACCGGGTCCTTGTAGAGGGTGAAGGAGCAGCAAGAATGACATACAACATTGTAGCTTGGGTGATTGGGTACGTGGTGGTATTATTAGCCAAAAGCGGAATACAGCAGAGAGGGACAGGTTTGAGGATATAGATAATGAATTTAGTTTTAGACTTGTTGAGTTTGAGGACTTTTTGAGACATCTAGGTATATATGCTTAGAAGGCAGTTGGGAATGATCACAGTCATAATGAATCATAACAGCAACAAAACTTACCATAGGCTGGGTTTCTACTATGTATCAGCCACTGTGCTAGGCCCTTTATATAAATATTTTTAATGATTATAAGCAGTCTCTACAGAAAGATATGGAAGCTTATCCCCATTTTAGTTTTTACCCAAGCCTTTGTGTGATGTCACGATTCAGCTTTGTGAACCACATAAGTTTGCTATTGTAACAAATTGCCACCAATTTAGCAGATTAAAATAACATCCGCTTATTATCTCACATATTATTTATTTATCTATTTATTATTAGACAGGTCAGAGGTCTAAGTGGACTTGGCTGGGCTTTGCTCAGGGTATTAAAAGGTCAATATCAAGATGTCGCTTGGGCTGGACTCTCACCTGGAGGGTCTGGGGAAGAATCTGCTTCAGGCTCATTCACATTGTCAGCAGAATTTAGTTCCTTGTGGTTGTAGGACTGAGGTCCCTGTTTCCTTGTTGGCTGCCTGCTCCTAGAAGTTGCCCACATTCCTTTACATGTGGCCTTCTCCATATTCATACCAGCAATGGTGTGTTGTTGAGTCCTTCTCACACTTCAGTCTCTGACTTCTTCTACCTCCTTTTCTGCCACAGCTGGAGAAAGTTCTCTGCTTTGATGGGCTCATGTCATTAGATTAGTCCCCCTGCATTATCTCTCCCTTTTGAGCTCAGCTCTGCCGCATGACATAACATAATGTGATAGCACATTCACAGGCTTTGGGTAGTAGGTCCCCGAGTGGGTGGAATCTTGGGGGCTGTTCTTAGAAATTCTGCCTACCCCATCAACCACCGGCTGGGATATCAGATGGAATGGACCAGTCAAACCTGCCTGTGAAGGCATGTCCACCTTAGCTGCAACCATTAGGAAGGAAAACATGAGAAAAACCTATGTTCATTTGGTGGCAGAGCTGAAATGTTTGCCCTATCACAGGACTCCATTTTAAGTGCTTGCTTGGTTTAGCAACTTCAGGAAAGTTTTGTAGTTCTTTCAAACTTAAAAAAAGGTGAATGACCTAGAAGTAGATTTTCTTTCTTTCTGGTTTATTTACTTAATTGTTTGCTTTATGCTAAGCTGTCAGCTCTCTCTTTAACCTTGTTTTTGTTAAATGAAAGCTCAGTGTAAGTAGTGTTATGGAAAGTTAATTATTTTTAGTCGAACAATATGGAACCAGGCAATAAAATTCAGGAAAGGGGCCCCTTTTAAAGTCTGTGGCCTTGTCTAAATCACTAAGTGTCAATAAATAGCTTTCAAAGCAGGTGGAACGTACCTGCCCGGCTACAGATAGACCTCAGCTCTGAGGTCACGTACTGATGCCTCATCATTAGACCTAGCTATTCAAGCCCTTGTCCCTACATGTTATGTGCTTGGGGAGGGCAGAGACAGATGCCAGTTTCCCAAGAGGGGGAAAAAAAAACAACTGGAAAAAAGGAAATGGCAGATTGTCAATGAGATAGCTTTTGTTTCAATTTTCCCTCCTTTGTTTTCTTTTTAAGCCCTTTGTGAATTACCGAACTTTCCCTTGTGGTATTTTGAGCCATAGGTCGCTACATTGACCTGAAATCCTTGCTTTTTTTTTGCCCCCCCTCCTAATACTCATCTGGAAAATACCCCCAGTTTCTCTGGCTTGTTCTAGTGAGATCCATGGGTCACTTGCAGATTACTGACTGAGGAGGAGTGGTTTGGTCCAGTGGTTGGAGTCCCAGACCGGATACCAAGCAAGCTGGGCCCTTTTCCCAGGCCTGTCCACTACGTCTCTGCTTGAGGTCTCCATGAAACTGCATGGGGCCTTCAGTGTGCGTGTGACAATGAAAAAGCAAGAGGTCAGCCCCTTTTAGGGTGGAGTCCCAGCTCCGCCGTGGGCTAGCCTTGTGAGCTTTATTCATATCCCTGAGCCCTGAGGGCGGTGACATTTACCTCTTCACACGAGAAGCCAGCAGATAACAAATATGTTGAGTTTTGCATTTCAGCATTGGTCAGCCTCACAAGGCAGTTGAGATTTGACCTGTGGCTTGTTAGGACATAGCAGGAATGAGCAGGAGTGAAGAAGGGGGCAAACTGTGGTGTCAGGGGTGGGCTGCCATGCTCTGTTCCTGCTTCCTTATGGTTTTGGGCAACACAAAGAGATCCTATGAGTAGCCCTGGGTGACTCCAGACACCAGCAAGTCTGTCTAGGAGAGGGAGTGCCAGAGCAGAAGGGAGCAAAGTGGGGCAGGCTCAGTGAGGCAGATGAAAGCACTCATTGATAAGGTTGCCACCTGGGAGTCTTGAGTGGGAACCTATCCTAGTGCTTTCTAGTGCTGTCCCAAATTTATCTACGAACGTTTGCTTCTAGCACTGGTGGCAGTAACAAGGTCACCTTAGAACATAAGCCTAAGTAAGTAAAAAGAAACATAGTGAGATAAAACTTGGAATCAGACCAGCTAGAGCCTGGATTTGAGTTCTGATTTTACCAGTTCCATGACATTGGTTAATTGACTGAACTTCTCTGCCTCAGTCCTCTCATCTGTAAAATGGATGTAGTAACATCTGCCCTGCTGACCTCACCCATTTGCTGTGAAGAGCATACAAATCACCATAGAGGAGTGTATTTTGTAGGCTTTCGAGTGTATGCTATCATTATTTGAATTTTATTTTCTTATAGGGAATTTTAAGGACAAGCTAAATGAAAATGGCAGTTGGTTCTGGACTGAGCAATCCCTTGCACCCCGTCCTATGGGGAAACTTGGTCAAGTGAACAAGTGGCTAAGAACCAAGAGGGCAAGACGAGGGGCCCACCCCTTCCTCAATTTCTCATACTAATGTACAGCTATGTTTCCACTCAGAATTCTCGTTCATTTGTCAGGTACAAGGTTAAGATACCAAAATAGCACTTGTGTAGGACTGAAACTATTACTGCTCAGTTGTTTCTGGGCTTTATTCTGTTTTGCTCAACTCCACCACTGTCAAAGTATCTGCAGACGTGTCAAGGATGTAATACAGGCCGGTGGTTGTTCTCAGGAATGGTCCAACCATTACACATTGAGACAAGAATGTTTCAGGGGCCATGTGAAAGCACTGATGTCACAGGGAAGCCAGTGACCCAGTGCCAGCAGCATCAAGGGTGGGTAAAAATGTTCCCTGAGTGCCACAGGTAACCAGCTTAAGGGGAAAGAAGAGGCTAACATGACAGACTTTCAACTTTAAAAGAAGAATTTAGAGTACAATTCTGTACATGCAAATGGATATCATGGTTCAACAGTCCTAAACCCATCACTGGTACTAACCAGCGAATTATTTTTCATAAATGTGCAGGGATTTTCTTGTAGACATAACTGTTGAGTTTTATATTTTTGGCAACAGCTACATCTAAATAATGTTGGAAACACCAAAAATGTTACTTTGAGAAAGCATATGACCCTGCAGGAAAGGTATAGACTTAACGGCCGAATAGATTGGCGTCAACCCACCTTTCTGTCATTTCTAGTGGCCTTCAGCAAGTCCTGTGACTGCCAAGTTTCCATTTCCTTGTGGGGACAAATTATGCTGAACTTGAGGGGTTGTCATGAGGGGTTAAGATAATGTGAAAATCACTTGAGCGCAGGCCCAACAGTTTTAGGAATTCAAAGCTTAGAATCTTTTATTATTAAAAAGAAATACAGTATATATGATGTTTATGATTTGGCATTCTAAGCTCTTATCAAAATTTTTTTTTCCTTATATGGTGTATGAAGAACAGATTTAGTACAACTTCTATAATTGTGTTTATTGGGTACCTCAGCTGATTGCCCCTAGTTGGGTCACCTTAGAAAGTAAGCCTAGAAGTAAAAATAATAAAACACGAACAGTAGAATTTGTATCATGTACCAGGCAGTGTGCTGCACATTCTACATGTATAAACAACTAAATGTATAAACAATTCCAAACAACCTTATGCAATGGATGCCATTATTGTCCCCATTTTCAGAGGAGACATATGAATCTCAATGAGATTGTGTCATTTGGCCAAAGCCACATGGCTAGTGAGGGGCAGAACTGGAACTTGAATAGTAACTGTTTTTATGATGCTAGAGGCTACATGCTTAATCACTAAAATATGCTAACTTTGGTGCAAATGTTTAAAGCGCTCACCTGCTAACCAAAAGGTTGGAGGTTCAAGTTAACACAGAGGCATCTCAGAAAAAAGGCCTGGAAATCTACTTCTGAAAAATCAGCCATTGAAAACCCTATGGACCACAGCTCTACTTTGACACACATGGAGTCACCATGGGTCAGAATCCACTCATTGGCAACAGTTTTTTTTTTTTTTTTTTAAATTGTAACCTGGTACCTCAGAGCAGTTGATTAGGTTGTCATGGTTACACAGGCATGGGGGCAAACTTTGTGGAGCTGATAAAAAGGAGTAGGAGTTGTTAATTTTGGGGGATACATCTATGGTCCTTTTCCTCCTCATCTCTTGTCGTTTAACTGCCTCCACCCCTCAGCAGGTACCCTGTCCTTGGAGCACCATCTCCTCCATTCATTCCATGACCATCTCTAACCATTCTTGCTCCTGGGTCACTGTTAGTGTGCCATCTTGCTCGTTCGAGCCTAAGTGACTTCCAGTGATCTTGGAGTCAAGCCCAAGAGTGGGTGCGTGCAGTGACCTCCCCATCCCTTCTCATCGTCCATCTTCCTTCAGTCCCTCTTAAGTGCACGTCCTTGAATTTGTCCATGGACTCGCTCCATTCCCACATTTGTCCCTGCTCCAGACAGCACTGCCCTTTCCCTCAGCTTTGGCCAGCCCAGCAAGCCATGGAGGAGGGACAGCGTGGCAGTCCTTCAAGGCAAATACTTAGGAGACAGCCCAGAGGCAGGTGGTGGAAGCTTAGGAAACAGCATTGCAAAATGGAAAAGCCAAAGAATTTTTATTCACTCATGTAGTCATTCATTTATTCAACAATTTAAAAAAATTGGATTCCGGGGGTTGAGAACACAACAAGAATCAGACACAGCACTTCCCTGGAAAACTTATAGTTTAATGAAGGAGATAAACTCAAAAACAAAGAATTTACGGTTGGTAGGTTAAGTCTGGGCTAGTAGTATTCACCAAACACCATGAGAGTGTACAGGGAATAGAGGAGGATGAGCTGGAGGAAAAAGAGTTTCTGGTGGAGGGAGTAGTATGTGTAAAGGTTCAGAGGCAAAGGAGAGCTGGTGCTTACACAGAAATACACATAAAGCAGTGAGTCTGGCAAAAGAAAACACTCATTTTGATAGAGTTATCTGTCACAATCCTGGCTCACAAATGGAATCACTGAGGAAATATGAACAGCCAATACTTATGTAGACATGTTGTTGTTTGCCGTCAAGTGGATTCTGATTCAGTGAGTGACCCTATAGGACAGAGTAGAACCGCCCCACAGGGTTTTCTAGGTGGTAATCTTTATGGAAGATCACCAGGTCTTTTCTTCCTCACAGCTGCTGGTGAGTTTGAACTGCTGACCTTTCAGTTAGCAGCTGTTTTAGTCATCTAGTGCTGCTATGACAGAAACACCACAAGTGGATGGCGTTCACAAAATTTATTTTCTCAAGTCTAGGAGGCTGGAAGTCCGAATTCAGAGTGCCAGCTCCAGGGGAAGAATTTTTTTCTCTGTCGGCTCTGGAGGAAGGTCCTTGTGGTCAATCTTCCCCTGGCGTAGGAGCTTCTGAGGTGCAGGGACCCTGGATCCAAAGGACACACTCTGCTCCTGGCACTACTTTCTTGGTGGTAGGAGGTCCCCATGTCTCTCTGCTCGTTTCTCTCTTTTATATCTCAAAAGAGATTGACTTAAGACAAAACCTAATCTTGCAGAACGAGTCCTTCATCATTAACATAATTGCCTCTAATCCTGCCTCATTAACACTGTAGAATTAGGATTTACAACACATAGGAAAATCACATCAGATGACAAAATGGTGACAATCACACAAAACTGGGAATCATGGCCTAGGCGAGTTGACACTCATTTTTGAGGGGACACAATTCAATCCATAACAGCAGCCAAGAGCTTAACCATTGCACCCCCAGACTCCTTCATGGGCATAGTTAAAAGAAACCAGTAAGGGTTGGGGACACACCCTGGGGCCAGCAAGATTAGCAAGGAGAAGCTGTTACCCACCCCCCCCCCCATAGCATTGAAGGGGCAAGAGGTGGAAGGAGTTAGTAAAATCTCATGGATACTGTGGCAGTAAGTGTATGAGAAGCTGCCTGGCAGGAGCTGGGCCTTTGTATAAGAACATCATCCCTGTCGACCCTCTGCCTGGCAGGGACGGAGCCAGGGACATAGACTCCGTCTCTCTCGTCTTGTCCTCCAATCACCTGCCAGTGCTTCCTTTCGGCCAAACTCAAACCAAGAAGCTGAGGGGAAGGAAACCTGGATTGAGGCAATCTGTAGAGTACTTACATCTCATAAGTACTGCCAACAATCATGAAGATGGAGCAGGACCGGGCATGTTTCATTCTGTGTACATGGGGTCACCAAGAGATAGAGCCAACTTGGCAACCAACAACAACAATAACATTTTGAAATTGAATCTAGTGAAAATAATTTGAGTATTACAATTTTTCTGTCATTACAGAAACAACTTATTAAACACTGTCTATGAAGAATAACTAGAACAAGTACAGCTGACTCCATAATGCTCTGAACTTGCTCACAGGAAGGACTGCTCTCGGAGCTGAAGGTATGGTGATTGGTGTCAGCTGGTGGATGCACTGCCGTCACCGCGGGGCTCCTCTCAAGACAGAGGAAATGATAATGATTCATCTTCATTCTCCATTCAACCTTAACGAAATTTGGTTTAGACCAGAGATCCTTAGCTTTTAGAATCCAAAGACACTTTCAAAAATAGGATGAAAGCTAAGGACTCAACCCCAGAAAAAGGCAAAGGCACGAAAGTTTGGCTTCAGTTTCAGGGAGTTCACACACCTCTTGGAGCCTGACCAAGGACTCACTAAGGGTCCATAGACCCAGTTTGGAAGCCCTGGTTTAACCTATGGTCGTCACAACATTTTGATTAAGGGATTTGTCTTCTGCAGGCTCTGTGGCCCCATTAGCAAGGGCAACAAAGTTATATCCCAGGTATCAATTATTCCATAGGGCTGAGAGGACCTGGCAAATCGCATAATCAGCCTCTTACTCTCTTCACTGCACCAAGTATTCTACAGATAGGATAAAATAAAACAAGGGTCAGGAGGCAGCCTTGAAGGGGCAAAGGGGCCTGAAGAAGGCAGCCGGAGCCTGAGGGATGTGTGGAATGGGGGAGGCATAGTTCCACTTGTCAGATTCAGTGGACTGTGGCCTGACCCAGATGAAACAAGCCTCTGGAGTCAGCTTTCTGAGCAGTGATGAGTGGCGGTGGCTTTGGGAACCAGTCCCAGGGCACCTGGATTAGCTTTTGGGGTAGTTCTGCTAGGGGCTTTGGACTTGTCACTGAAGTGTTTTCATTTCTGTCACTTGACCTTGTTATTGACATATACTTCTCCTATATGAGAATGGCTTAGTGACCACCTTCTATTTCCTAGGGCTGTGCACATAATTTCTGAAGGAAAACTGTGGCTTCATATATGATTCATCATGCAGGAACTCTTCATTTTATAGTACCCATCTTTTTATAACAGAAAGTAAATAAGTGTTGCAAAGCTACTATGCCCACCAAAAAAAAAAAAAAAAAAAATCACATAGTAGATTCCATTGTACTCTTTGTGTTCTGTGAGAGGCAATGATTTCTCTATGTTAATTTAGCCTTTTTGTTCTTGACCTCCTTTACCTAAAGTTAATCATAGTTTGGCCATAGTGTGACTGGTGTGAACAGGAAAAAAAAGGGCCTGAATCATAATTTTCCCTGGTAAAACAATAAGCTTTCTAAAACTTTTCTCAAAGGTGTTTTAAAAGCATTTATTGGCCCACATTTTCAGTAGTGTGTGTGTGTGTGTGTGTGTGTATGTGTGTGCAGTTCAAGGACCTTGCAAACATTTGACTTAATCTTATTGGAAAGGAAAGAAAAACAGTCTGCACAGCTAAGTTTTAGAGGGCACAAGTATTTCTTTTGATCCAAAGGGGATGGGGCATCAATTCACCTCTGAGAAGAATAAGGCAGATAGAGACCATTTTAAAATACAGCTTAAGGGATCCTGGGAAAGTTATGCCATTTCCTCAATAAAGAGATCCCAAATGAAAACGGGTGTTACTGCCCACATCAGATGCCCTGACCCTTTAGGGCAATGGCGGGGTCCTGATGCAATGGAAGCTCTCCATCTGCACATTTAATTTACATGAACTCAAATATGCACACATTCGAGGGAAGAGAGAGCCATTTAAATAGAGCCGGCAATTGGGCCTACCATTTAACCTAAGGTCCCAAATGAGGACAAGGTAAGGGTACAGGAATCTGTGATTCCCTCAAAGGGGCTCTCTCACATGCTTTGAGTATAAACATCTCACCTTGCTGAGTGTGATTCTAATATCTTTTATTCTCACCTAGCACAGCTCCCATTTGCAAGTCATCATCTTCATCTAATGTTCAGTGATTAATTTCAACTCTAGTGGAAGAACTGTCTATCTTGAACTTGAGAGATGGGAGTCTGTCTCCAACATGGTTTACAAATATGGCCTTGACCAGCCTAGTAGGAATAGTAAAGATTTAGGAGAGAAAAAAATCACCAAGTTGTGGCATCAAATGCTAACATAATTGTTAAGCAGACAAGTCAAATATGTATAAGCCTTTAATGATGACTGACATGGCATTCAACTTGGCTTCTGACTTTTAACATGTGTTTTAATTTCCTGCCAAGAGGTACAGACTTCTGATAAAAAGGAATTTTCAAGAGTAATTTTGACTCTACATGCTTATCGCCAATATGCTGCCTTCTGACCCTAACTCCCATGGAAATGATAACTCTACCAACTAGTAGATTAAGAGCAGGGACTTGGGAATCAGGTGTTAGAGTCCAAATTCCAGCTCCACCAACGACTAGCATATAAATTTTTCTAAGTCTCAGTTTCTTCAACTGTAACTATTGTTCTTACCTAATAGGGGAGTTCTGAGGATTAAATGAGACAATCCATGTAAAGCACTTAGCACCTGCATTGAATAAGTAATGCAATAGATGTTTACTCTGATTATTCAGGAAGCAAAAGCAATCCAGTGCATTGGCTCTATGCCACTGATCTGTGGGAAGAACAAAGGATTGGTTCTGTACTCTGGATTCAAAGCAATGGCAAAGTTTTTAAAAACCTGTTTTTTGTTTTTTTTACTGTGTCATATGTTATGCTTTATATACGTAACTTCTGAAGTATTTAAATATATATGTTACATATGCAACTGTTTATTCAATTTATTTGGTGAATATTTGTTGAGCATATGCCACGTGCCAAGCATTATGTGACAAGCTGGGTGCAGGTGATGTAGAGGGAAGATCCAGTTTCTAAACAGCAGGAGACAGACCCAGAAACTGAACAACACAGAGAATGGGATGATGGGGCACCTGAAAGAACTTAGGTATGGAAAGTAGAGAATGTGTCGGGGAAGGCTTTTGGTGTGAGAAAGGCACGGAGATGAGAAACAACGTGGAGATAAACTGGACTGGAAAGTGCAAATCTGGGAATGGTGGCAAAAAAGCTGGGAAGAGATGCTGACTGTGGAGGCCTTACCTGCTCTGCCAGGGCCTTTGAACTTCAGCCTGAAGGCTGTGGGGAGCTGCTGATAGAAAATATATTCTTATTTGAGATGGATCATTTGTGTGGACCACAGATTGGTGGGGGAGACCAGAGGCCAGGCTCCAGTTAGGAAACTTCCGCAGCCATTGGAGGGAGGGCTGGTGAGGGCTGGACTTGGGCAGTGTCCCTGAGGAAAGAGGGGAGGGAAGGACAGGGAGAAATGAACAGCAGGTTAACTTGACAGGAGCTGTGATCGTTAGGGGTGAAAAGTGAGGGGGAGGGAGGAGTCAAGGACGACTCTCAGGTGTCTAGTTTGGGAAACTGAATGGATCATGGTATACCAACTGAAAATTTTTTAGAATGGAAAGAGTAAGAACAGGTTTTGGGAGTAGAAGGTGATTTGTTCCTTTAAAAAAATTTTAGTTATATACAGAATTTACAATCTATGGAGATAATGATTCAAATGTGCTCCCCTCCTCCCACCCATTACATCTGGAATTCAGTAACCAAAGAAATTATTTTCAATAACAAAAACCTCTGATGTCATGTCTAAACAGGAAGTTGTCCAGTCAAGTATTCTCAGCCAGGACCGCCTTCATCATTTAAGATGAGCAAGAGGAGAATTTTTAAAGCTTGTTACCTTTTAGTTACCCTTTTAAGTAGAGAAAGAGAGAGGCTGGATAAAGGAAAAATATATAATAATACTAATAAAAATTAAAAAACAAATTCCCTACCTTCAGATATTAGTTTCTTCCTCATCATTGACATTCAATTAATTGTGTTTTTCTTTTCTTTTTTTTCTCTCCTATTACTCACTGATGGAGATTCTAGTTGTGAATTTATTTTGGTATATTTTTCCTGAATTATTTTCCTGAATTCTTCCATTTTTTTGTCTGTATTTTCCATGAATTTGTCTGCCTTTTCCATGAATTTGTCTATTTTTTCCTCATTTTTGTCTGCTTTTTGTTTCAACTCTTGGATAATTCTGAGTATTAGAGATTTGAATTCTCTATCAGGTAGTTCTAGTGCCTTTTCTTCTACTGGAAAGTCATCTGGTATTTATTTTGGATGCCTACTGGAACCATCCTGTCCTGTTTTTGTAAATGTTTTGATATTGTCTGCTGTTTTTGGGGCATTCAGTAGTTATTTTTCTCATTTATTGATTTTAGATTTGTTTGTTTCATCTGCTTTTTTTTTTTTTTTTTTTAATTTGGCTATGCCTGAGCAGGTGGGCTGTGTGTTCTTTGTTGTCTGCTCATCTGTGGGCACGATACTTTTTGCCTCCTTCTCCAATTGGCAAGGTCAGTCGCTCAGATATGGTACAGCAGGGCAGGTCTAGCTGAAGAGGAGTTGCTGGGATGGGTTGTTTGTGGCACTTACTACAGCCACCAGGGCAGGTTGGTAATCCGTGCAGGGCAGGTCCCGGTAGGCTGTGCCTGTGCTTCTTGGTGGTGTGATGTTAAGCACACGGTGCAGGTAGGCAGGATGGAGGGAGGAGATTGTGATGTGTGGAGCTAAGATGGCTATGAGAGAGAGGAGAGAGGAACAGGAGCCAAAAACATACAAACAAAAAAGAGTGCTAGGGGAGCTTGCCGCTGGAGTGGAGAGATGAGAGACTATGAAATGGAGAAAAACAAAAAGGGGGAGAAGAAGAAAAGAATGAACAAATAAAAATTAGAAAGCAAAAAGAAAAGCTCCCAGGGATCCCACTGGTGTGGCTACGAGGTCTGAGGAAGTTGTTCCCAGGTGTTGAAGTACAGCCTGGCTAGAAGGTGTAGAGGTATCACACAGCTCCGGGTATTCAGGGAACAGGAAGAGAAGGAAGGTATAGAGAGACGAGAAACTGAGTAATGAAGAAAGACAAAAAGGGAAAAAGGTGAAAGCTAAACAAAACAAATTAAAAAAAAAAAAAAAAGAACAAGAACCCCCCCCCCCCAAAAAACAGAAAGAAAAAAAAAAAAAACCACAGAAAAAGAAATGCCCTTGGGGATCCCTCTGCGCATCTGCACAAGCTGAGGGGGTAGGTCACAAGCTGCACAACACTGCCCGGTTAGAACGGGCTACCAACTTGAGAAAAGAAAAGGAAAGCAAACAAACAATTCAGAACAAACAAACAAACAAACAAACAAAAAAAAGCCCCAGGATCCCACCAGTGTGGCAGCACAGACCAGGAAGCAGATTCACACTCAAGTGGAGCTCCACAGCTACTCAGGAAGAAGCAAAGATGGCACATGGAGCCAGGTATTTGAGTGGAAAGAGGGAGAGGTGGTGAGAGGTAAGGAAGAAATCAAAAGAAGTGGAAAAAAGCAACACCAGCAGTCAAAAAATGGCACTCAGGGAGTTGGCCAGTGCGGGCAGGTGGAATCCAAGCAGCCGGTGCTTCCCAGCCAAGAGACTGTGGCCGTGGAAAGCAGAGGAGGCCGAGTGGGGGTGAAGAAGGGTGGGGGTTGGGAAAGCATATATTGATGTTTACCGGTTGTTCTGTCTCCTGCTGGAAGCTCCGTGAAGCTGCTTTCTTGTACCCTCTATTTGCTGGTCTCTGATAGAAGTTCAAGATGGCGGATCCGTGCTGCATTAGCTGATAGGGGACCTCTGCATGTATGTCTCCTCACTGCATTCTCTGTCAGTTTCTTATTCCATTTGGTGCTTGGCTGAGTTCTTTATCACTTCATTTGATGTTTAGGGTTTCAGGGTTGCTGTTTTCTCTGTTCGGCTTAGTTTTTTGGATCTTTGCTGTGGAGGGACGGCGTGGTGCTTCTGCCTAGAGCACCATGTTGCCGGAAGTCCACTGATGGAGATTCTAGAAAAAGTGGTAAATAGCAAAAAATGAAGCCAATAGAAAGAATAAGGGAAAACAGGGACTTGGATAATCCACAAACTGGTAATTCATTTGGTTAAGGCAGATAGCCCCAGGGGGGAGTTCTACTCTGTCCTGTAGGGTTGCTATGAGTTAGAATCGACTTGATGGTACCAGGTTTGGTTTTCAGTTAAGTTGGATAGAGGTTGGAGTATCAAGCAGGCAAGACTGGGAGAAGTTAAGAACAAATTATATGTCCACAAGATTAGTGAGTCTGTGGACTTCAAATCCTTGTGCCTCTTTGTGTGGGTTAGCAGCATAAAATGCCTATTTGCTTTTGGAGTTTTATTTTTTTTAGATTTAGCATTGGGCAAATCTGCTGCAAAAGAACTTTTTAAAGTGTTAAAAAATTACAAATATCACCTTGAGGACTAAGATGCGCCTGACCCAATCCATGGCATTTTCAATCACCTCATATGCATTCAAAAACTGGATAATGAATAAGGAAGACCAAAGAAGAATTGATGCCTCTGAATTATGGTGTTGGCAAAGAATATTAAATATACATTGGACTGCCAGAAGAATGAACAAATCTGTCTTGGAGGAAGTATAGTCAGAATGCTCCTTAGAGATGAGGATGGCAAGACTTCGTCTCATGTAGTTTGGACAAATTATCAGGAGGGACCAGTCCCTGGAGAAGGACATCATGCTGGGTAAAGTAGAGAGGGTCATCGAAAGAGAGGAAGATTCTCAGCAAGATGGATCGACACAGTGGCTGCAACAATGGGTTCAAACATAGCAACAATTGTGAGGATGGCACAGGACCAGGCAGTATTTCATTCTTTTGTACATAGGGTCATTATGAATTGGAACCGACTTGATGGCAGCTAATGGTGCAGGTAGGCAGGATGGAGGGGGGAAATTGTGATGTGTGGAGCTAAGATGTCTATGGGAGAGAGGAGAGAGGAACAGGAGCCAAAAATATACAAACAAACAAAAAAGAGTGCTAGGGGAGCTTGCCGTTGGAGTGGAGAGATGAGAGACTATGAAATGGAGAAAAACAAAAAGGGGGAGAAGAAGAAAAGAAAAGAATATAATGAACAAATAAAAATTAGAAAGAAAAAAGAAAAGCTCCCAGGGATCCCATGGGTTCTGGATACTAGTGAGAGATGGTAATTGGTTCCCATCCCAAATCTGGTTAAGTAAGAACCTGAAAGTGGGAAGAAGATGCATACATATCACGTTGCTGAAAATGGATCAGTAGTACCTTCCAAGCTTACGAAGGGCTTCTTAAAGCTATCATTTGACAAAGTGCCCAGGAGAGGGCTGATGTCAGCCCAGACAGGGCTGTGGGTGGGTGTCCCCTGGCTGACTTCCTCTCTTCCCTCTCCCTGCCAGGGCTCTGTCGTCCAAACCTGTGATCCACACCCAGGCAATTCTAGTTCTGGGTGTTTCTTAAGCAAATAGAGCAAATCATGCCAGTGCTAGGGGTTGCCACCTTTTATAAATCGTATTCCGGGGCAGCTATTCATGGGTTTTTCTCATGACTCAGTATCACCACCGCATCTCTGCCTTTGATTTCTCCCTCCTCCAGCTCTTTATAACACTTACATCTGTCCGCACAATGAACACCTATAACATGCTGTCATGTTGTCTAATTACCTGCTTTGTGAGGTGTGGTACTTCCTTATGTACTGTCATGTTCTCCAATAGTTTCTCAGGTCTATGCCTTACTGCCCAACTATATGGGAAGCTTTTTGTCACTGGGAAGAAAACTATCAGCTGCTTCTTATATAAGACTTCCTCATCTTCCTTTCCCCATTCCCAAACCTGAGTCTAGCACACGGCAGGCAGGTGTTCAACAAATGCTTGTAGATTGTGGCGTAATGCTGCTAATATGGCTATCTTCAAGTTAAAAAAGAAAATAAAACCAGAAGTCAAAGTGCTGAACACGAAGTTCTGAACAAAATGAAAACAAATAGCCTCCCATACAGGATGCCTTGCCAATATTCATTGAAAAGATGACAAAAGTAACTCTTGTTAAGCATCTATTATGTGCCAGGCACTGTTCTAGGCACTTTACATGCATTGTAATACTGGATTCTCACAATTGTCCTTTGATTATTATTATCCTTATTTTATAGACCAGGGAACTGAAGCACAGAAACGTTAAATAATTTGCCCAAGATCATAGAATTAGTGAGTATTAGAACCAGATTTCAAATTTAGGCAGTTTGACTCCAGAAAGAACACTCTTACTTCTAGACTATATTGTTCTTTGTGTCTCATTTAAATCTTTTTATACCTCCGAAATCATTCTCCTATGGTATATTCTAGAAGCCTTATTTTTTCAATTGCATGTTTAGATCTCCAACCATCAGAAATAATTTTTTTTTTTTTTTTTGCTTATGCTGTTGTTATCAGGTGCTGTTGAGTGGGTTCGAACTCATAGCAACCCTATGCACAGCAGCCGCTCAGACCCACCAGCTGCTATGCAGGAGAAAGATGTGGCAGTCTGCTTCCATAAAGATTACAGCCTTGGAAACTCTATGGGGCAGTTCTACTTTGTCCTATAGCGTCGCTATGAGTTGGAATTTGACTCAACAGCAATGGGTTTGGGTGGGGGTTTTAACTTCTCACAAAAATATTATGTAACTCTCTGTGTAGAGGTCTTCGCATATTTTGTTAGATTTATTTCTAGGTATTTGCTTTTTTGAATGCTACTGTATATGTTATTTAAAAACTTCATTTTCCAATTGTTTGTTGTAGTATATAAGAATATTACTAGTTTTTGTATATTGATCTTGTAAGTAGAGATCTTGCTTTCATTTATTAATTCTTATTGTGGAGTCTTTAGATTTTCTACGTACACAATCCTGACATCTACAAATAATGACAGTTTTGTATCTTTTTTTCCCAATTTCTATAACTTTTTCTTGATTTATATGTGCTCCAGAAAAACATTCAACAGAAGTAGTGGTAGAGTGCATTCCTATTTTACCCCCAACCTCGGGGGGAAAACTTTCAGTATTTTGCTATTAAGTTTGACATTTGCTGTGGGGTTATTTTTATTATTTTTTTTGGTAAGATATTGTATTTAGTTAAGGAAGTTCCCTTCTATTTTGAGTTAGCTAAACATTTTGTTTTTAAATCGTAAATGGCTGTTGAATTTTATCAAATGATTTTTCCACATCTAGTAAGATTATCATGATTTTTCTTCTTTATTTTGTTAATATGGTAATTACATTGGTTGATTTTTAAATGTTAAACCAGCCTTGCATTCTCAGAATAAACCCAACTTGATTGGTTGTATTGCATTTTTTAAATATAATTTTTTTCAGGTATTTTATTTGTTCATTTAAAAAAATTTTTTTTATAGTACTTTAGATGAAGTTTTACAGAACAAATAGTTTCTCATTAAACAGTCAGTACACATATCGTTTTATGACATTGGTTAACAACCCCACGACATGTCAACATTCTCCCTTCTCAACCTTGGAGGACTTCTTTTTGGTGGAAATATACATAGCCAAAGTTACACCATTTCAAAAGTTTCTACATGTACAATTCAGTGACATTGATTACATTCTTCCAGTTGTGCTGCTATTCTTACTATCCTTTTCCAAATTATTCCATCACCATTGTCTTCAACTCACTGCCCCCAGGCTTCCCATCAAAACTTTTGAGTTGCTGTTGTCAATTTGATCTCACATAGATAATTCTTTTTTTTTTTTTTTGTACCTTAGGTGAAGGTTTGCAGAACATATAGTTTCTCATTAAAAAGTTAGTACGCATATTACCCTACGACAATGGTTAACAACCCCACGACATGTCAACACGGTCCCTTCTCAACTTTTGGTTCCCTATCACCAGCTTTCCTGTCCCTCTTTTCTTCTAGTCCTTGTCCCTGGACTGCTGTGCCTCATTAGTCCCATTTTGTGTTATGAGGCTGTCCAATCCCTGGCTAAAAGGTGAACTTTGGGAGTGACTTCACCACTGAGCTAAAAGGGTGTCCGGGGGCCATACTCTTGGGGTTTCTCCAGTCAGGCCAGTAAATCTGGTCTTTTTTTGTGAGTTAGAATTTTGTTCTACATCCTTTTCCAGCTCTGTCCAGGACCCTCTACTGTGATCGCTGTCAGAGCAGTCAGTGGTGGTAGCTGGGCACCATCTAGCTGTACTGGACTCAGTCTGGTGGAGGCCGTGGTAGCTGTGGTCCATTAGTCCTTTGGACTAATCTTTTCCTTGTATCTTGTTCTCTTCATCTTCCTTGCTCCCGAAGGGGTAAGACCAGTGGAGCATCTTAGACGGCTGCTCACAGGCTTTTAAGACCCCAGACACTGCTTACCAAGGTAGAATGTAGAACATTGTCTTTATAAACAGTGTTATACTAATTGAGCTAGATGTTCCCCAAGACGATGTTCCCCACAGCCCTCTTCCCAGCAATTCAGTTCCTCAGGGAGTTCAGAAATGTCTGTGGAGCTTCCATGACCTTTCCTTGTACAAGTTGTACTGGCTTCCCCTGTATTGTGTCCTGTCTTACCCTTCACCAAAGTTACCACTTACCTATTGTCTACTTAGTACCCCCCATCCCTTGTAACCAACAAAGATTGTTTCTTTTTCTGTGAACTTTTACATGAGTTTTTACAGTAGAGGTCTCATACAGTATTTGTATTTTTGTGATTGACTTATTTCACTCAGCATAATGTCCTCCAGTTTCATCCATGTTATGAGATGCTTCACAGATTCGTCATTGTTCTTTATGTTTGCATAATACTCCATTGTGTACGTGTATCATAGTTTGTTCATCCATTCATCTGTTGATGGGCATCTAGGTTGTTTCTATCTTTTTGCTATTGTAAACAGTGCTGCAATGAACATAGGTGTGCATATGTCTATTTGTGTGACAGCTCTTATTTCTCTAGGATATATTCCTAGGATTGGGATTGCATTTTGTAGTGTTTTTTTTTTTTTTTTTTTTGTGGTGCTGACATTTTCTTTGTTCCTCTTACTCTCCTGTGCTGAGTTCCTTTTGTTTGTGGATTTTTTTCATTTCTTCTGTTTTTGTAGGTTTTGTTTTTACTGAGATTTTATGTTTTTCTTCTTTATTATGATGAGTAGGTTTGTTAACTTTCTTTGTGGTTATCTTGAAATTTACCCTTATCTTCCTAGATTT
The DNA here is from genome assembly GCA_030035585.1 of Dugong dugon. Classification (NCBI taxonomy): domain Eukaryota; kingdom Metazoa; phylum Chordata; class Mammalia; order Sirenia; family Dugongidae; genus Dugong; species Dugong dugon. The sequence continues at coordinate 57,004,115 of CM057466.1, forward strand.
GAACCAGTCTATTGTTACTTGGTATCGCCTTGCCTTCCATTAGAAGATTCTGTACCTACACCATTTATTCCCTCTTTTACTGTTCTGATGTTGTTGTCATTTACAGATTAACCTCTCTGGTTCCCTGTTGTAATTCTTTTGGTTTTGGGTAGTCCTTAAGAGTTCATTTCCTAGCTTGGTATCTGGCTAGTACAATCCTGTGTCCTATATTCAGCCTGTGGTCTGATGTTTGTTCTCAGATCGGAGGACTCCCTTTAATAAGTCTTATAAGTTTGATTTGGTTTTTACATAGTCCCTTAATTTCTGTTTATCTGGAAATGACCTAATTTCACCATCATATCTGAACAAGAGTTTTGCGGGATATATTATTCTTGGCTGGCAATTTTTTTCTTTCAAGGTTTTATGTATGTCATCCCACTGCCTTCTTGCCTGCATAGTTTCTGCCGAATAATCTGACCTTAGTCTTATTGTTTCTCCTCTGTATGTGACTTTTTGTTTTTCTCGAGCTGCTCTCAGGATTCTTTGTTTATCTTTGGTTTTAGTAAGTGTGATTATGATATGCCTTGGTGATTTTCTTTTGAGGTCTATCCTATATGGGGTTCGTTGAGCTTCTTGGATGGTCAGTTTTTCATTTTTCATGATATTGGGGAAGTTTTCTGTAAGTTCTTCAATGATCCTCTCTGTGTTTTCTGTTTTCTCTCCCTGCTCTGGAACTCTGATCACTTGCAGATTTTTGCTTTTGATTGTATCCCACATAATTCTGAGTGTTTCTTCATTTTTCTTTGTTCTTTTTTCTGATTTTTCCTCAAACAGAGTTGTACCCAAGTGTTTGTCTTAAATTTTGCTGATCCTGTGTTCCATCATTTCAGACCTGCTCCTCAGCCCTTCTATGATGCCGTCAATTTCTGAGATCTTGTTGTTTATCTTTGGGATTTCCAATTGTTTTTGTATGAGATCTAGTTGTGAATTTATTTTTAGCATTTTGTTCCTGTATCATTTTCTTGAATTCTTCTAATTTTTTGTCTGTATTTTTCTTGAATTTGTCTGCTTTTTCCATGGATTTGTCTATTTTTTCCTCATTTTTGTCTGCTTTTTGCTTCAACCCTTGGATAATTCTGAATATTAGAGGTTTGAATTCCCTATCAGCTAGGTCTAGTGCCTTTTCTTCTACTGGAAGGTCATCTGGTGTTTTATTTTGGAAGCCTACTGAAGCCATCCTGTCCTGTTTTTGTAAATGTTTTGATATTGTCTGCTGTCTTCGGGGCATTCAGTGGTTATTTTACTCATTTATTGATTGTAGATTTGTTTCTTTCATCCTGCTTTTTTGTTTTATTTTGCTATGTCTGAGCAGACGGGCTGTGCATTTGTTGTTTGCTCGTCTGTGGGCATGATACTTTTCACCTCCTCCTCCAATGGGCAGGATCAGTCACTTACGTATGGTACAGCAGGGCAGGTTCAGCTGAAGGGGAGTTGCTGGGATGGGTTTTTTGTGGCACATACCAGGGCTGACAGTGGGGACCAGGAATCAGTGCAGGGCAGATTCCAGTGGGCTGTGACTGTGCTGCTTGGGGGTGTGATGTTCAGTGCATGGTGCAGGTAGGCAGGAAGGAGGGGCTAGATTGTGATGTTTGGGGCTAAGATGGGTATGGGAAAGACGAGAGAGAGGAGAGAAGAACAGGAGCCAAAAACATACACACAAACAAAAAAGAGTGCTAAGGGAGATTGATATTGGAGTGGAGAGATGAGAGAATGAGAAATGAGGAAAAACAAAAATGAAAAAAAGAAAAAGGGTAGAAGAAAAAAATGAATAAATTGAGAAACTGGAAATGAAGAAAGACAAAAAGCGAATAAGAGAGAGAAGAAAACAAAACAAAGAAACACAAAAAAAAGAAACAAACAAAAAAAAAAAAAACAAGAAGAAAGAAATGCCCTCAGGGAAGTCCCTGTGTGTCTGTGCAGAGTAAGGGAGTAGCTTCCAAGATGCATGGTACTGCCTGGCTAGAAGGGGCTTCCAAGCAGAGAAAAGAAAAAGAAAACAAACAAATCAAAACAGAACAAATCAGAGCAAAGAAACAAAAGAACAAAAAAGTCCTGGGGATCCTACCAGTGTGGCGGCATGGGCCGGGAAGCAGTTTCACGGTAAAGCGGTGTTTCACAGCCTTTCAGTAAGAAGCAAAAATGGCGCATGGAGCCAGGTATTTGAAAGAAAGGAGGAGGAAGTGGTGACAGGTAAGGAAGAAATCTAAAGAAGTGGAAAAAAGCAACACCATCAGCCAACAAAAGGCAGTTAGGGAGCTGGCCAGTGCAGGCGGGTGGAATCCAAGAGACACCCGGGTGCTTCCTGGCCAAGAGACTGTGGCTGCAGGAAGCAGAGGAGGCCAAGTGGGGGTGAAAAAGGGTGGGGGGTGGGAAAGTCTATATCGCTGGGCATCGGTTGTTCTGTCTCCTGCTGGAAGCTCCGTGAAGCTGCTTTCTCACATCCCCTGTTCGCTGGTCTCCAATAGGAGTCCAAGATGGCAGATACGTGCTGCATTAGCTGGTACGGGACCTCTGCATGTACCTCTCCTTGCTCTCTGTTCTCGGTCAGTTTCTTATTCCATTTGGTGCTTGGCTGAGTTCTTTATCTCTTCATTTGATGCATAGGGTTTCAGGATTGATGTGTGACTCTGTTTGACTTAGTTTTTCTGATCTGTGCTGCGGAGGGATGGCGTGGTGCTTCTGACTATAGTGCCATGTTGCCCGGAAGTCTAAATATAATTTTATTGTTGAATATACACAGCAAAACATACACCAATTCAACAGTTTCTACATATACCATTTAGTGACATTGATTACATTTTTCAAGTTGTGTAACCGTTCTCACCTCCCCTTTCTGAGTTGTTCCTCCCCCATTAACATAAACTCACTGCCCCCCTAAGGTTCCTATCTAATCTTCCAAGTTGCTGTTATTAATTTGATCCCGTATAGATAATTCTTAAAAGAGCATAATGGTCAAGGAACACATTTTTTATTAGTTGTTGTTAGGTGGCGTCGAATCGGTTTTGTACAACAGCACAAAACACTGCCCGGTCCTGCACCATCCTCACAATCATTGTTATGCTTGAGCCCATTATTGTAGCCACTGGGTTAATCCATCTTGTTGAGAAGCTTCCTCTTTTTGTGAGTCTCTACTTTACCAAGTATGATGTCTTTCTCCAGGGATTGGTCCCTCCTGATAACATGTCCAAAGTATGTGAGATGAAATCTCACCATCCTTGCTTCTAAGGAGCATTCTGGTTGTACTTCTTCCAAGACAGATTTGTTCATTCTTTTGGCAATCCGTGGTATAGTCAAAATTGTTTTTGATCTTCATCAGTAAGTGCTTCAAGTCCTCTTTGCTTTCTTTGTGTCATCTCTATATCACAGGTTGTTAATGAGTCTTACTCCAATCCTGATGTTGCATTCTTCTTCATATAGTCCAGCTTCTTGGATTATTTGCTCAGCATACAGATTGAATAAGTATGGTGAAAAGATACAACCCTGCCGCACACCTTTCCTGACTTTAAACCAGGCGGTATTGCCTTGTTCTGCTTGAACAACTGCCTCTTGGTCTAAGTACAGGTTCCTCATGGGCACAATTAAGTCTTCTGGAATTCCCATTCTTTGCAGTGTTATCCATAATTTGTTATGATCCACACAGTTGGATGTCTTTGCACAGTCAATAAAACACAGGTAAATATTTTTCTGGTATCCTCTGCTTTCATCCAAGATCCATCTGATATCAGCAATGCTACCATTTCAGGAGGTAGCCTATGATCAAGAATTGATGGTACTGAAGGAAGAAGTGCAAGCTGCACTGAATGGAGTTGGCTGAATACCAAATAAGACGTTTCAATGAATGGTTGCAGCACTGGAGGTGATCACTCATCTTTATCAAGAAATTTGGAAGACAGCTTCCTGGCTAACTGAATGGAAGAGATCCATATTGGTGCCTATTCCAAAGAAAGGTGATCCAACAGAATATGGGAATTATCGAGCAGTGTCATAAATATCACACACAAGTAAGATTTTGCTGAAGATCATTCAAAAGCAGTTACAGCAGTACATCAACAGGGAATTGCCAGAAGTTCAAGCTGAATTCAGAAGAGGATGTGGAGTGAGGGATATCCTTGCTGATGTCAGATAGATCTTGTCTGAAAGCAGAGAATACCAGAAAAATGTTTACCTGTGTTTTCAGAAGTTAAGCTAATCTATTGTTTGATTTTAAGGAGACTTCAGGAGATATTTTGTTTTAAGGTTTAAAGATTATTCAGGGCAATAGTTTCAGGAGTTCCACCAATCTTCATGACTCCAAGGAGTCTGGAGCTAATGAGAATTTGAAATTCTCTTCTACATTTCCCCCTTTTGATCAGGATTATTCTATGTAATCTTTGATCAAAATGTTCAATAATGACAGCTAGGGACCATCCATTTCTTCTGGTCTCATGGCAAAGGAGGCAGTTGTTCACGGAAGAGATATACTGCATTTTTTCACATTGCTCGATTTGACTTGCTAATATTTTGTTTAGAGTTTTTGCATCTATGTTTATGAGAGATATTGGCATACAATTTTTCTTTCTCTTAATGTTATTATCAGGTTTTGGCATCAGGGTTATTCTGGCTTTTTAAGTATGGTATCTTTTAGTTCTTTAAACATATTTATAATAATTGCTTTGAAGTCTTTGTCTACTAAGACCAACATCTGGGCCACCTGAGAGACAATTTCCATTGGCCACCTTTTTTCCTGTGAATGGGCAATACTTTCCTATTTCTTTATATGTCTCATAACTTTTTGTTGAAAACTAGGTATTTAAGATAATACGTTGTAGCAACTCTGAATTCTGATTTCTCCTCAGTGTTGTCGTTGTTGCTATTTGTTTGTTTGTTTAGTGACTGGCCTGGAATAATTTGTAGAGCTTGTCTTCCCTGCAGTTTGTGACCACTGATGTCTGTGCTCAGATTTAAAAAAAAAAAAAAAAAAAATTCTTATTTTATTCTTAAGCCTGGCTTCCTAGAACTCACCCCTGATTCAGCAGGGCTTAGTGACCAACTAATGATTAGTCAGAGGTTGTGCTTAAATACTTTGATCCAGTAAGGCTCTCACTCTTTGATGAGGGAGACCCATTTGTGCATTGTGGCACACATTCAAAATTCAGCCAGTTTACAAGTCTTCCCCACCTTTCATTTTCTGTTTGTTAAATGGACTCACATTCAGCCAAAGACTTGTAGATAAATGAGTCCCTCTCTGACTTTCTGAGTGTGTGTATAGTCCTGTGTGTGTGTGCAGTCTTCCCGGTCCTCAGGAATATGTGGGAGGTTTTCAAAGCGCATGATAGCTATCTCTTTCCCCAGATAATTTTTGGCTGGTCTGTTGTTTGCCCCAACCAGTATCACTGCCTCAGACAACTGTGATGTGGATTTCCCTTGAGTGTTTGATGCTGTCACTGTTGTTTTCAATAATGTCCCTGGGCATAGGGCTTTTCTGAGGAGTTCCAAGTCAAGTCAGCCCCCTCTGGTGGGAGCAAGGCTATGGAGCTGGTAGAGATGGGAGAAGTCCCAAGTTAAAATGCCACAGCTCCCCCACTCCCTACCGTTCTTAGTAAGGTTCAGTAGTTTTTTGAATAAACACTTTTAGATTTGTTGCATACCTTTCATTATTTTCTGAGTTCTGAAATTTTTCTTTTTGGCAATTTTATTCAGCTTTAGTGTCGATTTTTGGAGACAGAGTTTTCTGAGCTCCTCATTCACTATTCTGGAAGGAAACACCCCCCACCCCACTAACTTTGTAAAATGAATTGTTCCCGCTTTTATATTTTTTAGAAGATTACCCGTATGGTTTATATTATTTATTTCTTAAATGTTTGGAAAGGTTCATTGGTGAAGTCTTCTGAGCCTGGAGATTTCTTTATGGGGAGATGTTTAAATTCTGAAATCTATTTCTTTAACAGATATAAGACTATTCAGATTTTCCATAATATTTTTGTGCCATGTTTTGTAATTTTTTGGGAATATTTCATTTCACTTCACAAATCTCAAATTTATTTGTTAAAAATTTTAAATAATATTCTTTTACTATTTTTTAATGTCTGTAGAATATGCTGTGATGTTTCATTTTCCAGTGTTGTATCATTCCAGTCTTGACACTGATAATTTTTGCCCCCTCTTTTTGTAATTAGTCTTTCTGGAAGATAATGATAATGATGATGATGATTTTTCAAAGAATCAACTTTATTAATTTTCTCTCTTGTACCTTTGTTTTTTATTTCAGTAATTTCTGTTTTTGTTTTGATTTTTTCCTACTTTTTGGGGAGGATTTAATTTGCTGCTTTTGTCCTAACGTCTTGAGATATATAACTAAATAATTGACTTCTAGCCTTTCTCCACTTACTAGCATTTAACACTACACATATTCCAGTCATATTTTAGCAGCATTTCACAAGAAAATATGTCACATTTTCATTAAATATATTAGTTCAAAATGCTTTCTATTTTTATTGTGATCTATTTTTTGACCCAGGGTAGGTTTCTTAAAATATTATTTTAATTTTAAAGATGAATTTCTTAATTTCCAAACATTTTGTCATTCTTTGATTATCTTTTACTCATAATTCCACTGTTGCTGGCAAATATACTCTGAATGTTTTTAATTATTTGACATTTATTGAAAATTTATTTATGGACACTATAAGGTCAGGTAGGTCAATTTTGTAAATATTCCATGTACTCCTGAAATGATTGAATATTCTTTCATTCTTGGCTGTACAAATGTCACATAAATTATATTTAATTTTGTTATTCATATCTCCTGAATTCTGATGGATTTTTTTTTTTTTGCCTGTTTTTCTTCTCTTTACATACTAAGGGAGAATTTTTAAAGTCTCCCACTATGATTATACATTTGTGTATTTCTTATTTTAGTTTTTCAATTTTTGCTTTATGTATATTTATATATAATTTTATCGTGCTTTAGGTGAAAGTTTCCAGTGTAAATTAGTTTCTCATTCAAAAATTATGTGCAAATTGTTTTGTGACATTGGTTGCAAGTCTCTGCAATGTGTCGGCACTCTCTCCCTTTCCCTTTCCACCCTGGGTTCCCCATGTTCATTTGTCTGGTTTTCCTGTCTCTTCCTGCCTTCTTATCTTTGCTTTTGGGCAGGTATTGCCCATTTAGTCTCATGTACTTGATTGAACTAAGAAGCACGTTCCTCACATGTGCTATTGTTTGTTTTATAGGCCTGTCTAGTCTTTGGTGAAATGTGGACTTTGGGAGTGGCTTCGGTTTTGAGTTGCAGGGTGTCCAAGGGCCATAGTCTTGGGGGTTTCTCCAGTAAATCTGGTCTTTTTTTGTGAATTTGAATTTTGTTCTACATTTTTCTCCCACTATGTCCGGGACCCTATATTGTGATCTTTGTCAGAGCGGTTGTTGGTAGCCAGGCACCATCTATTTCTTTTGGACTCAGGCTGGAGAAAGCTGTGGTTCATGTGGTCCCTTAGTCCTTTGGACTAATATTTTCCTTGTGTGTTTGGTTTTCTTCATTCTCCTTTGCTCCAGACAGGATGGCATCAATAGATGTATCTTAGATGGCCATTCACAAGCTTTTAAGACCCCAGACGTTACTCACCAAAGTACGATGTAGAACATTTTCTTTATGAACTATATTATAACGATTGACTTAGATATCCCCAGAGACCATGGTCCCCAGGTTCCTCAGTCCCAGTAACTCTGTCCCTCAGGGTGTTTGAATGTATCTAGGAAGTGTCTACGACTTTGCTTTGGTCATGATGTGCTGATTTCCCCTATATTGTGTGTTGTCTTTCCTTTCACCAACACTGACACTTGTCTACTATCTAGTTAGTGTATTCCCCTCCCCATGCTTTATATTTTTGAAGCTATTAGAGCCATAAAACTTTAGAATCATTACATTTTCCTGGGGAACTGATATTTTTATCACTATGAATGCTCCTTTTATTTTTTAGTATTGTTTCTTGCCTTCAAGTTCACTTAGTTTAATATTAATACAGTTATACTTTTTTATTTGCATTTGTATGGTTTATTTTTTCCATCTTTTACTTTCAATCTCTCTGCATCTTATATTTAGGGTGTGTATCATGTAAGATGCATGGTTATTTTGTTTTATTGTTGTGGTTGTTATACAGACTGACAATATTTATCTTTTACTTGGAACTTTTTATGCTGTTTATATTTAATGTAATTACTGAGATATTTGAGTTTATATTTATCTTCTTAGTATTTCCTTTCTTTATGTCCTACCTATTTTATGTTCCCTTTCTCTACTTTTTAGTCTTATTTTCTTTTAATCAATTATTTTTTATTATTGCACCTTTTCCTTTTATTAGCTGTTATTATTTAATTATTAGTTTAGTTTTTAATTTAGATTTTAAAATACTATTCCTTGACTTGTTTGCATCTAATACAATTTATACCTTCCCACTTCCTAAATTACAGTTCCTAGACAATAAAGTTGAACTCTTTCCTCCTTCTTGCCTTTTTTTTTTTGGTTATTGTTGGTACGGATTTTAATTCTACATACATTTAAAACCCAACAAAACATTTTTATTGTTACTTGATACAGTCAAAATTAACATAAGTCATATATTTGCCATTTCCATTACTGCACTTCCATGTTTTTATCTGGCATAATTTTCCTTATGTAAGAATTTTCATTATTATTTCCTTTAATGAGAGTGGGCTGGCAATGGATTGTCTGTTTTGTTTGCCTGAAAATGTCTTTAATTTGTCTGCATTTTTGAAGGATATTTTCACTGGGTTTAAAATTTCAGGTTGCCTTTTTTTTTCCCCCAGCACTTTAAAGATGTCATTTCTTTGTTTTCTGGCTTCCACTGTTTCTATTGAGAAGTAAACTATTGGTCTCATTGTTGCTCCTCTGAAGATAATGTGTCTGTTTTTTCTAGCTACTTCTACTATTTTCTCTTTGTTTTTGTTTCCAGCAGTTTTATGTTGATATACCAAAGTGTAGACTTCTCTCTGTTTATCCTACTTGAGTCAGAATCGACTTGACAGCACACAACAACATCCTACTAGACTCTAGAGAATTTTGAATTCTTCCTTGATGTCTTTTGTAGTTTTCAAAGTATCTAGGATGTTATCTTTTCATATTTATTCTGCTTCATTCATGTCTTCTCCTCTTTTGAGTCTCTAATTATGCAAATCTTAGACCCTTATAGGACCTAGACCTTTTTCCATGTGTTATATATCTCTGAAGATAATTCAAAAATGGTTGCAGCAGTACATCAACAGGGAATTGCAAGAAATTCAAGCCAGATTCAGAAGAGGATGTGCAATGAGGGATATCACTGCTGATGTCAGATGGATCTTGGATGAAAACAGAGAATACCAGAAGGATGTTTACCTGTGTTTTACTGACTATGCAGAGGCATTTGACTGTGTGGATCATAATAAATTATGGATAACATTGTGAAGAATGGGAATTCCAGAAGACTTAATTGTGCTCATGTGGAACCTTCACATAGACCAAGAGGCAGTCGTTTGAACAGAACAAGGGGATACTCATGGTTTAAAATCAAGGAAGGTGTGCGTCAGGGTTGTATCCTTTCACCATACTTATTCAATCTATACGCTGAGCAAATAATCCGAGAAGCCGGACTATATGAAGAAGAATGCAGCATCAAGATTGGAGGAAGACTCATTAACAAGCTGTGATATGCAGATGACACAACCTTGCTTGCTGAAAGTGAAGAGAACTTGAAGCACTTACTGATGAAGATCAAACACCACAGCCTTCAGTATGGATTACACCACCACATAAAGAAAACAAAAATCCTCACAAAGGGACCAACAAGCAACATCCTGATAAACGAAGAAAAGATTGAGGTTGTCAAGGATTTCATTTTACTTAGATCCACAGTTAATGCCCATGGAAGCAGCAGTCAAGAAATCAAACTACACATTGCGTTGGGCAAACTTACTGCAAAAGACCTCTTTAGGCCAAGTCTTCAGACAAAGATTGGACTGGACTGTGGGACATAAAATGATACTCTTGAAGAGTGTGCTTCTTAGCTCAAGTAGATACATGAGACTAAATGGGCAGCTTCTGTCCGGAGGTAAGATGAGAAGGCAGAGAGGGTTAGGAGCTGGTTAAATGGACATGGGGAGTCAGGGGTGGAAAGGAGGAGTGTGCTGTCGCAGTATAGGGAGAGCAATTAGGGCCATATAACAATGTATGTGTAAACTTTTGTATAAGAGACTAACTTGAAATGTAAACTTTCACTTAAACTACAACAATGAACAAACAAAAAAACCTCCTTAAAGTGTTGAAAAGCAAAGATGTCACCTTGAGGACTAAGGTGTGCCTTACACAAGCCATAGTATTTTCAATTACCTCATATACATGTGGAAGCTGGACAATGAATAAGGAAGATTAAAGAAGAATTGATGCATTTGAATTATGGTGCTGGTGAAGAATATTGAATATACCATGGACTTCCAGAAGAATGAACAAATCTATCTTGGAAGAAGTACAGTCAGAATGCTCCTTAGAAGTGAGGGTGGCAAGACTTCATCTCATGTACTTCAGACATGTTATCAGGAGGGACCTGTCCCTGGAGAAGGACGTCATGCTTGGTAAAGTAGAGTGCCAGTGAAAAAGAGGAAGACCTTCAGTGAGATGGACTGGCACAATGACTGCAACAATGGACTCACACACAGCAACAATTGTGAGGATGGTGCAGGACCAGGCACTGTTTTGTTTTGTTGTGCATGGGATTGCAATGAGTCTGAACCAACTCAAAGGTACTTAACAACAACAACAACAACATATATCTCTTATGCCCTTTTTTTTTAAGAAAAAAAATAATTTTTTTCTCTGTGTTTCTCTCAACCCATTTTCCAGATCACTAAGCCTTTCAACTGGTTTGCCCTGTCTACTTTTAAACCATCTATTGAAGGTCTTAATTTCAGTTATTTTATAATTTAAATTCTAGAGTTCCCTTTTAATTTTTTTAAAAAAACCAGATTCTAGTTACTTAGTAAAATTTGCCGTCTTAACATCTATTTTCTTCAACATAGAAATCACAGTTACTTCAATTATTTTAAAGTCTGTGTGTGATTACTCCAATATATGGGTTACCTTTAAGTCAGTTTCCAGTGTATATTTATTCTTTTGGTCTTATTTCTTGGCATGACTGGTAATTCTTGATTAAAGGCTAGACATTTTACGTAAAAAAAAGTTTAAGAAACTTTGGATGAAATTATGTTCCTCCACAGAGAATTCATACTATCTTCTAATAGGTAGTTAAATAGGACTGATTTCAGGTTGAATTGCAGTCTCTGTTAGGTGTAGTCTATGTTTGATTTGTCCCTCATCTCTATAATGTAGACTTCCAGGTGTTCCAGCTAAATCCTGGAGTATTTAATAGGTCAGTTCCTTCTCGCTAGGGCTTAAGTTCCAGCTTTTCTATTTTTTATTTTTCTTTAATCCTCAGCACAGTAAGAACACCAAGACCTCTGCTCTGTTTTTCAGTTTCTTTTTGCTCAGCTTCTAAGACTCAATCCCTGTACAACTTAAGAATTTGGAAAATGCCTCAAATATAAAATTGCAAAATGTTGGGTGCATTCTTTCAGATATCTTGTCTCCTTGAGTCCTAGTTGCTCGAAATCCCACCACCACCTACTTTAATTTTTGTCTCCAAAATTCCTGTGGATTGCTAGAGATCTGTTGACTTTTCTGTCTCTTAGCAGCGCTCTCTTAATTTTTTTTTCCAGCCTCTTCTATCATACCACTAAGAATCAACAAATGTCATGAGGCAAAAAGTGGCCTGCAAAATATTAGGATCACCTCAAAGATCTCTTCATTCTAGGATCTTGGTTCCTTATGTCCTGGATGCCTGAGCAGCTCTTTCATCCTATCAAACTGTTGTTCCCCTGTATTATATTCAGCTTTTCCAGTCGTTTTCTGTGGGAGCGTTAGTCTGCTACAACCTACTACATCATAGCTGGAAGATTAAATAACCAAAAGCGTAATTTAATGTTAACCAATATGAGCTTTTAAAGTCTTTTGATATGTATTATCAAATTGTTCCCCATAAGGCTATTCTAATCGTGTTTCTGTTCAAACTGTATAATTATCATGTACAAACTTATAATGTAGTTATTTGTGTGCATATAGCACCCACTATCAAAGTGTAAGCTGCTGGATAGAAAAGACTGCACCTCTCCTCCCTAGTTTACTCACAGTACAGTGCCTTACTTATAGTAATGTAGTAGAGTGAGAATAGCATAAATTTAATCACATTTTAGCAATGTAATCTTGCGTGGATAAATTTTATTCTATAAGTTTTAGTTTTTTTAATCTTAAAATGAGGGAAATCTCCCAGAGTTGCTTAGATGATTAGTTGAGCTCCAAAATCTATTAGTCAGGTGCCAGGCTAGAGATACCTTCAGTCTTGTGTCAGAAACATAGAAACCTCTGAATCCTACAACTGGAGAGATCTCAGAGATCACTTGGTCCCATTTTCTATCCTTGTTGGAATCATTGCAACAGTATTTCTGATGATTGGTCATACAGCTGATGCCTGTTTGCTTGGCATGACCATGATTACTCTGCTCATGGAGTTGTTGTTAGATGCTGTCAAGTTAGTTCCAACTCATAGCGACCCTACATACAACAGAATGAAACACTGCCTGGTCCTCGGCCATCCTAACAATTGTTGTTATGTTTGAGCCCATTGTTGCAGCCACTGTGCCAATCCACCTCATTGAGGATCTTCATCTTTTTCGCTGACCCTCTACTTTACCAAGCATAATGTCCTTTTCCAGGGATTGGTCCCTCCTGATAATGTGTCCAAAGTATGTGAGACGAAGTCTTGCCATCCTTACTTCTAACTGGCATTCTGGCTGTACTTCTTCCAAGACAGATTTGTTGGTTCTTCTGGAAGTCCATGATATATGCAATATTCTTCACCAACACCATAGTTCAGAGGCATCAATTCTTCTTCAGTTTTCCTTATTCATTGTCCAGCTTTCACATGCATAGGAAGTGATTGAAAACATCAAGGCTTGGATTAGGCGCACCTTAGTCCTTAAAGTGACATCTTTGTTTTTTAATACTTTTAAGAGGTCTTTTGCAGCAGAGTTGCCCAGTGCAATTTGTCGTTTGATTTCTTGATTGCTGCTTCCATGGGCTTTGATTTGTTGATCCAAGTAAAATGAAATCCTTGCCAGCTTCAGTCTTTTCTCTGTTTATCATGATGTTGCTTATTGGGCCCGTTGTGAGGATGTTTTTTTTTTCCTCTATGTGAAGGTGGAATCCATACTGAAGGCAGTGGTCTTTGATCTTCAACAGCAAGTGCTTCAAGTTCTCTTCACTTTCAGCTAGCAAGGTTGTGTCATCTGCATATCACAGTGTGTTAATGGGTCTTCCTCCAATCCTGATGCTGCTTTCTTCTTCATATAGTCCAGCTTCTTGGATTATTTGCTCAGTATACAGATTGAATAAAGTATGGTGAAAGGATACAACCCTGACACCCACCTTTTTTGACTTTAAACCACGCAGTACCCCCTTGTTATGATCCACACTGTTGAATGCCTTTGCATAATCAATAAAACACAGGTAAACATCTTTCTGGTATTCTCTGCTTTCAGCCATAATCCATCTGACAACAGCGATGATATCCCTCATTGCTTGTCCTCTTCTGAAACTGGGTTGAATTTCTGGGAGTTCCCTGTCCAATGTACTGCTGCATCCCACTTTTGAATGATCTTCAGCAAACTTTTACTGGAGTGTAATATTAATGATATTGTTCGATAATTTCTGCATTCTGCTGGATCACCGTTCTTTGGAATGGGCACAAATACGGATTTCTTCATGACAAACAGAGAAAAGACTGAAGCTGGCAAGGATTTCATTTTACTTGCATTAACAAATCAAAGCCCATGGAAGCAGCAATCAAGAAATCAAACGACAAAGTGCATTGGGCAACTCTGCTGCAAAAGACCTCTTAAAAGTATTAAAAAACAAAGATGTCACTTTAAGGACTAAGGTGAGCTTAATCCAAGCCATGATGTTTTCAATCACTTCCTATGCATGTGAAAGCTGGACAATGAATAAGGAAAACTGAAGAAGAATTGATGCCAAGTAGCTGTCTTCCAAATTTCTTAGCATAGATGAGTGAGCACTTCCAGCGCTGTATCCTTTTGTTGAAACATCTCAGTTGGTAGTCTGTCAATTCCTGGAGCCTTGTTTTTTGACAATGCCTTCAGTGCAGTTTGGACCTCTTCCTTCAGTACCATCAGTTCTTGGTCTTATGCTACCTTCTGAAATGGTTGAACGTTGACTAATTCTTTTTGGTACGGTGACTGTTTGTATTCCTTCCATCTTCTTTTGATGCTTCCTGCATCGTTTAATATTTTCTGTGTAGAATCCTTCAATATTGCAACTGAAGACTTGAAATTTTTCTTCAGTTCATTCAGCTTGAGAAACGCAGAACATATTCTTCCCTTTTGGTTTTCTATCTCTAGGTCTTTGCACATTTCATTATAATACTTTACTTTGTCTTCTCAAGCTGCCCTTTGAAATCTTCTGTTCAGATCTTTTACTTCATCATTTCTTCCTTTCACTTTAGCTACTCTATGTTCAAGAGCAACTTCAGAGTCACTTCTGAGACCTATCTTGGTCTTTTCTTTCTTTTCTGTCTTTTTAATTTCCTCTTGCATTCTTCATGTATGATGTCCTTGATGTCATTCCACAACTCCTGTGGTCTTCGGTCATTAGTGTTCAATATATCAGATCTGTTCTTGAGATGGTCTCTAAATTCAGGTGAGATATACTTAAGGTTGTACTCTGGCTCTTGTGGACTTGTTCTAATTTTCTTCAACTTCACCTTGAGCTTGCATATGAGCAACTGATGATCTGTTCTGCAGTCGGTCCCTGGCCTTGTTCTGACTGATGATACTGAGGTTTTCCATCATCTCTTTCCACAGATGTAGTTAAATTGACTCCTGTGTATTCCATCTGGCAAGGTCCACGTGTATAGTCGGCATTTATTTTGTTGAAAAAAGATATTTGCAACAAAAACATCATTGGTCTTGCAAAATTCCATAAAGTGATCTCCAACATCGTTTCTGTCATCAAGGCTGTATTTTCCAACTACCAAGCCTTCTTCTTTGTTTCCAACTTCTGAATTCCAATCACCAGTAATTATAAATGCATCTTGATTGCATGTTTGATCAATTTCTGACTGCAGAAGTTGGTAAAATCTTCAATTTCTTCATCTTTGGCCTTAGTGGTTGTGATGGTTGAGATTGGGTGTCAACTTGGCTGGGCCGTGATCAGTGTTTTAATGTAATCACTCCTATGATTGAATATACTATGAGTAGCCAATCAGATGAAAGGGAGTCTTCTTGGGGGTGTGGCCCGCATCTGTATATAAGCAGACGTTCTGGCTTTTTGCTCTTTCTGGATTCTGCGGCTGCTTCCTGTCGTCTCATCTCCTGTTCTTGGGACTTGAGCTGTCAGCTTATCTGCCGAACCTGGGATTCGTCGATCTGCACAGCCTGTGAGTGAGAGCCCTGCTCTCCGACCTTCCGATCTTGGGCTTGCCAGCTTCTGCAGCTGTGTGACTTGGGAAAGGCCTCTACCCTGATCCAAGGACTTGGGATGGTCTAGCCTTTACAATCACGTGAGCTGTTTCCTTGATATGATCTCTCTCTCTATATATATTTATACACTTTGCTGGTTTGGTTTCTCTAGAGAACCCAGCCTAAGACAGTGGTTGGTGCATAAATTTGAATAATAGTCATATTAACTGGTCTTCCTTGTAGGCATGTGAATATTTTCCTATCACTGACAGCATTGTACTTCAGGATAGATCTTGAAATGATCTTTTTGATGATGAACACAATACCATTCCTCTTCAATTTGTTATTCCTGGCATAGTAGACCATTTGTTTGTCTGATTCAAAATGGTCAATACCAATCCATTTCAGCTCACTAATTCCTAGGATATCAATGTTTATGCATTCCATTTCATTTTTGACGACGTCCAATTTTCTTAGATTCATATTTCGTGCATTCCATGTTCCAATTATTAATGGATGTTTGCAGCTGTTTCTTCTCATTTTGAGTCATGCCACATCAGCAAATGAAGGTCCCCAAAGCATGACTCCATCCAAGTCATTAAGGTTGACTCTACTTTGAGAAGGCAGCTCTTCCTCAGTCTATTCTGAGTGCCTTCCAACCTGAGGGGCTCATCTTCCAACACTATATCAGATAATGTTCTACTGCTATTCATAAAGTTTTCACTAGCCAATTTTTTCAGAAGTAGACTGCCAAGTCCTTCTTCCTAGTCTGTCTTAAGTCTGGAAGCTCCACTGAAACCCATCCACCATGGATGACCCTGCTAGTATTTGAAATAATAGTGACAAAACTTCCAGTATCATAGCAACACGCAAGTCACCACGGTATGCCAAACTGACAAGCACATGTTGTTGTTTGGGCTTCATGGAGGAGCCTATTTTAATTTGGCCTCCAGGTAGAATGTTCTTCCAGGAAGTGAGCTGAAATCAGCTCACTACATTACATTCTTGGTAATGTTCCTCTATTGATCTGTTGACTAGATCTTTAGGGTCACATGGAATAATTTGAATCCTTTTTCCTAAAATGTCTTTTTCAACCTCTTAAACTAGTCTTCCATGGAAAAGCACCAGATGAGGAATCAGAGGACTTCAACTGTAATGCAAGCTCTGTTATTAGCAGTATGACATTTTATGTGGTCATTTTGTAGAATAGGAAACTGAGGCTTTAAAAGAATAGGCAAATTATCCAGGGGCACACAGCTATTAAGTGGTGAATGTGAACTGTGAGTTCAGTTTGCTGATGCTGAAGCTGAAGTTTTACCTGTTATGTTATAGTGCATCTGTGTCCTACCGTTGATGTATATTATCCTGAACTTGTGGTTAATTATACTTACTTTTTTTTTCTCTCATGAATTTTGGTTAAGTCACATTTTCTCCATTCAAAACTTGTGCCTTCCTTCATTCCTTCTTGTATCTACCTACCTAGTTACCTACCTACCTGCCTGTCTGTCTGTCTATCTATCTGTCATCTACCATCTATTTATTTTTACTTAACTGCATAGCTTTATACTTTTTGCTGTTAAATTTTAAACTGCTAGGGTTGACCATCATTTTAGTATGTCAAAATGATTATTGCTTTTATCATATAACACATCCCTTTAAACTTTGAATTATCCACAAATATGACAATTTTCAATACTTAAAAAGACATTGCTAAAATTTTTGACAGAATATCAGAGGCAGATTCATGTGGAAGGCCACTGGAAACTTCACATTAAATTCAACCAGTTATGAACATATTCAACTGTCCTATTATCTAAATCACATATTTCTATTTGACCACAGCGACATCCCAACATTTGACCACAAGGACATCCCAACAGATTTAGCCTCATTTTCTAGTGGAGATATTTGCTGGTTTGGTATGATACGACCTTAGTGAACCCATGTTGGTTCCATGTGATCATAGCATTCTTTTCAATGTGGTTCACAAACCATCTGTTTAGTAATTTATTCCTGAATTTTGCCAAAGATTGACATCAAGAATATGCTTTTACCAGACTGTAGTTCCCAGAATCTAGACTTTCTCAAATTTCATAATCAAAAACTATTTTTCAGTCTTCTGGCACCTCTTTATTCTTCATGGTTTGTTTAGTTTTTCCTTCAAAGATTGCCAGCAGTGGTTACATAATGACTTTTCTGAGTCTTTCAGTACTTTGTGATCTGTCTAGTCTGGAAGGTGTGATCCCATTTGAAGTGTGATATAGAAGAAAGAGAAGTGTACCTAGAGTTCTAGGCCTAAATTCTTGTCTCAATGCCTCACTTGCTAGTTGTGTGACCTGCGATTTCTGTAGTCTCCATTTCCTCGTCTGTAAATGGGAATAAATCATCAAAGGGGCTTGAAAGAGTAAATGAGATAACAGATGTGAAAGTATCGATGGTAGCATAATCTTCAAAAATAAATTAGAATATTTCTTAATGCCTTATCTATCTGGGATTTTAATTTATTCTTTACATTTATTTATACCTTACAGAACCTGCAGAAAATTCTAAAAGGAAAACAAGAACTCTTTGGAGATGCAAAATAGTGTAGAGCACAGGACTGGGAGTAGCATGAGATGTTACTTTTCATGAGGGTATTTCACTACCTTGCTGTGTGACTTCGAGCATGTCATGTAATTGTCCGGGGTTTTATTTTTATGTGTAAAATGAGGGGGGTAGGCTGGGTGATTTCTCGTCTCTAGTTCTTAGTTCTAAATGCTATGAATCTAATTTTGTCTTTTGTCATGTCCTTGAACTACATAATCTTCATCCTGTAAAGCGATCTAGCCTTTAGTCAGTTCTTGATCCAGTTTGCGAACAATTCCCAGAAATTAAAAAGCCCTGAACAGATGCCTTGCCACACAAAGTGTTTTTGTGTTGACATGGGCTATTAACCCTAATGAGCCCAAATGAGGATGACAAACCTGCTGTTCCCACTCTGTTTACTATTCACTGTTTTGGATTATCCAGGACTTGATTCTATCACTAGCCTAATGATTGAAAATTGATGGCATAATAATACTATGTTAACATATAGAGACGTTATTAAAAAAAAGTAATGGAAATAATTATGCAGCACTTTCCAAACTCAAGAGTTTTTTGATAAATGAGAATGGGTTTCAGATGTAAAATACAGCAATTACTCTTTGCCCTAGGATGATGAAAGAAGCCTTTGGATCTGCACAGGAAGTAGCTATACAGCAGTTGTGATTAATCTGGGGGGAAAAAATCACATTTCTCTTCCCTAAAACGTTAATAATAACATTTTTTTTATTGTACTTTAGATGAAGGTTTACAGAACAAACTAGCTTTTCATTAAACAGTTTAGTGCACATACTGTTTTATGACATTGGTTAACAACCCCACAACATGTCAACACTCTCCCTTCTCAACCTTGGGTTCCCTATTACCAGCTTTCCTGTCCCCTCCTGCCTTCCAGTCCTTGCCCCTGGGCTGGTGCGCCCCTTTAGTCTCGTTTCATTTTACAGGCCTGTCTAATCTTTGGCTGGAGGGTGAACCTCAGGAGTGACTTCATCACTGAGCTAAAAGTGTGGCCAGGGGGCCATACTCTGGGGGTTTCTCCAGTCTCTGTCTGGCCAGTAAGTCTGGTCTTTTATTGTGAGTTAGAATTTTGTTCTACATTTTCCTCCAGGTCTGTCCTGGACCCTCTGTTGTGATCCCTGTCAGAGCAGTCAGTGGTGATAGCCAGGCACCATCTAGTTGTACTGGACTCAGTCTGGTGGAGGCCATGGTTGTTGTGGTTCATTAGTCCTTTGGTCTAATCTTTCCCTTGTATCTTTAGTTTTCTTCATTTTCCTTTGTTCTCGAAGGGGTGAGACCAGTGGATGGCTGCTCACAGGCTTTTAAGACCCCAGACACTACTCACCAAAGTAGAATATAGAACATTTTTTTAAAAACTGTGTTATGCCAGTTGAGCTAGATGTTCCCTGGGACCATGGTTCCCACAGCCCTCAGCCCAGCAATTCAGTCCTTCAGGGAGTTTGGATGTGTCTACGGAGCTTCCATGACCTTGCCTTGTACAAGTTGTGTTGGCTTCCCCATTATTGTGTACTATCTTACCCTTCACAACAATTTTGTTTTTGTTGTGCTTCTACTCTGAAGATGTTCACCAACATCTACAGGAAGTGTTTCTTGATATTAAAAAAAAAGAACCAAACTCGTTCCCTTGAGTCAACTTTGACTCATAAGGGTAATGAAATATGTGGATATCTTTATTTCTCTTTTCAGGGAAGATTTTACAAGATGAATTTTATGCATTTGTTTATTCAATCATTCACCTTATGCATACATTAATTTATTAAAGTAAATTAATTTCTTAATTTATTGAAGAAATATTTCAAACGCTTATTGTGTGCTATGCCACATGTGGACTCAGAAACGAATTGGGAGTGATCCTTGCTTTTAGGGAGCTCTTAATCCAGTAGGGGAGCACTGTTAAGGCTGACAGAGGAGAGTGTGTACTAAGGATCATTAGAGAGTGAGTTATAAACACCTATGGAAGATCAGAGGTGGGAGAGCTCACTTGAGTTCTGGGTCCTGGATACCCCTGCCTTTTCAGGAGCCTTGTTCTTCCTGTTAATCCCCCTCTGCATCCTTAACCTCTTGGCTTTATCATTCGAATAATCTCTGCATCTCACATCTTAAAAACAAACAACAATTTTCTCTTAACTCACCATCTCTTTCCAGCTATTGCTGTACTTTTCCATTCCCCATGAAAGAGCTGTCTGCATAAGCTACCTCCACTTTACCTGCTGTCACATTCAGTCTTCAGCTTACTCCTGATGAGTGTCCCCTCCCCCCACTCCACCAAAACTCCTCTTGAAAAGTTCACTAATGACTTCCAAGTTACTAAATCCAGTGGAGATTCATATGTTCTTATTTTACTTGACTTCTCGGCAACATTTGAGCCAATTGATAGTCTCTCCTGAGAGCACCCTCTTCCTTTGAAAATATTGTCTGATTTCCTCTTTCTTCTATGGTCACTCCTTTTCATTCCCCTTTGATGGGTTTTCTTCCTTTACGCAGCCTCTAAATGCTGAAATTCCTCATGGCTTCTTGGACTCTTATCTCTTCCCTTCCCTCCCCGCCCCTGCCCTCCTCTTCCCTACACTTCCCTCCTTTCTTTTCCCCTTCCATCCCCTTCCCTTCTCTCCCCTTTCTTCCCTTCCCTTCCCTTCCCCTCCCCTTCCTTTCTCTCCCCTCCCTTCTTTTCTCTCCTCTCCTTTCCCTCTTCTCCCTCTCTTCCTAAGTCACCTCATCGTTTCCCATGATTTAACTGCTACCTATATGTTGTCCAACTTGTGTATTCAGTCCACCCTCTTCTCTAAGCTCCAGATGTAAATATTAAACTGCCTGATTGTTATTGTTATTTGCATGTCTCATAGGCAAACATACTTAACACCTACCTCAAAATCTGAGCCACACCTACATATGTACTCTTGCTCCATGCTCCACAGCTCAGTGAGTTGTATCTCCATCTACCCAGGTGCTCAAGGATATCTCTGGCCTATGCCTTCTCTTTGAACTCTAGTGTCACCTGTCCTAGAAGCATCTCAAACTCAACATGGCCCAAGCCAGCATGTTGATTTCCATCCTTTCTTTAACAGTACTCTCAAAAATCTTCAAAACAAAACAGATTTAAAAAACCAAACCAAAAATCCAAGCCCATTGCTGTTAAGTCAAAATGCACAAAATGTCAAGTTTAAAAACACACATACACAAAAGAAAGGACGGCAGGGAGGAAGGAAGGAGAAATAAACACAAAACCATTTTGTTCTGCCTCACAACAATCATCGGTGCTATTAAAGTTGAAATCCGGTGATGAGTCTTGACGCTTCCCTTTTCTTTATTCCTTACATCAGATTCATGCAAGAAAAAGTCACTTCCACTTCTGGCCACAGTGGAATAACAGGGAGTAGATTTTCCCTGTCGTTTTACACAACTGAAAAACTGGGCAAAACATATGAAACGAATTTCAGGGGATTAGACAACTGGTCAATTGGACGACAAGCAGTGCAGGACAGTGATTCCTGAGAGAAGGAAAACAACCAAGGGGAGCCCTACGATTGATTTCCCCCACTCATTGCCTGGAAAAAGAGAAAACCAAAAAAAAGAAAATCCCAAACCCGTTGCTGTGGAGTCAATTCCAACTCATAGTAACCCAATAAGTTTCCAAGGAGTGGCTGGTGGATTCAAACTGCCAACCTTTTTTGGTTAGCAGCCATAGTATAGCTCTTAACCACTATACCACCTGGGTTTCTGGAAAAAGAGAGGAGGGGACTAAGTAGAGGCTCGAGGTCTCACTAAGTGGAGGGAACAGAGTTCAGAGTGGGAGGAGGCTAAGGCAGCTAGAATTATGGGGTAGGGTTCTGAGAGGAAAGCTGCTCAGAGAGCGAGCTCTGGAAATCTACAGAGGGCTCCCTCCAGGTGTCCAGCTGGTTACTGATGTGTCTGAGGGAACTATCCAAAGCAGAGGAAGAACCACCAGGAAGGAGCAGACAGAACAATCCCCGTGGCTCACACAGGACTAGGTAAAGCATGCGTTCCCACCAGCCAGAGTGGAAAGACCTAACCCATGGCATCAGGTAGTGAGGTTAAAACAGCCCTGCACTTTGTTCGTACCTGCCTAACAAAGCTGAAAGGCAAGCCTCAAGAGGATTGAATTGCTTCCAAGTAAGTTAACCACTTCCCAAGACAAAACCCCAAAGTAAGGAAATAGAAAACATTACAAAAAGAATCCACACCAAACCACGTATAATTCACAGCATCTGCCATCAAATCAGGCCCTGTTGGTTCATCCTCCAAAATCTTTCTTAACTGTTCATTTCTATGTCCATTGCCACAATTCTGGTAAATACAACAGTTATCTCCCTTTCGGATTATTTCTGTAGCCCCCTATATTTGTTTCTATTGCTGCTATAAGAAGTTACAACAAACTTGCTAGCATAAAAAAATACAAATTTATTATATTACAGTTCTGTAGATTAGAAGGCTGATATGAGTCTCACTGGACTAAAGCCAAGGTATTGGCAATGCTGCATTCCTTTCTGGAAACTCTCGGGGAGAAGCTGTTTCCTGCCTGCTCCAGCTTCTAGAGACTGCCTGCATTCCTTAGCTTCTGGCACCCTTTTTCCATCTTCAAAGCCAGCAATGGTGGGTGGAGTGTTTCTCACATTGCATCGCTCTGATCCTGCTTCCATGGTTACATCGCCTTCTCTGGCTCTCTCTTCTGCCTTCCTCTTGCTTTTAAGGACCCTGTGATTGCATGGACGCGCCTGGATAATCCAGGAGATTCTTTCTATTTCAAGGTCAGCTGATTAGCAATCTTAATTTTATTTGCAATCTTAACTCCTCTTTGCCATGTAATCTCACATATTCGAAGGTTCTGGAGACTAGGACGTGGACATGTTGGCAGGAGGGGGCATTATTCTGCCTACCACACCTCCCGACTGATCTCTGATTCACTCTTATTCCCTTTTTAGTCTTTCCCTGTCCAGAGTAGAGAGATCTTTAAATAACTTAAATCATGTCATGTTACATCCCTACTTTAAACCTTCAGTGGTTTCCCGTTATAAAGTGAAATTCAAATTCCTTGGTCTATGAGGCCCTGGCTGATCTGCCTCCTGCAGACCCCTCCAAGGAGGTCATGCTAGCCTTCGGTCTGCTCTTTCTCTCCTCTAGGCAGTTGTACTTGCTGTTCCCTAGACTGCAATGCGCCTCCCTTGGCTCCGCACATCGCTGGGCCTTTCTCATGTTCAGGTCTCCACTTACATACCTCCTCAGAGAAGCCTTCCCTGGCCTCCTTTCTTCAATAGACTTTTCTTTTCGTTCTCTATTAGAGTACCCTGTTTATACCCTTTATGGATTGCACTTCAGTAGTTTACCAATTGTTTGCTCATCTAGTGTCTCTCGCTCTCTCCACTAGAATTTGAACTCCAGGAAGGGCAGAGAACTTGGCTTTCTAGTTGAGCATTGTGTCCCTAGCACCTAGCCCAGTGCTTGGCCCGTTGTCAGCACTCGGTACTTTTTCTTGATGAAATAAATGATTGAATCCTTGATAACTTCTGCTTCTTCCCTAGCCAAGTCCTATCTATTCTACCTTTAAATTACATTTCAAACCCATCCTCTTCTCTCTAGGTCTACTGCTGTTAACCTGGTTCCTAACACCATTATATCTGCCCTGGACAAATAGTATACCTTCCAAAGTGGTCTTCCCGCCTCTACTCTTGCCCTCTCCTATCACTTCACCCAAATTGGTTATTTAAAGTGCAGACTTCATCCTGTCACTCAGTATTAAAACATTTCAATAGTTTCTGCACCTTGACTAATCCTAATTTATTACAAGGAGTGATCAGCTAGTGTTTGTCTATTCAGCCTCCTCCTCACACTTCAAGTTCCGTAATCCAGCAGTCTCTCGGATCCATGGGACACAATTAGAAAACGACTGAGTTAGATTATGGCTGATGTCCTTTTCATGCTTAGATGTTATGCTGTGATGCTTGGATTTGTTTGCCACATTCAAAATTATTAATACAAATAGAACTGATAGAATTACCTGTAAGTTTTACCAATTCTAAGCGTAATGAGTAGAAATAGAAGGAGGGTGTCTCTGGTTGACTGTGGGAGGAATGAGGGTTGGGCTGTAAGGATTTATCAGTGTCACTCTAGCTCCCTCAAGGGAGAGGGAGATCTGATTATAAGTACTGGTCCTGTTTTTTCAAGCATAGGGATCATCAAAGGCAAATGGTAAGTCTACCAGAGCTTTCTAGACATAGCACAACAGCATACAAACACCTTTGCTTTAATTCTGTGCTGACAATGCTTTGCTTTGGTGTTTGGCTTAGTTACTACCCCCTAACCACAGAGTCCAGTTCAAATGCATGCCCTTGCTTCTTTAGGCCATCTCCACAGTTCAACACATTGTTCTCCGAGCTTATGCATCAGTCTCTCATGGGTCTAATTAGTGGGGATCAATTTAGTAACAGTAGAATCATACAGAGTGAACAGATAAAGTGCATTTTCAGGCCCTGAAAATTTGAGGACCAGGCTACAATATAAACTTCTCACCAGGTCAGAGGCCCCCCCTTGATGAAGAAACGATATCGTGGCAGAATAGGGTCAAACAGTGCTGTACAGTGTTGGCCCGGGAAAGTATGAAGAAGACACCAGGCCCAGGCCATGGTCTCAGAGGTGGAATGGAGAAAGGGAGAAGGAAGGAACTATCATAATGGCCAGTGCAGCTGATATGACCCATTTCACATACACGGAGGGACAAAACAAGATCACATTTCATCTGTTTTTGAAATTAATACCGCCTTTATTCTACATTCCTAGATAAGCAGCAAATCCATGCTCTTTCTCTTAGTCCCTGTCTCCCTTCCTTATAAAACAATAATCTACGGGGTCCTGTTTGTGCTTTTCTCCTTATGCTGGACCCAGAACTCAAGTGCCCCCTTTAGGCTGGAGGAACCCTCTTGCTGAGTTCCGAGAACACTTCGCTGTTGCCCGGTTTGTTCAAAAAGCCGTGCTGGGTATAGGTCTCTGTTTTGGGTGACTACTGCAGACACACAGTTGTGAGATGTAAAGGAGGGTGTAAGGGCAAAGGAGTTTGAATCCTGCCTGACCTACCATTCTCCTGCCTGGAGCAACACTCCCTCCCACCCCCAACACACACACAAACTCCCACCCCAAACTGACCTGCTCCCAGCATCACCGCTTGTAAAATTCACTCCCTTCACTGCCAAGTCCCTTGGTGCTAATAATCCTTAGGAGGACTGGCCTGGGACAGTATCCACTGCCATGTGGACCCAGAGTGGCCATCACTCTTGAGGTCATCAACTTGCTGCCTTCCAGAACGAAGAAGAGCAAAGAAGTCAATTCTTCCTTCCAGTTTTAGAGCCACGGGAAGCAAATTTCTGGAAGCTTTAGAATACATTTTGTCTCTAATTTTACCCTCAGGAGTTTGGAGATATTAAGAACGAGTCTTATAACACCCTGCTACATACTTAAGACCTTTACTAAATAATAAAAAGTGGATATTTATGTGCCTTCTTCTTTTTAATCTTACTGGGAAGAAGCTAAAGCACTGACTAGCCAGTTCAGAACTAGACACCACATACTCTGGTTACATATGAAGAAAAGATGGGGGGGGGGGGGGATGTGTGTCTGTGTGTTTGTGTGTGTGTGTGTGTGTGTCTGTGTTTCTCTCTGTATGTGTCTGTGTGTGCCTGTATGGTGTGTCTGTGTATATCTCTGTGTGTGCCTGTATGTATGTTTGTGTGTGTGTGTGTCTGCGTATATGAGTGTGTGTCTGTGTGTATATGTGTGTATGCATGGGTGTCTACATGTATATGT
Organism: Dugong dugon; assembly: GCA_030035585.1. NCBI lineage: Eukaryota > Metazoa > Chordata > Mammalia > Sirenia > Dugongidae > Dugong > Dugong dugon. Next base: position 57,030,123 of record CM057466.1, read on the forward strand.
GTGTGCGCCTGTGTGTCTGTGTGTGTCTTTCTGTCTTGGTGTGTCTGTGAGTATGTGTGTGTCTGTGTGTCTGTGTGTGTGCATGTGTCTGTGTGTGTACACAGGCTTCTGCAAAAGCCCCGGCAGGGAGAGGCTCTGCAGTGATCCATTCGGGCTTAGTGGACGGGGTACTTGGGGGTGAGGGAGACGGAGGCTAGTGGAATACAGAATGCCATCCACAGAGACAGAAAGCTCAGGAAGAGGAACCTACTGGGGAGGGATGAGAGTCTGCCTGATGGAGTAGTTAAGAATGTGGATCCTGGAGACAGATTACTGAGCAGGGTTCAGATCCCTGCTCTGCTGCTTAAACTCTGTGACTTCACCTTCTTCGTATGTAAAAAGGGGCTAATAATAATAATCACAGAGAGATTAAAGGAGTTAATTACATAAAGCATTAATAAATGCTGTAAGAGTGTTAGCCGTTGCTGTTATCATCACTTTTTTCCATGTGCAAAAATAGAACAATGCTTTCATTTTTTTCCTACAAGCGTATCTTATATGGCTGGACAAACTGAGTATTCTCAAGAGCGTATTTAAAGAACCGTAAGTGGCTAAGGTGTGGGTTTTTATCTTGCTGAATGCCATTAAGCTAGCTGCAGACTGGGTTTGGCTGGTGGGGTGAGGAGGGATGTGCGAGCGACCAGGAGTTTCGTGAGGGAGAGCAGAGCCCGCAGAAAGGAAGAGAGAAGGCTGAGAGGGAGAAATAACTGCCTTAGGGAGAAGAGCTTGGAGAAGAGAGAGATTTAGGAGGAATTTTAGCACTTTATTTATGCCACGTCTCCCCTGCATTTCCTCCAGAAATCAACTGTCATGTGCTGTCTGGCTTTCTGAGTCAGATTCGAGTTTTATTTTGTTTTTCCAAAAAGGCCCAGTTATATTTTAGATATCCATGTAGAGAGCTTTGCGATTGAAAATAAATTATGTCCACTAATTCTCCTTGTCTTTGTATTTATTTCTCTCTGAAAATGTTACATTACCTTAGTATGATAGCCCTCATGCTGCCGTTTTACCACTTTTTAAAAATATGTAGGGCTTCGGCATGATCTTATCTTCTACTTGCCTACCTATTATGTAGGCGAAACTCCTTGTTTAGTTTCCACAGTGTCTTCAAGATCTTCTTGTGGGTGAGACTCTAGGCAATCCGATAGTCACACATTGATTAGTGCTCTTCAACATTCTGAGTGACAGTCCCTTCAGAACTCTGGAGTGGCTGCTCTCTAATTCTGATGTCTTTAATTCTGTCAGCCAAGTCTAGAACAGTTTGGGCATTCACTGCTGCTTGCTCTGACATCTTGGCTCAGTGTATTTTTAAACTGAATCTGGAGGCAAAATTTCCCTAAAAACTTAATTTAGTCCCTTTTTTTTCCCTCCATCTTTAGTCAAATTTGTAGCCCCCTGATCAAGGGGCCTGGGGCAGGTGCTGGGGCACAGAATCCCTGCTGAGCTTCCATATCCTCTCTCTCCTGTGTCTGAAGCTCCCTAGCAGGACCTCCTTGAGTCCCTGGGTGGCGCAAAACTGGTTAAGTGCTCGGCTACTAGCTGAAAGGTTGGCGGTTCAAACCCACCCAGAGGTGCCTTGGAGAGCAGGCCTGGTGATCTGCTTCTGAAAGGTCACAGCCTTGAGAACCCTATGGAGATCAGTTTTGCTCTGCACACATGGGGTCACCATAAGTTGGAACTGACTTGACAGCAACTAACAACAGGCCTTACATTCTTTTAGTTTAGTTTTGTTTTCTCTTGGGCTTTAGACGAAGGTTTACAGAGCAAATTAGTTTCTCATCAAACAATTAATACACATATTGTTTTGTGACATTGGCTGCCAACCCCGCGACCTGTCAACCCTCTCCCCTTTTCAACTTTGGGTTCCCCACTCCCATTCGTCCAGCTTTCCTGTCCCCTCCTGTCTTCTCATCCTTGCCCCTTAGTCTCATATACGTGGTTGAGCCAAATATGTGTATTATTGTTTGTGTCATGGGCCTGTCTAATCTTTGGCTGAAGGGTGAACTTCAGGAGTGACTTCAGTGCTGAGTGAAAAGTGTGTCTGGAGGCCATGCTTTCGCAGTTCCTCCAGTCTCCAGGCCTTGCATTGTTTTTGCTACCTAGTTTCTTCCCTGCCCTTCAAACTCTGTCTGCCTGTTCCTCTCACTCGGTCAATCTTTGCATTAAAGAAAAAGTAAGAGATTTCCCCTAAAATGGAGGGGTTTTTGTTTTTTCCTGTTTGTGGTCATGTAGTTATTATTATTATTTAAAGAACCATGTTCTTTTTATTCATAGCAAATACTTTTCTTGGGCTTCTAATAATGTTTATCTAAGCAATAACCCGACTTTTCCCAACTAATTTCTTTTCTTTTCGTTTTTTTTTCAGTTTATTGCTTGTGGGTTAATCACAGTTCCTTTTTAAAATTGAGTAACCGTATAATAGAGTTTTTGAGTTTTCTGCCAGGATGTGGAACTAAATTGTGTTGTAACCACTAGCACATAATGACTCCTATGAAAATACTTTCTATGTAAGTTCTTATCTAGCACTCAAAGCCAAGACCATGATATTTCCTTTGTTTGTGAATTCTAAAGAGCAGTCATTTGTTTGATCCCCTTACTGTGCCTTATCAAACTGTATTTTGTCAACTTGTGTGATTGAACTGAGGTCTACCATTTTCCTGCCTGGCTTGATCTTGTGGTTTCTTCACTTTCGTTTTACACTGTTAGTTTCATCTCACAGATTTTTGGCTCATAGTAAAACCCTGTTGCTACATAGTCATGGTTTAACTACATGCCGAGGAAAATTCTGCTGTGCCTCCTTAGTCAGCCTGCAGGAGTTTTCCATGGTTGCTCTGGATTTTGTTCCTCACGTACAATGTGCCTCTTTTCCGGGCAACACTCCTCCCCTCCCCCATGGTGTTTGTAACCTGGCAGCTCTTAGTCCATTGTTCACTTCTGCGAGTGGTTGCTGTGTAAAGGCCCTCACTTTTGGCCCAAGAGCTTAATCTCCCCTTTCTACTTTGTGCGTTCCCCAACACAGAAGGTGCTATATGTATGTTGGCTTCACTTTCGCTGAGTGCCACCCTCAGTCATCTAATTAGGTGTTTGATTACACTATTTTTCCTTTTTTCCCCCCATCAATGTCAAGCTTTGAAACTCATGTTCATTCACCCTGCCTAGTCTTACCCTGTGTTGACTTGGAAAGGACTCTTTCAGCTTTTTAGTGCTAGTAGCCTTGGATCATTTTGCTTTGGATTGAGCCCATCCTGCTTCTGTGAGTTCTAGCTATCCTAAAGATAATCTCATTAGTTAGGGAATTATCAGGGACTCTTACAATACGAGCAGTCCCTAGGTGGCAGAAGGAGCCCTGGTAGCACAGTGGTTAAGAGCTATGGCTGCTAACCAAAAGGTTGGCAGTTTGAATCCACCAGCCTTCTTTGGAAACCCTATGGGGGCAGCTCAACTCTCCCCTATGGGGTCACTATGAGTCAGAATCGACTTAATGGCAACAAGTTTGGTTTTTTGGTGGGTGGCACAAACGGTTAAGCACTCAGTTAAAGTAACTATAAGGTTGGTGGTTTGAACCCACCCAAGGCACCTTGGAAGAAAGACCTGGCTATTGACGTCCTAAAGGTCACAGCCACGAAAACCCTATGGAGCACAGTTCTACTCTGAAACATATGGGGTTGCCATGAATCAACAGCAGCTAGTTTGATTTGATTTTCTGACAAGACAGAAGTTTTCCTCATTTTCAAGTAAATATTACTCATGGTTGGTGTGATGGCTTCATTATTACCAGGGACCTAGGCTCCTATATTCTTCATGTGTGGCTCTCACTTTGTGGTCTCCGATGCCTTTTCTAGCCCCAGCCATTGCACTTACATTCCAGTGAGCAGGAAGAAAAGAGGTGCAGGAACAGGACATGCTCCCGTCTTCTTTTTTGTTTTTTAAAATTCATAACATATTTATTCACAATAGCCAAAAACTGGAAACAACCCAAACATCCAGCATTGGAATGGACAAATTGTGGAACATCCATAATAACGGAATACTATATAGCAATAAAAAAATTAATATGTAACAGCATAGATGAATCTTACAGACATAATATTGAGGAAGGCAGACACAAGGATAATACTATGTTCATGAATAGATAAAACACATCTATGGTGATTAGAAGTCAGAATAGTGATTACCTTGGAGAGGGGAGTTTCAAGTTAGAGACGGGATGGGGCAGGAGAGACAAGGCTTAGGGGTACTGTTATATTCTATTTCTAGATCTGGGTGCTGAATATACAGGTATGTTTATGAAAAGTGCATCCAACTTTAAACTTATGATTTATGTACATTTTTATATATAGGCTATATTTCAATAAAGTTTACTTTTAAAAATTGTCATGCTAATGTTCATTTAAACCTTACTGAGTTTTTAGTGTTGTAATTGGTAAATCTATTTAAATATTTTTATTGTGGTAAATATATATGTAACAAAACATTTGACATTTAAACAATATCCACATGTACAGTTCAGTGACACTAATTATATTTATCATGTTGTTCAGCCATCACCCTTATCAGTTCCCAAATTATACCATCACCCTTAACAAGCTCAGTGTTCCCTAAACACTCCTTTCTTTTGAAGACACTTTCTGGAATTGCACACACCACTTCCTCTTCCAACCCATCGACCAAAATTTAGTCACCTGGCCACACCTGAGCTGCAAGAAAGGCTGGGAAATGTAATCTTTATTTTAGGCAACCATGCAACCATGTGTCCTGATAACACTTGGGAATTCTGTTACTGAGCAAGAAGGAAAGAATAGATATTGAAGGGTCACTATAAATCTCTGATACATATCTTAATTCCAAATAAATCCTGAACTTCCTTCTATAATTCCATCTACGCATCCAAATTTTCCACCACTCTTCTGTCAGTTTGTTGTACTTGGTGGCCTGCATGTTGCTGTGATGTTGGAAACTATGCTATCAGTATTTCAAATACCAGAAGGGTCACCCATGGTGGACAGTTTTCAGCAGAGCTTCCAGACTAAGACAGACTGGGAAGAAAGGCCTGGACTAGGGAGAAAGATCTACTTCTGAAAATTATCCCATGAAAACTTTATGAATCACAGTAGAACATTGTCCAACACCCTTGCTTTGGAACCATCAACAGGAGGAATCAGTCACTGGAGGAGGACATCGTGTTGGGTGAACTGGAGAGCTGGCAAAGGCAAGAGAGACTCTTGGTGATATGGATTGGCACGGTAGCCACAACAATGGACTCGAACATGCTGGCGATTGTGAGGATGACGTAGGACCAAGCAATGTTTCAGTCTGCTGTACCTAAGGTCATCATGAGTTGGAGTTGACTCTACGACAGCTATCTCTATCATCTATCTAAATTTTGGGAACTATTTAATTCTACAGTCTTGCCTAGAAAACAGACAGTGTATCTGAAAACACAATGGCAGAGATCCTAAATTTAATTCTTCTAATCCGTGGAACATATGATGAGAGCTGGCCGTGGCACTGTGTTCTGGCACAGAAAGGTACACTTTTCCAGTAAGCTGGAAGCTCACTGATCCGAGAAAATTTCTACTTTTGACCATGTCAAAGGCTAAACCAAACCAAACTAAACCCAACCCCCTTGCTGTTGTGTTGATTCTGATTCATAGCAACCCTACAGGACAGAATAGAACTGCCCCATGGGGTTTCCAAGGCTGTAAATCTTTATGGAAGCAAACTGCCACATCTTTCTCTAGTGGAGCAAATGGTGGGTTTGAATAGCCAACCTTTGGGTTAGCAGCCGAGCACTTAACTACTGTGTCACCGGTCCTTCCAAGTCCTTGTCAAAGGTTAAGTCTCTACTAAGTATTCATTTTTGTTTTATTTCATCTTATTTTATGCTGATTCATAAATTTCTAATTTCTGGATCTCCAGTCCACTTCTAATTACCACAACTTTCCCTCCTTGTCCTCTGCTTATGGGTGGGTTGGTTTTGCTAATTCTTTTGCCTTTCCTGCTTGCTCCTGGCAAATCTTGGTGTTTACATTCATTTCACATATGGACATCTCTTTCTTCCTGAATTCTGCATGTCTTGTTTTTCACCAGGTTTTTAACATCTTTCCTGGTATCCACCTCACTCTGGGTTTAGTGTCTATTTTCCTTTGGCCTCAGTTGCACCTCTTTCTACTTGCTACAGAAGGAACTATAAAAGAGAGAGAAAGAGAGCAGAAAATGTCAGGTAAAAGGTTTACTGAATACTTAAAGGATTGATTAGCTGTCTTATATCAGCCACACTCATTCAAGAACCATTTTGATTTTGAGCCCTGATTGCCTCTCCTAGTAAACTATGTTTTGATTAGTTGTAGCTCTGTCCTGTTATTCTGTTGTAGATTAAACATGGCTTGGCAACTATATGGTATTTTGATGTGTATGCTCAGTCCCTCAACCTAGTAAGTTTCAAAGTTATATAAAACTAAAGCCAGCAAGGATATTAACCTTAATTCTAACCATGTGTCTTAGAATTAGAAATTAAAAAAAATATTCCATGTATGACTAACTCAGTAATAAGTGTTGCAATATTCAATCTGAAAATGCATCATGTACTTCATAAACTCCTCTTGACTTCAGTGCCACCACCAACGTCTTGGTCCCAGGGTTTTCATCCACCCATTCCTCTCCTCCACTGTTTGTATCCAATCATTTACAAACATCTTACCCTTCTCTGAAATCTCTTGGATTTCTCTCTGTGTCTCTGCCACCTCGTAGAGGCGAGTCCTTATCAAGTCTCATGTAAATTATTGTGACAGCCTCTTTACTGGCCTCATCACTTTCAATTTATCCTACAGACTGCTGCAAGATTCATCATTGCTTTCATCATCTCTCCCCCCTGATTACTACCCTATACTATTTCCTTATTTCTGATTACCTCAAGTCTGGACTCCTTACCCTGGTAACCATGAGACTTGCTCAATAGACCATATTTTTCAACTGTCTTTCACAAAGCATTCCACTACAAATGCCTTGCTTTCGTCAGCTGGTTTTCTTTTCTTTTTTTAATTTGTGGTTTAGGTGAAACTTTACAGTGCAAATTAGTATTTCATTCAAAAATTTTATACACACAGACGAGTTCCAGCAAAATGGCACTCTAGGCAGAAGCACCACGCTGTCCCTCCACAGCAAAGATCTGAAAAACTAAGCCAAACAGGGAATACAACAATCCTGAAACCCTAAAACATCAAATGAAGAGAAAAAGAACTCAGCCAAGCACCAAATGGAGTGAGAAAACTGAAAGAGAAGAGAGAGCGAGGAGAAATTCATGCAGAGGTCCCCTACAAGCTAACGCAGTGTGGAGCCACCATCTTGGACTCCTATCGGAGACCAGCAAACGGGGTACGAGAAAGCAGCCTCACGGAGCATCCAGCAGGAGACAAAACAAAAGTTTCTTGTCTCTCTATATCTTCCTTCTCTTTCTGTTCCCTGAACACCTGGCGTTGTATACCTCTATGCCTTCTAGCCAGGCTGTACTGCAACACATGAGAGTGACTTCCCCAGACCTCATAGCTGCACCAGTGGGATCCGTGGGAACTTTGTGGTTCTTTAACCTTACCAATTTTTATTTATTCATTCTTTTCTTTTCTTCCTCTTCCCCTTTCTGTTTTTCTCCATTTCATAGTCTCTCAACTCTCCACTCCAACGGCAATCTCCCCTAGCATTTTTGTTTGTTTGTTTGTATGTTTTTGGCTCCTGTTCCTCTCTCTTCGCTTCCATATCCATCTTAGCTCCACACATAAAAATCTCCCTGCTGCATCCTGCCTACCTGCACTATGCGCTTGACATCACACCACCAAACAGCACCGGCATGGCCTACTAGAACATGCCCTGATTACTGACCTGCTCTGGTGGCTGTAGTAAGTGCCACAAGTAACCTGTCCCAGTAACTCCTCTTTAGCTAGACCTGCCCCGCCATACCGTATCTGAGTGACTGATCCTGCCAATTGGAGAAGGAGGCAAAAAAGTATTGTGCCCACAGACAATCAAAAAACAAAGAACACAAAGTCCGCCTGCTCAGACATAGTAAATTAAAAAAAAAAAGTGATGAAACAAACAAATCTACAATCAATAAACAAGAAAAATAACTACTGAATGCCCCGAAGACAGCAGACAATATCAAAACATTTACAAAAACAGGACAGGACAGTTCCAGTAGGCATCCAAAATAAAACACCAGATGACTCTCCAGTGGAAGAAAATGCACTAGAACTACCTGATAGGGAATTCAAATCTCTAATACTCAGAATTCTCCAAGAGATGAGGCAAAAAGCTGACAAACATGAGGAAAAAATAGACAAATTCAAGGAAAATACAGACAAAAAATTGGAAGAATTCCGGAAAATAATGCAGGAACAAAGTGCCAAAATAAATTCACAACTAGAAATTATACAAGGACAACAATAAGAAATCCAAAAGATAAACAACAAGATTTCAGAAATGGACGGTGTCATGGAAGGGCTGAGAAGCAGATTTGAAATGGTGGAGGACAGGATCAGTGGAATTGAAGACAAACACTTGGATAGAACTCTGTTTCAGGAAAACTCAAAAAAAAGAACAAAGAAAAATGAAGAGACCCTGAGAGTTACGTGGGATACAATAAAAAGTAAAAATTCGTGAGTGATTGGAATTCCAGAAAAGGGGGAGAAAACAGAAAACACAGAGAGGATCACTGAAGAACTGCTGACAGAGAACTTCCCCAATATCATGAAAGGTTAAAAGCTGGCCATCCAAGAAGTTCAATGAACCCCATGTAGGAGAGACCCCAAAATAAAATCACCAAGGCATATCATAATCACACTCGCCAAAACCAAAGACAAACAAAGAATCCTGAGAGCAGCTCATGAAAAACAAGAAGTCACATACAGAGGAGAAACAATAAGATTAAGCTCAGACATTCAGCAGAAACCATGCAAGCAAGAAGGCAATGGGATAACATATATAAAATCTTGAATAAAAAAAATTGCCAGCCAAGAATACTATATCCTGCAAAATTCTCATTCAAATTTGATGGTGAAATTAGATCATTTCCAGATAAACAGAAATTAAGGGAATATGTAAGAGTCAAACCAAATTTACAAGAATTATTAAATGGAGTTCTTCAATCTGAGGACAAACAGCTTCAGCTGACAGGCAGAATCTAGGACACAGGATCCTACCAGCCAGATACCAATCTAAGAGATGACCTCTGAAGGACTATCCAAAACCAAAAGAAATACAACAGGGAATCAGAGCGGTTAATCAGTAAATGACAACAACATCAGAACAATAAAAGAGGGAATAAACGGCATAGGTATAGAACCTTCTAATGGAGACGAAGGCAAAGCGATAGCAAGTAATGGTAGACTGCTTCAAACTTAGAAAGATAAGGGTAAAATTCATGGTAACCACAAACAAAGTTAACAAACATATTCATAAAAAAAGAGGAAAAACATAAAGTCTGAGCAAAAAAAAAAAAAACCTAGAAAAACAAAAGAAATGAAAAAAAATCCTCAAACAAAAGTAACTCTGCACAAGAGAGTAAGAAGAACAAAGAAAAGTTCAGCACCACAAAAAAAAAGCACTACAAAATGACAGCAACAAACTCACATCTATCAATAATTACAATGAATGTAAATGGACTCAGTGCACCCATAAAGAGATGGAAAGTGACAGAATGGATAAGAAAATAGAATCCATCAATATGCTGTCTACAGGAGACACACCTTAGAAACAAAGATGTGAATTTATTAAAAGTCAAAAGTTGGAAAAAAATATATCAAGCTAACAACTACCAAAAAAGAGCAGGAGTGGCAATTCTAATCTCAGATAAAATAGACTTTAAAACAAAAATCTACCATAAAAGACAAAGAAGGACACTATATAATGATTAAGGGGACAATCCATATGAAGACATAACCATAGTAAACATCTACGCACCCAATGACAGGGCTCCAAAATACATAAAACAAACTCTAACAACACTGAAAAGAGAAATTGACAGTTCCACAATAATAGTAGGAGACTTCAACACACCACTCTCAGTAAAGGACAGAACAACTAAGAAGAAACTCAGCAAAGATACAGAAGACCTAAAGGGCACAATCAGCCAACTTGACCTCATAGACATATATAGAACACTCCATCCAACCGCTGCAAAGTACACATTCTTTTCCAATGCACATGGAACGTTCTCCAGAATAGACCACATCTTAGACCAAAGAGCAATCCTCAACAAGATCCAAAAGGTTGAGATAATTCAAAGTATCTTCTCTGACCACAATGCCATCAAGGTAGAAATTAACAATAGAAAGAGCAAGGAAAAAAATCAGCTACAGGGAAACTGAATAATACCTTGCTTACACATCACTGGGTAATAGAAGAAATCAGAGATGGAATCAAAAAATTCCTAGAATCAAATGAGAATGAAAACACATCATACCAAATCCTTTAGGACATAGCAAAGGCAGTCCTCAAAGGACAATTTATAGCAGTAGATGCACATATCAAAAAAGAAGAAAGGGACAAAATCAAAACATTAACTACAGAACTCAAACAAATAGAAAGAGAACCGCAAAAAAAGCCCGCAACCACCGGAAGAAAGGAAATAGTAAAGATCAGAGCAGAAATAAATAAAATAAAGAACAGGAAAAACAACAGAATGAATCAACAAAACCAAAAGTTGGTTCTTTGAAAGAATCAACAAAATCGACAAACCACTGGCCAGACTGACAAAAGAAAAACAGGAGAGGACACACATAACCCAAATAAGAAATGAAACGGGGGACATTACAACAGACCCAACAGAAATAAAAAGGATTACAACAGAATATTATGAAAAACTACACTCCAACAAATTTGAAAACCTAGAGGAAATGGATAAATTTCTAGAAACACACTACCTACCCGAAGTAACACAAAGTGATGTTGAAAATCTGAACAGACCCATAACAAGAGAAGAGACTGAAAAGGTAATAAAAAAACTCCCAACCAAAAAAAGCCCTGGCCCAGATGGCTTCATTGGAGAATTCTACAAAACATTTACAGAAGAGCTTGTACCAGTACTACTCAAGCTATTTCAGAGCACAGAAGAAGCAGCAACACTTCCAAATTCATTCTATGAAGCCAGCATAACACTGATACCAAAACCAGGCAAAGACGTCACAAAAAAAGAAAATTACAGAACAATATCTCTCTTGAACATAGGTGCAAAAATTTTGAACAAAATTCTAGCCAATAGAATTCAGCATCATATCAAAAAAATAGTACACCATGACCAAAGAAGATTCATACCAGGTATGCAAGGATGGTTCATCATTAGAAAATCAATCAACGTAATCCACCACATAAATAAAAGGAAAGAAAAGAATCACATGATCATCTCAATTGACACAGAAAAGGCATTTGACAAACTCCAACACCCACTACTGATAAAAACGCTCAATAAAATAGGTATAGAAGGGAAATTTCTCAACATAATAAAGGGCATCTATGCAAAAACAACAGCCAACATCATTCTTAATGGAGAGAGGCTGAAAACATTCCCCTTGAAAACAGGAACAAGACAAGGATGCCCTTTATCACCACTCCTATTTAACATTGTGCTGGAAGTTCTAGCTAGAGCAATAAGGCAAGAAAAAGAAAGAAAGGGCATCCAAACTGGTAATGAAGAAGTTAAACTGTCCCTGTTTGCAGATGATATGATACTATATATAGAAAACCCTAAAGACTCCACGAGAAATCTACTGGAACTAATAGAAAGATTCAGCAGAGTAGCAGAATACAAGATAAACATTCAAAAATCAGTTGGATTCCTATACACCAATAAGAAGAACAATGAAAAGGAAATCAGGAAAAAAATACGATTTTCAGTAGCCCCTTAAAAGATAAAATACGTAGGAATAAATCCGACCAGTGATGTAAAAGACCTATACAAAGAAAACTATAAAACACTACTGCATGAAACCCAAAGAGATCTACATAAATGGAAAAACATACCATGCTCATGGATAGGCAGATTCAACATTGTGAAAATGACAATTCTACCCAAAGCAATTTACAAATAGAACACAATCCCAATCCAAATACCAACAGCATTCTTCAAAGAGATGGAAAAACTAATCATTAACTTTATATGGGACGGGAAGAAGCCCTGAATAAGTAAAGCACTACTGAAGAAGAAGAAGAAAGTTGGAGGACTCACACTACCTGACTTGAGAACCTAGTATATAGCTACAGTAGTCAAAACAGCCTGGTACTGGTACAACGACAGATACATTGACCAATGGAACAGAATTGAGAACCCAGATGTAAATCCATCCACCTACGGTCACCTGATCTTCGACAAGGGCCCAAAGTCCATCAAATGGGGAAAAGACAGTCTTTTTAACAAATGGAGCTGGCAAAACTGGATATCCATCTGCAAAAAAATGAAACAGGACTGATACCTCACGCCGTATACAAAAACTACTTCAAAATGGATCAAAGACCTGAATATAAAGCCTCAAACTATAAAGTTCATAGAAGAAAAAATAGGACCAACACTTCAGGCCTTAATACATGGCACTAATAGGATACAAACCATAACTGTCAATGCACAAACCCCAATAGATAAGACAGACAACTGGGATCTTCTAAAAATCAAACAACTATGCTCTTCAAAAGACTTCACCAAAAGAGTAAAAAGAGAACCTACAGACTGGGAAAAAATTTTTGGACAGTACAAGTCAGACAAAGGTCTAATCTCCATAATCTACAAGAAAATCCAACACCTCTACAACAAAAAGACAAATAATCCTATTAAAAAATGGGCAAAGGAAATGAACAGACACTTCACCAAAGAAGACATTCAAATGGCTAACAGACACATGAGGAAAGGCTCGCGATCACTAGCCATTAGAGAAATGCAAATTAAAACCACAATGAGATACCATCTCACCCCAGCATTACAGGCACGAATCAAAAACACTGGAAATAACAAATGTTGGAGAGGCTGCGGGAAGATCGGAACTCTTACGCACTGCTGGTGGGAATGCATTCTGATACAACCATTTTGGAAAATGATATGGCACTTCCTCAGAAAGCTAGAAATAGACCTACCATTTGATCCAGCAATTCCACTCCTAGGAATATATCCTAGAGAAATGAGTCATCACTGGAATAGACGTATGCACACCTATGTTCATGGCAGCATTGTTCACAATAGCAAAACGATGGAAACAACCTAGATGCCCATCAACGGATGAATGGATAAACAAACTATGGTACATACGCACAATGGAGTACTATGCAATGAGAAAAAACAATGGATCTGTGAAGCATCTCATAGCATGGATGAAACTGGAGGAGATTATGCTGAGTGAAATAAGTCAATCACAAAAGGACAAATATTGCATGAGACCTCTATTGTAAAAACCCATGAAAAAGTTCACACACAAAATGTAACAATCTTTGTTGGTTACCAGGGATGAGAGGGGTGGGGGTTGGGGAATATTAAATAGGCAATAGATAAGTGGTATCTTGGGTGAAGGGTGAGACAGTACACAATACGGGGAAACTAGCACAATTTGTACAAGGAGAGGTCATGGAAGCCCCATAGACACATCCAAACTCCCTGAGGGTCTGAATGGCTGGGCGGAGGGATGTGGGGACCATGGTGTCGGGGAACATCTAGCTCATGACACAGCTTATAAAGACAATGCTCTATATTCTACCTTGGTGAGTAGTGTCTGGGGTCTTAAAAGCCTGTGAGCATCCATCTAAGATACTCCACTGGTCTCATCCCTTCGGGAGCAAGGGAGAATGAAGAGAACAGGATACAAGGAAAAGATTAGTCCGAAGGACTGATTGTCCACAGCTACCAAGGCCTCCACCGGACTGAGTCCAGTACAGCTAGATGGTGCCCGGCTACCACCACTGACTGCTCTGACCAGGATCACAACAGAGGGTTCTGGACAGAGCTGGAGAAGGATGTAGAACATAATTCTAACTCACAAAAAAAAAAAAAAAAGACCAGATTTAGTGGCCTAAAGGAGACTGGAGAAACCTCGAGAGTATGGCCCCCAGACACCCTTTTAGCTCAGTGGTGAAGTTATCTCTGAGGTTCACTGTTCAGCCTGGGAGTGGACAGCCCTGTAAAACCAAATGAGACTAATAAGGTACAGTAGTCCAGTGGCAAGGGCCAGAAGGCAGAAGGGGACAAGGAAACTGGTGATAGGGAACCCAAGGTTGAGTAAGGATATTGTTGATGTGTTGTGAGATTGTTAACCATTGTCATAGGGCAACATTTGTAGCAACTGTTAAATGAGAAACTATTTTGTTTTGTAAGCCTTCATCTTAAGTGAGAATAACAGCACAATTGGAAGAGCGTAGTCAATGTCACTGAAGTGTGCATGTAGAAATTTTTGAAATGGTGTATCTTTGGCTATGTGTATTTTCACCAAAAAAAGGTTGAGACATTAGAGGATTGACATGTTGTGGGGTTGTTAACCAATGTCATAAAACAATATGTGTACTACTGTTTCATGAGAAACTATTTGTTCTGTAAGCCTTCACCTGAAGTACATTAAAAAAAAAAATTGGAAAAAAAAATTTTATACCCAAATTTTTGTGACTTTAGTTGCAATCCCCAGAATGTGTCAGCACTCTCCCCCTTTCCCTTTCCACCCTTGGTTCTCCGTGTCCATTTGTCCAGTTTTCCTGTCTCTACCTGCCTTCTCATCTTTGCTTTTTCCCATTTGGTCTCATGTAGTTGATTGAACTAAGAAGAACTTTCCTCATGTGTGTGATTATTTGTTTTATAGGCCTGTCTACACTTTGGCTGAAAGGTGGACTTCAGGAGTGGCTTCAGCTCTGAGTTAGCAGAGTGTCTGGGGGCCATAGTCTCAGGGGTTCCTCCAGTCTCTGTCAAACCAGTAAGTCTGGTCTTTTTTGGTGAACTTGAATTTTGTTCTACGTTTTTCTCCTGCCCTTTCTGGGACCTTTTATTGTCATCCCTAACAGAGCAGTCAGTGGTGGTAGCTGGGCACCATCTAGTTGTGCTGGACTCAGTCTGGTGGAGGCTGCTGTAGTTGTGGTCCATTAGTCCTTTGGACTGATGTTTTCTTTGTGGTTTTGGTTTTCTTCATTCGCCTTTGCTCCAGATGAGATGGGACCAATAGATGTATCTTCAATGGCTGCTTGCAAGCTTTTAAGACCCCAGACATTACTCACCAAAGTAGGATGTAGAACATTTTCTTTGTAAACTATGTTATGCCAATTGACCTAGATGTCCCCCGAGACCATGGTCCCTAGCCCTCAGCCCAGTAATTCAGTCCCTCAGGGAGTTTTGATGTGTCTAGGAAGCTTCTATGACTTTACCTTGGTCAAGTTGTGCTGACTTCCCCTATATTGTGTGTTGTCTTTCCCTTCACCAAAGTTACCACTTATCTACTATCTCTCTCATAATAGTTTTGACTCGCATTTCTCTAATAGCTGATGATCACGAGGATTTCCTCATGTGTCTGTTAGCTGCCTGAATGTCTTCTTTGGAGAAATGTTTGTTCATATCATTTGCTTATTTTTTAATTGGGTTATTTATCTTTTAATTGTTCTGGTGTTGAAGTATTCTATAGATTTTAGAGATTAGATGCTTGCTGGATATATCATATCCAAAATTTTTTTCCCATCTGTTGGTTCTCTTTTTACTCTTTTGATGGAGTCTTTTGATGAGCATAAGTATTCAATTTTTAGGAGCTCCCAGTTATCTATTTATCTTCTGGTGTTTGTACATTGTTTAAAAAACAAACAAACAAACACCAAACTTGTTGCCATTGAGTCGATCCCGACTCACAAGAACCCTATAGGACAGAGTAGAACTGCTCCATAGCGTTCCCAGGGAGCAGCTGGTGGATTTGAACTGCTGACCTTTTGGTTAGCAGTTGAGCTCCTAACCACTGTGTCACAAGGGCTCCATTGTTAGTTCTGGTTTGTAGTCTATTTATGCCATATCTTAGGGCCCCTAGCATTGTCCCTATTTTTTCTTCCATGATCTTTATTAAGTTTTATATTTAGGTCTTTGATCCATTCCAAGTTAGTTTTTGTGTATGGTATGAAGTATGGGTCTTGTTTAATTTTTTTATCGATGGACATCCAATTTTGCCAGCACCATTTGTTAAAAATACTGCATTTTCCCCATGAATGGACTTTGGTCCTTTGTCAAAGATCGGCTGACCATAGGTGGATGGATTTACATCTGGGTTCTCAAGTCTGTTCCATTGATCTATATGTCTGTTATTGTACCAGTACCAGGCTGTTTTGACTACTATGGCTGTACGGTAGGTTCTGAGATCAGGTAGTGTGAGGCCTCTTATGTTGTTCTTTTTATTCAGTAATGCTGTGCTTATCTGGGGTGTCTTTCCTTTCCATATAAAGTTGATGATTAGTTTTTTCACCTCGTTAAAGAATGCTGTTGTATTTGGATCAGAATAGCATTATATCTGTAGATCGCTTTGGGTGGGATTGATATTTTCACAATGTTGAGTCTTCCTATCCATGAGCATGCTACGTTTTTCCATTTATGTAGGTGTCCTTTAGTTTCTTGCAGTGGTGTTTTGTAGTTTTCTTTGGATAGGTCTTTTATGTCCCTGGTTCAATTTATTCTTTTATATTTTATTATTTTATCTTTTTAGGGGCTATTATAAATGGTATTGTTTTCCTGATTTCCTTTTTGAAGTTCTCTTTGTGGGTGTATAGGAATCCAACTGGATTTTTATATGTTGATCTTGTATCCTGCTACTCTCCTGAATCTTTCTATTAGTTACAGTAGTTTTCTTGTGGAATCTTTGGGGTTCTCTGTGCATAAGATCATATCATCTGCCAGTAGGGATAATTTTACTTCTTTCTTTCTAATTTGGATGCCCTTTATTTCTATTTCTTGCCTTATTGCTCTAGCTAGGACTTCCAGCACAATGTTAAACAGGTGTGGTGATAAAGGGCATCCTTTTCTTGTTCCTGTTCTCAGGGGGAATGCTTTCAGCCTCTCTCCATCGAGAATGATATTGGCTGTTGGTTTTGTATAGGTGCCCTTTATTATATTGAGGAATTTTCCTTATACTCCTATTTTACTGACAGTTGTTATCAGGAATAGGTGCTGGACTTTATCAAATGCCTTTTCTACATTGATTGAGATGATCATGTGATCCTTTTCTTTTGTACTATTTGTGTGGTGGGTTATGCTGATTGGTCTTCCAATGCTGAACCTTCCTTGCATACCTAGTATGAATCCCACTTGGTCATGGTGTATTTTTTTTTTTTTTTAATCTGATGCTTAATTCTATTGGCTAGAATTTTGTTCAGAATTTTTGCATCTATATTCATGAGAGATATTGGTCTGAATCTTCTTTTTTTGTGATGTCTTTGCCTGGTTTTGGTATCAGGGTTATGCTGGCTTCATAGAATGAATTTGGGAGTATTCCTGCCTTTTTTATGCTCTGAAATAGTTTGGGTAGCACTGGTATGAGCTCTTCTTTGAGTGTTTTGTAGAATTCTCCAGTGAAGCCATCCAGGTCAGGGCTTTTTTCGTTTTTGTTGTTGGGAGTTTTTTAAAATTACTTCTTCAATCTCTTCTCTTGTTATGGGTTTGTTCAGATTTTCTATCTCAGCTTGTGTTAGTTTAGGTAGGTAGTGTGTTTTTATAAATTTGTCCATTTCTTCTAGGTTCTCAAATTTGTTGGAGTATAGTTTTTCATAGCACTCTGTTATGATCCTTTTTATTTCATTTGGTCCTGTCATAATTACCTCCATCTCACTTCTTATTTGGGTTATTTGCTTCCTCTCTTGTTTTTCTTTTGTCAGTTTGACCAATGGTTTGTCAATTTTGTTGATCTTTTCAAAGACAATTTTTGGTCTTGTTGATTGTTTCTATTGTTTTTGTTGTCTATTTCATTTATTTCTGCTCTAATCTTTATTATTTCTTTTCTTCTGGTGACTGTGGGCTTCTTTTGCTGTTCTCTTTCTAGTTGTTTGATTTTTGGGGTAATATTTTGATTTTTGCCCATTTTTCTTGTTTGATATGTGCATTTATTGCTATAAATTGACCTCTGAGCACTGTCTTTGCCGTGTCCAAAAAAACAAACATGATGTGTTTTCATTCTTATTTAATTCTAGGAATTTTTTAATTCCCTCTGATTTCTTCTATCACTAAGTTGTTTTTAAGCAAGATGTTATTCAATTTCCACATATTTGATTTTTTTTCTTTGCTCTTCCTGTTATTCATTTCTACTCTTATGGCATTCTGATCAGAGAGAATTCTTTGTATTATTTTGATGTTTTGGATTTTATTGAGTCTTGTTTTGTGGCCTAAAATATGGTCTACTCTGGAGAATGATCCATGTGTGTTGGTAAAGAATATATACTTTGCTGCAGTTAAGTGGAGTGTTCTACATATGTCTGTGAGGTCAAATTGGGTGATTGTAGCCTTTTGATATTTTGAATCTTTGCTGAGTTTCTTTCTAGATGTTCTGTCCTGTACCGAGAGTGGTGTGTTGAAGTCTCCTACTGTTATTGAGGAACTGTCTATTTCTTTTTTCAGTGCTGTTAGAGTTTTTTTTAATGTATTTTGGAGCCCTGTCATTGGGTGTGTAGATATTTACTAAGGTTATTTCTTCTTGGCGGATTGTTCCTTTAATCAGTATATAATGTCCTTCCTTGTCTTTTATGGTTGATTTTGCCTTAAAGTCTATTTTATCTGAAATTAGTATTGCCACTACTGCCCTTTTTTATGGTACTGTTTGCTTGATATATATTTTTCCATTCTTTGATTTTTTTTTTAAGTTTTGATCTTTAATGAAATAACTTTGGAAATACTTACATTTCCATGACACCATCACTACAGTTTTCAGAGTCATAGTAAGATACACAGAATTATATCCATAATTAATATCAATGCCAGCATCTCTAGCAGTAATTTTTGTTACTTGGCAAAAAAAATCAAGAAGCAACCATCAAACAAAAGAGATCCATAGCTTCAGGCAAGGGAAATCCCAGGATAGCATATCAGAACAGCCACTGCTTCAGTGAAGGGTTTCTGGCATAGCCAGTGATGAGGCTACCAAAGACTTTTCCAATAACAGCACCAGAATCAGCCATTCCTCCTGTTGCAGCACCAGCACCAATAAATTTGTCAGCAGTATCAACGTCTCCGCTGATTGCACTGGTCTGAAACTCCCTCTGGATTAGCTGAGACACACCATTCTGGACCTCATTAAACACTGTCAAGCCCTCTCCAGTCTTAGCTTCTGGTCAAGATAACACTGATGCAGAAATTGGTCCGTATGCAACTTTGATCCAGCTTGGATCAGTGCGGGGGTGCAGGTGAGCTTGGCGCAGGTAAACATCTTATACTCTTTGGGGCAATGTGGCTAGAGAGCTTGGCTGACAGGAAACGTGGGCTTCTCTCCCACTTTCTCTCTTCTCTGGTGGCAGCAGCAGCAGCTGAGGTCGAAGGAGTGGGGCTGCATCCTTTGATTTTTAATATATTTATGTTTTTGTGTCTAAGGTTTGTCTCTTGTAGACAGCATATTGATGGATCATGCTTTTTTATCCATTCTGCCACTCTCTGTTTCTTTACAGGTGCATTTAAGTCATTTACATTCAGTGTGATTATCGACAGGTATGAGTTTATTTCTGTCATATTATTGAGCTTGTTTTTGTGGTGCCAATGTTTTCTTTGTTCCTTTTACTTCTCTGTGCTGTATTCCTTTCGTTTGTGGATTTTCTTTTGTTATTATAGATTTTGTGTTTACCGAGACTTTATGTTTTTCTTCTTTTTTATTCTGATGAGTAGGTTTGTTAACTTTCTTTGTGGTTACCTTGAAATTTACCCTTATCTTCCTAAGTTTGAACCAGTGTTTTATTACTTGATATCACCTTGACTTCCTCCCCATTTGAAAGTTCCATACCTACACTATTTAATCTCCCTTTTATTGTTTTAACATTGTTGTCGTGTACAGATTGACATCACTGTGTGTTTTAAGTCTTTTAGCTTTGTTTTATTATTGAGAGTTCTTTTCCTAAGTTAGTATCTAGCTTATGCTGTCCTGCGTCCTAGGCTCTGGTTGTTGTCTGATGTTGTTCGTTCTCTAACCAAAGGACTCCTTTTAATATTTCTAGTACGTTTGAATTGGTTTTTACAAATTTCCTTAATTTCTGTTTATCTGGAAATGTCTTAATTTTGCCATTGTATTTGAGAGAGAGTTTTGCAGGATATATTATTCTTGGTTGACATTTTTTATTTCAAGGTTTTATATATGTCATCCCATTGACTTCTTGCCTGCAGAGTTTCTGCCGAGTAATCATAGCTTAGTCTTATTGCTTTCCCTTTGTAAGTGATTTTTGTTTTTCTTGAGCTGCTCTCAGAATTTTTTCTTTGTCTTTGATTTTGGAAAGTGTGATTATGATATGTCTTGTTGACTTTCTTTTGGGGTCTATCCTATATGGGATTGGTTGAGCTTCTTGGATGTTAGCTTTTCACTTTTCATGATATTTAGGAAGTTTTCTGCCAGCAAATCTTCGACAATCTTCTCTGTGTTTTCCATTTTCTCCCCCTGTTCTGGAACTCCAATCATGTGCAAATTTTTGCTCTGGAGTGTGTCCCACATAACTCTTAGTTTTTCTTCATTCTTTTCTCTGTTTTTTCCTCAAACAAAGTGGCATCCACGGATTTGTCTTCAATCTCGCTGATTTTGTCTTCAATTGTTTCAAATTTGCTCCTAAAACCTTCTATTGAGTTGTCCATTTTTGAAATTTTGTTGTTTATGTTTTGGTTTTCTAATTGCTGTTTTGTATGATTTCTAATTGTTTATTTATTTTAACATTTTGTTGTTGTATTATTTTCCTGAATTTTTCTATTCCTTTGTGTTTTCCTTGATTTTGGCTATATTTTCTTTGGTTTTGTCTGTTTTCCATGATTTTGTAGATTTTTCCCTTGGTTTTGTCTGTGTTTTCCTTGATTGTTCTTAATCTCTTGTACAGCCCTAAATATTAGTCTTCTGAATTCTATGTCAGTTAGTTCCACTGCTTTTTCTTCTACCAGAAGGTCACATAATTCTTTATTTTGACCACTTGCTGGAGCCATCTTGTCCTGCTTTTTTATATATTTTGATACTGTCAGCTGTGTCCAAGACATTAGATATTATTTTCTTAATTTATCGATTGTATGTTCATTTGTTTTGTCCTGTTTCTTTGTGGGAGGAGAAAAAAAGGAAGAAAGGGGAAAAAACAAATAAAACAAAGTAAAAAATGATGCGACAGGAGCTGGTGGCTGGGGACAGGTGGCAGCCAGGGCAGCGGCGAACCAGTAGCTCCCTACCTGTGGCGGTGCGGCAAGGCCCAGCAGGAAGGGGTAGAGGTGGCGTACAGGGCTAGTTGGGAGGGAGAAAGAAAAGTGACAAAGGTGAAAAAGAAAGAAAGAAATAATAATAAAAAGAAAAAGAAAAAAAATGGCATGGCAGGAGCTAGCTGGTGGGGGTGGGGCAGACCTAGGGTCTCAGTGGGCCAGTAGCTCTCTGTCTGCAGCACTGCAGTGTGGCCCAGCAGGAAGGGGTAGAGGTGGCATAGGGGGTTAGGAGGGAGAGAGAAAGAAAAGGAAGAATGGGGGAAAAATGGCACTGCAGGAACCAGCTAGTGGGGGCGTGGCATACCTGGCCTGCAGCAGGCCAGTAGCTCTCTAGCATGGCAGTGTGGTGTGGCCAGTTGGGAAGAGGTGGAGGTGGCATACTGGGCAGGAGTGTGAGGGGTAGGCTGTGTTTCTCTTGTTACTGGGTGTTCTGTCTCCTGTAGAGAGCTTCATGAAGTTGCCTTTCCATACTCCCTGTCCGGGGTCATTGCTGGCTGTGCTCCAAGATGGCGCACATTATGCTGTGTTAGTTGGCAGGGAGCTCCACTTTGTATTTGTTTTCCTTCAGTTTCTTCTTCCATTTGTTGTTTGATCTAGTTCTTTATCCCTTCATTTGTTGTTTAGGAGCCCAGAATTGACGTTTGTGTCTGTTTTACTTAGTTTGTCGGGTTTTTGTTGCAGACAGACTGCATGATGCGTCTGTCTAAGGTGCCATGTTGGCTCTGCCTCCTCTAAGCTGGTTTTCTTTTTCTTTTTTTCCCAGCTGGTTTTCTTAATGTTCTCTTCTCGCTTTGGCCCATATATTTCCACCTACATGCCCTTGCTTATGTTGTACCCTTCCTGGAAAACCTCTCTCCTGTTCCCGAATCCACACGATGACTTTCCTTCAATATCATGAAGACTTCCTGGTGTCACCCCACACCGCATTAATATGTCTTTTATATTTAATGTTTGGGGCTATGATTTGTATTTACCAAATTATTTTAAATGAATTGATGATTGCTTTAAGATTTTTATGTAGTTGTTTTACTTGTATACATTTTCTCTCCTTAACTACTTTATTCTGCTTTCCATTCCTTGATGTGTTTAGCTGGTGTCATGGATTGAATTATGTCCCCCCAAAAACGTGTGTATCAATTTGGCTGGGCCATGATTCCCAGTATTGTGTGGTTGTCCTCCATTTTGTGATTGTAATTTTGTGTTAAAGAGGATTAGGGTGAGATTGTAACACCCTTACGAAGGTCACATCCTGATCCAATGTAAAGGGAGTTTCCTGGGCGTGTGGCCTGCGCCACCTTTTATCTTACAAGAGACAAAAGGAAAGGGAAGCAAGCAGAGAGATTGGGACCTCATACCACCAAGAAAGCAGTGCTGGGAGCAGAGCGTGTCTATTGGACCCAGAGTTCCTGTTCAAAGAGGCTCCTAGTACAAGGGAAGATTGAGGGCAAACACCTTCCAGCAGAACCAACAGAGAAGAAAAAGCCCACCCCTGGAGCTGACACCCTGAATTGGACTTCTAGCCTACTAGACTGTGAGAGAATAAAACTTCTCTTTGTTAAAGCCATCCACTTGTGGTATTTCTGTTGTAGCAGCAGTAAATGACTAAGTACTTAATTTTTATTGAACAAATCAATGGAATGAGAACCATGTAAGAGTCAATATATTTATTTCATGCATTTTTCTATAATACTTCTAACATACTTATCTTTGGAGTAGGGTTGGGGTTTGAATCTTTTCATTTTATTCATAAAATTCCACATTGTTCTGAAATACTTTTATTTCTTGAGTTTGTATATTTGTAATTTCCATTAATTACCTGAATTACTTGAGTGAAACAATTATGAGACGCAGATCACAGTCTTTAAAAATGAATGAGATTGAACCAAGAAAAGAGAGGAGAAAGTCAAAACTTCCTTACTGGAATCTTTGGCCAACCCTTATTTGAATTAATTCACAACAAATTTGAAAAATTTCAAAATCCACTTCTTTAGAACAAGTGTACAGCTACCTATTTGAACTTGTACCCACCCTGACTGAGCTATTGATAATTGATTAGTGTAGACTCTTTTCCATGACTTTGGACAAGATCACGTACATCAAAACAAAAATAGAGTCAATCTAAGAAGAGTTAAAAGAGGAGTCAAACCAGTAAACATGAGTAATCTTAAACTTGTGGATCTCAAAATCCATTTGTTTTAGCAAGAAACTAGGCCTTGAAATTCAGAGGCTCAAGTTATCTGGTGAAGACGGTAAGTTTCGGCTGATGTTGTGACTAGAATTGAGCACAAATA
Source organism: Dugong dugon (assembly GCA_030035585.1). NCBI lineage: Eukaryota > Metazoa > Chordata > Mammalia > Sirenia > Dugongidae > Dugong > Dugong dugon. The sequence goes on from CM057466.1 coordinate 57,053,838, forward strand.
ATGTACTTCCAGGACTACTGAAAAACGTGAAGTCACCTGCTGAAGGGCTTTCAGATTGTTCTGGGAGATTTTCATGTTCATCTGCTCTGATAGGGCCAGGAGCTACTCTCTTTTGGTCTTCCTTTTCTGCTGAGGCTGATTCATCAGTTTCTGTGTACCTCAAGTGGATAAAAGGCAATTACCAAACTTGTTCATGGGCCAAGTGCTTGGAAGTCATGGTGCTCTGTGAAGAACATAAAACAGTGTAGCAGAGACTTTGTAGATGCTCCCTGATTCCTCTTTATAGGCAGCCCTAGTCTCACTTAAGTTAATTTGGAGCCTGTGATGGTTAAGATTGTGTGTCATCTTGGTTGGGCAATGATTCTCAGTGTTTAAACGTGATAACTCCTATAATTGAATATACTGTGAGTAGCCAATCACATGAAAGGGAGTTTCCTTGGGAGTGTGGCCTGCACCTGAATATAAGCAGACATTCTGGATTTCTGCTCATTCTGAATCCTGCGGCTACCTCCTGTCATCTCATCTCCGATTCTTGGGACTTGAGCTGTCAGCTTATCAGCTGAACTTGGGATTTGTCAATCTTTACAGCCTGTGAGTGGAGCTCTGCTCTCTGACCTGCCAATCTTCAGTTCACCAGCCCCTGAAGCTATGTGAATCAGGAGAAACCTTGTGGTCATGCCTGCTGATCTTAGAATTCATCAGCCTTCACAGCCTGTGAGTGGGAGCTCTGCTCTCCGACCTGCTGATCTTGGGCTCGCCAGCTTCTGCGGCTGCGTGACATGGGAAAGGCCTCTACCCTGATCCACTGTTTTGCGACATTCTAGCCTCTACAATCAGGTGGGCTGTTTCCTTGGTATAAATCTCTCTCTCTATATATATATTTTTATATGCTTTACTGGTTTTGCTTCTCTAAAGAACCCAGCCTAAGACAGAGTCATATGACTAGTTCTGGTCAGTGGAATGTGAGTAAAGTGATGCCCTCCGGTTCCAGGCATGGCCCCCGAGATCTCATTGGAGATCCTTAGCTTGCTCTTTCTCTTTGCATGCCGACCATTCAAATGAAGAGAATCCAGGGGACGTTTTGAACTATAGGGTATGATAGAGCTACCAGATGGAAGGAACCTGGGTCCTGGAAACATTTTGTTTAATACTACTCCCAGAACACCTGCACTGAACAGTGAAATGCATGGAAAATATACTTTTATGGGTTTAAACCACTGAGTTTCTGGTTTTGTTTGTTTCAGCAGCTAGCATTAGTTAGCCTGACTAATATAAATGGCAGTATGTTTAATTCATCCCACAATTTAGAACAGTTATGCTAAAAAAAATTAGTTGTCCAGAAAAATAAAAATAAACTACCAGAATTTAATTCAATTTAGCAATTACTTGATGAATAAAGACCCATGTACAGATAATAATAAGACTTAATAATAATGCTAATATTTATGCAGCATACTAGGAATATAATGAAGAATAAGGCATAATATTTTACTGGGAGGGCAATGTAAAAATGTAAAGAAGTGAATAAACAATCTGTTTATAAGTGCTACGAAGAAAATAAAGCTGAGTAACATGAAATAGAGTGAGGAGGTGGGGCCTAGCTTGGACCAATGGTGGTGGGGTGCGTCTCTCTTTGAGGAGGTGACATTTCAGTTGAGACTTGCATAAAAAGAAGGAGATAGTCATGTGGCTATCTGGGGAAGAGTTGTATTTGCAGAAGATACAGCATCTGCAAAATTCTGGAGGCAGGAGTAAACTTGATGCGTTCAAGGCATAGAGGGAGACTAGTGTGGCTGAAGCTTGGTGAGCAGGGAGAAGAGAGTGTGAGATAAGAGGGGCCATCAGGGTCCAGATCATGTATAGGCCTTAGACCAGGGTTAAAAAGTTTGGATTTTATTTCAAGAGCGTTGGGAACCATTCACAGGTTTTAAATAAGAGGACTGATTTGTGTTTTTAAAAAAATCACCAGCTGTTTGGAGAGTGGATCTTAGGGCCACAAGAGAGAAAACAGGGAGGCCAGTCAGGACGGAAAGCATGGCCTGGCAAAATGTGAGGGTGACTTCAGCTAGAATAGAATTGGATGAATTTGGGATTGAGATGTGTCATGGATTGAATTGTGCCCCCAAATGATGTGTGTAGCAAGTTGGCTAGGTCATGATTCCCAGTATTGTGTGATTGTGTAATCTGATGTGATTTCCTTATGTGTTGTAAACTCTATCACTATGATGAGGTTATATGTGATCTCCTTATGTGTTGTAAATTCTATCACTGTGATGAGGTTATGCTGATGAGGTTTACAAGATTAGATACTGTCTTAATCCAATCTCTTCTGAGATATGAAAGAGAGAAGTGAGCAGAGACACATGGGAATCTCATACCACCTAGAAAGCAGTGCTGGGAGCAGAGCGTGTCCTTTGGACCTGAGGTTCCTGTGCAGAGAAGCTCCCAGTCCAAGTAAAGACTGATGCATCACAAGGACTTTTCTCCAGAGCCGACAGAGAGAGACAGAGCCTTCTCCTGGAGCTGATGCCCTGAATTTGGACTTGTAGCTTACTGCACTGTGAGAGAATAAACTTCTCTTTGTAAAGCCATCCATTTGTGGTATCTCTGTTAGAGCAGCCCTGGATGACTAAAACAAGATGGAAGGATGATTTTTCAGATGGATCAGACATGGGGAGTATGGAAAAGAGAGAAACAAAGATTTATTAATTAATTAAACAAACACTGATTTAACACCTAGTCCCCAGGTGATGCAAATACTAACCTAAAAGTTGGCAGTTCAAACCCACGAAAGAAAGTCCTAGAAATCTGCTTCTGTAAATATTACAGCCTTGCAGAATCCTTTTGAGCAGTTCTACTCTGTAACATATGGGGTTGCCACGAGTCAGAATTGACTCAAGGGCAGCGGGTTCAGTTTTGGTTTACGTGCCATGCCACTCGTCTGTTGGTTTGTCATACTGTACTGGCTTGTGTGTTGCTATAGTGCTAGAAGCTGTGCTTCTGGTATTTCAAGTACCAGCAGGGTCACCCATGGTGGACAGGTTTTACAGAGCTTCCAGATTAGGACAGACTAAGAAGAAAGGCCTGGTGATCTACTTCCAAAAGTTAACCAATAAAAACCCTATGGATCACATCGAAGTATTATCCTATATAGTGCTGGAAGATGAAACCCCTAGGTTGGAAGGCTCTCAAAATACACAGTAGCTGCAACAATGGTCTAAAAAATACCAATGATTATGAAGATGGTACAGGACTGGGCAACGTTTTGTTCTGTTATACGAAAGGTCACCATGAGTCTGAGCCGACTTGTCTGCAGCTAACAAAAACGACATGTGCCAGGCACTCTTCTAGGCTCTGGGGATAGAGCACCGGACAAAACCCATCAAGTCCCTGCTTTCCCAGACCTTACACTCTAGTGGAAAGAGAAATAATAAATAAACAACATGTTCTGTCAGGTGGTGAAAAGGCTTTGAAGTAAAGCAAAGCACTGTGAGGGGATAAAGACCAAGAAGGTGTGAGGAGGCGAGCCAGGCTGATATCTGGGGCAAGAGGCAGAGCCCCTGAGGTGGAAGCACGCAGGGCTTGTTGGAGGAGCAGCGTGTAGGGACTGTAGCTGGAGTGAGTGAGCAAGAGAGGAAGCGACAGGTGAGGCCATAGAGAGGTGCCTGTCGGGGGGCAGATAACAGGCTACCATCAGGATTTGGGCTTCATTCTGAGAAGCCATTGGAGAGTTTTGAATAGAGGAGTGGAAGCAAGGAGAACAGCTAGAAGACAAGGGTTTTGGCAAAATAGGATGGTTTTAGTTTTAGCAACTGGTTGGATGATGCCATTATTAAGAAGGGGAAGACAGAGGAAGGAATATGGGAAGAGAAATTGAAGTTCTGTTTAAACCCATTAAACCCAATTCTGTCTCATAGCGATCCTATAGGACAGAGTAGAACTGCCCCATAGGTTTTCCAAGGAGTGGCTGGTAGTTAGCAGCCGAGTTCTTAACTACTGTGCCACCAGGTCTCCCAAGTTCTGTTTAGAACTTATCTGTTAGATACACACTTGGTGGCATCAAGTAGATTGTTTAGTATTTGAATCCATAACTCAGGGGAGAGGTCAGAACTGAAAATATAAATGTGGAAGTGTCAGCCTGGAGATAGTATCTAAAGCCTCAGGACTAGATGGGGGGGGGTGGTCACTCAGGGACAGACTATAGACAGAGAAGAATAGGGCGGAGGTGTGAGCCCTGGGGTGCCCCTACTTTTAGAAATAGTCCTCCAAGAAGATTAAGAATGAGTGGCTGGTAAGGTAGGATGAAAATCACAAGTTTAAAGTTACAGAAGCCAAGATAAGAAAGTGTTTTAAGTTAGGGTGTTCAACGAGGTTAAATGCTGCCAAGATTCAAGAAAGATGAGGATGGAAATGTGACTGCTGGGTTTGACAACGAGAAGTCACTAGTGACTTTGACAACACAGATTTCAGGATGGAAGCCAGGCAGGAGTGAGCACAGGAGTTGAAGCAATGGAGAAGAGGACAAGGAACAACTCTTGAGAAAAGTTTTGCAGAAAGGGAAATCAAGAAGTGTGCCAGCAACTGGAGTGAGATGCAGTTTCTACTGATCAAAACCTTGTTTTGTTTTCCTCAGTTCACCTGCATTCTCTAAGATTTCAGGAGAAAGCATCGCATTACACTGTGTTATACCAACTTGTACAGGACTGATGACTTCATATATTGTCTCTGTCTTATGTATTTGCATTTTCACAAGAGGAAATTTGTCTTTCATGTAACAGATACTCTAATATTCATTTGGTACATAAAATGAATGAAAGTTTTGGCTCTGGAGCGTGTGTGTGCTTGTTGGTGTGTGAGTGCATGCATGAGAGAATATGTGTGTGAGTGTGTATGCATGGGAGCATGTGAGTGTACCTGTGTGAGTGTGTGTTTGTAAATGTGAGTGTGTGTCTATATGTGCACACATGAGTGGGTGTGTGGAAGTGTGTGTGAGTGTGTCTTCACTCAAATACATTGTCTTCAAGTCAAGGGGGCTGAAAATCTTCCTGATAATCTGTTAGGCATCAGGGATTTTTATCTACAGATGGGTGCCCCATTTTTCTTCTTGATAACCTCTTACTAATGAAGAGCCAGGGATGGGAGTTCCATTTACAAATGGTGAATTATTAGAAACAGATTTGTACGCAGGGAAGGGTCTTCCAGCGGCGGAGCCTCACTTCTGAGGTATGCAGTCAGTTTCCTGCACAAATGGGCCCTGCAGCAGATCTATCAGAGGGAAGACAACTCATTACACATGTACGCTCCCACACCCCGGCTCTAACTACAAGCCTTCATAGAAAAGCCCGACGGCAAAAGGACAAGCTCTCCACTGAAAGATCGCCTCTCAAGTCACTGGCCTTACCTCTCTGCTCCACCTCCTTCCTGAGCAGGTATCTGGGGGGCTGAAAAGTTTCCTTTATTACTGCCTGCAGTTGTTAGGTGGTGGCTACCTTTTCAGTCCTCTTGGCCTGTCCCTGGGATTCCTTCTTGTCCTTTGGGGAGAGAGCCCTCATAGTTTGCAGCCTTTCGTTCTCAAGCTTAGTGTGAGAATGGATCTACTACTGCTCTGAGGCAGGGTGGTATTGTTAGCTGCCATCAAGTCAGCCCCCAACTCATGGCGACCCCATGCACAGCAGTCCTCCACTATCCATGATTTGTTGTGGATTGGACCATTGTGATCCACAGTGTTTTTCATCGACTGATTTTTGAAAGTAGATCGCCAGGCCCTTCTTCCTAGTTTTAGACTGGAAGCTCTGCTGAAACCCGTTCAGCATCATATCGACATGCAAGCCTCCATCAACAGATGAGTGTTGGTGGCACATGAAGTGCTTTGGCCTGAAATCGAACCTGGGTCTCCTACATGGAAGGCGAGAATTCTACCATTGAACCACCTTGTCCCCATTGCACCCTGAAGCAGGATGCTTTTTTGTAATCCAGAGAGTGGGGACAACTCCAGGACCTCAAAGCCCTCTTAACTTCTGTGGAAGACAGGATGGGCCAGCGAACTTTCAACAGAAGACTCAGGACCAGTGCATGTTGTAGAATTTATTACTTGACTCTACCTTCCTGAGTCATAGCCCATCATCCCTATGACACCTGTGACTGGTTCTTTCATTCTGCCCAGTCTCCTCCTCCTGAATGTTCCTCTCATGACCCTCCTTGTCACTCCCATCTGAGTGGCTCCCAAACTGTCACTCACGTACTCCCTTTGTGATTGTTGCCATATCTATGTTCCACCAATGCTATCAGTTACCTAAAAATGCTCCTTAGATTAGCTCACCATTTTACTTAAATATATTTATTTAAAAAGGAAATTTTATGTTACTACATAAATGGAAATTCAGGTCAAATAAAATAAATACAAGAAAATAAATTAATGTTATTGAACTCTAGTTATATGCTTATTTACCAAAGGCTCTAAGCCCACTTTCACTTTTTTCGAAAGGGAGATTATCAAATATTAGAGAATTATTAAAGGTACGAGTCTCTGGATGGTGCAAACTGTTAATGTGCTCAGCTGCTAACTGAAAGGTTGGAAGTTCGAGTCCACCCAGAGGTGCCTAAGAAGAAAGGTCTGACCATCTACTTCCAAAACATCAGCCACTGAAACCCTATGGAGCACAGTTCTAGTCTGACACACATGGGTTGTCATGAGTTGGAAAAGACTCGATGGTAACTGGTACCTGTACTATTAGAGATACCAAAACCCCAAACCAAACCCATTGCTTTTGGGTCAATTCTGACTCATAGTGACCCCATAGGACAGAGTAGAACTGCCCCATAGGACTTCCAAGGACCGGCTGGTGGATTCAAACTGCCGACCTTTTGGTTAGGAGCCATAGCTCTTAACCCCTGTGCCACCAATGTTAAAGACATAGCAGCACCAAAATGAAGCTTTTTCTTTGGCACATTCGGAAGGATTGGAAGAGAAATGCTGGTTTGCACAACTATATGAATGTACTGGAAGCCACTGAGTTGTACACTTTAAACTGATTAGAATGGTGAATTTTATGTTATGTGAATTTTATCTCAACTTAAAAAAAAGAGATGAAAATGGATAATTTTGACTCAGTGTTATTTAATACCATATTATAATACAGTTTAAAATAATCTCTCCTCTATTTTGGCAAACACTACACCAGTAGAGATGTAGCGCTTAGAAGGCTGAGACCCATGTGGTTCAGTCTGAGAGTAGCATTGCCGTCAGAAGAACACAGCTCAGGAGTCGAAAGCAGTTGTAAACTAAGTCAATGCCTTCAGCTGAATTTCTAGAATAATGTGAAGTAGGATACATAGAGCACAGCAATGCTCCTCTAAGTCCCTGATTGGTCTCTTTCTCACTTCTGAAACCTACAATATATTTGAACTTGAATAATTTACATTTCAGAACCTAAGTTTCTTTCTTTTTAAAATAGAGACAGTAGTTCCTATCTCACAGTGTTGTTGTGAGGATTACATGAGAAAATTCATGCAAAAGCCTAGCAAAGTTCCTGCATGAAATAAATGTTAGTTCTCTTCTTCTACCTCCTCACTCCCCTTCACTCAGCTGAAGACTGAAGCAACTTCATATTGATTTTTTATGAATGCTTTGATGTTGATGGTGATGATGATTTGCTAGAAATCTTTTCAATCCAGAAATGGAGTAACTAGTACCTATAACTAACCAATCAGTTGCTGTGGAATTGACTTCAATTTGTGGTGACCACATGTGTTTCAGAGTAGAACTGCAGTCCATAGGGTTTTCAATGGTTGTGATCTTTCAGAAGTAGATCGCCAGGCCTTTCTTCTGAGGTGCCTCTGGGTAGATTTTAACCACCAACATTCTGGTTAGTAGCTGAGTGCTAAACCATCTGCACCACCCAGGGACTCCTACTTATAATAACTAGTTACTGTATAATAGTTACTATTTAGTATTTAGCTAATACCAAAAAAAAAAAAAAAAAAAAGACTCTTCTGAGCCCTATTTTCAGAATCATTGATTGTTGAGATACAATTCACCATTTGCATGAAGAAACTTCAAAGAACTGTTTGTATCCCCATTGGCTTTCTCTTGGATTCTCTTCAAGTACAGTTTTATACGCTGGGATTTTGCCAACCTGGTTTATTAATTAATCTTCAAGTAAAACCAAAGCATGTTTAGAACATTTATGGGATTTCCTTATGAAACATCATCACTTCTGGCTCGCTAGCATTTTGCTGTTTTTGGTCATCATTATTTGTATTGTTGTGTTTGGCCATGATCCTGGAAACACAATTTACTTTATGCTAAAACCATGTCTAAGGAGAAACCGTGACTCCACTGTGGAGTGAAATATGGCATAGCCTCCCTTGCATTGTGTTCTCAGTTTTGGATATACATCAAACTGGAAATGATGCATTCTTTCAAACTTTAGAACTTGAGTGTGGGAGGTAGGGAACTTCCAGATGCTGCAAACACATCTTAAAAAGCATTTCAAAACCAGTCCTCTCTAGGAAGAAAAATACAAAAATACAATTAGATTCTCTGTGGCAAAGAGAAAGGTCAAAAAAAAAAAAAAAAAAAAAAAAGCACATGATGCCTACATTAGAAGCAAAAAGAATGCTCTCAACACAGGATTCACCTGGTCTTTGCAAGGATGAACAAGCTATAACTTTGTATTTCTGAGGCACAGTTTGGCTCATACAGTAACTAAAGCCATATGAGTGTTTTATGATGGGATTTTACAGTTCATTAAACATTCACTTACAAAGGAAATCTCAGTGGTGGTTCAGTGGTAGAATTCTCGCCTTCCAGGTGGGAGACCTGGGTTCGATTCACAGCCAATGAATCTCCAGCACAGCTACCACGCGTCTGTCAGTGGAGGCTTGTGGTAGGATGCTGAGCAGATTTTAGCAGAGCTTCCAGACTAAGATGGTGATCTACTTCTGAATCAGCGAATGAAAACTCTATGGATCACAATGGTCCGATCTGCAACCAATCATGGGGTTGGCGCAGGACTGGGTGGTGTTTCATCCCATTGTGTGATAGATATATTTACAATAACAGAAAGAGTAGCTGCTGAGGCTGCTTATGTACAGCCAAAAACCTCATGGGATTTTGGTCCTTGGTTTGGAGGTTCAGGGTCATGGTTTCATGGGACATTCCAGTTAATTGGCCTAGTAACGTGCTTAGTGCTTCTGTTCTACCTCTTAGTTTGTTGCATATTGCCTGGGATCTTAAAAGCTTACAAGTGGCCATCCAAGGCACAGCAATTGGTCTCTATTCACCTGGAGCAACACAGGAAGAAGGAGAGTCAGAACTAGAAGAAGGATATGGAATGCGTGGCTAATTGCCTCCATGAACAACTGCCTCCTTTGCTATGAAACCAGAAGAATGGGATGGCGCCCAGCTACCATTACTGAACATTTTGATCAAAGATTCTGTAGAAGAATCTTCATCAAAAGGGAGAAAATGCAGAACAAAATTTCAAATAATCATGGACTCCAGACTTTCTGGAGCCATGGAGGTTGGATGAACCTCTGAAACTATTGCCCTGAGATAATTTTAAAAAAACTTTTAAAACGTAAATCAAAAATATTCCCTGAAGTCTCCTTAAAACCAAACAATAATTTAGATTAACTAGTAAATAATATCCACCTTGAGCATTATGCTCTTTTAAGAACCACTTACATGAGATCAAAGTGACAACAGCAACTTGAAAGATTAGATAGGAATCTTAGGGGGCAGTGAGTTTATGTTACTGGCAGAGGAACAACTCAGAAAAGGAAGGTGAGAATGGTTACACAACATGAAGAATGTGATCAATGTCACTGAACTGTACATGTAGAGATGGTTGAATTGGTGTATATTTTTCTCCATGTCTTAAAATGAAGATGCAGATATACAGAAATCCAGGGTGGTTGTTGGATGTCTCCTTTGCTTCGCCGTCATTGATCATTAGCCCAGATTTGAACAGCTCTTGTAGATTGTCCAACTAGTTGTAGGCTTGTCACCAGTAACCTAAACTATGTGTTTGGGTAATTTCGGCTAATCAAACAGGCATAGCTTTGGGCTATAGTTCTCAGGAATAATGCCAGCTGTAGGAAGCCAAGAGGATTTTTGAAGGTAATTAATTCTAAAATTACTTCTCATAGTGTGTGTTCCCTGACCTCCAGTGGAAACTGACAGCTCTGAGCTGTAACCACTTGTGTTGTGAAATCATCACATTATATAAACAAGTCACCATCTTGCCAGGTTTGGGGGTCAGTTTGTCGATAGGTCTGAAACGGTAGCTCGGTGTGAGTCTTGGGTCATGGCCTCCTTCCTAACGGAGTACAAGATCACATTCTGTTAGACAAACACTGCTCACTTTTCTGTAAATGCGAGAAGTCTGCATGCGATTAAGTAGACTTAAGACTCTTGGCAGGGTACTAAAGTGAACAAAGCATTTCCAGCGATTGCTGAGACAGGTGTTTGCTTCTTCTTCCTTTGGGCAGTGAAGTTAAACTCCCAAATGTGCCTTTGTTTCTTATGGGATTGTCCCTCTGAGCAAAGACAGGCATCACAGACAAACCACGATCTGGGTTCTAATCCCTACTCTATATAGCCAAAGGCACAGCCTTGAGTTCCCCCAGATTATGGTAATTGCCTCACACTCCCCACCCCTTGTTTGATCCTAGCAAGTCTGAGTCAGCTTCTCATGCTCTCAAGCAGGCACTCCTGGGAAGAGCCCAATTTCTTTGTCTTTGGTGCAACCCCATCTTCTTTTTCCATCCTTTTGGTTACTTTCTCTTCATCCTCAGGCATTTTTTTGTTCTTAGTTCCTTTCACCCCCTCCCCTTCTTAAAGAACTCTTTGGCAAAGGCTCCAATAAACACATTTGCACTGAAGTATAAATGGCTGATAAGAGATGTGTTTCTTCTCCCAGGAGTATTTGCATTGGAGCAAAGATATAAATTTCTAATGGTGGAATTTCAGATCTGTGAGCCAGGTCGGGGAGGGGCTTGGGAGTGAGGAATCTTCCTTAGGCCCCATAGCACACAGTGTAGGCTCCTGAAGACAGCTCCATTCCAAGGTAGCTTGTACAGGGAGGCCCAGGCTGCTGGGCGTGGGAGGGAATGGTCCCATGGCCGAGACTCTGGCCTTGCTCCATGTCCAGAGTTTGAAATCCCAGGGCCCCGTCTGAAAATCTTGAGCAAGAGTCTAGCTTATCCCCAAGGAATGTTTGGAAACACTATGAATATCACATTTGTGGTAAATGTTTCATTATTTTGCTGTTCTCTCCAGCTGATTTGATAGACACCTCTTCGTTTTAAGGATTCCTGAACTTGCCCTTTTGTAACTCCAGTGACACATCCAGAGTTCCCACATGTAGGTTAGCTCTTGCTGACAGGAACCTTTATTTTCATCATTCCTCAGCTTGTCTAAATCAGAAGTGTTTTCGATATTCAAATACTGACCTCTGGGTAAATGAGAAATTGTTAGATCACAGTGAAATTCCTCCAGGCTTGGAGCACACATTCATGAGCACATCACTGCGGGATGAGGTCACCACAGTTGATGTCAAGGCAGGGATGTGGCCCATATCGCAAAGGCACCCTTCCCATGGATTTCTTCTCTTACTGGGTGTGCAAGCCAACCCATGCGTGCCTGCCCATGAGATGGGTGTCTCTAAAACAACCCCACCTCTGTTTTTAAAATTGTCAAGCTCCATATGACTAGAAGCAAAGAGTATTGATTAACTTTTTTTTTTTTTTTTTTGAAAAACAATGAACATTTTATATAGACTAGTTTTGGCTTCTGTTTTATTCTAGGGCGTTGAAAACTTCACTATGAATTTCATCTTCTCTGATGTTTATTTAGAGGAACATTGGTGGTTGGGTAGCAGAATTCTCACATTCCGTGAAGGAGGCAGGGATTTGATTTCCAGCCAGTGCACCTCATGCCCAGCCACCACCTGTCTGTCAGTGGAGCCTTGTGTGTTGTTATGATTCTGACCAGGTTTCAGTGGCGCTTCCAGACTAAGATGGAGTAGGAAGAAAGGCCTGGTGATCCACTTCTGAAAATCAGCCAATGAAAACCCTACGGATTACAATGGTCTGATCTGCAACTGATCATGGGGATTGTGCTACTGGGCAGCATTTTGTTACATTGTACATGGGGTCACTGTGAGTTGAGGACTGACTGGATGACAGCTACCAACAATAACAGCATGATATTTATGGGTGCTTGAATAACAGGTCAGACTTTGGTGTATCTGCCTGTTTTCTCTGTCAGAATGAGCTCTTGAGGGACAATGGCTGAATCTTACATATCTTTTTTTTTTTTTTTTTTTTTTAATATATATTTTATTGTACTTCAGGTGAAAGCTTACAGAGCAAATAGTTTCTCATGAAATAGTAGTACACATGTTGTTTTTTTTGACATTGGTTAACAACCCCACAACGTATTAAGCCTCTAAATTCTCAACCTTTTTTTTGATGAAAATTACAGATGGCCAAAGATACACCGTTTCAAAATTTTCTACATTCACAGTTCAGTGACATTGACTACGCTCTTCCAACTGTGCTGTTATTCTCACTTAAGATGAAGGCTTACAGAACAAAATAGTTTTTCATTTAACAGTTACTACACATGTTGCCCTATGACAATGGTTAACAATCTCACAGCACATCAAGAATATCCTTACTCCACCTTGTGTTCCCTATCACCAGGGGGCTTCCTTGTCCCCTTCTGTCTTCTGGACCTTGTCAGTGGACTATTGTACCTCTTTAGTCTCATTTGTTTATTTATTTATTTTTTTAATTTATTTTATTTAAACACCATTTTGAAACTTTTTACTTACACATTTAAGTGATATTGACTATGCTCTTCCAGTTGTGCTGCCATTCTCGCCCAAGATGAAGGCTCACAGGACAAAACAGCCTCCCATTTAATAGTTACTACAAATGTTGCCCTATAGCAGTGGTCAACAATCTCACAATACATCGACAGTGTCCTTATTCAATTTGTGTTCCTTATCATCAGTTTCCTACTCTCCCTCTGCCTTCTGGCCCTTGTCACCGGACTCCTGTACATCGTTAGTCCCATTTAGTTTTACTGGGGTGTCCATTCCCAGGCTTAACATCAAACCTTGAAGGTAACTTCCCCTCTGAGCTGAAAGGGTGTCTGGGGGCCACACTCTCGAGGTTTCTCTAGTATTCTTTAGGCCAGTATATCTGGTCTTCTTTTTTTTTTTTTTTTTTTTTTTGGGAGTTAAAATTATGCTGTACATCCTACTCCAGCTCTGCCCAGAACCCTCTGTTGTGATCCTGGTCAGAGGAGTCATTGGTGGTAGCCGGGCACCATCCAGCTGTACTGGGCTCAGTCCCGTGGAGGCCTTGGTAGCTGTGGACCATTAGTCCTTCGGACTAATCTTTTCCTTGTATCCTGTTCTCTTCGTTCTCCCTTGTTCCCGAAGGGATGAGATCAGTGGAGTATCTTAGATGGCCGTTCATAGGCTTTTAAGACCCCAGACACTACTCACCAAGGTAGAACGTAGAGCATTATCTTTATAAGTAGTGTCATGCCAATTGAGCTAGATGTTCCCCGAGATCATGGTCCCCAGAGCCCTCCGTCCAACAACTCAGTCCCTCGGGGGGTTTGGATGTGTCTATAGGGCCTCCATGACCTTTCCTTGTGCAGGTTGTGTTAGTTTCCCCTGTACTATGTACTATCTCATCTCTCACCCAAGTTACCACTTACCTATTCCCTATTTAGTATCCCCCCCCCCTCCCATCCCTGGTAACCAACAAGGATTGTTACATTTTGCATGTGAATTTTTTCATGGGTTTTTACAATAGAGGTCTCATGCAATATTTGTCCTTTTGTGATTGACTTATTTCACTCAGCATGATGTCCTCCAGTTTCATCCATGTTATGAGATGGTTCACCGATTCATTGTTCTTTCTCGTTGCATAGTACTCCATTGTGTGTATGTACCATAGTTTGTGTATCCATTCATCTGTTGATGGACATCGAGGTTGTTTCCATCGTTTTGCTATTGTGAATAATGCTGCCATGAACATAGGTGTGCATGTGTCTATTCGAGTGATGACTCTTATTTCTCTAGGATATATTCCTAGGAGTGGGATTGCTGGATCGAATGGTACGTCTATTTCTAGCTTTCTGAGGAAACGCCATATCATTTTCCAAAATGGCTGTATCATTTTGCATTCCCACCAGCAGTGTATAAGAGTTCCCGTCTCCCCGCAGCCCCTCCAACATTTGTTATTTCCAGTGTTTTTGATTCGTGCCAGTAATGCCGGGGTGAGATGGTATCTCATTGTGGTTTTAATTTGCATTTCTCTAATGGCTAGTGATCGCGAGCATTTCCTCATGTGTCTGTTGGCCATTTGAATGTCTTCCTTGGTGAAGTGTCTGTTCATTTCCTTTGCCCATTTTTTGATAGGATTGGTTGTCTTTTTGTTGTAGAGGTGTTGGATTTTCTTGTAGATTATGGAGATTAGACCTTTGTCTGACTTGTACTGTCCAAAAATTTTTTCCCAGTCTGTTGAATCTTACATATCTTTTTATTCTTCCAGGCCCTTATGTATACTAAGTGCTCATAAAAAATTGTCAGGTGAAAAAAATTAATAAAGATGCTTATTCCTAAGTATATTTTCGTAAGTTAAAATTCTTTATTTCCTGACTGGTATGTCTACAGCACTCTAGACTTCCTATATGGCCGTGATGATACTGTTTATGCTATAATGTGGATGAACCGCAGAAACATTACACCAAGTGAAAGAAGCATGATTACTAAAGACCGCCTACTGTATGATTCCATTTATATGACATGTCCAAAATAGGCAAATCTGTTGAGTAGGAAAGCAGATTAGTTGGTGCCTAGGGCTGCACTGGGGGAGGGCAGGAAGGAAAATGGGGAGATAGGAGAATGGCTGCTAAAGGGTACAGGGCTTCTTTACGGAGTGACAAAAATATTCTAGAATTATATTATGGTGATGGTTGCATAATTCTGTAAATATGCATTGAATTGTTCACTTCGAATGTTATTACCCATTGCTATCAACTCGATTCTGACTCATAGCGACCCTATCGGACAGAAGTAGAACTGCCCCATCGGGTTTTCTAGGCTTTTGTCTTTACAGAAGCAGACTGCCACATCTTTCTCTAGAGGAACGGCTGGTAGGTTTGAACTGCCAACCTTTAGGTTAACATCCAAGCGCTTAACCACTGTGCCACCACGGCTCCTTTAATATTAAAGAATGTTTGCACACACACACACACACACACACAGAAGGAACGCAGCCCAGTTGGCATCTTGACTGCAGCCTGTGAGACCCTGTGCAGATGACCAGGATAAACCATGCCTGGCTCCTGACTCACAGAATCTGTGAGATCATAAATCAGTGTTGTTTTAAGCTGTGAAGTTAGTGGTAATTTGTTATGCAGCAGTAGAAAACTAATACAGAGCTGTTGCAGAAAGAAAAAGGGATTTTCAGGATGACTTCACTTGCAGGACTTCTGGAAGAGAACACTTGGGAAGATGACAGACTTGGGTTAGGATGGGGACCTTGCTGTTGACATTTGCAGAAGGCAGGTAAGGTGAACAAAGAGCTAATGGATCAAAGAATACAGACTCCTGTCTTTTTAGATTCAAGCTGAAGCCCATACCCTACCTATGAACCAAGAGAGGCCTCACAAAGGAGGAAAAGGTTAAAACACTGACGGTCATTATAACAGTGATAACAATGACAATATTAATATATAGAAAATGACTCTGTGCCAGGCACTGGCTAAGTCTTTTATATGCAATGTTTTACTATTTCATTCTGAAGAGACCCTATAGGATCGGTTCTGATGCTGGCTCTGACTTCAGACTGCCAAGTTCCAAGTGCTGGCTCTGTCAACTCACCAGCTGCACGACATTTAGCAAGTCACTTAACACCTTTCTCTCAACTTTTTGTTAGTTGCCATCTTGTCGGCTCCGACTCAGGTGACCCCACGTACAACAGAACGAAATGTTGCCCAGTCTTACATCATCTTCACAATCACTGGTATGCTCGGGCCATTTGTTGCGGCCCCTGTGTATTTTGAGTGCTTTCCAACCAAGGGGGCTCATCTGCCAGCACTGTATTAGAGAATATTCTGTTGTGATTCATAGGGTTTTCACTGACTAATTTTCAGAAGTAGATTGCCAGAATGTTCTTTCTAGTCTGTCTTAGTCTGGAAGCGCCACCAGAATCATGGGTGACCCTGCTGGTATTAGAAATACCAGTAACATAGCTTCCAGGATCACAGCAATACACAAGCCACTGCAGTACAACAAACTGACAGGTAAGTGGTGGCCTCTCAACTTACTCATCTGTAAAAGGGGTGCAGTACTAGTATCCACCTGATGGAGTTGATTAGGATTAGATGAAACAATCCAAGTACAGCTCTGGAACATGGTACCTACTACATGGTAAGTGCTCAATAACTGTTCATTGTTATTGTTGTTGTTACTGTTTATTATTACCACATCGCATGGTAGTTAAGAGTACCTGTCTGCCACTTACTCATTGTGTGACCTCAGGCAAGTTATTCCCTTAACTTCAGTTCCCCATCTGTAAAATGGGGATAGAAACAGCACCTTCCTGGTAGGATTTTTGTGAGGATTAATGAGACGATGCACGTAAAGCACCTAGCCCAGCACTCCGCACAAGCTAATGCTCACTAGTGTTAGCTGCTGTTATTATTGCATATACTTCTCACAACTCTATAGAGTTGGGTTCTTCATTGTTCCCATCTTGCATATGCAAACTCTCGGATTTGGAGAGGGCCACTTGCTGAATGCCATACAGTCATAATCAGATCTACCTGATTCCGAAGGAAAGCACATTTTGCATGAACTATAGAGAAGAGAGAACCTTAAGAGGGGTCAAGGAGGGAATACACTTAGAGATGGGGGCTGGAGGAAAATGGGTGAGAAGGAATGGTGTTATGGGTTGAATTGTGTATCCAAAGAAGAAATGTTGAAGTCCTAACCTCTGTACCTGTGGATGTGACCTAATTTCGAAATAGAGTCTTTGTAGATGTAATCAAGTTAACATGAGGTCATACTGAAGTAGGGTGGGCCTTAATCCAACATGTCTGGTGTCCTTATAAGAAGGGGAGAAGAGACACAGAGACAGCAAGATGCAGAGGGAATATGGCCACATGGCAATGGAGGCAGAGTTTGGAGTTACGGTGCCTCAAGCCAAGGAACACCAATGATTGCCAATAATCATTAGAAGCTAGAGAGAGGAGGAAAAATCTCCTACAAACTTCAGAAAGAGCACGGTCCCTTCGACACCTTGATTTTAACGTGTAGCCTCCAGACTATGAGGGCATAAATTTCTGTTGTTTTAAGCCACCTGGTTTGTGGTACTTCGTTATGACAGGAGACCTGGTAAGTAACTGTAGGCGATGACAGGAAGGAAAACAAAATATAAGCTAAACGAAATTCCCAGTAAACAAGCCCACGGCACTAAGACAATTTAATTCCACTTATATATTTTACAAGCAATTCTGAATTTTAGAACGCAACAGTGACCCAGTTTACAAGTTCTGGCTCAGGGCTGGAATGCCTGGACAGCCCAGTGGGTGCAGCCACGTCTGTTTTCTGTGGGGCTATGACCCCAGACAGACACGATTACAAAATCTCATCGTCTGGCTGGAGGTGGGTGGGAGGCGAGAACCAAGTGGTCTCTCTTTCTTCAGCTAAAAGAAGCCAGACAGCAAGCAGAGGGATGAAGTTGGCCAGGGGCACGCGCTCTGACTGTGCCAGCTTGCACCCTGGCCTGACGCTTTGGGAATTCCAAGATCTCTCGTGACAGCACTTCCTGATGCTGAGTATTAGTGTTGCACAGGACTGACGTTGGGCCACCCTGTAAGCTGCTGGATGGATTCGATTTTGTTTGGGAAACAAAGTTACCACCCTCTGGCTGATGGAGCAGCCAGTTAGCTAGAGCATTTTTGTTGCGTTGGGGAGACATGGTTGGCACCTGGACGCCTGTCATGATAATGATGATGATGATGATGATGATGGTGATGGTAGTTACCGTTCACTGACTTGAAGGGTGCATTGAGGCACTGGGAGACATTTTCATGGAGTTTTAAGAGCACAGACTTTGAATCCAGGTTACCTGGGTTTAAATTCTAGGTCTGCTACTTGCTAGCTGTGTAACTTTGGGCCAGTTACTTAACCTGTCTCAGTTCCTTCATTTGAAAAATGGGAGATAATTATAGCACCTACATCATAGAATTGTTGTAAGGATTGTGTATTGATATAGGCAAATATACAAATGTATATATATATATATATATATACACACACACACACACAAACATACTATATATATTAAAAAAAACCAAGCCTGTTGCCATCAAGTTGATTCTGACTTGTAGCGACCCTACAGGACAGAGTAGAACTGCCCCATAGGGTTTTCAAGGAGCAGCTGGTGGATTCAAACTGCCAACCTTTTGGTTAGAAGCCAAGCTCTTAACCACTGCACCACCAGGCTCCTACTCTATATGTGTATATATATATATATATATATATTTATTTATGTATTCCAATGTGTGTGTGTATAGTTAGATAATACATAAAGCACTTAACAAAGTAAGTACGTGCTATGATTGAGGACTTCCTCTGTGGTGCTGTGATAAATACTTTAAAGATATGATTTCATTTAATTTTTTACAACAGTCCTGTGAGGCATCTTTTTTTCCCATTTTCAGATGAGGAAACTGAGGCAGAAAGGTTAAGTGGTGTGCCACAGGTCACCCACTGATGGAACCAGATTTAAACCCAGGCCTGAGATTGGAGTCTATAGATATCACAATGCTGTGTTTCTCTAAGCTATCCTTGGTTCGTAGACCAGAACAGGATTCAACTACAGTGCTCTCTGCAGACAGTGTTCACTACAAATATCTGCATGGTTTTAGCATAAAATTATTTATGACCACTCTGGTAGAAACCAGAGCATTACAGGTGACACCACAAACATGTGCTACTGGAGAGACAGATTTTACAACCTACAGGGAAGGCAGGCAAGCCTCTGGGAGGGAGGATTCATCTAAATGAAAATTTGTCTCTGTTTTCTCAAATACCTCACACTTATCATCTAGGAATAGTGAATGTTTTATCAGGTTGCAAGCAGAGAAGAGCAAAGGATCTGAGTTAGGACAGTTGCTTCCCCACTTACCTACACTCAGTTATCCAGAGGGTGTCATTTGGTGCCAAGAGATTTAATTTATTCAAAAAAGAGATTGGCACCTTCAGTGCCAAATACTGTACTATGTGCTAAGGGAGCAAAGATAAACAGTCCAGAGTCCCACAAGCAAGGGAAGGATGTCTAATGAAGGGGCTGTGTGCATGGAGCAGAGTGGTCTAGAGGAATGAGGGAGAGGGAGTTGTCTCTGTCGACAGGAATTGCTGAAAGTTTTGTGGAGGAAGTGAATTGCACCCGATGGGTAAGTGGGGGCTCCCTAGGCAAGAGTAGGGTAAGGGCTTTCTAGGTAGGAGAACCTGCACCCGTCTGTCAGTTTGTGACATATGGGTGGCTTTTGTGTTGCTGTGATGCTGGAAGCTATGCCACCAGTATTTCAAACACCAGCAGGGTCACTTACCCGTAGTGGACAGGTTTCAGTGGAGCTTCCAGAATAAGATAGACTTAGTCTTAAATGCCTGGCAATCTACTTCTGAAAATTAGCCAATGAAAAACCCTATGGATCACAACAGAATATTGTCCAACATAGTGCTGGAAGATGAGCCCCCTAGATTGGAAGGCACCCAAAATATACAGTGTCCCCAACAATGGACATGAGCATACCAATGATCGTGAAGATGGTGCAGAACTGGGAAATGTTTCATTCTGTCGTCCATCGGCTTGCCATGAGTTGGAGCCAACTTGACGGCAACTAACATCAACAAGTAGGAGAAACTGTATTTGCAAAGGCATGGAGATACAAAAGAGGCTGCATGCTCCTGGAGTGGCAGGACATTTGGTCTGACTGGAGCAAACATGAAGAGAGACAGGGGAGGAGGAGAGAGGTGGCTGAATATGGAGCTGATCAGACTCCACATGGGATCAGACTAGGAAGGAGTTTTATTTGTTCAGGGAGCGCGGACTGTAGGTTTGGAAAATGGGACACCATCATCAGGCAGAGACGTGACTATTTCCACGCTTGGCTTTGTAAAGATTAGACTAGAAGAAGGAGAGGGGGAGGAGTAACCCGAAAGGAGTTATGCAACAGCTAAGGCAGTGGTGGTGCAAGACCGAATCAAAGAAGCAGCAGTGGGGATGGAGAAGACTCAAAAGGATTGGAGGGAGGGTTTTGGTGTTAAGCAACAGGAGTTGCTCTCAGATCAGATGGGAAGGTTGAGGGAGAGCAAGATATTAAGAGTAATGCTGAGATTTCTACATTGGACAAGCAGATAGTTGGCTTAGTAGGAAATACAAAAGGAATACTGGCAGAAAGAAAATAAAATGTTGAGTTTGAGATGGATGTGGAACAATGAGCTACTCTGCAGGGTGTGTGTCATATTCGCTTTCATTTCAGAGGGTAGATAATCAGCAAATATTTATGAAATGTACTAGATCCTAGTTTGAGGAGCCGGTGGAGAGAAGGAAATACTGTGTTGGAGCCCAGGAGAGAGTTGAGGAGAGGTGACCCAGACTCGGGAGTCACCAGCACATTGTTGTAGCTCAAGCCATAGGTAGATGCTTAGCCATGAATCTTCAAGCTCATAAGCAGATGCACTTGACCAGGGGCAGCCATGTGAAGGGAGGGGGCTGTGGGCTGAGAATGTGCTCCTGGGGGCAATCCCCAAGCTGGAGGGAGAGGAGCTGGTGGGTGAAGGAGATCTAGATAGACATGAAAAGAGGAGGAGAAAACAGTAAATGGAAGTCAAGAGAATAGAAAGATTTGAGAGTGGTGGCAGTGCCAGATGCCACCAAGAGGCTATGAAAGAGAATATTGTTGTTATTAGCTGTCATCAAGTCAGTCCTGAC
Source organism: Dugong dugon (assembly GCA_030035585.1). Taxonomy (NCBI): domain Eukaryota; kingdom Metazoa; phylum Chordata; class Mammalia; order Sirenia; family Dugongidae; genus Dugong; species Dugong dugon. The sequence goes on from CM057466.1 coordinate 57,074,874, forward strand.
TCATGGTGACCCCATGCACAATGGAATGGAATGCTACCCGGTCCTGCGCATCTCCATGATGGGCTGTGGCTAGAACTGTTGGGATCCACAGGGTTTTCATTGGATGATTTTTGGGAGTAGATCACCAGGCCTTTCTTCCTAGTCTGTTTTAGTCTGGAAGCTCCACTGAAACCTGTTCAGCATTATAGCAAGCCTCCACTGACAAATGGGTGGTTGGCTGCACATGAGGTACATTGGGTGGGAATCGAAGCCAGTCTCCCACATGGGAGAATTCTACCACTGAACCACCAAACCACCACTGCCCTCATGTAGGAGAATATAGGTCAATAGATTTTCTCCATAGAAATCCTTAGTGAATGCAGCAGAGCACCTAGAACCTGAAGTCTCATCGCAGGATGTCAGTGGGTAGGTGGGAGAGTTGTTAGGATTAAAGGAGGCATTTTTGTGAAAGTGCTATTGTTACTGTCTGAGGGCGAGCACTAGGGGTGGGTGGGTGTCCAGTGTTACTACATTCACATCGTGGAAAAATTTTACAGCATCCTGTCACCGAACTCTGGAACCTGCATAAAGGTTCTGATTACGCTGATGTTGTTCCTGACATAGATGCTGATGGCTTGTGGAATTGTATGGAATAGAGAATTTTGAAGAACTGCAAAGAAGTGTTTGATGAAAACAGAATGGCTGGGAGGTGGATGTAAGCAAGGCAGGTGGATGGGGGATGTAAGGATTTGATTGTCTGGAGTGACTGTCTGATCTGAGACCAAATGATCCGGTCAGGAAGTTGCACTGATGGAAGGCCTTGAACGTTCGTGACTAAGCATTTGGACTTGACCAGAAAGGCCAGTGGGAGCCACAGTAGGTTTCTTAACAATAGAGTGATGCTATCAAAACAACAGGGTATGTGGAGAATCAGGGCCCAAGGCCAGAATTTCAGAAACGACCATGGTCTGAAACAAACATGACTGTATTTGTTCTAGTCCCAGCAAAACTCCAAAAAGCACTTTGGGGTTGGTGGATGACACCACGTTCAACTGCACATGCAAATACAGTAATTATGCCTGAAAAATTAGAGGTCAGCTGGAGGCCAGCTGAAGATTTGGCCTCTCTGCTTCCAGATTTTGAAACGGCAGATTACGCACAACTCACTGTCTTCCGCCAAGACTTCGTTACACACTTTTGCCAGGATCTCATTTTACAATTTCCATTCTTTTAAAGAGAAATCCCACACAATGGTGATTCTGGCCAGCGAAGTGTTTTTACCTCAAGTGTAGATTGTCATAGGCGCCCAGCCTCTCCCTCCCTCCTGGCCATCTCCAGGTACCTGTCTGACTCCGTAAGCACGCTGTCTCAGCCATGCTGTCTCGGGCCCCACCGTGGATAAATCATCTCGAAGGAGAAGGCTGGACGCAGACATCGGGGGTATTTTCTTAGGAGAAACATTTTGGGAGAAGAGGATATAGTGGAGTCCTTAATATAATATGGCACAACAATCTTAAATATTCCAGACAGGAAAAGTTTTTTGTCAAAGCCTCTGACAGTTTAAACTTTAAAGCTTCAGCAAAACTTTTAAACTTTTAAACTTTGAACCTGTTTGAACCTCCCTTGATTTATGAATTATTAAATGTACCACTGAAAATCACTGACTCTCTATTTAACGAGTAAAGCTTTCTGCGTAAAAGCAACTGAGAAGAGGCTGTCTGTGGGGAATGTATGGGGGGAGAGGGCGGTGGGGATTTATCAGCGTGGCGTTCCTCTTGGTTTTGTAAAAACCAAACCCAGACAATACTTAAGAGATAAAAGGCCCAAACCAAGACATACAATATGAAGAAGGAGGAGGAGAGAGAAAAAAAATTAATCTGTAAACTGTTTATTTCAGTATACTAAGGAGTCCCTGGGTGCCGCAAACGATTAACACACTTGACTGCTAACAGAAAGATTTGAGGTTCAGTTCACCCAGAGTGCCTCTGAAGAAAGCCCTGGCAATCTACTTTCAAAAAATCAGTCATTGAATAGCTTGTGGAGCACAGTTCTACTCTGACACACATGGGTCGCCATGAGTTGGAGTCAGCCTGATGGCAATTGGTCACTGGTTAAGTATATTCAAATAAGGGCTGAGTATATACATGTATGTATATATTAGGGGTCCCTGGGTGGTGCAAAAGGTTAAGCACTTGGTTACTAACTGAAAGGTTGGTAGTTTGAACCTGCCAAGCGGTGCCTTGGAAGAAAAGCTTTTGAAAGTTCCCAGCCATGAAAACTCTATGGAGTACAGTTCTACTCTATGACACATGGGGTCGCCATGAGTCAGAATCAAGGCACTGGTGTGTATATATACTTTTTTAAACTTGGTTTGTAATATACCAACAAGCATAAGGAGGGTATATTACTAGACTAGGAAAAATCTGAAGTTTTCAATGCATTTCAGATAGAATTGAAAGGTAAGCAATGTGAGTACAGACAGGAAAAGAAACGGGTTAAAATTTATGCTTCCCAGAGGGTACAATTCATTTAAATTCTTAGGAGCTCCGTGTCCCTCTAAAAATGTCTGGGCTGAGTTGAGTTATGTGCAGACAGTCCCTTCTTGAGAAATCCAGCGGGCTGCACAGGGGCTGACGCTGGCGGGCTGACGAGCCTCGGAGGAGCTGGGAGGTTCTACCGCAGTCACACCGAAAGGCAGTGAGCTCAGCGCTGAGTGAATGAGTCCTGACTCTCGCAGAAGCTTGGGCATGTGTGGGATGATTGCTCCTTCAGTTTCCCCACTGCTCTCAGCACAGAGATTTTATTGCTTTCCGCGAATGTGTTTTCAAGGACTTAGTAACCAATTCACAGAGAAATCACCACATGAAGTGTAAACTCTGCCCACAGTTTAGTAGACCTGCAGGTGAGCAGCAGAAAATGTAAGAATTATCTAAATAAAGACTCTGTACCAGCCACACGTTTTATACATTGTACCCAGATTAAGGCATACTGCACCTGGGAGGTGCAGCCCAATGGCTAGTTGACAAATTAGCAGGGAATTATTTAACAAGGAGCCCTGGTGGTTAAGGCAGTGAGTTCTTTTTTTTTTTTTTTTTAAATTTAACAGGATTCCCTTGGTGGTGCAATGGCTAACACACTCCACTACTAGCCAAAAGGTTGGTGGTTAGAGTCTACCCAGAGGCACCTTAGAAGAAAGGCCTGGTGATCATCACACACACACACACACGCACACACACACAAACCCATTGCCGTGGAGTCGATTCTGACTCATAGCGATGCTATACGACAGAATAGAACTGCCCCATAGGGTTTCCAAGGCTGAAATCTGTACAGAAGCAGACTGCCACATCTTTCTCCCATGGAGCAGCTAGTTGGTTCAAACCACCGACCTTTTGGTTAGCAGCAGAGCACTTAACCACGATGCCACCAGGCACTAAAATCCCTATGGAGCACAGTTCTACTCTGACACACGTGGGGTCGCCATGAGTTAGAGTCGACTCTCCGCAACAGTTTACTGGTGTTGATTTAATAACTTCTGTTGTTACCAAAATGAGGCTGGGGCACAGGGAAGGCATGTTTCAGAGAGGGGTGGGGTGGTGGAAGTGGGTGGGTGCCTGGAGGTGGGGTTGGAGTACAGCACAGGGCACAAGGTCCTGGGGGAGGAAGTAGGGGGGATCCCAAAAGGGGAAGGGCAGAACAGCAGCAGCAAACTGCTTACCTCACATTTTTGCCCAGTGCTGTCCCTTCCTTTAACTCTTGGAGAAGCCTGTCCTCATTCCCTTCATTTGGGGTGAGTGAACAAAATGTGCCCAGAAGTTGCTCATGTTATAACTGGACCTACCCAGTCCTCCCATCCCGGGTTTCTGTGCACACTCTCTTAATGACATAATTTCTGACAGAGAACTGTGTGTGTGTGTGTGTGTGTGTGTGTGTGTGTTTTCCTTTTCTACTGCACTGCATGAGTTATCTATCAAAACATGGGCACAAGGACAGAGGCAGACCTGCAGCAAGTGGGAACTGATGCCAAGTCTCAGGATCTGTGTGAACGCCTCCAACGCAGGGTCAGTGTGGCCCTGGCCCTAGGGTTGGGCTGGGCAGGGCTGGACCAGGGCTGGACCAGGGCTGCTGGGCTGGACGCCCACCTGGGCCCAAAGACGGAGGCTCAGGAGTGAGCTTGCTGTCCCTGGATCCTGATACCTTAGTGGGGTAGCACTCTCAAGGGAGGAAAGTTTCCCTCTTCCTCCTCCTGCTGTGACTTTTCTAAATCTAAGGGAGCTTTTGTTCTATGAGGGATCTTTTGAAGTTCTTTCTGCCAAGGACAGCACTCAAGCTCCTGGGTTTAGTGAGTGGCCCCGTTGGTGGATGTCCCCAAGATGTGTTTTACACTCTGTTGCTTAACTCTGTCCCCACCCAGGAAAGAAGCACCCTGTTTGCAGTTGCCGGTGAGAGGCTGTAAGTCCCTCTTGTTCTCTAACCCTCCCAGCCACCGTGGTCACAGGGCAAGTGGGAGAGTAAGAGCAAGATACTCTGAGAAACAATGAAACTTGAGCAGCCTGAACATTTAAAGATGGAAACTCAGCTCTGGCTGAATGCCAACATGGTCATGGGTAAGGAAGGAGCTTCTGAACTGAGAGAAAGAGGAAAGACAATGCCGACATAGCAGAGGGGGAAGGATTCGGAAGAGGGAAGACAAGCTACAATACCGCCATTTACTGACTGCTTCGTGTGTGCTAAGTGCTGGGCCACGTGTTCCATTTATGCTTTCTTTTTAAATCTTCCAGGAATGCTGCGGTCAGACTGCTTGGTTTGAAATCTGATCTCATCACTAACTTCCTATGTGACCCCAAGCAAATGTCTTAAATACTCGGTGATTTGAAGTCCTCAATTATAAAATGGAGATAATAATAGTACTGAACTCATAGGGTTGTTCTGAGGACTAAGTGAGATAGTATTTGCAAATCTATTAGAATGGTGCCTGGCACACAGTAAATTCTATTTAAGTATTGGGAATATCTACTCACATCGAGTAGATTCCAACTCATAGTTATCCCATGTTACAGAGTAGAACTGTCCCATAGGCTTCTCCAGGGCGTAATCTTTACAGGAGCAGATTGCCAGGTCTTTTCTCCTGTAGAGATGCTGGGTGGATTTGAACTGCCAACCTTTTGGTTAGCAGCTGAGTACTTAACCATTGTGCAACCAGTCCTCCTTATCTCTATCTATATTTATATATAAATATGTGTGTGTGTGTGTGTGTGTGTGTGTGTGTGTGTGTATTAGTGTGGACAAAGAAACTGAAGCATAGAGAAGTTAAGTAATTTGCCAAAGGTTGCATAGCCAACAGCTATCAGAGCCAAGATTTGAACTTTGTCCCGTTTAATAATTTCACTTGTGGTCCCTTAGCTCGGGGCATAGGATGTTTTCAGAAATAGACTCCTTAGATGATGATGAAGAAAATGTTAGCAGCTAAAATTTATTGAATGCTTATATTGTGCTAAGTGCTGTACATATATTACCTAATTTAATTCTTATACTAGCCATTTGAGTTATATATTATTATCTCCGTGAACTGTGTTGAACAGCGTGTCCCTAAAATTCATGTCCACTTGGAACCTCAGATTATGACCTTATTTGGAAATAGGGTTTTTGCAGATGTTAATTAGTTAAGTTATACTGGATTAGGGTGGACCCTAAACCTACTGACTAGAGCCTTAAAAGAAGGCCACGTGAAGACACAGAGAGACACACAGGGAGAATGCCATGTGACCACAGAGACAGAGGTTGGAGTGACACAGCTACAAGCCAAGGAGCACCGAGGACTGCTGGCAGCTACCAGAAGCTAGGAAGAGGCAAGCACTCTTCCCTAGACTCTTCCGAGGGAGCAGGGCCCTGTCGTCGACACCTTGATTTCAGACTTCTAGCCTCCAGAACTCTGAGAGAATAAATTCTGTTGTTTTAAGCTGCCCGACTTGCAGTCCTTTGCTGCGGCAGCCCTAGATAATGAGTACATTCCAGTTTATAATTGAGAAATGGAGGCTCAGGAAAGTCCAGAGACTTGTCCCAGGTCACACAGCTGGTAGGTGGCAGCAGACCTGGGATTTGGACTCAGGTCTGTCTGGCTCCCAATTCCAATGGGTGCCGGAGTTTCCCAAGCATCCAACAAAGCCGCCAGGGCCGCCAGTCATGTTTTCACTCTGTCCAGCACGACCTGGCACGAGTCTCCTCCTGTGCCATGTCCCTGGGATCCACACATCTTGGCCTGCAGTCTGCCCAGGGCATCAGGCTGGACATTATCCAAGACAACAGTAACACTCGCACACTGTTGGGAGAAAAGAAACCCACCGAAACCTTTGGGGGAGAATTGATCATTTAAGCTCATATTAACTTAGAAGATGTTCTTTAAATACAGACAGTATAAACAATTATCTCAGAATAATGAAATTTTTAGTCCCGAGAGAATTACTTTATTCTATGTCTCTCCGGTGCACAGAATCAGATTAGTGATCATCCTTGGCTCCTGACACATTATCATCTTTGGTTCATGCATGGCCTTTGTTATGGATTGAATTGCATCCCCCACAAAAGATACGTTGAAATCCTAACCCCTGTACCTGTGACTGTGGCCTTGTCTGGAAAGGGTCTTTGAAGATGTTTGGAGATATGGCCTTCAGAGGGAGCATGGCCTAGCTGACACACTGCTTTGGACTTCTAGCCTCCCGAACTGTGACAGAATAAGACTTCTGTTCTTGTAAGTCACCCAGTTTGTGTTATTTTGTTATTATGGCGGCCCCAGAAAACCAAGACAGCTTTGCTACTTACTGGTTCCTGATATAACAAACACCTGTGAAGCCACCACTCAGCCCTACAGCTAGATACTGGCAATAACTCACAGCAACTTATATTCTCCTCTCTGCCCCACTCTTCCCTCCTTGTGTAACCACCCGCTTGGATTTTGTGTTTGCTATTTCTTTTCACAGAAGTACTTTATCAATGTACGTGCGCATGTCACTGCACTCCAGCCACATAGGCTGCCTCGCTGCTCCGCAGACTGCCCAACACACTTCCACCTCAGGACCTTGGTGCTGGCCTTTCCCCATACCTGGGCAGTCTTCTCTTCCCTAATGGGACTCCCCATTTCATGCCAATCCAGGCCCAAATGTCACCTCTGCAGAGTTTCTGTCTCTGACCTGCCATCTAAAATAGTCCCCGCTCCATCTCTCACCCAGTGTTAATTTTTCCTGTTAGCACTTATCACTAGGTGATGCTATATTATACAGTTATGCATTCAGCTATTGTCTGATTCTCCCAGTATAATGTAAGCTTCAGAAGGGCAGGGATTTTTTTTTGTTGTTGTTCAATTCATCTCTGTAGTTCCAGTGCCTAGAAAGTGCCAGGCATGTAGTAGGCGCACAATAATTGGATTTATTTCTCCTTCTAACAAACCAACGTCTCTTATGTGGCTCCTGTATGCCAGGCAATGTGTTAGGATAAAAAGCCGAGTAGAGTCCTGTCCTTGCTCCTCAGGAGTTGCTAGTTCGGTAAAAACACTGATATGTAAGCATTAATTCAGCAACGTGATCGGAGCCATCACAGAGGTGGGTACAAGGTGGTGCAGGAGTTATGGAGGCAAAAGAGAACTTCCTGGAGGAGGTGGCATTTGAGCTGAGCCTTGAAGGATGAATAGACTTTCATCAGGAGACGTAAGTCAGGTGTGGCCTTGTAGGAAGAGGGAATAACAGGCAAGAGCACAGAGGTGACAGAGAGCATGTGAGTGTTGCTGCATGGCAGGGCAGAGGGTATGGGAGATGGGAGAATGAGGCTGGAAGTGAAGGCCGAGGCCAGATCATGAAAGGCTGTGTGTACACTGCACAATCTGAATGTTCTCGTGCTTAGACCTGGGGAGCCACTGGGACGTTTTAAGTAGAGAAACAGCAGGATCAAGCTTGCATTTTGTAAAGTTCACCGTTTGCTTCATTGTAGAGGATGGCTTGGAAGGAGTTCAGAATGAGGCAGGGAGATTGGTTTGAAGGCCGTTGGCAGGCAGTCACCCAGGCAAGAGCCGATGCTGACACCCGGGAAACACAGACAAGGCCACCAACCAAAGTGGTGGAGTACGGGAGAGGGGATGCAGCTTTAGGGGGTGCAAAGCCCAGGGCTATCCAGTAGGCAGACGGTAACTGCTCTGCTTCTTTGTTCTTGAGACAGAGCCTGCGTATGCGCGCATTCACGGGTGCAATTTGGTAATAAGCAATTTACAATTATTTCTTAATTTTTTGTTTGGTTTTTTAGGAGTCCCTGGGTGGGGCAGTCAACGAGCTCAGCTGCTAACTGAAAGACTGGTGGCTCAAGTCTACCTAGAGGCACCTTGGAAGAAAGGCCTCGTGAACTACTTCCAAAAAATTACCTATCGAAAACCCAGTGGAGCACAGTTCTACTCCGACACACACAGGGTCATCATGAGTTGGAATCAACTTGCTGGCAACTGGTGTTTTCTTAGCTTTTATTAGGAAATCTTTCAAGGGAGCCACTCTCAGAGCTTGCATGTGCATGAGTGAAAGCCACACACTAAAAACTTAGACCTTTTACCCACTTGGAACAGACTGCTGGGTGGCCTTGGCATTTTCCTGAACCTTCCAGGGCCTCCCTTTCAGGAGAGGGCAGGGCTGCATGAACTCTTCAGATTTCTTTCATCAGTGAGATTTTCCTGGCTCCTGCTGATTAGAACAGCATGCTGCTTTCTCAGGTGGTGGGGTTGGGAAGACAGGAGGGTTTGCTGTCAGTTTCTTCCCTTTGACAAGAGTCCTGGCGGCTGCCTCCATGCCAGTGTATTCATCCAGGCTCGGCAGCTGGTGGGCTGGGCTCCCATTGGCCAGAATCATTACTTCAGCAACGTTTCCTGGGTACCTGTGTCAGGGACTGTGCACCTGCGGTCTCTGCTCTCTGATGGTCCCACACTCTTGCTCAGCTTCCCCGGTGGCTCCAGCAGGCCTGGCCGCAGACCCCTCCTTCAAGCTCTGAACGGAGACAAAGGCAGAGCTCATGGAGCAATGAGGGCCGACCGAGAGGCAAGACCGACCCGGAGCGCTACAGGGAGTGGGGCTGCCTGCCAGATTGAGTGTCTGGGCCGAGTGTATTTATTAGGTCATTTGATAGCTCATTCTGCTCTCAGGTGCTCTTGTTATTTGTGTGATCGCACGTCTTTTTAGAAGAGACCCAAACGAAAGCTTAATCCTGTGGCATTTTCACATACACCGAGGCTTTCGTTTCAATGTTTTCTGCATGCAAATAATAATTTCGAAGCAGTTAAACACATCTCCTCATCACCCACGGAGGCCCATGCCTGTCCCTATATTTTGCAAAGGGAGCAAGGGACCAGGTAAAACCACGTGGACATGTTTCTTTGAGAGACTCTGCTCAGGCTTTTCTGGCCTGGTGGAGAACAGCTGATTTAAACTTCTATCCCAAGCAGGTGGATGTTGGGGATTGGAAGGAGGAGAGGACAAGGCTGGGAACTGTGGGTAGTTAGGGGGAAAGGGCCTTCTTTGTTCCATAGTGTCCCTTATTGTGGAAGGGAAGGAAGTGGGAAAACGCATCTTCAACTAATTCAGAGAGAGCCCGTCTGGTACTTTCCCTCCTGATCATTGACATCTCATTCATGCATAAACACAGAGAAGGAAACAAAAGCAGAAAGGGTATTTATTTCTAAGTAATTCCAGTAAGTTATTTCTCCAGCCAGAGACTAGTCTTGAGCCAGCACGCTTCAAAGACAATACAACTGTGTGTCAGCTGCAGACGTTCTCTTGGTCCAAGGTAAAATATTGCGTAGAGAGTTGAAGCAGAAATATTGGAAGGAGATGGTGATAACACTTAGTCAAGGGAATAAAGGAGGAGGGAATGTTAGTCCAACAGGGAGACATGCTCAGGGAGCAGGGGGACCATTTTGGCCCGAACCTGGAAGGTAGAATTGTTAGAACAGGCCAGCAGAAGTCTTCTGGCTGAGAGATCAAAGCCATCGTGTTTGGAATGCTGTCATGGCCCATTTTTAGAGTCAGCTGTACTCCGAATGAATGCACAGTAACTGGTGAGTTTGATATAAAAAGCACTTGGTGGAAATCATCAAAATCCTTGAATATATCTCAGTTGTTTTTTTTTTTTATCCCATTTCCTAAGAGGTGAATAATGGGTAGGGCAAGGATCAAGTCCAAATGCATCTAAGGATCATTGAGAAGGAGTCCCCAGGGATCCTAGATGAAACCTTGGAGTGCTACATTTTGGATGTGGGTAACAATATTTGGGAACTTCCTGGGTGGTGCAGACGGTTAACACTCTCAGCTGCTAACTGAAAGATTGGTAGTTTGAGTCTACTTGGAAGAAAGGCCTAGTCATCTACTTTGGAAAAGTCAGACATTGAAAGCTCTTTGGAGCACAGCTCTACTCTGACACACATGGAGTTGCCAGGAGTCGGAATTGATGCCACAACAATTGGAACAATATTTGGAGGAGGCAATGGTGGTTCATTCAGTGGTAAAATTCTCACCTTCCAAAGGTGAGAATTCGATTCCCAGCAGCCAGTGCACCTCATGCACAGCCACCACCCACCTGTCAGTGGAGGCTTGCATGCTGCTATGATGCAGAACAAGCTTCAGCAGAGCTTTCAGACAAAGATGGACTAGGAAGAACCTGGAGATCTACTTCCAAAAATCAGCTAATGAAAACCGTATGGATCACAACGGTCAGATCTGCAACTGATCATGAGATGATGCAGGACCAGGCAGCATTTCATTTTGTTGTGTATGGGGTGGCCATGAGTCAGGGGCTGACTGATGGCAGCTAACAACACGAAGCAGTAGTTGGAAGGGCAAGGCTTACTAAGTACTAGCTCTGCACATATAGAGTCAGTAGATCAAAGGATAGAGGACTGTGGGCTTTATGCCAAAAAAGTAGCCCATAAAATGCTTTATTAAACACAGAGAAATGAGCTTTGGCAAGAACACACTTGCGTGTGCAGGAAAAGTGATCTAGGTAAAAAAGCCAGCAAAACTCTCTAAAAGCCAGAACTGTGGACAGTTTTCGATCTAAATGGGAAGAAATAAGGCTTTATGTAATCATTGTGACAACCGTAATCAACCAAACTTCTCAGCAATGAGGGATCATGAAATGGGGCCATTTCCTGAGGGAAATTTGGTTGTGGTTTGGAAAGTTTTGGCTTTTCTGGGGCCTCCCTCTAAAGAGTGGGGCTGATGATGGATTTGGAATTACAAAGGCTCAGTGGCAGCGCCACAATCAGAGAGCAACTTGGCATTTGAAGCCTTGCCTCACCTACTCCCTCTCCTGTTTTTATCCTTTCTGGTTTTTTGGCAGCCAAAAACAACTTTCTCCCAAAGTCTAAATGATGGATTTTGGAGTTTTGGCTGTATGGGATCAGGGGAGTTAACTGATTTTAGTGATATTTGTTAAAGTCTTAGGTGTGTCTGAGTGACGGATGTGCCAGTATTTACTGGAGGATGAAAACATGGGGATGAATCAGGGAGCTGGTGGTGCAGGGTGTGCAAGTATACGATGGGAGTTCAGGAACTTCATGAAGCCAAAGTGATTTTGAAAAACAAAACAAAAAGGTGAGTTTAAAGGAAAGACCCAAAAGGACAAATATTGTATGATCCCAGACTTGTATGAAATGGCTAGAACAGGCAAATGTATAGAGACCAAAGTTTATTAGTGGTTACTGGGTACAGGTGGGAAGGTGAGAGAGGGGAGTTATTGGGGGGCACTGAGTTTCTGACAGAAAACTTTGGAAATGGATAGTGGTGATGGTTGCACAACATGCTGTTGTTGTTGTGAGGTGCCATCGAGTCAGTTCCGACTCATAGCGATCCTACGTACTACAGAACAAAACACTGCCCGGTCCCGCGCCATCCTCACAATCGTTGTTATGCTTGACCCCATTGTTGTAGTCACTGTCAATCCATCTCGTTGAGGAGTCACTAGTAGAGTCACTAATAAATACTTGGTTAGGCAATGAGTGAAGGAACTAATGAATAAAATGAGTGAATGAATGTGTAGTGAGAAAAACCACATGGCTCAGTTTGGGGCTTCTTGGTGCTGGGAAGCAGGAGAAAGGTTCCTCATGGAGTTCCTGTAGAGTAGCTTATGGACACCTGCAGAGCTGCTCAGGGTCTGTGGTGAGAGCCGTTCCAGGGCAAGGCCACTCACTGCAGGAGTATCTGGGGTTCAGAGAGAACAGGCCCTCTACTCCAAGAGCTTGGGAAGTGATGGAAGAAGGGCCCAGCCAGGCTGGAGGTGAGTGGCAGGGGTTGCCCCAGAGGCAGATACTTTAGGACAGAGTGAGAGAGAGGAGACTTGTGGGGTGCACTCGGAAGGAGGTTTGATGCTCAAATCCATGCCCAGCTATTTAGATAACGCAGGATTATGCTTTGGGACAGTTTAGCACCAGAAGATTTCCTCATCAGTTTTAAAGATGTTGTGTATTTTCTTCTTTGTGATTTTATATACACTATAATTTATTCGTTTGGTTATTGCTTGTTGCTTCCACCACATCCGTCTTGTTTAATATCGTAGCCAGTGTTTAGTGGAGTGGGAAGCCCATCAGGTGCACCTGAAGAATGTGTTGCACACGCCCTCATATACACTGTGGGCAGAGGCACCTGGAAAAGAGAAAACAGAGGAGAGCCTGATGCCAAAGGAGCAATGGAGGGTGGAGGAGGAGTTTCCCTTACCTTTTCACACCTGGATGGTGGGATTTCCCTGGCATGACTACTTGCTGACTTATGCATCCCAGAAGCTCTTAAAAAACCATTGCCATCGAGTTGACTCCAATTCATGGCGATCCCATGTGTGTCAAAGTAAAACTGTGCTCCACAGGGTTTTTAATGGCTGGCTGACTTTTCAGAAGTAGATCGCCTGACCTTTTTTCTAAGGTGCCTCTGGGTGGACTTGAACCTCCAACCTTACTGTTACTACCAAGCGCTTAACCATTTGTACCACCAAGGGACTCCCCAGCAGCTCTTAATGATCATCTAATAAATGCCAACATTCAGTCAAGATTGGGGATACTATGACCAGGCAGGCTCCTGACGCTAAAGGGCCTCCATATCTGCCTGGCACAGAGGGTGGGGCGGGCAGATGCACAGATAATTCCAGTTCAGTGTGGTAAATGCTTGGAGAGGGAAAATGTGGGCTGTCTGGCACAGTGCCAACACAGACTGCAGGGCGTTGTCAGGAAGAACTTCCTAGAGAAGCCAACCCAGGGTCAGGTTTGAAGGACAAGAGGAGCTAGGTGAAGGAGAGAGGAGGGGTTGAGGGCAAAGGAGCAGCCTGAGAAAATGGGACCTGCCTGGGTTCCGGAGGGCTCACAGAAGAGGCCATGAGAGGGCCCGCCAATCTCAGGGACAAAGCAAGAACAGCTTCTCTGTCACACTTGAGTGTGGTCTTGGTTCTGTATGTGATGGGGACCCGAGAAAGCAAAGAGATGACCAGATGGTGGTAGGTGATATGGAGTGAGATGAGCCTGGAAAGCGGAGAGCCCTGGGGTTTCCAGGCAGGCAGAGGAGGTGTGAGTGGGGGGAAGACGTCCCTTTGGGGCCTGTGGACAAGGTGGACGGGGGCATTCATTGGGTCCCGACTTGAGAGGGGCATATTCTCTGGAGCCTGGCTGTACATTCTGTCAGGACACAAGCCCAGGCTTCACCTGTTCTCAAATCAGATCCCCAGGCCTGGTTTGAGAACAGGTGAGCCCCCTCGTGTGGTATGTAAGGAAGTTGCTGGAAGTGCCAGCAGACTTGATTCCACCACAGATAATTCACCTTCTCATGGCTCCCCAGTCTCCCATCACTAGTTCTGTGGCACTGCGCCTATTTGGCATGTGGAGTAGAGAAAAGCTTCTTCAACAAGGCAGCAGCAGAGAGCCTGGAAGAGAGGCATTCCTCTGGCGATCCAGGAGAACAGAGACTTGAAGACCTCCATTCTGCTAGTCAGGGGATTTGCGTGCCTTGAAAACATTATCCATTTTTCTATTGAAAAGTAATACAAGCTCATTATAAAAAAAAGAAAACATGGCAAAGGACAGAACAAAAAATTGCCCACGATTAAACCTTTCAGAGCCAACACTGTTATGATAATATTGGGTTTTTTTCAGACTTATATTTGTGGATTGTTTTCTTTTGTTTGTTTGATAAATTTTTAATCATATAATAAATGTATTATATATGCATGTTTGTTTTATCCTTTTTTTTTAGTGCTTATTGACTATAAACATTTTCAAAGTTACTACAAATTTTGTGAAATTTATTATTATTGCCCTTTTCCTAACTTCTTGAGTTAAAGACTTAAATAATTTGGTTTTGGTTTTTATTATATAGTAATGTAAGTGTTTAAGGCAATTCCTTTTTCTCTGGGACACTGGTATATTTGTATTAACAGTATTTTCTGGATTTCTGTGTTCTCAATTTATATCTCAAATTTGACTTAAAAGTTCTTTATAATTTTTTTGTAATTTCTAAATGATGAGTTTTTTATTTGTTAAAGATCATTTAAAATGGCTGCAACTCAAATTAGTAGATATATTATTCCTCTTGCTGTGTGTTTTAAATTATTACCTATTTAACTAATGCTATGTTGAGCATCTTTGTACATAAATCTCTTTACTTAAAACAGGAATTCTTAATGGGGGCTATAATGACCCCCAAGGGGGCTAAAATTGGTTATTGGGGGAGGTGAATCAATCTTACTCTTTTTATGTATAAAGCACAAATATAAATACAGTACACATACAGATATATGTGCATAAAGAGACATACAGTATATCTGTGGTATAAAATTTTAGTGTGGGGGAGATAATAAAGTATCTAAAAAGGCTTCTTAATACAGGGGCAAAAATAAAAAAGATTAAGAAATACTACTGTCTTAGTCATCTAGTGCTGCTCTAACAGAAATACCACAAGTAGATGGCTTTACAAAGAGAAGTTTATTCTCTCACAGTCCAGTAGGCTACAAGTCCAAATTCAGGGCATCAGCTCCAGGAGAAGACTTTCTCCCTCTGTCGGCTCTGGAGGAAGGTCCTTGTGATGCATCAGTGTTCCCTTGGTCTGGGAGCATCTCAGTGCAGGAACCTCTGGTCCAAAGGATGCACTCTGCTCCTGGCACTGCTTTCTTGGTGGTGTGAGGTTCCCCTGTGTCTCTGCTTCCTTCTCTCTTTTAAATCTCAAAAGAGATTAGATTAAGACATTATCTAATCTTGTAAACCTCATCGGTATAACCTCATCACAGTGACAGAATTTACAACACATAAGGAGATCACATATAACCTCATCATAGTGACCGAGTTTACAACACATAAGGAGATCGTATCAGATTACACAATCATACAATACTGGGAATCATGACCCAGTCAAGTTGACAAATATTTTTGGGGGACACAATTCAATCCATGACAACTACCTTAAAATATAGGCCCAGAAATGGAATCACAAACTTAAAGACTTGAACATTTTAAGGGGCTTGATACATGCCTCCTATAAAGATTGTGTGTGTCTGTGTGTGTATATATATATATATATATATATATAGTATTTTACACAAACAACATGCACCTTTTGTGTTTGTTTTCCGGCTACGCCCTCCCCTGTGCACTATGCTAATTTTTTTTAACAGCAACATGTGGAAGAGGATTGGCATGGTGGAGCTTGCACAGGTACCTCATGCGGAAGAGGGCGCAGCCTGCAAACAAACACAGAAGGCACACGTTATTTGCGTAAAAATATGGTGGGTGGTTGTGTGTGTGTATATGTATGTATATATGCATATGTGTATATATGGAGCCTGGTGGCACAGTGGTTAAGAGCTACAGCTGCTCACCAAAAGGTCAGCAGTTTAAATCCACCACCCGCTCCCTGGAAACCTGTGGGGCAGTTCTACTCTGTCCTATAGGGTTGCTATGTGTCGAATCAACTCAATGGCAATGGGGCTTAATATATATATATATATATATATATATATATATTCTCTCCAGCAATGTAATGTTTTATCCTAATGATTTTTTATTTAAAAAAATTGTCTGTGAAGTATCCACAAGAGAAGAAGCCTCATTTTTAACATTTATTGTACAGTACTGTTAAGAGCACAGGCTTTATATACAGACATTGAGACACTGTGATGGTTAAGGTTATATGCCAACTTCTCTAGGCCATGATTCTCAGTGGTTTTGCAGATATTATGTAATCATCCTCATTTTGTGATCTGATGTGAGCAGCCAGTCAGTCGAAAGGGAGTTTCCTTGAGGGTGTGGCCTGCATCCAATATATATGGAAGTTCTGGCAAAGCTTGCTCTCTTGATCCTGCATCCGACCTGTCATCCTCTGACCTCTGGTTCTTGGGATGTAAGCCAGCAATCTGCTGACTTGCCAGTTTTGGGTTTGTCAGCCCCTGCGACCACATGAGTCAGGAGAAGTCTCCAGCCTGATGCCTGGCCCACAGATTTGGGACTTGCCAGCCTCCACAACTGTGTGAGCCGTTTCCTTGAGATAAATCTCTCTCTACATATATATTTATATGTATACACTTCCGTAGTTTTGCTCCTCTAGAGAACTCTGCCTAAGAGAGACATGTATGAGCTGTGTGACCTTTGGCAAGTCACTTCACCTCTCTGAGCTTCAGATTCCTAACCTGTAGTACAAGAATGTTGCTATCTACTGTAGCTGCCAGGGTTCTTGGCTGCAAATAACAGAAATTTATTCTGACTGAGCTAACTACAGAAGAAATTTATTGATGGGATTTGGGTGGATCAAGGAATTGCTGAGAAGGCTGGATAAACAGGCTGAGAGAACGTGCTAGAAACAAGGGAGGAGCCATTTGCCCTGCTGCTGCCACTGTCTCTGAAATCCAGATGTTGCTGCTGTTGCTGCCAGCACTGCTACTAGAACAAACCCTCCCTGTCCCCCTCTTCCTGCCACTTGCTCCCAATTCATATTTGATGGCCAAACCAGGTCACATGCCCATGTCCTGGCTGCCAGGGGGCAGGAGAAAGCAAGTGTTGGGCTTTGCAGCTTCTAGTCAGCAGTGAGAGAAGGGGCGCACCAAGACCCATAGAGGGGGTGTCATAGATTGAATTGTGTCCCCCAAAAATATCTGTTAACTTGGCTAGGTCGTGATTCCCAGTATTGTATGATTGTCTACCATTTTGTCATCTGATGTGATTTCCCTGTGTTGTAAATCCTGTCACTATGATGTAATGAGATGGATTAGTGGCAGTTATATTGACAAGATCTACGAGATTAGATAGTGTCTTAAGCCAACCTCTTTTGAGACATAAAAGAGAGAAGCGAGCAGAGAGACACGGGGACCTCGTACCACCAAGAAAGCAGCGCCAGGAGCAGAGCGCGTCCTTTGGACCTGATGCTCCTGTGCTGAGATGCTCCAAGACCAAGGGAAGACTGATGACAAGGACCTTCCTCCAGAGCTGACACAGAGAGAAAGCCTTCCCCTGGAGCTGACACCCTGAATTCAGACTTCTAGCCTACTGGACTGTGAGAGAATAAACTTCTCTTTGTTAAAGCCATCCACTTGTGGTATGTCTGTTACAGCAGCACTAGATGACCAAGACAAGGGGGCTTCCCCCATGTAAGAAGGGGGCTTAGATGCTGGGTGGCCAGAAATCAAAAGTCAAAAAGTCTCAAAATGCCCTTTATAGGTTATAGGATTGTTGGGGGGATTACATGAGCTGATGCATGTCAAGTGCTTGCCTGTAGGAAGAATTTAGTAGAGATCAGCTGTTACTGTTCACTGACAAAGCCATTCTCCTCACAGTCAGCCATGCTGGCTCATACTCTTCTCTTCTCCAATGCCCAACCTCCTTCTCCACCTGTCCGCATTCTGGCAGTCCTTCAAGGTCCCAGTCAAGTCCCCATTCATCACATAACCCTCTCCAGAATCAATTCATCTTCTCATACCTTCCCAGGGTCATTTTCTTCAATTTGTGCTTAATTACATATGGACTTATCTTTCTCTGGATTTTTCTTTCCTACGTGTATGTCTTTCCTCTCCATAATAAAAGATGTGGGCAATGGCGTCACTATGGGGGTACAGGGGGTATGAACAGCACTCCCTGACACTGTCAGAAAAGGTGACACCAAAATGACCCCAGGGTCAGTGGTGGGAGGGCAGGCTGGTGCTGCTGGGGGAGGGGCCGCCAAGGGTTGGTGTCACCCGTCACCCAGTGTGGTAACTTGTCACCATCTCCCTCACCCACCAGTCACTAGGGTTGGTGTCACCCAGTGCAGTAACTCATCCCCCACCCCCATCACCCACCGGTCAGGACCAGTGGACACCCGCCACTGCAGAGAAAAAGGAGTCTCTGCCTTGGCCAATGGGAGAGGGGAGGAGATGTGGGGAGAGAGGCAGGGAGGCAGGGGCCGCGCGGTGCGGTGCTGAGCCGTCAGGGTAGGGGGGTTTGCCAACCAGTCCCACCCACCCTGGGTGGAGGGGGAGGGGGTGTGACAGCATGAGTTACCATACTGGGTGACACCAACCCTAGTGACACCACTGGGTGCAGGTCACTGAGCAAAAGGTGTTCGCTGATGGCAACTTCCAACCTCCTTGCCCAAGGGCTCAGGGACTGTTTTCTGACTGTGACCTTCAGGTTGTTGCCATTCCTCTGTCCAGTGCCATTCCTTAGTAGTTAGCTCTGTATACATGTATACTTCATTTGTTCATTCATTCATTCATTCATTCTTCCAACCAATATTTGATTGCTTGCCATGTAACAGGCACAAGTGTAACTACTATGGGGAAGGAGAACTAGGCACTTGATTTCACAGAGCTGATTGTTCATTGGGGAAGAATGTGTTCGTCTTCTGTTGTTACTATTACATATTACCATAAAGTTAGTGGCTTAATACAACACAAATTTATTGTCATAGAGTAGTTCTGGAGGTCAGAAATCTAATATGGCTCTCACTTGGCTAAAATCAAGGTGTGGGCAGGACTACATTCCTTTCTGGAGGCTTTACAGCAGAATCCATTTTCTTGCCTTTTCCAGCTTCTAGAGACTGCCCACATTCTTTGGCTCGTGGCCCCTTCCTCCATCTTCAAAGTCAACAATATTGCATTTCTTCAATGTCACATCTCCCTCTGACTACAGTCAGGAAAAGCTCTCTTTTTTTTAAAGGCTCATGTATCAAATTGGGTCTGCTCACATAATTCAGGATCATCTCCCCACCTGAAGGTCCTTAACCTCATTCACATCTTCAAAGTCTCTTTTGCCATCTAAGGTAGCAGACTCATAGGGTCAGAGGATTAGGATGTAGACATCTTTGGGGGCCAGCATTCTGACTACTGGAGTCCCTGGGTGGTACAAACAGTTAAGTGCTCGACTATTAACCAAAAGGTTGGCAGTTCGAACCCACCCAGAAGTGCCTCAAAAGAAAGGCCTGGCAATCTGCTTCCAAAAGATAACAGTCTTGAAATCCCTACAAGAGACATCCAAATAAAGAACCCTGGGAGTTTATAAGAGAGAGAGGCGATTCTCCATTGAAGGGAGGAGTGGGGAAGGCAGAGGGAAAGAATGGCCATTTCTGACCATAACAAAGTTTTGAAGAGGGTAAACAGATATTGGGCCTAGGCAGGTAAGAGACAGACATACTGTTTCCTTATTTAACCTGACTTAAAGATCTTTTCTTAGCCATGTTCCTATCACTTCGCTTGTGGGGATGCTACTTTATGGGTCCCAGGCAGCATCTTTTGGTTTTAAGCCTGAGAAGTTGTGGTCTGGTGACTGATCTCTCGCATCTTGGTGAGCACCTTTTTAAACTCAGGTAGGCTTCTCCCTTTTCTCTCTCTCTAACTGCAGATTTTCCTGGGTCCCTTCAGGAAACTCTCCTTGATCACCTGCTCCACAGCCCTTCCAGTCATGTCTCTTTCTTAATTCTCTGTTTATAAACAGCCTTTCCACCCCCTGTCCAAATTCTGACCTGATCAAGTCCCCATTCATCACATAACCCTCTCCAGAATAAATTTTTCTTCCTCCTACCTTCCCATAGGCTTTTTCTTCAATTTAGTACTTAATTACATAGGACTTATCTTTCTCCGGAAATCCTGGTGGCATAGTGGTGAAGAACTACAGCTACTAACCAAAAGGTCAACAGTATGACCCCACTGGGCACTCCTTGGAAACCCTATGGGACAGTTCTACTCTGTCCTTTAGGGTCACTATGAGTCGGAATCGACTCAATGGCTACGGGTTTGGTTTGGTTTGTTTTTTTATCTTTCTCTGGAGCCCTCGTGGTGCAGTGGTTAAGAGCTCCACTGTTAACCAAAAGGTCAGCAGTTCAGATCCACCAGCTGCTCTTTGGAAACCCTATGGGGCAGTTCTACTCTGTCCTATGGGGTCACTGAGTCGGAATCAACTTGAGGGCAATGGATTTAGTTTTGTGGTTTATTTTTCTCTGGATTTTTCTTAAAATCTTACTTGTTTCCCAGGAATCTCTAAAAATGTATTTTCTAACGCTTCCTTTAATTTTTCCCAACATTCCTGGCCCACCAGACAGGAATTTCCTTATTATGCATACAAATTTAGGAAGGGACCATTTCTTTCCACGCCAGCGTTATTCACCACTTCTTCCAGGTAAGTTTCAGACAGGTGAAATCACTTATTCAGAGCCCCCTCTGTGAATGCCAGGTCCAGAATATGGCACCGGGTGTCTCTGACTCCGAACATGGTAAGTCTTCTCCACACTTGGGGCGCTCACCCACCAGTGTCAGCAAGAGCTCCCAACCCATGATCCCCACATATACGTCTTTAAATAATAACACAGTAAATAAAGGTTCAATATTGCAATGCTGGGAATGTACAAGGTCATACCATATTAATTGCCCAGTGGGTAGTGCAGACCATCGGAAATTGAGAGGAGGAAGAGACATTGCTGGTGGAGTCAGTCTGGGAAGACTTCCTGGAGGAGGAGGAGAGACAGAAGTGAATGACGATGAAACAGGAGCAGTTGTATAATCTGGTTCGTGCCATGGAGTTGCATCTGCCACAGTTCTTCAGGCTAGGATGTTCCAGGAGTGACGTTCAGTTTGATCTTCAGCCTCCAAAGCCTGAGGGAGCCTCCCAGGGGTGAACTCTACCCCTTGGCTGGCTGTCCAGGGTCCATGCATTGGTGGACCACATGAGGCTCTTTGGAAAGCCCCGAGTGATTGCCACATTGTCTGAGAATTCCAGCTCCTCCTCTAATATTTGGAGTCAATACCTGAGACAATAGTGGTGCATCCCCCTTTGACATTAAACGCATACCAACCCCTTCCCAAGCGTCCCCTCCCTGCTCCTCCTGCTGTTTCTGGTTCCTCCCTCAGCTGGGGCCACCTGTACCTGCCCACACATGAGCAGGACTGCTCGTTGTGGTGGCGAGTCTGCCTCTATCTTTCAGTTTGAGAACAGAAACAGCTGCTATTTTTAGCTTTCCATGGGAAAGTCTGAGGGAGGAGGGAGAAAGCAGATCAGCCAAAAATCTTTTCTGGGGCAGCTGCCATCTCAGCTGACACAGAGCAAAAGAGGAGGGAAGGCAGCTAGAGACGTCTCAGACACCCCATTAAGCACTGCAGACCTAGAGACCCTCTCTGGAGCACCCTGGTGATTAGGACAGGGGAGAGTTGAATGAGTCTTGTGATAGCAGACATTCTTTGTCTGCTACAGGCCAAGAGGAAGGATGAGAAAGGAAGAGATGAGAGATTGGATGTTCTCTGATAGCAGCGAATACAGTCAGCAAGGGGCTTGGTGGTGGGCAGCCCCAGCAGCACCTTGGGAGCTACGGGTGCACACTGAGGAGACAGGGCTGGCCCGGGGGGCAGAGGTGGGGTCCAACACAGGGGATAGGAGGAAGCCCAGACAGACAGACAAGGAACATGATGGCAGGAGACTGGAGGCCAGCCGAGCAACTAGTCACCGTCAAGGAGAGCAGAGGGACTAAGCAGAGTCCAGGGAGGGAGGCAGAGCAAGGAGAGGCTGGGCAGGTTGAAAGGAGGGGAGCTGGGGAGTATGTTGTGGGGATAAGGGACCCTGAGGCCAGTTAACCAGTTCCAGCTGTTGGGATGAAATCCGGGTCAAGACTCCCAGCCCGTGAGGAAAGGGGAAAGCAGGACAGGGCTGTCTTTTGGAAGAAATGAGGTGCTAGGCAGGTGATTGGGTCATGGAGAGGCAGCAGGACATATTAGAGAGTAGAGGCTTTTAGGCAGACCAAATCTCCATTATTATTCTTATTAGCTGAGTTAGCTTGAGCAAATTACTTCACCTCTCTTTACCTTGGTTTGCCCATCTGTAAGTAACAGTATGCGGGCAACTGTATTCAATTATCCTGCCCAGGATTACACCCAGGGAGAGCGTTGTGCTTGGTAGGAAAGTGGTCACGTCCTGTGCTGGAGAAGATGCCAGCTGGGGGGAGCCCGGGGAGGGCAGGGGCTGTACAGTGTCATCATGTCCCCCCTTCTCGTATTTATTTATTCATATTTAATTTATTTTTATTATACATTTCTTTTGTGTGTGTGTCCCCTCTTCTTGACCATTCAAGTCTTCAGCAAAGTGGCTAAGCTCATGAATTATTTGGTGTGAAGAGATCTTTTGTAATGATCAGAGAAAAGGGCTAAGAGTTGTGTCAGGGCTGATGTAGAACAACAAGGAAATAGTACACGTGAATGCGGGAGGGGGCTTGGCTGACTTCCAAGTTACAAGCAACAAAGGCGTTAATGATATTGATTTCGTAGTGCACGTGTGAGGAGTAGAAATGAGCGTAAAACCACCCAGCCCAGTGTCCAGCATAGAATTATTCACTAGCCAGGGAAGCTGGCCCACAGGGGCTAGGTGGGAGCTCAGTGTCTGAGCTTTCAGTTTAAGGAGGGGTTTTGGCTACAGAATGAAGCAGAAGCCCAGATGCCAATCTGGGCTCAGGTCGGGTGAGTGACCCAACCCCAGGACCAGGACTGCTGGGTGGCTCAGGAGGAGCTGAGCGGAGAGCAGGGCTTGGCTTTGCCACATAGAGAGGCACTGTGGTCACTGTATGCTGCTTCTGTTGGTTCTGGAACTTGACTGATGCCAGATTGGGAAAAAAATATTACTACTCAGAAATGATTTTGATGGTCATGGTCATGACGCAAAACCACAGGGCTTAAATAAAAGGCTCAGAAATCTCTACCTGCTTCTTATCTGACAGACAACAGTGCCAAGTTGTATTTTTCCCTCTTGCTTAGTTAAAACCATTGCTTTAAACTTTAAAATTTACCTGTTCCATTTCTTTTAATGTGACGGTCTATCCAGCGTTAAATACTGAAACCTGAAGTACAGCTCAGAGAGAAGACAGTGTGAACAATTTCACCCGATCATAGCATTGGAGACCTCAGAGCGCTCACTTGGAGAGGTCTAGGCGTTCTCCTCTGCGCCCACACACATTTGCAACCTTTTCCTTTGATAACTACCTGAAATAGAAGTTTAGACTTGCCGACCTTTTACAACTTTTATCTTTTCTTGAGTATAAATAGACACACCATAAACATAATTTTCTCCCTCCACACACATTTTTACAGTTTTCGTGGTTCTTTTGAAAGTGCAGCGTGTACATTTCAGGCGTGCGGTTATCTTCTTCACCGGGCGGAACGGGACGCCGTGGACAACGACCACTAACCGGCACCAGGCTTTAAATTCACGGGGGGAGTGGGGCGGCATTTAGGCTCTTTTTTTTGGATATGAAAAATTAGACATCTGCTTTTTAACGAACAAGGAAACTGTTCCTTGTGTGTACGCTCAACTTGAGAGGCTGACAGAGTAGAACTGCTCTGTAGAGTTTCCAAGCAGCTCCTGGTGGATTCGAACTGCCTACCCTTTGGTTAGTAGCAGTAGCACTTAACCACTACACTACTAGGGTTGGAAATACAAAAAGGTATTATTTCATCTAGTAGAATGTCTTTTCTGTCGTGAGTTTTAAGAACACTGTCTACCACAGTTTGGGTTCCCCAGATGGAGACACTGAAATGAGGATTCACGTGCAGGGGATTTGTGAGCAATCGCTCCAGGGGAGTAGGGGTGTGCGGAATGGTACAAGCAAGGGAAGGAGGCCGAGAAAGGAGGTGATATGAAGCAAAGTCCTACAGTGGAGCTCTGAGGACCGGGCAGGTCACATATCAGGGTCGTCCTGATCAGGAGTAAGGGGACTGGAGTATTTATTCTGCTTCACCTGGTTAATGGCTGCCCCTGGGGGGTTGTAAATTCCCAGGCCCCCCATGCATGCAGGCAAAGTGGGCTCAGCCTCTGAGAGCAGCTCCCCCACAGAAGGTCGCAGGGCCAGCTGTGGGGGGTGAAGGAGCCTGGGAAATGGTCAGGGAGGGAGATGTGCAGTGCACACAAAGATCATCACTGTTCCACCAACGAGAGAGCCTTGGCCTCTGTGTTACTTGTAAGTCTCTCCATGTCTCCAGAAGTTTCTTATCTGTTTGAAGATATGAACACGAATTTAAGTGATATACTGTTAAAGAAATTGCTGACACAAATTAGTAACCACCGCCATTTGATTCTGCTATCTTGTTATTACACGAGGATTTAAGATGGCTTTGGATTAGGTAGAGTTTCATTTCTCCTTCTTTGAGGAAATTCGGTCAAATTGCGATGGGCCATCTCTGGCACTGTCTCCACTGAGCAGCTTGAGAACATTTTTGCTGGTGCTCAATGACTGTCTTCCACAGGGCCTTCTTACTGGCATTCTCTCTTCATTTACGCTCCGAGTCTTTGCCTTGGTTCTCTCCTCTTTAAGCATGGCATTCAAAGCTCTTCACAATCCACCTGTTAGCTCTCTACTTCTATTTCTCACTGCTATTCCCCTAGTGTCTTCTCCACCCGTATTTAATGCATTCAGCAAACCTGTATAAAGCACCTACTGTGTGCTGAGGATTGTTTCTGGCATGGAGATACAAAGGTAAACACGACAGGCACCACTCCTGCTTGCACAGAGCTTGTGGCCCAAGGAGGAATACAAACCAACAAATAAAGAGGCAATACCAATGGGGTATACGAGTTCAAGGGCTGCCATAACACACTATCACACACTCGGTGGATTAAAAGAACAGATTTATTCTCTCACAATTCTGGAGGCTAGAAGTCCAAAAATCAAGGTGTTGGCAGGATTGGTTCCTTCTTGGAGGCTCTGAGGGAGAATCTGTTCCATGCCTCTCTCCTAGCTTCTGGTGACTCCCAGCAACCCTTCTTGTTCCTTGGTTTGCAGCTTGTACTCCAATCTCTGCCTCTGTTGTCACTTGGCTGTTTCCCCTCTGTGTCTCTGTGTCTCTTCTGTTTTATAAGGACACCACTCATGTTGGATTAGTACCCACTATACTCCAGGTTGACTTCTTGTTACTTTAACTGATCACATCTTCAAAGACCCTATTTCTATACAAGGTCGTATTTTCAGGCACTGGAGGTTAGGACTTCGACATATCTTTTGGGGGGACACAATTCAATCCATAACAGAATCCAAGGATAGGGTGCTATGGGAATGAGTATATGGGATGCCAAGCAGATGCCAAGCTCAGGGAGTGCTTTGAAGAGGAGGGGACATTTAACTGGAGACCTACAGGGTAAGTTGGCATGAGCCAGGTGAGTGAGGAGGGCAGGAAGAGTGTTCCAGACAACATGTGCCAAGGCTGAAGCAAGAAAGAAAAAAATCCACATGGTTACAAGATAGAAGATGAGCTATGAAGAGGTAGAGATGGGGCTGCAGGGGTAGGCAGAGGTCAGATCAGGCAGGCATTTGTAGACCAGCTAAACAAAGATGCGAAATCACCCACAGTTCTTTGCAGAATTGTGCTCTTCCTTAGCTGTAGGCCTCCTTACCTGACATTCCCTCTGCCTGAAAAGTCTCCATTCTAGGTAATGCCCTCATCCTGGGTTTGCTGTGCCTCAGATTCAAGTGCCCTTGTAATTCCTGGGTGATGCTGTTATTGTCATTAGCTGCCTTCAGCCCCAGGCTCATGGCAACTCCATGTACAATGGAATGAAAAGCTACCCGGTCCTGCATCATCCCCATGATCGACTGTGAATGGACTGTTGTGATCCATAGGGTTTTCACTGACTGATTTTCAGAAGTAGGTTGTCGGGCCTTTGCTTCCTGGTCTATCTTAGTCTGGAGGTTCTGCTAAAACCTGTTTAGCATCTTAGCAACATGAAGACACCATTAACAGATAGGTGGTGGCTGCGCATGAGGTGCATTGGCAGGAAATCGAACCCAGGCCTCCTGTATGGAAGGCGAGAATTCTACCACTGAACCACCAGTGCCCCTCCTGGGTGATACATCTGCCATAATATGCATCACGCTACACCGCCTCTGCCTGTTTGTTTGTCCATCTCTCCCATCCGGACTGTCAGCAAGTTGAAGGCAGAGGGAGCCTTCGTAGGCCCAGCATCTAGCTTAGGGCCTGGCAGAGCGGTGAGTGCTGATGAACTTCGATTGAACAAATGAAGCAAAGCCTTTGACCCTACAGAATGCCCACAAGCCTGGCTGGCCTTGCCAGTGAGGTCACTGGCCTTCCTAGGAGATGGAGGTTTGGGGTCAGCTGAAGGTGGTTGACAGGAAGGGGAAAGGAAGAGAGTGGAGAGGCAGAGAGGGACAGAATATTGAGAGACAGAAAATAGGGAAAACAAAGGAAACAAAAAATTTTACTCAGTTTCTTTTGGCTTCTTAGGGAGAGGGAATAAAAATGCAATTCTTATGACAACTGGAAAAGAACCACATAAATCACCTTCAAAACTAAAGACTACAGAAGAGAAATCACAGAGTACAAAATACTAGCCAGCCGAGTCAAGGTAAAGGGGCCCTCAGTGGGGGCTGAGTACTGGTGGCCACTCGGGTTTCTGCCCATCTGTTAAAAGCCAACTCCTTTGAATCCTCCAAGCAATCAGGATGGTCAGAACCTATGGTGCAACTGGGTTTTGCTTTTATGACTTTAATTAAATTGAATTAACTGTAATAACCAGGGCTTCTGTTTGCCTCACTCTCCAACTCAGAGCGGTCTATTTTAGCTGTTGGGTGCAGTGTTTCTGAGCCGGGGGTCAGAGTTGTCTGTATTTATGCTGCAGAAGGCCGGACTGATCTTTGGAGCACTGAATTACAGTGATAGGGATGGAAACGAGTGCCTTATGGGAGCCCTGAGTCCCTAACTCTGTCCACTTCTTTACATCTGTAAGTCCCGAAGCATGGCCAGCATTCCAGGTCAAGTGCAGTTTGAGGGGCTCCAGCTCAATTTCTCACACTTACTAGCTGGGAGATCTTGGGGGGAAAAAAAAGGGGAATGTATTTCTTAGGGTTACATGACCACCACCTGTCTGTCAGTTTGCCATATTGTGGTGGTGTTGCTGTGATGCCGAAAGCAATGCCACCAGCATTTCAAGTACCAGCAGAGTCATCCATGGTGGATAGGTTTCGGTGGTGCTTCCAGAGTGAGGCAGACTAGGAAGAAAGGCCTGGTGATCTACTTCCAAAAATCAACCAATAGAAACCTATGGAGCACAACAGAACATTGATTGATACAGTGCTGGAAGATGCAAACATACCAACGATCATGAAGATGGTGCATGACTGCGGAATGTTTCGTTTTGTTGTACGTGGGGTTACCATGATTTGGCACCAACTCAACAGCAACTAACAACAACAACAATAACAACAGTGTTACATAAAGATCAAACGGGCTTACGTAAAGTGTTACATAAAGATTAAAAGTGCATCAAGCAAGTGCTTAATAGGTGTTACCAGTGACACACATATATGAAAAGTCTCACAAATTCCCTAAGTTTTTCAGAGGGCTGAAGGCAAGAGCCCTTCAAGGTGCTCTCTACTTCCAACTCTTAGTGGGTGCCTCTGTCATCAATCCCAAAATAAATATTCGTTTGCTCCAGGATTACAAGGGAGGGATATTGCAGGAGGAACACGGAGTCTATTTCCCCCGACGCATCACTGTCATTTGTTGCCTGAGCTGACATCGTGACCCTTCACGGTGGCTTTCCAGACTCACTTCTGCTTCCACGACTCTCCCTCAGGCCCTGGTATCTGCCCGCCTTCCCCCAAGGTCACCTCCTGGGCCCGACCTCCTGCTTCCCTTCCTTACATCTCCCCCTACCCCCTCAGTGATACCAGCCATGGCCCAAACTGCTTCTAACCTCACTGTTGGGATAGGCCCACAACCCTGCTCCACATTCTGAAACTCAAAAGGCTCTGAAAACTTGAAGCTTTTTTGTAACTCGTTTGGTACCTGAACTTGAACTCACATGAGGCTGTTTATAATCTTCATTGCCCAGTTACAGTGGACAGTCCAATGCTGTGCTGCAGAATTATTGATACATTTGACTATAGGATGCTGCCCAGGACTGCCAGACCTTACTAGGGGAGTATAATAATAATAAGGTATACACTAAGTTGTTTCTAAAGTTTGAAAAATTCTTAATTCCAGATGCACTTGGCCCTCCTAATTTTGGAAAAGAGATCAGGTACCTGTAACAATCGCCAGACTTTACAGAGTCCTCAGGCCATATGAGGTGGCCTGCCCAATGCTTCCCATGCTTCATGTCATTCAATCCCCACCCAGCCCTATGAGGTGGGTTCTCTTACCCTCTCCATTTGACAGTGACTGACAATAGAAAGACTAAGAAAGCAATCCAAGGTCAACACTTAATAAGTGCACAGTCAGGACTGGACCAGGCAGCCTGGCCCCACAGCCTCTTCTTTTAACCTCCCCTCTCTGCTGCCTGGGTTATCTGTTTTCTTCCCATTAATATATGAATTATCTACTTCAACAATATCACGGTATTGCTGCCGGGTTGACTCCAACTCATGGCAACCCCATGTGTGCCAGAATAGAGTTGTACTCCATAGGGTTTCCAATGGCTGATTTTTTGGAAGTAGATCACCAGGCCTTTCTTCTGAGGCACCTCTGGGTAGACTTGAACAGCCAACATTTTTTGGTTTGCAGCTGAGTGCACCACCCAGAAACTCTTCTTCAGCAGTAGAAATTGTATGGTGGTTAAGAACACAGACTCTGGAGGCAGAATGCCTGATTCAAATTCTAGCCCCACCACTTAGCAGCTCTGTTTGGGCTGTTACTTTGGGCAAGTTACCTAATCTCTCTGTGCTTCAGTTTCCTCATCTGTAAAATGGGGATAATAATAGTACCTACTTCTTAGAGATGCTGTGAGGATGAGTTAGTGCATATAAAGTACTCATCTGGCACATGTTAGTGTTAATCATTATTTTTATGTCTTCTCTACTATGTACAGCTAACCTAGCACTAAAGAATCTCATTATACGTTAATTTCAATAGGTGAAGCTCTATGGTCAGCTCAGGGTCTCTTTATATAGAGTGCATAGTGTCACTCACTATTGACGGGATAGCCTTTGACCAGGGTTACTGTCATCCTTATACAGTAGTGCTTCTGCTGTGTACAGAGAATAAAAACCCATTGCCTGTCCACAGTAGAACTGCTCCATAGGGTTTCCAAGGAGCGACTGCTGGACTCCAACTACGGACCTTTTGGTTAGCAGCCGAGCTCTTAACTACTGCGCCATGAGGGCTCCGTACAGAGAATGGCTGCACGCATAAACCAAGGACTTCAGAACCTTACAACATAATAAAACAAAAAAGACAGGAGATCACACGGGCCATCTTACTGCATTCTCAATTCCAAAGGAAATGCGTTTTACCTTATCCAATTGCTACAAAATGTTAAATTTCATTCTAGAAGAATACCTTTGGAAGGTGAAAGATTTAAACTCTTGCTCTTAATGTGTTAAGTAACTTCCTTTGTTTGGTGAAAAGATTTGCAAAAGAACAACAGGAAGCCTCAATCGGCAATGTTTTTGGTGCACTTCAGAGCGCTTAAGTTCAAGGTGATAAGGAGTAGTGGGGAACTGGAGTTGAGGATGCCCCTGTGCTCACAGTGTCGGCGCCATATTTCTGCCTGCTTGGGAGGAGCTGTTTCCCTCCCATCTCCCAGGGCCAGTGGGCTG
Source organism: Dugong dugon (assembly GCA_030035585.1). Lineage (NCBI taxonomy): Eukaryota > Metazoa > Chordata > Mammalia > Sirenia > Dugongidae > Dugong > Dugong dugon. Next base: position 57,104,891 of record CM057466.1, read on the forward strand.
ATCACAGGCACTGCTTTTCCTGAGCCTCCTTGATGATAGGTGTGGTCTCCACAAATGAGCTCTGTGCAGCTTCCACCTCTGAGTCACCTCAGGCTGGGTGGAAAATTTTGAGGGACACCTATGTCTAAATATTCAGGGGAAAAAAGAAACCTTGCAAATGACAAGAAAAGGTCATCCTTTCTAAACAAAGTTATATTATGATTCCTGGAAACCACCACAACAAAAAAGAATCAACGTTCATCTGTCTTAAAAATCCAAGTAGGCACAGAACGATGACATATGGTAACTTTGTGCTTCTCACGGGGCTGACTCTTAATAAAGCTGCAATTCCCAAGGACTTTCTAGATGGTGATTGCAGGCCTTTGCAACCAGGCCGGTGCGGCCAGGGCTTTCCCATCAGTGGTCCTGCAGACAACAAGGGGGCTGTGTTGTGGTTAGGTCCATGGGCTCAGAGCCAGCGGGCTGGCACTCAAACTCCAGCTCTCCCACTTCCTCCTTGTGGGGCTTAGGGCAAGTGATTTACCCTCACTGCCTCAGTTCCTCAGCTGCAAAATGAGGATAGTAGTACCAGCCACCTCACAGGGTTGTTGTGGGCATTAAAAGAGTGAAAAACATGCAATGCGTTCAATGCCTTACATTCAGTGCCATTCAGTGCCCTAACAGCTACTCAATAAATGTTACTTATTATCATGTGTGCTAATCCTGGAGCCCTGGGGGCGCAGTGGTTAAGAGCTCAGCTGCTAACCAAAAGTCTGGCAGTTCCAATCTACCAGCTCTTCCTTGGAAACTCTATGGGGCAGTTCTATTCTGTCCTATAGGGCCACTGTGAGTCAGAATGACTCAAGGGCAATGGGTTTGGTTTGATGCTAATCCTGGTTTGCAGCGACAGGAAAGTTATTAACCTCTTTTAGTCTTAGTTTTCTCCTTACAAAATGAAGTAAAAATACTTCAACCTCATGGAGCAACTGGAAGGTTTAAGTGGAATTGTGTACAAAGCTGGTGTTTAGATTGAGTTAGGCTCAATAAAGGCAGCCTTCCCACTAAAGGTCTTGTCTGAGTTTTGTAGGCTCTAATATAATCAATTCTCCATGACATCTTTTCAAATGCAAATCTGATGATACACCTGGCTTGCTGGAAAAGACAAGGGTTGATCTTTGTTCAGAATGGCATGAATTAGCAGTGAGTAAGGGCAGGCAGCCCTCCAGGTGGGAGAGAAGCCTGAACAAAATTAGGAAAAGAAACATTTCTGAAAGTTGCATGCAGTACTAGGCACTGTTCTAAGCATATCATAACTTATTTAAACCTCATGGTACTCTTATGAGCTGCAGCTATTATTCCCATTTTGCAGGTGAGGAAACTGTGGTCCAGAAAGGTTAAGTAGCAGTGGGCTTTGAACCTGGGTCTTCTGGCTCTAGAGTCTGTGTGCACGTGGCACTGTCCTTGAATAGGCGTTTTCTAAGGAGAGATAAGGTTGAGAACACGCAGGGAAATAAGAGGAGAGGTTGGTAGAGTGCCTTGAACGCTGGGCCCACCTTTGACTTAAAATAAGGTCTTCAAGGAAACACAACTACAATTATTCTTTGTCACCGAGACAGCTGCAGTCTGCGTCCTGCGTGTCCTCGGTAATCATCCTCTTCCACTTCCTTTCTCTCCTCCCCCAGCCACCTCACTGAGACAGAGGCAGACAAATGAGGCTAGAAACTCCAGTGACTGCACACAGTGTCCTTCTCTGTGGGTCACTCATCACAAGGTCAGCACAGCAAATCACCCCCCTGCAAGGACTTTCCCTGGGAAGCAGTGGGAGGGGCGGGGTGGGCCCTTCCGTGTCCCTCATCTCCTGCCTGTCCAAGGCCAGCATGGGAACAGCACTGATTGGAGAGGGGACATTTGCAGGGAGGGCAGGAGTGAGGAGGAGGAGGAGATGGGGAAGACTTCACTTGGGCACTTTGGTGGACTCTCCAGTAAGCTGTTAACTGGACTGAGTCTTTGCACAGGGAATCCTTCCTGATCACTGAGTGCCCTGTTACCTTGTTTTGGTAACAATTACAGTTAAAATTTTTTAAACTATGAATGTCAGAATATGATCCTTATTGTTATTCTTGTTACTGTTTTGGGAGATGTGGGGAACAGAGAGATTAGCTAGCTGTTGGAATCGTGCACGTGTGGTACATTCCATGATGAATGCGAAACCAGAAGCTCTGGTGTCCCTTTTTGCAATTAGAAGAATCATATTGCGAATCTACGTTAACACTTTTTTAAATAAATTATCTGACATACATTTTGAGGAGACGAGAAAACATTTTGTTTCAGATTAAAAGTCCTCTCAAAATAAAATCTAAACATCTTTCTTCCTGGGGAGAGCTTTTCCAAGCCCCCACTGCACAACGGGAGCTCTCTTTTCACCCGTTATTTAAAACTTAATGAATCTCAGGGAAAGCAAGGCACGGATTTTAAGTGGCCAAGAGCAAAGATTTCAAAAGAAAAAAGAAGACTGGTTCAGAAGATCTGCGTATGGTGGACATGAACAGCGTTTTATTTCTGAGAGACAGGAGGATTTATGATTTGTGTTTCCTTCAGAAGACAAATGAACCAAGGACTCTTTTTTCAGCACCGACTCTAACCCATACCTTTGTGACTAAAGAAATAAACAAATAATCTCTAAAGAGCAATAGAGTTAAAACTCACTGGGTTCTAGTGTTTGGGGTTATTTGAAACTCAAAAAAAAAAAAATTATCATCACCATTATTATTATTTTGGTCTCTCCAGAGCTGAGCTTTAACTAATTCCTACTTGAAAGTATTTTTCCCATTTGCCATGATCCACATCAATCACAGAACGTTAGGGCGGGAACAGCGCAGCCTCCGTGTCCCCGTTTTACAGTCGAGACCTTGAGGCCCCGAGAGCTGGAGTGACTTGCCCAGTATCACCCAGCTGGGAGCGTCGCTTCCAACCTGGCGCTTGTGGTCTTCCACGTCTCGGTTCTCAGCTCTCACTGTCCTCTTTCACAGCTCCACACTTTGAGACAAAACCTTCTTCCTGCCCGCCGCCTCACACCCACTTCCCACCAGGTCAAACAAAAGGTCCAGGCATTTGCAATATTTCCACGCGCCTGGAGCGGACGCGGTGCCCGGCCACTTTGTGGTGTTTGGCAAACAGCGGCCCGCGCCGCGGCCCCCGGTGGTAGCCGTCGGGTCTCCGCGAGCGCAAGGGCCGCGTCTCCGTCCCCAAATTCAGGCGCCCGGGGGGCTGCGGTGGCGAGTGGGGGGGTCGCCGTGGGGGCGGGGGGCCCCCGGTGGCGGGGGGGGGGGTCCCTGGTGGCGAGGAGGCGCGGTGACGAGGGGGGACGCAGTGTCGGGGGCGTGGAGCGGGCGCGGAGACGGGCCCGCGCGGCGACGCCGGCCCGGGCGGCCGGTATCAGCGCGCTGGCTCCGGCGGGGCGGGCCGAGGCCGCGGCGCGCCAGGCTCGCGGGGGTCACGTCCAGGTTGGCGCGCAGGAAGGCGGCGGGGGAGGGGAGGGCCGACCGCGCCCGGTTCCCTCTTCTCTAAGTAGGGCGCGGAATGCCGGGGCGATTCCATCGGTTTGGTATGTCTGCATAAACATCATTAGCCGCCGGAGCTGACCCGTTGTGCGTTTTTAATTTCGCTTTACACACTGCGGCCTCCTCGCGTTTGAGCGGAGGATGGAGATGGCGCACAGAACGCCTTTCTGTTGCATTCCTGGGCTCCCGCCTTCTAGACGCGGAAGGAGAGGAGCGCCTCTCGGGTTTCCGCATCCCAGGGTAACGAGCGTGCTAGATTCTCGACGCACCTCGTCTGTAACGTTACCCTTAGTTCAAGAGTAAACCTTTCCGACTCACCTGAAACGGGCAAAATACGGCTTCATTTTAAAGTTTCCTCTTTCATCTCGGGGGAGGGAGAAGAGGGCACAATCCTCTTTCCAGTCTGTGTTCTCAGCTACAAGCCTGGACAAGTAGCGATGACTGGTCCATTCTCTGTGCGCTTCCCTGTACTCCCCAGCCGGCTTACATCTCTTCCACCACCTCCCGCTGCGCTCAACTCCCCACTTCCCTTCCTCGCTCGCTTCTCAGAGCACAAGCCTCGTTCAAATTCAAACCTTTAAAAAATCCGTAGATTCTCTGTTTTCTTCCATCGTGATGTGTGTGTGTATGGGGGGTGGGGGTAAGAAACCCCAGAGCTGAGGAGACTTATTTCAGGGTGTGCATTTTGAGGCAAATCATACCAATGACAAAGATAAAATCCCTCAGAACCTATGGCAGTTTTGACTTTAAACATCAGGCGAGTTAACAAGGAAAGCAGCAATAAATTCAGCCTAGGGCACGGCCCTGCACTAAATTGTCTCCTACAGTGTCCAGATTTCGGGCCAAGTTGTCAATTTGATGCCCTTTTCTCCAAGAGCTTCCACGATTCCCCTTTTAGATCGTGTTGTTTTCGTTGGTTCGCTTTTGTTTTACTGCCAAGTTATCTCTGCCGTAACTTTCCCCCCTATTTTCTGACTCTGTTTTCCAAGTTCCTTACGCATGACCGGAATAACACACCCACAGCTTCTCCCGCTAAATCCCTCAAGTTGGTTCCCTAGTAGAAATTTTGAAACAAGCTTGCGTCAGAACATTCTGTCCGTCCCCCTACACGCAAGCTGGTGAGAAATGGAAGGGCTTGGTATTTGCTGGAAATGAAAACATGGGGAAAGCTGTTGGAACAGGCACTGCAATGTTCTTGTTGTCCTTTGCACAAGGTGATTGTGTATCCTTTGCGTTCTGTGTAAGAACAGACCGTAAACAACATGTAGCCCCAACTGGAGACAGCAGTACTGGCGAGGGTTAACCAAGAAGCACTTAATGTGACTGAGCAAACAAGCCCTCGGAAGGATTATACCATGTTAGACTAATAGGCTGATCATGGTGATAAAGTTATCCCAAAGATTCTTTCCACTCTATGTTTAAGTTACTTTTCTTCAAAGGCAGTGGGTAAATGGTGTTGGTTTTATGACCTGGAACCCTCTGTTCAGACAGCTACACAACACGGCTGCATTAAACATTGCATTATCTTTCCTGCTCTGTCAGATGTGGAAGGAAACCATGATATCATTACATACAGCATTTTCCTCTTGATGTTCGAGAAATCAAAAGGAGGGAGATCAAATGACTCTCCATGTTCAGCCTGCGGGATAAGTGCTTCATGGTATAAATTGTCCGCAAAGCAGAGGGTTGGGGCACCAAGCAGAGGACTCTGATTGCCCCCTGGACAACCTTGGGGATTACACAAGGCAAGAAATGAAAAGAAAATGCTGCTGGATTTTCCTAAGCCCAGGAAGTTTGCTCCAAGCACATCTCTGTTCAGTGGTATTGGTTGCCCTCTGCATTTGCTTCTTGCTCAGCCATAATAACGATAGTGATAATAACAATAATATAACTGATAGCGTTTACTGACCATTTACGACGTGCCAAGTCCTGTGCTAAGTCCTCTGCATACATGATTTCATTTAATCCTTACAAGACTCCAGCGAGGTGACCCCGTATTATTCCCAATTTTATAAATGAGGAAATGAAGTCATAAAGAGGTTATGTAACTTGCCCAAGGCCACACAGCGAGAAAGCTGAAATGAATTTAGGGCCCCACTTTGAACTCCCAGAAGCCCTGGGGTCACAGTGGTTAAGAGCTTGGCTGCTAACCAAAAGGTTGGAAGTTCGAATGCGCCAGCTGCTCCTTGGAAACCCTATGGGGCAGTTCTACTCTGTCCTAGGGGTTGCTACGAGTCAGAGTCGGATCCATGGCAATGGGTTTGTTTGGTTTAGTTGGAACTCCTACACTCTTCTGCCTCCTATATGATTTCATACTAAAAAGTCATTGGCAAAGTGAATCAAGAAATGAAATCTATCTAATGTCTGATTCTGAGAAAAGCTACCATCAACCAGGCATTTAGTATGAGTTAGGTACTTTAATCTTTGCTGTTGTCTTCTAGGTAGATACAGATCATCCCCAATTTGAGGATGGGACAACAGAAGCTCAAAGAAGCTGAGTGACTTTCTCAAGATCATGTAGGGGCAGAGCTGGTATTTGAACCCGGATCTGCCTGTTCCAGAGCCTGGGGCTTTAACTTTGTTGCCATATGTGGTAGCCTCTGCACCCTGGTGTAGTCCATGTGTTGGAGGAGGGGAGGAGAGAGGAACAAGGGACAGAGAGGAACAAGGGACAGAGAAGTCCACTTAGTGTGAGTAGCAAGAATTGGACCATTTTCTTTAGTAATCTGTCACCTTCCTTAAAGTAACACGGAGTGCCTGCAGTTGCTGCAGTATCTCTGAAGTGGGGGTAGGTGGGAGGGATTATAGAAAGCTTCAGGAAACAGGGGCTCTGAGGACTGCCTTTGAAGGACAGGCAAGGTTTGAATGGTGGGAGATGAAATGGCACCAGCTCTGGCGGGCATGGGCAGTGAGGAGCGAGTCAGGCTGCCCTGGGATTCAGTTCAAGGACTGTCTCTGACCCTGGCTCACATCCTGGTCATCTCTGAATTCACCGTGCCAAGCACAGTTCCTGGCAAGTAAATGCTCAGTAGATGTTGAGGTGAACTTAATTGAATTAAATCAGCTGAACCTCTTCACACATCCTGAGACACCCCGCCTCCCTCGATCCTCTCGCATCACCACGCTGTGCCCTGCTTCCTTCTTCTTCTCTGCTGCTTGTCCTGGACTCACCTTGCCACAATCAAGCAAACAAGAAAAACCAAACCTGTTGCCACTGAGTCAATTCCGACTGATAGTGACCCTATAGGACAGAGGTGAACTGCCCCATAGGGTTTCCAAGGAACAGCTGGTAGATTCAAACTGCCGACCTTTTGGTTTGCAGCTGAGCTGTTAACCACTGCGACACCAGGGGTTTGCCACAATCAAGGAGCATTTTAAAATGGAGAAATGACAGGGCTCATTGGCCAATTCCCAGAAAATGGATAAAGAGGATGCAAGATGGCCAGAACTGTAAACACTACAGTAAGCACCCTCCACGTGGCGGCCACCATTTTAAGCACTTTGTAAGTACGAATTTGTTTAATCCTTTATGAAGTAAGCATGCTTATCCTCATTCTTCAGATGAGGAAGCTGAGGCAAAGAGCTCACGTAACCTGCTCAAGGTCATCTGGTGAATAAGTGACTGAGTCCTGACTAAAACCCGGGCAGTCTGCCTTCGGTATCTGTACTCTTAACCATTGACAGCATATTGCCTTTTAAAAATAACTCGACATTGATACAAGTACATCCAAGCCATACGTGACCACCTTTTTGATGTATGTAATTCTGACCTTTAAGTCAAGCAAGTCAAGATCAAGACTGGGGGGTCTCAATCAGTTCTGAGACGTGCTGGCACGCACATCTGTCATTCCAGCTTTCTTAGAATTTTTTATTCTTCTTACTGTTAATCATCATGGAATAGCTCCACATTTAGGCACCAAATGATGCCCCTTTGAAATTCCAATAGAGAACAGTGTGACCAATATGAAATAATTTTTACTAACATAGGCTGTGTGAACCAGCCCCAGATTCAATGCCCTAACCATTCTCTGTGGGACTTAAAATTACCAAGGAGAACTCAGAGCTCATCTGCTGTTTTTGCTACCTGTCAGAGCCTTGCAGAAGCTCAGGGGTGAATAACGTGCCCCTTTCCAACCTGCAAACAACAGAGAAAGCTCACTAGGCGGCTTCCCACCTCAAGCTGATTGTTCAGTGGCAGAGAGACCTGACTAGTCCCTTCAAAAATGGAAACAGGAAGCAGCTACACATGAAATGTTGGACTCCTAAACACAAGTTAATACATCAAGCAGCTGTACTGAATGTGACCATGAACCAGTGTTCCTCTAAATACACTTCACAGCACAGCTGAATTTGAACTTCCTGCGTTCCTCTGCAAGCAACCTTGCAAATCTAGCCTCTCAGTGACGTGGGTGAGCTGAACATTTTAGGATTTGGGGACATTGTGTTAAAGTGGAGGCAAAGGACATGATAGAGAAGAATGACTTGTAACAGCAACTAGATGATCCAGGGAAAGGGATGTGTCATTCCAATATTGAAAACGTCCTCTGATAAGTGCATGATGTTTCCTGGACACTAAATAAGAACAGGAAATACTTTGCAGAAGATTTATTAACACAATACCTATTGAGTATTCCAATCTAGCGCATTGGTGGATTAACCAAGATGAGGGGAGGAATTTGTTACTGTTTAAAGCAGTGATTTATATTAATTCCTCGTTGGCCCAAGAGAAGGCCCATAGGCAAGCTCATTTAGGCAAAGCAAGGAAAGTTTTGAGGGATCATAAAAATCCTTGGGATAGAAGTCCATATGAAACGTTATTCAAGCAACTTCCTCAATCCTAGGAAGTCAATAAGTTTTGTATTTCTGCCAGTTCTAGAAATAAATACAATACCTTGCATCTTACTTTAATTAAGCCTGTGATCTCATTTTGTCCTTCAGAACAGTACTGTGAGTAGGTGACCCAGAATCGTTGTGACATCTTTTAAAAAAAATTATGATGGAAAATTTAAAAAATAGAAGAGCATAATGAATTCTCACGTATCTGTCACCTAGATTCAACAATTATCAACTCAAGAGTTACTAAAGACAGTGGGGGCAACTATTGTTACATAAACACCACTGACATGGACTAGCCGAAGAAAACCAATTATTCAAAGTTGACTTTTACTGTACTTCCAAACTGAACGTGTTGTCATTCCGCATTTCTGTTCTTTAACTTTGTTGAGGAGTTTGTTTGTTTACAAACCCCCAAATCTCAGTAGCTTAACACAGTTGGAAGTCAATGTCTTGGTCACTTTAAATCTAAAATGAGTATTTCTGATCAGCAGGCAGCTCTTCTCCAAGCAGTGATGAGGGACAGAAACCTCCAGGCTTTGGCTCCATTGTGTCTGTGCTCAGCCTGCGGCCTGAGGCCTCTCAGGTCACTGGCTTCTCCATCAAGTCTGCAGCGGTAGAAAGAGCCTGCAGGTTGCACATGGAAAAGCTGTTGTGGATTCTCTGGAAATGGCACAGAATGTGGTCGCAGGTTCACGTCTATCTGTAGCATACACTGGGAAGAGTCATCCAGCCCTGTGCTGGCAAAAAAGGGAAGTGAGTTTGGTGAATGGTTAGAGGTTGTTGCTTCACGTAGGTGAGTTTTCATCCTGATGGAACTGTGCCAGGCCGTGAGTGATGCAGCAGTATCAGAACGAGGGCAGGATGATCAAACCATGTACAGATGAGCTACCTGACTTTGAACAGTCCAAAACTGGTACAGGGGCCCTCCCTCTAGGTATTTCCTACTGCAAATAGTCACTTTTACACTAAAAATCAGTTTTCAAATAATGTCTTATGAAAAAATGTAGGAAAAAATAGGCGAGTAAAAAGAGAGAAAAAGCCCATAGAGAACCACTATTATTGTCATATCTTTTCTTATCAATAGTTTCAAGAATTTTTATTATTAAAATAGTTTTATTTAAAATACATCATAATCCCATTTCCTCAGAAAATTCTGTTTTTATTTATATGTACTGAAATATAGGTTTTAAATGTTTGCAGTAGAGGAAGTGTAATTTTGAGCTCTACTTTTTTCATTCTGTAATAACACCTTGTATAGGTATAGTACATTACAGCACACAAAGGATATTTTCACACACATTATCATGAACTTACTTAACATTTTCTATACTCTTTTCCATGTATTTGCATAGCCTTCATATTTATAATCTTTAATATCAGTATATTTAATTGAGTTGAATAATCATAATAGGCTTAATTATCTCCTTCCTCTTAGATTTTAACCCACCCCCATATTGGACAATATTGGTTTTCCCTCCAGATTCCTTCAAGTTCCTTTTCAGCATTTCTTTGTACATAGAAATGTGCATCATTTCATATGTTTTTGAAAGCTAGCCGGCAGAATCTATTAAAATTTAAAGTTTATATTGTCTTTGACCCAGAAATTTATTTTAAGAACTAGTGTTTTTATTTGTATTAGATTCTCAGGAATGGGATACCTGGGAGTTATATTGAGGAGTTATTCGTAGTATCAAAACAAAAAGAAAACAAAATCCCAAGGCAAAACAACAAAATTCTGGAGACAAATGATTGTTCAATAATAGAATATCACGCAGCCATCATTGAGAATGAAATGGGCCTGTATGAGCTATCTTGAAGGGATCTCCAGGAAGTATTGCTAAGTGAGGCAAAATGCAAACAAGTGTATACAATATGATCACATTTCTGGAAAACCAAAAAATACAAAAAACTCTGTGTATAATACAAGTGACCCAAATGAAAGTACTGATAAATTTATGTCCCTATCATATATTTTATTTTTCAAGAAACTGAAATAGTGATTTTCAAATGATGGCATTATTTGTTTCTTTGGAGCAGAAATTATTACTCACCTCAAACACCCAGTGATAACAAGCATCTGATATGTGTTGTCCAAAGACATCCATTTAGAATACAAGGTTTAAAGGAGAAGCTTGTTTTAAATGCGCAGAAACAATGTTATTCTTAATTAGGCAATGATTTTGCTTTACATTTTTAGTACTGCTTTCAAAGTGTTGTGATACTTGTTCCTGGGGAAACATGAAATAGTGAGATAAAGAGTGTCTTTCTTCTAAAAATGACAGAGATGAGAATAACTAACATTTATTAGTTTCTACTATGTTCTTACTGGGTATTGGGCTAGTTGCTTTAAATATATTGTCTTATTTGTTGAAATTCTTACAGGTAGGTATTATTATTCTCTCCATTTTACAGATAAAAACCATAGAAGTTAATATTTATCAAAGGTTATACAGTTTATGAGTGGCAAAGTCAAACTTGGAGTCTGAGCAGCTGAATTCAAAGCCTATGTCCGTAGCCAGTTTCCTAAATGGCCTGTATTTTTCCATAACATAAACCTCTTTCCATAGGTGGGATCAACACATCCTTGAAATATCATGTGTAGAGTTAATTTTCCTGAATTGAATAGTAATTTATTATTTTTTTACAATTAAAAATTAGATATGTATCCTTAAGGCCTAAAATGTTGGTTAAATGACATTATAAAATTCTGCATATATTGAATATATTATATACTGTATATATATACATATATTATATAATATATGCACATATACATATATAGTATCTAATATGTATGTGCGTGTATTCAAAGAGTTGAGTGGTCTAGGTGGTATTGAATAGCTCTGTGTTTCATTCCGTATCTAGGCTGTGATTTTATCTTTCTCTTGTTTGGGTTGTGACAAGAGGGAAGATGAGCTCTGTGTTGGTCATCTTAAGAGAATCAGGGAAATGTAATATCTGAAGCCATAGAAGCTGATAATTTTCTAGCAATGAAGAAAAATTTGAGTCCTCAGATCAAAGAGCACACTTAGACTCCTCTTTCTAGCAATCTTTTTCTTATCTCTCTCACTTTCCCTTTGTCTTATTCTGTCTCATTTTTTCCCTCTTGACTATATTATTGCCATCAGCAAAGAAACATATTGCAATAACACTTTGTGCTGAAATTAAACAAACTTCCTTGTCCCCCACACTACTCCAGGCACTACTGCATTTTTATGCTATTTTTCACAGCAACACTCCTTCGGAAAGCTGCCCATATTCCCATCTACACTTTCTCTTCTCCTATTCTTGTTTTTTTAATTTTGTTGTTGTTGTTTTCTACTACTGAAAAGATTTAGCCAGTGAAAACCTTGTGAACAGCAGCGGGACATTGTCTGATATAGTGCTGGAAGATGAGCCCCTCAGGTTGGAAGGCGCTCAAAGGATGACTGGGGAAGAGCTGCCTCCTCAAAGTAGAGTTGATCTTAATAACGTGGATGGAGTCAAGCTTTTGGGACCTTCATTTGCTGATATCACACCACTCAAAGTGAGAAGAAACAGCTACAAACATTCATTAATAATCAGAATGTGGAATGTAAAAAGTATGAATCTAGGAAAATTGGGAGTTGTTAAAAATGGCATTAGTGAGCTGAAATGGACTGGTATTGGCCATTTTGAATCAGACAATCATGATTTACTATGCCAGGAACGACAACTTGAAGAGGAATGGCGTTGCATTCATCCTCAAAAAGAACATTTCAAGATCTATCCTGAAGTACAACACTGTCAGTGATAGGATAATATCACAGGCCTACAAGGAAGACCAGTTAATAGGACTGTTATTCAAACTTATGCACCAACCACTAAGGCCAAAGATGAAGAAATTGAAGATTTTTACAAACTTCTGCAGTCTGAAATTGATTGAACCTGCAATCAGGATGCATTGATAATTACTGGACATTGGAATACAAAAGTTGGAAACAAAGAAGGACCAGTAGTTGGAAAATACGGCCTTGGTGATAGAAACAATGTCGGAGATCGCATGATAGAATTTTGCAAGACCAACGACTTCTTCATTGCAAATACCTTTTTTCACCAACACAAACGGCAACTATACACATGGACCTCACCAGATGGAATACACAGGAATCAAACCGACTGCATCTGTGGAAAGAGAGGATGGAAAAGCTCAATATCATCAGCCAGAACAAGGCCAGGGCCGACTGTGGAACAGACCATCAATTTCTCACCTGCAAGTTCAAGATGAAACTGATGAAAATTAGAACAAGTCCGTGAGAGCCAAAGTATGACCTTGGGTATATCCCACCTGAATTTAGAGACCATCTCAAGAATAGATTTGATGTGTTGAGCACTAATGACCGAAGACCAGACGAGTTGTGGAATGACATCAAGGACATCATACATGAAGAAAGCAAGAGGTCACTAAAAATACAGGAAAGAAAGATGGATATCAGAAGAGACTCTGAAACTTGCTCTTGAACGTCAAGTAGCTAAAGCGGAAGGGAGAAATGATGAAGTAAAAGTTTAACAGAAAATTTCAAAGGGCTGCTTGAGAAGACAAAGTAAGGTATCATAATGACATATGCGAAGACCTGAAGATGGAAAACCAAAAGGGAAGAACACACTTGGCATTTCTCAAGCTGAAAGATCTGAAGAAAAAAATTCACGCCTCGAGTTGCAATATTGAAGGATTCTATGGGGGAAAATATTAAATGACTCAGGAAGTATCAAAAGAAGACAGAAAGAATACAAAGAGTCACTATACCAAAAAGAATTGGTCGACATGCAACCATTTCAGGAGGTATGATATGAACAGGAACAAACGGTACTGAAGAAAGACGTCCAAGCTGCACTGGAGGCATTGGCGAAATACAAGGCTCCGGGAATTGATGGAATACCAATGGAGATGTTTCAACAAATGGATGCAGCGCTGGAAGTACTCACTCATCTGTGCCAAGAAATTTGGAAGACAGCTACCTGGCCAACCGACTGGAAGAGATCTATATTTTTGCCTATTCCCAAGAAAGGTGATCCCACCAAATGTGGAAATTATCAAACAATATCATTAAAATCACACACAAGTAAAATTTTGCTGAAGATCATTCAAAAGCAGCTGCAACAGTATATCAACAGTGAACTGGCAGAAATTTAAGCCGGATTCAGAAGGGGACGTGGAACAAGGGATGTCATTGCTGATGTCAGATGGATCCTGGCTGAAAGCAGAGAATACCAGAGGGATGTCTACATGTGTTTTATTGACTATGCAAAGGCATTCGACTTTGTGGATCATAAAAAATTACAGATAACATTGCGAAGAATGGGAATTCCAGAACACTTAATTGTGCTCCTGAGGAACATGTACATAGATAAAGAGGCAGTCATTGGAACAGAACAAGGGGATACTGCATGTCAGGAAAGGTGTGCGTCGGGGTTGTATCCTTTCACTATAGCTATTCAGTCTGTATGCTGAGCAAATAATCTGAGAAGCTGGACTATATGAAGAAGAATGGGGAATCAGGATTGGAGGAAGACTCATTAACAACCTACATTATGCGGCTGATACAATCTTGCTTGCTGAAAGTGAAAAGGACTTGAAGCACTTACTGAAGAAGATCAAAGACCACAGCCTCTAGTATGGATTACACCTCAACATAAAGAAAACAAAAATCCCTCACATCTGGGCCAATAAGCAATATCATAAAAAACGGAAAAAACATTGAAGTTGTCAAGGATTTCATTTTACTTGGATCCATAATCAATACCCATGGAAGCAGCGGTTAAGAAATCAAAAGACGCATTGCATTGGGCAAATCTGCTGCAAAAGACCTCTTTAAAGTGTTGAAAAGCAAAGATGTCACCTTGAAGGCTAAGGTGTGCCTGACCCAAGCCATGGTGTTTTCAGTCATCTCCTAAACGTGTAAAAGCTGGACAATGAATAAGGAGGACTGAAGAAGAATTGAATTGTGGTGTTGGCGAAGAATATTGACTATACCATGGACTGACAAAAGAACGAACGAAGATGTACAACCAGAATGCTTCTTAGAAGCAAGGATGGCGGGACTGCGTCTCCCGTACTTTGGACATTTTTTCAGGAGGCATGAGTCCCTGGAAGAGGACATCATGCTTGGTAAAGTAGACGGTCTGCAAAAAAGAGTAAGATTCTCAAAAAGATGGATTAACACAATGGCTGCAACAATGCCCTTAAGCATAACAACGATTGTGAGAATGGCGCAGGACCGGGCAGTGTTTCGTTCTGTTGTACATAGGGCCACTATGAATCAGTCTGACTTGATGGCACCTAACAACAACAACAAACAGCCTCAGCAGCTACCTTTTTTTTTTGGTGAATATATCTATCACACAACTTTTATCATTTCAACTTTTTACAGGTGTACAACTTATTGATAGCAATTACAATAATCAGCTGTGCAAACCTACCCTTAATCAGTGGGATATTTCTATCACCATTAACCCCCGTAACCTCCTCCCTCCCAACCCTGGTAACCACTAATAAACTTTAGTTTCTATCTATTTGCCTTTTCTTGTCTTTTTATATAAGTGAGGTCATACATATTTGTCCTCTAACTGACTTATTTCACTCAGTATGTCTTCAAGCTCCATCCATATTGTATCATGTATCAAGACTTCATTTCTTCTACTGGCTGAGTAGTACTCCATTGAATGTATGTACCACATTTTATTTATCCATTCATCTGTTGATGGACATTTAGGCTGTTTCTACATTTTGCATATTGTTAATAGTGCTGTAGTGAATATTGGTGTACAAGTCTCTGAATCTCTGCTTTCAAGTCTTTTAGATATACATCTAAGAGCAGAATTGCTGGGTCATATGGTAGTTCTATATTTAGTTTTTTGAAGAAATGCCACACTATTTTCCACAATGGCTGTACCATTTTGCATTCCCACCAGCAGTGGATAAGAGTTTTGATTTTACCACATCCTCACCAACATTTATTATTTTCTGTTTTTTAATTTTAGCCATCCTAGTGGGAGTGAAATGGTATCTCATTGTGGTTTTGCTTTGCTGATGGTTAATGATGTTGAGCATCTTTTCATGTGTTTGGTTGTCATTTGAATGTACTGTTTTGTGAAATGTCTATTCAAGTCCTTTGCCCATTTTATGATTCAGTTATTTGTGTTGTTAATTGTTGAAGTTTTATATATATTTTTGTTATTAGATTGTTATCGGGTATATGGTTTCCAAAGATACTCTCCTAGTCAGTAACTTATCTTTTCACTTTTTTGGTAGTGTTTTGATGAACAAAAGTTTTAAATTTTTATGAGGTCCCATTTATTTATTCTGTCTTTTGCTGTTTGTGCTTTTGTTATTATATTAGATAACCCATTGTTAAAAGCTAGTCCTTACAGTATTGCCCCTGCATTTCTTCTAAGAATTTTATGGTTTTAGTTTGCACTTTTAGGTCCTTAATCCAGTCAGAATTTGTTTTTGTCTATGGTGTGAGGCATGGATCCTATTTCATTTTTCTGCATGTGGAAATCTAGTTTTCTCAACACCATTTATTGAAGAGACTCTTCTTTCCCCATTGAATGGACTGAGCACCCTTGTCAAAAATCAGTTGACCATAGATGTATGGGTTTATTTCTGGACTCTCAGTTCTATTCTATTGGTCTATGTGTCTATTGTTATACCAGTACCAGGCTGTTTTGATTACTTTAGCTGTATAATATGTTTTAAAATCAGGAGCTATCCTCTTACTTTGTTGCTCTCTTTCAACATTGCTTTAGCTGTTCAAGGGCCCTTGCCATTCCACATAAAATTGAGGATTGGTTTGCCCATTTCTGTAAAGAAGGCTGTTGGAATTTTGATCGGGATTGCATTGAATCTATAGATCACTTTGGGTAGTATTGACATCTTAACAATATTAAGTCTTCCAATCCAAGAATATGGGACATATTTTCATTTATTTAAGACTTCTTTAATCTCTTTCAGCCGTGTTTTATAATTGTCATTGTATAAGTCCTCACATCTCTGGTTAGATTTATTCGTAGATATTTTATTCTCTTAGATGCTATTATAAATGGAATTGTTTCCCTAATTTCCCTTTCAGATTTCTCATTGCTGGTGTATAGAAACGCAACTGATTTTTGTTTGTTGACCTTGCACCCTGCAGCTTTACTAAATTCCTCTATTAACTCTAGAAGTTTTCTTGTGGACTCTTTGGGATTTTCTGTATATAGGATCAATATCATCTGCAACTAGAGATAGTTTTACTTCTTCTTTTCCAATCCCTTTATTTCTTTTTCTTGTCTTATTGCTCTGGCTAGGACTTCTAATACAATATTGAAAAGAAGTGGTGAGAGCAGGCACCCTTGTCTTGTTCCCAATTTCAAGGTGAAAGTTCTCAGTTTTTCTCCATTAAGTATAGTGTTGGCTTTTCGTGTATGCCCTGAATCATATCAGGAATTTCCCTTCTATTCCAGCTTCTTTAGGGTTTTCATCAAGAAAGGGTGTTGATTTTATCAAATGGTTTTTCTGCGTCCATAGAGATGATCATATGGTTCTTTTTGTTTGTTCTATTGATATGGTGTATTATGTTGATTTTCTAATGTTGAATCATCCCTACCTTCCTGGAATAAATCCCACTTGGTCATGGTGCATGACTCTTTTAATATGTTTTTGGATTTCGTTTGCAAGTGTTTTGTTGAGGGTTTTTGCATCTATATTCATAAGAGATATTGGCCTGTAGTTTTCTTTTCTTGTGGTGTCTTTGTCTGGTTTTGGTATCAGGGTTATGTTTGCTTTGTAGAATGAATTAGGGAGTATTCCTTTCTTCTCTGTCTTTCGGAATAGTTTAAACAGTATTGGTGTCAATTCTTCTGTAAATGTTTGGTAGAATTCCCCGGTGAAGCCATCTGGTCCAGGACTTTTTTTGGGGGGGAAGTTTTTGATCACTGATTTGATCTCTTCACTTCTTATGGGTCTGTTGAGATTTTCTATTTCCTCTTAAGTCAGTTTGTTAGGTTGTGTGCTTCTAAGAATTTGTCCATTTCATCCAGGCTATTCAGTTTATTGCCATATAGTAGTTTATAATATTCTGTCATAATTCTCTTTATTTCTATTGAGTCAGTTGTAATGTCCTCTCTTTCATTTTTTAATTTTGGTTATTTGCATCTTTTTCTTCTTTTCTTTGTCAATCTAGCTAAAAGTTAGTCAATTTTATTTTTCGTTTCGAAGAACCAACTTCTGGTTTTGATGATTCTCTGTTTTTCTGTTTTCAATTTTATTTATTTCTGCTCTGTCCTTTGTTATTTCCTTTCTTCCCATTAGTTCTTGAACTCCCTCTAATCAGGCTTTCATCCCCATCACCCAACAGAGACAGTTTATTAAAGACACCAATGACCTTCACATCGCCAAATCCAATGGCCCATTCTCAGTTTGCATCACGCACAATCAGCAGCCTTTGACAGAGTTGATTTCTCCCCCTCTTTGAAATACTTTCTTCACTTGGCTCCTAGGGCGTCGCTCTTTTCTGGTTCTCATACTGCTGTGGTTGTTCTTCCTCAGTATTCTTTGTTGGTCCTTTTGTGTCTCCTGACCTTAAACATTGGATTCATCCAAGGATTTCCTGTTCTCAAAGGCAATCTCATCCCAGTCATGTGGCTATAAATACATGTGGCTATAAATGCCAAATGCTAGCAATTCCTAAATTTATATCTCTAGCCTGGACCTCTTCTTTGAACTTCAAATTCATATATCCAACTTCCTATACTACAGTTCCACTTGGATGTCTAATTGACTGGATGTCTAATAGACATCTCAAACTTAATATATTCAAAAACAAACTCCTGATTTACTAGGTGCCTCAAATTTTCCTCTTGAAATTTTACCCATCTCAGAAAATGCCTATTCCATTCCTTCAGTTACTTGGTGTTATGGATTAAATTGTGCTCCTCAAAAAGATATGGTGAAATCCTAACCTCTGTACCTGTGAATGTGACCTTGCTTGGAATTGAGTTTTTCTTTTGTTATCAGTTAAGTTAAATGAGGTCATACCAGAGTATGGCGAGTCCTGATCCTAATTCCTTCTGAGTGGTGTCTTATAAAAGAAAAGGACAGACATGGAAATAGAGTCTCACAGAAATGGGGAAGATGCCATGTAAGATACATCTACAAGCCAAAGAATGTCAAGAAATGTACCAGACTACCAGAAAGGACCTTCCCCGAGAGCCTACAGATAGAGAGCATAGCTTTGCCAGTGCTCTGAACTCAGACTTCTAGCCTCTAGAACTGTGAGAAAATAAATGTTTGTTCTTTAAAACCATCCATTTTGTGATATTTTGTTATGATAGCCATAGGAAACTAAGACACTTGGTTCGAAAAATTTGGTGTCATCCTTATCTCTTCCATTTATCCCACATCCAATTCATCAGCAAATACCATCAGTTCTACCTTCAAAATATATCCAGAATTAAACCACTTCTCAACATCTCCAACACTACTACTTTGGCTCAAGTCTCCATCATCTTTTCCATGGACCACTGCAACAGACTCCTAGTTGGTCATTCTGCTTCCATACATAATAATACATTTTTATATATGGTGTAAGACAAGGTTCCAATGTCATTTGTTTGCATATGGATATCTAGTTTTCCTTGCACCGTTTATTGAAGAGACTCTTCTTTCCCTGTTGAATGGTCCTGGCACACTTGTCAATTGACCACAGATGTGAAGGTTTACTTCTGGGCTCTCAATTCTATTCCATTGGTGTATATGTCTATCCTTATCAAGGGCCACACTGTTTTGATTACTATAGTTTTGTAGTAAGTTTTGAAGCTATAAAGTGTGAATTCTACAACTTTGTTCTTTTTCAAGATTGTTTTGCTATTTAGGGTCCCTTGACATTCCATAAGTTTTAGGATAGGTTCATCCATTTCTACAAAATGTGCCATTGGGATTTTGATAGGAATTGCATTGAATCTGTATATCACTTTGTGTGGTCTTTTCATCTTAATAATATTAAGTCTTTCAATCCATGAACATAGCATGTATTTCCATTTATTTAGTCCTTTAATTTCTTTTTGCAATATCTTGCAGTTTTCAGTGTACATATCTTGTGCCTCCTTAGGTAAATTTATTCCTAAGTATTATATTCTTTTTGATGCTGTTATAAATGGAATTGTTTCCATACTTTCCTTTTCAAATTATTCATTGCTGATTTTTGTGTGTTGACCCTGTATCCTGCCACTTTGCTGAATTCATTTATTAGCTCTAGTAGCTTTATTGTGAATTATTTGGAATTTTCTATATATAGAATTGTGTCATCTGTGAATATAGTGGTATTTCTTCCTTTACAATTTAAATGCCTTTTATTTCTGCTTCTTGCCTAATTGTTCTAGCTAGAAATTCCAGTTCTTTGTTGAATAGAAGTGGTGAGAGTAGGTACCGTTGTCTTGTTGCTGATTTTAGAGGAAAAGTTTTCAGTCATTCATCATTTAGCATGATGTTCACTGTGGGTTTTTCATAGATGGCCTTTTTCATGTTTAGGAGGTTCTCTTCTATTCCTAATTTATTGGGTGTTATTTTTTTTTTTAAATCATGAAATGGTGTTGGATTTTGTCAAATGCTCTTTATACATAATTGAGATGATCATATTATTCCCCTCATTCTATTAATATTGTGTATTACATTTATTGATTGATTTTCATATGTTGAACAACTCTTCCAGTCTTAGGGTAAAACCCACTTGGTCTTGGTGTATAATCCTTTTAATATGGTGTTGGATTTGGTTTGATAGTATTTTGTTGAAGATTTTTAAATCGGTATTCATAATGAATATTTGTATTTTTCTTTTCTTCTAGGGTCTTTGTCTAGTTTTTGGTATCAGGGTAATGCCATCCTTATAGAATGAGTTAGGAAGTGTTCCCTCCTCTTAAATTTTTTGTAAGCATTTGAGGAGAATTGGTATTAATTCTTTAAATGTTTGGTATGATATATAAAGAACTTCTTTAAATGTAAAGCCATTTGGTCCTGGGTTTCTCTTTGTTGGGAGGTTTTTGATTATTGGTTCAATCTCCTTACTTGTAGGTCTATTCAGATTTTTCTATTCCTTTTTGAGTCTGTTTTGGTAGTTTGTGTGCTCCTAGGAACTTTTCTGTTTCATCTGTGTTATCGACATTGTTGGCATACAGTTGTTCATAGTATTCTTTTATAATCAATTTTACCAGTAGTAATGTCCCCACTTTAATTTCTTTTTTTAACTTTATTTTTACTGTACTTTAGACGAAGGTTTACAGAACAAATAGTTTCTCATTGAACAGTTAGTATACATATTGCCCTACAACAATGGTAAACAACCCCAAGACATGTCAACACGGTCCCTTCTCAACTTTGGGTTCCCTATTACCAGCTTTCCTGTCCCCTCATGCCTACTAGTCCTCGTGCCTGGACTGTTGTGCCCCGTTAGTCTCATTTTGTATTATGGGGCTGTCTAATCTTTGGCTGAACAGTGAATCTCGGGAGTGACTTCATTACTGAGCTAAAAGGGTGCCTGGGGGCCATACTCTTGGGGTTTCTCCAGTCTCTGTCAGGCCAGTAAGTCTGGTCCTTATTTTATTTTATTTTTTTTAAATTGTACTTCAGGTGAAGGCTTACAGAACAAATAATTTCTCATTAAACAGTAGTACACATGTTGTTTTATGACATTGGTTAACAACCCCACAACATATTAACCCTCTAACTTCTCAACCTTTTTTTTTTTTTTTGGTTAAAATGCACATAGCCAAAGATACACTGTTTCAAAAATGTCTACATACACATTTCAGTGACATCGACTATGCTCTTCCAAATGTGCTGTTATTCTCACTTAAGATGAAAGCTTACAGAACAAAATAGTTTCTCATTTAACAGTTACTATGAATGTTGCCCTGTGACAATGGTTAACAATCTCACAACACATCAACAATATCCTTACTCAGCCTTGGGTTCCCTATCACCAGCTTCCTTGTCCCCTTCTGCTTCTGGCCCTTGTCACTGGACTCCTGTACCTTGTTAGTCTCATTTGGTTTTATGGGGCTGTCCACTCCCAGGCTGAACGGTGAACCTCGGAGGTAACTTCACCACTGAGCTAACAGGGTGTCTGGGGGCCATACTCTCGGGGTTTCTCCAGTCTCCTTTAGGCCAGTAAATCTGGTCTTTTTTTTTGTGTGAGTTAGAATTATGTTCTACATCCTTCTCAAGCTCTGTCCAGAAACCTCTGTTGTGATCCTGGTCAGAGCAGTCAGTGGTGGTAGCCGGGCACCATCCAGCTATACTGGACTCAGACTGGTGGAGGCCTTGGTAGCTGTGGACAATCAGTCCTTTGGACTAATCTTTTCCTTGTATTCTGTTCTCTTCATTCTCCATTGCTCCCGAAGGGATGAGACCAGTGGAGTATCTTAGATGGCCGCTGACAGGCTTTTAAGACCCCAGACACTACTCACCAAGGTAGAATGTAGAGCATTGTCTTTATAAGCTGTGTCATGTCAATTGAGCTAGATGTTCCGTGAGACCATGGTCCCCAGAGCCCTCCGCCCAGCAATTCGGTCCCTCAGGGAGTTTGGATGTGTCTATGGGGATTCCATGACCTTTCCTTGTACAAGTTGTGCTAGTTTCCCCTGTATTGTGTACTGTCTCACCCTTCACCTAAGATACCACTTATCTATTGCCTATTTAATATTCCCCCCCCCACCAGTCTCATCCCTGGTAACCAACAAAGATTGTCACATTTTGTGTGTGAACTTTTTCACGGGTTTTTACAATAGAGATCTCATATAATATTTGTCCTTTTGTGATTGACTTATTTCACTCAGCATAATGTCCTCTAGTTTCATCCATGTTATGAGATGCTTCACAGATTCTTCATTGTTCTTTCTCGTTGCATAGTACTCCACTGTGTGTATGTACCATAGTTTGTTTATCCATTCATCTGTTGATGGACATCTAGGTTGTTTCCATCGTTTTGCTATTGTGAACAATGCTGCCATGAACATAGGTATGCATATGTCTATTCGAGTGACGACTCTTATTTCTCTAGGAATATATTCCTAGGAGTGGGATTGCTGGATCGAATGGTATGTCTATTTCTAGCTTTCTGAGGAAGGGCTATATCATTTTCCAAAATGGTTGTATCATTTTGCATTCCCACCAGCAGTGCATAAGAGTTCCGATCTCCCCACAGCCCCTCCAACATTTGTTATTTCCAGTGTTTTTGATTCGTGCCAGTAATGCCGGGGTGAGATGGTATCTCATTGTGGTTTTAATTTGCATTTCTCTAATGGCTAGTGATCACGAGCATTTCCTCATGTGTCTGTTGGCCATTTGAATGTCTTCTTTGGTGAAGTGTCTGTTCATTTCCTTTGCCCATTTTTTAATAGGATTATTTGTCTTTTTGTTGTAGAGGTGTTGGATTTTCTTGTAGATTATGGAGATTAGAACTTTCTCTGACTTGTACTACCCAAAATTTTTTTTCCAGTCTGTAGGTTCTCTTTTTACTCTTTTGGTGAAGTCTTTTGAAGAGCATAGTTGTTTGAGTTTTAGAAGATCCCAGTTACCTAGCTTATCTTTTGGGGTTTGCATTGATAGTTACGGTTTGTATCCTGTTAATGCTGTGTATTAAAGCCTGTAGTGTTGGTCCTATTTTTTCTTCTATGAACTTTATAGTTTTAGCTTTATATTCAGGTCTTTGGTCCATTTTGAAGTAGTTTTTGTATACGGTGTGAGGTATGGGTCCTGTTTCATTTTTTTGGAGATGGATATCCAGTTTTGCCAGCACCATCTGTTAAAAAGACTGTCTTTTCCCCATTTGATGGACTTTGGGCCCTTGTCAAAGATCAGGTGACTGTAGGTGTATGGATTTACATCTGGGTTCTAAATTATGTTCCATTGGTCAATGTCTTTGTCGTTGTACTGGTACCAGGCTGTTCTGACTACTGTAGCTGTATAGTAGGTTCTGAGTTCAGGTAGTGTGAGTCCTCCAACTTTATTCTTCTTCTTCAGTAGAGCTTTACTTATTTGGGGCTTCTTCCCTTTCCATATAAAGTTAATGATTAGGTTTTCCATCTCTTTGAAGAATGTTATTGGTATTTGGATAGGGATTGCATTGTATTTGTAAATTCCTTTGGGTAGAATTGTCATTTTCACAATGTTGAGTCTGCCTATCCATGAGTGTGGTATGTTTTTCCATTTATGTAGATCCCTTTGGGTTTCATGCAGTAGTGTTTTATAGTTTTCTTTGTATAGGTCTTTTATATCCCTGGTCAGATTTATTCCTAAGTGTTTTATCTTTTTAGGGGCTATTGAAAATGGTATTGTTTTCCTGATTTCCTTTTAATCGTTCTCCTTACTGGTGTATAGGAATCCAACTGATTTTTGAATGTTTATCTTGTATCCTGCTACTCTGCTGAATCTTTCTGTTAGTTCCAGTAGTTTTCTCATGGAGTCTTTAGGGTTTTCTATGTATAGTATCATATCATCTGCAAACAGGGACACTTGAACTTCTTCATTACAATTTGGATGCCCTTTATTTCTTTTTCTTGCCTTATTGCTCTAGCTAGAACTTCCAGCACAATGTTAAATAGAGAGGTGATAAAGGGCATCCTTGTCTTGTTCCTGTTTTCAAGGGGAATGTTTTCAGCCTCTCTCCATTAAGAATGATGTTGGCTGTTGGTTTTGCATAGATGCCATTTATTATGTTGAGAAATTTCCCTTCTATACCTATTTTATTGAGAGTTTTTATCAGGAATGGGTGTTGGAGTTTGTCAAATGCCTTTTCTGTGTCAATTGAGATGATCATGTGATTCTTTTCTTTCCTTTTATTTATGTGGTGGATTATGGTGATTGATTTTCTAATGTTGAACCATCCTTGCATACCTGGTATGAATCCTACTTGGTCGTGTTGTATTATTTTTTTGATATGATGCTGAATTCTATTGGCTAGAATTTTGTTTAGAATTTTTGCATCTATATTCATGAGAGATATTGGTCTGTAATTTTCTTTTTTTGTGATGTCTTTGCCTGGTTTTGGTATCAGCGTTATGCTGGCTTCATAGAATGAATTGGGAAGTGTTGCTGCTTCTTGTATGCTCTGAAATAGCTTGAGTAGTACTGGTACAAGCTCTTCTGTGAATGTTTTGTAGTATTTTCCAGTGAAGCCATCTGGGCCAGGGCTTTTTTTGGTTGGGAGTTTTTTTTATTACCTTTTCAATCTCTTCTCTTGTTATGGGTCTGTTCAGATTTTCAACATCACTTTGTTGTAGTTTGGGTAGGTAGTGTGTTTCTAGAAATTTATCCATTTCCTCTAGGTTTTCAAATTTGTTGGAATATCGTTTTTCATAATATTCTGTTATAATACTTTTTATTTCCGTTGGGTCTGTTGTCATGTCCCCCATTTCATTTCTTATTTGGGTTATTTGTGTCCTCTCCTTTTTTCTTTTGTCAGTCTGGCCAGTGGTTTGTCGATTTTGTTGATTCTTTCAAAGAACCAACTTTTGGTTTTGTTGATTCTTTCTATTGTTTTTCTGTTCTTTATTTCATTTATTTCTGCTCTGATCTTTACTATTTCCTTTCTTTCCGTGGTTGTGGGCTTCTTTTGCTGTTCTCTTTCTATTTGTTTGAGTTCTGTAGTTAGTGTTTTGATTTTGTCCCTTTCTTCTTTTTTGATATGTGCATCTATTGCTATAAATTGTCCTCTGAGGACTGCCTTTGCTGTGTCCCAAAGGTTTTGGTATGATGTGTTTTCATTCTCATTTGATTCTAGGAATTTTTGGATTCCATCTCTGATTTCTTCTATTACCCACTGATGTGTAAGCAGGGTATTATTCAGTTTCCATGTAATTGATGTTTTTTCCTTGCTCTTTCTATTGTTAATTTCTACCTTGATGGCATTGTGGTCAGAGAAGATACTTTGAATTAGCTCAACATTTTGGATCTTGTTGAGGATTGCTCTTTGGCCTAAGATGTGGTCTATTCTGGAGAACGTTCCATGTGCACTGGAGAAGAATGTGTACTTTGCAGCAGTTGGATGGAGTGTTCTATATATGTCTATGAGGTCAAGTTGGCTGATTGTGCCGTTTAGGTCTTCTGTATCTTTGCTGAGTTTCTTCTTAGTTGTTCTGTCCTTTACTGAGAGTGGTGTGTTGAAGTCTCCTACTATTATTGTGGAACTGCCAATTCCTCTTTTCAGTGCTGTTAGAGTTTGTTTTATGTATTCTGGAGCCCTGTCATTGGGTGCGTAGATGTGTATTATGATTATGTCTTCATGATGGATAGTCCCCATAATCATCATATAGTGTCCTTCTTTGTCTTTTATGGTAGATTTCATTTTAAAGTCTATTTTATCTAAGATTACAATTGCCACTTCTGCTCTTTATGGTAGTTGTTAGCTTGATATATTATTTTCCAACCTTTGACTTTTAATAAATTCACATCTTTGTTTCTAAGGTGTGTCTCTTGTAAACAGCATATTGATGGATCCTGTTTTTTTTTTTTATCTATTCTGTCACTCTCCGTCTCTTTACGGGTGCATTGAGTCCATTTACATTCAGTGTAATTATTGATAGATGTGAGTTTGTTGCTGTCATTTTGTAGTGCTTTTTTTGTCGTTCTGAAGTTTTCTTTGTTCTTCTTACTCTCTTGTGCTGAGTTACTTTTGTTTGTGGAATTTTTTTCATTTCTTTTGTTTTTGTAGGTTTTGTTTTTGCTGAGACTTTATGTTTTTCTTTCTTTTTTTTATGAGTATGTTTGTTAACTTTCTTTGTGGTTACCATGAATTTTACCCTTATCTTTCTAAGTTTGAAGCAGTCTACCATTACTTGCTATCGCCTTGCCTTCCTCTCCATTAGAAGGTTCTATACCTATGCCGTTTATTCCCTCTTTTATTGTTCTGATGTTGTTGTCATTTACTGATTAACTGCTCTGATTCCCTGTTGTATTTCTTTTGGTTTTGGATAGTCCTCGAGAGGTCATTTCCTAGATTGGTATCTGGCTGGTACGATCCTGTGTCCTAGATTTTGCCTGTGAGCTGAAGCTGTTTGTCCTCAGAAAGAAGAACTCCCTTTAAAAAAATTCTTGTAAGTTTGGTTTGACTTTTACATATTCCCTTAATTTCTGTTTATCTGGAAATGACCTAATTTCACCATCAAATTTGAACGAGAGTTTTGCAGGATATGTTATTCTTGGCTAGCAACCTTTTTCTTTCAAGATTTTATAGATGTCATCCCATTGCCTTCTTGCCTGCATGGTTTCTTCCGAGTAATCTGACCTTAGTCTTATTGTTTCTCCTCTGTATGTGACTTCTTGTTTTTCACGAGCTGCTCTCAGGATTCTTTGTTTGTCTTTGGTTTTGGTGAGTGTGATTATGATATGCCTTGGTGATTTTCTTTTGGGGTCTCTCCTATCTGGGGTTCGTTGAACTTCTTGGATGGCCAGCTTTACATCTTTCATGATATTGGGTAAGTTTTCTGTCAGCAATTCTTCAATGATCCTCTCTGCGTTTTCTGTTTTCGCCCCCTGTTCTGGAATTCCAATCACTCAAAAATTTTTGCCTTTGATTCTATCCCACATAACTCTCAGGGTCTCTTCATTTTTCTTTGTTCTTTTTTTCTGAGTTTTCCCCAAACAGAGTTGTATCTAAGTGTTTGTCTTCAACTCCACTGATCCTGTCTTCCACCGTTTCAGTCTGCTTCTCACCCCTTCTATGACACTGTCCATTTCTGAAATCTTGTAGTTTATCTTTTGGATTTCTAATTGTTGTCTTCTATAATTTCTAGTTGTGAATTTATTTTGGCATTTTGTTCCTGCATTATTTTCCTGAATTCTTCCAATTTTTTGTCCATATTTTCCATGAATTTGTCTATTTTTTCCTCATGTTTGTCAGCTTTTTGCCTCAGCTCTTGGAGAACTTTTAGTATTAGAGATTTGAATTCCCTATCAGGTAGTTCTAGTGCATTTTCTTCCAATGGAGAGTCATCTGGTGTTTTATTTTGGACGCCTACTGGAACCATCCTGTCCTGTTTTTGTAAATGTTTTGATATTGTTTGCTGTCTTCGGGGCATTCAGTAGTTTTTTTTCTCGTTTATTGATTGTAGATTTATTTGTTTCGTTCCCTTTTTTTTTTTTTTTAAATTTGACTATGTCTGAGCAGTCGGACTGTGTGTTCTTTTTTGTTTGCTTGTCTGTGGGCACAATACTTTTCGCTTCCTTCTCCAATCGGCAGGGTCAGTCACTCAGATATGGTATGGCAGGGCAGGTCTACCTGAAGAGGGTTCCTGGTATGGGTTGTTTGTGGCACTTACTAAAGTTACCAGAGCGGGTTGGTAATCAGTGCAGGGCAGGTTCCAGTAGGCTGTGCCTGTGCTGCTTGGTGGTGTGATGTCAAGCACACGGTGCAGGTAGGCAGGATGCAGCGGGGAGATGGTTATGTGTGGAGCTAAGATGGATATGGGAGAGAAGAGAGAGGAATAGGAGCCAAAAACATACAAACAAAGAAAAAAGAATGCTAGGAGAGCTTGCTGTTGGAGTGGAGAGATGAGAGACTATGAAATGGAGTAAAACAGAAAGGGGATGTGTAAGAAAAGAAAAGCATGAATAAATAAAAATCGGAATGGTTAAAGAACCGCAAAGTTCCCAGGGATCCCACCGGTGCAGCTATGAGGTCTTGGGAAGTTGCTTTCAGGTGTTGCAGTACAGCCTGGCTAGAAGGCGTAGAGGTATACAAAGTAAGGTATTCCGGGAACAGAAAGAGAAGGAAGATATAGAGAGACAAGAAAGAGAGCAATGAAGAAAGACAAAAAGAGAAAAAGTGGGAAAAGAAAACAAATTAAAAAAAAAAATAAGAAAGGCCCTCAAAAAAACAGGAAAAAAAAATAACCCAACAAGAAAAGAAATGGTCTCAGGGATCCTTCTGCACGTCTGTGCAAGCTGAGGGGGATATCTCCTTGCCACGCAGCACCACCTGGGCAGAATGTGCTCCCAACTCAAGAAAAAGGAAAAAAAAAAAAAACAATTCAAAACAAACAAATGAACAAAAGCCCCGGGATCCCATCATCGCAGCAGCCCAGACCGGGAAGCAGCTCCACACTCGAACGGAGCTCCACAACCCCTCAGAAAGAGGCAAAGATGGCGCATTGAGCCAGCTATTTGAGTGAAAGGAGGGGGAGGTGGTGAGAGGTAAGGAAGAAATCTAAAGAAGCAGAAAAAAAAAGCAACTCTAGCAGCCAACAAATGACAATCAGAGAGCCAGCTGGTGCAGGCTGGTGTTTCTCGGACAAGAGACTATGTCCGTGGGAAGCAGAGGGGTCCAAGTGTGGGTGAAGAAGAGTAGGGAGTGGGAAAGCGTATATCACAAATTACCAGAGCTCTGCAGCCCCTCAGGAAGAAGCAAAGATGGTGCACGGAGCCAGGTATTTGAGCAAAAGGAGGGGGAGGTGGTGAGAGGTAAGGAAGAAATCAAAAGAAGCGGAGAAAAGAAACACCAGCAGCCAATAAATGTCACTCAGAGAGCCAGCCTATTCAGGTGTGTGGAATCCAAGCAGCCGGTGTTTTCCGGGCAAGAGATTGTGGCCGCGGGAAGCAGAGGAGGCCGAGTCAGGGTGAAGAAGGGTGAGGGGTGGGAAAGCGTATATCACAAATTACCAGTTGTTTTGTCTCCCGCTGGATGCTCCGTGAGGCTGCTTTCTCCTACCCCCTGTTTGCTGGTCTCCGATGGGAGTTAAGATGGCAGATCCGCGCTGCGTTAGCCGGTGGGGAACCTCTGTATGAATCTCTCCTCGCTCTCCATTCTCTGTCAGTTTTCTCACTCCATTTGGTGGTTGGCTGAGTTCTTTATCTCTTCATTTTATGTTTTAGGGTTTCAGGATTATTGTATTCTCTGTTCGGCTTAGTTTTTTGGATCTTTGCTGTGGAGGGACGGTGTGGTGCTTCCGCCTAGAGAGCCATTTTTCTGGTCTTTTTTTGAGAGTTAGAATTTTGTTCTACATTTTTTGCCATCTCTGTCTGGGACCCTCTGCTGTGATCCCTGTCAGAGCAGTCAGTGGTGGTAGCTGGGTAATATCTAGTTGTACTGGACTCAGTCTGGTGGAGGCCATGGTAGTTGTGGTTCATTAGTCCTTTGGATTAATCTTTCCCTTGTATCTTGTTCTCTTCACTCTCCCTTGCTTCTGAAGGGGCGAGACCAGTGGAGTATCTTAGATGGCTGCTGAAACCCACTTCAATTTCTGGTTTAGTAATTTGAGTCTTCTCTCTGGTTTTTTTTTTTTTTTTAGTAAATCTTCCTAAAGTTGTCAATTTTGTTGCTCTTTTCATTGATTTTCTCTATTGTTTTTCTATTCTCCATTCTGTTATCTCTGCTCTAACCTATATTATTTCCTTCCTTCTGCTAACCTTGGGTTTACTTTGCTCTTCTTTTTCTTAACAATTATTCATTTGAAATCTTCTTTTTTAATGTAAATATTACAGCTGAGCACTGCTTTTGCTATATCGCATAAGTTTGGGTATGTTGTGTTTTCATTTCACTTCATTGGTCTCAAGGAATTTTATAATTTCCCTTGTGACTTCTCTGGCCTATCAGTTGTTTAAGAATATGTTGTTTAATTCCCAAATATTTGTGAGTTTTTTAGTTTTCTCTCTGTTATTGATTTTTAGTTTTATTCCATTGTGGCCACAGAGACACTTTGCATAATTTCAGTCTTTTTAAATTCATTAAGTGTTGTTTATGGCCTAACATATGTTCTATTCTATTTCTTTGTATGCTTTGATTTTTTTTTTTTTTTTGTTATTGTTGAAAACTGGAGATTCAAATATATGATAAGTCTGGAAATCAGATTCTCCCCACTTCCAGGGCATGTCACTAGGGGTGTGCAGGGGTCTGGACCACACACTGTCAAAGGAGGTGACACCAAAATGACTGTCTATAAAATTTTTGTGCAGTGTTTCAGCATAAATTTATTATTTTTTATAAAAATAACCATGTAGTTAGTTATAACAACAAAAGCATTTTTCGTAAGCCCAGCTTACGTCTACCAATATATGTATAAGACTGAAACTCTATGCTAATTTATTTTTGAAACTTCTAATAAGTTCTGGTCAAAGCTGTCATTATTACCCCATTACAATGACACTTCGAATCACATGGTTTCGTCCGCACATGCTATGAGCATGCCCTGCTGTTTTCATTGCTGCTGGTGTTTTTATAAAAACCCCAAAACCAAACCATTGCCATGGAGTCAATTCTGACTCTTAGTGATTCTATAGGACAGAGTAGAACTGCGCCACAGGGTTTCTAAGGAGTGTCTGGTAGATTCGAACTGCCGACCTTTTGGTTAGCAGCCAAACTCTTAACCACTATACCACCGGCGTTTCTATAGTCACTAATTTTGTCAAATTTTCTGGTGTTTTAGCTACAATATTGTGGTAATTAGTATTTATGAGCCTATATCAATAACTTTTTTGAGAATGAAGTAGTAATTAAAGGAAAAGAAGGGTGATGTACAGGAATTATGATTTACAAGTAACATTAGTACAAAAAGCATTACTAAGGATTTGTATGGCCTGGTATGGAAGGAGGTACATGAGGGGGTGACACCATGAGTTACTGCACTGGGTGGCACCAAACTTAGTGACACCACTGTCCCAGGGTCTGTTGTTCTTATTGTTGAGGGCTTAGCTTGTGTTCAGCAGAGTTTTGAATGACATTTCCTTGAACACCAGGATCTTAAAACAAAACAAAACAACAGCAAAAACCTAAAACACCTCTTCTGGTCTTTGCAAATTGGTTCTGTGCTGAAGCCCTCCTGTGACACTTAGCTAGCCTGTTTACAGCTCTGCCTCAGCCTTCACTTCCTGCCTGCACTGAGCCTGTAGATTGTCCAGTAGTGAAAGTTTAGGATCTTCCCACATCTTTTCTGAGCATGTGTCCTGTCATGGGCATACTTGTGGCTTTCTGAATTCCCCAGTATACATGAGCACGTTTGAGTGTCCTAATTTCCCAAAGAAACTCTCCCCAGCTTTTTCTCCCACGCTTTAGGTAGTCTACTCTATATATCAACCATAATATTTTGCCCCAGGCAGTTATGGGTTTTTAGATCACCTTACAATGTTGCTGAGCAATACCCACCACTTTTCCACCCTGAGTGGGTTCAACTGAGGTGACACAGAGATGAGAGCATTGTGTCAGTCCTTCGGGTATCCCCTAGACAGATTAGAACAAACACATTAATTTTCAAACAATGTCTGCTTTTGTCTTTCTGGAGCCAGGGACCAGGGTCCCACGCTGGGAAGGAGGGCTGGGGAGAGAATGGGACAAGGACAACTAAAAACACCACAAAGCTTTGCCACATTTGTAGTTGCTTTTTTCTCGATACAGCATTCACTTGGTTGCTGCAAACTTTTGATTGTTTTCCAGAATTTTGAAAAAGTTGGTTCTGATTGTTTCTGTTTTTTAATTCCTTTTAAATGTTTCTATGGAAGAATGGGAGTTTGGGAATTGCTTACTCTGCCATTTTACTTATGTCTCTCTCAAGTGTGAACTTTCTTTAAAAATAACTTATTTTGTTTTTGTTGTTGAGAATATACACAGCAGAACATACACCAGTTCAACAATTTCTACATGTACAGTTCAGTGACTTTGATTACATTGATTAGTTTTCTGAGTTGTTCCTCCCCCATTAACATAAACTCACTGCCCCCTAAGGTTCCTATGTAGTCTTTTGAGTTGCTGTTGTCACTTTGATCCCATATAGATAGTTCTTAAAAGAACATAATGCTCAAGGCAGGCATTCTTTACTAGTTAAGCTAAACTATTGTTTGGTTTTAAGAAGACTTCAGGGAATATTTTCGGTTTGAGGTTTAAAGATTATCTCAGTTTCAGGGATTTTGAGTGTGAATTTTCTGAGGGCAGGAATCATGCATTTTTGGCGTTTTATCATAGTGTCTGACACATAGTGGGCTCTGAATAAGTACTTGATAAATTAATACATGAATAAATGAATGAATGAAAAAGATAATAAGTCATCCTTTGACACTTACTATTTTATCAGTGGGTCAAAACCATTCTTTAAGTTGGTAAAGAGTTCCATGGACTTAACATTAAATGTGAATTTAATTTTAGTTTTTATTCTGGCTGTTATGATTATCTTGATTATTTTGTAATATACTATTAGGTCTTTACTTCCTATTTTCCTTTCCTCTGCTTTCATTCAACTGGCTCAGTGCCACCAATTCTCTTCTTGAAAATGAAATGAAGCCAAATAGTATAACCGATTTTGTAAAGCCTGCTTCGTTAATATATATTGTATCTTTTTTCAGTTTTTTTTTCATTGTTGCCCAAGGTTGTGACTATGATTATTTCTTCAAACTAGAAAACTGTCTCAAGGCAGACACACCCTCATCTGTAAACAATGCTTGTGTCACTTAAAGAGTGTGTACATCTTGGTAACCATTGGAATTAGAACAGTTCCTATCAACGCGCTCTGTGAGGCCATGTAGGATTAGGGAGGTGTTTGGGTGGGCTCTTTCATGTTCATATTTAAGCCAGCAGAGCCCAAGTGAGGCTATCTGAACGCTGGCTTCAGACGTGCTCGTGTAGAATGTAGTGATAGTTCTTGTTCCATCCTCTGGGAAACCAGAGACCGGAAATGCCACACAATGTCCTGTTAATAAAGGACAAAACCACTTGGCGGTAATTAAAATAATCTCTATGACTAAATACAGGTGTTAGCCAAGTTGTTCAGGCATATTGGCTTCTCCTGGAGAAAATGGTATCTGGATTTGGCTTTTATCATTTTTGCTGTATTAAATACAGCTTTCCATTTTTTTGTGTGAAATGCTCTAGGAGCATTGCCGCATACCCTAAGCGTAATTCCAAATGGTCACGATAGAGGCTGAGATTGCAGGACACTAACCATCTGGATATTTGCAAATCTTCAAGCTTTCAACTGTAATTTGAATGGATTTATTGGCATTCTTTGATACATTTGATGAACAACTATCAACAAAATCAAAACCAAACCTCAACAAAGAGCTCCCTAAATAATCCACACAGGTGCTATACAAACCCAGAGTCTCTTTATCAAGATGAGTTATTTGTACAGAAGAAAAAGTCACTCTGTTTCCATATCCTATATCTGAAATCCTCGTGATGCTCATTTGTGGCCTGTGTGTCTGGCTCCAGAGGTGCACAGCCCAGGTGGTCCCCAGGGCCTGAACTGTAGACCCCTTGATGATGGCTGCACAGCCCTTGGCTCATGGCCGACTAATGAAGTGGCCTGCACCTGAAAAAAGCTGGGCACAGCCGAGGGCTCTCATTGGCAGCACAAACCCAAACTGCAGTTGTGAGTTCTGCTGCATGAGACATCCATCAACCAAGAAAATGAAATCCATGGGGGCTAGGTGAACAACTATCCTGATTTGCCCAGGACTGGAGGGTTTCCTGGGATGTGAGATTTTCGGTGTAAAAATCAGGAGAGTCCTGGGTAGGTTAGGGCAATTGGTCTCTCGAGCGGGTTCTTAAGCCTTTTGGGATTGTAGCAAACATCATGTGGAACCAATCTGTGATAAGCTGAAATGCCTTTCTTGCACTATTTCTTCCACTTTGCTTACTTCTGTCTACAAAAAAACAAAAAACCTGTTGCCGTTGAGATGATTCTGACTCATAGTGACCATACAGGCCAGAATAGAACTGCATAATAGGGTTTCCAAGGGTCAACTGGTGGATTCAAACTGCCGACCTTTTGGTTAGCAGCCAAACTGTTGACCACTGTGCCACCAGGGGTCCCTTTAATTCTCTTTATAGAAGATGTATATTGCTTCTCTGGTTTTTAAAATCCTACTGGTCTTTAAGATGTCACTTCCTTTATGAAATCTCTCGATTCAATTGTCCAAACCAATCCAAATAGATTAGCTTTTCCCTCCTGCTATATAGTAATTAGGGAGTCCCTGGGTGGTGCAATCGGCTGCTAACTGAAAGGTTAGAGGTTTAAGTCCCATAATTTCTTCTCCGTACTTCTGAAATCCCAAATGCTCTGAAAATGGAAAGCTTGCACGTATCTTACACGGAAGCAAGAAGCTTCTTACAGTCTTCTTTTATCTCATCTAGTGTGGATATTTATACATTTTGCTGCCTAAGTACATTATCATCCTTCCTGACAGAAGGATCCTCAGACTCTGAGTGTTAGTTAATAAACTACACACGCACTGCATTACCTCCTTGGAATCTGAAAAACTCCTAAATGCATGTGGCCCCAAGGGTTTCAAGTAAAGGTCTCAAGTAAGTGGACCTGTACTTCTACAAGGGCACTGTTTTATCTTGCCTGCTTGTGTGTCTCTGAGCCTTGGTTTCCTCACCTGTAAAAGGGGGATAATAATGTCTGCCCCTGATAGATGAGCTGAAAAGTGTTGCAAACAAATAAAAGGCATCATTATGAGCTTCTCTCGTCTCACTTACCGTAGTATGCTTTGTATTTTAGTTGTTTTTGTGCCTCTGCAAAAAAGCTTGTTTTTCATAGCTGTTGAACAATAAACGTTGTGACACCTGAGTGTGGACATGCACTCTCAAGATTACAGATTCATGAGTAATTTTCTCATGTCATATCCTGCAAGTCAAACTTAATATCAAATTCATCTCTGATGAATTTCTAGCGAGGAGTCAGAAGGTGACATTAAACCATTGCCTCTGCCCTGTTGACCATATGCAGAGCCTGGGCCATAATATATGAAAGTCACTGCTCATGGGACATCAATGGGCATGGTTAAAGGGAGAATTTAGTAGGCCCTTCAGAGCACAGCCTAATACTATGCCGTGTATCTGGGGCTGGTGGGAAGATAACACAACAGAAGATGAGCCCATCTGGCATTCAGCGATCAGAAAGGAGGTGACTCATTCAGAGCAATGCATTATTCTCAGAATGAGAATTTGACTAGAACAGAATTAAACTCATGCAGCCAGTCTTTAATTCAAATACCATCCACAGCCAACATATCATGGGACATTGTCTGGTTCAACACAAATGCTGGAGAGAAAGAAATTTGGGGAAAAAAATCTGTGTATTTCCAAATATTCAGATATCTGATATCAAAGAGGCAGAATTCTTAATCCCAAGAAATCTAGGGCCACTGTGAGTCAAAATCGACTGGACAGCAGTGGGTTGGGTTGGGTTTTTTTGGATCACTCTTTGAAACCCAGTTTTCTCATATATGACTAGCAAATATCAGTAGTGTCTTTCTCAAATATAAAGGCATAGTATAGTAACTAGGGAGTCCCTGAGTGGTGTGATTGGCTGCTAACTGAAAGGTTGGAGATTAAAGTCCACCCAGAGGTGCCTTGGAAGAAAGGCCTGCTGATCTGTTGTTGTTGTTTATTGCTGTTGAGTCGATTCTGACTCATGGCAACCCCATGTGTGCAGAGTTGAACTGCTCCATAGGGTTTTTAAGACTGTGACCTTTTGGAAGCAGATCACCAGGCCTGTCTTCCTAGGTGCCTCTGGGTGGGTCTGAACTGCCAACCTTTTGGCAAGTAGTTGAGTGCTTAACGGTTTGCACAAACTAGGTACCTGCTTGCAAAAAATCAATCACTGAAAATCCTATGGAGCAGAGTTCTACTCTGACACACATGGGGTCTCCATGAGTTAGAAATGACTTGATGGCAACTGGTTTATAGTAATTAGAGTTGAAAGGGACTTTGGAATTTCTGAGCTAGTGCAGAAATTCCTTGTTTAGCGCCCTTCACAGATGGTCAAACACTTTGTACTTGAATGTGCTTGTGATGGGGGTCATTGCCTCCAAAGGCAGCCACACTTTTCAGCAATTCTATTTGTTGGAAGATGATTTCCTATATTGATCCAAAATCTTCCTTCTCTTAACTTCCACTCTGTGGTTTCAGGTTTGCCTTCTAGAATGCCTGAGGACCAAATATGGTTTTGTTCTCATGACAACAGCATGAGCTAGGAGTGTGTTTGAAAGAATGAAATACCTAACTATATTGACTAAACAAATAGGAGTTTATTTTCTCACAAACCAAAATATATGCAGGTAGACAGTACAGTTGGTGCATCTCTCAAGAATACAGGTGCTTTCCATCTTTCAGTGTTGGCATTCTTAATATGCTGGCTTTGGTGTTCATGTTTGTCACCTCTTAGTCATGACATGGCCGCTGTACCCCCAGGCAGGAAGAGAGAGAAAGAAGTAGGGAGTGAAGCATGCTAGTCAAGTCTGTTCTTTCTATAAGGTCAGCAAAAAAGCTTTCCTGAAAGCTTATTCTATCTGACTTGTGAACCAGCCAGAATTGGGTCACATGGTTACTGCTAGATCAATTTCTGACCATGGAGAATGAGATTACTGTGATTGGTTTAGATCTATCATAATTCTATGCCTGGGGCTTGGACAGGGCTTCTTCTTCTGGAGATCAAGGAGTCTCTGTGGCAATCAAAAAATCTGTTTGGTTAGTAGGGAAGAAGTGGGTAGGGTGGAGAGAATGCAGGGTTTGAGGCCATGGGCAGCAACTGCCACAATCACTCTTTAAATATTCAGATTGCTCTCAAATATTCTCTTAATTTTCTCTTTAAGGCTAAAATGCACTCATTTGTTCACCCAGTCTTATTTCTACTCATTTTTTTAAATTTTTGTGTATGGTGTTTGCCTGAAACTCAGCCCAGGCTTCTGGGTATGCCTGTTGCCAATGTGTGGTCGTCAAGGTCTGCATTTTCCACCCACACTGTTAGTTTTTTGCAGTAGCCACGTCATGTACTGGCCCTTACAGAGCTCATGGCCAATCCCTCAGTTTCACAGGAACTGCCTACAAATCACTCCTCCTATCAAGTATCTGTGCAATTGATTAAAACTAACTAAATGAGGCCTGCAATATGCTGATTTGAGGAATCAATGTATTTAAAATTCAGTGAGGATTTATTTTGGTTAACCTTAAATAGCTATTCACCAATGAAATATGTTTAGAGGACTAAGATATAGGAATTTTATGAAGAGCCTTTTTATATTTCTGTAAAACCCATAGGTGGCATTGATGTATTTATTACTGCATATGGATTTAAAAGAGAAACTGTCACCTCTTTATGTTTCTTTTTGTTATCCCTATCCCTAAACACATTTTCTTGGTATATTATTGTGTTCTACCACTAGGCCAAACCAAATCAATTTGATTTCTGCTGTAACAGAGTGAAAAGTAGAAAGTAAGGCACAATGGCTTTATATTCAATAACAAGTGTGTGATAGAGAACTTTGGACACATTATCAGAAGGGACCAATCCCTGGAGAAGGGCATCATAATTGGTGAAATAGAGGGTCAGTGGAAAAGAAGAAGACCCTCAACAAGATGGATTGACACAGTGGCTACAACAATGGGCTCAAGCATACTTTCTATTGTGAAGATGGCACAGGACTGGGCAACAGTTCATTCTATTACACATTAGGGTCGCTATGAGTTGGAGATGACTTGATGGCACCTAACAAGAATAACAATGGAGAACTAGTACTTTAGGAAATGCATTATTTTATGAAATATGGAAGTGTGATTTTAGAGTGCTTTTTGGTCTAAAGCATTTTTATCCAGTACAGGATTAGTATGTCTTGAAAAGTAGAAGCGTTAACAGTTATATTGTAATGATCACATACGGTTTTCTGACCCAGCATGTCCCCAACCATTCTCTAGGATTGTCATAAAATATTATCAACCTAAATGATTTCAATTGTCCTTAATTGTTCATAGATTAATAGATATAAAACTAGATAAATAGGAGACATGTAGAATTTATAGGAAGGGTGGGGTATATTATGAAAGTCTGTATTCGGACTAGGGTAACAAGTATCCAAACCATTATAAATCAGTTACATATTGAAATGTGGCTTTTATAAACATTGCAATTACTCACTACTATAATAAGTGTATGGGTTTTAAGGCCTGTCAAGAATATGTTCCGAATGTGAGGATTTCTTCACAATCTGTAAGAGATAACTCACATCGAATCTATAAGAAACCACTGAGGTGGTGACAAGAATATTTATTTCACAAAGCTTATAAATAGCTCTCGGAACAACCTGGAAAGAACACAGTTGGTTTCCAAACCCACATACAAAATTGAAAGAACGTTATGCTTGAAGATTTTTAAAAGTACACCATTGCCTATCATTATGGATTGAATTGTGTTGCCCAAAAATGTGTGTCAACTTGGCTAGGCCATGATTCCCAGTATTGTGTGATTGTCCACCATTTTGTCATCTGATGTGATTTTCCTATGTGTTGTAAATCCTCCCTCTGTAATGTTGATGAGGCGGGATTAGAGGCAGTTATGTTAAGGAGGCAGGACTCAATCTACAAGATTAGGTTGTATCTTGAGTCAATCTCTTTTGAGATGTAAAAGAGAGAAGCAAGCAGAGAAGAGAGGGACCTCATACTACCAAGAAACAAGAGCCGGGAAGGAGCGTGTCCTTTAGACCCGGAGTCCCTACGCTGAAAAACTCTTAGACCAGGGGAAGATTGATGACAAGGACCTTCCCCCAGAGTCGACAGAGAGAGAAAGCCTTCCCCTGGAGCTGGCATCCTGAATTCAGACTTCTAGCCTCCTAGACTGTGCGAGAATAAATTTCTGTTTGTTAAAGCCATCCACTTGTGGTACTTCTGTTATAGCAGCACTAGATAACTAAGACACCTACGGAATGTGAACATGATAGCATTCTGTATACAAATGCCCAAGTGTGAGTTATGCCAATGCATGGAAATGAATATATAAAATAACAAGTTTTTAAAAATTTAGAATCAAAACAGCATGTACACACTACTTCCAATCATGTAAAGTAGATGTGTAACTAAAATTAGTCAGAACTTGTTGAGATGTAATCAAGTGTTTAAGGTTTAGTAGATGCCTTCCACATTTTTCAAAACTGTTACTAGTTCACTCTTGACTATGGCTGAGTGAGAAAAGTTGCAAATCTTCTCCCCAAAAAGCAACTATCAGCATGGACAAATTGACGAAAACAACCGTTTAGCACTCTGAGAATTGACCGAAGGCATACAACAATCTGAGAGGCATCTGTGCTTGAAAAACTTCTGAACTTTGGGTAAGAACAGTGGAAATCTCTGGTGTTTTGGCCCGGGGATGCTCCTATTCCCTGCCCATCTTCCTCACCACCACCACCCCGGGCCCCAACCAAGCTCGATCCTCACACAGGTTCTGCCAGGGCAGGACAGACTACGAGGAATGGCACCTTGTCTACTGCAGTTGAAGGGAGCTCACTTGATTTGGATTTGGAGCCGTGGGCAATGCCCACAGTCAATGGCATTGTTGCTGGAAGTGACAGTCTCAGAGGCAGGTGAGTGAACAAGACAATGGCTCTACTGGTCTGAAGTTGCAGTGGGTTGGGGATAGCATATTCTTGGCTGAGGCTGCACAAATGCAGAGTAAGGTAGGAGAGGGCTCAAGCCAGCCACACACTCCTGACCTACACTGAGGCTATGCGCATACACAGGAGGTGCAAAAGGGTCCAGTGGAAGGTAATGGCTGGGGAAGACTTGAAAACGGTGTGAGCTTTGAATTTTCTCCCCTAGCCACACACAGCCTAGAAGACCATATGGGGCAGTTCTATTTAGTCACATGGGGTCACTATGAGTTGAAAATCAACTCGATGCATCTAACACAACCACCACCACCACACACAGATCCATTGACATAGGATGGAAAGCCTACTGGCTCAAGGTGATGAAGCAAAACTCTCAACCTCTCTCCCATCATTGGCTGACCATTAAGCTCTGCAGACACAGAGGTGACCCATAGCAAGCCAGACTTTCAAAAAATATATTATTATGTGAATTTGCAAACATAAAGAAAAGTGATAGTACTGTATAATGAACCCCTATGTCCCTGTCGCCTACCTTCAATAGCAAAATCTTGACAATTTTTTTTCATCTATCTCCCTCCAACCTTTTATTTTTGCTGAGGTAGTTTAAGGCATATCACAGAATCATATCATTTCATCATAATACTACATTATATATAATTATTTCTTTCTGCTAGTAGAACTAATGCATGCTTATTATAGAAAATTTGGAAAAGCATACAGGGGAAATTGAAGTTACCCACACTCCTACAATATAAATCACTGTTCATTTTTGACAATTTTCTGTCTAGACCTTTAAATTACACGTCTATATCTATATTCATAGGGGGCATTGGTGGTTCAGTGGTAGGTTTCTTTCTCACCTTTCACGCAGGAGACCTGGGTTCAATCCCCGGGTAATGTACTTCATGAACAGCCACCACCTATCTGTCAGTGGAGGCTTGCAGGTTGCCATGATGCTGAACAGATTCTCAGCAGAGCTTCTAGATAAGACAGACTAGCAAGAAAGGCCAGGTGATCTACTTCTGAAAATTAGCCAATGAAAACCCTGTGGATCACAAAGATCTGATCCTCAGCTGATCGTGGGGATGGCGCAGTACCTGACAGTGTTTCGTTCCATCGTGCGTGGGGTCGCCATGAGTTGAGAGTCGACTTTAGGACACCTAACAACATCAACAACATATATATATTCATATGCATCTATTTAAGGAGCTCTGGTGGGGCAGTTGTTAAGCGCTCACTGCTAACTGAAAGGTCGGTGGTTTGAAAGGGAGAAAAGACCTGGTGATGTGCTCCAGTAATGATTACAGCCTAGAACGTCTATGGGGCAGTTCTCCTCTGTCCTGTAGGATTGCTATGAGTTGGAATCAACTCAATGGCACACAACAATAACAACATGCATCTATTTAATATATCACTTCATAATATCTACCTGTGAATCAGTTAGAAGGCCTTCTGTTGTTGTAACAGAAAACCCAATTCAAAATAATAAAGGAGAACTTTCTGGCATATATAAATGAAAAGTTCATTGGCAGGGTGGGCTTCACACCTGACTTGATCAGATCTCCTGCTCAGTTTCTCTACCATTCTCTAGCTCTTTTGCATATTGATTAGCTCCATTCTCAGGTTGGCTTCCCTTATGGCTGCATGAACAGGGCTAGAGGCTTTCAGATTCATCTTCATAGGGAAAAAAGAGCACCACTTCTCATAGCTTTTGAAGGGGAGTCCAGAGCTCTGCTTTGATTGACTCACACCTGAACTAATCGCTAAAACAAGAGGCAGGGGATTACTCTGCTTCAACAACTAGCGTCCTTTGGACCTACGGTAAGAAGATGCCACCTAAACAACATGTCTCCTGCCCAATGGGGAAGGCATCGAGGGGAGGAATGGATGTTGGAGAGGCAGCCTCAGGGTGCATTATTCTATATTCCTACTTCATCTATCACCTATCTTCTATGTATCTTTCTTCTTTTCATTTCTTTCTTTTCCTTCCTTCCTCTCTGTCTTTTTAAATCTTGAAATTTTAGTTCAAACTCTCATTTCATTC
The DNA here is from genome assembly GCA_030035585.1 of Dugong dugon. Taxonomy (NCBI): domain Eukaryota; kingdom Metazoa; phylum Chordata; class Mammalia; order Sirenia; family Dugongidae; genus Dugong; species Dugong dugon. The sequence continues at coordinate 57,146,667 of CM057466.1, forward strand.
ATTTCATGTCCAGGATAAACATACCATGCCCTCACAAGATTCGCATGAATTCCTGGGGTCTGTGAGGAAAGCGGAAGGTGGCCATTTCTGTTTCTCACTTCCTGCCTCTGCTGGATCCTTGTTTTCCTCTGTGACGATTGGCTGTGCCCTTATCTCTGCTTAGGTACTGATCTCATTTGTGGAATTTACTCCTTCCTTGAATACGCCAAAAGAAAAAAATTTATGTAAAGTCTTTTTGTGTCTGGTAGACTCTATTGACGTTTTCAGGCTTATGGAGAGTGGGGTGGAGTTTACATTTTAGCAATACAATAACTTAAACAGAATATTAGATATCCTTCTAATACTGTGGTTCTCAATGGGGCACGGGGCGAGGGGGGGGGCAGATTTTGCCCCCAGGGGACATTTGGCAATGCCTGGAGATATTTTTGGTTGTCACAACTTGGGGGGAGGGGTGCTATTGGCATCAAGTGGGTGGAGCCCAGGAATGCTGTTAAACATCCTACCATGCACAGGAGAACCACCCAGGACAAAGAGTTATCCAGCCCAAAATGTCCATAGTGCCATTGTGAAGGCCTGCTTTAGGATATCTAAGAGCACTTGGGCCAAACTCAGTGGTGCTTACTCATCCCCTCTATTCCTCTCTGTTGTTCCCTCTCCATTGCTTTTCCTCATCCCAAATTTGTATATATTTCTAATATGAACACTTTAGCTATTCCTTTTTTTCTCATCCCTCAATAGATTATGCTTTCAGGCTCATACCTCCACTGTAAGAGGTTTAATAAGGTGTTTTTCTAAGCAAATGAAGTATTCTCTCTAAGAGGAATTTTACTGTCATTCATTAAAATAATAATCATTTCAACTTAGTACACACCCACACCCACAGAGTTTTACCTGAGATAATATAGTGGGTATTCTTTTGCCACTTGCTTTTTTTACTTAATAGAGTATCATGAATATTTTCCCATTGCTTACTCAACATGATTGTTGTTGCTATTAGTTGCCATCAGCTGATATCAACTCATGGCAACCCGACTTGTGCAGAGTAGAACTGCCCCATAGGGTTTTTAAGGCTGTGACCTTTTGGAGGCAAATCACTAGGCCATCTTTTGAGACACCTCTGGGTAGGGTCAAACCACCAACCTTCAGCTAGTAGTTGAGTGCTTAACCATTTGCACCACCCAGGGACCCCCTAGCCAATATGATACTGTTTGCCAAATATTTCTGGTTCTCCCTGGTTCAGGCACAGAGTAGGACTGCACTTCCTGACACGCTTGTCATAGGTGGGGTCAAGTGCCTAGTTTTGGTCAAGGAGTTGAGAGCAGAAGTGACATGTAACTTCCAGGCCAGAGCATTTAATAGCAGTTAAATTAATTAATTAAAGGTTTGAGACCCTTCAGAACTCTCTTTTCTTGTGGCAAGGTGACTAGCAAGGTTTAAGATGGATCTCCTCCACCAGCCTGGATACTTGAGAGACCATGATGAAAAGAGGCCCTTGTTGACACGTGTGCCTTGCTATATGTGGCATGAGAAAGGAATAGACTTTGGTTATTTTAAACCATCGGGGTATTAGAGTTGTTTGTTACTGCAGCATAATCTAGTCTATCCTGATAGATGCATCTGATATCCATCTGTTTTGTTAGATACTTCTGATATCCATCTGCTTTGTTTAGAGGCTTACTCCTCATCATCAGAGGAGGGTGACAATATCCAAGATCAAAGGTGTTCATCCTAATTTGTCTAAGCCAATCATTGCTACCCTATCCCTCTTTCCAGTGATTAGGTATAGGCATATGACTTCGTTTTGAGATGTAACAGGAGGTCTACTGCGGGCTCCTGGGAAAAGTTTCCCTTTGAGGCCTTTAGGCCTCTGGACACTGCTTTATTTGGATTTGGTGCCTGGGATTTTGTAGCTGTCTTAAAACCACAAAAGAGTACCACCTGAGGACAAATCTGACCACTGAGAATGGCAGAGCACAGTAATGGGGAGAACCTGGTCTTGGATGATGTTATTGAAGGTTGGAATCAACCAGTCCTAAAATTTTCCCTACCTCTGGACTTAATCATGTGTGAGATAACAAAAGTCTTCATTTTAAAGTCAGTTTTTTATGTTACTTGAAACTGAAAACATCTTAGATGGTATATCACTAAGTTGTTTCCTGAAATGTTCTTTTGATTGTCTGTGGATCATGTCTAGACTGTAATATATTTAATTAATCACCTATGACTTAACACTTAGGTATTTTTTTTTATTTTCAGCCCTATAATGTAGAGAGTCCCTTTCTGCAAATAATACCAGATAAAAGTTGCAAGCAGTTTTCTGCTTCCTGAGAAGAGGAGGTCTGATTCCCTTTGAAGCAGATATTCTTTCATTCATTCATCCACCTATTTATATTTACTGTATTTCTGTGTATTGAGAGTCTACTGTGCTGAATGCTTAGAACAGAATGATAATTTAAAACTGATAAGATTCCTGTCTTATCAGTTTTAAACACATGGGAGCTTTCGCTTCTTTGATTTGGCAAAAACCAATGAATGGTCCTTTAGTTACACAAATGTGAAACATTCCCACCCTCTGGTTCTTGGAGAAAAGATGACATTGCACACACATTAGACTGAGAGATTAAGTGTTTTTGATTAGTAATATAGACATTTATCTTAGGGTGAAGTGTTATGGCTCCAGACTTTGGAACTTCTTAGGGAACTCCACAATTTTCCATGTAAGAATTTCAATGACCTATTCCTTTAAAGATTTTTTTTCTTATCACATATGATCTAGGAAAAGTTGGGGGCTAGACTGATATGAGCAGTACCTCTTGCCTGAGTATATGGGTATAGAGAATACTGCAAAAATAAGAATTGATTCATGAGAGGACTGAGTTTTTTTTTTTTTTTTTTTTTTTTAAGATATCACCACAAAATAAGAAAGTGCTGGTACAATAGCAGCAATTGTGGTGGTAGGGGAATCACATAGCATGTAGAACCAGGTTATCGGGGATGGTTCATAGTTTGGCTTCTTGTTAGCTCTGTGATGTTGAACAAGTCACTACACCACGTCGAGTCCCAATATCCTCATTAACCAAATGCAGAGATTAAATGAGATTATGTACTTCACTGGGTTATTTTGAAAAATGGCATCATTATGTATGTAAAAGAGCATTATTAACTGGGAGACATAAATTTTAGCTTTGTTTTTTTTAGATCAATCAAGGGAAAAATACTTAGAAAGCTGAGTTCCCAGACATTTATTGCAAAAAGCAAATGTATTCATTTTTAATACAGAATAATACATAACTCTTGTTGAAAAATAAAAACCATACACACACACATCAGAAGTGTCTGCCCAGAATCTAGCTCAATTTGGCATAACACAGTTTATAAAGAAAAAGTTCTACATTCTACCTTGGTGAGTAGTGTCTAGGGTCTTAAAAGCCTGTGAGCAGCCATCTAAGATACTCCACTGGTCTCACCCGGTTGGGAACAAGGGAGAATGAAGAAAACAAGATACAAGGGAAAGATTAGTCCGAAGGACTAATGGACCACAGCTACCACGGCCTCCACCAGACTGAGTTCAGTACAACTAGATGGTGCCTGGCTACCACTACTGACTACTCTGACAGGGATCACAACAGAGGGTCCTGGACAGAGCTGGAGAAAAATGTAGAACAAAATTCTAAGTCACAAAAAAAGACCAGACTTACTGGCCTGACAGAGACTGGAGAAACCCCAAGAGTATGGCCCCCGGACACACTTAGCTCAGTAATGAAGTCACTCCCTAGGCTCACCCTTCAGCTAAAGATTAGACAGTCCCATAAAGCAAAATGAGACTAATGGGGTACAGCAGTCCAGGGACAAGGACTAGGAGGCAGGACGGGACAGGAAATCTGTTAATAGGGAACCCAAGGTAGAGAAGGGACAGTGTTGATATTCGTGGGGTTATTAACCGTTGTCATAAAACAATTATGTGTACTAACTGTTTAATGAGAAACTATTCTGTAAACCTTCATCTAAAGTACAATGAAATAATTAAAAAAAAAAACAAGTGTCTGCCTAGAGTGTCTCACTGACGTTGTCCTTCTATCCAATGGAAGACAGGGACACGGTACATTCTTTATGCAGAGGAAAATCTATCAGCATTATCCTTTAAGGTTTCTTTCCTTGTGGTTCTTAGAAAATCCTTCTCCACTCAGATTGTGTAAATATTCATCCATATTTTATTGTAGCAATTTGATTATTTCTTTTACAGCAATTAAATTATTAATCCATCTGGAATTAATTTTGATATAGACTAGGAGATATGTATCATTATCTTTTTACAAATAGTAATCCATTTGCAAGATGGATATCTTTGCAAATGGCCCTCAACACCATTTATGGAATGACAGAGTGTCTTCATCTCCTAGTGCTGTTGTAACACAAATAACACAAGAGGGTGGCCTGAAAGAACAGGAATTTATTGTCTCTCACTTTTGGAGGCTAGAAGTCCAAATGAGGGCATTAGCTCTAGGAAAGGGTCCTTCCTTGTTGGTAGCCCTAGCCGTTGCTTGGCCTTCCTTGGTGTCTGTCTTCCCCCTTATGTGTGTCTCTGTGTCTACTATGCTTTTTTTTTTAAATAAGACACCATTCAGAAGTGATCAGGTTTAGGATCTGCTCTGGCATGGCCTCATTAACATAACAAAAGAAAACCGCCTATTCCCAAACAAAGTCACTTTCACAGTTATAGGAGTTAGAATTTCAACATATCTTTTGGGGGGACACAATTCAGTCCATAACACCCAGATTTTCATCAACCATATACTAAGTTATTACATATATTTGAGAATATTTCCAGATATGCTACTATATTCCACTGAATAGTCTGTCCATTCTTCAGTCACTACCACATTATTTTAATTAATTTTATAGTAGGTTTTAAAGGTCCCTGGCTGGTAAAACAATGGTTTGTACTTGATTACTACCCTAAATGTGGGCTGTGCAAGCCTACCCAGTGGCACCACAGAAGAAAGGCCTGGCAATCTGCTTCCATAAAGATTACAGCCAAGAAAACCCTACGGAACAGTCATACTCTGTAATACATGGGGTCACCATGAGTCAAAATCAACTTGATGGTAAAGTTTTTTTTTTTTTTCTTTTATTTGCTTGGTTGGTTGGTTTCTACTAGGTTTTAATGTCTAATAAGTGTGTCCCTCAATCTTTCTTTTAAATCATCAATTGATTTTCTAGCATTTTTTTATGAAGATATTTAGAATTGTTTTATTTACATGTTCTAGACTTTCAGGAAGATGCTGAAAAATCTCCAAACTCTCAATAATATAAAAATATAAAGTGACAGAAAACATAATGTGTGAAGCAGGAAGTAAGATCTTTAAATGCTGCCCTGAATATACTATGAATACACATACCTCCAATAATCAAAAAGTTGAAGGATCAAATTCACCCACGTGTCTTGGAAGAAAGGCCTGGTGATCTACTTCTGAAAAATCAGCCATTGAAAACCTTATGGAATGAGGTGGAGCAAACATGGCTTTGTAGACAGAAGCTCCATGCCATCCTTCCACAGCAAAGACCCAAAAAACTAAGTAAAACAGAGACAAACATAAATCCTGGAACCCTAAGCATCAAATGAAGAGATAAAGAACTCAACCAAGCACCGAACAGAATAAGAAACTGACGGAGAACAGAGCGAGGAGAGATACAAGCAGAGGTCTTCTGTCAGCTAAAACAGCACAGATACGCCATCTTGGACTTCTGTCGGAGATTGGTGGACGGAGGTTCAGGAAAGCGGCTTCACGGAGCTCCCAGTGGGAGACGGAGTACCCGGTAACCAGAGATACATGATTTCCCACCGCCCCTTCCCCAACTTGGCCACTACTGCTTCCCAGCAGGCTGAGCAACCACGGCCGGGAGGCACCGGCTCTGTGCAGTGTGGATTCGCCCTGCCTACACCAGCCTGCTCCTTCAGTATTATTTCTTTGTTGCTGGTGTTGCTTTTTTCAGCCTCTTTTGGTTCTTCCCTGCCTCTCATCTCCTCCCCCTCCTTTCTCTCAAAACCTGGCTCTGTGTGCCATCTTTGCTTCTTCTTGACAGGCTGTGAAACAACACTTGGCTAGGGAACTGCTTCCCAAGTCCACACCACCAAAGCTGGTGGGATCCCTGGGACCTTTTTTTGGTTGCTTATTTGTTTTTTCTTTTTTTCTTTTGTTTTTCTTCATTTCTCAGTTTCTCGTTTCTTTCTACTTACCTTCTTTTCCTGTCTCCTGAATACCTGGTGCTGTGTGCCATCTCCATCCCTTCTAGCCAGGCTGTACTCTGTGGATTGGGAGCCACTTCCCTGGTCTGTGCAACTACACTGGTGGGGTTCCTGGGGGCATTTCTTTCTTTCTTTTTTTGATTTTTATTTATTTTCTCTTCTTCTTTTTTCCTTTTTGTTTTTCTTCATTTCTCAGTTTCTCACGTCTCCACTCCAACAGCACGCTTCCTCAGCACTTTTTTTTTTCAGCTCCTGTTTCTGTCTCCTCTCTGTCTTCTTTCCATACCCATCTTAGCTCCACATATCACAACCTCCCCTCTCCCTCCTGCCTCCTGCACTGTGCACTGAACATTCCACCCCTGAGCAGCACAGGCACAGCCTACCGGAACCTGCCCTGCATTGACCCTTAGCCCGCCCTGTCAGCCCCAGTACTTGCCACAAACAACCCCAGCCCCTCCCCTTCAGCTGGACTTGCCCCACTGCAGTATAGCTGAGTGACTGGCCCTGCCCATTAGATAAGGAGGTGAAAAGTATCAAGCAAACAACAAAGAACACACAGCCTACCTGCTCAATAGTAACCAAATAAAACAAAAAAGCAGGATGAAACAAATCTACAATCAATAAATGACGAAAATAACTACTGAATGTCCCAAAGACATTAAAACGTATAAAAAAACAGGACAGGATGGTTCCAGTAGGTGTCCAAAATAAAACACCAGATGACTTTCCAGTAGAAGAAAAGGCACTGGAACCACGTGATAGGGAATTCAAATCACTAATATTCAGAGCTATCCAAGAGTTTAAGCAAAAACGACAAAAATGAGGAAAAAAAACAGGCAAATTCATGGAAAATACAGAGAAAACAATGGAAGAATTCAGGAAAATAATATAGGAACAAAATGTCAAAATAAATTCACAGCTAGAAATCATACAAAAACAGCAATTAGAAATCCAGAGGATAAACAACAAGATTTCAGAAATGGACAGTGTCATAGACAGTCTGAGGAGCAGGTTTGAAACAATTGAAGACAAGTACTTGGATACCACTTTGTTAGGGGAAAAATTAGAAAAAAGGACAAAGAAAAATAAAACCCTAAGAATTATGTGGGATACAATCAAAAGCAAAAATTTGTGACTGATCAGAGTTCCAGAATAGGGGGAGAAAACAGAAAACAGAGAGGATAATTGAAGAATTAGTGACAGAAAACTTCCCTAAAGATGACCATACAAGAAGCTCAAAGAACCTCATATAGGAGAGACCCCAAAAGAAAATCACCAAAGCATATCATAATCACACTTACTAAAACCAAAGACAAAGCAGGAATCATGAGAGTAGCTCGAGAAAAATGAAAAGTCACATACAGCGGGGAAACAATAAGACTAAGCTCTGATTACTCGCCAGAAACCATGCAGGCAAGAAGGCAATGAGATGACATATATAAAACTTTGAAAGAAAAAAATTGCCAACCAAGAGTATTACAGCATGCAAAACTCTCATTCAAATATAATGGTGGAATTAGGACATTTCCAGATAAATAGAAATTAAGGGAATATGTAAAAACCAAATGAAACTTACAAGAATTATTAAAGGGAGTCCTTCAGCTTGAAAACAAACAACATTAGACAAGAGCCTGAATCGAGGATGCAAGATCACACCAGCCAGAAACCAACCTAGGAAATGAACTCTTAGGGACTATTCAAAACCAAAAGATTTACAACAGGGAACCAGAGAGGTTAATTTATGAATGACAACAATGTCAGAACAATAAAAGAGGGAATAAATGGTGTAGGTACAGAACTTTCTAATGGAGAGGAAGGCAAGGTGATACCAAGTAATAATAGACTGGTTCAAACCTAGGAAGATAAGGGTAAATTTCAAGGTAACCATAAAGAAAGCTAACAAACCTACTCATGAAAATAAAGAATAGAAACGTAAAGTCTCAGTAAAAACAAAATTTACAAAAACAAAAGAAATGAAAAAAAATCCATAAACAAAAGGAGTTCAGTTCAGGAGAGTAAGAGGAACAAAGAAAACGTCAGTGCCACAAAGAACAGCACTACAAAATGACAGCCATAAACTCACACCTATCAATAATTACACTGAACGTAAATGGCTGAAATGCACCCATAAAAAGACAGAGAGTGACAGAATGGATAAAAAACAGGATCCATCAATATGCTCTCTACAAGAGACATACCTTAGAAACAAAGACAAAAATTTATTAAAAATCAAAGGAAGGAAAAAAAAAAGATCAAGCAAACAACTACCAAAAAAGAGCAGGAGTGGCAATACTAATCTCAGATAAAATAGACTTTAAAACAAAATCCACCATAAAAGACAAAGAAAGGCACTATATAATGATTAAAGGGATGATCCATCATGAAGACATGATGATAATAAATATCTATGCGCCCAATGACAGGGTTCCAAAATGCATAAAACAAACTCAAACAGCACTGAAAAGAGAAATTGACAGTTCCACAATACTAGTAGAAGACTTCAACACACCACTCTTGGTAAAGGAGAGAACATTTCAAAAGAATCTCAACAAAGATACAGAAGATCTAAAGGACACAATGAGCCAACTGGAACACATAGACATATATAGAACACTCCATCCAACAGCTGAAAAATACACATTCTTTTATAATGCACATGAAATATTCTCCAGAATACACTACATCTTAGGTCACAAAGCAACCCTCAACAAAATCCAAAACAGTGAGATAATACAAAGTATCTTCTCTGATCACAACACCATCAAAGTAGAAATTAACAACAGGTAAAGCAAGGGGGAAAAAAAATCAATTACATGGAAACTGAATAACACCCTGCTTAAAAACCACTGGGTAATAGAAGAAATCAAAGATGGAATAAAAAAATCCCTAGAATCAAACAAGAATGAAAACACGTAATACCAAAACCTTTGAAACACAGCAAAGGCAGTGCTCAGAGGTCAATTTATAGCAATGGATGCACACATCAAAAAAGAAGAAAGAGACAAAATCCAAACATTAGCTACACAACTGGAACAAATCAAGAACAGCAAAAGAAGCCCACAGCTACCAGAAGAAAGGAAATAATAAAGATCAGAGCAGAAAAAAATGAAATAGAGAATAGAAAAACAATAGAAGGAATCAACAAAACCAAAAGTTGGTTCTTTGAAAGGATCAACAAAATCGATAAACCACTGGCCAAACTGACAAAAAAAAAAACAACAACAAAAAGAACCCCGAAAAAACAGGAAAGGATTCAAATAACCCAAATGAAATGAAATGGGGGAAATTACTACAGACCCAAATGAAATAAAAAGGATTATGACAGAGCACTATGAAAAACTATTCTCCAATAAATTTGAAAACCTAGAGGAAATGGACAAATTTCTGGAAACACACTACCCAAACTAACACAAAATGATGTTGAAAATCTGAAAGGACCCATAACAAGAGAAGAGATTGAAAAGGTAATTTAAAAACTCCTAAGAAAAAAAGCCCTGGCCCAAATGGTTTCACTGGAGAATTCTACAAAACATTCACAGAAGAGCTTACACCAGTACTACTCAAACTATTTCAGAACGTAGAAGAGGAAGGGATATTTCCAAATTCATTCTATGAAGATCTCATAACCCTGATACCAAAACCAGGCAAAAACATCAAAATAAAGAAAATTACGGATGAATATCTTTCATGAATATAGATGTAAAAATTCTCAACAAAATTCTAGCCAAAAGAATTCAGGATCATATCAGAAAAATAATACACCACGACCAAGTAGGATTCATACCAAGTATGCAAGGGTGGTTCAACATTAGAAAATCGATCAATGTAATCCACCACATAAATAAAAAAAACAATCACATGATCATCTCAATTGATGCAGAAAAGGCATTTGACAAAGTCCAACACCCATTTCTGATAAGAACTCTCAATAAAATAGGAATAGAAGGGAAATTCCCCAAAATAATAAAGGGCATCTATACAAAACCAACAGCCAACATCATTCTTAATGGAGAGATGCTGAAAACATTACCCTTGAGAACAGGAACAGGGATGCCCTTTATCACCACTCCTATTTAACATTGTGCTGGAAGTCCTAGCTAGAGCAATAAGGCAAGAAAAAGAAATAAAGGGCATCCAAATTTGTAATGAAGAAGTAAAACTGTCCCCATCTGCAGATGATATGATACTATACATAGAAAATCCAAAAGACTCCAAGAGAAAACTACTGGAACTAATAGAAATATTCAGCAAAGTGACAGTATACAAGACAAACATATAAAAATCCATTGGATTCCTATACACCAATAAAGAGAACGATGCAAAGGAAATCAGGAAAATAATACCATTTATAATAGCCCCTAAAAAAATAAAATACTTTAGAATAAATCTAACCAGGGATATAAAAGACCTATACAAAGAAAACTACAAAACACTGCTGCAAGAAACCAAAAGAGATCTACATAAATGTAAAACCATACCATGCTCATGGATAGGTAGACTCAACATTGTGAAAATGACAATTCTACGCAAAGCAATCCCGATCCAAATACGAACTACATTCTTTAAAGAGATGGAAAAACTAACCATTAACTTTATATGGAAAGGGAAGAGACCCCAGATAAGTAAAGCACCTTTGAAGAAGAAGAATGAAGTAGGAGGACTCGCACTACCTGACCTTAGAACGTACTATACAGCTACGGTAGTCAAAACAGCCTGGTACTGGTACAATGACAGATACACTGACCAATGGAATACAATTGAGAACCCAGATGTAAATTCATCTACCTATGGTCACCTGATCTTTGACAAGGGCCCAAAGTCCATTAAATGGGGAAAAGACAGTCTTTTTAACAAATGGTGCTGGCAAAACTGGATGTCCATCTGCAAAAAAAAAAAAGAAACAGGATCTATACCTCATATGATACACAAAACTAATTCAAAATGGATCAAAGACATAAATATAAAACCAAAAACTTTAAAGATCATAGAAGAAAAAATAGGATCAACTCTAGAGGCCTTAATACATAGCATTAACAGGATACAAACCATAACTAACAACACAGAAACTGCAGTAGATAAGCTAGATAACTGGGATCTTCTAAAATTTAAACACTTATGTTCATCAAACGACTTCAGCAAAAGAGTAAAAAGAGAACCTACAGACTGGGAAAAAATTTTTGGCTGTTAGAAATCTGACGAAGGTCTAATGTCTAAAATCTACAGGAAAATCTAACACCTCTACAACAAAAAGACAAATAATCCAATTAAAAACTGGGCAAAGGAAATGAACAGATCTTCTCCGAAGAAGATATTCAAGCGGCTAGCAGACACATGAGGAAATGCTCGGGATCACTAGCCATTAGAGAAATGCAAATCAAAACCACAATGAGGTGCCATCTCACTCTGGCATTACTAGCACAAATCAAAAACACAGAAAATAACAAATGTTGGAGATGCTGTGGGGAGATTGGAACTCTAATGGACTGCTGGTGGGAATGCGAAATGTTACAACCATTTTTGAAAACAATATGGCGCCTCCTTAGAAAACTAGAAATAGAAATACCATATGATCCAGCAGTACCACTCCTAGGAGTATATCCTAGAGAAATAGGAGCCGACACACAAATAGACATATGCACACCCATGTTCATTGCAGTATTTTTCACAATAGCAAAAAGATGGAAACAATCTAGATGCCCATCAAGAGATGAATGAATAAACAAGTTATGGTACATACACACAATGGAGTACTGTGCAACGATAAAGAACAATGATGAATCTGCAAAGCATCTCACAACAGATAAATCTGGAGGGCATTATGCTGAGTGAAATAAGTCAATCACAAAAGGACAAATATTGTATGAGACCACTACTATAAAAACTCATGAAAAGGTTTATACACAAAAAGAAACAGTCTTTGATGGTTATGAGGGAGAGGAGGGGTAGGGATGGAAAAACACTAAATAGACAATAAATAAGTGATAACTTTGGTGAAGGGTAAGACAGTACACAATACTGGGGAAGCCAGCACAACTTGTACAAGGCAAGGGCATGGAAGCTCCATAGACACATACAAACTCCCTGAGGGACCAAATTACTGGGCCAAGGGCTGTGGGGACCATGGTCTCCGGGGACATCTAGCTCAATTGGCATAACAGAGTTTATAAAGAAAATGTTCTACATTCTACTGGTGAGTAGCATCTGGGGTCTTAAAAGCCTGTGAGTGGCCATCTCAGATACTCCACTGGTCTCACCCTTTCAGGAACAAGGAAGAATGAAGAAAACTAAAGATACAAGGGAAAGATTAGTCCAAAGAACTAATGGACCACAACTACCACAGCCTCCACCAGACTGAGTCCACTACAACTAGATGGTGCCCGGCTACCACCACTGACTGCTCTGACAGGTATCACAATAAAGGGTCCCAGACAGAGTTGGAGAAAAATGTAGAACAAAATTCTAACTCACAAAAATCACCATACTTACCGGCCTGACAGTGACTGGAGAAAAGCTGACAGCATGGCCCCGAACACCCTTTCAGCTCAGTAATGAAGTCACTCCTGAGGTCCACCCTTCATCCAAAGATTAGACAGGCCTATAAAACAAAATGAGACTAAAGGGCACACCAGCCCAGGGGCAAGGACTGGAAGGCAGGCGGGAGGGGGCAGGAAAGCTGGTGATAGGTAACCCAAGGTCAAGAAGGGACAGTGTTGACATGTCGTGGGGTTGTTAACCAATGTCATAAAAGAGTATATGTGCTGTTTAATGAGAAGCTAGTTTGTTCTTCCCAACGGTGAACACTCCATGATCTTACCTCTATCTTTCCTCTGGTATCCTGGTAGCAACGGTGAACACTCCATGATCTTACCTCTATCTTTCCTCTGGTATCCTGGTAGGTATGTAGGCAGATTCACAGGTAAAACTGATCCAATTCAGTTTTATCCTGGTCCTTCCATGGTCCGGTTTATTTTCCTCTGTTTAAAAAATATGCTCCTGCCCTCCAGCGTGCAACAAGTGTTGGTTTCTTTCAACTTCACCCTCTTCACACTCTTTTCTGCTTCTCTCGCCCAATGGCAGGGTATGAAAAATAATGGTAGTCTTTTAACATTTTCAAAAGAGTGGACATGATGAGTTAAAAGAGAAAATGGTTCCAAACTACTTCAGCTTCCGTGCCCAGGTGGAGATTGACCAACTGAAATGATCTTATCTAGGCTAATGAACCTGAACTTACTTTTCTTAAAGGGTAAAGAAATGGGACCTTTATTATGACTGAAATCTGTATGCTCTGGTGAAGATCAGGAAGTGGGTGCAAGTTGATGCCCATGGGTGGGGTAGCCAGGAATAATACATTATTCTTTTGAAGTTGTTCTCCCTGGAGTTTACTTTAAAATGTCGTTGTCACCTTGCCTCTTGTAGTTTCTGGGTACCCCAACATATGTAAAATCAAGAACCAATGGTTTTCTTTTAACCACAGGATGAACTGGTCAGACTGGTAATGGGAAGTTCCTCTAATTACAAACAGCTGCAGGAACACAATGACTGGGAATAAGCTAAACCTCAGGTTGATGTAGACTTCTCATTTGGGGTTGAAGGAAACTCTTAGATTTCCACATTTTTAAAGGAGGAAAGAAAATACTAATCAGTGTGATTGAGTTATCTCTTTGCTGTCTTTCTTCTCAGTATTTCCACAGCACCATTACTTGGCTGAAAGTTGTACATAAGAGAATTCCTAAAACTCACCAGTACAAAGTCAACCTTGAGACTGAAGACATTGCTTTGGGCTTCTTGTGCTTATGGTGATAACCTTCATCAGGGTGCATCACCAAACCTTTTAGAGTCTCTGGGACTGAAGCAGCTCCACCCACACCTCCCAGGCACACTATCTCCCATCCTTCATTCACATGCTCTTTACCTGACTTGCTTCCAAGTATTCCCTGCTCTTTAGATGAGGCCAGGGCCAGCTGGATCACCATCTGCCCAGAGTGAGTGAGAGATTGGGTTACCTTTTTGCCCAGACCAGTTTCCTACTTGGCTGGTTTTCATGTTGGTTGTTTTTTGTTTACAATGGAAATCTTGGATGGCTCAGCCTGTGGGAAGGAATATTCTCTCAGTCTCTTATATCTGTTTATTTTGTTTAAGAAGGTGAGGAGAAACACATGTTACTTTCCTCTTTAGCCACATGTAACAAGGCTTCAAGGGCTTTGGGGCAGTTACAGAGCATTCAGACCACCTGGGGGACAGCATCCTAAAAGGTGAAGGTGCTACTTTGTATTTACATATTAAACCTTGACTCTCAAATAACAGGAGTGTGTACACCACAGTCTGAAGAATGGCCCTGCCTCAGATGGGACAAGTCATCTGTTATGGATTGAATTGTGTCCCCACCAAAAAAATTTAAGTTGAAGTTCTAATGTCTGGTACTTGGGAATGTGATCTTGTTTGGAAATATGGTCTTGGAAGATGTCATTAGTTAAGTTACCACGAGGTCATACTGGAGTAGAGACACGAAGACAGAGGGAAGACAGCAATGCAATGATGAAGTTATGCTGCAGCTGCAAGCCAAGGAAGGCCTGGGGCTACCAGAAGCTGAGAAAGACAAGGAAGGATCCTCTCCTAGAGCCTTCAGTGAAAACAAGGCCCTGTTGACATCCTGAGTTTGGACTACTAGTCTCCAGCACTGTGAGATAATAAATGTCTGGTCTTAGAGGCCATCAGTCTGTGACACTTGGATAGAGCAGCTCCAGGAAACTAATACAGCCTGTTTGGCCAAGCCTGCAGCTGTGCTGTGGAGGAGGGGATGGGGCACACCCATGCTATTATGCCAAATTCATTCTGGTAACCAATGGGGGGACATCTGGTAGCCAGATCTCTGTCTCTTTCATCTAGAAGAGGTAACAGTTGAACATCATAAGGCAGAATCAGTGTTTGCCTCCTGTAGCCCTGGAGGTAAGTTAGGAATAAATGTTGAAGAGCTTTTTGCCGATTCCTGCTTGTGCCCAATGGCGCCCCCACTAAAGCTCCACAGATGAAATAGATCACACACTCACCCAGGGCCTCCTGTGCACCAGGTGCTCCTCCTGGAGCAGATTCAGATATTACCTTGCTTAAACCTTACAGTAGTGTAATGTAGGTAGTAATAGCTCTAATTTTTCCTTTTATTTTTGCTATTTTTAACAACTAGAGGCTCAGAGAGGTGAAGTGACTGGGTACAGGTCACAGAGCAGAATTGAATCCTGTCACATACCTAGAAGGTGGTCTGTTAATGTTTATTGATAACGAAATTTAAGTTGAAGGAAAAGAAAATTAAAAAACAGGTGACTATGCTTTTATTCATTTGTTATTTATTTGTTTACTACCTCTCAGGAGAAAGCATTGTTTTAGCATAGTCCTCAGTTCACTGTTCCTTGTAAGAGCTGCTTCTGTTTTAATTTATAATTATTATCTTTCATTTCCCATCCCCATTCCACCCTTCCTCTTGGGCACCATGCTACTTTGCTTGGTACATGTCCTTGGGTATATATGTATCCTCGAAAATATTGTTGTTTTACATATATGTATATGTGTTAAGTTCTCTATATAACATTGTGTGATACATTTCATTGTTTCTTTTTTTAACTATTTTACGTTCTCCACATGTTGCTTTATATCCATCTAGTTCATTGCTTCTGATTGCTAAGTTGTATTGCACAGTATACATCTTATTGTTGTTGTTAGTTGCCATTGAGTCAGCTCTAACATATGGTGACCTTATAGCAGGTCCTGTTCCATTTTCATGATCATTGGTATGCCTGAGTCCATTGCTGTGGCCACTATGTATTTTGAGTGCCTTTCAACCTAGAGAGCTCGTCTTCTAGCACTACATCAGACAGTATTCTGTTGTGATCCATAAGGATTTCATTGGCTAATTTCAGAAGTAGATCACTGGCCTTTCTTCCTTGTCTTAGTTTGTTTTAGTAGACTAAGAGTATAAATCTTAAGTCCCCTAATGATAGATACCTGGGCTGCCTCTACCTCTTTGCTACACAAACAATGTTGTGTTGGGCATCCTTGAATGTTCTGGTTGTATTTCTTCTATAAGTTCATGCGAAAGTGTGTTTTAGTCATTCATATTTTTATTTTAATCATATTTTTAAAAACTACCAACCCACAAGGAACATCTTTATAATAACCCCCTAAACCCATTGCCATCGAGTCGATTCTGACTTATAGAGACCCTGTGATAACAGCAGATGTAATAAGAGGAAGAAAGAACCCTGTATGACTCCTTCCATCCTCAGGATAGTCTATTCTCTATATGTATGTTTTCCGTATTGGAGAAACCAAAAGTAAAGCAGTTATGCAAATTTTATAAAAGTCAGAATTAGGCTGGTATGTATTTTATTTTGGTCTAAGACATCTCAATTCTTCTCTCAGGGAAGATTCTCAGGGGGAACCATCTAGTCGCTGTACTTTCTGTGGCAAGTACAAACAGGAAAGGAGAGCTGAGCAGCTGGAAAGAGTGTAATATTTATTTTAAATGCATCCAATAGGAACCAGAGGGCATCCCTCATTAAAGGGACTGCTCTACAAAGACAGCCATTAAAATGAAAGTAAATCACAGTAGCTTCAGGGACAGTTTAATAACAATCTGGCTCTTTATTGGGTGAGCAGGAGATGTGCCAGCTTTCTCCTTACGTGGTCTTCTGGATCTTTGCAGAGAGAGATTATGTCTGAACTGCTCTAGAGATTACTGGGGGCAGAGGGCTGCTCTGGGAGTAATGGCCATAAATCCAATTAGTAACTTACTTTCTCTTTTGCCTCACGCTCTATTTCCCCCCCAAAAGTAGAAGATAATGCATGTTAGCCCCACTCTGGAACCTGAGGGATCCCTGATACAATGCTACCAAGACAAAAAGATTTCTTACATGGAAAAAGACTGGGATGATACACATCAAACTGGTAACAAATGGAAGGGAATGGGAAAGGTGCTGAGGCAGGTGGCATGGGGGACTTCTCTCCCTTCTTCTATACACTTGTGTGTCACTTGAAACTCTTACAACAAACATGTGTTCCTGTTCCATAAGGAAACGAATGGAGGAAAAACCTTGAGGGATCTCTAGAGAATCATAGCAAGAGATCCTACTTTTTATGGATGAGCAAACTAAGGCAGCTATGGTACCTGGAAGGTTAGATGATTCTGCTCAAGATCCCTTGGCTGGTGAGTGGCTGGATGGGGACTAACATTTGTCTTTCTTGGTTCCTCCACATCAGTCCTTGGGGTCCGCTGGGCACATGCTCTTGTATAGCCAGTCAGCAGCGCCCCCCAAAGACTGAGCCTATGGAGAAAGGTCTTGGATTCCAGACTTGCGCTTCTTTGAGAATTTGCATACTTAAGAAAACAAATTCTATAATGACTAACCTATAAGATCCAAGGTGAAGAACTGAGAAGTCTTAGACCAAAATAAAATACATACCAGCCTAATTTTGACTCTTACAAAATTTGCATAACTGCTTTCCTTTTGGTTTCTCCAATATTGAAAAAATACATATAAAAAATAGATTATCTTGAGGATGGAAATAGTCATACAGGGTTCTTTCTTCCACTTATTACATCTACTGTTATTATAAAGATGTTTCTTGTGGGTTGGTAGTTTTTAAAAATATGAATGACTAAAGCACACTTTTGCATGACCTTATAGAAGAAATACAACCAGAATGTTTCTTAGAAGCAAGGATGGTGAGACTTCGACTCACTTTAATTTGGACACATTATCAGGAAAGGCCATTCACTAGAAAAGGATAAGATGTTTGGTAAAGTAGAGCCTCAATGAAATGAAGGAAACCTTCAATGAGATGGATTGGTATAATAACTGCAACAGCAGACTCAAACATACCAACCATCATGAGATGGCCGTGTATGGTTTTGTGGGGACAGAGATTGGAGCTAGGCTAAAAGTAAGGATGGTGGAAGGCATCCCATTTTACGGAATGGATATCTGAAAGTAAAGACGTGTGTAAACCAAGAAGGTGGTAGTGTTTGTTACATTTAGTTGTTTACTGCCTAATTTAGATCAAAAGATTAAAATAAACAGAGTTTTCCTTATATAAGATAAAAAAAAGTTAAAGCAACATCTTTCACAGTAATTCAAGGAAATGGATCATTGTTCTTTACAAGTCTGGAAGATCCAAGCTTGTTTCTCATTCCTAGTTTCCCTATTTACTTGGTAAACAGAAGCCAATAAGTTAACTGGGCTTTTTTTTTTTTTTTTTTTTCCCAAAGAATAGCCAGGATTTGACCAAACATGTACTATGTATCTGAATTTGGGGTAGAGATGTGGGTGGGTGGAACTAAAGATATATCCTTCTCTTGTCCAAACATTTTCCTGATTGGGCCACTCAGCTGGGCAAGGAAGGACACCAGCTCCTTCTCCATGACTTGGTATATGGTCATGATTTATATTGTAAAATGTTTTGGCACAATAAACATATCCATGACACTAAATTTAAATTTGTATATTTACCATTCCATTTAAAGTTGAGGTGGGTTATTCTCATAGACACCGGCTCTCAAAAATTTTGAGGTAAAGGAGCTTCTGGAAATCATGGACTTCTTTATATGGAATACCACACTCATTGTAGAATACCACAGAATTCGATATATTTTATTCCAGAATATAAACCAGAAAAAATGATTGTAAGAAATATGACCATATTATGAAATCATTAAGATGAAGATGCAAATGCACACACACACAACAGTTAAGTATAATTAACTTTTTATGAGTTTCCATTTATATTTATTTACTAATTGGTCATTCACTTGCCATCTGCTGGAATTTCCTAGCAGATAAGCAATAAGGTATAAGAAAAATATATGGAGAATGTCTTAGTTATCTAGTGTTGCTATAACAGAAATACCACAAGTGGATGGCTTTAACAAAGAGAAATGTATTCTCTCACAGTCTATGAGGCTAGAAGTTTGAATTCAGGGTGCCGGCTCCAGAGGAAGGCTTTCTGTCTCTGTCGACACTCCAGGAAGATCCTTATCATCAATCTTCCCCGGCTGAAGAGCATCTCAGCGCAGGGACACAGGGTCCAAGGATACACTATTCTCCTGGCTCTTGTTTTTTGGTGATGTGAGGTTCCCTTTCTCTCTGCATACTTCTCTCTTTTATATCTCAAAAGAGATTGGCTTAAGACATAACCTAATCTTGTAGATTGAGTCCTGCCTCATTAACGTAACTGCCTCCAATCCTGCCTTATTAACTTCATAGAGGTAGGATTTACAACACATAGGAAAATCACATCAGATGACAAAATGGTGGACAACCACACAATGCTGGGAATCATGGCGTAGCCAAGTAAACACATATTTTGGGGGGACACAGTTCAATCTATGACAGAGAGAAACATTAAACACAGATAAATTCTACTCATTTTTACCTTAATCTGAGAAAAAGAATCCCTGTTACTCCTTTCCAGAGACAAATCACCTTTGCCTAATTTGTAGAACATGAGCATTTAAGAACCCACTTAAAAATGTTAATTAAATCACTACAATGCCAATTTGGGGAAATGTTCACTAATCAAAATGAGGGAAATTTCATGATTCCAGACTACTTGGAAGTTTCCAAGTTTTCTTCATTCTCAAAAGTGGCAGACCACATAAATTCTATCTTCTGGCTGCTTTCTCTGACTTATCAGTCATCTGTTGCCCACCCAGAACATTGCATTGGCCAAGGCTGGTCTCAACGAAGTATAAGACAATGTCTCTATCCTTAAGAATGTTACAATCTTATTAGTGGATTTTAGAGTCATAAACACCAACAAAAATAGCCATTGCATTAAAATACCATACATTATGAATGTGACTATTTCTTCTATCTGAAAAACAACACCGTTAGGTAAAAACTGAATGTTATTACCTTCATGTAGGCAAGGATATTAGGGCATAGGAGGTGACATATAAGGTCACACAACTAATTAGTGGCTGAGCCAAATCTAGAAATCAGGTTTCCTAGTCTACGGTTCCTTCCACTAAACCAAATTGCCTTTTCAGAGCAATGCAGAAAGGGCTTTCTAGAAGGTATTTAGATTTGCTTCTAAAGTTGATCTGGCTCCATCATGAATATAAAAGAAAAAAAATCACCTGATTTGTAACTGGAGCCTGGAGTATCGCTCACTGCCTGAGTTGATGATTTTGTTACCAGCTGCTTCAACACTTCAATGGGAAGATGTGGAATTCCTGCAGGAAATGACTTCAGGCAGCTCTGAATAAGTAAGGAAATTAAATGACTAACTTCAATGTTTCCTGGTTTTTGTATATCTTAATTAACAGTTTATTTTGGTAAGGGAAAAAATGAACAACTTTCTAATTATCAACCTGTAAAACAATATTTGTTTATGGTAAAAACATGATTCCAAGTCTGCTTTTATTTAAAGAAAAGCAAAACAGCTTTTTGAATAATTTTCTCCTTTAGTAACTATATTTATTAAGTGGCTTCTGTTTTTTAAAGAAAACAATTACAGCATATGTATGTGGGAAATATCAATTTCCTTCTCATAGTTCCCAAAGGTGCACTTGAGAAAAATGTGTTGATTATTAACGGGGCTAATATTTTGTGGTAATGTTATTACTGAGCATCTACAATAACTGGAGTTTGGGCTTGGCACAGTTATTGCAGTCAGATTACACTATTGATGTCTCTCTCATATTAAACATAGAATGGACTGAATTGAATGTTACTACTTTTGATACATATTTTATGTGATTATCATTTTGCCTTCTTTCATTTACTCGACAAATATTTACTGACTATCTGCTATGTGCCAGGCATTCTTCTAGGTGCTGAAGATACACAGTAAAATAAACAAAGCCCTTGCTCCCATGGAGTTTACATTCTAGTTGAGAGAGACAGATGATTAACAAAAAGGCAGGGAAATGTGCCGGTAATTGTAACTGCTGTGAAGAAAAATAGCGTGAGATGACAGTGATAGTGGAGTCTACTTTAAACGGGGGTGGGGTGGGCAGGAGATCAGGGAAATCCTGAGCCTCTTCATAGAAATGTAATGGCTTAAGACCTCTTAATTCATTGTGAACAAGTTGTTGGCTGTATCATTGAGGCATTCTGACCTGTACTGAACTCTACAAATATTTAGAACAAACTTTTGAGTTCAAGGTTAATGAAGAGCAATTCCAAGTTTTATCTGTGTGACTTTTCTCTTTATTTCTAGCTTTCTTTAGTAAATAACATCTCTTAGGAATGAAGGGGATGAGGCAAAATTGATTCTCAGGACAAGGCTAGTTAACTGTAACTAGCAAGCTTGTAGGCAAACAGGGCTAGCAAGCTTGTCTGTAACTTTTATTACTAATTAAATTAAGAGATACCAACTATGTTTTTACTGAAACTAAGTAAAGCCAAGTTCCACTTGGTATTTCCAAGATGGCTATTAACAGCAATGGCTGCTACCTTTTATTGAACAATATAATATGTCAAGTACAGAACTCCATGTACATTTTCTCACATTCTCACAACAGCCCTACATGTGGCTATGATTGTTCCCATCTTATAGGTAAGGAAATTGGGACTCAGATATAGTAAATACTTTCCCTAGGTCCCAGAACTAATATTGACATAATTGGAGTCTGATGTCAGTTCTGTCTGATCCCAGACTTCTGGAAGGAATGATAGAGCTAATCTAACCTCCTCATTTCACAGTTGGGCAAACAGAGACAGCTGCAGTGACCTGCCCAAGGTCACAGAGCCAGAGAGCTGGTAGCAGAGTTGGAACTAGAGTCCAGTTGGAAGTTCTTCCTGTCATGTCACCTGTCCATGGAAGCCAAGCTACAAATCACTGCCTTTCATTTCCTTTTTAAAAATATTTTATTTTTTGTTGTTTTTTCTTGACAATGCACACAGCAAAACAAAACAGCAATTCAACAATTCCTACAAGGACAATTCAGAGATGTTGAATGTATTTTTCAAGTTGTGCAACCATTCTTACCCTCCTTTTCCAAATTATTCCTCCACTATTAACATGAACTCACTGCCCCCAAGTTTCTTCTCTAAACTTTTGAGTTGCTGTTGTCAATTTGATTCCTATAGATAGTTCTTTAAAAGAGCATAATGCTCAAGGCAGACATTCTTTACTAGTTAAGTTAAACTATTTTTTGGTTTAAGGAAGAGTTCAGGGGATATTTTTAGTTTAAGGTTTAAGATTTAAAGATTGTCTCAGGGCTATAGTTTCAGGGCTCTGAAACTCTATGGCTTCAGAAATTCTGGATTCCATGGGAATTTGAAATTCTGTTCCACATTTCTCACCCTTTTGATCAGGATTCTTCTATAGAATCTTTGATCAAAATGTTCAGTAATGGTAGCTGGGTGCCATCCAGTTCTTCTGGTCTCATGGAGGCAATTAACCATGTATTCCCTTTCCTCCTCCTATTGACTCTCCTTCTTCCTCTGTTGCTCCAGGTGAATAGAGACCAATTGTCGTACCTTGGATGGCCACTTGGAAGCTTTTAAGACCCCAGGCACTATGCAATGATCCAGGAGGTAGAACAGAAGCACTAAAAATGACATTAGGCCAATTAACTGGAATGTCCCATGAAACCATGATCCCAAACCTCCAGATCAAGAAATCAAATCCCATGAGGTGATCATTGCCTTTTCAATAAATCATTCCAGGTCACCTGGATATCCACTTGGGACAGAGGTGAATCTTGACCCCCGTCGTAGAATGAATTATGTCCCCCCAAAATAGCTGTCAACTTGGCTGGGTCATGATTCCCAGTATTGTATGATCGTGTACCATTTTGTAATCTGATGTGACTTCCTTATGTGTTGTAAACTCTATTACTATGATGTAATAAGATGTACTAGCAGCAGTTATACTGATGAGGTCTACAAGATTAGTCTCTTAAGCCAATCTCTTTTGAAATATAAAAGGGAGAAGCAAGCAGAGACACACGTGGACCTCATACCACCAAGAAAGCAGTGCTGGTAGCAGAGCCGTCCTTTGGACCTGAGGTTCCTGTGCTGAGATGCTCCCAGACCAAGGGAAGACTGATGCATCACAAGGACCTTCCCCCAGAGTCGACAGAGAGAGGAAGTCTTTTCCTGGAGCTGATGCCCTAAATTTGGACCTGTAGCCTACTGGACTGTGAAAGAATAAATTTCTCTTTGTTAAAATCATCCACTTGTGGTGTTTCTGCTAGACCAGCACTAGAAGACTAAGACAGGGTCATGTTTTATTTCTTGATCTGGGTAATGGTTACATAGATGTGTTCATTTTGAGAGAATGTACACTTGTATCTGTGCAGTTTTCTGTATGTATGCTTACATCAATAAAATTTACATTAAAATCATGGACTGATGGGCATACTTTTCAGGGGTGTTTATTTGCTTGTTTCAACTCATGTTGTTTTCCTACTGAGAAATTCAGGTAACTTTAATTTCATGCAATGTTTTCTCTGTGAAAGTGGTTGCATTTCAAAATTAACAAGCAAATTAGCTGGATCACCACTATGGTTATCATTTAATCCAATTCAATTAAAAGTACCATAATTAACATTTATTAAGAACTCAAAGCACCGCATCAGCACGATGGAAGATGTAAAGATGAGTAAGGCCTCCTATGGTGGTTTTCAGACCTCAGTGTACACCAGAATCATCTGGGGAACTGGTTAAATGTGCTCATTCCTGAGCTCTAACTCCTGAGATTCTGACTTAGTAGGTTTGTGGGAGAGGCTAGCACACTACACTTTTAATTAAGTACGTAGATAAAATTGATTCAGGGAATCTTTGGATTGCATTTTGATAAAAACTAGCAGGACTAACAGTCCAGTGACAAAGAAATCAATGCATTAAAAAAAAAAAAAAAAACTAAAACAAGATAAAAAATATAATAGAGTTGTAAAGAACACATTATTGGATGGATGAATTATAACAGTTTCTTGAAAGGGGTAGTATTGAGTTAAATTTGACCTTGAAGCAAGCAGGACTTTTATAGGAAAGCCTATAGATTCATTCATTAGAAATTATTGAGCTCCATCTGTGTGCCAGGCATTGCTCTTTACCACCAGGAGCCAAGTTGTAGAGGACTTTGTTGTATCTATAATATCTTCTTATTCCGGGCTAGCGTAGTCTCTTTCATTCCTTGGGTTTTGTAACTTTCAGATACTCAGCCTGTTTTCTGAATATTCACAAATTCCCCTTTGTGAATATTCACTCATGGGAAGCTTTTCTAGCATCTCCATTTACCTTTGTTGTTCATGTTGACCTCTGAATCCCCTTCAATTTCATCCCATCTTTCTTGTTATTAGTTGTCCACAAAGAAATTCAGAGGATGCTGGATAATTTCACCAGAATTATAAGATGACCACTGTCTTGGTCATCTAGTGCTGCTATAACAGAAATACCACAAGTGGATGGCTTTAACAAAGAGAAATTTATTTCTCTACAGAGAGTAGGCTAAAAGTCCAAATTAAGGGCGTCAGCTCCAGGGGAAGGCTTTCTCTCTCTGTCAGCTTTCTCATCAATCTCCCACCAGAGCAGGAGCTTCTCCACACAGGGACCCCGGGTCCAAAGGACACGCTCTGCTCCCGGCACTGCTTTCTTGGTAGTATGAGGTCTCTCAACTCTCTACTTGATTCCCTTTCCTTTTATCTCTTGAGATAAAAGGTGGTGCAGGCCACACCCCAGGGAAACTCCCTTTACATTGGATCAGGGATGTAACCTGGGTAAGGATGTTACAATCCCACCCTAATCCTCTTTAACATAAAATTACAATCCCAGAATGGAGGACAAGCAAACAATAATGGGAATCATTGCCCAGCCAAATTGATACACACATTTTTGGGGGGACACAGTTCAATCCATGACAACCACCAAGTACCTCTGTCTGATTTTATGACATAAAATATCTTCATAAGCATCTTACAGTGGTTTTGACGTGATTCCTCAAGAACGATTGCAAACTCTTACCTAATTTACTATTGGCTATCACTGTGGGAGTTTTTAGGTGCATGTATAAGAGGGTATATATCACTTTCTAATTTCTACTCATCCAACAAATATCTGTATTTCAGGTGATAATCCCCATTCTTACCCTGGTCAGCTATTTCCCTAGACAGTTCTTAGTTTGTTGTGTGGAAACTTGAGAGAGGGGTTTTGCTGATATCAGTAATAGCTGTTATTTTCAAATCATCTGAAAAATCCGTAAGTTTAGTAATGTTTAATTAACATTACTAACAATGCACTTGATATTTTTCCAAAGCTTGATGGAAGAAAATAGTTCTTTATATTTCGTCTTCATTCAGTTCCTCTCCACGTGATAGGGGCATTTCTAAATTGATAGTTTAAAAATTGTGTGGTGGCAGCATCTGAACTCTTTGTCTAGCTTTACAAAGGGGAAGAATCATCAGCATCAACATCAGCCCAAGACTGATTCCCATGAGGTGGAGGTAAGACATACCTCCTGTCTCCAATCTTTTAACCAATTCTAACACCAGTATCCCTTTCACAGCACGCTCTACTTCTCTGCTGGGTTTGATAATTCATTGCAACGGCCACACAGAACTCACAGACAATACTAATGATAATGGGGCTTATTAGGGAAGTAATAGGTTACAATTCAGGATCAGGAATGATCAGGATACATTTCTATGGTCAGGACAGCTTCTCATCTCCCTGGCCCTTGGCCTGTTTGTCCCTCAGGCTTCTTGGGCCTCTTGAGTTGGCTGGCCTCTGCCCTGCTCAGGCAAGTGTTACAAAGAGTTTTTGCTCCACTGATAAGCCCCCAGAGGCACCCTACTCTGCCAGTGAGCCTCGGCCCAAAGGTGCTCGGCTCTCTAGCTCCGAGGGTCAGCAAGCCTAGCTCCACTGACAAGTTCCTGGAGGTATCCCACTCACCCTGGCAGCAGGCCTTCTGTCTGAAGGTGCTCAGCTTTCTCGCTCCATGGGCCAGGAAGCCCACTGCACCATCTCCTGCCGGTCTCCTGATTCTGCTGCCTCTGTTGCCACCTTTTATCCACCACTGCTTCTTGCTGTTTCTCACCATCTCTGCTGTGACAGCTCTCTCTCTGTCTCCTGGGTCTAGGAGGTTCTCAGTGCAGGGATCCCAGGTCCAAAGGACACGCTCTGCTCCCAGCTCTTCTTCTTGGTGGTAGTAAGGTCCCCTCTTTCTGCCTCTGGAATGGCTCATTTTAAGCCTAGCAGGATGGCAAAATGAACAATCCCCTCATTAGGGTTCCATATGCCTTATTTGCATGGTCTCACCCCCACAAATTTGCCATGCACCTTATTTATATTATTAGCAAGCTATCCAATCCCCTTGGTGGGCCAAAATTACCTTATTTGCATATTCCCACCCAGTCACTTGGTGGGAGTTACAAGACCATGGCAAGAAAGGCCATATAAAAGCAATCCATCACACTGCAGATAGGAATAAGTTTTCTTAAGGAAAAAGTGTTTATGAATCTATTATATCAGTATATTAACATATCTATACACATTAAGTGGAAGCTTGTGAAAGTTTTGTGTCTAATATAATCCTAAAGTGATTCTGGTGTCAGCCTGACCTAAATTTGGGTCCCTGCTCTGTCCCCCAGTAGCTGTGATCTTATAAATGTCATGCAAACTATTTCTGCCTCAGCTTTCTTGTCAGTAAAATGGAGGTATAAACAACACCTCCCTCAGGTGATCTTGTGAGTGCACAAACCCATTCTGAAAATTAGTAAACAAAAGGAAAGAATCATGCATTTACCTTGTTTTTCCTTTGTGGTATTTCAGGGTAAGCAAACAAATGGGAGCACGTTATTTTTTATATTATAGTAAGTGTAGAAAGAATAACAGAATTAGCAAATTCTGGCTCCAGGCAACATTCATCAGTGATCTCAAGAACCATTAGGTGAAATGTTGTTGGGGACTTTATAATTGGTGGATCAGACTGACAACTCCTGAAACCAGTGGTCACTCCTAATGGCCCCAGAAGTAGGACAAGCACTTAGTATATGCCTGCTGAGGAGATGCAGTACAAAGTATAAAGCCTCACCCACCAAGTAAGCCTGCCAAATTTGATTCTTACAAGAATCACCTGGGGACCTTGTTAAATTGTAATTCTAATAAGATTCTTACAAGAATCACCTGGGGATGTTGTTAAACTGTAGATTCAGATTCAGTATATCTGGGGTGGAAATGCAAATTCTCAGCAGGGGGTCATACCAGAAAAAACTGGTTCAAAGCCCTGTGCCTGAGACACCTGCTGTCTTGGTCATCTAGTGCTGCTGTAACAGAAACACCACAAGTGGATGGCTTTAACAAAGAGAAATTTATTTTCTTGCAGTCTAGTAGGCTCGAAGTCCAAATTCAGGGTGTCAGCTTCAGGCAAAGGCTTTCTCTCTCCATTGGCTCTGAAGGAAGGTCCTCGTTGTCATCAATCTTCCCTCAGACTAGGAGTTTCTCTGCACAGGAACCTTGGGTCCAAAGGACACACTCTGCTCTTGGCACTGTTTTCTTGGTGGTATGAGGTCCCCCAACTCTGTTTGCTTATCTTTCCTTTCATCTCTTGTAAGAGAAAAGGTGGTGCAGGCCACACCCCAGGGAAACTCCCTTTACATTGGATCAAGGATGTGTCTTAGTAGGGTATTATAATCCCACCTTAATTCTCTTTAACATAAAATTACAATCACAAAATGGAGGACAACCATACAATACTGGGAATCATGGCCCAGCCAAATTGATACACACATTTTTTGGGGGACATAATTCAATCCATGACACCTGGGGTGGGGGGTACCTAGTTACAGTCTTCTGTCATTTGAGAGGTCTGAGTAGCACTAAAGCATTGATGGGAACTTTACATAGGTGGATAGAAATCTAAAAAGCAAATGAGTTACTGTAGTGCTTTTCAAACTGCTGGTCATGACCTTTAACAAGACAAAGCATAAATTCAGTGGGTCAGGACCAGTATTTTTAAAAAATGAAACACAACATACAGATTAGACTAGGAAAACACCAGAATGCATCTCCTGCAGTAGTAAATTATTTATGTAAGATCTTCACCACTGACATCACTGCTTCTCAATTCTGAATGTGCACACAAATCATCTGGAGGATCTTATTACAATGCAGCTCTGACACAGTAGGTCTGGGGTGGGGCCTGAGATTCTGCATTTCTAACGAGCTTCCAGGTGATGGGGATGCTGCTGGTCTGTGGAACACACTTTGATGGGCAAGTCCTTATAGTTCACGTATGTGTTCTGTTTCTATTCTCTCTCTCTCACTCTCTCGGTATTTAGAGCAAATTAAACTAAGGCTATGATGAAAACGAAGGATTCAGAAATCAAAGGGTAGTGCATCTCTCTTCACCTATGATTTCCATAAATCACTTGCTTCCATATCAGCTCCAAATAAAAGTTTCTTAAAAATTCTGATGTTGAGGAGGGGCAAGATGGCACTCTAGGCAGAAACACCACGCCGTCCCTCCACAGCAAAGATCCGAAAAACTAAGCCTAACAGAGAATCAACAATCCTGAAACCCTAGAACACCAAATGAAGAGATAAAGAACTCAGCCAAACACCAAACGGAGTGAGAATACTAAAAGAGAACGGAGAGCGAGGAGAGACTCAGGCAGAGATTCCTTACCAGCTAACGCAGCACGGATCCACCATCTTGGATTCCTATCGGAGACCAGCAAACGGGAGAGCAGCCTTGCAGAGCATCTGGTCGGAGACAGAATGACCGCTTAGCTTCACACATAACCATCTTCCCGCTGCACCCTACCTACCTGCACCGTGCACTAGACATCACATCACCAAGCGGTGCAGGCACGCCCTATTTGAACCTGCCCAGCACTGACTACCGACCGTCCTGGTGGCTGCGGTGAGTGCCACAAGCAACCCATCCCAGTAGCTCCTCCTCAACTAGATCTGCCCAGCTGTACCACAAGAACAAAAAAAAAAAAAAAATCTACAATCAATAAACGAGAGAAATATCTACTGAATGCCCCGAAAACAGCAAACAATATCAAAACATTTACAAAAACAAGACAAGATGGCTCCAATAGGCGTCCAAATTAAAACACCAGATAACTCTCCTGTGGAAGAAAATGCACTAGAAGTACCTGATACGGAACTCAGATCACTAATACTCGGAATTTTCCAAGAACTGAGGCAAAAAGCTGACAAACATGAGGAAAAAATAGACAAATTTATGGAAAATACAGACAAAAAATTGGAAGAATTCAGGAAGATGATGCAAGAACAAAATGCCAAAATAAATTCACAACTCGAAATTATACAAAAACAACAATTAGAAATCCAAAAGATAAACAACAAGATTTCAGAAATGGACGGTGTCATAGAAGGGCTGAGAAGTAGATTTGAAACCATGGAAGACAGGATCAGTGGAACTGAAGACAAACACTTGGATACAACTCTGTTTCAGGAAAACTCAGAAAAAAGAACAAAGAAAAATGAAGAGACCCTGAGAGTTATGTGGGACACAATTAAAAGCAAAAACTTACGAGTGATTGGCATACCAGAACAGGGGAAGAAAACAGAAAACACAGAGAGGATCATTGAGGAACTGCTGACAGAAAACTTTCCCAATATCATGAAAGATGAAAAGCTGGTCATCCAAGAAGCTCAACGAACCCCATATAGAAGAGACCCCAAAAGAAAATCACCAAGACATATCATATTCACACTCGCTAAAACTAAAGACAAACAAAGAATCCTGAGAGCAGCTCGTGAAAAACAAGAAGTCACATACAGAGGAGAAACAATAAGACTAAGCTCAGATTATTCAGCAGAAACCATGCAGGCAAGAAGGCAATGGGATGACATATATAAAATCTTGAAAGAAAAAAATTGTCAGCCAAGAATAATATATCCTGCAAAACTCTCATTCAGATTTGATGGTGAAATTAGGTCATTTCCAGATAAACAGAAACTAAAGGAATATGCAAAAGTCAAACCAAACTTACAAGAATTATTAAAGGGAGTTCTTCGATCTGAGGACAAACAGCTTAAGCCCTCAGGCAGGACCTAGGACCTAGGACGCAGGTTAACATGAACCAGATACCATTCTAGGAACTGAACTACAGACGACTTTCCAAAAACAAAAGATATACAACAGGGAATCAGAGAAATCAATCAAAGGATGACAACAACATCAAAACAATGAAAGAGGGAACAAACGGCATAGGTATAGAACCTTCTAAAGGAGAAGAAGGCAAGGCGATACCAAGTAACGGTAGACTGCTTCAAAATTATAAAGATAAGGGTAAAATTCATGGTAACCACAAAAAAAGTTAACAAACCAACTCATAAAAATAAAGACGAAAAACATAAAGTCTCAACAAAACCAAAACCTACAAAAACAAAAGAAATGAACACAAAATCCACAAACAAAAGGAACTCAGCACAAGAGAGTAAGAAGAACAAAGAAAACTTCAGCATCACAAAAAAAAGCACTACAAAATGACAGCAACAAATTCACATCTATCAATAATTACACTGAACGTAAATGGACTCAATGCACCCATAAAGCGACGGAGAGTGGCAGAATGGATAAGAAAACAGGATCCATCTATTTGCTGTCTACAAGAGACACATCTTAGAAACAAAGATGTGAATTTATTAAAAATCAAAGGTTGGAAAAAAATATATCAAGCTAACAACTATCAAAAAAGAGCAGGAGTGGCAATTCTAATCTCAGATAAAATAGACTTTAAAACCAAATCTACCATAAAAGACAAAGAAGGACACTATATAATGATTAAGGGGATGATCCATCATGAAGACATAACCATAATAAATATCTATGCACCCAATGACAGGGCTCCAAAATACATAAAAAAAAACTCTAACAGCACTGAAAAGAGAAATTGACAGTTCCACAATAATAGTAGGAGACTTCAACACACCACTCTCAGTAAAGGACAGAACAACTAAAAAGAAACTCAGCAAAGATACAGAAGACCTAAAGGACACAATCAGCCAACTGGACCTCATAGACATATATAGAACAATCCATCCAACCGCTGCAAAGTACACATTCTTTTCCAATGCACATGGAACGTTCTCCAGAATAGACCACATCTTAGGCCACAGAGCAATCCTCAACAAGATCCAAAATACTGAGATAATTCACAGTATCTTCTCTGACCACAATGCCATCAAGGTAGAAATTAACACTAGAAAGAGCAAGGAAAAAAAATCAAACACATGGAAACTGAATAATAATCTGCTTACACATCAATGGGTAATAGAAGAAATCAGAGATGGAATTAAAAAATTCCTAGAATCAAATGAAAATGAAAACACATCATACCAAAACATTTGGGACACAGCAAAGGCAGTCCTCAGAGGACAATTTATAGCAATAGATGCACATATCAAAAAAGAAGAAAGGGACAAAATCAAAACATTAACTACAGAACTCAAACAAATAGAAAGAGAACAACAAAAAAAGCCTACAACCACCGGAAGAAAGGAAATAGTAAAGATCAGAGCAGAAATCAATGAAATAGAGAACAGAAACACAATAGAAAGAATCAACAAAACCAAAAGTTGGTTCTTTGAAAGAATCAACAAAATCGACAAACCACTGGCCAGACTGACAAAAGAAAAACAGCAGAGGGCACAAATAACCCAAATAAGAAATGAAATGGGGGACATTACAACAGACCCAACTGAAATAAAAAGGATTATAACAGAATATTATGAAAAACTATATTCCAACAAATTTGAAAACCTAGAGGAAATGGATAAATTTCTAGAAACATATGGCCTACCCAAACTACAACAAAGTGATATTGAAAATCTGAACAGACCCATAACAAGAGAAGAGATTGAAAAGGTAATAAAAAAACTCCCAACCAAAAAAAGCCCTGGCCCAGATGGCTTCACTGGAGAATTCTACAAAACATTTACAGAAGAGCTCGTACCAGTTCTACTCAAGTTATTTCAGAGCATAGAAGAGGAAGCAACACTTCCAAATTCATTCTATGAAGCCAGCATAACGCTGATACCAAAACCAGGCAAAGACACCACAAAAAAAGAAAATTACAGACCAATATCTCTCATGAATATAGATGCAAAAATTCTGAACAAAATTATAGCCAATAGAATTCAGTATCATATCAAAAAAATAATACACCACGACCAAGTAGGATTCATACCAGGTATGCAAGGATGGTTTAACATTAGAAAATCCATCAACGTAATCCACCACATAAATAAAAGGAAAGAAAAAAATCACATGATTATCTCAATTGATGCAGAAAAGGCATTTGACAAAGTCCAACACCCATTCCTGATAAAAGCCCTCAATAAAATAGGTATAGAAGGGAAATTTCTCAACATAATAAAGGGCATCTATGCAAAACCAACAGCCAACATCATTCTTAATGGAGAAAGGCTGAAAACATTTCCCCTGAAAACAGGAACAAGACAAGGATGCCCTTTATCACCACTCCTATTTAACATTGTGCTGGAAGTTCTAGCTAGAGCAGTAAGGCAAGAAAAAGAAATAAAGGGCATCCAAATTGGTAATGAAGAAGTTAAACTCTCCCTGTTTGCAGATGATATGATACTATACATAGAAAACCCTAAAGACTCCACGAGAAATTTACTGGAAGTAATAGAAAGATTCAGCAGAGTAGCAGGATACAAGATAAACATTCCAAAATCAGTTGGATTCCTATACACCGGTAAAGAGAATGATGAAAAGGAGATCAGGAAATCAATACCATTTTCAATAGCCCCTAAAAAGATAAAATACTTAGGAATAAATCTGACCAGGAATATAAAAGACCTATACAAAGAAAACTACAAAACACTGCTGCATGAAACCCAAGGGGATCTACATAAATGGAAAAACATACCATGCTCATGGATAGGCAGACTCAACATTGTGAAAATGGCAATTCTACCTAAAGCAATCTACAAATACAATGCAATTCCGATACAAATACCAACAACATTCTTCAAAGAGATGGAAAAACTAATTATTAACTTTATATGGAAAGGGAAGAAACCTCGAATACGTAAAGCACTACTGAAGAAGAAGAATAAAGTTGGAGGACTCACACTACCTGACTTGAGAACCTACTATACAGCTACAGTACTCAAAACAGCCTGGTACTGGTACAACAACAGAGACATTGACCAATGGAACAGAATTGAGAACTCAGATGTAAATCCATCCACCTACGGTCACCTGATTTTTGACAAGGGCCCAAAATACATCAAATGGGGAAAAGACAGTCTTTTTAACAAATGGTGCTGGCAAAACTGGATATCCATTTGTAGAAAAATGAAACAGGACCCATACCTCACACCATATACAAAAACTACTTCAGGATGGATCAAAGACCGGAATATAAAGCCTCAAACTATAAAATTCATAGAAGAAAAAATAGGACCAACACTTCAGACCTTAATACATGGCATTAACAGGATACAAACCATAAACATCAACACAAAAAACCCAACAGATAAACTAGATAATTGGGATCTTCTAAAAATCAAACATCTATGCTCTTCAAAAGATTTCACCAAAAGAGTTAAAAGAGAACCTACAGACTGGGAAAAAATTTTTGGACAGTACAAGTCAGACAAAGGTCTAATCTCCATAATCTACAAGAAAATCCAACACCTCTACAACAAAAAGACAACCAATCCTATCAAAAAATGGGCAAAGGAAATGAACAGACACTTCACCAAGGAAGACATTCAAATGGCCAACAGACACATGAGGAAATGCTCGCGATCACTAGCCATTAGAGAAATGCAAATTAAAACCACAATGAGATACCATCTCACCCCGGCATTACTGGCACGAATCAAAAACACTGGAAATAACAAATGTTGGAGGGGCTGCGGGGAGACGGGAACTCTTATACACTGCTGGTGGGAATGCAAAATGATACAGCCATTTTGGAAAATGATATGGCGTTTCCTCAGAAAGCTAGAAATAGACGTACCATTCGATCCAGCAATCCCACTCCTAGGAATATATCCTAGAGAAATAAGAGTCATCACTCAAATAGACATATGCACACCTATGTTCATGGCAGCATTATTCACAATAGCAAAACGATGGAAACAGCCTCGATGTCCATCAACAGACGAATGGATACACAAACTATGGTACATACACACAATGGAGTACTATGCAACAAGAAAGAACAATGAATCGGTGAACCATCTCATAACATGGATGAAACTGGAGGACATCATGCTGAGTGAAATAAGTCAATCACAAAAGGACAAATATTGTATGAGACCTCTATTGTAAAAACCCATGAAAAAATTCACATGCAAAATGTAACAATCCTTGTTGGTTACCAGGGATGGGAGGGGGGGGGGATACTAAATAGGTAATAGGTAAGTGGTAACTTGGGTGAGAGATGAGATAGTACATAGTACAGGGGAAACTAACACAACCTGCACAAGGAAAGGTCATGGAGGCCCTATAGACACATCCAAACCCCCCGAGGGACTGAGTTGTTGGACGGAGGGCTCTGGGGACCATGATCTCGGGGAACATCTAGCTCAATTGGCATGACACTACTTATAAAGATAATGCTCTACATTCTACCTTGGTGAGTAGTGTCTGGGGTCTTAAAAGCCTATGAGCGGCCATCTAAGATACTCCACTGATCTCATCCCTTCGGAAACAAGGGAGAACGAAGAGAACAGGATACAAGGAAAAGATTAGTCCAAAGGACTAATGGTCCACAGCTACCAAGGCCTCCACGGGACTGAGCCCAGTACAGCTGGATGGTGCCCGGCTACCACCAATGACTCCTCTGACCAGGATCACAACAGAGGGTTCTGGGCAGAGCTGGAGTAGGATGTAGAGCATAATTTTAACTCCAAAAAAAAAAAGAAGACCAGATATACTGGCCTAAAGAATACTAGAGAAACCTCGAGAGTGTGGCCCCCAGACACCCTTTCAGCTCAGAGGGGAAGTTACCTTCAAGTTTCGATGTTAAGCCTGGGAATGGACACCCCAGTAAAACTAAATGGGACTAACGATGTACAGGAGTCCGGTGACGAGGGCCAGAAGGCAGAGGGAGAGTAGGAAACTGATGATAAGGAACACAAATTGAATAAGGACACTGTCGATGTATTGTGAGATTGTTGACCACTGCTATAGGGCAACATTTGTAGTAACTATTAAATGGGAGGCTGTTTTGTCCTGTAAGCCTTCATCTTGGGCGAGAATGGCAGCACAATTGGAAGAGCATAGTCATTATCACTTAAATGTGTAAGTAAAAAGTTTTGAAATGGTGTTTAAATAAAATAAAAATAAATAAATAAATAAACAAACAAAGGAGACTAAAGAGGTACAATAGTCCACTGACGGGGTCCGGAAGACAGAAGGGGACAGGGAAGCCCCCTGGTGATAGGGAACACAAGGTGGAGTAAGGATATTCTTGATGTGCTGTGAGATTGTTAACCATTGTCATAGGGCAACATGTGTAGTAACTGTTAAATGAAAAACTATTTTGTTCTGTAAGCCTTCATCTTAAGTGAGAATAACAGCACAGTTGGAAGAGCGTAGTCAATGTCACTGAACTGTGAATGTAGAAAATTTTGAAACGGTGTATCTTTGGCCATCTGTAATTTTCATCAAAAAAAAAAGGTTGAGAATTTAGAGGCTTGATACGTTGTGGGGTTGTTAACCAATGTCAAAAAAAACAACATGTGTACTGCTGTTTCATGAGAAACTATTTGCTCTGTAAGCTTTCACCTGAAGTACAATAAAATATATATAAAAAAAAATAAAAAAAAATAAAAAATTCTGATGTTATGTCAAATCAGCATATAAAAAAACAATCAGCTGCCCTGCCCTAAGGCTGAGAAAAACTATCGATGGGTAGTTTAAAAGGGAATCCAGGTGAAACCCAAATGAGAAAAGTGGATGTTCTCAGAGACAGCACTCTCAGTGGCTGGGACTTGCAGATGACTTTGATGGTGTGAGTTGGATGGAAGCCTGGAGTGCACTAGATGCTGAGGATACAAAGATGAAAACACATAGTCTTGCTCTCAGGAAGCCTCTAGTCTGGGGAGTGGAACACATGCATGCCAACATTACAAAAACCATTTCAGGAGGTGCAAGTACAAATAAAAGTGGAGCAAAGAAGGAAAAGTTGTTTTGCCTAGGATGTTCAGGAAGGTGTCGTCACAAGCCATAGAGCTGGGGGTTTTGAACTATCAAGATTGAATAGGAGTTTGTTAGGGAAGCAGTCAAGGGGCAATCCAGGCAGTGACCTGCGTGTGCTATGGTACAGTATGCTCTGCTTGGCATGGTTCCATCACCATTTCTTGTGTCTGACCATTGGTTTCTAAGATCACAACATGATGACAGTGCTGTCCCCTCGTGGGTTTAAGCTGATTCAGAAGGCATATCAGAGGCCATTGATGTCTTCCCTGTAAGACCCTGCACTGCAATTCTGGCAGCTATCACCACGTGATGATAAATATGTTCCTTCTCCCAGAAGACGTCTCTGAATTATGGTGTTGGCAAAGAATATTGAATATATCACGGCCTTCCAGAAGAACAAACAAATCTGTCTTGGAAGAAGTACAGCCAGAATGTTCCTCTGAAGTGAGGATGGCCAGACTTTGCCTCACATACTTTGGCCATATTAGCAGGAGGGATCAGTCCCTGGAGTGGGACATCACATGCTTGGTAGAGGGTCAGTGAGAAAAAGGAAGACCCTCATTGAGATGGATTGACACAGTGGCTGCAACAGTGGGCTCAAACATAGCGATGAGTGTGAAGATGGTGCAGAACTGGGCAGTGTTTCGTTCTGTTGTACATACGGTCACTGTGAGTTGGAACCGACCAGACGGTGCCTAACAACAACAACACAGCACTTTGAGGTGTCTGTTTCCTTTTCACCTTTTTCAAATCCAGTCACAGGCCCTCCACCTTGGCCCTCCTTCTCTCCACAGGCCTCACGCTTAGAAGGACA
Source organism: Dugong dugon (assembly GCA_030035585.1). Lineage (NCBI taxonomy): Eukaryota > Metazoa > Chordata > Mammalia > Sirenia > Dugongidae > Dugong > Dugong dugon. The sequence continues at coordinate 57,183,890 of CM057466.1, forward strand.
AGGCCATTGGAAGCTTCCATTGCTTCTTTTTTCTCTTCTTCTAAAATCACCTGTTTTCTCTGTGTGTCTTTCTTTGTGCTGCAGAAGAGGAATTCTATTTCCTTGCCATGCTGACTACCCACCTGTTCTCTGGACCCCAATTCTCCCAGTTCCCTTAATCATCCCCCCTCTGTCTTGCATGTTTAACTTCTCTCTCCTACAGGTACCTCCGCTTTGCCCACAAACATGCCACTTCTCCATGCATCTAAGAAAGGTGCCCCTAAACCCTGATATTTCCTTAGGCCCCTGGAGAACATGCACAGTGCCTTACTCAGTGACGGAGCCACCATCCACCACCCCTCTCCACCCTGCCACCCTTCCTCATGCTCAACCTGATGTCTGTGCAGAAATGCCAATCAATGGAGGAAGGAATAAATCTGCTACAGTTTCTCACCGTCTCATTGTCTCTGAACATGCGGCTCCTGTTTCCTAATCTCCCTTCTGGCCTCCCCTCTGACTCCCAGGCAGCCAGGGTCACTCCCTTGACGGCACCACCCGCATGTGAACAGGGAGGATGCCTGCCTGGGTATCAGGGAAACCCCTTCATCAGTAAGAACATTGGAGCTCAGAAGGCAAGCAGAAGAGGAACCTCTGAGATCTTTCTAGGTCTCACTTACTTGAGTCTGGACTTCAAGAGAAGTTTAAGAAGGACTTGAAGAAGCTTCTACATAGAGAGGAAAGATGCTCTCTTGCAACAGAGAGCTAGGCAGAGAGGCATCCAGCACCAGGCTGTAGATGAGAAAGCTCTACTTTGTTGGGCATGTAATCTGATTTCAGGTTATATCCTGAATTTATGCCAAATCTTCAGTCCACATCCACTCTATTCATGGGCTACATGGTAGGGCCTTGCACAGATGGCATGAATAGGCCATGCCCTTTAGATACATCACCCAAACAAAAAAACAAAACAAAAAAAACACACAAGAAAACCAAACTCATTGCCGTCGAGTTGATTTTGACTCATAGCGACCTTATAGGACAGAGTAGAACTGCCCCATAGAGTTTCCAAGGAGCAGCTGGTGGATTCAGACTGCCAACCTTTTGGTTAGCAGGCAACCTCTTAACCACTGTGCCACCATGGCTCCAGAATACATCACAATAAACCCATATTCTGAAAGAGACCCATGCATAGTAACACAGGTATAATTTTGTTATAGAACTATTGTCCAAGACAGCCACTGGCATCCTCTTGGTTTTTATCCTCATCTCACTGAAGTATTGGACTAGTCATCCTCTGCTGCTTCTTGACATGCATCCTCACTGACTCCTGCAACACTTTTTCTTTCTCTAGACTCTCAGATAACACTCAGTCCTTTTTCCAGTTGTTGTTGAGAATATACTTAGCAAAACATACACCAACTCAACCAATTCTATATGTACAATTCAGTGAGGTTGATTACATTCCCTGAGTTGTGCAACCATTCTCACCCTCCTTTTCTGAGTTGTTCCTCCCTCATTAACATGAATTCATTGCCCCCTAAGGCTCCTATCTAATCTTTCCAGTTGCTGTTGTCACTTTGAGCCCATGTAGATAGATAGTTCTTAAAAAAGCCTAATACTCAAGGCACACATTTTTTACTAGTTAAGCTAAAGTATTGTTTGGTTTTAAGAAGACTTCAGGGGATATTTTTGGTTTAAGTTTTAAAGATTATCTTAGGGCAATAGTTTCAGGGGTTCATATAGCCCTCATGGCTCCAGAAAGTCTGGAGAATTTGAAAATCTGTTCTGCACTTCTCCTCTTTTGATCAGGATACTTCTATAGAATCTTTGATCAAAATTTTCAGTAATGGTAGCCAGCCACCATCCAGTTCTTCTGGTCTCATGACAAAGGAGGCAGTTGTTAATGGAGTCAATTAACCACATATTCCATTACCTCCTCCTATTCCTGACTCTCCTTCTTCCTTTGTTGCTCCAGGTGAGTAGAGACCAATTGTTACGCCTTGAATGACTGTTTGTAAGCTTTTTAGACCCCAGGCAATATGCGATGAACTAGGAGGTAGAACAGAAGCATTAAAATTTTATTAGGCCAATTAACAGGGATGTACCATGAAACCATGACCCTAAATCTCCAAACCAAGGAACCAAATCCCAAGAGGTTTTTGGTTGTACATAAGCAGTCTCAGTAGCTACTCTTTTTTTTTTTTTTTGTTATCGTAAATATATCTATCACACAAATTTTACCAGTTCAACTTTTTACAGGTGTACAACTTATTCACTTCAGTTACAATAATCAGCTGTGTAACCCTACCCTTAATCAGTGTGATTTTTTCATCACCCTTAACCCTCCTTTCCCCCTCACTCCCATCCCTGGTAGCCAGTAATAAATTTTGGTCTCTATGTATTTGCCTTTTCTTGTCTTTTTATACAAGTGAGTTCATACAATATTTGTACTTCTGTAACTGATTTATTTCACTCAGCATAATGTCTTCAAGGTCAATCCATGTTATAGCATGTATCAAGACTTGATTTCTCCTGTTGGCTGAGTAGTTATTCCATTGTATGTATGTGCCACATTTTGTTTATCCATTCATCTGTTAATGGGCATTCAGGCTGTTTTCACCTTTTGGCTATTGTGAACAGTGCTGCAATGAACATTGGTGTACAAGTCTCTGTTTGAATCTCTGCTTTCAAGTCTTTTGGGTATATACCTAGGAGTAGAATTGCTGGGTCATATGGTAGTTCAATTTTTAGTTTTTATACATATATTTATTGTACTTTAGATGAAGGTTTACAGAACGAATAGTTTCTCATTAAACTGTCAGTACACATATTGTTTTATGACATTGGTTAACAACCCCATGACATGCCAACACTCTCCCTTCTCAACCTTGGAGGACCTTTTTTTTTTTTGGTGAAAATATACATAGCCAAAGTTACACCATTTCAAAAGTTTCTACACGTACAATTCAGTGACATGGATTACATTCTTCTAGTTGTGCTGCTATTCTCACTATTCTTTTCCAAATTCTATCACCATCATCTTCAACTCACTGCCCCCTAGGCTCCCATCAAACCTTTTGAGTTGCTGTTGTCAAATTGATCTCACATAGATAATTCTTTTTTTTTTTTTTTTGTACCTTAGATGAAGGTTTGCAGAACAAATAGTTTTTCATTAAACAGTTAGTACACATATTGCCCTGTGACAATGGTTAACAACCCCACGACATGTCAACATTGCCCCTTCTCAACTTTGAGTTCCCTATCACCAGCTTTCTTGTCCCCTCCTGCCTAATAGCCCTTGTCCCTGGACTGCTGTGCCTCATTAGTTCCGTTTTCTTTTATGAGGCTGTCCAATCCCCAGCTAAACGGTGAACTTTGGGAGTGAACTCACCACTGAGCTAAAAGGGTATCTGGGGGCCATACTCTCAGGGTTTCTCCAGTCTGTCAGGCCAGTAAATCTGGTCTTTTTTTTTGTGAGTTAGCATTTTGTTCTACATCATTTTCCAGCTCTGTCCAGGACCCTCTATTGTGATCCCAGTCAGAGCAGTCTGTGGTGGTAGGCATGCACCATCTAGCTATACTAGACTCAGTCTGGTGGAGGCCTTGCTAGCTGTGGTCCATTAGTCTTTTGGACTAATCTTTTCCTTGTATCCTGTTCTCTTCGTTCTTCCTTGCTCCTGAAGGGGTGAGACCAGTGGATTATCTTAGATGGCTGCTCATAGGCTTTTAAGACCCCAGACGCTACTCACCAAGGTAGAATGGAGAACACTGTCTTTATAAACTGTGTTATACCAATTGAGCTAGATGGTCCCTGAGACCATGGTCCCCACAGCCCTCTGCCCAGCAATTCAGTCCCTCAGGGAGTTTGGAAGTGTCTATGGAACTTCCATGCCCTTGCCTTGTACAAGTTGTGCTGGCTTCCTCAGTATTGTGTACTGTCTTACCCTTCACAAAAGTTACCACTTATCTATTGTCTATTTAGTTCCCCCCCACCCCTCCCATCCCTCGTAACCAGCAAAGATTGTTCCTTTTTGTGTGTAAACTTTTACATGAATTTTATAGTAGAGGTCTCATACAATATTTTCCTTTTGAGATTGACTTATTTCACTCAACATAATGTCCTCCAGTTTCATTCATGTTATGAGATACTTCACAGATTCATTCATCATTGTTCTTTATCGTTGCATAATACTCCTTTGCGTGTATGTACCACAGTTTGTTTATCCATTCATCTGTTGATGGGCATCTAGGTTGTTTCCATATTTTTGCTATTGTGAACAGTGCTGCAATGAATATGGATGTGCATATGTCTATTCATGTGACAGCTCTTATTTCTCTAGGATATATTCCTAGGACTGGGATTGCTAGATCATATGGTATTTCTATGTCTAGCTTTCTAAGGAAGTGCCATATCATTTTCCAAAATGGTTGTATCATTTTGCATTCCCAGCAGCAGTGCATAAGAGTTCCGATCTCCCCGCAGCCTCTCCAACATTCGTTATTTCCAGTGTTTTTGATTAGTGCCAGTAATGCCGGGGTGAGATGGTATCTCATTGTGGTTTTAATTTGCATTTCTCTACTGGTAGTGATCGCGAGCATTTCCTCATGTGTCTGTTGGCCTCTTGAATGTCTTCTTTGGCAAAGTGTCTGTTCATTTCCTTTGCCCATTTTCTAATAGGATTATTTGTCTTTTTGTTGTAGAGGTGTTGGATTTTCTTATGGATTTTAGAGATTAGACCTTCGTCTGACTTCTAATGTCCCAAAATTTTTTCCCATTCTGTAGGTTCTCTTTTTATTCTTTTGGTGAAGTCTTTTGATGAGCATAAGTGTCTCATTTTTAGAAGATCCCACTAATCTAGCTTATCTTCTGGGGTTTGTGTGTTGTTGGTTATGGTTTGTATCCTGTTAATGTCATGCAGTAGGTACTCTAGTGTTGATCCTATTTTTTCTTCTATGAATTTTACAGTTTTTGGCTTTATATTTAGGAATTTGATCCAAATTGAATTAGTTTTGTGTATGGTGTGAGGTATGAGTCCTGTTTCATTTTTTTGCAGATGGACATCCAATTTTGCCAGCACCATTTGTTAAAAAGACTGCCTTTTCCCCATTTGATGGACTTTGGGTCCTTGTCGAAGATCAGGTGACCATAAGTGGATGGATTTACATCTAGGTTCTCAATTCTGTTCCATTGGTCAACGTATCTATTGTTGTACCAGTACCCGGCTGTTCTGACTACTGTAGCTGTATAGTAGTTTCTGAAGTCAGGTAGTGCAAGTCCTCCTACTTTATTCTTCTTCTTCAATAGAGCTTTATTTATCCGGGGCTTCTTCCCTTTCCATATAAAGTTAGTGATTAGTTTTTCCATCTCTAAAGAATGTTGTTGGTATTTGGATCGGAATTGCATTGTATTTGTAAATTGCTTTGGGTAGAATTGTCATTTTCATTATGTTGAGTCTATCTATCCATGAGCATGGTATGTTTTTCCATTTATGTAGATCCCTTTGGCTTTCTTGCAGTAGTGTTTTGTAGTTTTCTTTGTATAGGTCTTTTACATTCCTGGTTTGATTTATTCCTAAGTATTTTATTTTTTTAGAGGCTATTGTAAATGGTATTGCTTTCCTGATTTCCTTTTCATCTTTCTCTTTATTGGCGTATAGGAATCCAACCGATTTTTGTATGTTTATCTTGTATCCTGCTACTCTGCTGAATTTTTCTATTAGTTCTAGTAGATTTCTCATGGAGTCTTTAGGGTTTTCTATGTATAGTATCATATCATCCGCAAACAGGGACAGTTTAACTTCTTCATTACCAATTTGGATGCCTTTTCTTTCTTTTTCTTGCCTTATTGCTCTAGCTAAGATTTCCAGCGCAATGTTAAATAGGAGTGGAGATAATGGGCATCTTTGTCTTGTTCCTGTTCTCAAGGGGAATGTTTTCACCCTGTCTCCATTAAGAATGATGTTGGCCATTAGTTTTGCATAGAGGCCCTTTATTATGTTGAGAAATTTCCCTTCTATACCTATTTTATTGAGAATTTTTATCAGGAATGGGTGTTGGACTTTGTCAAATGCCTTTTCTGCATCAATTGAAATGATCATGTGATTATTTTCTTTTATTTATGTGGTGGATTACAGTGATTGATTTTCTAATGTTGAACCATCCTTGCATACCTGCTATGAATCCTACTTGGTTGTGGTGGTTTTTTTTTTTGTTGTTGTTTGTTTGTTTGCTTTGATATGATGCTGAATTCTACTGGCTAGAATTTTGTTGAGAATTTTTGCATCTATATTCCTGAGAGATATTGGTCTGTAATTTTCTTTTTTTGTGGTGTCTTTGCCTGGTTTTGGTATCAGGGTTATGCTGGCTTCATAAAATGAATTTGGAAGAGTACTTTCCTTTTGTATGTTCTGAAATAGTTTGAGTAGTACTGGTAGAAGCTCTTCTCTGAATGTTTGGTAGAATTCTCCAGTACAGCCATCTGGGCCAGGGCTTTTTTTTATTGGGAGTTTTTATTTAATTACCTTTTCAATCTCTTCTTTTGTTATGGGTCTGTTCAGATTTTCAACATCACTTTGTTGTAGTTTGGGTAGGTAGTGTGTTTCTAGAAATTTATCCATTTCCTCTAGGTTTTCAGATTTGTTGGAGTATCGTTTTTCATAATATTCTGTTATAATCCTTTTTATTTCTGTTGGGTCTGTTGTCATGTCCCCCATTTCATTTCTTATTTGGGTTATGTGTGTCCTCTGCTGTTTTTCTTCTGTCAGTCTGGCCAGTGGTTTGTTGATTTTGCTGATTCTTTCAAAGAACCGACTTTTGGATTTGTTGATTCTTTCTATTGTTTTTCTGTTCTCTATTTCATTTATTTCTGCTCTGATCTTTACTATTTCTTTTCTTCTGGTGGTTGTGGGCTTTTTTTGCTGTTCTCTTTCTATTTGAGTTCTGTAGTTAATGTTTTGATTTTGTCCCTTTCTTCTTTTTTGATGTGTGCATCTATCGCTATAAATTGTCCTCTGATGACTGCCTTTCCTATGTCCCAAAGGTTTTGATATGATGTGGATTCCTTCTTGTTTGATTTTATGAATTTTTTGATTCCATCTCTGATTTCTTCTATTACTCAGTGATGTATAAGCAGGGTGTTATTCAGTTTTCATGTCCTTGATTTTTTTTTCTTTTGTCTTCCTGTTGTTAATTTCTACCTTGATGGCATTGTGGTCAGAGAAGATATTTTGTATTATCTCAACGTTTTGGATCTTGTTGAGGATTGCTCTGTGGCCTAAGATGTGGTCTATTCTGGAGAATGTTCCGTGTGCATTAGCAAAGAATGTGTACTTTGCAGCTGTTGGGTGTAGTGTTCTGTATATGTCTATGAGGTCAAGTTGGCTGACTATGCCAAAGGTCTTCCGTATCTTTGTTGACTTTCTTTCTAGATGTTCTGTCTGTTACCGAGAGTGGTGTGTTGAAGTCTCCTACTATTATTGTGGAACTGTCAGTTTCTCTTTTCAGTGCCATTAAAGTTTGTTTTATGTGTTTTGGAGCCCTGTCATTGGGTGCGTAGATGTTTATTATGATTATGTCTTCATGATGGATCATCCCCTTAATCATTATATAGTGTCCTTCTTTGTCTTTTATGGTGGATTTTGTTTTAAAGTCTATTTTATCTGAGATTAATATTGCCACTGCTGCTCTTTTTTGGTAGCTGTTTTCTTGATATATTTTTTCCCATCCTTTGATTTTTAATAAATTTACATCTTTGTTTCTAAGGTGTATCTCTTGTGGACAGCATATGGATGGATCATGTTTTTTAAATCCATTCTGTCACTCCCCACCTCTTTATGGTGCATTTAGGCCATTTACATTCAGTGTAATTATTGATAGTTGTGAGTTTATTGCTTTCATTTTGTAGTGCTTTGTTTTTGTGGTGCTGACGTTTTCTTTGTTCCTCTTACTCTTCCTTTTGTTTGTGGATTTTTTTTTCATTTCTTCTGTTTTTGTAGGTTTTATTTTTACTGAGACTTTATGTTTTTCTTCTTTATTCTGATGAGTAGGTTTGTTAACTTTCTTTGTGGTTATCTTGAAATTTACCCTTATCTTCCTAGATTTGAACCAGTCTATTGTTACTTGGTATCGCCTTGCCTTCCATTAGAAGGTTCTATACCTACACCGTTTATTCCCTCTTTTATTGTTCTGATGTTGTTGTCATTTACAGATTAACCTCTCTGGTTCCCTGTTGTAATTCTTTTGGTTTTGGGTAGTCCTTAAGAGTTCATTTCCTAGCTTGGTATCTGGCTAGTACAATCCTGTGTCCTATATTCAGCCTGTGGACTGATGTTGTTTGTTCTCAGATCAAAGGACTCTGTTTAATAAGTCTTGTAAGTTTGGTTTGGTTTTTACATAGTCCCTTAATTTCTGTTTATCAGGAAATGACCTAATTTCACCATCATATTTGAACGAGAGTTTTGCAGCATATATTATTCTTGGCTGCCAATTTTTTTCTTTCAAGGTTTTATGTATGTCATCCCATTGCTTTCTTGCCTGCATGGTTTCTGCCAAATAATCTGACCTTAGTCTTATTGTTTCTCCTCTGTATGTGACTTTTTGTTTTTCTCGAGCTGCTCTCAGGATTCTTTGTTTATCTTTGGTTTTAGCAAGTGTGATTATGATATGCTTTGGTGATTTTCTTTTGGGGTCTATCCTATATGGGGTTCGTTGAGCTTCTTGGATGGTCAGTTTTTCATCTTTCATGATATTGGGTAAATTTTCTGTCAGCAATTCTTCAATGAGCCTCTCTGTGTTTTTTGTTTTCTCTCCCTGTTCTGGAACTCCGATCACTCACAGATTTTTGCTTTCAATTGTATGCCACATAATTCTCAGGGTTTCTTTGTTCTTTTTTCTGATTTTTCCTCAGAGTTGTATCCAAGTGTTTGTCTTCCGTTACGCTGATCCTGTCTTCCTTTGTTTCAAACCTGTTCCTCAGCCCTTCTATGAAGCTGTTCATTTCTGAAATCTTGTTGTTTATCTTTTGGATTTCTAATTGTTGTTTTTGTATGATTTATAGTTGTGAATTTATTTTAGCATTTTTTTCCTGTATTATTTTCTTGAATTCTTCCAGTTTTTTGCCTGTATTTTCCATGAATTTGTCTGCTTTTTCCATGAATTTGTCTATTTTTTCCTCATTTTTGTCTGCTTTTTGCTTTGACTCTTGTATAATTCTGAATATTAGAGATTTGAATTCCCTATCAGTTAGTTCTAGTGCCTTTTCTTCTACTGGGAAGTCAGCTGGTGTTTTATTTTGGATGTCTATTGGAACCATCTTGTCCTGTTTTTGTGTATGTTTTGATATTGTCTGCTGTCTTTGGGGCATTCAGTAGTTATTTTCCTCATTTGCTGATTGTAGATTTGTTTGGTTTGTCCTGCTTTTTTGTTTTATTTTGTTACGTCTGTGCAGGTGAGCTGTGCATTCCTTGTTGTTTGCTCATCTGTGGGCATAATACTTTTCTCCTCCTTCTCCAATGGGCAGGGTCAGTCACTCAGCTATGGTACAGCAGGGCAGGTCCAGCTGAAGAGGAGTTTCTGGGATGGGTTGTTTGTGGCATGTACTAGGGCTGACAGCACAGTCTGGGAATCAGTGCAGGGCGGTTCCTGTACACCATGCCTGTGCTGCTTGGGAGTGTGATGTTCAGTGCATGGTGCAGGAAGGTAGGAAGGAGGGGGGAGATTGTGATGTGTGGAGCTAAGATGGGTATGGGAAAGATGAGAGACAGGAGAGAGGAACAGGAGCCAAAAATGTACACACAAACAAAAAAGAGTGCTAAGGGAGCTTGCTATTGGAGTGGAGAGATGAGATACTGATAAATGGAGAAAAACAAAAATGAAAAAAAATAAGTGAATCGAGTTAACGGAAATGAAGAAAGACAAAAAGGGAATAAGAGAGAGCAGGAAACAAAACAAGGAAACAAACAACAACAAAAAAAAACAAACAAAAAAACAAAAAAAGAAATGCCCCCAGTGATGTCCCTGTGTGTCTGCGCAGAGCAAGGAAGTAGCTTCCAAGCAACTTGGTACTGCTCAGCTAAATGGGGCTTCCAAACCAAGAAAAGAAAAAGTAAACAAACAAATCAAAACAGAACAAATCAGAGCAAATAAACAAAAAGCCCCCAGGGTCCCACCAGGGTCGTGGCACAGGTCAGGAAGCAGTTTCACAGTCGAGCAGTGTTTCACATCCTTTCAGTAAGGAGTAAAGATGGCACACGGAGCCTGGTATTTGAAAGAAAGGAGGGGGAGGTGGTGAGAGGTAAGGAAGAAATCTAAAGAAGCAGAAAAAAGCAACACCAGCAGCCAAAAAATGGCACTCAGGGAGCTTGCCAGTATGGGTGAGTTGAATCCAAGCAACACCAGGGTGAAACTGGTGCTTCCCGGCTAAGAGATTGTGGCCGCAGGAAGCAGAGGATGCCGAGTGAGGGTGAAGAAGGGTGGGGGTGGGAAATCGTATATCGCCGGTTACCTGTTGTTCCATCTCTTGCTGGAAGTTCCGGGAAGCTGCTTTCTCATACCCCTGTTCGTTGATCTCCGATAGGAGTCCAAGATGGCGGATCTGTGCTGCTGTAGCTGATAGGGGATCTCTGCATGTATCTCTCCTCACTCTCTGTTCTCTGTCAATTTCTTATTCCATTCAGTGCTTGGCTGAGTTCTTTATCTCTTCATTTGATGCTTAGGGTTTCAGGATTGACGTGTGACTCTGTTTGTCTTAGTTTCTTGGATCTTTGCTGCAGCAGGATGGTGTGGTGCTTCTGACTATAGTGCCATGTTGCCTAGAAGTCTCTCAATTTTTAGTTTTTTGAGGAAGCGCCACACTACTTTCCACAATGGCTGTACTATTTTGCATTCCCACCAGTAATGGATAAGGGTGATTTCCCCACATCCTCACCAACATTTGTTTTTTCTGTTGTTGTTTTTTTTTAATCTTAGTCATCCTAGTGGGAGTGAAATGGTATTTCATTGTGGTTTTTATTTGCATCTCTCTGATGGCTAATGATGTTGAGCATCTTTACATGTGCTTGGTTGCCATTTGAATGTACTCTTTGGTGAAATGTCTATTTAGGTCCTTTGCCCATTTTATGATTAGGTTATTTGTATTTTTGTTGTTAAGTTGTCAAGTTTTATACATATGTTGGTTATTAGATTCTTATCGGATATATGGTTTCCAAAGATATTCTAACAGTCCTTAACTTGCATTTTCACTTTTTTTGTAAAGTCTTTTGATAATGGAAGTTTTAAACATTTATGAGGCCCACTTTATTTTGTCTTTTGTTGTTTGTGCTTCTGTTATTTAACTGGATAATCCATTGTTAAAAGCTAGGCCTAACAGCATTGCCCCTGCATTTTCTTCTAAGAATTTTATGGTTAAGTTTGTATATTTAGGTCCTTGATCCCCTTTGAATTTGTTTTTGTGTATGGAGTGAGGCAAGGATCCTGTTTTCCCAACACCATTTATTGAAGAGACGCTTCTCTCTTCATCAAATGGACTGAGTACCCTTGTCCAAAATCAGTTGACCATAGATGTTCTCTCTGTTTTTGCTGATTATATTTCCTCTCCCAGGGTTTTGTTCTTGGTCCTCTTTTCTTTTTCTCTCCAATTATTTTCTTCAATTAAGTAGGCGTTTATTCTCTGAATACCCTAATGGCCACTCAGCCCCTTTCTGGCTTACCACAAACACAGCATCCTCATTCCAGGGCCCAGAGAAGGGCTGAGAATAGGCATGGAAAGGAAAATAGACAACGACTGGCATCGCTTCTCCTGACTGGGTCTTTTGTTACTTGCAGCCAAAAGAATCCTGGCTGATTGATGTCCAAAACTAAACTTATCAAAATACAGTAAAACCTGCAAAAGCCGAAACCTGTGTATGGTGTGGTAAATTACTTAGTATGGCCTTTCTCGACATGGTCTTGTTAACTCCCACCCAGGTGATTGGGTGGGGCTGAGCAAATAAGATAATTGTGGCCCACCAAGGGGATTGATCAGTTTTGCAATAAAAGAAAGCCAATTCCAGAGCAGAAAGAAGAGTTCACCACCACCAAGGCAGGAGAGACCGGCAGGAGAGATCCACAAGAGATAGTGTAGTGGGCTTCCCAGCCCACAGAGAAAGCTGAGTGCCTTTAGGCAGAGACTGAGGGCCAGGGAGAAGCCTATGCCTGACCCCATGAATTTGGGACTTGCCAGCCTCCAAAACCAAGCGATCCATTTCCTTTATATGGTTCGTGAGTTCTGTGATATATTGCAGCAAATTAGGGAACCCAAAGATAAGAGAGAGAGTACTTGAAGGGAGGAGGAATAGCTGATGTTAGAGATGACGAAGTGGTACAGCATCTTGGAAAAGTTGGACATTTGGGACATCTTTAACCTCTGCCTCATAGGAACCAGCTTTGTGAAGATCCTTACAAAAGAAATTATTTGTTTATTGTGTAAGGTGGAAACCTGTCAGAGAAGGAAAACTCAAATATTTTCTACTAACAGAGAGCATTAGAAAAGTGGTTAAGACTGCACCTTGTCAAAGGCGGAAAACTTCTGAGACCCAGAAAAACAAGGCAATCCCATTGAGTTCTGGCTCTCACAGGTTTTCCTGTAGTACCTAAACTCTAACTCTCACTAACATCCTTTTCTCCCAGGCTAGAAACATAAAAAAAGAGGACATTGGTGGTTCAGTGGTAGAAGTCTCACCTTCCATGCGGGAGACTCAGGTTTGATTCTCGACCAATGCACCTCATGGGCAGCCACCACCTGTCTGTCAGTGCAGGCTTACGTGTTGCTCTGATGTTGAACAGGTTTCAGTGGAACTTCCAGACTAAGACGGGCTAGGAAGAAAGGCCTGGCAATCTACTTCTAAAAAGTCAGCCAGTGAAAACCCTATGGATCATAACAATCCGATCTACACCTATCATGGGCACGGTGCAAGACCGGGCACATTTTGTTCTTTTGTGCATGAGGTGGCCATGAGTGAAGAGATTACTCTATGGCAGCTAACAATAAAGAAACCTCAAAATTATGACTGACTCTTCCTTCTCTATGCACCACAGGTCTTTTCTCCCCAGTACATCCACAATCTGCAGAAAACTTACTCCTGGATATCTCAATGCCACCTTAAAAAAAAAAGTGTATCCTTTCCTTGCCCACCTTTCCACAATTAGATATGATTTTTACCTTTGAAACCACAGTGCATGTTAAACATATTTTTTGAGCAGCTATTATGTGGCAGGCCCTGTTTCAATATAGGGAGGTCATTATATCCTCACAATACACCTGTTAACTGGATATTACCATTTCTACTTAATATGGAAACCAGGCTTCAAAGAGGTTCAGTGACCTGCCAGGATCACACAAATATGTAAATGAGAGAGCTGGGACCCTGAATACAAGATGACCACACAGCTTTGTTTGTTCGTTTCATGGAACAACTGTTTCACTCTGCCTTTTGCTATAATTGTTTTTGTATTTATTTCTTTTGTATGCAAACCCTTAAGGCAATTTCATATTTTTCTTTCAGCTCCTGACACCAGGTTTATAACGTGGAACTTTGAAGACAGTCTCAATGTCAAATATTTGATCCCACTATACATAAAAGTACTTACCCCAATTTGGGGTTTAGAATGTGTGGTCACTGTATACAAATGCCTTGAATATTGCAGGCAATCAGTAAATATCTGTAAAATGGAATCGAGTAAGGTGGGGAACTAGCCAGGCTTACTTCAGACTTGAGAGAGATGAAAAGAGGGCTAAATGATCCCAATCCAAATCAATCCAAATATAATCCTTAATTAAAATAACAAGCATAAATTTCTAGTGGTCACTAATTACTAATTGCATATTTTGAAAGATTGATGCAATACATAATGAGAAAGAACTGACACGGGGAACATCTGGCTCAGCTGGCATAACACAGTTTATAAAGACAATGTTCTACATTCTACCTTGGTGAGTAGCGTCTGGGGTCTTAAAAGCCTATGAGCAGCCATCTAAGATACTCCACTGGTCTCACCCCTTCGGAAGCAAGGGAGAATGAAGAGAACAAATACAAGGAAAAGACCAGTCCAAAGGACTAATGGACCACAGCTACCACGGCCTCCACCAGACTGAGTCCAGTACAGCTAGATGGTGCCCGGCTACCACCACTGACTGCTCTGACCGGGATCACAATAGAGGGTCCTGGACAGAGCTGGAAAAGGATGTGGAACAAAATGCTATCTCACACACACACACAAAAGACCAGATTTACTGGCCTGACAGACTGGAGAAACTCCTAGAGTATGACCCTGGACACCCTTTTAGCTCAATGGTGAAGTCACTCCTGAAGTTCACCATTCAGCCGGGGATTGGACAGCTTCATAAAACAAAACAGGACTAACGAGGCACAGCAGTCCAGGGACAAGGACTAGAAGGCAGGAGGGGACAGGAAAGCTGGTGATAGGGAACCCAAGGTTGAGAAGGGACAGTGTTGACATGTCGTGGTGTTGTTAACCATTGTCATAGGGTGATATGTGTACTAACTGTTTAACGAGAAACTCTTCTGTAAACCTTCATCTAAAGTACAATTAAAAAAAAAAAAGAAAAAGAAAGAACTGTTTTCATTTCACTTCCAACATCAGAACACAGGGAAAAATCTGACCACGATCCGACTTGCTCATGACTAGTCTGTGACTAATCTTTCTTACCATAAAATGATTGTTCCCATCTAACTTTCCTTCTGTTTAATTCTTACCTCTTTAACTTCAGGGTTAGTATATCTGCTAACTCGCAAGAAATGCTAGTTATCTTCTCTTAACCACCTTAGTATGTTCCTCTAAACCTGATTCTTACAGGAAAAATGCCTTATTCTAGACATTTCTAGAAATTTTAAATTAGAAATAGGATTTCTTCACTCAGTTTTAACACTCTGATTGCCTTTTATATTTGTTCTTTCTTGACAGCAAGTAGAGGGCCCCGTGTTCTCATCAGTAGCATTTCCCAACTCACTTGCTTGGGTGATGAAGGGTTAATCTCACAAGTGGAATTCTTACTAACTGGAGACAGACCAAGGTGTGCTGCCTCTATCATGAACTTTTCTCGTAGACCTTGGCCTATTTTATTTCAGAGTTCAGGGTTCAACTTCTGCAGTTAAATCTCAACACTTACCAACATGAAGTTACTTTCTTCAAAGGACAAGCTACAAGAGACCAGTTACCAGAGACCGTGGAGTCAACTCCAACTCATGGCGACCCCATGTGCGTCAGAGTTAACTGTGCTCCATAGGATTTTCAATGGCTGATTTTTCATAAGTAGATCACTGGTCTTTCTTCTGAGGCACCTCTGGGTGGACTTGAACCTCCCATCTTTTAATTAGCGGTTGAGTGCATTAGCCGTTCTCACCACCCAGGGGTTACCTATCATTTACCTCAAAGTAGGGTTTTCTTCTTGCCCTTCCATTCTACTTGCCTTTTAAACTTGCACCGTTCGAAATTTCCCCCCTTTGAAGCGACATCCATTTTTGTCCTAATAGGTGGACTAGAGAAACTTCTCAGGAGACCTAGCAACCGCAGCAGTAGATAAATTAGATAGCACTACATGTTGTCATTCAGCGAAGTTGTTTACAGACAGAGCTATTTTCAAGCCATTAAAAAATACTATCCATCTCAGACTTGCCATCTGCCTTCTGCTTCGGTTCTCATCGATGGAGTTAGCTAAGAGATTAGCCTCAGCAGCCAGCTTCGCTCTGGTTTTCCGTTGACACTCAGGGAGACTCTTATGGGAAGAAGGCAATTTATTTTAGCTGAATGACCACATGGCTAACTATACAAGGCAATTATACAAAGCAAATGTATCAACTTCTGCCACGGGAGGCAGGAGTTCCCTTTCTGGTCATTAATAATGAACACTCTTCAGTAAGTAGGGAAACATTTACCAAATAAAATGGCCTGTTATAGATGATCCCCCAGGCAGCTGAGAAATGGCGTGGCCATTGAGAGAAACGCTCAGCAGAGAAGCTGATGCCACCGCTTGCCGGGCTTCGTGGTCCTGGAAGCCTCTCCGAACCGGCGGAAGATGTGACCCACTGGCTCTTTGTACAGAAGTGTCTAGTCTGCAAAGAAGTTGCCTGGTATTTTCTATTTTGAAATTCCATTGCTTCCTTTCCTGGCAGCCACATGAGTGGGAATGCCGCGAAATAAAAACGAGGAGGAAGTAAATGAGAGCCGGGAAGTGTCAAGTTGATCTACTGCAGGGTTGGGGGGCGGGAGTGCCGGCAAATTCAGATTTGTCCCGGAGCCCCCTCTCACCACGTCACCCCACCGCTTACAACGCTGGTTCCTAGCCCCCCTGGAACTCTCTGGAGGCTCCTATTGGCGCTAACGCTTCCTCTATAACTTGGTCTACAGTCACTTCTTCAGAGTACTATTTTGCAGCCGTTTTAATGAGCAAAATCCCTGAAAAGGTGCTGACATTTTAACTCTTCCTATTGATACTTTATAGCCAGACCATAAGCTTTGTGCTGCCTTCATAGCCCTTGAAATCCAAATGCTGTGGTGGGGTCCCCACCTCCCTCGCACATGGGGTGTGATTAGAAGAGACGGGGGATACATGTACTTCCAGGGAGTTCCTATTGAAGTCAGCTGACTATGGCCTAATTAATCTTCAACACCCTGATGAGGTAGGTGTGTGTTTCCCTCACTCCACAGATGGATGACCTCAGGCAGCGGAACGATACAATGCAAAGCCTCCTGGCAGAGATTGTGCCTTTGATGATGAATTCTGCAAAGGGCGGGATGGTGAAATAGTGCGGGGGAAAGAAAGCCATCAGTAAGTGTGATGAAACTTGTGGCTTCTCAGCTGGTTCTGAATGTAACCTAGCTCTCGTGTTCTACCAAACTCCACTAAAAATTTGGTCTACTGGATCATATTTTTGTGAGTTGAATGCATAAATGCACCCGTTCTGATAAATAATAAACCGTGGAGGCTGGAATGATAAGACTTAGCGACTACACACTGTTTTTGAACTTCAAAGCACTTTAACAACTTTGTGAATGCTACTGGATTTTTAAAACATTTAGTCATGAAATAAATATTCGTTAGGGCAGTTATGTGCAAAGTACTGAGCTGGCTGCTTGGTCCCTTTCCTTCCGGGTTTACTCTCCAGCAGGAAAGAAAAAG
Source organism: Dugong dugon (assembly GCA_030035585.1). Taxonomy (NCBI): domain Eukaryota; kingdom Metazoa; phylum Chordata; class Mammalia; order Sirenia; family Dugongidae; genus Dugong; species Dugong dugon. The sequence goes on from CM057466.1 coordinate 57,201,042, forward strand.
ACACAGGCAATCACCTGGCAGGGTGACAATGCAAATAAGGGTAAACACAGTGCATTGTGAGAAGGCATTCACATGAGGAGCACCAAGTCCAGTCCCGGGGATTAGGAAAGGTTTTCCCGAGAAATCATGAAAGGACATGGAAACTGACAGTTTAAGGACTAGTAAAAAGTCAATCAGGTGAAGATGTAAGACTTGGTAAGGGCATATCAGGCACTTGGGCCACCATTTCAAAACTGCAGAGGAGAGAGAGAGCATGGAACATCAGTGAGACTAAGCATCTCAGTTGGTTTAAACCAACTACGTCTTGGTAGAGGCATTGGAGGTTCAGTGGTAGAATTCTAGCCTTAGTGTTGCTATAATGCTGAACAGGTTTAGCGGAGCTTTCAGACTAAGACAGACTAGGAACAAAGGCTAGCAATCTACTTCTAAAAATCTGTCAATGAAAACTTTATACGCTATAAGAGCCAATCCACAATTGATTATGGGGATGGTGTAGGACCAGGCAGCCTTCCATCCTGTTGTTCATGAGGTTGCCATGAGTCAGAGGCCTACGTGATGGCAGCTAACAACAACATATCTTGGTAAAAGCAACCTTGTCATCCCTCCACAACTTTAGAAGTAAGGGCTCTAAGCAGAGTTCTCTTGGAAGTTAATGGGGAAATTAATTGATAAGAAAGCAAATGATTTTTAAAAGAAGAAAATAAAGTAAGGGATAGAAATGAGGAATTGGCAACCTAGTTCCTATGTAATGTGAATAGTCAGCTTTGGTGAGGGGACCTTGGGGGACAGGTTCCTGGAAGAAGCAAATAAAAATTGAACCCCTAACAAGGATTTTCATACTTGTTCCATATCCATTATTTTAACTGTCTTTTTAGTTTATTAAGGCCATAGATCCTGGAAAAAACATAATCACCTAACACAAGCAAGAATTATTTCTCTTAGTTATAGACAAGCAGTGTCAGACACAAGGAGTTAAAGTGGCCTTATTAATTTCATTTGGGGAAAGGTGGCAAAGTAGACACAACAAGATTGTAACATCTCTGTCATCTGAACATAATGAAATGGAATGAATAATAAATAAAGCCAAGAAATGTTATAGGAGCAGTGCTCTAACTTTGAAAATTATCTAGAAATGGAAAACTCTAGAAATTGATGCTTGGTCCTAACATCAAGTCCTTCCAGAAAGAGTTCTGTGGAGATGATGCACAGACAAAATTCAGAAAAATCTCACTGATCTTGCCCACCTCCACATTACTTCCAAATTGGGAGTGAGGTGTGCTACCCCAAGCAGAAGATGAGGGGTACCTGTCTAGAGTAGATTTTTCCCCTGACTCCTGGGACGAACTCAACAGTGAAGGGAGAAACCGCTATGGATCACTGTTTTATTTTTCCCTGACTGGAAGGGAGGCAAGAGAGAGCCTTTAGAAAAAATCACCAGTAATTAATTTTTTTCCAGCAACTAACAAACAGAACGAGAAAACAAATCACACAAAATCAACCAAGGATGGTGGTAGGCTAAGGGAAGATGCCTCGGAAGCCCCCAGTGTGGAATAAAGGCACGTCACATCCAAAACTCTTATTACTTTTCTCTCATTTTATTCTACTCTGGCTGAGAGGGGAATGGCATTAACAGCTGGGGAGAGACATATAAGTCAGTAGAAATAATTTTAAAAAAAGCCCAGGGCAGATTGTCTCTGACAGAAGCAATGGCTTGGTGGCTTGGCTTGAATTGGGGAAACAACCCAAAATTTGAAGTCATCTCACAGGGGAACAAGACACACGAGAACTTCTAACAGATTTTAATAAGAGATCAAATTCACCAAATGCAATTAAACACAGTCCAGATTTACTCCTTCCTGTTGCCCCAACAGAAAAGTAGAAAGTAAAATGCAACTATCAGAACACAGACAGAACTGAGAGATGAAGAAGAAGTTAGGGAAAATCTACTTATATTTGGGCCAATAAAATATCTGGATAGGGCTGATCCCAGCAAGTATGTAATGATACTACAGAAAAGAAAAAAAAAAGGGGGGGGGATTAGCATAACCTTGAAAGGCAGATTAAGAAACCATTTTCTAGGAAGGCAACAGAAATATTTTCTGCTGCAAATGTTTTACACTCTCCAAGTACGGAACCGAGCCCTGGTGGCCCAGTGGTTAAGAGCTTGGCTGCAAACCAAAAAGTCAGCAGTTCAAATCCACAAGGCTCTCCTTGGAAATCCTATAGGACAATTCTACTCTGTCCTATGAGGTCCCTATGAGTTGGAATTGACTCCACGGCAACGAGTTTTGGTTTGTTTTTTAAGTACTGAAAGAGGATATGAAATCTGTAAAATGAGAGTTCCAAGATAGACTGGATCTTTCTCTTAGAATAAAACATTCTTTTAAACTGTTGCATAGTCTTCTACCTTCCTATTGATGCATATTTATATAGTTCCCATATTGTTTATTATTAAAAATATGCTTATTGCATTAAAATTCAGAAACTTCTGTAGGACAAAAGTATTATAAACAAAGCTAAAACACAAGTAATAGACTTGGAAAAATACATGCAGCACATATAAACTGGCAAAGGATTAATATTCAGAATATGTAAAGAATTCCTATGGGTCATTAAGAAAAATATAATCAATCTAACAGGAAAATAGGTAAAAGCTGTATATGAAGAGGCGGGTGATTCATAGGAGAAGAAAAGTAAATGTCTAGTGAACATTTGAAGAGATAATAAACCTCACTAGTAATAAAAATGTAAATTAATACAATAAAGTACCTATTCTGCTTCTGGAAAGATGAAGTAAAAGTACTTTTCCCTAATCCTCTGGCTAAGTATCAGCAAGGACCAGTCCCTGGGGAAGGACATCATGCTTGGTAAGGTAAAGGGTCAGCGAAAAACAGGAAGACCCTCAATGAGACGGATTGACACAGTGGCTGCAACAGTGGGCTCAAACATAAAAACAATTGTGAGGATGGCGCAGGACAGGGCAGTGTTTTGTTCTTTTCCACATAGGTTAGTTATGAGTCGAAACTGACTCAATGGCACCTAACAACAACAACCTGCTAAATATAGCTAAGAACTCTGGTCACTGTATATAAAACAACCCAAGAAGATTCTGAAAAGTGGAGAGAAGAAGGCAGAACAGCTAGTGGCCTTGGAGCCCAAGGAACAACATTTTGGTGAGTTCCCTGGGTTTTCTTTTTGCCTCATATATCCCAGATTGGGCACTGGAGAAGTGTGTAACTGGAAAACACCAATGGGCACAGACAAAAAAGCCCCAGGAAAAGTTTTCCCTCTCTAGTAAACAATCAAGAAAGGGAGATCCTGGTAAGCCATAAAACTTTTAGACAAGAACAGCTCTAGCCAAAAACCAAAGAAAAACTGTGGTCCCACCCCACACCTGCCAACAAAGTCTGAGCAGGGAGTCTAAATTTCCACTCTCACAAAACTGTAACGAGCACCCACAACCTACCTATACATGCCCCCCCTTGGGGGTGTGTCAGAGAAGCCCAAGTGAGGAGCTGGGATTTTCCTCTCTGATGGGTGATAATGAGCTACCTTCACTCTATCCCATCATTGAGACTACTTGGAAGCCTGGGCTTCCACTCCATGTATCTGACAAAGGACTCATATCTAGAATACATAAAGAGCATTCAAAACTCAACAGTAAAAAAACAAATAATCCAATTATAAAATGGTCAAAAGACACAAAAAGACATTTTATCGAAGAAGCTATATGGATGGCAAATAAGCGTATGGAACGTTGTTTGCCATCACTAGGCATCAGGAAAATGCAAATTAAGACCACAATGCAGTATCACTACACACCAATTAGAGCAGCTAAAATTAAAAAAAAAAAAAATAGTGACAATACCAATAGTGACAAGAATGTGGAGAAACTGGAACTCTCAGATATTGCTGGAGGGAGTGTAAAATGGTACAGCCACTCTGGAAAACAATTTGGCAGTTTCTAATAAAACTAAATATGCTTACCATACTACTCAGCAGTTGTATTCCTGAGCATTTATCCCAGAGAAATGAACACTTTACGTCCACATAAAAATCTGTACATGATTGTTCATAGCAACTTTATTTGTAATAGCCCAAAACTGGAAACAACCAAAATGTCCTACAATAGGTGAATGATTAAACAAACTATGATACAGCCATACTATACTCAACAATAAGAAGGAACAAATTATTGATATATGCAACAACTTGAATGGATCTCAAGGCATTACGTTGAGTGAAAAAAGTCTATCTCAAAAGATCACATACCGTATGATTGCATTTATATTACAGTCTTAAAACGACACAATTATAAAGATGGAGAACAGATTAGTTAGTGACTGTCAGGGGTTAGTGATGATAGGAGTGGAGTGGGGGTGGCAAGTGTGCTTATAAAGTGTAGCATGAGAGAGACATTTGTGGTGTATCTTGATGGTTACATGAATCTATACGTGTGGTGGAATGACGCAGAAGTATACACACTTTATATCAACATCAATTTCCTGGTTCTGATATTATACTATAGTTGTATAAGATGTAATCATTGGGAGAAACAGGGACCCCTCTGTACTATCTAAGCAACTTCCTGTGAATCTATAATTATTTCAAAATAAACAGCAAAAATAATGGGGTCTGATTTTTCATCCATACATTGGGAAGAACTAAGTTTTGATAAAATTAAGTTTTGGCAAGTTCTGTAGAAGAGGGACTCATATATTCCTTGTGGAAGTGTTAACAAGATACTCATTCTGAAGGGCAATTGATAGTATCTATTACAACAAACTGCTGTGACCTAGCGATTTCACTCTAGATGTCTCTTCTAAAGAAGCACCAGTGCACACAAAGTAACACACAGGTTCTTCATTGCTGTGTTGCTTGTAAGAGTACAAAACAAAAAAATGAGAACGTCTAAATATCCATAAAAAATGGAATTACTATGTAAATTGTGGTATATTCATATAACAAAACATAGCAGTTTAAAGGAATAAATTAGGTCCATATGATGCAGCACAGTAAGATTTCAAAAACAGTATTGCATGAAAAAAAGCAAGTTATAGAACGACACATATGAGCTGATACCATTTTTAAAACAAGTGGATAAAACAATACCATATATTTTTTAGGTAAATATGAATGAATATATACTATTAAAACCAAAGATATAAGATACCTCACATCAATTCTAACTGTGGTCATAGCTGGTGAGAAGAGGAGAATGTAAGGAGAATATATTCATCAGGTATCACTACAGTGATTAAAAATTAATATAACCCTGTAGTTATTTTTTAAAGTTTATTTTATTTTTTGGTTGTACTAGTGGTTCATCCAAAAACAGTGACTATTAATATGATGATCTTTTTTCCTTTTGGCATATTTTAACCTCGTTGTGATAATGTGTGTATTTCTGCGTGTGTGTGTGTGTGTGTGTGTATGTAATTTTGACGTCTTTGCCTGGTTTTAGTATCAGTGTTATGCTGGCTTCATAGAATGAATTTGGAAGTGTTGCTTCCTCTTCTATGCTCTGAAATAGCTTGAGTAGTACTGGTACAAGCTCTTCTGTAAATGTTTTGTAGAATTCTCCAGTGCAGCCATCTGGGCCAGGGCTTTTTTTGGTTGGGAGTTTTTTTAATTACCTTTTCTATCTCTTCTCTTGTTATGGGTCTGTTCAGATTTTCAACATCACTTTGTTGTAGTTTGGGTAGGTAGTGTGTTTCTAGAAATTTATCCATTTCCTCTAGGTTTTCAGATTTGTTGGAGTATCGTTTTTCATAATATTCTGTTATAATCCTTTTTATTTCTGTTGGGTCTGTTGTCATGTCCCCCATTTCATTTCTTATTTGGGTTATGTGTGTCCTCTGCTGTTTTTCTTCTGTCAGTCTGGCCAGTGGTTTGTTGATTTTGCTGATTCTTTCAAAGAACCGACTTTTGGTTTTGTTGATTCTTTCTATTGTTTTTCTGTTCTCTATTTCATTTATTTCTGCTCTGATCTTTACTATTTCTTTTCTTCTGGTGGTTGTGGGCTTTTTTTGCTGTTCTCTTTCTATTTGAGTTCTGTAGTTAATGTTTTGATTTTGTCCCTTTCTCCTTTTTTGATATGTGCATCTATTGCTATAAATTGTCCTCTGAGGACTGCCTTTGCTGTGTCCCAAAGGTTTTGGTATGCTGTGTTTTCATTCTCATTTGATTCTAGGGATTTTTGGATTCCATCTCTGATTTCTTCTATTACCCAATGACGTGTAAACAGGGTATTATTCAGTTTCCCTGTAGGTGATTTTTTTCCTTGCTCTTTCTATTGTTAATTTCTACCTTGATGGCATTGTGGTCAGAGAAGATACTTTGAATTATCTCAACCTTTTGGATCTTGTTGAGGATTGCTCTGTGGCCTAAGATGTGGTCTATTCTGGAGAATGTTCCATGTGCATCAGAAAAGAATGTGTACTTTGCAGCAGTTGGATGGAGTGTACTATATATGTCTATAGGTCAAGTTGGCTGATTGTGCCCTTTAGGTCTTCTGTATCTTTGCTGAGTTTCTTCTTAGTTGTTCTGTCCTTTACTGAAAGTGGTGCGTTGAAGTCTCCTACTATTATTGTGGAACTGTCAGTTTCTCTTTTCAGTGTTGTTAGAGTTTGTTTTATGTATTTTGGAGCCCTGTCATCGGGTGCGTAGACGTTTTTTCTGGTTATGTCTTCATGATGGATCGTCCCCTTAATCATTATATAGTGTCCTTCTTTGTCTTTTATGGTAGATTTTGTTTTAAAGTCTATTTTATCTGAGATTAGTATTGCCACTCCTGCTCTTTTTTGGTAGTTGTTAGCTTGATATACTTTTTCCCAACCTTTGACTTTTAATAAATTCACATCTTTGTTTCTAAGGTGTGTCTTTTTTTTTTTTTTTATATTTTATTGTACTTCAGGTGAAGGCTTACAGAACAAATAGTTTCTCATGAAACAGAAGTACACATGTTGTTTTATGACATTGGCTAACAATCCCACAACATATTAACCCTCTAACTTCTCAACCTTTTTTTTTTTTTTTTTTTTTTGGTGAAAATACACATAGCCAAAGATACTCCGTTTCAAAAATTTCTACATACACAGTTCACTGACACTGACTACGCTCTTCCAATTGTGCTGTTATTCTCACTTAAGATGAAGGCTTACAGAAAAAAATAGTTTCTCATTTAACAGTTACTACAAATGTTGCCCTATGACAATGGTTAACAATCTCACAACACATCAACAATATCCTTACTCAACCTTGGGTTCCCTATCACCAGCTACCTTGTCCCCTTCTGCCTTCTGGCCCTTGTCACTGGACTCCCATACCTCGTTAGTCTCATTTGGTTTTACGGGGCTGTCCACTCCCAGGCTGAACAGTGAACCTCGGAGGTAACTTCACCACTGAGCTAAAAGGGTGTCTGGGGGCCATACACTTATGGTTTCTCCAGTCTCCTTTAGGCCAGTAAATCTGGTCTTTTTGGGGGGGGGGTGGTTACAATTATGCTCTACATCCTTCTCCAGCTCTGTCCAGAACCCTCTGTTGTGATCCTGGTCAGAGCAGTCAGTGGTGGTAGCCGGGCACCATCTAGCTGTACTGGACTCAGTCCGGTGGAGGCCTTGGTAGCTGTGGACAATTAGTCCTTTGGACTAATCTTTCCTTGTATCCTCTTCTCCTCATTCTCCCTTGCTCCTGAGGGGGTGAGACCAGTGGAGTATCTTAGATGGCTGCTCACAGGCTTTTAAGACCCAGACACTACTCACCAAGGTAGAATGTAGAGCATTGTCTTTATAAGCTGTGTCATGCCAATTGAGCTAGATGTTCCCCGAGACTATGGTCCCCAGAGCCCTCCGCCCAGCAATTCAGTCCCTCAGGGAGTTTGGATGTGTCTATGGGGCTTCCATGACCTTTCCTTGAACAGGTTGTGCTAGTTTCCCCTGTATTGTGTACTGTCTCACCCTTCTAAGGTGTGTCTCTTGTAGACAGTATATTGATGGATCCTGTTTTCTTATCCATTCTGTCACTCTCCGTCTCTTTATGGGTGCACTGAGTCCATTTACATTCAGTGTAATTATTGATAGATGTGAGTTTGTTGCTGTCATTTTGTAGTGCTTTTTTTTTTGTGGTGCTGAAGTTTTCTTTGTTCTTCTTACACTCTTGTGCTGAGTTACTTTTGTTTGTGGATTTTTTTTTCATTTGTTTTGTTTTTGTAGGTTTTGTTTTTGCTGAGACTTTATGTTTTTCCTCTTTTTTTTATGAGTATGTTTGTTAACTTTCTTTGTGGTTACCATGAATTTTACCCTTATCTTTCTAAGTTTGAAGCAGTCTACCATTACTTGGTATCACCTTGCCTTCCTCTCCATTAGAAGGTTCTATACCTATGCCGTTTATTCCCTCTTTTATTGTTCTGATGTTGTTGTCATTTACTGATTAACTGCTCTGATTCCCTGTTGTATTTCTTTTGGTTTTGGATAGTCCTCGAGAGGTCATTTCCTAGAATGGTATCTGGCTAGTATGATCCTGCGTCCTAGATTCTGCCTATGAGCTGAAGCTGTTTGTCCTCAGAAAGAAGAACTCCCTTTAAAAAAATTCTTGTAAGTTTGGTTTGACTTTTACATATTCCCTTAATTTCTGTTTATCTAGAAATGACCTAATTTCACCATCAAATTTGAACGAGAGTTTTGCAGGATATAGTATTCTTGGCTAGCAACCTTTTTCTTTCAAGATTTTATAGATGTCACCCCATTGCCTTCTTGCCTGCATGGTTTCTGCCGAATAATCTGACCTTAGTCTTATTGTTTCTCCTCTGTATGTGACTTCTTGTTTTTCATGAGCTGCTCTCAGGATTCTTTGTTTGTCTTCGGTTTTGGTGAGTGTGATTATGATATGCCTTGGTGATTTTCTTTTGGGATCTCTCCTATATGGGGTTCATTGAGCTTCTTGGATGGCCAGCTTTTCATCTTTCATGATATTGGGGAAGTTTTCTGTCAGCAATTCTTCAATGATCCTCTCTGTGTTTTCTGTTTTCTCCCCCTGTTCTGGAATTCCAATCACTCAAAAATTTTTACTTTTGATTGTATCCCACATAATTATCAGGGTCTCTTCATTTTTCTTTGTTCTTTTTTCTGAGTTTTCCTCAAACAGAGGTGTATCCAAGTGTTTGTCTTTAATTCCGCTGATCCTGTCTTCCACTGTTTCAAATCTGCTTCTCACCTCTTCTATGACTTCATCCATTTCTGAAATCTTGTTGTTTATCTTTTGGATTTCTGATTGTTGTCTTTGTATAATTTCTAGTTGTGAATTTATTTTGGCATTTTGTTCCTGCATTATTTTCCTGAATTATTCCAATTTTTTGTCTGTATTTTCCATGAATTTGTCTATTTTTTCCTCATGTTTGTCAGCTTTTTGCATCAGCTCTTGGAGAATTCTGAGCATTAGAGATTTGAATTCCCTGTCAGCTAGTTCTAGTGCATTTTCTTCCACTGGAGAGTCATCTGGTGTTTTTGGAAGTCTACTGGAACCATCCTGTCCTGTTTTTGTAAGTGTTTTGATATTGTCTGCTCTCTTCGGGGCATTCAGTAGTTATTTTTCTCGTTTATTGATTGTAGATTTGTTTGTTTCATCCCCCCCCCCTTTTTTTTTAATTTGACTATGTCTGAGCTGGCGGACTGTGGGTTCTTTGTTGTTTGCTCGTCTGTGGGCACAATACTTTTCGCCTTCTTCTCCAATTGGCAGGGTCAGTCACTCAGATATGGTACGGCAGGGCAGTTCCAGCTGAAGAGGAGTTACTGGGATGGGTTGTTTGTGGCACTTACTACAGCCACCAGAGCGGATCAGTAACAGTGCAGGGCAGGTTCCAGTAGGCTGTGCCCGTGCTCCTTGGTGGTGTGATGTCAAGCGCTCAATGCAGGTAGGCAGGATGCAGTGGGGAGATGGTTATGTGTGGAGCTAAGATGGATATGGGAGAGAGGAGAGAGGAACAGGAGCCAAAAACATAGAAACAAACAAAAAAGAATGCTAGGGGAGCTTGCCGTTGGAATGGAGAGATGAGAGACTACGAAATGGAGAAAAACAGAAAGAGAAAGAGGAAGAAAAGAAAAGAATGAATAAATAAAACTCAGAAAGGTTAAAGAACCGCAAAGTTCCCAGGGCTCCCACTGGTGCAGCTATGAGGTCTGGGGAAGTCGCTCTCAGGTGTTGCAGTACAGCCTGGTTAGAAGGTGTAGAGGTATACAGCACCAGGTATTCAAGGAACAGAAAGAGAAAGAAGATATAGAGAGATGAGGAACTGAGCAATGAGGAAAGACAAAAAGGGAAAAAGAGGGAAAAGAAAACAAAACAAATTAAAAAAAAAAATGAACAAGAAAGGCTCCCCCAAAAAACAGAAGAAAAAACCCAACAAAAAAAGAAATGCCCCCAGGGATCCCTACGCATGTCTGTGCAAGCCGAGGGGGAAGTCTCATTGCCCCGCAGCACCACCTGGCCAGAAAGGGCTCCCAACTCAAGAAAAGGAAAAGAAAACATACAAATAATTCAAAACAAACAAACGAACAAAAGCCCCGGGATCCCACCAGCATGGCAGCCCAGACTGGGAAGCAGCTCCACACTCGAACAGACTTCTAGAGCCCCTCTGGAAGAAGCAAAGATGGCACATGGAGCCAGCTATTTGAGCAAAAGGAGGGGGAGGTGGTGAGAGCTAAGGAAGAAATCAAAAGAAGCAGGAAAAAAAGCAACACTAGCAGCCAACAAATGGCGCTCAGATAGCCAGCTAGTGTGGGCTGGTGTTTCTCGTACAAGAGACTTGTCCACGGGAAGCAGAGGGAGCCGAGTGTGGTGAAGAAGGGTAGCAAGTGGGAAAGCATATATCACAAATTACCGGCGCTCTGCAGCCCCTCAGGAAGAAGCAAAGATGGCGCACGGAGCCGGGTATTTGAGCGAAAGGAGGGGGAGGTGGTGAGAGGTAAGGAAGAAATCAAAAGAAGCTGAAAAAAGCAACACCAGCAGCCAACAAATGGCACTCAGAGAGCTGGCCCGTTCGGGTGTGTGGAATCCAAGCAGCCGGTGATTCCTGGTCAAGAGATTGTGGCCGCGGGAAGCAGAGGAGGCAGAGTCGGGGTGAAGAAGGGTGGGAGGTGGGAAAGCATATATCACAAATTGCCGGTTGTTTTGTCTCCTGCTGGATGCTCTGTGAGGCAGCTTTTTTGTACCCCCTCTTTGCTGGTCTCCTATATGAGTCCAAGATAGCGGATCCACACTGCATTAGCTGGTAGGGGACCTCTGCATGAATCTCTCCTTGCTCTCTGTTCTCTGTCAGTTTTCTCACTCCATTTGGTGGTTGGCTGAGTTCTTTATCTCTTCATTTGATGTTTAGGGTTTCAGGATTGTTGTATTCTCTGTTCGGCTTAGTTTTTCGGATCTTTGCTGTGGAGGGACAGTGTGGTGCTTCTGCCTGGAGCGCCATTTTGCCTGTGCATGTAATTTTGAATGGAAAATTTTTAAAAACTTAACATAAGCACTGCTCCATGGTATACAGTAAGTCCTTGGGTTATGAAAGTCCAATTTACAGACAACTTGCACTTATCCTTTAATATTATGTAAATTTGTCCTCACTTTGAAACAATTGAACCAACCCCTACTTGCAACAAATTCTTTATTACAATCACCTTCACTCACTGCACGTGCAACTTTTAAATCATTGAAAAGTCTTCGAGCCTTTTCTTGCACTAAAAAAAAAAAAAATAAAACCATTGTCATGAAGTCAATTTTGACTCACAGCAACCGTATAGGAGAGAGTAGAACTTCTCTTTAGGGCTTCCAAGGAGCAGCTGTTGGATTCAAACTGCAGACCTTTTGGTTAGCAGCTGAGCTCTTAACTACTGGCCACCAGGGCTAAAGTAATGCTAAGTAAGAACTGTAGGCACCTGTTCTGACTTGCCTACAAATTCTGCTTAAAGACACAGTTAGGAACGTATGCTGTTCATAACAGGGGACTAACTGTAATTGCTGCAAAGAAATTATAACAATACCTACCATTTATTGAGCATCTACTATTCATCTAGTTAGTATCCTATGTGTATTACAAACTTATTCCTAAATCTCACCACAATCCTGTAAATTATTATTTCCTCCATTTTACATAGATAAACGAAGGATAAAAGAGGTTACACAATTTCCCCAAAGTCACAGATTTGGCCATAGTGAAGAGCTTTGTCTTGAATCCAGGGCAGATGCCTTCAAAGCTCTTGCTACTGCTCCAATTGAGTCTAGCAGTCTTGATCCTCTGTAGATAGTTTAATGATCATTAAAGCTGGAAAGTGTCCACAAAGCAAATTGCGGTAATTCCCACGATTCCCTGCCAATTAGCTGATTGACCAAAGAGGTAAACAATCTGACTGCTTTTCCTCAGAAGGGAAAAAGGGCATGTCAGAACTAATTTTCCCTTTGAGTGGCCAAAGCTTAATAAATACCATTCTCCTAAAGCATCCACTATGACACTACTTAGGAAACGTTTGAAAGAAATAGTATATTCCTCTTGACAAGAACCAATATCCAAGAGAGAATATGGAGTAGCTTCTATTCAGTGATGGTTGATAAATAGTTCACCTTACATTCCAGGTCCTTGGTCTAAAAACAGCAGTAGCAACAATAGCTAGTACTTATATAGTGCTTCTACAGATCAAGCAGTGTTCGAACCACTGTTACAGATAAGCTCATTTAATTCTCCATGGTGCCAGCTTAGAGACAGTACTAAAAGTGACCAAATGAAACAATAAGATGATCTATAGTACAGTATTATCAGAAGCAAGAACTGGCATAATTTTTAAATACTGGCATAATTTTAGAAAATTGGCTAAGTTCTCTTATTAACAAACATGTGCCTCTCAAACCCTATACAGCTGACAATAATCCATAGACCTATAGAGAGGTGGGGAAAGTGGGAGGAGGGGGATGAAGAAACTGGATTTCTGATGTGCGACTGCAGTGATACAGCTCTGCCTCAGAAAGGGCTGTGCTAATTCACACTCTGTGTACGCTGAGAAACGGCCACAATATTAATATTTATTGCCCTGCTTAACATTGAAGCCTGAATGGCAATTCTGAACGATCTTTAACTGGGACACAGATAAACATTGATCTTGAGACAGGGGTCAGGCCTGTGAGTACACGTGGTGCTTCTACTTCTGCTGTGTTTCACTTTATTAGAGCAGTCCTGGCCAGAAACTGGCAAACTAATAAGCAAGTCTTATCTATTGTGTTTATGATTATTAAGTGCTAACTATTAGCAATGTGCTCTGCTCCTTGCCCTGAAGAAATCATTACACAAAATAAGGAACAAGTAAAAGAAGTCTTTCAGTCTCACCTCTCTTTAGGGAGCAAAGAGGAATGTATTTCCTTCTCCTTGGGCATGATCTTCTGAGAAACAAAAACTCTAGTTCCAAATAGTAGTTGACCCATAATTAGTCCCATTTACCCTTTTGGGATGTTAAGTATTATGTGTTTTCCCCACTTAACAGATGAGAGGCTCAGTGGCCTGCCTTCTATTACACAACAGAAAGCCAACTCTAAGAGGTCTTTGACCCCATGACCAGACCTACTCAGCGTGAGTTAAGTGGAAGGTAGAGCAAAGATCTCGCTTACGTGGTTAGTATGTAGACTGGCAATACAGGTTATGGGAACCAGAATTCCATCAGGACCGGAATTCCACTGGAATCTCAATTCTCACGTACCTCCCCAAATGCTCTGGAACAGTGATTTGCTACTCCTGGAGAGCATGCCTCCCCAAAAAGCATATCAGAATCTCAGGGAACAGGGAAATTTGAAAATGCAAGTTTCATGATGCAATTTTACATTTGAAAAAAAAAACAAAAAAATGCCTATTGTTTTCATACATGGGGATAAACAATCAAAATCTCTTTGAGGATAGCATGATCTTCTAAATTTTTTTCAAAAGGAAGTGCTGGTTATAAAATGTTGAGAAATATTGCTCTGAAGTCTAAACTTTCAAGTCTAGCCTGAGCACTGTTGTGTAGGAAGCTCAGAGATTAAGTGTGCAGGCTTCGGAGCCAGACTGTCTAGGTTCAAATCCTGCCTTGACTGCCTGTGTGACATTGGCAAGTTGTTTTAAACTTTCTAAGCCCCTGTTTTTTCATTTTAAAGGGAAGATGTAGTAATAAGACCTTCTTTATAAAGTGCCTTGGGAATTAAATGATATATGTTTATATAATGTGTTTATAATATATGTTAAGTACATAGAAAAGTGTTGGCTAGGAAACGCTCAATAAATGTAACCATTATTATTAAACACCATTCTTCGATTTCCTGTTCTTCCTTTGTGCTATCAAACCTTTTCAGTAACGTCAAGTTTTTGGAACTTCAAGTTCTTATCAAATGTTCAGTGTTATTCCAAATGCATTTTCTTTAGTTCTAATGAATATATCACGATAACAAGGTTGATCAGGTGACACAATCATATACATTATGTTCTCTACATTTTCCCCTACTTATAACAAACTTTTGAACCAAAAGAATGTTCAGTTCACCCATCATGAGGTAGACACTTTCTCACCCAGCATCCTTCGTCCAATTCCTGAATCCTTCTTAATGGAACCCCTAACCATCCTTCCATAGACATGTACTTTAGGGGAAGCTAAACTTCATTCCCAGTTATCAGGGATGGATCCTGTATAGTTTAAGCAACCATAGCAATCCCATTTCCCTTGCTAAGCATTGGCTTAGAAATAGGTGTGTAACATGCAGAGAAGTCTTTGGGGATCGTCTACTTTCTTCACTTCTAAGAAAGACACACAGGAAGAAATGCCATATCTTCCCCTTTCGTTGTCTTGTCTGTACTCTTAGCATGCTATAGCCATCTTAAAACTGCGACGGTAGTCCACATGAGGGCAAAGCTGACACACTGAGTGTGGCAAAGTGGCGGGGTGTTAAGAGTCTGGATCCTTAATGCCACAGCTAAGCCCCTGACTGTACCATCATAAAGCCGCCTTACCTCTGGAATTTTCCCTGATGTGAGATCATGAAGTTTCTACTGTTTAAGCCAGTTTGAGTTGGAGTTCCATTTACTTTTTAGCCGAAAGTGTGCTGACTAACACACTCCATATAAAATCCACAGTAAAATGTCATAAAATAAACTAGAAAGAACCAAAAGTGTCTCTCTCGTGGTCCTAATATCATCCTTGATTTCCCTCAATAATTTCCTCCCTTCACATGCACGCTAAAGATGTCCCATCAGCTCTACCTCCAAAATGTGTCTGAATCCATACACTTCTCCCCATCTCTACCGCTGGCACGTTAATCCAAGCCACCGTGACTTCTCTCCTGTACTGCAGCAATAATAGCCTCAGCTGGGTTACCTGTTTTGATGCTTATCCCCACTGCTGCAGTCTGTTCTTTTTTTAGTTCAGATAAAATTTGCATAACATGAAATTTACCATTTTAACAATTTTAAAACATATGATTCAGTGTTTTTCAGTATATTCCCACTGTTGTGTAACCATCACCACTCTCTAATTCCAGAACATTATCTTCATCCCCCTGAAAACTCCCATGCTCATTAAGCAGTTCCCATAGTCCCTGGCAACCACTAATACAACCTGTTCTTAACCTGGAGCCCTGGTGGCGCAGTGGTCAAGAGATCAGCCACTAACCAAAAGATCTGCAGTTCAAATCTACCAGCTGCTCCTTGGAAATTCTATGGGGCAGTTCTACTCTGTCCCATAGGGTAGATATGAGTGGAAATCGACCTAACAGCAACTGTTTTTTTTTTTTTTTTAAATTCTTAACACAGCAGGTGGAATGATATTTTCCAAAGGTAAATTAGATTATGTTACTTCCCTTCTTAAAACCCTCCAGTGACTTTGAATAACATTCAAATTCCTTAGCCTGACCTAGAAGACCATTCACAATTTAATCCCCATCTACCTCTCCAATTTCATTTTGTACCATTACCTCACTTGCTTGTTAGATTCTGGCCACACACACCTTCTAGGTGCTTCTTGAACATACCAGCTAATTCCTGCTTCAGGATGTTTTCCACTTGTTCCCATCCCTTGGTTAATCTTCCCCTACTCTGTAGATTGGCTGCTTCTCATCATTCAAGTCGCACATGGAATGTCACGTCCTCCGTGAGGTGTGCTTGTCCAAGGTAGCCCTCCTTAACACCACTGCTCCTTAGCATTACTCCTTTCAATTTTTCTCATCGCATTAATCACCATCTGAAGTTATGATGTTGACGTTCTTTTTTTCTTTTAAATTAACTAACGTCCATACTTGTTATGCATGCTTTAATCCTTACAGGACAATACTTTATTCAGATTTCCTTAGTTTTTACCTACTGTTGTTTTCTGTCCCAGAATCCTATCCAGGATGCCCCATCACATTTTGTTACCGTGCCTCTTTAGGTTCCTCTTGGCTGTGACAGTTTTTCAAGCTTCCCTTGTTTTTGATGACCTTGACAATTTTGAGGAATATTGATCAGGTATTTTGTAGGATGCCCCTCTATTAGAATTTGTCCAGTGTTTTTCTTATGATTAGACTAGGGTTATAGGTTTTTGGGAAGAAGACCACTGAGGTAAAGTGACATTTCTATCACATTGTGTCAAGAGTTTACACTCAGTTTTTGTTTATTAATTGGTTGGTTATCTGTCTCTCCCACTGTTAGAATGTCAAGCAGGAACCTTATCTGCTCTGTTCAGAGCTTATTCCCAGAACCTAGAATACTGTCTAGCACATTAATTATCAGTTGACTGACTGAATGAATAAACTGGAAAAAAATTGACCAGTACACTGCCTGCTGCTTTTGCACGTGAAGTGAAACATGGGTTGAGCACAGGTCAGAGGGTTTTCCTCTCGAATAATCTGCCATATCTTTGAGATAAATCTAAACCCTCATGCAAATAAATAATTAACCCAAGGCCAATGGCACATTCAAAATCATTAATGAAAATTGATTTTCCTTCTCTGGAGGGCTACTTTTCTCTGCTGCATCACTGTACTATTTGCAGAGTCAGCCAAGATTCATGTCTTTTAATTCATTTCTATCCAGGGTCTCTTTTTGTTGAATGGTGCTAACCTGTATGAATTTTTGTTTTAATAAATATTTGGCTTGGTTAGTTTATGCATGAAGAGGGTGTTGGTGATTTAATTTAGGGAACTTCTGGAAGAGGCAGGATTCTCCTCCGAACAATTTAAAGTGTGGTGGGAAACTTGGTTTACCTAGGAAAGACTGCAGGGAGAGGCTCACTGAGCTTCTGTGGCTGACATGGGGTATCTGCCAACTGACTTCATGGACAAAGGGGAGCAGGAGGAGGAGTCTGTTGGCAGCCAGCTAAATGCCTTTCCAGGAATATGATGGAAACTGATTAAATATATATGCAATCACATAAATTGATAGAGGGAACCTGGGGGATGTCTTCAGCATTAGAACACCAAACACCAGTGGGAGCTTCCTAGTGGTCATGAAGGAAGTTTGCTTTCTGGCTTGAGCTCTCTGAGAATGAAGTCCCTGAAAGGAAGAACTACTTGCATTCCATTCAGGTTTCATTTAACCTTTTGTCTTGGAAGTCCCAGTAAGCAAACACACATTTGTCAGGGCTTCAGGATGAATGAGGAGAGCTTTTGTGCATTAAACTTGTAGATATTCAGGGGAACTTACTGGAAAGGGGACGGAACCCTGGTGACATAGTGGTTAAGCACTAGGCTGCTAACCAAAAGGTCAGTGGTTCAAACCCACCAGCCACTCCATGGGAGAAAGATGTGGCAGTAAGGGTCCATAAAGATTTACAACCTTGGAAACTCTATGGGGCAGCTCTAACATGTCTTATAGGGTCACTATGAGTCAGAATAGACTCATTGGCAGTGGGTTTGGTTTTTTTTTTTTTTTTTTTTGGTTACTGGAAAGGCAAATTTTTGATCCACAGTTGGTTGAATCTGTGGATGCAGAACCCACGGATCCGGAGGGCCAACTGTAAATGGCAACCAACAACAACAGGGCCAACTTGGGCTTGGTACATAGTAGCCTTTCAAACAATATTTGTTCCTTCTTCCCCAAAGCTATTTGACACATTCTATGGCACACTGAGCATTGAAACTCTGTTTTAGGACCATCAGAACTGAAGAATCACACAAATGATACTTTTACTTTTAAGACCTTCAAAAGCTTTGAGGAAGTCTTAAATAGCCACCTTAGAAAACTCTAATCAGTATTACAAATTAAAACTCTTCTGGCCGAGCTCTGCTACAAATGGAGATTTTTATACCACACCCTAAAAACCTATTAGGTGGAGAGGAAACCAATGTCTAAGTTGTTCAATGCTTTGTCCTGGCTTTAAAACAGTCCACACCATAAATTTTTACTGGGACGAGCACTGAGTATCAAACTCATCTCTTTTAAACACTTGTTGATAGCCAAATCTCCTGAGATACAACCAGTGATAGGAGACAAGTAAAAGAACTCTCTCCATTTATTTCTTCCTTAAAAGAATTGGCCAAGTAGCTGCTTGGATGACTCACTTATCTTGCCTTTGGCCTGTGCCAGAGCCCTGCCTGCTGGGTTCTCAGAGTTGCTGGCAAGCCCTCAGTGCACCATGCAGGAAGTGAGGTCATGATTGTTTTGGCAGTCTGGGCAGCATTTATCCCCTGGTAGCGGCTGAAGTTTATCAGTAGGTTTAGCCTTTGCACTTTGAGAAACCAACTGTTATCTCACCCACGATTCAGAATAATAAAAGTACACGGCAGAAGAATGTGCAGAAAGTCAAGATAAAGAACAAACTATGGAGAACCTGGTGTCCCTGTGGACCCTGGCCTGGCAGTGCACATCCTATGCTTGGTCTGAAAGTGTCAGCAACAAAATCTCCCCCTGCATTCTTTCCCTTTGGTTCTAGTGTTAGCTTCAAGGCAGGGCATTTCTTGGGTTGGGGGTTGAGGGTAGAGACAAAATGTTATGTCTTTAGTTGATATTTTAGGTTCAGTTGCTTCCTGGAGAGCCCTGTAATGGGGACACTTAAGTTTAGGGAGGAGTCCCTGGGTGGTGCAAATGGTTAACATGCTCAGCTGCTAACCAAAAGTTTGGAAGTTTGAGTCCACCCAGAGGTGCCTTGGAAGAAAAGCCTAGTGATCTGCTTCTGAAAAAAATAAGCCATTATAACCCTATGGATCACACTCTGACATATGTGGGGTCACCATGAGTCAGAATTGACTTGGCAAGTAATTTAAATTTAGGGAGACTTCGTGTTCCTCATCCTGGAGGCTTGTTTTCTCTGTGGGAGCCATAGTTAGAGTTGTTCAAAGATGGAGCAGGCTGCCACAGTCCATTAAAGAGCAGACCCAGAGAGCCTGACCACTACCTCTCATGGCCCTTGGGCAGAAGCTTCCTGCACCAGGTGGACGCCCAAAAGATTTCCAGTTTGGTTTGTTTTCAGTCTGAAATGCTATATAATCGCGTAGACACACAGGATTCTGAGGGTTCTCAAAGACTAAAAAGCATGTAACTGCCAAAAAGAAAAAAGAAGAAGGCATTGTAAATCTTGCTCTAAATATATAAAGCAATAGAAAAGTAACATTATAGCATCATTGAAATTATCTAAGATTGGTTGAATAGCTGAGCCACTATACTCTTGTTAACTGGAAAACACACTCATAGATAAAGATGTTGAATAACTCGATGATTTCTTATCATTCATCAAGCAAGTGGGAGACCTTTTACGCAAATCCAGTGATTCTGGCTTGACTTCTTCAGTGTTTTTTGTTTTGTTTTTGGAATCTGGAATATATTATGGGACTCTGAGCATGTGGTTATAAACCCAAGTCATACGGACATTTATGGTTTGGGGGATCTAAAAACTGTAGTAAAAAACAATTGAATATGCATAATGCTGAAAGACAAAAAAAGAAAACTTGATATAAAATGTGGACCTTATAAATCATTCTGTTAGTCGATGTTTTGTAAACACGCTCTGAGAGAGAGGAGCACACCCCACAGCAGGATCAGGACATGCCAAAGGGACACTGAATCTTAACTGGATCAGTTCCAACTGATTTGCCAATCTTCCCTGCTGGCTCTGATTGGTTGAAGCTGGCACTTTATCCAGAGGTGGAACAGGAAATTGCTTACAGTGACTATGGCAGTGTGAGTGGTAGCTAGCTGCACTGGAATCAGAGTCAGACAAACCAAGTTTAAATCTCAGATCTGCTTCTTGTTAGCTGTGTGACTTTGGGCAAGTTAATTAATCTCTCTAATCCCCAGTTACCATATAAGATTATTGTAAGGATTGAATGTATCTACAGATGACCAGTTTCCTAACTCCTTAACTTTATCCGTCAGGCTCTCATGGATTCACGTCCTTCCTTTTCTGGCTTGATTTGTATGATACATCTTTACAAATGCCCTCATATCCCTTTTCCTTCTCTCCCTCCTTTGTACTGGCCTGGAAAACCTCCAACCTAATAAGGACCCATTAATCCACTGTTCAGAGTTTCATCGTAATAGCCAGATGTGTGGGATAAATTATTCACACAAATAGGATCGAAAACCTCACACTTTCCACCCTCATCTCACGCAGGCTCCTAGCACCATTTGACCCAGTTGGCCTTTCCCTTCTTCTTGACTTTTTAACACCACTTTAAAATGTAACTTGAAGTTCTTTGCTTCATTGTTTAAATTAAAACTGGAGTTTTTTCTTGTTCAAAGGAGTATGATAATACTTTTCATAGAAGCAGGGAATAGAAGCTCCTTCACATTTAGACAGAGCCTTTCTGACTCTGTCTCAGATCAGAAGACCTATAAATTGCCCCTACAAATTCTAGAGTCTAAGAACCATAGTCCCTGAGGACCTAAAGAAACCAGAGGGGAGACGTCAGCAGTCCCTGTAACCCTCTGTGCCAGCCCCGGAATGGACCATCCACTAATCCTTCTTCATGATGCTTCAGGGGATGAGAGTTGAGGAGAGAAGTGCATTGGTTCCACCAGTGAATCATAGGACTTCAAAGAGAAATTTATAAATATCTATTTGGTTTTCTTTCAGTTTCCTCTGAAGTCTAAGTGGGCAGAGGTGGGGTTCGGGGGAATGTCCAGTTCCTTGGGTTCTGACTGACAGGAGCAGACATGATTCATGGGCCCAGTCACTCTGAAAGAGAAGTTCACTGGAATATCAGTAGCAACTGTACTTTCAAGAATGTTCCTCCAGTGCACTTTATGTCTGCAAATGTCGGCATGCATTTAGAGAGTTACTTTCCTCTGCCACTATTGTATATTCTAGCACTAGGAAAGGGTAGGAGGGAGTTCATATCCTTGCCAGAACTCCTGGAGGGAAACGAACCAGTCCTCAAAAATGGGTTACTCACAATGTGAATTCATTGAGTAAATAGAGACTGAATGATAATGGGAAGAGTCACTCATATATCGTAACAGACACTGACGGCCATCTGGCCCATCTGGTCTCCTCTTCATACTTACATTACTTCTTACTTGAAATGAGGTTAATGGAAATTAATACATATGTATTAGGGAAAGGAGAGTTCCCCAAGGACATGAGCTAAATATCAGTACAATGCTTCTCTCTAGGTAGACAACAAGGATGCTCGGGGGAGCATTGAGTAATAGTTGAAATATAAATTACATACAGACTAGTCAATATCCTGCCAATTAAGCTTACTATATTCCTGAATATAACATTTCTCAGAAAAATGCTGGCATCTAAGCAGTTCAGACAGTTGCATTTTATTGTGCTATTTCACATTGACTTTCATACAAATGATAGTGGAATTTTTTTTTATTTTTTAATTTACAAATAAAATGCTTCAGAATTGTATCTGCAAATAATTGCAGACATTGAATAGAAAAATCGGCCAGCCCACAAGGCAATGCTTGATAAAGAATGACCCTAACATGTGTGAGATGCTCAGCCAACCTGTGCATTTCTACCCCCACGCATCTAAGAGCAGACCGTCTTGCACGCTGTCTCTTGTATGCATATCAGTGCTATCTCAAGTCCATGTGAATAATTATTTATATAATGCCCATATTGTGAAATATGGATCATGCATTATAAGCATTAGACAGTACTTCTCTATGGCTTATATCACAGCCCTCTATCAACCCACTGTGTAAACAACCTCTCTCATACATAGGCCTTCAAGATTATCCTGATGAATTGATCTTGTTCAGACCCTGTGTACATATTAAAGCAATGTTTTATCACTATATAGATATATACACACACTCAATATTCACTGGTGTTAAAATAAATATTGTGACTTTGTGGAGAGAATGGCCTCCCTGGAGAACAGGAGGCATCAGATGGTCCTTATCAGTCACGCAGATAGGAGCACGCCGGCTTGTAGCTTGGTTGTCGTGTTGTTTGGGGTGTTTCCCTTTCTCATCTAACTCAGGAAAGGGTTCTGTTCTTCATCAGATCAAAATCTCCTGGGATGGTCTAAGTCTGTGTGTACAGGAGAAGTCTTAAAACTTCCTGCCTATTCAGTTGGTTCGTCCAGTTTGACTAAAGGTTTTACTCAGTTGATGGGCATTTATTGACTGCTTAGCTTATCCTGAGCTCTATGGAAAATATAAAGACAAGATGATCCTTTGAAGAATATAAACATGAATGGCTCAAGGTATGAATTGTTCTTTTTTTTTTTAAAAAAAAAAAAAGCTTTATTGTGATATAATTTATGTAACGTACAATTCACTCATTTAAACTGCACAATGCAATGGTTTTTGGTATATTCACAGAATTGTGCAATCATCACCACAATCAATTACATAGCATTTCATTACTTGTAAGAGAAAACTGGTATCCATGAGGAATCTCACCCCATTGCCTCCCCTCTAAGCTCCCCAGGCACAGGCAACCACGAATTTACTTGCTGTGTCTGTATATTTGCCTATTCTGAAGATTTCATGTAAATGAAATCATACAACATGTGATCTTTTGCGAAAGGTTTCTTCACTTAACATAATGATGTAGCATGTATCAGTACTTCATTCCTTTTTATTGTAGAATACTATTGCATTGTATAAATACACCACATTTTATTTATCCATTCTCCAATTAATGGGCATTTGGGTCATTTCCATGTTCTGGCTATTATAAATAATGCTGCTATGAATGTTTGCGTACAAGTTTTTGTGTGGATGTATGTTTTCATTTCTCTTGTGTATATAGCTAGGAGTGGAATTTTTAGATATGGTAATTCTATGTTTAACTCTTTTAGAAACTGCCAGATAGTTTTTCAAAGTGGCTGCACCATTTTACATTTCCAGCAGCAATGTATGACAGTTTCACCATCTACATCCTCACTAACACTGTCTGTCTTTTTGATAATAGTCATCCTAGTGTGTGTTAATGACAGTGAACATCTTTTATGTGCCTATTGGCCATTTGTATATCTTCTTTGAAGAAATGTCTATTCAGACTCAGTGCACATTTTTAAATTGGTCATTTTTCTTTTCAATATTGAGTTGTAAAAGTTATTTTTGTATTCTAGATACAAGCGCTTATAAGAGACATGATTTATAAATATTTTCTCCCATTATGTAGATTTTCTTTTCACTTTCATGATGGTCTTCATTGAAGCACAAAAGTTTTTAATTTTGATGAATTCCAATTTATCTATTTTTTTTCTTTTGTTATTTGTGCTTTTGATGTCACATATAAGAAGACTTTGTCTAAACTCAGGTCATGAAGATTTACTCCTATATCAAAGTATTTTATTTCCTTGTTGATCTTTTGTCTACTTGTTCTACCCACTAATGAAAGTGAGGCATAGAAGTTTCCAACTATTATTGTTGAATTGTCTATTTCTCCTTTCAATTCTGGCAATCTTTGCTTTGTGTATTTTAGGGCTCTGTTGTTAGGTGCACATATGTTTATAATTTTTGTGTATTCCTGATGGATTTACCCTTTTATCATTATAAAATATCCTTTTTTGTCTCTACTAACAATCTTTGTTTTAACTCTATTTTGTGTGATATTGGTATATCCACTCCAGTTTTCTTCTGGTTCCTCTTTGCATGACAGATCTTTTTCCATCCTTTTACTTTCAATTTGTTTGTATCTTTGAATTTAAAGTGTGTCTCTCTGCCAAGGACGTACATTATCACCACTCTTATTCAACATTTTGCTGGAGGTCCTAGCCAGAGCAATAAGGCAAGAAAAAGAAATAAAGGGCATCCAAATTGTTAAGGAAGAAGTAAAAGTATCCCTATTTGTGGATAATATGACCTTATACACAGAAAACCCCAAAGAATTCACAAGAAAACTACTGGAACTAATAGAAGATTTCAACAAAGTATCAGGATACAAGATAAACATACAAAAATCAGTTGGATTCCTCTACACCAGCAAAGGGAACTTCAAAGAGGAAATCACCAAATCAATACCATTTGCAATAGCCCCCATGAAGATAAAATACTTAGGAATAAATCTAACCAGAGATGTAAACGACCTAGACACAGAAAACCACAAAGACATTACAGCAAGAAACCAAAAGATATCTACTGAAGAGGAAAAACATATCTTGCTCATGGATAGGAAGACTCAACTTTGTGAAAATGTCAGTTCTACTCAAAGCAATCTACAGATACAATGTAATCTTGATCTAAATTCCAACGACATTTTTTAACAAGATGGAGAAATGAACTACCAACTTCATATGGAAAGGGAAGAGGCCCCAGAAAAGTAAAGCATTACTGAAGAAGAATAACAAAGTGGAAGACCTCACACTACCTGATTTTAGAATCTATTATACCACCACAGTAGTCAAAACAGCCTGGTACTGGTACAACAACAGCTATATACACCAATGAAACCAAATTGAGAATTCAGATGTAAATTCATCCACCTATCAGCAGCTGATATTTGACAAAGTTCCAAACCCTGTTATATGGGGAAAAGACAGTCTCTTTAACAGAAGGTGCTAACATAACTGGATATCCATCTGCAAAAAACTGAAACAAGAACCATACCTCACACCATGCACAAAAACTAACTCAAAATGGATCAAAGACCTAAACATAAAATCCAAAATGATAAAGATCATGGAAGAAAAAATAGAGACAATGCTAGGAGCCCTAATACATGGCATAAACAAAATATAAACCATAAATAACAATGCACAAACACCAGCAGAGAAACTAGATAACTGGGAGCTCCTGAAAATCAAACACTTATGCTCATCAAAAAACTTCACTAAAAGAGTCAAAAGACAACGTACAGACTGGGAAAAAAATTTTTAACTATGACATACCCGATCAGGGTCTAATCTCTAAAATCTACAAGATACTGAAAAACCTCAACAATAAAAAAACAAATAACCCAATTAGAAAATGGGCAAAGGATATGAACAGACACTTCACCAAAGAATACATTCAGGCAGCTAAATATAGCCATTAGAGAAATGCAAAACAAAGCTACAATAAAATACCTACCATCTCACCCCAACAAGGCTAGCACCATTCCAAAAAACACAAAATAATAATGTTAGAGAGGTTGTGGAGAGACTTACATGCTGCTGGGGGAAATGTAAAATGGTACAACCACTTTGGAAATTGATTTGGTGCTTCCTTAAAAAGCTAGAACTAGGAGTTCTGGCAAAATGGCGCTCTAGGCAGAAGCACCACGCCGTCCCTCCACAGCAAAGATCCAAAAAACTAAGCCATACAGAGACTACAACAATCCCGAAACCCTAAAACATCAAATGAAGAGATAAAGAACTCAGCCAAGCACCAAATGGAGTGAGAAAACCGACAGAGAACGGAGAGCAAGGAGAGATTCATGCAGAGGTCTCCTACCAGCTAACGCAGCACAGATCCACAATCTTGGACTCCTGTCAGAGACCAGCAAATGGGGGTATGAGAAAGCAGCCTCACAGAGCATCCAGCGGGAGACAAAACAGCCAGTAATCTGCTGTGTGTACTTTCCCACCCCCCACCCCTCTTCACCTCCGCTCGGCCTCCTCTGCTTCCCACAGCCACAGTCTCTTGACTGGGAGGCGCCAGCTGCTTGGATTCCACACACCCAGGCGGGTAGCTCTCTGGGTGCCATTTTCTGGCTGCTGGTGTTGCTTTTTTCTTTTTCTGCTTCTTTTGATTTCTTGCTTGCCTCTCGCCGCCTCCCCCTCCTTTCACTCAAGTGCCTGGCTCTGTGCGCCATCTTTGCTTCTTCCTGGGGGGCTCCAGGGAACCGGCAATTTGTGATACATGCTTTCCCACTCTCCACCCTTCTTCACCCACGCTCGGCCTCCTCTGCTTCCTGCGGACACAGTCTTTTATCCGGGGACGTGGGCCCGCACTGGCTGGCTCTCTGGGTGCCGTTTGTTGGCTGCTGGTGTTGCTTTTTTTTTTTTTCTTTCTGCTTCTTTTGATTTCTTGCTTGCCTCTCGCTGCCTCCCCCTCCTTTTGCTCGAATGCCTGGCTCCGGGCGCCATCTTTGCTTCTTCCTGGGGGGCTGCGGGGCTCCATTTGAGTGTGCAGCTGCTTCCCGGTCTGGGCTGCCACGCCAGGGGGATTGCGGGGCTTTTGTTCATTTGTTCCTCTGCTTCCTGCGACCACGGTCTCTTGGCCGGGGTGCACCGGCTGCTTGGATTCCGCACGCCCGGGTGGGCAGCTCTCCGGGTGCCATTTGTTGGCTGCTAGTGTTGCTTTTTTTTTTTTCTACTTCTTTGGATTTCTTGCTTCCCTCTCGCCACCTCCCCCTCCTTTCGCTCAAGTGGCTGACTCCGTGCGCCATCTTTGCTTTTTTCTGAGGGGCTGCAGAGCTCCAATTGACTGTGGAGCTGCTTTCCGGTCTGGGCTACCGCACTGGTGGGATCCCGGGACTTTTGTTCGTTTGTTCGTTTTGAATTGTTTGTTTGTTTTCTTTTCCTTTTCTTGAGTTGGGAGCCCTTTCTGGCCAGGTGCAGCTGCGTGGCAAGGAACTCCCCTTCAGCTTCCACAGACGTGCGGAGGGATCCTTGAGGACATTTCTTTTCTCGATTTTTTTTTTTCTGTTTTTTTGGGGGCCTTTCGTTTTCTTTTTCTTTTTATTTGTTTTGTTTTCTTTTCCCTCTTTTTCCCTTTTTGTCTTTCTTCATTGCTCAGTTTCTCTTCTCTCTATATCTTCCTTCTATTTCTGATCCCTGAATTACAGGCTTTGTAAGCCTCTGAGCCTTCTGGCCAGGCTGTGCTCTAGCACCAGAGAGCGACTTCCCCAGACCTCATAGCTGCATCAGTGGGGACTTTGAAGTTCTTTAACCTTTCTGATTTTTATTTGTTTATTCTATTCTTTTCTTCCTCTTCCCCTTTCTGTTTTTCTCCATTTCATAGTCTCTCATCTCTCCATTCCAATGGCAAGCTCCCCTAGCATTCTTTTCTGTTTGTTTGTTTTTTGGCTCCTGTTTCTCTCTCCTCTCTCTCCCATATCCATCTTAGCTCCACACATAACCATCTCCCCGCTGCATCCTGCCTACCTGCACCATGTGCTTGACATCACACCACCAAGCAGTGCAGGCACGGACTACTGGAACCTGCCCAGTACCAATTACCGAACCGCCCTGGTGGCTGTAGTGAGTGCCACAAACAACCCATCCCAGTGGCTCCTCTTCAGCTAGGCCTGCGCTGCTGTACCATATCTGAGTGACTGAACCTGCCAGTTGGAGAAGGAGGCAAAAAGTATTGAGCGCACAGACGAGCAAACAACAAAGAGCACGCAGTCCACCTGCTCAGACATAGTCAAATTTTCTTTTTTTTAAAAAAAAGGGACGAAGCAAACAAATCTACAATCAATAAACGAAAAAAAAACTACTGAATGCCCCGAAGACAGCAGACAATATCAAAACATTTACAAAAACAGGACAGGATGGTTCCAGTAGGCATCCAAATTAAAACACCAAATGACTCTCCTGTGGAAGAAAATGAACTAGAAGTACCTGACAGGGAATTCAAATCTCTAATACTCGGAATTTTCGAAGAACTGAGGCAAAAAGCTGCCAAACATGAGGAAAAAATAGACAAATTCATGGAAAATACAGACAAAAAATTGGAATAATTCAGGAAGATGATGCAGGAACAAAATGCCAAAATAAATTCACAACGAGAAATTATACAAAAACAACAATTAGAAATCCAAAAGAGAAATAACAAGATTTCAGAAATGGTTGATGTCATAGAAGGACTGAGAAGCAGATTTGAAACTGTGGAAGACAGGATCAGTGGAACTGAAGACAAACACTTGGATATACCTCTCTTTGAGGAAAACTCAGAAAAAAGAACAAAGAAAAATGAAGAGACCCTGAGAGTTATGTGGGACACAATTAAAAGCAAAAATTTACGAGTGATTGGAATTCCAGAAAAGGGGGAGAAAACAGAAAACACAGAGAGGATCATTGAGGAACTGCTGACAGAAAACTTCCCCAATATCATGAAAGATGAAAAGCTGGCCATCCAAGAAGCTCAACGAACCCCATATCGGAGAGACCCTGAAAGAAAATCACCAAGGCATAACATATTCACACTCGCCAAAACCAAAAACAAACAAAGAATCCTGAGAGCAGCTTGTGAAAAACAAGAAGTCACATACAGAGGAGAAACAATAAAACTAAGCTCAGATTATTTGGCAAAACCATGCAGGCAAGAAGGCAATGGGATGACATATATAAAAATCTTGAAAGAAAAAAATTGTCAGCCAAGAACAATATATCCTGCAAAACTCTCGTTCAAATTTGATGGTGAAATTAGGTCATTTCCAGATAAACAGAAACTAAGGGAAAATGTAAAAGTCAAACCAAACTTACAAGAATTATTAAAGGGAGTTCTTCGATCTGAGGACAAACAGCTTCAGCCCACAGGCAGAACCTAGGACGCAGGATCGTACAAGCCAGATACCAATCTAAGAAATGAACTCTCGAGGACTATCCAAAACCAAAAGAAATACAACACGGAATCAGAGCACTTAATCAATAAATGACAGCAACATCAAAACAATAAAAGAGGGAATAAACGGCATAGGTATAGAACCTTCTAATAGAGAGGAAGGCATGGCGATACCAAGTAATGGTAGACTGCTTCAAACTTAGAAAGATAAGGGTAAAATTCATGGTAACCACAAAGAAAGTTAACAAACCAACTCATAAAAATAAAGATGAAAAACATAAAGTCTCAGCAAAAACAAAACCTACAAAAACAAAAGAAATGAAAAAGAAATACACTAACAAAAGTAACTCAGCACAAGAGTGTAAGAAGAACAAAGAAAACTTCAGCACCACAAAAAAAGCTCTACAAAATGACAGCAACAAACTCACATCTATCAGTAATTACACTGAATGTAAATGGACTCAATGCACCCGTAAAGAGTTGGAGAGTGACAGAATGGATAAGAAAACAGGACCCATCAATATGCTGTCTACAAGAGACACACCTTAGAAACAAAGATGTGAACTTATTAAAAGTCAAAGGTTGGAAAAAAATATATCAAGCTAACAATTACCAAAAAAGAGCAGCAGTGGCAATTCTGATCTCAGATAAAATAGACTTTAAAACAAAATCTACCATAAAAGACAAAGAAGGACACTATATAACGATTAAGGGGACGATCCATCATGAAGACATAACCATAATAAACGTCTACGCACCCAATGACATGGCTCCAAAATACATAAAACAAACTCTAACAACAGTAAAAAGAGAAATTGACAGTTCCACAATAATAGTAGGAGACTTCAACACACCACTCTCAGTAAAGGACAGAACAACTAAGAAGAAACTCAGCAAAGATACAGAAGACCTAAAGGACACAATCAGCCAACTTGACCTCATAGACATATATAGAACACTCCATCCAACCGCTGCAAAGTACACATTCTTTTCTAATGCACATGGAACGTTCTCCAGAAGAGACCACATCTTAAGCAACAGAGCAATCCTCAACAAGATCCAAAATGTTGAGATAATACAAAGTATCTTCTCTGACCACAATGCCATCAAGGTAGAAATTAACAGTAGAAAGAGCAAGGAAAAAAAAACAACTACATGGAAACTGAATAATACCCTGCTTACACATCAGTGGGTAATAGAAGAAATCAGAGATGGAATCAAAAAATTCCTAGAATCAAATGAGAATGAAAACACATCATACCAAAACCTTTGGGACACAGCAAAGGCAGTCCACAGAGGACAATTTATAGCAATAGATGCACATATCAAAAAAGGAGAAAGGGACAAAATCAAAACATTAACTACAGAACTCAAACAAATAGAAAGAGAACAGCAAAAAAAAAGCCCACAACCACCAGAAGAAAGGAAATAGTAAAGATCAGAGCAGAAATAAATGAAATAGAGAACAGAAAAACAATAGAAAGAATCAACAAAACCAAAAGTTGGTTCTTTGAAAGAATCAACAAAAGCAACAAACCACTGGCCAGACTGACAAAAGAAAAACCGGAGATGATGAAAATAACCCAAATAAGAAATGAAATGGGGGACATTACAACAGACCCAACAGAAATAAAAAGGATTATCACAGAATGTTATGAAAAACTATACTCCAACAAATTTGAAAACCTAGCGGAAATGGATAAATTTCTAGAAACACACGGCCTACCCAAATTACAACAAAGTGATGTGGAAAATCTGAACACACCCATAACAAGAGAAGAGATTGAAAATCTCTAATTAAAAAAGTTAAAATAATTTAAAAAACTCCCAACCAAAAAAAGCCCTGGCCCAGATGCCTTCACTGGAGAATTCTACAAAACATTTACAGAAGAGCTTGTACCAGTTCTACTCAAGCTATTTCAGAGCATAGAATAGGAAACAACACTTCCAAATTCATTCTATGAAGCCAGTATAACTCTGATACCAAAACCAGGCAAAGATGTCACAAAAAAAGAAAATTACAGACCAATGTCTCTCATGAATATAGATGCAAAAATTCTAAACAAAATTCTAGCCAAGAGAATTCAGCATCATATCAAAAAAAAAATACACCACGACCAAGTAGGATTCATACCAGGTATGCAAGGATGGTTCAGCATTAGAAAATCAATCAACGTAATCCACCACATAAATAAAAGGAAAGAAGAGAATCACATGATCATCTCAATTGACGCAGAAAAGGCATTTGACAACGTCCAACACCCATTCCTGATAAAAACTCTCAATCAAATAGGTATAGAAGGCAAATTTCTCAACATAACAAAGGGCATCTATGCAAAACCAACGGCCAACATGATTCTTAATGGAGAGAGGCTGAAAACATTCCCCTTGAAAACAGGAACAAGACAAGGATGCCCTTAATCACCACTCCTCTTTAACACTGTGCTGGAAGTCTTAGCTAGAAGAATAAGGCAAGAAAAAGAAATAAAGGGCATCCAAATTGTAATGAAGAAGTTCAAGTGTCCCTGTTTGCAGATGATATGATACTACACATAGAAAACCCTAAAGACTCTACAAGAAATCTACTGGAACTAATAGAAAGATTCAGCAGAGTAGCAGGATACAAGATAAACATTCAAAAATCAGTTGGATTCCTATACACCAGTAAGGAGAACGATTAAAAGGAAATCAGGAAAACAATACCATTTTCAATAGCCCCTAAAAAGATAAAACACTTAGGAATAAATCTGACCAGGGATATAAAAGACCTATACAAAGAAAACTATAAAACACTACTGCATGAAACCCAAAGGGATCTACATAAATGGAAAAACATACCATGCTCATAGATAGGCAGACTCAACATTGTGAAAATGTCAATTTTACCCAAAGCAATCTATAAATACAACACAATCCTGATCCAAATACCAACAACATTCTTCAAAGAGATGGAAAAACTAATCATTAACTTTATATGGAAAGGGAAGAAGCCCTGAATAAGTAAAGCACTACTGAAGAAAAAGAAGAAAGTTGGAGGACTCACACTACCTGACTTCAGAACCTACTATACAGCTAGAGTAGTCTAAACAGCGTGGTACTGGTACAATGACAGATACATTGACCAATGGAACAGAATTGAGAACCCAGATGTAAATACATCCACCTACGGTCACCTGATCTTTGACAAGGGCCCAAAGTCCATCAAATAGGGAAAAGACAGTCTTTTTAACAAATGGTGCTGGCAAAACTGGATATCCATCTGCAAAAAAAAGAAACAGGACCCATACCTCACACCGTATACAAAAACTACTTCAAAATGGATCAAAGACTTAAATATAAAGCCTAAAACTATAAAGTTCATAGAAGAAAAAATAGGACCAACACTTCAGGCCTTAATACATGGCATTAACAGGATACAAACCATAACCATCAAAGCACAAAACCCAACAGATAAGCTAGATAACTGGGATCTTCTAAAAATCAAACACCTATGCTCTTCAAAACACTTTACCAAAACAGTAAAAAGCGTACCTGCAGACTGGGAAAATATTTTTGGACAGTACAAGTCAGACAAAGGTCTAATCTCCATAATCTACAAGAAAATCCAACACCTCTACAACAAAAAGACAAATAATCCTATTAAAAAATGGGTAAAGGAAATGAATAGACACTTCACCAAAGAGGACATTCAAATGGCCAACAGACACATGAGGAAATGCTCGCGATCACTAGTCATTAGAGAAATGCAAATTAAAACCACAGTGAGATACCATCTCACCCCGGCATTACTGGCAAGAATCAAAAACCCTGAAATAACAAATGTTGGAGGGGCTGCGGGGAGATCGGAACTCTTATGCACTGCTGGTGGGAATGCAAAATGATACAACCATTTTGGAAAATGATATAGCCCTTCCTCAGAAAGCTAGAAATAGACATACCATTTGATCCAGCAATCCCACTCCTAGGAATATATCCTAGAGAAATAAGAGTCGTCACTCGAATAGACATATGCACACCTATGTTCATGGCAGCATTGTTCACAATAGCAAAACGATGGAAACAACCTAGATGCCCATCCACAGATGAATGGATAAACAAACTATGGTACATATGCACAATGGAGTACTATGCAACGAGAAAGAACAACAATGAATCTGTGAAGCATCTCATAACATGGATGAAACTGGAGGACATTATGCTGAGTGAAATAAGTCAATCACAAAAGGACAAACATTGTATGAGACCTCTATTGCAAAAACCCATGAAAAAGTTCACACACAAAATGTAACGATCTTTGTTGGTTACCAGGGATGGGAGGGGTGGGGGGGAAATACTACATAGGCAATAGATAAGTGGTATCTTGGGTGAAGGGTGAGACAGTACACAATACAGGGGAAACCAGCACGACTTGTACAAGGAAAGGTCATGGAAGCCCCATAGACACATCCAAACTCCCTGAGGGAATGAATTGCTGGGTGGAGGGCTCTGGGTACCATTGTCTCAGGGAACATCTGGCTCAATTGGCATGACATAGCTTATAAAGACAATGCTGTACATTCTACCTTGGTGAGTAGTGTCTGGGGTCTTAAAAGCCTGTGAGCAGCCATCTAAGATACTCCACTGGTCTCATCCCTTCGGGAGCAAGGGAGAATGAAGAGAACAGGATACAAGGAAAAGGTTAGTCCAAAGGACTAATTGTCCACAGCTACCAAGGCCTCTACCGGACTGAGTCCAGTACAGCTAGACAGTGCCCGGCCACCACCACTGACTGCTCTGACCAGGATCACAACAGAGGGTTCTGGACAGAGCTAGAGAAGGATGTAGAGCATAATTCTAACTCACAAAAAAAAAAAAAAAAAAAAGACCAGATTTCCTGGCCTAAAGGAGACTGGAGAAACCTCGAGAGTATGGCCCCCAGACACCCTGTTAGCTCAGTGGTGAAGTTACCTCCGAGGTTCACTGTTCAACCTGGGAGTGGACATCCCTGTAACACAAAATGAGACTAACAAGGTACAGGAGTCCAGTGACTGGGGCCAGAAGGCAGAAGGGGACAGGGAAGCTGGTGATAGGGAACCCAAGGTTGAGTAAGTATATTGTTGATGTGTTGTGAGATTGTTAACCATTGTCATAGGGCAACATTTGTAGTAACTGTTAAATGAGAAACTATTTTTTTCTGTAAGCCTTCATCTTAAGTGAGAATAACAGCACAATTGGAAGAGCGTAGTCAGTGTCAGTGAACTGTGTATGTAGAAATTTTTGAAACGGAGTATCTTTGGCTATGTGTATTTTCACCAAAAAAAAAAAAAAAAAAAAGGTTGAGAAGTTAGAGGGTTAATATGTTGTGGGGTTGTTAACCAATGTCATAAAACAACATGTGTACTTCTGTTTCATGAGAAACTATTTGTTCTGTAAGCCTTCACCTGAAGTACAACAAAATATATATTAAAAAAAAAAAAAAAAGCTAGAACTAGAAGTACCATACGATCCAGAAATCTCAGTTCTTGAAATATATCCTAGAGAAATAAGATCGGTCACATGAATAGATATATACATACCCATGTTCATTGCAGCACTGTTCACAATAGCAAAGAGGTGGAAACAACCTAGATGCCCACCAACGGATGAATGGATAAAAGAATTATGGTATATACACACAATGGAATACTATGCAATGATAAAGAACAACGATGAATCCACGAAACATCCACAACATGGATGAATCTGGAAGGCATTATGCTGAGTGAAATTTGTCATTCAGAAGGACAAATATTGTATGAGACCACTATTATAAGAACTCAAGAAAAGGTTTAAACACAGAAGAAAACATTCTTTTATGGTTACGAGGGCGGGGAGGGAGGGAGAGGGAATTAACTAACTAGATAGTAGACAAGAATCATCTTGGGTAAAGGGAAGAACAACACACACTACAAGGGAAGCCAGCACAACTGGACTAAACCAAAAGCTAAGAAGTTTCCTGAACACAACCAAACACTTCGAGGGGCAGAGTAGCAGGGGTCTGGGGACCATGGTTTTGGGGGACATCTAGGTCAATTGGCATGAAAAAGTTTATTAAGAAAATGTTCTGCATCCGACTTTGGTGACACGCATCTGGAGTCTTAAAAGCTTGCGAGTGGCCATCTAGGATGCATCAATTTGTCCCAACTCATCTAGAGTAAAGGAGAATGAAGAACACCAAAGATACAAGGAAAATATTAGCCCAAGAGGCAAAAGGTCCACATAAACCAGAGGCTCCATCAGCCTGAGACCAAAAGAACTAAATGGTGCCTGGCTACCACCAATGACCACCCTGACAGGGAACACAACAGAGAGTCCCTGATGGAGATGGAGAAAACTGTGATGCAGAACTCAAATTCACCTAAAAAGACCAGACTTAATGGTCTGACTGAGACTGAAGGAACCCTGGTAGCCATGGCCCCCGGACTCACTGTTAACCCAGAACTAAAACCATTCCCAAAGCCCACACTTCAGACAAAGATTAGAGTGGAGTATAAAACATAAAATAATACTTGTGAAGAGTGTGCTTCTTAGTTCAAGCAGATACGTGAGACCAAATGCGTGGCTCCTGTCCAGAGGTAGGATGAGAAGGCAGAAAGGGACAGGAGATGGTTGTATGGACACGAGAAACCCAGGGTGGAAAGGGAGAGTTTGCTGTCACATTATAGGGATTGCAACTAATGTCACATAACAATATGTGTATAAATTTTTGTATGAGAAATTAACTTGAGCTGTAAACTTTCATCTAAAGCACAATATAAATAAATAAATAAATAGTGTCTCCTTGGGCTGAGGGCTGGGACAATGGTCGTGGGGTGGGGGACATCTAGCTCAATTGGTATAATATACTCTATAAAAAAATGTTCTACATCCGACTGTGGTGAGTATCTACTGGGGTCTTAAAAGCCTGCTAGCGGCCATCTAAGATACATCTACTGGTCCCATCCTGGCTGGAGCAAAAGAGAATGAAGAAGACCAAAGACACAAGGGAAAAATTAGTCCAAAGGACTAATGAACTGCAACTACCACAACCTCCACCAGACTGAGCCCAAAACAACTAGATGGTGCCCAGTTACCACCACTGACTGCTCTGGCAGGGGTCTCAATAGAGGCACTGGACAGGGTGGGAGAAAAATGTAGAACAAAATTCAAGTTCACAAGAAAAAAAAAGACCAGGCTTGCTGGTCTGACAGAGACTGGAGAAAGCCCGTGCGTATGGCACCCGGACACCCTTCTAACTTGGGGCAGGAAAACTGGATGAATGGAAACAGGGAATCCAGGGTGGAGGTGGGAGAGTGTTGACATATCATGGGTTTGGCAACCAATATCACAAAACAATATGTGTATTAACTGTTTAATGAGAAACTCATCTGCTCTGTAAATTTGCACCTAAATCACAATTTTAAGAAAAAGGGTGTCTCCTATAGATAGAATATAGTTGGTTCTGTTCTTTTATCCACTGTGACAATCTCTGCTTTTTGACTGGATTGTTCAATTCATTCACACATAATGTTATTGATATGGTTGGATTTATATCTATCATTTTACTTTTTTTATTATATATAAATTTCATGGTGAGGTGTGTGTTTGTGTGTGTTCCTCCTTCACTGCTTTCTTTTACATTAGTGAATATTTTCTATTGTAATATTTTAATTACTTTAATGATTTTTCATTATATATTTTTTAAATCATTTTCTTAGTGGTTGCCCAAGGGTTTACCATATTCATTTTAATTTATCGGAATACATTTCAAATTTATACTAAATTTAAGTTAGGTACGGAAACATTACTCTTATATAGCTCTAATCCCTCTCTCCTCTTTCTGTGCTGCTATTGGTATACGTTCTATAATTATACAAACCCAACAATGCAATGTTATGATTATTACTTTATATAATTTTTGACATCTTTTAAAGAAGCTGAGAGAAGAAAAGAAAGCAAGTATATATTTATAGAGTTTGTTATATTAACCTACTTATTTACCATTTGTGGTTCTCTTCATTTGTTCCTGAAAATTTGAGTTACCATCTGGTGTCATATCCTTACTCAGAGCTTTGTTCACTGACCTCTTTGTGCTGTTATTGCTGAATATATTACATTTCTACATATTATAGTCCCAGCAATACAAATATATACATGTCTTTTATAATTACATAATTACCTTTACTAGTGTTCTTTGTATCTTTGGGAGGCTTTGAATTACTATCTGGGATAACTTGCTTTTGGCCTGGAAAACTTCCTTTAGTATCTCTTGCAAGACAGGTGTGCTACCAATGAATTCTCCTGGTTTCTGTTTATCTGGGAATGTCTTTATTTTATCTTCATTTTTAAAGATAGTTTTCTGTATATAAGATTCTTGGTAGAGTTTTTTGTTTTTGTTTTTCAGCACTTGGAATATGTTCTCTCATTGCCTTCTAGCCTCCATTGCTTTTAATGAGAAGTCAGTTGCTAATCTCATTGGGGTCCTCTTGGATGTGATGGCTCTTTTTTCTCTTGCTTCTTTCAAGATTTTCTCTTTGTCTTTGTCATTCAGCATTTTTGTTATTGTGTGTCTCTGTGTGGATCTCTTTGCATTTATCCTACGTGGAGTTTGCTGAGCTTCTTGGATGTGTAGATTAATGTTTTTCATCAAATTTGGGACATTTTCAGCCATTATTTCTTTGATTTTTTTTTCTGTTCCTTTCTCTCTTTCCTCTCCTTCTAGTTCTCCCATTATGTATATGTTGAGTTGCTCAGTGGTGTCCCATATTTTTCTGAGGCTCTGCTTATTTTTCTTCATTCTTGTTTCTCTCTATTTTCCAGGTTGTACATTTTCTTATCTTCAAGTTTACTGATTCTTACTTCTGCCAATTCAAATCTACTGTTGAGTTACTCCAGTATATTTTTCGTTTCAGTTATTGTAGTTTTGAACTCCAGAACTTCCATTTGGTTCTTTTAAAAATATATATACATTTTTTTATATTGCATTACTGATGAGATATTGTCATCATGCCTTTCTTACTTCTTAAATCATAGTTTCCTATAGTTCTTTGAACATACTTATAACAGATGTTTTGAAGACTTTGTCTGCTAAGTCTGACGTCTGCACCCCCTCCAAGGCAGTTTCTGTTGCTGCGTTTTTCCTGTGTATGGCTCACACTTTCCTGTTTTTTTGTTTTTTTGTTTTTTTCTGCATGTCTTGTAATTTTTTTGTTGAAAACTGGACATTTTTAAATAATGTATTGCAGGGAATATCAATACTGATCCCTTGCTGGGGGTTGTTGTAGTTATTTCCTTGTTTATTAGTTTACTGACTTGGCTACCCAATTTACTGAAGTCTATTTATCCTACAATGTGCAGCATTTGATGTTGCTGGGCAGTAGCCTTCCATATTCTCAGCTTGCCTTTTCCAAAATGCAGCCTCTCATAGGATGAGCTGTGATGAGGTTAATTGAGGACTCATTATTCCAAGACTGCTGTATCTAGGATAGTTTGGACCCTACCAGTGAAGGCTGAGTGTAAGAAGGGATCCTCAGACCTATTAACAACTTTGTCTGGAATAGAGTTTCTGCAATATGGAGCTGGAGAGGATGATAAATGCTGATGGCCTATCACTTTCAGGGAGATACAATATCCTTGACTTGGAACTGAGGGGAGAAGAAACCCTGTGTTTATTGCTGAATCCATCCATAGTGAAGCTTCTGTCATAATGAACTGAGGGGGGAAGAGTAGAGAGAGAGTGAGTTGTGGCTCAAGTACCACAGACTATACCTCTTTTTACCAAGATTTAGTAGATTTTCCTGAATAAATGTTTCTTCATTTGCTCTATGTCCTTAGAACAATTTACAGAGACCTTAAATGGTTGTTTTTAAAAACAATTTTTTACCAGTTTTGGTTGTTTCACTTGAAAGAGGGCCTGTGGAGCCCTTAATGCCAGAATTCTGGAAGTCAAGGAGGAACAAATTATTCTTATACTAATTATTCCAGAACAAACAAACAAAAAAAGATGGAAAGCTCATATATGTGACCTATTTATAACAAAGATGGCAGTACAGTGCAGTGAGAAAATGATTGTCTTTTCAATAAATGGTGCTAGGAAAATTGAATATTCATATGAAAAAGTGGTATAAAATATCATATCATAAAATAAACTCCAGAATGATTACAGATCTAAAAATGAAACTTGAAAACAAAGAACATCTCTGTGACCTTGGAGTAGGCAAAACTTTCTTACATAGGAGACAGAAAGCATTAACCATTAAAAAGTTTGATAAACTATGTGTTTATCAAAATACACCATTAAGAGAATGAAAAGGCAAACTATAGAGAGAAAGAAGATATTCCAACACATACAATCAACAATGGATTTGTAGCCTAAATATAAAAAGGACTCATACAAAACAATAAGTAAACAAGAGATAATCCAGGTTCATTCCCTATGACCCAGCAATTTCAACCCTAAGTATGTATCCAACAGAAGTGTGTATATATATATTTAAAAAAAAGCAATATGCACTAGAATGTTCATAAAAGCAGTATCAGTAATAACCTCAAACTGAAAAGAACCCAACACCCATCAACAACAGCACATATAAGTAAATTTTGCTATATTTATAGAGTGGAATATTATATATGAATGATAATAAACTATATACAACCACACATAATAATATGGCTGAATCTCACAAACATAATACTGAGTTAAAAAAGACCAACACAAGAGAGTATATATATATATGAGTCCATTTATATAAGGTGTAAAAACAGACAGAAGTAGTCCCTGCTGTTGAAAGTCAGTATAGTGGCAACCCATGAGAGGATAGCGTGGGAGAGTAAGGAGAGGTTTTGGAAAGTGAATGGCAGTGGTTTTTCATCTGAATGCTTGTTACTGAGATGTATTTACTTTGTGAAAATCAATTGTTATGTGTACTCTATAAGTACATTATAGTTCAATAAGAATATTTTCTTTAAAAAAAGGGATATGACAAATACAGAATGCTTTGCATTTTCTTTAAAAAGCTAGCATATACTAAAATACGATGAAGATGGCACAAAAAATGTTTGACCAAGCTCACTTATGAATACAGATACAAAACACTTAAATAAAACACTAGCAAATCAAATCTAGTATCATATTAAAAAGATAATGCTCTAGGAAACTATGAATGATTCAATATTAGGAAATCTAAAAATATCACTGATCACATCAATAGTCAAGAGAGAAAAATTTTTGTTCACCTTGATAAATATCAAAAAGGAATTTAACAAAATTCAAGATCCATTTCTAATAAAAGTTAAATAAATTACATATAAAATACTCCCTCAACATGATTAAAAAAACTGTCTCAAACCAGTAGCTTACATCATACTTAAGAGCAAAACAATAGAGCAGTGTTTTCCATAGTTATTTTTTCAAGGAACATGATTTAAATTATAATGTATTGAAGAACTACCAGTAGGAGCCCATGACATATATAGAACACTATGTTAAGATGAAACTTTTTCTGTTGACTCAGAGTTTCAGCCAAGGCACTCAAATCTGAGAACAAATACGATAGTTGTGAAACCCTCTGCCAGCATTAGCCCTCTAAGCTATGAAAGAGAAGACAAAAAATTCATGTGGCTGAAGGGGCCTCGGTTGACTATTTTTTGGAATGTTTAGTGGACCATGTACTTCCCCCATGGAGGGAGGGTGGGAGGAAGGTGCTTCAATTCAAGAAGTGAGTTTCAAGAGTATCATTTGAAACTCTTGAGATGAGCCCACTGGTTGAAGGGACACAGGGACCTATATCTGATTCACCCTAGAAAAGTCTAAAGGAAAGGGCTGTGACTGGCCAGGAGCTCCAAGAGAGCAAAATCAGGGGAAGAAGCTGCAACTGGAAAAAGCCTGACTTCCTGAATTGAGCAGGGCATAGACTGTGAGAGTTCCTCAGCGCCAAAATTGGGGCCCTTGGAATGGAGCTGGGTTGTACCATCCTGAAGGGGACTCCAGCTGAAGTGACTCCAACAGAGACGTAAACCTTTAAATCACGGTGCTGGTCATTAGCAGCAGAGGAAGGAGCATAGCCTATGTGAAGGGAGCTGTAGGTGAGAGACCCTAGCAATAGTCACAGTGCGTGGCAGTGGAGGGAGCCTTGAAGAACTCACGGAGCACACCAAGAACAATGCATCATTAGGAGGTTATAATTGTACTGGTTAAGTAAAGTCTTTCTGCCCCTTGGTGATCCTATCTCCTACCCCTTCTCCCCAAACTCCCAGCCTGTGAACAACCCTGGAGGGGTTAAAAAACCGGTTTGCAAGTAGAAGGGAAAGGAGCTGCCCGTAGCTCCCACCCCCACTGCATTTACAAGCCACTGAGGAAGAAAAGTTGTTTTTAATTGAATGAGAAATTAGAGATATGCAATTATTATACTAGATTGAACTTTTATTATCTGAAAATGACCGGATAAACTATGCTTGAGACATGCTTGAGATTTAATCTGGGGTGGATAACAACAAGCCAGAAGAATGAATTTGAAGGGCCTATGGTGAGAAAAAATAAGGTTGCCTTTTTGTTTTTAAAACCCTTTGCATTCCACCTTATTCAATAAATTCAATATATATACATATTTTTGCACATATAAATACATAATTCTTGCAAGAAATTACCAAAACATTTATTTATATGCATTTTAAAAATTTTAGAACTGAAATCAGCAGACCAGTTAAGGAAAACAAATTTTAGTTGTAATTAAGAACAAAATATATAAAAATAAACTAAGGTATCTTTCATTTTACATTTTGTGCTATCAAGCATGACTCAAATAATTAAAATATAAATGCATGCATTGTTTTTGTGTCTTTTTAGCCCACATCCAGTTAATATTAAGACTATCGTTGCTGAATTGCATCCTCACATCGGACACACCATTTCTACTTCTATATTTTGTTTTCATTGCACTATTGTGTGAAAATTCCATTTTTCACAGGTGCCATTAGTAGCACAAGGCAGAAGACCACTCACTAGCAGCAAGATTATTTCCAAAATCCTCTGAAACGTAGTAGGGCTTAACGGAGATGTTAGAGAATGCGCTGTCACTCAATACACACTGAAAATCCAGAGTATCTCTCTTTTACAGTAGAAAAAAATCCAAAGGACAAATAACTTTTATTGTACTTTCTTATGACCTGATGTTTATTTGTTAAGTTCGATATTGTTTCTTCCTGGACAGTTTTCATCTGTGCTTTTAGGAACAGAAAGCTGAGATAGATAACCTTGTCTTTGAAGTCTTCTGACTTTGGGCTTCTTTGATTAAGATGGTTTGTGACCCATAAGGTTACTTTTCTTTTATAGCTGATTTCCTTTTCGATTCATATTGAACTATGTTGTATAAAAAGAAAAACAGTTAATATTTATTACACATTAAGTGCCAAGTACTGGGTTAAAAGTTTTACAGACATAATTTAATTTAATGCTTATGGTTATACCCTGTGACAGATAATATTATTATCCCTGGATGAGAAAGCAAAGGAGCAGAGAACATAATTTGTCTAGGCAAACTCCACAACTACTGTATATGGTCTCCATTAAAAAAAAATTTAATAACAGTAAAAGTTAAATAATAATACAGCTAAATGTTTATAACGTAGATCCAAAAACCCAACTGTTTAACGGAGCACATTACTCATGGGTGATACTGTTTATTTTATAAGCCAATCTATTATTTGGCTAACAGGTGACCTGGAGAAATAGCTTCAATTCCACATTCAAACAGTATCTTAGGGTGATAGTCTCAGGGGTTCCTCTAGTCTCTATCGGTCTAGTAGGTCTGGCCTTTTTTCAGGAATTTGAGTTTTGTTCTACATTTTTCTCCCATTCTATCCAGGACCTTCTATTGTGTCCCTGATCAGAACTGTTGGTAGTGGTAGCTGGGCACCATATAGTTTTTCCGGTCTCAGGTTAGAAGAGATTAGGGTTCATGTGGGCTACTAGTCCTGTGGACTAGTTTTTTCTTTGAGCCTTTGATTTCCTTCATTCTCTTTTGCTCGATACGAGTAGAGAGCAATAGTTGTATCTTAGATGGCCTCTCAAGCTTTTAAGACTTCAGATGCTACTCACCAAACTAGGATGTAGAACATTATCTTTATGAACTATGTTATGCCAATTGACTAAGTTGTCCCCCAGGACTATGGTCTAAAGACTTTTGACTCCGTAAACCAATCCTGTGAGTTGTTTGGATATGTCTATCCAAACTGTACCCCCTATGTGGTTTGTTATATGTGTGGATATGTACGCAGTACATAGAAACGTGCATATCGATATGCCTACAGATACACCTATACATGCACGTGCATTTACTCACATATGCTTTCCTATACACATACATGATCCATATCTACCTACATAACCACACACATATTTTTTGGTTGTTTTTACTGTTGCTGCAAACTTGTATACGTTACAGCATCTACCCAAATGGTCCCTTTTTCTTGTGTACTTCTTAGTGTCTTTATTTACCTTGGTCGAGTTGTGCTGATTTCATTCACCTTTGGGATTGCCTTTCCCATCACCAAAAGTAACAAGTGTTTCCCTCTCTTTGTCCCTTCCATCCCTGGAAACCATCAAAGAACTTTGCTTTTTGTGTATATATCTATTCTTCACTTTTATAATAGTGGGACCATACAATATTTGTCTTTTTTGTGATGGACTTATTTCACTCAGCATAATGTCCTCCAGATTCATTCATGTTATAAGCTGTTTTGCAGACTCTCTATTATCCTTTATAGTTGTGTAGTATTCCATTGTATGTATGTACCACAGTCTGTTTATCCCTTTATCCAATGGTGGGCACTTAGGTTGTTTCCATCTTTTTGCTATTGTGAATAATGCTGCAAAGAACATAAGTGTGCATATGTCTGTTTGTGTCACTGCTCGTCTTTAGGATAAATACCTAGGAGCAGGATTGCTGGATCATAAGTCATTTCAATTTCTATCTTTCTGAGGAAGTGCCATATTGTTTTCCACAGTGGTTGTACCATTTTACAATCACGCTAGCAATGTGTAAGAGTTCCAATCCCCCCACAACATGGCCAGAATTTGTGG
Source organism: Dugong dugon (assembly GCA_030035585.1). NCBI lineage: Eukaryota > Metazoa > Chordata > Mammalia > Sirenia > Dugongidae > Dugong > Dugong dugon. The sequence goes on from CM057466.1 coordinate 57,244,979, forward strand.
TTCTCTGTTTTTTTGATCACTGCATTTTTGCAGGGGTATAAATATATATTGAATACACATTAATCTAGTAGCAAATGCTTATTATATATTTATATTAAAACACATTTTAGTAGAGAAAATATTGATAATATCTATTGTTATTTTTCTCTGAACAGCCATTAACATTTCTTGAAAAATTAGTGTTTAGCAGAACATGTTTGGGACATGCTGGACTAGAGGCATTCTCATTTAAGTCAGAAGTAAAACAACAATGACAAATATCACAAATTTTATTTAACTCTATATTAGAGGTTTAAGCCTATGTAATAGTACAAAAAACAGACCTCAGGATAGTAAATGTTGTAACGGAGGAAATAAAATTATCATTACTTACAGATATAATGCCTGTTGCAAATCAGAGAAAAACAACTGAAAAAAATGTTAAAACTTTGAGAAAGTTCAGGAAGTTGGCCTGTTAAAATGTCCCTATTTAGTAGCTTTCTAATATATCAGTAATGATAATTATAAAATGGAACAAATCAGATCATATTCACAAAAGCTCAGGTTGTTTGCTTGAAGATTCCTCTTGGCTGGCTCAAAGGTACCTCAAACTCAGCGTATCCCAAACCAACCTTGGGATCTTCCCTCAGAGAGCCAGGCTTCTCCAGTGTTCCCTATCTCAGTGATTGGCACCAAAAATTTTAGAAGGAAAAAACACCGGAGTTGCCTTTAATTCCTCCATTCACTGCACTTTTATGTTCAATCCATCACTAGCCAGTCTCTTTCTCCCAGCTCCCTCCTCCACCCACAGTGAAGTAAACTTTTAAAACAGCAAATCTTATGTGAGCCCTTGTTTAAAATCTCTCAATGGCTTCCTATCATTCCTAGGCTAAAGATCCAAATCCTTGAGTGTACTATCAGACCCTACATGGTTAGGTCTTCTTTTCCAAATTCAGTCTGCAGCTTGCTCTTTCTCATTCTCTGTACACCAGCTACTTACCTTTATTAGAACCTTGTATTGCTTTCCTGCCTCAGGGCCTTTGCATGTGACTGTTTTTTCTGCCTGAAGGACAGTTCCTTCTCCTTATTGCTCTTCTAGTTGTTGTTCAATTGTCACTGCCTCAGAAAAACCTTCCCTGATCTTCTTGGTCAAATTTTCTTACTATACAATCTGATAATACTGTGTATCTTTCATTTATAGCTCATATCACACTTCAAATTTTACATTAGTTATGCAGTATTTGATTAGTGTGTCTATCCTCCATTAGAGTATAAATACTATGAGGGCAGATACCAAGTCTGTTTTTGCTTCCCATAATATCACCAGTACCTAGTAGAGGGCCTGGCACAGAGGAGATTCTTACTAAATATTTGTATAGTGTATATATAGCAACCAAAATATATAAAATGCCTAAGAATAAAATTAAAGAAATGTGTCCATATGAGAACTACAAAACTTTACTGAGAAAAATAAGAGAAGGCTTAAATAGATGGGTAATATTACTGGATACAATAATAGATACATTTAACTTAAATGCCAGTAAAAGTGCATTGAAATTTCATGAAATGGAAGGAGGGACTTAAAAAAGTAATTTTCAAGTTAATTTGGAAGAACAAGTATGCAATAATGGCCAAGATTAAAAATAATTATAAAGCATAATAATAAAATAGTAGTCCATAATAGAATTTAAAAACATATATGTATATTTAGTATGTAATAGAGGTGTCAACATAAATCATTGAGTATAGTTTATTCAATAAATTGTGTTGGAACATTTGGCTAACCATTTTGCAAGAAATAAATTTAATCTCTTCCTCAAATCATATAACAAAATAAATTCCAGATGAGTTAGTATTTAATGTCGTTGATCTTCTTTTTGGTTCTGTGACTTTGGAAACCCCATGCGTTACAGGGTTTTCTTAGCTGTGATCTGTACTCCTTTTTCTTCAGTGGCACCACTGGGTGAGTTCAAAACACCAGCCTTTTGGTTACCAGCTGAGTGCAAACAAGTTGCGCCACCCAGGAACCTTATGAGTTAGCATTTAAATGGAAAAAAGTGAACCATAAAAATGCTAGAAGAACATATTAATGAATGGGAAGGATATCAAAGACAGCAGTCATAAATTTTAAAAATGACAACTGAAACATGAGTGCATTTCAAAACCACCATAAACAAAAATGAAGGCCAACAAAAAACTCAAGAGATAACTGCAATCTTCATAGTAGGGAAAGGATCAATAGCTTTAATATATAAAGAACTTTTATAAATAATACAGTAGACAAATATTTCAATAGTAAATTGTGTAAAGAACATGAATAAGTATATCATCAAAGAAAGATTACAAGTGGCAAAGAAAATGTTTGTTCCACTAGTAATTAAAGAAATTCAAATTAAAGCAACATCAATATACTTTTTTCTGTCAATATGTACAACAGAACAAAACACTGCCCAGTCCTGTGCCATCCTCACAATCCTTGTTATGCTTGAGCCTATTGTTGTAGCCACGGTGTCAGTTCATCTGGTTGAGGATCTTCCTCTTTTTCGCTGACCCTCTGCTTTACCAAGCCTGATGTCTTTCTCCAGGGATTCATCCCTTCTGATAACATGTCCAAAGTACGTGAGACGCAGTCTGGCCATCCTTGCATCTAAGGAGCATTCTGGTTGTACTTCTTCCAAGACAGATTTGTTCAATTCAAAGGCGTCAATTTTTCTTTGGTCTTCCTTATTCATCGTCCAGCTTTCACATGCATATGAGGCAATTGAAAATACTATGGCTTGGGTCAGGCGCACCTTAGTCTTCAAGCTGACGTCTTTGCTTTTCAACACTTTAAAGCAGTCTTTCGCAGCAGATTTGCCCAATGCAATGCGTCTTTTAATTTCCTGACTGCTGCTTCCATGGGTGCTGATTATGGATCCAAATAAAATGAAATCCTTGACAACTTCAATCTTTTCTCCATTTACCATGACGTTGCTTATTGGTCTAGTTGTGAGGATTTTTGTTTTCTTTATGTTGAGGTGTAATCCATACTGAAGGCTGTGGTCTCTGACCTTCATCAGTAAGTGCTTCAAGTCCTCTGCACTTTCAGCAAACAAGATTGTGTCATCTGTGTAACGCAGGTTGTTAATGAGTCTTCCTCCAATCCTGATGGCCTGTTCTTCTTCATATAGTCAAGCTTCTGAGATTATTTGCTCAGCATACAGATTAAATAGGTATGGTGAAAGGATACAACCCTGCCGCACACCTTTCCTGACTTTAAACCATGCAGTATCCTATTGTTCTATTCAAACAACTGCCTCTTGATCTATGTACAGGTTCCTCAGGAGCACAAATAAGTGTTCTGGAATTCCCATTCTTTGCAATGTTATCCATAATTTGTTATGATCCACACAGTCGAATGCCTTTGCATAGCCAATAAAACACAGGTAAACATCTTTCTCATATTCTCTGCTTTCAGCCAGGATTTCTCACTATGGTGAGGGAGGTAGTCACCCTCATAAACTGCTGTTGAGAACATAAATCAGTACTCTCTTTCTGACAGAGAATTTAATAATATTAATTCAAATCTTAAAAATATGTATACTCTTTGGCAAAGTAATTTCAATTTTAGAAATCATCATGGTGGTATCCAAAGATTTATCTACAAAAACATTTACCATGTTGTTAGTTATCATCACAATAAAATTAGAAATAACCTATGCCTGTCAGGGATTGGCTAAGTAAATTATGGTGCATCTATAAAGTGGGCTACTAGACAATCAATCAAAAGGGAATAATTAACGATAGGGAATTCATGCATCTTGCCCTCTGTCTTCAGATGAATTCTCCTAGAAAAGTCATGACACCTATAAAAAAATATTCTGGACTAAGAGTCTGAAAGCCTGTGTACCATCTCTAACAAGCTAGTGACTTGGCCAAGTCAGATATCTCTATAACTCAAGGCTTTGGATGAGATTTTCTCTAAGATCTCCTCCAGGTTTGGTATCTCCTGAGTCCAAGAACATCTAATAAGATATTTTGTCTTTTTCTTTCTTTCTTTTTAAAGCAAAAAGAAAGTTTTATTTGGCATATATTCAAAAATACAAAAGTAGGAAACAGACAACCGTGCTGCCAGAGCCATGTCTGCCCGAGTCCAAGGAAATATCACAGAACAGACAAAAGTGGGAAAACGGACAAGCATGCTCTTAGAGCCATGTCTGTCCAAGTCTAAAGAATATTACAGAATAGGCAAGACTGGGAAAACAGACAAGCATACTGCTAGAGCCATGTCTGCCCGAGTCCAGAGAACATTACAGAGGAATCAGTATATATCAACATTACAAATGGGCAAAACTATTGAAAGCTTCACCTTTTCACAGATTGGCTAGAAACTGTGATCCTACATTTTGAATCATCTCTCTTAACAATCATTGGTACAGTTTTTAGTAATGACAATCAAGAGGGTCTTCACCGGTCCAACAAATTTTCTATTTGCTAAATGCTAATAGAAAAAGATAAGAATGAAAATTCTTTTTATGTTCTGTTTGATTGGCTTTATGTGAAAGGTTCCCTAAAAGATATTTTTCTTCCCTAAAACTTCTAAGATTGATCCATCTATTGTCTTCATCTAGGGAACCAGTTGATATGTCCTTGTGAGCTTAGCTCCATCTGGGTCACATTCTCTATGCTCAAGGAGAGGGAATAAGTGAGTCCAGTATTATTTTCAAAATCATTCCCTCCTTTTGATCAGAGATTGGAGGTAACACATCAATGATCAATACCTGGACTTAGTCAAATTCCTAGATGGTAACCATGGTAGGTTCACAGTGCTGGTTTTCCACCAGATACCATTTGGTTCTTCACCAGGTTCTTAAGTAAGAGTGATGGTCTCATCAATCGCACTGCGGGAGTGAGCAGAGTCAATATACATAAACATTTTAGCCCAAGGCCTTCTTTGCCTGTTAAGTGTGTAAGACAATAGAAGACAAATTTTATTATGCCTAATACTATCAGGATGTAGACTAAGAATATTACTATTCCTTGTAATAGTGATCTAGCCCATGTACTTATTCCTGATGGTAACCAACCAAATAAATCTGGTGTTTGTAAGAGTGTTACAGTGTGTAACCAAGTAGCTTGCTGTCCAATTCTATGTATATCTTGTCTACAGCACAGACTACACTTTCTAGGACTGGTAAAAAATTCTAAGGTTATTTTGTTATCTCATGTCACCTTGGCTTAATGAGGACACCATGCTTGGTAAAATACAGGGTGAGCGAAAAAGAAGAATAGCCTCAATGAGGTGGATTGACACAGAGGCTGCAACAATGGGCTCAAGCATAATAATGACAGTGATCATGGTGCAGGACTGGGCAGTGTTTTGTTCTGTGGTGGCATTGGGTCGCTATGAGTCGGAACCGACTTGACAGCACCTAACAACAACAACAATGGATAAAGGATAATCCTCTAGGGGCCTCCCTAGGCCAACTTGTAGAGAAACAAACAAACAACAAAAAACCAAAAAGGTTGCCTTTGAGTTGATTCTGACTCATGGTGACTCAGGTGTGCAGAGTAGAACTGCACTCCATAGAGTTTTCATGACTGTGAACTTTTGGAAGCAGATCAACAAGGTTTTCTTCCCATGCACCTCTGGGAGGGTTCAAACCACTAACCTTTAGGTTAGTAGCCAAGGGGAAGGGAGAAGCATATAGTTGCTGAAAGTTACTACTGAGATCTGGCTGGTGGGAAGTGGTTGTTTCAGCTGATGTTAAAAACACACCAGGTCTAGTTTATGCAGGTGATTTGTCTTCACCCACCCACCCCCATCTCTCTATCGAAGTAGTGTAGTGAAGTGGTTAAGGGCATGGGCTCCTGACTACCTGATTTCATAAATCCAGCTCTACCACTTTGAGCAGGGTGACTTTACACAAATGACTCAAATACTCTTTACTTCCCGTTCTTCATTTATAAAGTGGGGTTGAATAATATCACTGACCTCACTGGAGGGGTGTGAATCATCAGTAGGTCAATATACACAAAGAGCCTGACATGGTAATTCCTTAGTCCGAATTGTCATCATCCTCAACGTCATTGAGGCTAAAATTGTGCCTCTCCTTTATACAAATGCTTTCGAGCTTCTCCTTTTCACCTATTTTCTTCATCAAGTCCTTTAATATTATTTGAACCAGAGACCAATTCTGTTTAACTCACCATGGGTGACAAAGATGAGTAATCTGTTTCTTCCTTTGAGGGGGAGCTCATGATTTAGTGTGGGAGATAAACTTGTATGTAAGAAAAGGCAATCCTTGGTACAATGAGTCAGGTCTTAAAAATGAGCTATGAATAACATGCAACCAAGGAGCAGAGAAGGGATAGATTTTTCCCAACTGTGGGGATGAAGAAATGGAGGAAATGGCAGTTCAATCAGAATCTGAGGGAGAGAAAAGTCAACAGGTTGGATATTAACAGATGGGGACTGCCCACCAAGGCTACACAAGCAAAGGCAAAATAAAGCCTTGATTGCGATACAAAAAAATAGTATACAGAAGCTAACAGTATACATTGCAAACAGTTAAGCACTCAACTACTAACCAAAAGGTTGGTGGCTCCAACCCACCAAGAAGGACCTGGGAAGAAAGGTCACAGCCATCAAGATCTTATGGAGTACAGTTGCAACACATGGGGTTGTCATGAGTTGGAATCGACGCAACAGTAACCAGTAACGGAGAAGCTGGGTATTTAGGTGGTAGAAGAGACTAGAAAGATATGGAGGAAGTTTACAATAGTGAGATTTATTATTTTCTTTAGATACTTTATTGGTTTTCAGGGCTTGGCCAAGGGAAAACAAAAACCAACACACCATAATACAATGAAAAAACCCACAGCAATAAAAAAAAATGCCAATCAAAATATGCAGTTTCCAAGGAAATTCTCATCATGAGGGGCTTGTTTTGTTTTTAGGTTTTTGGTTTTGTAAAGTTGTTACTAAAACATGAAAAATCTCATTGGCTTGAAGGAATGGTTTTGAGCCCAAAGGCAGTAGGTAGACTAGACAAACCCTGAGTTCTGTTGGATCTAACACTGGTGCATCTGATGCCATGTATCCTCTATCATTGTCCTCGTACAGCAGAGAGATCCCAGCTTTCAGTAGATCATTTTATTTTATGGTAGTGGTGTAAAGTGCCATAACTCAAAGGAATAATGGCATTTGTGAAAGAAAACGTGCACAAGGACTTTAAAAATTTCTTTTTAACATATTTTTTCTGAAGAGAAATTTGTATTTGTGGTAATCTGTAAGAAAATCGGCAACTTTTAAAACTTCTCTGAAGGCGAGAAGTGTGGGGAGGAGAGAGAAAGATCATGAGAATGAAGAAAATAAGGGACAATAACTACAGATATGTCAGTCCCAGGAAATGTCTCTGCCAGAATGGCATCATAGGTGTCTCAGTTGCCTACCACTGCTCTAACAAAAAATATCACAGGTGAGTGGCTTTAAAGGACAGAAATTTATTGTCTTACAGTTTTGGAGGCTAGAAGTCCAAATCAGGACATTGGCTCTAGGGGAGGGTCCCTCCTTGTTGGTAGCCCCAGCTGTTTCTTGGCTTGTACACAATTCCTCACAGGGTCTCTTCCCTCTGTGTGTGTCTCTATGTTTTCCTTTTTATAAGAGACCACTCAGAATGTATTAGGTTTAGGACTCACCCTACTCCAGTATAACTTCATTAACACAGCAAAAACCCCTATTCCCAAAAGGGTCACATTCACAGGTACAGGATTTAAGACTTGAACATCTTTTTGGGGGGCAGGGGAGGGGACACAATTCAATCCATGACAGTAGGATTCTGCTGGACTTTCCGGGTGGATGTGCCCTCATGCTAGATGTCTTAGTTTGCTAATTCTGCCATAATAAAAGCACCACAAGTGGGTGGCTTTAAGAACAGAAGTTTATCTTCTTACAGTTCAGTAGGCTAGAAGTCCTAATTTAGGGTGTGGCTCTAAAGGAAATCTCTCTGTCAGTTCTGGGGGAAAATCCTGGTTTCAGCCTCAGTAGCCCTGACGTTCCTTGCTTACTTGGCAATCTTCATGTGGCATCTGTCTTCCACCCATTTGTGCTTCACGTCTCTGTGTTTGTGCTGTTCCTTGTAACTCAAAAGTGATTAGGTTTAGGACATCCTCTACACTGGTATGAGTCAGAATCCACTGGTTAGCAATGGGTTTTCTACACTGACATGGCCTTATTAACATAACAAAGAAAATCCCGTTTCCAAACAGGATTACATCCACAGGTATAAGGATTAGGATTCCAACACTTATTTCGGACACAATTAATGGGGGACACAATTCAGTCCATAGTACTAGATATCCCAGGGTCTGAGATGCAGTCAATTCTCAAGCTAGATTTATGTGGCCACTGACAATTTTGTTTAGATATGGCTCAACCAATTTCCTTTCCAGCAGCAGATATCTACTGCTTTTCCCTAGGATGCTTTATAATGACTTTGGTTAATTTACTTCCTATATATTCATGTGACTACAAGATGCATCTCAGCCAACTATCCTACAAGGTCTATTCTAAAATTCCTCAAAATTGGGATATACGACATCCCTTCACAACAGCTGTTCATGGTCACAGTTCTGTCCCATCTAGGAAATTAAATTCTGCCTTGGAAAGAGGCATTCTCTCTTCTTGGTAAGGGTCCATGTTATATGGGCATCAACTTGCTTATATCAATAGTTTAAAGGCAAATTGATCCTAAACTTTGAAATGATTCCCATTCTAACAGTTTATTAAGAATGTGTTAGTGACATTAAGCCACATCCAAGGTTTATAGTGAAATTCTAACAAGGGCCCTAACTTTCCAGACTCAGCATGGCAATTTTGAATGATTGCTGAAAAAAACAATTCCAAAAGCACACTCACGCAGAAGTATTCTGCTTACTTCTGTAACATCTATATAATTACCTTGAATATTAAAAATAAATGTTGCTCCTCTTGGCTTTTTGTTACTCAACAAGAATGTTGGAGTTCTCACTGATTTCCCAAACCCAAAATCCTCCCAGTACAGGCTGCTCTTCTCCCTGGGCAGCCCTCAAGCCTTTAGGCAGTGCTTGACGAATTAGTTCAACGTTTTTGCAACATTTGCAATCTGACATTGATTTAATATCTTCATATCCATCTTAGTTATCTAGTCCCGCTATAACAGAAATACCATAAATGGGTGGCTTTAACAAACTGAAATTTATTTTCTCACAGTTAGGAGGCTAGAAGTCCAAATTCAGGGTGCCAGCTCTAGGGGAAGGCTTTCTCTCTCTGTCGGCTCTGGGGGAAGGTCCTTGTCTCTTTTAGCTTTTGCTCCTGGGCGATCTTCACATAGCTTGGCACCTCTCTTCCTCCACCTCTGCTTCTTTTGCTGGTTTATTTAATCTCTTTCATATCTCTAAAGAGACTGACTCAAGATACACACCGGCGCTAATCCTGCCTCATTAACATAACAAAGACAACCCATTCCCAAATAGTATTATAACCACAAGCATAGAGGTTAGGATTTACAACACATATTTTGGGGGGACAAAACTCAATCCATAGCAATAGCAGACTCTACCAAATTATTATTTCATTGCAGAGGAAAACAAGAATACCACAAAGTGACACATATTCCTGAGAAACCTTGGCAAACAGCCCTTTCCAGCCAGGGGACTGCAGCGGCCCCCATCTCTTTCTCCCAGAGGGACAACATGTATCAGGATTTCCTTGCAGGGATACATCAGGATCAAAGAAATTATTGTTCCTGCTCTTTCCTTGTGTTCATTTTTAAAAAAATATAATATCCAAAGTTTTCTCTGGCACTGTGACCTAGGCCTGAGTGTCTTGTGTTGTTGTCATTGTTAGATACTATCCAGTTGACTCTGACTCATAGTGACCCTGTATATGACAGAACGATATGTGGTCTGGTCCTGCACCATTCTAACAATTGTTGCTGTGTTTAAGCCCATTGTTGCAGACACTGTGCCACCTAATCTGTGACAGTGAATGGCAAGGGTCTGCCTAACATGGTGGGTGATAACTGTGTGGTTGGGCCATTCATGGCAACAGGGTGAGAATGAATGTTGGGGATGAGCTCTAATGAGAATTAGAACCACTGAAAATGGTGAAGCTATGAGCAATTTTCAAAGCAAGCAGGTTTATGACAAGTCCCATCATGGTTACTGTTGACAAAATGAATGGTGGCCTTCAAATACTAGGTAGTAGGCAGGAGGGCAATATTCTGTTGTGATCTATAAGGTATTCACTGGTTAATTTTCAGAAGTAGATCATCAGATCTTTCTTCCTAGTCTGTCTTAGTCTAGAAGCTCTGCTGAAGCCTGTCCACCATGGTGACCCTGCTGGTATTTGAAACGCCTGTGGCATAGCTTCCAGCAGCACAACAACATGCAGGCAACCACAATATAAGAGGATGGCAAGACTGTGACTCACATAAAGTGTACACATCATCAGGAAAGACCAATTGCTAGAAAAGGACATCATGTTTGGTAAAGTAGAGGGCCAACGAAAACCCTCAATGAGATGAATTGACTTAATAGCTGTAACAGTGGACTCAAACATGCCAGCAATCACGAAGATGGCACAGGACCAGGCAATGTTTTATTCTGTAGTGCATAAGGTTGCCATCAGTCAGAGCCAACTTGGTGACAACCAGCAACAACAGCCAGGAGGGAGAACCAAGGATGGCGATGGTGCAATAAATTCTTTTTGAGACTCCCACTGGAGACACTCAAACTCTCCTGCATATGTGGGATCCTGCTGACAATTGCGAGGGACAGCATCTTGGACTGTGAAGGAGGAGTAGCAACACTAGCAGTCTTGAAGGTACTGGTAACAACCAGAAGAAGAAGGAAGAAGATGCTCTTTTGGTTTGCAAACCCAAAAACACTCTGGGAGTGGAAGACTTCAGAGGAAAAATTCACCTTGAAGTGGGGGCAATGGGGATGCTGCAGAAAAGGCTTTGAACTTAGATCAAGAGACTTTGCTTGCAATTCCCACTCTTCCCCTAACTGGCTGTGTGCATTTTGGCCAGCTTCATCCACATTCTGAGCCCCAGTCACAGCTTGAGGAAGCTGACTGATGTCAAAGTCTCTTTCAGGAGTGGTAGTGCTATGGTGTCCCTGGAACTGAACGGGAGCTCTTAGTGCAAGGGTGTGGCACCAGTGGAGCTACTAAGAGGTTCTGATTGCTTGTGGAGTTTGCAAAGGTGTTATTATCTTCAGTTGTAGGAACTGAAATATTATTCTTGTGCCTTACAAGTCAGTAGCTGTATTATTTACCTAGGAATGACATAATAAAATACCACAAAATAGGTGGCTTTCAAGAACAGAAACTTATTTTCTCACAGTTCTGGAGGCTACAAGTCCAAATTCAGAACATCAACAAGGCTATGCTCTCTTTCCTTCTGCTCTAGGGGAAGATCTTTCCTGGCAGCCCTGGGTGTTTCTTGGCATTTTTTTGCTCAGATCCTCACATGCTGTCTTCCTTCTGATATGTTTTTGTTTCTGTGTTGTCCTTCTATTTTACAAGAAGCTACTCATAAAGGATTAGGATTAGGACCCACCCTACTCCAGTATGATCTCTTTTAATTTAACTGATAATATCTGTAAACAAAAACCCTATTTCCCCAAACAAGGTCACATTCATACGCACAGGAGTTAGGACTTCAACGTATGTTTTAGGGGGACACAATTCAGTCCATAACAGCGGCCTTAACCTCTTTGCTAACCCCTTAGAGACTCTCCTGAAAATAAAAGATTATCTCCCAGGCAAAATGCACATTCACAGAAATTTGTGGACTCTGAAAAGCTAAACACTTTATGTACCCTCAATTAGGAAAAACGATATTCAAGCCACTGCAGTCTCCTTGAATTCAAATGAACATTATTTATCCCATTCCAAACTGCTGTCTTTATGCATTACAATATTTTAGAACTTTATCCTAAATGTTGGTGAATAAATAAGTTAAATTTCACCAGCTCTCAGTCTTATAACTTGCTGCCTTGTCTGACAGTGTGGCATTTCCACAGTAATTCACTTACTATGAAGGTCTACTTTGCTCATTCTTTGCTGGCTTCTGCTCTTCTCGCTGGCCTTCTTCTCTCACTCTCTACTATCTCCCTAGGTCACAACCTCATAAATTCTCATCGATTAAACACAATCTATATATGTAGATACTCCCAAACCCTTATTTCTAAACCAGACTTTTTTTTTGAGCTCCACATCTATATATCCAATGACTTTAGTTGTGACCTCCACATGGATTTTTCAAAGATATCTCTAAGTTAACATGTTTAAAACTGTAATCTTGATCTCTACTTTAATCTCTAAGTCAACTCTGGTCCTCTTTTTCTTGCCATCTCAGTAAATAGGATCACACTCCACCTTGTAGCTCAAGTTAAGTACTTGTAGGCATCTTTGATACCCCCCTTTCTGTCATCATTTATAACCATCAATAATTCTCAAAGTCACACATTCTTTCTCTCTCCACCTGGACATCCTAGACAAAGTCACCATTATATAGCTCTTTACTCTCGCAATAGCCTCGTAATTGGTCTCTCAGATTTCCAATCTGTCTCACAATCAATGACCAAAGTTATCTTCTTAAAATGCAAATCTGCAGACCAACCCAAATGCCCGTCAAGAGGAGAATGGAGAAACAAATCATAGTATGTTCATACAACAGAATGCTACTCAGCAACAAAAAGAATGAGCTACTGCTATCTTCAACAACAGGGATGAATCTCAAAAACATTATGATGAGTGAAAGAAGTCGGACACAAAAGATTACACACTGTGTGATTCCATTTATATGAAGTTCAGGAGCAGGCAAACTAACGTATGGTGGGAGAGATTGCCTGGAAAGAAGCACAAGGGAACTTTCTGGGGTGATAGAAATATTCCATGTCTTGTTTTGGGTAGTATTTTATATGCATATGTAATTGTCAGAACTCTTCTAAATGAACACTTAAGATCTATGCATTTTATTATATATAAATTATAACTATTAAAAATGAATATTTGATATCATTCTTCTGTTGAAGACCAATAATTAATTCCCATTGCTCTCTGTATAAAGGTCAAGGTCTTCAATATGGGCTGTGAATCCCTGTATCATCTGGACACTTCTTACCCTCCAACCTCATCTATCGACATTTTATCCTCCAGACACATTGGCCTTCTTTCAGTATCTTAATATATGCCAAACCTTTTCCCCACCTGAGGGCCAGAGCTGTGTGTTATGGATTGAACAGTGTCCTCTCAAAAAATGTGTATCAACTTGGCTAGGCCATGAGTCCCAGCTTGCGTGACTGTCCATCATTTTGTGATCTGCTGTGATTTTCCTATGTGTTGTAAATCCTACCTCTATGATGTTAATGAGGCAGAATTAGAAGCAGTTATGTTAATGAGGCAGGACTCTATTTACAAGATTAGGTTGTATCTTTAGTCAATCTCTTTTGAGATATAAAGGAGAGAAGCAAATAGAGAGATAAAAGGACCTCATACCACCAAGAAAGTAGTGCCAGGAGCAGAGCGCATCCTTTGGACCTGGGGTCCCTGCACTGAGAAGCTCCTAGGCCAGGGGAAGATTGATGGCAAGGATCTTCCTCCAGAGCTGACACAAAGTCTTCCCCTGAATTCAAACTTCTAGCCTACTAGACTGTGAGAAAATAAATTTCTGTTTGTTAAAGCCATCCACTTGTGGTATTTCTGTTATAGCAGCACTAAATAACTAAGACACTGTGCTAGTCTTTCCATCTAGGATGCTATTCCCTGAGTCTGCACCTTGTGAATTTGTCTTTCAAACCTCAGCTTAAATGTCACTTTTCTCACATTAGACTATGTGCTGCATCAAATGTTCCCAGGGCACCCTGTACTCTGCTTCATAGCACTTATCACAATTACAATTCCACCATTATCTGTGTAATTATTTAATTCTCTCTTTCTCACTGGACTAGAGCTGCACAAGGACAGTGGCCATTTTCTGTTGTATTCAATGCAATTCACTTCAGTACCCAACACCTGGCACAAGCATGTATTAAGCATGCAATAAACATTTGTTATAGATTAAACCAGCAGGAGAATAATCACTTGCCTTGAGAACTTGAGTATTTCAGGCCAAATGAAGTCTTAGATTTTATCCACTGTCTTCCAGAAGAAACAACCATGGTGGTAAGATATTTTGGATTAATAACACCATTTGATGTTTAAATTTACATAGCACTTCTGTTCCATTGGTGTACTCTACAACAAAAGCTCTTTATAATGTTTTCCAGAAGGCCAACATTTTTCAGACAGAGGGGATTAGGTCTGATGGGCTGTAAGCTACTCCCAAAAGTTAGCTAGAACTTTGTGAAATTTCTGTATTAACAGTACTAAAGTCATTCCCAGTTAACTTGGAAGTGTGTTGCTTTTTTGTGAACAGTCAATAACAGATTACTCATTAGATATGGAGTCATCGAATGAAATACAACAAGGTAAGTATAAAAAATGCAACACAGCTAGCTGAAAAGGCTTCTGAATTTTTAGATTTCAGTGTCTTAAACTATTGCCTACATGCAAGATTGGCAAGTGTGTGTGTGTGTGTGTGTGTGTGTGTGTGTGTGTGTGTGTTTTCCACTATAAAAAGCTGAGAAAACAAGTTTTATAAATGCCAGAGGGTCAGGATGACCAACTGTCCCATTTTGCCTGGGACAGAGGTTTTCCAGGAAGTGACTTTGGGTGCTAAATCTGTGAGAGTCCCACGCAAACCAGGATGGTTAGCTACCTTAGTAGAGAGCACTAACTGGAATCCCCACCCTAGAGTTCTAGTCCCAGCCCTGCCTGTAGGTGAGTCCGGCCCTGGGCAAGTCCATGGAAGCCTCTTTCCTTAGCTGTGAAACAAGAGCATGCAGAGCATCACCGATGTTCAGTCTGAAATGCATGGGAATTTGAAATGCATGGAACTCAATATGTACCAAATAAAGAGGGCAGTAACTGTAGCAATAGTGGGCAGGAAGATTAGTGGGAGATGACAATCTTAACACTGGTATTTGTAATCCGTGGTGGAGATCAACTTCACCTTGGAGCACCAGAGCAAGGGGATTCTGAAACAATCACAGCCTCCACACTAAGCACTGACCGGGCCAGGCAGCGTGTCGATGCTCCCGTGCATTTGTTCATTTATTAACTTAATCCCTGTAACTCAATGGATTAGGTTACAGTCTCACGATTCCCATTTTATAGATGAGGACATGAGGGAAAAAGAGGCTAAGGAAAAAGTTAGGAGCTCATCTGGCCTCTAAGCAGTGAGAAGATGGTCAAACCCTGGCCCATATTGCCGGACGGCTGATATAAACCCCAGGGACTCCTCCGGAGAGGGTCGAAGAGGAGAAGCCAAACGCCCTGCAGGCTCTTTTTTTGTTGGTCAGTCACGACCACCATTTTCGCAAGGCCACGAGCTGCTGCGGAGGGACTCGCAATCCTGCACTAGATACCATGGGATCTCCAGAAGAGCCGCCAGCCCAGGCCCCGTCTGCTAACGGTGTGCATGGCAAAGCTGGGTCCACAGAAAGAGAGAGAAGAAAAGAAAGATTGGCCGTTCCATGCAGAGAATGAACCCTTTCAATCCAGAGTGTGACTTCTCCACTGGTCACCAGGCCGTCGGGGAATGAGGAGGCCCGCGTAGCCAAGTGCGGAACCAGCACTTGAAACTTGAGGGTGGAAGACTTTCCCGATGAAAACGCAGGGAGGGAGAGGGAAGCCCGAAAAAAGGAACAGCGCAAAGGTTAGTCCTGCTGGCAGGGGGAAGATAAGACTGGGGGTGGAACAGGGAAAGGTAACCTCAGCCAAAGGCAATAAACAGGCTGTTCACAAGTGCCCCAGAGACACACTGGGGAGTGGAAAGAAATCAGCTCATTAATAAATTCGAAGGGAAGGAAATGACTGTTTCAAGAATGTCTGGGGCACTAAACTATTTTTAAAACATCTTTAGCAAGGAAAGTAGAGAGGTCCCGTGTAAATAGCCAGGGATCAACTGTAACCCGAAGGCCCTAAGAGTGAGGGACGCCCGGGGAGCTGAGTAGCCAGGAGCCTGCTTGTCAGACAGGCGAGATACAGAAGGCAGTCACCTTAAGGAGAACTCTGTCAGGTTGGGCTGTTTTCTCAGGAGTGAAGCTCACAGGGCCAAGAGCACACGCCTTGTGTTGGTTTAGATCCGCCCAGATTTGAATCCTTTTACTAGCTCTGTGAGCTCAGGCAATTGTCCTAGACTCTCCGCATAGAATCTCCTCATCTGTAGCACAAAGGTTCTCTGGGGGTTCTTGTTGGGATTAAAGCAGAGCATAGGAAATACTCAATAAGTGCAGCTCTTTATGTTCACAGGCTCCCAATCACTTGGATTCCCTGGTGGTGTAGTGGTTAAGCGCTACAGCTGCTAACCAAAAGGTCAGCAGTTCAAACCCAGCAGGCATTATGAGTCAGAATTGACTAGACAGCAATGGGGTTGGTTTTTGTTTTTTTAAATCACTTATCCATAAATTCCCAAATCCAAAAAAACTCTGAAACCAGAAGATTTTTGGTAACTCATTTGGCAACAAAGATTGATCTAAACTCATTTGACAGTAGAGGCCCACGTGAACTGGTGCTGGGCTACTTATATTTATATTTGCCCCACTTAGTGTGCATAGTCTTATATTTAGCTGGAGAAATAGGAATGTGTTAGATTAGGGACTGCCCCTCCCAAGCCCACTGAGGGATGTTGCAAAATACACAGTATACGCTCATTTCTTCTCTAAAATCTAAAAAATCCTGAAACACATTGGTTCAAAGGGACCTAGGTCGTGATGAATCTCATACCCACACCCTCTTTAGGCCCCCAAATCCATGGGGCTTGGCTCTGCCAGGCGTGCTCAGAAAAATGACAAGGAAGAGCCTAGTTTATTAGCTGATAATGTTGTTACGCCACAAACTTGATCTCCAAATTGCAGAAACCCAGTTGGAAGAGGTAAAAATGTAAGGTGATGATAATTACTGAAGGGTCAAGTTCAGAAAATGCATGAGTTTTTGTGGAAAGAAGTTTCCAGAAATCAGACTGACACTAAAATTCATAGATCTTTTTTTTAAAGGGGGGTTCTGCTTTTATTTAGCATTAAGTTCTTCCCCTATCGTGGTTTAGTTCCAGTCTTATCTTAAGAAAATATATCTTCTGTGGATTCGAAGCTGGGATTTCGGGCATGAGGGTATAAGTCAATAGCAAACCTTTCACAGAACAAGGAGAAGTTAAGATCAAGTCACAACTGGAAACCTGGTGTACAGGCACTAGGAGGCAATATGTTCTAACTGGGTAGTCAGGATTTGGGAGGTAAGGCAAGTGGGGATGAGAAAGGGGGAGGTAAAACGTGTTAACCATGGAATCAGGTAGGGAGTGAAATTGGTAAAGAGGAAAAAAGATACATGTTAGAAAGTGCAGAAGCATATCTTTTCATACACAGGTGAGTAGGTGTGTGTGAGTGGGTGTTTGGCGTGCTACACGCATCCCCTTACTGGCCTACATGATGTTCCTCAGTGGAATGTCTCCCTCTCCTTCCCCAGGAACATACAGGAAATACCCACATTTCCATCTGCTGTGCTGAAGCAGGAGATACCCTTTCACCAACACTCATGTGTCTCTGGCCTAGGACAAGGCGTCTGTAACTATTACCCAAGCTCACTGCCAACCCAGTGCTGTGCCCTCTTTCAGAGTCACCATGGCCCACCTGCAGGAGGCAGGATTGCACAGGGGTTAAAAGCACAGCACCTGAGTCCCTGTGCTGGCATGTGAACCCCAACTTTGTATGACCTTGGCACAGTTACTTTTTATCCCTAAAATCAGTTTCCCTTTCTATTAACTGGGGCTGATAGCAATAGCACCCTATTGTGAGGGTTAAATGATGCAATTTCTGTAAAGCTGAGCCCCTGGCCTGGTACAGAACACTTTCTTCACGTGTTAGGTCAGTGATCCTTAAGTAAAATAGTGGTTTACTTTGAGGTCTCCCTAGCCAACAGCTATTAATTTGGGGATTCATTATTTTCTTAATCATATTACCTTCTCTATCCCCAACTCCCTCGGTTAGTAGTCCTGCTACTTCCTCCTTCCCCAGACACAGCAAACCCACTCCTGGCTCCTTTTTCTCTTCTCGACCCATTTGTCACTATGACAGGACTAAAGGAGGGAGGGGGACTGGGAGTGTGTCTACAGGCAACATGGCGCCACCACGTCTAAGATGCCTGCCTTTTTGGGGTTCTTTCAAAACTTCTGAGTTTTATTGGAAGGAAGCATTTATAAAAGCATTCTCTTTTCAATTTCAGATGAGAAATTCTGGAAGAGAAGCCATTCAAATGATGCTCTTTAGAATTTGACAAATGCTTACTTGCTTTTCTCCTACTTCTTATTTATATACTTACTTATGTTGAGACATTTCTTTGATTGGTGGAGCTCTCATCCTTACTTTAATGCTTCCAGGGCAGTTGCATCATCAGAAACGAGGCGAGGTTGGAGTAGAAGGACTTAAAGTAAAGCTGGGGACAGGGGCCCTGTACCCCCTTGGTCCTTGAAGCTGTCCTCCAAAGCCTGGTTAAAGACACAGCACAGGGATTACTTAACATGGCCTTTGTTACCTCTGGGTAATATAGAGTGCTGATTCCTAATTCTGAAAACAACTGAAATTACTTCAGGAAAATAAATGCTAAGGACAAATAAATAAATAAGATAACAGAATTAAGAGCTATGAGAGAATAGACCCACGAAACACCTAGCACATATTTACCCCCAATAAGGAATTTCTTCCCTTAAATATTTCCTAGAATGCTGTCTTAGGCTTGGTTCTCTAGAGAAGCAAAATCAGTGAAGTATATACATATATATATATATATATATATAGATATATACACACACATACATACATATACATAGAGAGAGAGAGAAATGTATGTCAAGGAAATGGCAGTTGTGAAGGCTGGCAAGTCCCAATTCTGTGGGTCAGGCATCAGGCTGGAGGCTTCTCCTGACTCATGTAGCTGCAGGGGCTGACGAACCCCAGATTAGCACGTCGGACTACAGGCTGCTGGCCCACGGGCTGAGGAGGCTGACAAACCCAAGATCAACCGGCAAGATGGAAGTCTGCTGGCTCAAGTCCCAAGAGTTCAGATGATGATGAGCCAAATGCAGGATCCAGAGCAGAGCAAAAGTTGGTGAGCTTTGCCAGAAAATCCATATGTATTGGATGCAGGCTATATCCCCCAAAGGAAACTGCCTTTCAACTGACTGGCTGCTCATAGCAGATCTCATCATGAAGGAGATTACGTTATATTAGATCTCATCATGGAGGTGATTATATCACTACATAACTGCCAAACCACTGAGAATCATGGCCCAGCTAAGTTGACACACAACCTTAACCAACACAGATGCCATCCAGAGGTAATTACAGCACTGGTTAAGCAGCCCCTTGTGCCAGGCACTGTGGCAAGCATTTTAGGATATTATTGCTATTGTGAATCCTACAAAGTAGATAGTAAGGATATTATGACCTGCATCATACAAAGGAGAAAACAGGATAAGAAAGGTTAAGGAAGCTAGTGAATGGTGGAGCCAGGATTCACATTCAGGTCTATCTGACTCCAAAGCCAGCAACTTGCTATGTGCCTTTCTCAGTCATTGTGCTTTTTTAGGATTATAGATAATTCTCATTATTCGTGGTAGTTATGGAATATAAAGTTGCCAAAACCCTGAACCACTGCTCCTACGGGAAATGCAAGGTTAGGTTCCTGGGAGCTTTGGGTCACAACATTTTCATCAACTGATCAATATATAACCTTGTGTCATGGATTGAATTATGTCCCCCCAAAAATGTGTGTATCAGTTTGGCTAGGCCATGATTCCTGGTACTGTATGATTTTCCTGTATGTTGGAAACCTGCCTGTATGCTGTTAATGAGGGAGGATGGGTGGCAGTTGCGTTAGTAAGGCAGGACCTGATCTACAAGACTGGATTGTGTCCTGAGGCAATCTCTTGAGGTATAAAAGACAGAAGTGAGCAGTGAGACAGGGGGACCTCATACCATCAAGAAAGCAGGGCCAGGAGCAGAGCGTGTCCTTTGGACTGGGGTCCCTGTGCCGAGAATCTCCTAGTCCAGGGGAACATTGATCAAAAGGCCGACAGAGAGAGAAAAAAGCTTCCCCTGGAGCTGACGCCCTGAATTTGGACTTTTAGCCTACTTTGACTGTGAGGAAATAAATTTCTCTTTGTTAAAACCATCCACTTGTGGTATTTCTGTTATGGCGGCAGTAGATGACTAAGACACCTTGTTTTATGCTAGTTTCTGTTTAAAAACTCCTTATTTAATATATAGTGTTGATTCATGAACACTGGACTCACGGCCAATAGCACTATAACTCACGTGTAAATGAAGCTTAGCTAACACACGTATTTTCTCTGTAAGACACATCACAGCCTTCTTCCTGTTAGGAACACTAGACAACACTTCAACACTATGCTTGGGAGCCATTTTAAACAGTGACATCACCGAAAGAAAGAAAAAAATTGTGAAAAACGTATCACTAAATAGCAAAAAGGACAACTGTTTACATATGAGAGCTGAAACAAGAAGGTAGAGTCAACCTTGTTCAACCTCAGTGGGGCATGCATGTAAGGCAACTCCAGCTTTTCCCTGCTCTGCCCATGTCCGCAAATGACCGCCACAGGTATTGATTTTGGGATTACAAATAAATTTTAGCAAGTAGGTGAATTCGCAGTACAGAATCTGAATAATGAAGATCCATGGTAATTAGACATAATAAAACATCAGTTGTGAATGTGCAAATTTAACCAGATTTTCTTTCTTCTTTTTAAATTATGCTATCTATTTAAGGAGCCCTGGTGGTGCAATGGTTAAGCACTTGACTGCTAACCGAAAGATCAGCAGTTTGAACCCAGCCAGTGGCTCCATGAGAGAAAGACCTGGCAATCTGCTCCTGTAAAGATTACAGCCTAGAAAACTCAATGGGGCAGTTCTACTCCATCACATGAAGTCGTTATGAGTTGAAACCAACTGGACGGCACCTAACCACAATAATCTCCTATGTGTTCACGTTTCTCTTTTGCAATTTTTATTCATTTAATTTATTCACTTACTCATTCACTTGCTCATTCACTCATCTGGCTCTCTTTTTGTCTCTTTCTCTCTGCACATACACATACACGAATTACCATAGTCACTGTCCTTGAGGAATTTACAATGGAATCTGTTTGAAGTTTGCTACCAAGTATAGATACACACATTTTCCTAGAAAGTAAGAGCAATAAGAAATATGAGAGGAAAAAAGTAGAGACAAAAGGAAGAGAAGACCACTTACTAGTATAAAGGTCTGTTAGCATATTATTTAATGATTGTCACTTGATGATAATCCAGTTGTGTGTAGGCTGCTCTGTGAATTCCCGCGAGGAAGAGGAAAATCTCCATGCTCAGGATGGAGACGGATTAACTTTCCATTTCTGATAACAAGGGAGTCAGAGTCTGTCCAGTGCCGCCAAGGATCTTTTTAAACAGCATTGATACTGTTAATGTGCATCTTCTGAGTGAGGGCGAAACTGGGTTATCGCATTGCTTGACTGAGGACCATGGTAACTGCCTACAAATATTTAAAGGGTGTAAATGAAGACTTGATTGCTTTAAAAAGTCTTGGTCCTAAAAATGCAGAGGAGTCTGGCAAGGCATTTTGGGCCCCTTACTCCGAGAACATTTTTATTTGGGTACTGGGGTATAAACCAGCCAGTGAGTGGGCCAGGATTACTGCGTGGAAAGGGCCTTTGGGAACAGTATCAGTGAGGAGATGCAGTCAGCTAATATGCTACTCTAAGTGGATAGCCTCCACCAAGACTTCATTAGAGAGGATGGCTGCATTTTCATGGCATTCCAGAGCAGTGGGAAGTGTTCATTCGCACTTCAGTGAGGAGAGAGAGAAAACAGAAATAGCTCATATTTTAGGAGGGACAACTTAGAGGGGAAGACTCAAGCTCAGGGAAACAGGTTGATTATTGAGCTTGCAGATAACCAGAGGCCTCATTTCGTTTTGTTCTCCTCTGACAGTCCACTTTCCTTCATGTCTCTGTTCTTTGAAACGCCCGTGGAAGCGTGGAATGAGAACAGACCGAAGACTCTCAGACTTGTTGCTGTCAGCTGCCGTTGAGGCGACTCCAACTCCTGACGACCTTACGTACGACAGAACAAGACGTTGCTGGGTCCTGTGCCATCTTCATGATCGTTGGTTTCTTTGAGTAATTAACTGGTATTCTCAGAGTAGTTAACTGGTATTCCTTTCTGGCAACTCTAGTGAAAGGGTCTCTGGATAAACTTAAAACTATTAATTATTATGAAGTTATTAAGATTGAAGTTTCTTGGGACACTTATGAACATTATTTATCCAAGTAGCAGGTCCCCAGTTAATATGAATAATTGGATTTTGGAGAGACATACACTAGTTGGGTTGGGGGCAGTGCCATATAAGAAAATGAAAGCACATTGAAAGGAATCGTGTTAAACCTTACGATCCGAGATGACGGCCGATAGCACAGAACGTAGATTTTTTAATGACCTGTGCATACCCTCGGAGAGATGGTGAGTTGATGAAGCCTTTTGACTAGAATAAGTCACGTAATTAAGACATTATTTGTAACAGAGCTTACTAACTACAGGGCATTCAGAGTAGACTAAAAACAAAAACAAAACAAAAAAACCCTCTGGAGCAGAAGGTGTGAAGATGAAGAGAACTTCCCTTATGCCTTACAAGAAAAGTAGCCAATAATTTCTTTAGAGATACTGAATAGTATAAGCCCTAAACAAGAGGCAAATGTCTCGATTTCATCCAAATGCTATAAATGAAGTTAAATGGGAACATACGGTTATTTAATGTTCTATAGGACTGCACGTTTGCCAAAAGATTTATAATCACTCGTTACTTAATATTCATAACATCCCTCTAAAGCAGAATTTCCCATACGGGGACTGTGGGGCCCCAGGGATGGTGGAGGAATTCCAAGAGGGTCATGGGGATTGGAGCTGTAGCATTTCAAACAGCTGTCTGGTGATGATGAAAAATTGAGGGCTAGAGGAGGGAGGCCCCTAGCACCCTGTGTTCCCTGGGCAAGTCTCCCTCTGAGACCTGGGGCCCCTTCTCAGGACCAGGCCTGCTTCCCTGCAGGAGTCCCGGAGTTCTGCAGACTCTGCTTTCCCTGTGGTAGCTGCCAGCATACGCGCCAGCCTCTAAGGAACACGGCATCATACAGAGAGCACAGGCTCTGGGGATCTGTGTTTGAATCCCAGTCTTGGTCCTTGCTAAGTTTTTTACCCTCTCTGAGCCTTAAGTACTCACATCTTCAAAATGCTGGATATATGTTGTGCAGAACTGTTAGAAAGACGGAATGAGATATAATGCTTAGCACATGGAAGGCACCCATGATTAGTTGTGGTTGCAGTAGTGGCTCAGTGGCAGAAACCTCACCTTCAATGCAGGAGACCCAGGTTTGATTCCTAACCAATGCACGTAATGCACAGTCACCACCCATCTGACGGTGGAGGCTTGCCATGTTGCTCTGATGCTGAACAGGCTTCAGTGGAACATCCAGACTAAAATGGACTAGGAAGAAAGGCCTGGTGATCCATTTCCAAAAACCAGCCAATGAACACCCTTTGGATTATAACAATCTGATCTGCATCTAATTTTGGGAGTGGTGTGGGACTGGGCAGCATTTCATTTAGTTGTGCATGGGGTTGCATGAGTAGAGGGCTAATTCCACAGCTGCTAGCCACAACAATTAGTTGCTATTATGTTCCCCTTGTCTCTACAGGAGTTTCTTTGATGCATCAGAAAACAAGCACAAGAATCTTACGTTTGGAGGACTGTCCTCTTAATCTCTCTGATGAAAACAAGTAAGGGATACATATATGCATATCTGGAGCCCTGGTGGCACAGTGCTTAAGAGCTCAGCTGCTAACCAAAAGGTTGGCAGTTCAAATCCACCAGCTGCTCCTTGAAAACCCTATGGGGCAGTTCTTCTCCGTCCTGTAGGTCACTGTGAGTCGGAATTGACTTGGTGGCAACAGGTTATATACATAGCTATACATCATACATATTTAAATATATAATAAATAGATATATTAAGCTTAAATCTTACACGGTTCTTCCAATCATGATCTTTGGCTCATGGCTTCTAACTGCCTTTTTGAGATCAGTAACTTAAAACCCTACTTGACCTGTGCCCCTACTTTTGTTCCTGAATACCCTAGCTTTGGCAGAGGCTTATGGCTTTTCTTTTTTTTCCAGGATGATCTATCTTCACGGATGATATAAGCAAAACAGGATAATTTTTTAAGGACAATAGATGACTCTTTGTCTCACATAGAAAATTTAGATTTTGAAGCCCTTCAGGTGTGTTGATGCCTTTGCATCATAGCCCTGTCCTCCACAGAAGGTAGCCCACTGGGGAAATTTCTTTATACTTTCCTCACTTCCTAGTCTTTCAACTGGCTTGAAGAAGGAGGTGGAAGCTTCAGATTGCAGTAACAGTGGTGATGATGGTCTCCTTGCAGATCAGCTGCAGTCTTTTATTTTTAAGCATCACTATTCTAAAGGGAATAGTAATCATAGTTCAAGAAAACTGAGGGATAGGACTCAATTACTCCGTAACAATTAAAAAGTTCATTATTTAGCCTGTGGTGAGGCGGGGAAGGAAAAAGTTTTCCTTCAGTGCAGCCCTGCAGCCATCAGTCTCACCGCATGTCTAAGGAAAATTCCTGCTAGTTTAGAATATAGCCTCGTCTCTCCCCACCCTACAACACATTTCTTGCAGATAGCTCACCCAGAAAGACGCTACCTCATTTACAGATGAGTAACCAAAGGGAAAGTAGCCATGAAAAAACAATGATGGAAACACGAAAAACAAGCAAAGGAGAGATACAAAAGATTCATTAGAAAACTATTGCCACAAAACAGATGAAATTTGTGACCCAACATGCTGTCGTGAATTTGAAAAACAAACCCTCCCCCCAAAAAGAAATTAATGAGGAAATCATCTCTAAAAAGCAAGAGTTAAAAGGAAAAAAAGACAATAGTTCAGGAAATCTTTAGCACTACAACAGGAAGTAAAACAGAACCGGCAGAATTTAGTGAAGAAGACGACTTAGAAATAAAGGCCACCCTGGAAGCAGCAGAAAGGAGATCGATTCTGATGAAAATATGTCAAGTGACCACAGGAAGGGAGTGAGAAAAATGAATGAAATAAGACGGAAGTGAACAAAGGTTTATAAAGAATTAGAGGAAAGATGATAGGCATGAAGGGCAGACAATGAGGTAAAATATCCCTGGTATCTGAAAGTATAGGACAGGAATAATATGTTAATAAATAATGTTTTAAGACTTTCCATATATAAAAGACTAGAATAATCAGACTGAAAGTGGCTACTCCACTGCAGGAAAAATTACCATGGAATGATCAACTCTGAGACATAGACTAGAAAAGTTATTGGACATTAAAAGCACAAAAGTATCATTTGGACTTGCTGGCAATAAGATCAAGTCACCTATAAAGAGACTTGAAAAAAATCAGTTAGGTTTTAGGCTTTGCCACAAATCCAACACTAGAATGGATTTGAGCAATGTTTGCAAAGCATAACCAAAGAATTTTATACCCAGCCAAACCATTTTCAAGTAAAATAGAAGACAAACTCTTTTGAACAAAAACTGAAACCTTAATTCCCATATTTGAAACTTTAATTCTCTTCTATTGTACATTTTAGTGCAAATAGCCATAAAATAACATAATTAATAAATTTAATTGATATATATTAAAATCTAATAACTTGAAAACAGATAATATGTTTTTCCAAGTACTCTCGGAATATTCACAAAAACTGGCTCTACAAAGAAAACTTTAATAAATTCCAAAAATTAGAATAAGTACAAAAATGTTTCTCTGATTACAAAGCAATTCATCTAGAAATTAACAATAAAACTAGGGAAAGAAAGAAAAATTCTGCCACTGGAAATGCTGAACTACCCTCTCTTGAGCAACTCTACCATCAGAGATTTATTTGAATAATATCTACCCATCTACCCTTCACCGTCGAGTGGATTTTGACTCATAGCAACCCTGTAGGACACAGTAGAACTGCCCCATACGGTTTCCAAGGAGCTGCTGGTAGATTCGAATTGTTGACCTTTTGGTTAGCAGCCAAACTCTTAACCACTGCGCCGCTAGGCCTCCCGAATAATATCTATAAAATGAAAATAATTAAACTAGTGCATATCAGAGACTGTGGAATAGCGCTAAAGCAGAGCTCTGAGGAAAACTCAATGTTCAATATTTATATTAGTATAACAGAAAGAAGTAGAACATCTAGGTATAATTTTAACCAAAAAGTGAAGATTTAGCAAGAAATGTAAATGATATAGCCATTTTAAAATGCTATTGAGAAACAAAAGAATATTTGAAGAAATAAGAAGGTATATCATGTTCTTGAACAGTAAGACTTACAGCAGAAAATTCCATTCTCCCTGAAGAAATCTATAAATGTAATGTGAACCCAATAAAACATAGGATTTTTTTCAGACCTAGATAAACTGTTTCTAAAGTTTATAAGAAAAATCAGAAGGCATTATTTTATTTCTGGTAATAGTGGGCTAGATTATTTCATTTGTTCACTGAAAACAACTAAAATTTGGATAAAATATTTTAAAAAATTCTTCTTAAAAGCACTGAAAAGCTGACAACATAGTAAGAAGCTACCAGGTGATTAGCTTTTGCCCTGAAAACATTTGTTGATCCAGGATAAATTGAGTTATGAAACCAAGCTGTGGTTTTAATGGAGTCTCATGATAAAGATGACAGAAGTCAAAAGTAAGGTCGGTGGTGCGGTCTCATAGGAGGCCCTCCCCCTACATTAATCTAGGACTCCTAAGGACTTCACCCTTAGGGTAAGAGTGAACCAGAAGTAAACCCTCTCCCCTTCCTCCTAACCCAGGGTACTGTGGACAGAGTTACCCCGACATTAAGCAAAGCAAGGAAAAGAAAGTAAAATCTATCTCTGATCAGATGTTACTATTGAACCACTGGATGGAATTTACATATATTTGTAGCCCAAATGCATGTCACTATGTGGTCCAAGAAACTTCAAACTGTGAGTTTAGCTTAAAGTAATAACAAACTGTAGTGCTCCCAAGCCCATGGCAGAAGCCAATTCTAATCATCTCTGGAGACAGACGCTTTCATCCTAGGTGTCTTAGATTTCTAGGGCTGTGTCACAGAAACACCACAAGTGGGTGGCTTTGCTGTTGTTATTGTTAGGTGCTGTCAAGTTGGTTCCAATGCATGGGTGACCCTATGTACAACAGAATGTAACACTGCCTAGTCCTGTGCCATGTCACAGTTGTTGTTATGCTTAAGCCCATTGTTGCAGCCACTGTGTCAATCAATCCCATTGAGGGTTTTCCTCTTTTTCGCTGACCCTCTACTTTACCAAGCATGATGTCCTTCTCCAGGGACTGATCCCTCCTGATAACATGTCCAAAGTATGTGAGATGAAGTCTCACCATCCCTGCTTGCAAAGAACATTTAAAGTAGCAAAAGCTTTTCCTTCCATGTATGACAAAAAAAGAGAAACCATAAAAGAATGCAGTCATAACTTTCATTGCTTAAAAAATTTGAAGTATATTGCACAATAAAATCAAATAAACAAAAAATAATGAACAGGGACAAACATGGGCAGCTCACATCACTGATAAGGGACACATTTTCTTTAATGTGCAAAGAACTTGTACAAATCGATGTGAAAATAATAATCAAACACAACATGGCAAAAGCTCTAAAACATCTCACCAAAGAAATGTAAAAATGGCTCTTAAACATATGAAAAGATACTTAACTGCATTCATAAAAAGAGAAAATCAAATTTAAACTGTAGTGTAGTACTACTTTTTGAATATCAGACTGGCAGAGATGAAAACATTTGATAGTATGTTGTGTTGGCAAGACGTAAGGAAACAGGTTCTCTCATACACTGCTGGTGAGCATACTTGTAACCGTTCTTGTGACTTGGTACAATCTTCTTAGAGAGCATTTAGTTCTACAAATCAAAAACTTAAATCACGTGCCCTTTGAACCTAGCAACTCCACTTTTAGGAATTTATCTTATAGATATACTCACAAATGTATGAAATGCTCAAAGATATTCATTACCACAATGTTTGGAAAAACAAAAGCTTGGGAGAGTTCCAGCAAGATGGCGCTCTAGGCAGAAGCACCATGCCGTCCCTCCACAGCAAAGATCTGAAAAACTAAGCCAAACAGAGAATCAACAATCCTGAAACCCTAGAACATCAAATGAAGAGATAAAGAACTCAGCCGAGGACCAAATGGAGTGAGAATACTGACAGAGAACAGAGAGTGAGGAGAGATTCATGCAGAAGTCCCCTACCAGCTAACACAGCGCAGATCCACAATCTTGGACTCCTATCGGAGACCAGCAAATGGGGGTACGAGAAAGCAGCCTCACAGAGCATCCAGTGGGAGACAAAACAGCCAGTAATTTGCGGTGTGCGCTTTCCCACCCCCCACCCCTCTTCACCTCAGCTTGGCTTCCTCTGCTTCCCGCGGCCACAGTCTCTTGACTGGGAAGCGCCAGCTGCTTGGATTCCACACACCCAAGCGGGCGGCTTTCTGGGTGCCATTTGTTGGCTGCTAGTGTTGCTTTTTTTTTCTGCTTCTTTTGTTTTCTCACTTGCCTCTCGCCGCCTCCCCCTCCTTTCGCTCGAGTACCTGGCTCCGAGCGCCATCTTTGCTTCTTCCCGAGGGGCTGCAGGTCTCCATCCGAGTGTGCAGCTGCTTCCCGGTCTGGGCTGCCGCGCTGGTGGGATCCCGGGGATTTTGTTCATTTGTTCCTCTGCTTCCCGTGGCCACAGTCTCTTGACCAGGAGACGCCGGCTGCTTGGATTCCACACACCCAAGCGGGTGGCTCTCTGGGTGCCATTTGTTGGCTGCTAGTGTTGCTTTTGTTTTCTGCTTCTTTTTATTTCTCACTTGCCTCTCGCCACCTCCCCCTCCTTCCACTCAAGTGCCTGGCTCCGTGCGCCATCTTTGCCTCTTCCTGAGTGGCTCCAGAGCGCCGGCAATTTGTGATATACGCTTTCCCACTCTCCACCCTCCTTCACCCACATTCGGCCTCCTCTGCTTCCTGCGGACACAGTCTCTTGTCCAGAAACACCAGCCCGCACTGGCTGGCTCTCTGAGTGCCATTTGTTGGCTGCTGGTATTGCTTTTTTTTTTTTTTTTTTCTGCTTCTTTTGATTTCTTGCTTGCCTCTTGCCACCTCCCCCTACTTTTGCTCGAGTGCCTGGCTCCAAGTGCCACCTTTGCTTCTTCCTGAGGGGCTGCGGGGCTCCATTCGAGTGTGCAGCTGCTTCCCGGTCTGGGCTGCCGGGCTGGTGGGATCCCAGGGCTTTTGTTCGTTTGTTCGTTTTGAATTCTTTGTTTGTTTTCTTTTCCTTTTCTTGAGTTGGGAGCCCTCTCTGGCCAGGTGGAGCTGCGTGGCAAGGAACTCCCGTTTGGCTTCCACAGACGTGTGGAGGGATCCCTGAGGACGTTTCTTTTTCCGTTGGTTTTTTTTTTCTTCTGTTTTTTTGGGGGGGGTCTTTCTTGTTCTTTTTTTTTTTTATTTGTTTTGTTTTTTTTCCCGCTTTTTCCCTTTTGTCTTTCTTCATTGCTCAGTTTCTCATCTCTCTATATCTTCCTTCTCTTTCTGATCCCTGAATACCAGGCATTGTATACCTCTGCGCCTTCTGGCCAGGCTGTGCTACGATACCTGAGAGCGACTTCCCCAGACCTCATAGCTGCATTGGTGGGATCCCTGGGAACTTTGCAGTTCTTTAACCTTTCTGATTTATATTTGTTCATTCTTTTCTTCCTCTTCCCCTTTCTGTTTTTCTCCATCTCAGTCTCTCATCTCTCCATTCCAATGGCAAGCTCCCCTCGCATTCTTTTTTGTTTGTATGTTTTTTGGCTCCTGTTCCTCTCTCTTCTCTCCCATATCCAGTTTAGCTCCACACATAACCATGTCCCCACTGCATTCTGCTTACCTGCACCGTGCACTTGACATCACACCACCAAGCAGTGCACGCACGGCCTACTGGAACCTGCCCAGCACTGATTACCGACCCACCCTGGTGGCTACAGTGAGTGCAACAAACAGCCCGTCCCAGTGGCTCCTCTTCAGCTAGACCTGCCCTGCTGTACCATGTCTGAGTGACTGAACCTACCAGCTGGAGAAGGAGGTGAAAAATATTGAGAACAAAGACGAGCAAACAACAAAGAGCACACAGTCCGCCTGCTCAGAAATACTAAAATTTTTTTCTTTTTTAAAAAAGGGATGAAACAAACAAATATACAATCAATAAATGAGAGAAATAACTACTGAATGCCGTGAAAACAGCAAACAATATCAAAACATTTACAAAAACTGGACAGGATGGTTCCAGTAGGCATCCAAATTAAAACACCAGATGACTCTCCTGTGGAAGAAAATGCACTAGAAGTACCTGACAGGGAATTCAAATCTCTAATACTCAGAATTCTCCAAGAACTGAGGCAAAAAGCTGAAAACATGAAAAAAAAATAGACAAATTCATGGAAAGTACAGACAAAAAATTGGAAGAATTCAAGAAGATGATGCAGGAACAAAATGCCAAAATAAATTCACAACGATAAATTATACAAAAACAACAATTAGAAATCCAAAAGATAAACAACAAGATTTCAGAAATGGATGATGTCATAGAAGGGCTGAGAAGCAGATTTGAAACCCTGGCAGACAGGATCAGTGGAACTGAAGACAAACACTTGGATACAATTCTGTTTCAGGAAAACTCAGAAAAAAGAACAAAGAAAAATGAAGAGACTCTGAGAGTTATGTGGGACACAATTAAAAGCAAAAATTTACGAGTGATTGGCATTCCAGAACGGGGAGAAAACTGAGGATCTTGAGGAACTGCTGACAGAAAACTTCCTCAATATTATGAAAGATGAAAAGCTGGCCATCCAAGAAGCTCAACGAACCCCATATCGGAGAGACCCTGAAAGAAAATCACCAAGGCATAACATATTCACACTCGCCAAAACCAAAAACAAACAAAGAATCCTGAGAGCAGCTTGTAAAAAACAAGAAGTCACATACAGAGGAGAAACAATAAAACTAAGCTCAGATTATTTGGCAAAACCATGCAGGCAAGAAGGCAATGGGATGACATATATAAAAATCTTGAAAGAAAAAAATTGTCAGCCAAGAACAATATATCCTGCAAAACTCTCGTTCAAATTTGATGGTGAAATTAGGTCATTTCCAGATAAACAGAAACTAAGGGAAAATGTAAAAGTCAAACCAAACTTACAGAATTATTAAAGGGAGTTCTTCGATCTGAGGACAAACAGCTTCAGCCCACAGGCAGAACCTAGGACGCAGGATCATACGAGCCAGATACCAATCTAAGAAATGAACTCTCTAGGACTATCCAAAACCAAAAGAAATACAACACGGAATCAGAGCACTTAATCAATAAATGACAGCAACATCAAAACAATAAAAGAGGGAATAAACGGCATAGGTATAGAACCTTCTAATAGAGAGGAAGGCATGGCGATACCAAGTAATGGTAGACTGCTTCAAACTTAGAAAGATAAGGGTAAAATTCATGGTAACCACAAAGAAAGTTAACAAACCAACTCATAAAAAAAAAGATGAAAAACATAAAGTATCGGCAAAAACAAAACCTACAAAAACAAAAGAAATGAAAAAGAAATCCACTAACAAAAGTAACTCAGCACAAGAGTGTAAGAAGAACAAAGAAAACTTCAGCACCACAAAAAAAGCTCTACAAAATGACAGCAACAAACTCACATCTATCAGTAATTACACTGAATGTAAATGGACTCAATGCACCCGTAAAGAGTTGGAGAGTGACAGAATGGATAAGAAAACAGGACCCATCAATATGCTGTCTACAAGAGACACACCTTAGAAACAAAGATGTGAATTTATTAAAAGTCAAAGGTTGGAAAAAAATATATCAAGCTAACAACTACGAAAAAAGAGGAGGAGTGGCAATTCTGATCTCAGATAAAATAGACTTTAAAACGAAATCTACCATAAAAGACAAAGAAGGACACTGTATAATGATTAAGGGGATGATCCATCATGAAGACATAACCAGAATAAACATCTACTCACCCAATGACAGGGCTCCAAAATACATAAAACAAACTCTAACAACACTGAAAAGATAAATTGACAGTTCCACAATAATAGTAGGAGACTTCAACACACCACTCACAGTAAAGGACAGAACAACTATGAAGAAACTCAGCAAAGATACAGAAGACCTAAAGGGAACAATCAGCCAACTTGACCTCATAGACATATATAGAACACTCCATCCAACTGCTGCAAAGTACACACTCTTCTCCAATGCACATGGAACGTTCTCCAGAAGAGACCACATCTTAGGCCACAGAGCAATCCTCAACAAGATCAAAAACATTGAGATAATTCAAAGTATCTTCTCTGACCACAATGCCATGAAGGTAGAAATTAACAGTAGAAAGAGCAAGGAAAAAAAATCAACTACATGGAAACTGAATAATACCTTGCTTACACATCACTGGGAAAGAGAAGAAATCAGAGATGGAATCAAAAAATTCCTAGAATCAAATGAGAATGAAAACACATCATACCAAAACCTTTGGGACACAGCAAAGGCAGTCCTCAGAGGACAATTTATAGCAATAGATGCACATATCAAAAAAGAAGAAAGGGACAAAATCAAAACACTAACTACAGAACTCAAACAAATAGAAAGAGAAAAGCAAAAAAAGCCCACAACCACCGGAAGAAAGGAAATAGTAAAGATCAGAGCAGAAATAAATGAAATAGAGAACAGAAAAACAATAGAATCAAAAAAACCAAAAGTTGGTTCTTTGAAAGAATCAACATGATAGACAAACCACTGACCAGACTGACAAAAGAAAAACTGGAGATGATGCAAATAACCCAAATAAGAAATGAAATGGGGGACATTACAACAGACCTAACTGAAATAAAAAGTATTATAACAGAATGTTATGAAAAACTATACTCCAACAAATTTGAAAACCTAGAGGAAGTGAATAAATTTCTAGAAACACACGGCCTACCCAAACTACAACAAGGTGATGTTGAAAATCTGAACACACCCATAACAAGAGAAGAGATTGAAAAGGTAACAAAAAAAACTCCCAACCAAAAAAAGCCCTGGCCCAGATGGCTGCACTGGAGAATTCTACAAAACATTTACAGAAGAGCTTGTACCAGTTCTAGTCAAACTATTTCAGAGCATAGAAGAGGAGGCAACACTTCCAAATTCATTCTATGAAGCCAGCATAATGCTGATACCAAAACCAGGCAAAGATGTCACAAAAAAAGAAAATTACAGACCAATATCTCTCATGAATATAGGTGCAAAAATTCTGAACAAAATTCTAGCCAAGAGAATTCAGCATCATATCAAAAAAAATAATACACCACGACCAAGTAGGATTCATACCAGGTATGTAAGGATGGTTCAACATTAGAAAATCAATCAACATAATCCACCACATAAATAAAAGGAAAGAAGAGAATCACATGATCATCTCAACTGATGCAGAAAAGGCATTTGACAAAGTCCAACACCCATTCCTGATAAAAACTCTCAATCAAATAGGTATAGAAGGGAAATTTCTCAACATAATAAAGGGAATCTATGCAAAACCAACAGCAACATCATTCTTAATGGAGAGAGGCTGAAAACATTCCCCTTGAAAACAGGAACAAGACAAGGATGCCCTTTATCACCACTCCTATTTAACATTGTGCTGGAAGTTCTAGCTAGAGCAATAAGGCAAGAAAAACAAAGAAAGGGCATCCAAATTGGTAATGAAGAAGTTAAACTGTCCCTGTTTGCAGATGAAAACCCAGAAGACTCCATGAGAAATCTACTGGAACTAATAGATTCAGCAGAGTAGCAGGATACAAGATAAACATTCAAAAATCAGTTGGATTCCTATACACCAGTAAAGAGAACGAAGAAAAGGAAATCAGGAAAACAATACCATTTTCAATAGCCCCTAAAAAGATAAAATACTCAGGAATAAATCTGACCAGGGATGTAAAAGACCTATACAAAGAAAACTATAAAACACTACTGCATGAAACCCAAAGGGATCTACATAAATGGAAAAACATACCATGCTCATGGATAGGCAGACTCAACATTGAGAAAATCGCAATTCTACCCAAAGCAATTTACAAATACAACGCCATCCCGATCCAAATACCAACAACATTCTTCAAAGAGATGGAAAAACTAATCATTAACTTTATATGGAAAGGGAAGAAGCCCCGAATAAGTAAAGCACTACTGAAGAAGAAGAAGAAAGTTGGAGGACTCACACTACCTGACTTCAGAACCTACTATACAGCTAGAGTAGTCAAAACAGCGTGGTACTGGTACAACGACAGATACATTGACCAATGGAACAGAATTGAGAACCCAGATGTAAATCCATCCACCTACGGTCACCTGATCTTCGACAAAGGCCCAAAGTCCATCAAATGGGGAAAAGACAGTCTTTTTAAAAAATGGTGCTGGCAAAACTGGATATCCATCTGCAAAAAAATGAAACAGGACCCATACCTCACACCGTATACAAAAACTACTTCAAAATGGATCAAAGACCTAAATATAAAGCCTAAAACTATAAAGTTCATAGAAGAAAAAATAGGACCAATACTACAGCCCTTAATACACAGCATTAACCATAAGCATCAACACACAAAACCCAACAGATAAGCTAGATAACTGGGATCTTCTAAAAATCAAACACCTATGCTCTTCAAAAGACTTCACCAAAAGAGTCAAGAGAACCTACAGACTGGGAGAAAATTTTTGGACAGTACAAGTCAGACAAAGGTCTAATCTCCATAATCTACAAGAAAATCCAACACCTCTACAACAAAAAGACAAAATAATCCTATTTAAAAATAGGTAAAGGAAATGAACAGACACTTCACCAAAGAAGACATTCAAATGGCCAACAGACACATGAGGAAATGCTCGCGATCACTAGTCATTAGAGAAATGCAAATTAAAACCACAGTGAGATACCATCTCACCCCGGCATTACTGGCAAGAATCAAAAACCCTGAAATAACAAATGTTGGAGGGGCTGCAGGGAGATCGGAACTCTTATGCACTGCTGGTGGGAATGCAAAATGATACAACCATTTTGGAAAATGATATGGCGCTTCCTCAGAAAGCTTAAAATAGACATACCATTCGATCTAGCAATCCCACTCCTAGGAATATATCCTAGAGAAATAAGAGTCGTCACTAGAATAGACATATGCACACCTATGTTCATGGCAGCATTGTTCACAATAGCAAAACAATGGAAACAAAGTAGGTGCCCATCCACAGATGAATGGATAAACAAACTATGGTACATACACACAATGGAGTACTATGCAATGAGAAAGAACAACAATGAATCTGTGAAGCGTCTCATAACATGGATGAAACTGGAGGACATTACGCTGAGTGAAATAAGTCAATCACAAAAGGACAAATATTGTATGAGACCTCTATTGTAAAAACCCATGAAGAAGTTCACACACAAAATGTAACAATCTTTGTTGGTTACCAGGGATGGGAGGGGTGGGGGGGAAATACTAAATAGGCAATAGATAAGTGGTATCTTGGGTGAAGGGTGAGACAGTACACAATACAGGGGAAACTAGCACAACTTGTACAAGGAAAGGTCATGGAAGCCCCATAGACACATCCAAACTCCCTGAGGGAATGAATTGCTGGGCGGAGGGCTCTGGGGACCATGGTCTCTGGGAACATCTGGCTCAATTGGCATGACATAGCTTATAAAGACAATGCTCTACATTCTACCTTAGTGAGTAGTGTCTGGGGTCTTAAAAGCCTGTGAGCGGCCATCTGAGATACTCCACTGGTCTCATCCCTTCGGGAGGAATGGAGAATGAAGAGAACAGGATACAAGGAAAAGATTAGTCCGAAGGACTAATTGTCCACAGCTACCAAGGCCTCCACCGGACTGAGTCCAGTACAGCTAGATGGTGCCTGGCTACCACCACTGACTGCTCTGACCAGGATCACAACAGAGGGTTCTGCACAGAGCTGGAGAAGGATGTAGAGCATAATTCTAACTCACAAAAAAAAAAGACCAGATTTCCTGGCCTA
The DNA here is from genome assembly GCA_030035585.1 of Dugong dugon. NCBI lineage: Eukaryota > Metazoa > Chordata > Mammalia > Sirenia > Dugongidae > Dugong > Dugong dugon. Next base: position 57,281,322 of record CM057466.1, read on the forward strand.
AAGGAGACTGGAGAAACCTCGAGGGTATGGCCCCCAGATACCCTTTTAGCTCAGTGGTGAATTTACCTCCGAGGTTCACTGTTCAGCCTGGGAGTGGACAGCCCTGTAAAACCAAATGAGACTAATAAGGTACAGTAGTCCAGTGACAAGGGCCAGAAGGCAGAAGGGGACAAGGAAGCTGGTGATAGGGAACCCAAGGTTGAGTAAGGATATTGTTGATGTGTTGTGAGATTGTTAACCATTGTCATAGGGCAACATTTGTAGTAACTGTTAAATCAGAAACTATTTTGTTCTGTAAGCCTTCATCTTAAATGAGAATAACAGCACAATTGGAAGAGCGTAGTCAATGTCACTGAACTGTGTATGCAGAAATTTTTGAAACGGTGTATCTTTGGCTATGTGTATTTTCACCAAAAGCAAAAGGTTGAGAATTTAGAGAGTTAATATGAAAAACAAAACAAAACAAAAAAGCTTGGAAACAACTCAACTCTCTGTCTCTAAGGGACTTGTGAAATAAATTGTTACATCTATACTGTGCAGCTATTAAAAGGAATGAGGCAGATCTATATAATAATATGGAATGAGCTTCAAGACATATTGTTAGGTGATTAAATCAAGGTGCAGAAAGGTGAGAATGATATGCTGCCATTTTCAGCCAACAGATACATATAGAGCCTGGTAGGGAAGACAGATATTCAGCGAATGAATTCAACACTAATCACTTAAGTACAGTTGTGATAAGTGCTGCAGGAGGCTATGAGTGTAAGGAACAGGGGAGTCACCCGGACCTGAAGGGGCTGAGACAGCTCCCTGGAGAAAAGACCTGTAACCCAAAAAACGAAAGAGCTAGCCAGGTGAAGACTGGCGGAAATATTCCACAGAGGGAATATCACACAAGGATACGCTGTAGTAAGAAATAGTCTGATGTAGTTGAAGACCCAGAATAACAAATGAACATAAAAACAAAACTGTGTATCTGGAGCATGGTGAGTGTTATGGGTTAAATTGTGTACCCCCTTATTCCTCAAATAGCCCCCTATACCTGTAAATTTGACCTTGCTTGAAAATAGGATTTTCTTGGTTATGTTAATTAGGGCATACCTGAGTAAGGTGGGTTCTAAATCTAATCACTTCTGAGTTACAAAAAGAGAAGATTAGACACAGAGACACACACATGGGGGAAGACAGATGCCACGTGAGGATTGTCTACAAGCCAAGGGATGCCAAGGAACCACAGACAAGGAAGGAATCCACAAGGCCACGACCCTGATTTGGACTTTTAACTTCCAGAACTGTGAGAAAATAAATTTCTGTTCTTTAAAACCATCCACTTGTGGTATTTGTGTTAAAGCAGTGGTAGGTAACTAATACAGTGAGGCAAGGGAAGATGGGTATGAGAAGACTCTGTAAATACCCAATAAGTGACCGTTGAATGGATTTATAAAGGAAGGAGCTGTTCGCTCAAGACAAAGGAGAATCTCCGTGTCATTCCTCCACATATTTCTTGGTGTCACACAAACTGACTACTGACCTGGACCCGTGTGGCAATGCTTTTGTCCTTGTTGTCATATTACTTGAAATATAAATGCAGAAGTATTTTTTCTATTACCAAAAAAAAAAAGAAAAGACCAAAATTCTGATAGAAATAGATGATTCATACTCAAGAATTTCTAGAAATACTCCAATTTCATTTTGTGTTACTCTCAGAATTCAGCAGCTTATACAAATGACTAACAGCCTTGCAAGGTGTGATTTTTCGGGAAGTGACCTCAATGCCTAGTGCCTGGATGAAGTAGCCCCAAATTGAGTAAGAGCATTTTACTGTACCTTGACTCTGGGGTCAGATGTCGGTCATGTGGAAGTGAACACGGAGCAAAGAAAATATTGAAACAACATGCTCATGTGTATGACTGGATGACTCACTTGCTCACGGTCAGATTTTAGGTAGCTTCTCTGGGGATAGTTTTCCATCCACATAGCATATGTTTTGGGGGAACTTTTGAAGAAGTCCCAAAGCTCTTCCTACAAGAGAGTCTTCTAAGCATTGCTGATAGAAATGGAACGAAGTGAGTTAGTTTGTCAATACAATCCAGCCCCATGTTCTAGGAGTCACGAGTACATGGTACTATTGACAAAATGAGTCACCCAGGAAGGTATGTAGATGGTTGTGAAAAGAGAGAGGAGAGACCTAAAAATAACAGTTCCACAGAAGGGTGGAGCTAGAAGCTGGTGTTGTGTCACACTTGGCTGCTGTTCCTGAAAATGCCCCCAGTCAAAGTGGGAAGTGGAATGTCCTGACAGATACCTGGCTCTCAGTGAGAGGTACACACCTCGAGGCAACTCCAGATGGTCCAGCCTTCAGGAGCATGTGGTGGGACTTTGGGGCTTGGACAGGCCTTCTTATCACTTATTCCCTGTAGGCTGATGCCTGAGATTTCATGCTTAGAGCCTCACTCCTGTAGCTAAAGACTTTGATCCTCAGTAAATCAGAAGGACAACACATTAGGCTATTATCAATTACACAGTCAAAGGTTATTGGAGCTACAAGGATGTTTAGATTTGGTTTTCTTTCTCTTCCTTTCTTTTCCCTCCCACCGTTCCACAAGCTCCATGGGGGCAGGGACTTGGTTGGTCCTGTTTTCTGCTTCATCCCTGGTGTCTAGTACAGAGTAGGGGCTAAATAAATATTTGCTTAAGGAAAAATGGCAGGAATGTATCTTGCCCAGCCCTCTTATTATGCAGACAAGAAAGCTGAACAAGGAGCAGAGCCTTGCCCAGGGTCATGCAGTCAGTAAACCGGAATGAGACTGAAGTCGGGTTTTCTGATCCCACCCAGGGCTCGCTCCACTCCCGTAGGCCTCCAATATGACTCAGTATGACTAGAACTGAAAATACATTTTGTCAAAGAGGCCAGGCAGGAGGTCACTGGCCGCTAGACTGGGGACGACTGTTGGAGGAGGGTCTGGATGGGGTGGAGGTAGCCAAGGCAGAGCTTCCCCTCCTCCCAGACCCCCCGAGGGCTGCCCAGCAAAGCCTCCAAAGCACAGAGTCGTCCTTCCTTAGCCTGCTGGGGTTTGCCAAAATTTATCTTTCATAAAACTTTGGAGGAAAGGAAAAGTTTCTGGAGTGGCAGAGGGCTGATGTCTTGTTGCCGCACAGGCCCTCACCGTTTACAATACACAGACAGGTCCACAGCTGTTCACACCTATGTCATGTGTGCCTGGGGGGGCGGGGAGGTTCTCTTGTACTAATCAGATGATAGTTTACATCTGTAGGTTGGCAAGGAGCCATAAAGAAGAGCATCCAAACAAAGAGGAAAAAAGCCAGACTGGCAAGTGGGCTAGCAGGAAAGCAGATCCAGGGACTATGCCTTCATGCCAGGATAAAAGGATTTGAAGTTCACCCTGGGTGGGGCTGGAGGGCGACTTTAAGTGATCCCCAGTGGATCTGCAATGAAGAAATGATCGTTTTTGAAGCCAGTTTGCATTTAGTCTCACATGCTGTTGTTGCCTTAAACATTTCTAATGCGAAGAGCTTTTGAGAGGTCAGGCTCATGGTGTGAGCAGCAGGGAAAGGCTTGGGACAGGAGAACGGATGGAGAGAGGCATGAGGGCAGCCACAGCAGGCCTCCTGGTGCACTCTCTGCAAGGCACCAACCATGGAGCAGAGCCTTTTCCAGCTTGCTGTCCAAGTCTCAGAATAGATGTCCAAGTTCCCCCACCACCCATCTGTCAGTTTGTCATACTGTGGTGGCTGGCACATTACTATGATGCTAGAAGCTATTTCAGCACTGATATTTCAAATACAAGCAGCTTCACCCATGGTGGACTGATTTCAGCAGTACTTCCAGACTAACGCAGACTAGGAAGAAAGGCCTGGAGATCTACTTCCAAAAATCAGCCAATGAAAACCTATGGAGCACAATAGAAAACTATTTGCTATAGTGCTGGAAGATGAGTCCCCTAGGTTGGAAGGCACTCAGAATACACAGTGGCCACAGCAATGGACTTGAGCTTACCAGCAATCATGAAGACTGTACAGGACTGGGCAATGTTTCATTCTGTTGTACATGGGGTTGCCATGAGTCAGGGCCGACTCAACAGCAACTAACAACCGTTCTGTTCCCAGCCAGTGGGATGGCAGGCTCTGGACTTTGAGTCCTTAAGGATTGAGCCTAAACCAGGGCCCAAGCTCAAAATTCTGGGGGCGGTTCTGGACTTTGCTTAGGCTGGGTTTGCACGCTTGGAGTGAGAACAGCACCAGATGTTTGCTGAGTCAGTCGGCCTTGGTCTGTGTATCTGGCCACAGAATTAACAACTGTTTGAAAACAGCTGTTGCTTTGGTCAAGCCGCTGTATAGAAAAGCCCACAGTGATTGACTGGCCCACGTGTACAGCCAGAGCAGGTTTTGGAAACTGGTGCACAAGCAGCTTATTGAATTTTACCTTAGACATCATAAAGCCCCATCAGCTGAAACAGGGTTGAGGCGGATTAAGAATGTCAAGAAAATGGAAGCTGTTTGGATTAGCAGTGTTTTTTTTTTTTTTTTATTTTAATTTTAAAAAATGAATGATCTTCTGATTGTCAAGGACATTCCTTTAAGGAGTCTGAGAGGCATATTTATTTTCAGTCCAGGTTCTCAAACACAGACATCCTAACCAACAGAACTCCCACACAAACTTCAGGGATACAGAGTTTAAAAAAAAAATCTGAGCATGAGAATTATTCTAAACATGTATTGAACAAGGAGACATTCAATAATATCATTAATGGAAATGATGATGATGAAGGAGAAAGATTAAAGAATAAAGGAAGCAGAAAAAAATTAAGACAATGCTGACAGCAACTCGGACGGCAACTTGTCCAAATGAGTCAGTCTCCTTATCAGAGATTTACATGTTAAAACCGCTTGATATAACCCAGCAGGAAATTGAACAAGTGATTCTATGTCCAGACTTGGAAACAAAAATAACTGCTCAGGGCCTACATGCATTGGTTTGTGCAAATCGATGCTGATAAAAGTCTTTTTGGCTAGACCTGTAGTATGCATTTATGAGACTGGAGGGTTTTCTTGGAGGATGATTGGCACTAAAACAATTGCAAATGTATAATACAGGAAAACGTGCATGACAAAAGTTTCAGCTGATACGTGGTAGCCAGTGAGATGATGTAGAGAATGAGGTACTGCGTGTGACTTAGCATCTTTTATGTTGAAGAAAAAAGAATACCCACTCCATTAGCGCGACATGACACGTTCAGCCTCTTAATTAGGCTGCCATTAACCTATATCCAACACACACACACCACATACATTCACATATACATACACACCCACACACACACACACACATACATACACTCACGTACACACATACATACACATATGCACACAGGCACACGTACATACACACTCATCATACACATATACACTCACACACCCACACCCTCTCTTTTTTTTAAATTTTATTGTGTTTTAGGTGAGCGTTTACAGCACACATTAGTTTCTCATTCAAAAATTTATAAACAAATCGTTTTGTGACAGGTTGCAATCCATGTAATGTGTCAGCACTCTCCTCTTTTCCACCCCAGGTTCCCTGTGTCCATTCGTCCAGTTTTCCTGCCTTCTCCTCTCTGCTTTTGAGCAGGGGTTGCCCATTTGGTCCCGTATACTTGATTGGACTAAGAAGCACGTTCCTCGTGTGTGTTACTGGTTGTTTTATAGGCCTGTCTAATCTTTGGCTGAAAGGCCACACCCTCTCTTTCTATCACTCACACTCAAACACAGATACTTCACACTTATTTTAAATTTCTACCCATTCCAGTAGTTCCCCAAGAATGAGCGTGGGTTTGAAATTTCTGACTTGTAAGATTAGAGAGGAAACAGTTAACATACTCATCAGCTAACCAAAACGTTGGAGGTTTGAGTCCACCCAGAGGTGCCTTGGAAGAAAGGCCTGGCAATCTACCGCCAAAAAATCAGCCATTGAAAACCCTATGAAGCACACTTCTACTCCAACACACACGGGGTCTCCATGAGTCTGAGTCAACTCTGTGGCAACTGGTTTTGGTTTAACCTGAGGGAAAAAGCAGACATCTGCCTGTCAAACCCTTCAGGCCAAGACCCCAAGGCTAAAGAGCCCAGAGGCTCCCTCCAGCAGCCCTCAACCGCCTTTCCGAACGGTCTCTCTGGTGTCCAAGATTTCCCTCGCACACTACATGCATGTTCTATTTATATGTTTCTTTGTCCTGAACAAGATTTGGCCCCATTGTGTGGGAGCAACACCAGAAAAGAAAAACAAAATCCGCCCACTGAGAGAAAATGGATATTGTGGGAGCTTGGAGAAATTTACATATTTTGCTCATTCCATTTTTCTGGTGATGTCAGAATGAAACAATATGCCTTTAAAAAAATCACACGCATGTGCACACACGCACACATTTAAAAATGCTGGAACTCACCCGCTCTGTCAGTCAAGTGGGCTGTCATTAAAAGGAGAAATGTAAACACTCCCTTGCCTGTCCTCTCACCCCCTTCCACTTCCCTCCTCAGCCCCCTAAAGAACCTAACAAATTAGTCCAGATTCCATTTGGATGGAATTAAGGGCCTGTCTGCAAAGGGCGAGGGGTGTTAATGAGGATGGGGCAGGGAGGAGGGAACAGGAGTGGGAGGCGAGAATGTGGCGCTTGAGTCTGGGGGTCTGGCTTTGCATTTTATGGAGGCAGAGGGAAGGATGGCTGACACTTTACAGATTGGGTGTAATGTGCAGGGAATTTGGCATTTCTGCCACAGGGCTCCGGCAGGCAGCCCTCCTAACCACTTTCTTTCCCCCTGCTGGTAAAAGTGCAGGAGAAAAGGGTTAAATAAATGTTTGTGATATGATAAGGTGCTTGTTTATTCAAGCAATGACAGATCATTGGCTCCAAAGGCAGCTCTGAAAAATAGTACAAAGGAACTGGCTCTCCCCTCGCGGATGATGTGATTTCCTCCTAAGACTCGGCTCTTTCCTAGGAACAGCTTGCTCTGGGAATTAAGAAGGATGGTTTCCCTGCAGTCGGAGACGGACACCATCAGCACTGACACTGGAGCCCAGCAGCTAGGCGGGAAACGCAAGGGGCTGGTCATGGGGACGCTTCTCCTGTGAGGACTTCTCCCTCCCTGCCCTTGTGCCGGCCCAGCCCAGAGCTCTCGCTCCAGCCTCCTGCCAGCCCTGCTCAGGGTCCCAGGGAGGTGGGGCCGCCCTCCCCCACACGGCTGCTTCTCAGAGCATGGGAAAAGGATTGCCTCACTCTGGAGGGGAGAATTCCTCCCCAGGAAATCCTGCATGGAAAGTTTCATCTAGACAGACCGATGGGTCTGTCCGTGGACATTCTGACACTGCCATGAACACATGCACACATGATCACACATGTCTATGTGTTTATATACAAACACACATGCAACCCCAGGGGCTTCCTCCTGTTGGGCTCTTGTGATTTCCAGGTCATCCTGGAGAAGTGAGTTCCAGATCCCAGAGCAATGAGGCCTTCCCCTGAAGTTTGGGCCATCTTCCTGGGGGAGGAAACACCAGTGACTGACATCCCTGAAAACCACAGAAATCTTGGCCTGGGGAGCCCGAGAGCCACGAGGGGCCCACGAGGTGACCAGGCCGACCCCTCCTCTGCCTCCTGGTGGTTTAGGCCGAGTCCCTGCATCCAATGCTGCTCAAAGCTGGCTCCAGCCTGCAGCCAAAGGGATCGCAGCACCCCGTGATTTCAGGAGAACTCTTCCTTCCCCTCTCCTCGCCCCGTCTCCTGGCATGCCACAGAAGGATTGTTTGCATTCTTGCTGAGTAGAAGGGTTCATACAAGATGTTTGGCATAGTTTTCATTGCAAAGAACTCAGTGCCAAAATCAGACACCAATGAACAAAACTGTGATCTAACTGCCATTTCTCCAGATCCTGGGAACTGTTGTGTGACTGTCACAATCGCCCTGCCACCTTATCAGTAGATGTGCTCATTTGTGAGGCAGAAAGCAGCAGGCTGTTGAACCCAGCACCCTCCAGACATGATGACTAAGGTTTGAGTTGACTGCAGGGCCCTTATCAAATATCCACTTTTGGGCTATTTTTATTATTGCATTCAAAACTAATAGGGCTCATTGAGTGCACGCAGCCATGTGCTCATTCTTGAACAACACAAGATAAGATCCCTGTCCCTAGGAGCTTACTGCCTGACTTTTGCAAAAACCAGATGGCAGAAAATGGTTTCCCTCTGCCCATCAGCAATGATTGAGGGAGTGGAGATGAGAAGGGGTGCAGTCAATTCGTAACTCTCCCAGGGTGGACCCTTTGCCTTGGCATTTATCCCATGTGACATTTTAATCATGGGCTGTCTTTCCCCTGTCATCTGCTCCTCCATAGCCGCCTCTCCAGGAGGCTCTGAGAATTCAAGCTAATTTCAATAGCCGATTCATTAAAGCCTCATTAGATACATAAATATGCCTCCCACCACACACAGACCCACACATAATGCACACACACAGTCATACATTTATCACGGGTTCCAAAAGCAGCAGTAAGTGGATTTTGGACTGCCAGTGGGGACATCAGGAAGTGTAGACTTTACACATCATTGTCGGTCATATCTGAACGATTTGCTGTGATTCTGGGTTAGGAAGATCAGCCAGGGCCTCCAACACCTTAGTCGAGTCTCTAGGACAGCTTCTGCCTGGATCTGCCCCCAGCCATGAAGTGTCCAGCAAAGTGGTAGAAACAGGCCACCTGGGCTCACACATCAGCACCACCGTCACCTGAAGAACCTCTGTGCGTGTAAGCATGCTGGTGACCTCATGTTTCAGGACAACACTCCAACTCTTCAGGCCATTTGCTACCTCTTGGGTTTCCTTTAAGAACAAAATCCCCTTTTGTGACAACGGGAGGACGGTCTTACCAAAGACATATACACTATTAAACTCCAGGAATGGGGCGAGTGAACAAGCACTGCTCAGCGTGTGTTTTGTCTTCAGCTGGGTCCCCCAAAGTGGACCAGGAGACTGGGATAGGTGGGAAAGTAGCTCACTGGGGAGGTGACCCCAGGAAGCACCAGTAGGGTGTGGGGAAGGAAGCAATACAGGGGTGCTAATGAGCAGGTTACTGCTGTGGGTTACTACTCACTGAGAACATCTGGGAGTCGGTGTAGGATGCATCCAGAGCCCTCCCACCCAAGGGGCAATGACGCTGGCATATCGATCCACCAATTCCTCTCTGTCACTGGCAGAGTGTTGTTTCAGTGGCATCAGCTCCCAGGCACCCCCAGCCTTGCCCTGCATGCCAGAAAAGCCTCCGAGGCAGAGAATGTCAGGGCCTTCCAGTAAGGGTCACCAGGATGCAAGGGAACAGTGAGAGTCACAGACACACAGGCAGGGACCCAACTACACCTGCCATAGGCTCCCTTCACTCCCTTTCTCCCTCCCTTCCTACTTCCCTCCCTCTATCTCTCCCTCCCTTCCTACTTTCCTTTTCTTCCCTCCTCCCCTTCTCCCCCTCCATCTCCTTCTTCTGCTTCTTCTCTCTTGCCCCCTTTTTTCTCCCTTCTTTTCCTCCCTCCCTCCCTCCTTTCTCTCTCTCTCTCTTTCTTCGTTTCTTCCAGTAAGGAACTCCCTTGATGGAAGTTGAAGGTGCATACAAATTTGCCCGGGGGAAGAAGATTGATACTGAAAAGTCCAGGGGAAAAAAAAAAAAAAAAGAGAGAGAGAAGAAAGAAAAGAAACGAAGGAAGAAAGAAAAAGCAAGAAAAACGAAGTGTCCAGCTCAGCCTTCATTTCCTCTGGGAAGTCTCCATGTCCCTCCTCCTGCTCCAGCTCCCCAGTCTGAATCAGGTGGTCATTCTATGGTTCCAATAACACATTGAGGGCACCCCCACCCTAGCACCCTTCACCCTGAATTCTAATTGTCTATTCGTTTGTCACCCTTTTAAACCAATTAATTTTTTCATTCATTTGCTTGTTTTAATTTCTGCATTCCAAGAATTAATATGCTTGTCAGTGATAGGTGCTTATTTGATCACTAAGAAATGAGTGAAAGGTACCTTTGAATTATTCCACACTTTTCTCTACCAAAATTTTAGACGTTTAGCCCTGAGGAGGAGAGGTTCCCAAGAGAGGACCTTTGTTGAGTGAATCTCAGAGATCCTTGGGTTCCTGTCCTAAACCAGCTGTTAGCTCCCTGAGGCAATTTCCAACTTTAGAATTCTTTCTATGAAGGATGAAGACAAATCCACCATGAAAAGCATGGGGCTGAGTGAAGCGAAAAACTCAGATACTCAATCCTTGACAACTCCACCCCTGAAGGTTAGAGGGTCTAGCAAAAACTAGTTGCTCATTAGTTTCCATTCTTGTAAAGAGAAAAGCTGAAGGCAAATTTATCACTCCTCATACTCATTTGCCATCAAGTAGATTCCAAGTCATGGTGACCCCATGTGTGTTAGAGTAGATCTGTGGGAATGTTGTGATGTGTTACAACACACACGCCCTGTCCACCTTAAACCCAAGTGCCCAAGTGTTGTTGAGTCTATTCCAATTCATGGTGACTCCCTGTGTGTCAGAGTAGAACTGTGCTCCACAGAGTTTTCAATGGCTGATTTGTTGAAAGTAGATCACCAGGCATTTCTTCCGAGAAGCCTCTGGGTGGACTCAAACCTCCAACCTTTCTCTTAGCACCAGAGCATGTTAATCATTTGTACCACCCAGGCACTCCTCAAAGAGTGGATAAATTACAGAATAGAACCTGGATACCACCTCCCACCTTCTTCTCCCAGTCTCCATGATTTTGGGCTTAGAGATAGTTATCTCTGGTAACAGGTCTCTTCTCTGCTGAGACAATGATGACACCATGGTGACCTTTACGTTTACCTCTTCTTCAGAGAATTCTACCTTTCCCGAATCTAGACCCACCTTTCCTTGGATGATGCCCATCCCTGGGTTTCCTGCTGGCTGGCCAAAGACTGTAGTTGCTCAAGACTGGGCCTTCCTGGACTGCAAGATGTTCAGGGGCCTGCAGATTCCTATGAGAGGCTTCTAGAGTCTTCCTTCTCATGGGCAAAGGAAAGAGCTTATTCCTCTTGTCCAGGGTTTCTCATTCTATGCACTATCGACATTTTGGACTAGAATCTTCTTTGTTGTTACATCGTAGGATGTTTAGCAGCCTCCCTGGCCTCTACTCACTAGAAGCCAGTAGCACCCACTTCAGTTGTGTTGATCAAAAATATCTGCAGATATTGCCAAATAAACTAGAGAATAAAACTACCCTGGTGAGAACACTGCTGTAGCCCAAGCCTGGTGAAGACTGGTAATATTTCAGCTCAAAGGTTGTCTTTTGTGGTCTCTTGGGGCCTTTTTGATCATGAGGCAGGAGTCTCTAGCATTAATATTTTTACCACTATTACTATCTATTGGGCACCTATTTTATGCCAGATACTGTTTTATTCCCTTTTTTCAATGAGGAAATGGAGGTTCAGAAAGGCACCCAGCCAAGGGGTTCTAATTTCCCATGCCTAATAAATTGTGGGACTAGGATTCAAACTTAAGTCTTTTTGGTTCCCAAACTATTCTATTATCTCTCACATCTTTCCTGATCTCAATATACATGGTCCAATCCATTCTGAGGAGCTGGCTGGAGGAAGTAGTTTAGTAAATCGTTTATGCATCCTGTCTTAGAGTTCTCTAGAGAAAGTGAACTAGTGATACGTATATATATAAAGCAAATGGTTAAGCGCTCAACTACTGGTCAAAAAGTTGGAGGTTCGAACCCACCCAGAAGCACCTTGGAAGACAGACCCTGGTGATCTGCTTCCGAAAGGTCACAGCCTAGAGAACTCTATGGAGCACAGTTCTACTCTGCACACATGGGGTCTATGAGTCGGAATCAACTAAACAGAAAATAACAACAACAACAAATATAAATATAAAGAGAGAAAGAGATTTACTTCAAGAGATTAGCTCACACAGTTGTGGAGGCTGGCAAGTTAAAAATACATGGATCAGGCAATAGACTGGAGACTCCTGCTGGCTCATGGTACTGTCCGGGGCTGGCAAGTCCCTAAATTTGTAAGTCAAGTGGCAAGCTGGAGACTCCTGCTGGCTCATGGGACTGTGGAGGTTGGCAAGCCCAAAATCCATAGGTCAGGTGGCAAGCTGAAGACTGCTGCAGGCTTGTGTCCCAAGACCTGTAGATTAGGTGACAGAAAGAGTTCAGAGTGGAGAGAGCAAGTGAGTTCTACCAAAATATCTATTTATATCTGAAGGCAGAACACACTGCAAAGAAACTCCCTTTTCAACTGATTGATTGATTACCTTATGGAAAGTAACATTACATTACAATATTGTGGAACAGTAACTAGCCTAGTATTTGGCCAATCTACTGGAAACCATAGCCTAGCCAATTTGACACATAAAATTAACCATCACATGTACCAAAACAAGAAGCATAGGTTTTGTGACCCCCAAGCTTCTGGGGTACATATAAAAATAATTTCTAGAATACACACATTTGTATATTCATTCATTCACCAAAATTCTTCAAGAGTATTCTTTCTGCTGGTTTTGCTATGGCCCTGGGGAAAGAGAGGTGAGCAATAGTCCCTATACTTGAGAAGTCCATACGCTAATGGGGGAGGTAGGCCTGAGAAGCTTCACTTGTAATATATTATAGAAAGTGCTGTATTTAGAAGGGGCCTTGAATGGCATTGGAGTATGAGGTCATTTGTCCTCATAAAGCAAGGGTTGGCGAACCATGATCTATGAGCTAAATATGGCCTGCAGCCTGTTTTTGTAAGTCTTATGAGCTAAGAATGGTTTTCACATTTCCAAAGGGTTGTTAAAAAAATCCAACCAAACAAAGAATAGCAACAGAGATTGTATGTGGCCCGCAAAGCCTAAAATATTTCTTATCTGGTGCTTTACAAAAAAGTTTGCCAACTCTAGCCTTAGAATGAAAGAAAGCACCTTTGCAGACATGAGTAGGTGTATGCATAGAAAATAATGAATTTTTCTTCTAGGTTCTTGCAATAAATGTGTTAATGAGGAGGCTTTACCATTCGCCCGTGGAGGAACTGCAACCATACATGACGACCATTTTACAAAGAGATCAAGTTGAGCATTTCCTTCTCTGTGTCCTTCACTTCGCAGAGCATGAAAAATGTGTGGCCTGGTATAAAAGTTAAGGTAACTCTAAGTGCTGTTTAACAAATCTAAAATTTCTGAAAAGAAGATTTTTTTCTTGCCCACAGACTAATTGGCTCTGGGAGTAGGACTGCTCTGCTCCACACAGTCATTCAGGGACCCAGGCTGAAGGAGGCTTTGCTGTGTTCAACAATTCACCCTCATGTTGCCATCTAACTGGAAGATGGAAGACAGAGAATCCATGGGAGGTTTTATGGGCAAGTCCTGGAAGTGATGCTCCTCACTTACACTCCCATCTCGTTGACCAGAACTCAGTCACATGGCCACATCTAACTGCAAGGGAGGCTGGGTAATGTAGTCTAGCTGTGAGCCCAGAAAGATAAAAGAACGGGTTCTAGTGACCACAAAGCAGAAGAAACCTTGAATAAATTAAGAAATTAGTCCCTTTGTTAGGGTTGCTATGAGTCGGAATCGACTTGACAGCAATGAGTTTTTTTTTTGGTGGGGACAAGGAGGCACGGTGGTAATAAAAGAAGAGCTAATATCTGAATGCCATATTCAGAGTCAATAAAAACTTGCTGTTTATGATGTCATGTAGAACTGCCTGCCTAGATCTGATGTGGTAGAAAATGCTTGAAGGACAAAAGACTCATACCAGTGCTGGGTCCTGGGTTAAGTCACCTGTATCTTCAAGGCACCTGGTGCCTCATCAGTCAAATGAAAGAGTTGGACTAGGTTTAAAAATCTGTGAGTCCACACACAGCCTCTAAGAACATGGAGGACAGCAATAGGACAAGGAGGAGAGCCCTCACATGACTGCCACGGTCTCATCACAAAAGATTTCCATCATCAGTCAGACACAGTCTCTTTTCACAGGATATGGCAAAGGCTGCCTTGGGAAGAACCTGGGAGAATGGTGCCTGTGATTCTCTGTGTGAAAGGTTATGGAAAACCTCTGTGACATTTACCAGTACTCACGCCAGGATACTTCAGGCACACGGTTTAACAATATTCACAGAATGGCTACCATGGAGAACATGCAAAACATTGGGGAAGCAAAGATGAATGACAGAGAGAGGAGCTTAGGGTTCACTTGGGAGGAGGTGGGTAGGTAAAGAGAACTTAAACTCAATGTGATAGGTGGTAGGAAAGAGTAATGCACGGTGCTGAGGGGCACAGGGAAACAGAAACTAACCTGGAGGTGGTGTACAGAGAAGAGGGGTCACAGAAGGCTTCCTAGAGCAGAAGCCGCCTGAGCTGAATCTCCAAGGCGTTAGCTAAGTGAGGGCAGGAGGAAAGGCAGGGAGTATATCCTTCGGAAAAATGCACAACAAGAACAAAGGCTTAAAGCACTGAAGAGCATGGTGTGTTTGAAGAACTACAGGGGGTTTTGGTGTTGCTGAAGGATAAAACGAGACGTGAAGAGCTGGAGAAGTAGACAAGGGTCATACAGGGCCTCGCTAGCAGCGCTCAGCAACCTGTCTTTTATTCCATAGGCAACAGGAAGTCACTGAATGGATTTTTCTTGAGGAATAACCTAGTAAGTTTTGGATACACCCTTCTCCCCTATTATGTTAGAACAGTCCCAGAATTATTTTCCATTTTCTCAGGAAAATAATTTTCTTACTTTTTTATTATTATAAAACTAATACATGTGCTTTGTAGAAATTTTGGAATGTGTACAAAAGCATAATCAACATTAAGACAAAGATTACGCACTAACCCATTATGCAAAGGGAGCCACTAATGACACAGTGCAATATATTCTTCCAGTCCTTTTTCTATCTGTATTGTAAAATAGCTGAAATCACAAGGTAAATAGTACTTTGCGTATATACGTATATATTTTAGATTTTCTTTCATAGCCATTTCCCATATCTCTGAAAGGGAGCCAACAAGAAGCCTCATGCCTGGCCTCCCTACTTCTGCCCTTCTCCTCACTCCTGCACCCCACCCGGTCTAATCTGAACATAGAAGCCAAAGTAATTCTGTTAAAATGTAATAGAATTAAGTAATTCTGTTAAAATGTAACACAAAACTATAAATAACAAAAAGAAAATAGTTACATACACATCCACCACTCAGGGTCCTACTGGTAGCATTTTGATGTTTGTTTTTCTAGTCTTTTTTTTTCTCTGCATGTTTTAAAATAGCTTAGGTTTCATGGAATATAGTATTTTTTTCCTTTTTTAGTATCATTGCAACTGTTAACAGGAACTCAGTTGTACAAAGTAATATTTATAAAATATTTCCTGAAGCATATGCCATTCATACAATCCTTCAAATAATCTAGATTTTTTCCTCTGGGTCAAAAGAGATCATGGAGAGTGGCAGACTTGGTCTGAGTTGCTTACATCCTCTGTAAAATTGTATTTTGCATTTTATTTTGGTGCTAAGCCCCCAGCTTCCATCAATAGATAGCATTTTTCGTATGAAATTTACAGTCGTATTTGCTTTACAGATGTTATTGAGGTCTTATCCACTATATCAGGCAATCTCTTAAGAGGCCACAAGAGAAACATTCTTCATATATCTTATTGCTAAGAAATGTTTTGCTTCTCCTTAACAGACAGCATGATTTTTCTTTTCAGTCTTATAAACGATGCAAAACAGGTAATTCAATGTATTTTCTTCTTTTTATTGGCCACTAGGAGATTAGAGCTGAAGTCACATGTTCCGTTCAGCCACCATATAAGACTTTATAGCACACACATTTACGTCCTAAACTTTTATTTGCCCTTGCCTTATTTTCTCTTTCCTTTGATTCTCTAATATATATATACATATACATATATAATATATAGTATATATAATACACACATATGTATATACATATATGTGTGTGTATATATATCTATACACATATGTCCATATCCACATATATAAAGAAAATATGTGTATATGTCTATAATATTCTATGTATTATGGTATAGTGATATTTTACAACATTTTGGAATGAGAAAAGGCCTAAACAAGCAAATTGTTGTGAAGATGATTTGGGCAGGGCCAGCCTGGAGGCAAGGAGACCAGTGTGAGAACGGTGGCAATGTGATAGAAAATTCCAGTTTGAGCTAAGGCCATGGACGGTCCCATGGGGAGGAGGAAACAGAACTGAGAAATATTTCTAATGCAGAAACATCTCAATGCAATGACCGATCAGTTGGGATGGAAAGAAAAGTGACCTCTAGGTCTCTGGCTTTGTGGGTAGGGTTACCAATTGGGGCAGGGAATAGTTTTGGAGGAAATATGAAGCATTCATTTTGGGGTACATTGGCCTGGAGGAAGCTTTCTAGGACAGTCAGATGGGGATGCCCAAGCCTGTGCCTACTTCTCTGTTTGTTTCTATTTATGTTCATTTGCTTCTGTTGTTTTTCTCTGGCTGGAATACAGCCACTTTAGCTTCTAATACTGATTGAACTAGAGCTATCTTTCTGCCCCATTTAGTTACACTTCCAAGAAGCCTTTTTGCCCACTTATTTCTTCTGACCTCCAGTAGCACTTGTTATCAACATTATATTTAGAACAAAGACTTAAACATCTTATGTTGCTATTCCACTTGCTTTATCTCATGGTGAAATTCATCTGTTGATTCATTCAGTGAACATTTAGTGCTAACCATCCACATATCCTGTGCTAGGGAGGGGCATACAGATGACTTGGATGTGGTCCTGGCCCTCAGAGAGCTGGCTGTCTACTGGAAGAGAAGGTGACACGACATAAACAAGTCACTCGATGCCCCTTGAAGGTACACAAGGTCCATTCTCTTCTTTACTGTTTTTCATGGTGGCTTGCTTAGGCTGCACAGAGCCAAATCTTTGCAGATAGCATATCAACTGGTAGATTATTGATTGAAGCTTGCAGAAGAGAAGTTCCATATCAGTCCTTGTTAAATAAAATCTGATCTCTTGCCAAGCCACCAAAATTCTCTTCTTATACAATGTGAGTTTGCACAATGTGAGTTGTGACACTAACTAATGTAGGGTTTGTCCCTAAAATGTAGCTTTCATCTGCTTAGCAATGTTAGACCTGCTCCTGCTGTGATCACATCCCAAAGAGGCAAAATTTATCTGAAGCTCTGACATGGTGGCAATCTTTTCCTTTTTTGGGGTGGACTGGATTTTTAATAGCAGCCCGAAGGCATTCAGGTCATGTTGGGTGAAGACCCTTCTTAGTCAATAATGTGAAGAACGAGAGGCAACTTGGTAGCATCATAGAAGGCTGTGAACTGCGAATTGGGAGAGTTATCTTCAGGCTCTGGATTCGCTTTTAACTTAGCTGCTAGAACTTGGGTAAGCCAGTAAACTACCTCCTGCCTCGGGTCCCTGCTTCATAAGAGAAGTTACTAGAGAAGGGATATTTCAAGGGCCTGGTGTTCTTCACTTTCTCTTTCCTTTCATCTGATTTTCTTTTAAAAATGTCTTTAGTTAGAGTTTTGCAGAATGAAAGCTACTCAGAGTGAGTTCTTCTGTGTTCTAAGTATGTCAGTGGGAAGATGTGGATGTAAAAACTGCTGGCTTTAGAAATTAGGCAATGTTTGGGTGTGTCGTGGAAAGGAGTTGTCTTGGAGAAACTTTTCCCACTGAGTGAGAATGATTTATCAAGAAGGACCCGACGTACTTGGGTTTGATGTCCTGAAGTTTGGACAGCTCCACCCTCTTTCCCTGGATCACAAGGCCATTGTGAGAGTCAGACAAGATGGTGTCATGGAGAAAGCACCACCATGAAGTAGGCATGACCCCAAGTCCGTGTTCCACAGCTACCGATGTGGCTTGGAACAAGTTTCCTTACCTCTCTAGACCTCAGGTTCTTTATTTATAAGTAAGGGTTTTGGATCAGAGTCTCATTAATTTCCTATCTAGCTCTATCATTCATTGACCTCTTATAAACCCAGTTGCACGTACAAGTGTGTATATATGTGCGTGATTCACAGGAAACGCTTTTTTTAAAGTCAAAAGCTCTTTTAGTTTTCACAACAATAACAACGTCTGAATTCTAAACATTCTGAAAACAAACAGCCTCTTGGCTTTGTTCCATGCACCATAAAGTCACAGAAAGCACAGATGCCGAGAGACCTGGGTCCAGTCCCACCATGGCTGCCTTTAACGGTGTGATTTTGAGAAAGTGATTTTTAATCTCCAAGTTTCATTTTCCACCTCTGGAAGTTGGAAATTCTAGTATCTGTGGCGTATGTTTTTTGTTGTGATAAGTGAGTGGCACAAGTTTTGGCACATAGTACACGTTTAATAAATGGTAGCTATTATATTGTTATGTCTGCAACATAATAAAGACGTTTGAGTATATTAATCAAATGACTAATGGACGAACGTTGCTGTCATTTTTTGGTTCATTCTACAAAAGAATGAGGTAACAACTTGATGCAGGAGAAAAAGCAAAAGCGCAAATTCTCTAGGGCTCAGTTTCTTCATTTATAAAATGAGAGGGTGCACCAGATGATTTTTAGACCTCTCTATGAGTCTGTAATTTTTTCGTCTGGCTCATAAACTGGATCTGGATGTAATTCTGAAGTAATTCAAAGAGATAAATTCCAAAATGGGGTTTTAAGTAATAGCAGTATCATTGCAATAAATTTTAAAAATGACTACTTTAGAGGACAACAATCATTTGGATGTATAATTCAAGCCAGGTTATTTTAATAATATGTATTGAATGCCTACTTTGCTACATTCCAAGTGTGTCTGTGAAATTTGTAGCCACACCTTAGACATGTGGGAAAGAGAAAAGATAGCAGGAAGAGAGTGGGACAATATGAGGGAGAAGGCCAGGGCCAGCTCCATCTTCTCCCTGGCTGGACAATAACTTGCTTGTACAAGATTGCCTTACTTTACACAATGAATATATTCCTGAAAGTAGCTTAGGAACATTTGTCCATTGAATCATATTTTAAACATAACACAAGGGTATTCTATTTAAAGCACTCCCATGATGAAACTGTTTGTAGGAAGAGATGTTAGTCTCTAATTCTAAATCTATATTGAATTTGCTTAAAGAAAAGTTCAACTCTAGTTCTTTTCCTGGAGAGGAAAAGTGATGTCAAGCCACCCTGATGAGAGCTCAGTGTGGGAACAGCTTGTCTGGCCTCCTGGGCTCTCTGGGGAAAGTAGATGGAGATGAGGAATAAACTCATATTCCAGAACTGGACTTTGACTGGGCCTTTGGCCAAACTTGGCCCAATTTCTCAACAGAGAGAAAGCACTGACCAAAGCCGAACACTAACTCAAGGCTAACTTGCTTTGGACATGTCCTTTGCCAGACAAGCTCAGCGCCCTCTCCCTTAGACACTCACTGGACCAGAGAAAGGAACTGCTGGGAGAGGAAGCTGTGTTCTTCCCCCCTTCTATTTCATAGTTTCAGCTTTTTTAAAGCTTTCATGACTGGAATGGGATGGGGGGTGAAGAAGGGGAGGAGAGGACTGACAAGCGGAAAGAGAGGCGATGAGGCCACCCATGAAGATGCAGGGTCTAGAGACAGCCAGGACAAGCCAGGAGGGATTCATTAAGGAAGAAGAGAACAATATGCATAAACCTGGGGACTAATGGGAAGAAAAGGAAGGGCTTCAGGGAAACTTCATAAATGAGATGGAACGGCAAGGCAGAAGGTAGGCTGGCAAGAAACACATAGGCTCCTCCAGGTGCTGGCCCCAATTCCAAATTCAAACTTTCTTGATTTACAAAGATATGCTGTGATTAACTCCTCAATGTGAAGCCCAAGTAACTGTTTCTTCTTTAAGTACTCCTGGAATTACAAGGAACTGAGACATGATGTCTCACTTTCCAGCAAGATTCATGGAAGGATTTCTTACTCTGCAGAGGCTGCATTTGCAGGAGTAGTTGTAAGGAATGACATGCCACAATGTTGGTGGTAGAAGAAGAGAGGGGTGGAGAGGCAGAGGGGTAAATATGCAAAAGCAGGTTTGTGTTTAATTTTGAAGTCACTGCCTTAGAGTCAATATAAATTCAAATATTTTGAGAACTATGTAACTGGGATATCAAGGTTTCAATATCCAACATTCTCTCTCCTGGAGACAGTACAAGTGAATAGAACTCAAAATGTCCATCTCACTACTTGTCCAAGCAGGTATATAAGACTGTTAGTAGGAATTTTAGCTCTTTTTTAGTACCTGTCTTCCTGGAGAAGCCACGGAACCATCAGGCAGAAGGAACAAAGAGAAGAACAATGGCTTAAATAATCCGCACATTCTGTAAACAATCTTTGGGAGATAACCAAGGGTACAAATCAACATATTTGACCGCTGAGTTACAGGATCAGCCAATCAGAGTGGACCCTGAATATAAACAGCCGTATCAGCTCTGGAGATAACACTCCCCTAGCAGCTGATTCTTCTTCATAGAAGAGTTTGCTCACTTGCAATTATGTACTTAATCACTGAGCTGTATTTGTCTAACAGCTGTCTTTTCCTCTAGACTGTAAGCCTAGTGAGGGGCTTTCCCTAGCACATTGTACGGGCTCAATACATCTGTTATCTGACTGCAAATACCACACCAGTGAACCATATGGAAAACACTACATCCTGTTGTGCTATGGCTAACTTAAAAGAAGTGGCACAGAGTGTTGGAAAGGAACTCCTTGCCTATGAGATGACTGGACTGGATCCCATGGTCTCTACTGGCTTTAATAGTATGTGATTTCAGCATGCCTATACATAAAGTGGGCAGGGAAGGTTGATTTGCGACCAGAACAAGTCATTAGGAACTTAAAAAACTGCCAAATACTGCTTAGAGGAAACGTGGGAATAAGATTTTGTATTAAAAATGCTGGAGTTGCACAATGCAAATGTTCCTTCTGTGTGAGAGGAAGGCCATAGGATACAATTATGTAATCTTCCACCAAGCTTCCTGGGCAGCTCTGGCCAAGCTAAAGATACCTATCACTTATTCAAGGTCCACTTCCTACTGAGTTGTCACACTCTTGAATTATCGTGGAGTTCAAGTCCAAAAGGGGAAATCTTTTGCAATCTAGAGTTGGACCCTGCCCTGGAGCTATAAAATCATGACTAGTGATACACACTTTTCCATAAACACTCATATCGAGGAACCCTTCACACCGAGAAACCCTGACATTTCTGTACATATTTTGTGAGCTGACTCTGCCAATGGTGTCGAGGTTCTGTGAACGTTTTCCCAAATGAGAGAGTGAAAAGATTTTCTTTTGCCTCTTCCTGAACCATTTGTTTAATTATATAAAGCGTGAAATTTTAAATAAGAATTTATTTTTTATAGCTCTGTTTAAAAAGCATTTAGGAGTAAGTACACAAAAGAGTAATCCGTATTCTGAGCCTGTGGATGAAATCCCACAGTTTCCTGAATCTTAATGCAGATGCCACTACTACTGTTGTTAAGTTTTAATAAGCACCCGCCATTCTTTAGAGAAGTCTATGATAATGTTAATAAAAAATAACTATAGCATCATGTGTTCAAAATATCCCTGCTGAGCATTGAAAAGCCTCAGCATTTCCAGCAGTTGGGTGTATGGCTCTGAGCAAGTCACTGCCTCCTTTTGTCTCCGTCTTCTCCCTGCGAGATCTTCAGCTGGGTTCCCAGAAGCTCTGGGTCCTGTGGAGAGCCTTAGAGGCCAGAGTGGAGGCAGGTGGGAAGAAAAGTTCAGAGAAACAGAGGGGGCGCTGGGTTCTCATAGCCAGAGCTTGACTTTTGTCTTTCATATGTGCTAAGAATTTGTATAAAATTTCATTGAAGAAAGGATTTTGCTGTTTATAAAATGTTTGAAAAGCAAAAGATTAGTTGACCTCTAAAGACATGCATTTCTAAAAATAAGTCCTCTGAGTTCACATTCACATAAGTGCTTGAGCTCAGGTACACACACGCACACACACACTCATACACACACACACCCCCTCCACAAAGCAAAAAAACTGGTCAACATCCCATGGATAATGTTGGAAAAAGAATCCTGGTGTCATTCTGTTGTTTTCTCCCTTAATGCTCTAAAAAAAAAACACCAAAACCAAACCAATTTGCTGTCAAGTCTATTCCAACTCAAAGTGGCTCTGTAGGATAGAGTAGAACTGCCCCATAGGGTTTCCAAGGCTGTAATCTTTACCGAAGCAGCCTGCCGCATCTTTCTCCCAAGGAGCAGCTGCAGGTTCCAACTGCTGACCTTTCATTTAGCAGTTGAGTGCCTAACCACTATGCAACCAGAGATTCTTCCCTTAATGCCCTACCATCGCCAAAAGGTGGTGCTAGGAGTTGGGGTAGTGCTGCATTTGAGTAAATCCACCAGCTGAAATCCAAGTAAGTTAGAGCTGAAGGAAAGCTTAGAGCTCATCTAACTAACTCCTTAACTTTATACGTGCTTGGAAAGGTCAGTGACTTGCCCAAGGTCGTATAACTGGCAGAGCCAACATTAGAGGCCAGATCTTCTAAATCCCAGCCTAGCGTCCTCTCTACCACCCTATGCTGTTGGCAAATGATGAAACTACAAACATGATGTCTGCGTATTCTGTATTGATCACCCCAAAAGCAAAAACACTCCCCGTCCATCTCTGTAGTATGGGTATATCTTTAGATCTATCAAGACCCTAAAAGGAAAAAAAAGCATGTGCACACACGTGTGCACACGTGCACACACACACACACACTTTGACAAGGGATAAGGGGTAATATGAAACCCTTGGCCAGTGGATACTTCAAAGCTTTAGAGGGTTTATCTGAAGAAGACTTTGAATAGAGTGCAATGTTTTACGGGTTCTCCTAATCTCCAGTAAATGTGCATCGCTGACTAAGCAGAAACATCTCTAATGACAACAAGAGACTACAGACACAGATCTGTGATGGTGTATTAGCGCTGGTCTCCTGGCACCTTTAATCTCCTGCACTCCAAGCCTGGGAGTAGAATTTGTGTCTGTGATACTGGTTCAGAGCTAATGAATTTAGAGAGCCTAAGGCTCTTTCCTCTGAAGGATGGTGCCCAGTTACTGTTATTCAGTCCTAGCAACCACTACTTCTACCACCACTATCTCCACCTCTACTTCCACCACTAAGAACTTCCCTCTAGCTTGTTTTGTCCTTCGCACTGCGCTCTGCATACTTCACACTGCACAGTGCACACTGCACAGTTGGAGATCTAGTGGTGAGGTAAAGAGACTGTCTGGCTGACCTACCCAAATATTGTATGAAGCATCTCTTTGAAGGTAGAATATCTGTTTCCCACTTCGGCTTGTCTCTAGGGAAGCTGCAAGTGGGAAGTGGTGGTGGGCCAGCAACTGAGATGGGTTCAGTACTATGGTGTGATGGATCACTTCTGTGTGGCCTTTCTCGCCATGGTCTCGTAACTCCCACCTAAGTGATTGAGCGGGACTGTGCAAATAAGGTTAATTGTGGCCCTCCAAAGGGATTGGTCAGTTTTGCCATCCTGCTAGGTTTAAAATGAGCCATCCCAGAGGCAGCAAGGAGAGGATCTCACCTCTACCAAGGAAGAAGAGTCAAGAGCGGAGCATTTCCTTTGCACCTGGGATCCCCGTGCTAAAAAGCTCCTGGCACCGGGAGACCGAGAGAGAGAGAGAGACAGAGAGAGAGAGAGAGAGAGAGACAGACAGGCAGACAGACAGAGAGAGAAAGAGAGAGAGAGAGCTGTACTACTGAAGACAGTGAGAAGCGGTGGCAGAGAAACGGTGGCAGGAGACCAGCAGAAGATGGTGCTCCCACAGAGGGAGAAAACTGAGGGTCTTCAGGCAAGAGTCTTGCTAGCAGAGTAGGGTGCCTCTGAGCACTTAGCAGAGCTACGTTTGCCGACCCATGGAGCTACAGCTGAGCACCTTCGGGCCGAGGCTTACTGGCCGAGTGGGCTGCCTTTGGCACTTATCAGCAGAACTAAAAGAACTTTGTAACACTTGTTGGAGCAGGACAGAGGCCAAGGGCTAGAGAGAGGTGTGCCTGCAGGCACAGCTGAGAAGAGGCTGTCCTGATGGAAGAACTGTATCCTGAGCATTCCTGAACCTGAAGTCTAACCTGTTACTTCCTAATAAATGCCATAATTATGAGTATTGTCTGTGAGCTCTGTGTGACCATTGCAATGATTTACTGAACCCAGCAGAAGTAGAGAGTGCTGTGGAAGGGATGGTTAATGTCAGAATTGGTAAAAATGGCAGAGAAGAAGAGGCTCTTCTGATCTCTGCCTCATAGGAATTAGTATTGGGCTGTTGTCTTGACTCTCCATCCCCCTGTAAAATTAAAGGAGGTCAGATGCTGCTGCCTTGCCATTTTTACAAGTTCAGTTTGCTGAGTTCAAGCCAGGAGGTAGGGCCCATGTGTGTGGGAAGCCAGGGGAGCCAGGTCATAGTGTGGAGCACTAGAGGTCTAGAGAAGACAAAGGTTCAAGGCCCTGGGGTCCAAATTTCAGGGCAGGAGATAGATGGGGTGGACCCTAGAGAGCTGAGGGGCTGTGAGGGGCCAGGAGGCTGGATGTTGCCTCAGCCTTGGCTTCGAGCCCTGGTGAGAGACCCTCCCAGCCCTGCTAGACTGCTATTCCTGCCTCTCCTGTTTCTGGGGCCTCTGGGCAATTCCATTTCAGGCAGAAGCTTCAATAGGGCTAGAAATAGAAGAATCCGGAGTTTATACTCCTGGGGTGAAATGAGCAAATAGGACATTTTCAGGATGTGGCAAGACTTCAGGTTCCAGGTTGCAAATTCAAGGGTGGGCTGTGGCTTTCTGGGGTCTCTTCCAGGACTCATGCTCCACCCCTTTAACTTTAGCCTCTCTTTTACAGTAGCGCCACGTAGAGTTCATGTCATATCCTTAGTCTTATTCCCCTTCTGATCGTTCAAACTCCTTTTTAGGGGTTGGGAGAGTTCATTGACCACTGGGTAGATTTGTGTGAGCACATTAAGGCAAATCTGATATAGTTTAACAAAATCTAACTAAAGACAAAATAATAAAAGGTACCAAACACAGACAGTAAAGTGAAGTGAAGCTGAATTGCTGTTCCCCTACCTTCTTCATCAAGGGAAACAAAACAGGAATTGGGAATGGTCAATCTTAGGTCAAGCATGGCCTCTCCCAAGGCTAAATATGTAGAAAACTGCTGGATGGTGGAATTAAAATTCAGGAAGGATATAGACACATTTTAAAAATACATAATAAGTCCCCAAAATTATTCATATGTCTTTTTTTTTTTTTTTTTTTTAGTGAAAATTTAAAAAGAAAATAAGAAAAATGACAACAGCCTTCTAACTGGAGATAAAATGACTTGTGTCTTTTCTGACTTCTTCCACCCTTAGTGCTTTATACCCTAAAATGGGGTGGAGAAAAATAGCTGTGACTCACACTGCATACTCAAAGATTGAAGATTTCCAAGAAAAGAAGAGAATGTGGGAAGGCCCACAGCCCAGGAATTAAAGGAAGACGAAGACTGTGGGAATGAGAAGAGAGAAAAGGACTGCAGGGAGGAAGAGAGAAAGAGGGTATTGTGAGGAAGGGAAGAGGATCCACATAGAAGGTTTTTTATCAGCCAGTGAACTGATGATACAATAAAATTAAAAAAAAAAAAAAAAAACACCAGTTGCTGTTAAGTCAATTCAGACTCACAGAGACCCCATGTGTTGCGGTGTAGAACTGTGCTCCATAGGGTTTCATGGCTATGGCCTTTTGGAAGTAGATCACCAGGACTTTCTTCTGAGGCACCTCTGGGTGGGTTTGAACCACCAACCTTTTGGTTAATAGTCAAGTGCTTAACCATCTGCACCACCCAGGCCTCCATGAAGAACCCTTAAAATGTGAGGCCTCATATTTGTATCTATTGCTATGTAACAAGAAAAATAATGAGCTACACTGAGAGACTACATCCAACTTTCCACCCCTTATCTACAACTCACTGAAGTTTAACATTGAGAACTTCCTTGAAGTTCTAAGTATGTGTCCCCTTGGATCAGCCACCCATATTCTGATAATTAGGTTACACCTGAGACATTTTCAGTGGGGATCTCAGGGAAGCTCTAGAAAGTTATCTCTTTTGTCAAGAGAGGAATCCGGAGAGTTTTGGCAGATGTGCTGGAGTGAAGTAAATGCATTGAGCATACGCTACACTGTCACCTACTTGTTTGTGTAGCTCTGCTTTGGATTTGAAGGTGGAAATACTGTTATCATGTCAATTGTATTAGGCATTTACTGCAGTGTAACAAAACACTCCAAAATTTGGTGGCCTAAAACAACAAATGTTTGTTCTTTCATGGTTTCTGTGGATCAGGAATTCAAGAACAGGTTAGCAGAAGTTTCCAGCTAAGGTCTTCCATGTAGTTGCAGTCAGGATGTCAGCAGGGGTTGCTGTCATCTGAAAACTTGACTGGAGCTGGAGGAGCCATCTCTAAGATGGTCATTCACATGGCTGTCGGTAGGACATCCCTGCAACAAGAACCTCTCCATAGACTGCTTGAGTGTTCTCACAAGGTGGCAGCTAACTTTCCCCAGAGCAAGGAATCCATGAGAGAGTGAGCAAAGAGAAAGCCTTTTTATGACCTAGGTTTGGAAGTAACACACCACTGCTTCTACCATACTGTATTCATTGGAAGCAAGTGACTACAGTCAGCCCATACTCATGGAGAGGAGAATTAAGTTCCATCTCTTGAAGAAAAGAGTATCAAAGAATTTGTGGAAATATTTTAAAACCACCCAGCCAGTGCAAAGTTGGAGTTCTAGTGGGGAGGTAAAGAGACTATTTGGCTGACCTACCCAGATATTGTATGAAGCAGTGTAGGTAGAACATCTCTTTCCCACTTCAGCTGGTCTCTAGGGAACATATTGATTTGTTTGGCAGTGCTTTTGCTATGGTGAATGCAGATACTCTGAAAGGAATCTGGTTTTGAAGATAGAGCAGTTTTTGTTATTCATGAGCTCAAGATTTTCCTCTAGACTTGGGGAGAGCCCATGCTTTCCTGAGATTAGGGGTAGAGCCTCCTCCACTTCATTTCTGTCATTCTCTGCTCAGCCTGGACATTGGACACTGAGGAAAGAAGGTATTGAATTGAATCCTTGAAGAAATCACACTCACGTCTAGCTGGAAGAAGGTTGCTCCACACTCAAGATAATTTTGTGTAACTTATGTGGCTACTTGGCAGCAGGATTGGGTAATCAATACACAGGCTGGAAAAGGAAGCTAGACCCTGCATTTGGGAGGCCTCTCAGTGGCCGCAAGTACTGACTAACCCCCAACTCAACATACATGCTCAGGAGTGCACATGTGCATGGACATGTGTACACACACACACATACACACACTCATACTGGGTAACTGTATTAGTTTACTAGGGCTGCTGTGACAAAGTATCACAAATTGAATGGCTTAAAACAATGGAAATTTATTCTCTCACAGTTCTGGAGGCTAGAAGTCCAAAATCCAGGTGTCAACAAGGTTGGTTCTTCTGGAAGTCTCTGAGGGAGACTCCGTTCCAATGCCTCTCTTCTAGCTTCCTGTGGCTTCCCACAATCCCTGGTATTCCTTGGGTTGTAGACCCATCACTCCAATATCTGCCTCCATTGTCATATGGCATTCTTCCCTGCGTGTCTCTCTTCTCTGTGCTTCTTCTTCTTTTCTTATATGTACACTAGTCATATTGAATTAGGGCCCACCCTACTCTAGCATGACCTCATGTTAGCTTAACTAATTACATATGCAAAGACATTATTTCCAAATAAGGTCACATTCACAGGCATCAGGAGATTGAACATATCTTTTTGGGAGACACAAATCAACTCATAACAGTAAGTTCTCACGTACAAAAGTTGATGGTCTGTCCTGATTCACAGTCATATATGCTCGCTCCTCTTTAGTTTGCCTTCTCTATAGCACTTCATTGCTCTATGATTGTAAGGTTCAAAAGAGTTTATAAGTGGAAATTATATAGCAGAAAGCTCCAAACAAAAACAAGATAATAATATAATTATTCTTCAAATGGGTCAGGAAGAAGAGACTCTAGCTAAATAAAAGTAATCATCCTGGCACTTAGTTATCTATTTTCGTTATAATTGATCATTAATCTTTCACTTATGACAAAAGACCATTGAGAGTCATCAGGCCTGATCATTGAAAATCTGTTTTTGACTGATCCAACAATAAATTTTAGAGCTGTTTGAGTTTAACTGTTTAAAAAAAAAAAAAATGCTTAAAGTTTGGTGGCTCCCAGCAACACTCATACCAAGTTGGCCCTTCATCTAGCAAGATCATTGTGTTGTTGTTAGCTGCCATCATGTTAACTCCAACTCATGGAGACCACAACACAATAGAATGAAACATTACCCAGTCCTGTGTCATCCTCACAATCGCTGGCATGTTCAAGTCCACCCTTGTGGCTATTGTGCCAACTCTTCTCCCAGAGGGTCTCCCATGCCCGTATTGGCCTTCTAATTTACCAAACATAATGTCCTCCTCTAGCACTTGATCCCCCTGATGATGAGCAAGATAGAGTACGTTAATTTATAACCTCTATAGTAGCAGTGATTCCTTGGGTACAACACCCATTACAAAAAATAAAGCAGTGGTCTGAAAGACTTCCCGTTCTGGTTGTGATGGAGAAAGAGGTACCAGACTGGACCTACTGCTACAAATAATGGAAAACTGGACCAAATATATGAGGCAATTGTTTTTAGGCATTGGTCAACAAGTAGTCAAGACCGCAAACCCTGAGAGAAAGCAGAGTCACAAAGTAAATTTCTGTCTGTGGAGAGTTTTCTGACCGTGTTGCAGGAAGCTGGAGTCAAAGAAGAACACAGTGGTTCTGCTGGGCTGGGAAAGCAGAGCTCAATGCTTGGGGCAGCTGAAGTGGCTGAAATATGAAGGGCAAAGGGGCAAGAGGAAGAAGTCCATGCGGGAGTGCACTGTGATAAGAAATATCACACACACATTTCACGTATGTTTTATGTATCCGTAAGTCTCTGGCATATCATATAGTTTTCCAGCTGTATAAGAAAGTGTAAGTGCAGAAAAGAGTTGCATATACATAAATTAATTAATTCAATTTGTAATAGTTATTATTTATCAGGAACTGTGTTAGATGCTTGGTTACAAAAATAACTTAGACACAAGTCTTGATCACAATTAAACAGGGAATCAGAGTTATAGGTGGGCATAAAAGTTATGTGGCTATATGGGGTAAAGTGGGGACACCAAGTGACAGATTCCACCAGGTGCAGGTGCCAGGGAGAGGAGTCAGAAAAGTGCTCAGGGAGGCCTTCATTTGAACCAATTCTTTTTTTTTTTTTTTAATTGAAACAAAGGGATTTATTAGTGGAAGTTAATTGTACTACTTTCTCAACTTGAACCAATTCTTGACAGATAATTAGGTGTGATCCAGTTGTCCTGAGACAACTAGAGTGACACCACATACACACACACACACACACACACACACACTTCAGTGCACATATAGGCAGCCATATATATTTTCCAATATCCTAAGTAGCCTTGCCTACCTTGTAGTCGACCTTTCAAAAATTCTTTTTCTGCCTGTTTACCTGGATCACTATCAAAACAGAACAGTCAAAGGAGCCCAACGGAAGAAATCCACTGTACCATCAGATTGTTTCCATCTCTTGTCTCAGGAGATCTAAGGAGGTAGGAAGGACCTTTTTCAACTGCTTCCTCGTATCGCTGCTTTATTCTCCCTTCCAGTTGGTGAGCCCCAACAGCTGTGGATCTCCCAAAGCTGGAGAAGTCAGGACAGAATTCCGGATAAATGGCTATTCAAGTTTTTTGTTGAAACCTTAACCTTTTCCACTTAACAGTGTTAGCTTTTGTCCTCTGACTTTTCATCTCCCTAATCTACAAACTCCCACCAAGCTTGTCAGACAGGTTAATTGGCACCTTCTTTCTGATATTTCCTCTTTTTTCTTTTAGAGAATAGGGGTTGTCATGGATTGATTTGTGTCCCCCAAAAATGTGTGACAACTTTGCTAGGCCATAATTCCCGGTATTGTGTGGTTGTCCTCCATTTTGTGGTCTGATATAATCATCCTCCATTTTATGTGTTGGAAATCCTGACCTCTATGTGTTAATGAGGCCGGATTAGGTTATGTTTGTTATGTTAATGGGGCAGGATTAGGGTGAGATGCATCACCCTTACTAAAGTCACCACCCTTACGCAGGTTACGGTCCTGATCTAAGGGGACTCCCCTGATATAAGTGGAGTTTCCTTGGGGTGTGGCATGCATCACCTTTTATCTTACAAGAGATAAAAGGAAAGAGAAGTGAGCAGAGAGGAGGCAGCTCACTACTACCAAGAAAGAATAGCTGGGAGCAGAGTATGTCCTTTGAACCCAGGGTCCCTGTGCTGAGAACCTCCTAGACGCAGGAGAAGATTGATGCCAAGACATATGGAGATCTCCATGGAACACCAGGCCCACAGATGTTGAAAGGAGATAAGGACCTTCCTCTAGAGCTGACAGAGAGAGAAAGACTTTCCCTAGTGCTGGCGTCCTGATTTCAGACTTCTCGCCTCCTAAAACTGTGAGAGAATAGATTTCTGTTTGCTAAAACCATCCACTTGTGGTATTTCTGTTATAGCAGCACTAGATAACTAAGACAGGGGTCTATTACGTAACTCCTCCCTCTCTGCAGAAATACAGGTAGCCCAAAGGGGCTAATTTGCTTTTTGTATTGCTATCAGCCTCTTTTGGAAAACGTTCCATAAGGCCCACTGCCTTCAAGTCGATTCTGATTCATAGCGATCCTATAGGACAAAGTAGAACTGCCCCACAGAAACCCATAGGGTTTCTAAGGCTGTAAATCTTTACAGAAGCAGACTGCCGCATCTTTCTCCCTCAGAGCAGCTGGTGATTTCAAACCACTGACCCTCTGGTTAGCAGCCAAGCACTTTAACCATTCCTAAACTTTCCATAGATAAACTGAATTAGGGCTTTGGAGCATTTGATGGGAGGAAGCTATAGAAATAGTGAACTTTATACAGATAGCAACTGTAAAAGGAAAAAGGTGATATCCATATCATTCATTCCCCAAGGTAGTAGCATATATGTTTACCTATTGAGCCAAACAAGATAATGTTTTGTTCTGTTACACAAACATTTGCTACGAGTTGGAGTCGCCTTCAGGACAACTAACAACAACATATTTAGTCAAAGAAACACACATATGTCTTACAAAAATCCTTTCCTTTCCTGAAAGGAGGTCCGGGATTCACTTCAGCAGTACAGTCACCCCTGAGACGCACACTCACACAGTGTCCACACATCACAGCCTTCCCGTTACTTCACCAATGCCTCCTGGCCTCTGCTCAGTGAGCCAGTCGGGCTCCCAGAAAATCCTTTATTCTTTCCCAACTGTGCCTCCCAAGACAGATGTTCTATGTCAAGGACACCAAGTCCTGCCCAGGGGCTTAGCCAGTACAAATTCACAAGATGCCTCTGCCTGTAGGAGATGATGTCACATTGTGGAGATCTGTGCTACAATCTCCCCACTAAGGCAGAAGACCTCCTGAATTCCCAGGGGCTAGGGAGGGAGGTGTTGGGTGGGCATCCCCCTCTCTTATGATGAAGCTACAGTGTGTATCCCAGCATGGAAGAATGTCTCCTGTCTCAGGAATCTCAGGAGTGGATTCCATAGCATCTTGGCTAACAGTCTGGTTCCTAACACTCTCTGCTTGCAGGAAATTCTTGCATAAGATAAATTCTTCTTTAAAATAATACGTGATCAGTGTCCTTTGCTGTGTGGCCAGTGTCCCCAGCTGTATTCAGGAGTGCTCCCAGCACTGACCCCACCATCTGTGCAGAGAGCAAGGCCTCACAGGCCCCAGAGTCCCCCTGAAAGTGTGGCCACTTGAATGACATGTGAGAACCCAGTAGTCTGGGGAGAGTGCTCAGAGCAGAGCACAGGGCAGTCAGAAAGCCAAGTTCTCTATATGATAGGGCAGGCCTGGGGGCCTCACACAGAGCGTCTTCGTGCTCACTTGACACACACTAACAATGTACATACTCTCTGACTTTTGAGCCACAGCAGATCAGAGAAGTCAATGATAAGGGGAGTCCAGAGCTAGCTAGAAAGAGGCCTAGCGGCATAGCCTAGCACATAGTAGGTGTTCAATACATATTTGTTGAACAAAAGAATGATCAAAGGATGACAAAAGGCCCAGTTAACAGGAAGAGATGGGCCAGATAAACCATTAAATCTGTTAAAATCCATGCTCTGATGCTTTGGGTCATTTAGTACAAGAAAAAGAACTCCAAATTAAAAATTGCCTACTCTGTGCTAGGTACTTTACATTTGTAATCGCAGTTAATATACCAGTCATCCTGTGAGGTATTATTAGCACCATTTTACAGACACGGAAATGGAAGCACAGAGGAGTGAGGTGTGCCCAAGCTCCTTCTGCTAGTAAGGGGCAGGGCCTCGGTTCCAACACAGACCTGCCCGGAAGGCCTGTGCTCTTGCGCCACATTTTACTATCTTTTCTGAATCTACACCAGTTGCCATTCAGTCAGTCCTGACTCGTGGTAATCCCATGTGTGTCAGAGTAGAACTGTGCTCCATACGGTTTTCAATGACTGATTTTTCAAAAGTAGATCTCCAGGTCTTTCTTCTGAGCTGCCGCTGGGTGGACTCGAATCTCCAGTCTTTTGGTTAGCAGTTGAGTGTGCTAACCGTTTGCACCACCCATGGACTTTTAAAATCTACTTCTTAGCTATTCTCTTAAACTGAGGTCTTCCTCTGCTCCCACTGGCCAGATTCAACCCTCAGCCTGTCTGTCCTGTGTTAATAGGCACCTAACTGTCTTCTCTGTTTCCTGTCTCTGTCCACCTTCCATGCATCATTTTTCAGTCTCCACCTGAGTAATCTTTATGAAAAATCAGTGCAGATCATGCCTCTCTCATTAGAAATCTCAGACGCCCCTCGTTGGCATGGCACACAGACCCTTCCTGAAATGGTCCCAATTTACCCTTCTAATCTCATTTCCGCCACTTTCCACTGCACAGTTCATGTCCCGGCCTACTCCAGTCCTCTAAATGCACGTTAGGCTTTTGTTCATGCTCTTTCATCTCTTGGGAAGCAGCCCCTCCTACTCTCAACCTGCATACAGAACACCCTCCCCATCTCCACCACCACCCTGCCACCAACCGCCATTTTCCCTGGCCCTACCATAATGGCCCGGAGCCCTGATGTCACAGTGGTTAACAGCTTGGCTGCTGACCAAAAGGTTGGCACTTTGAATCCACCAGCCACTCCTTGGAAACCCTATGGGGTAGTTCTACTTTGTCCTATAGGATCTTTATAAGTCAGAATGGACTCAGTGGCAACAGTTTTCTTTTTTTTTTTTTTTTTTTTTACTATAACGGTCCAGTTCAAGTGTTATCTTATCTGTGATGCCTTCCCAAAGTCACATAACAGCCTCTCAATTGAATTCCCACGATATTAAGCATATTTATTGGACATATTCAGCTTAGTTGTTTAGGTACATTTTTTCTTTGTTAAACTTCAATTTTCTATATGTTAGAGATTTTGCTTTATTTATCCCCAATTCCCAGCACAGGGCCAGATACACAGTAGACAGTTCATAATGTCTGAGGATGATCAAAAACAGTCAGTGCTCATGGACTTAGTAATTAGGATAAATGGTGTTTTAGAAATACTATTGAAGAAATCGGAGAGTGTATCATTTACATTTAAAATGTAAAATGTAAATTTTGCATTGAAAAAAAGTGTTTGTGCTTAAAGGGGTAAACTTCAGTTATGTGGAAATGTACATCATTTTAAACAACAATGAAGACATTATTTTAAACAACAATGTTTAGCTAAATTTAACTCCATACTTTCGTCCACAGCATCAGTTCACAGGTGATCTCTAAATGGCCAGGAAGATACAGCAAATTTTACCCATTATCTTCATGGTAGTCATCTCAAATGAGCACCTGAACTAATCAGAATGGCCACTTGGAATCAGGTAGGCTGAAGGATGGTGACATGGGCCGACTGATTCTTTAATGTACCACCTGCACATGGTGGCTTATGGCTCAATTTCCTCAACAATAGAAAGTACACAACATTATTTATTAAACAGGATGGTCTTTAAAACAACGCAATTAAACTCTTTGGGTTTGGACCCCATTAAATTTGAATATGGATAGGACTTGGGGTAAAGTTTACCTTTGTATTGTTCATAAAAGAAAGGGTTTAGGAAGCGAAGAGCAATATAGACAAGATTCCTGGGAGGGGGTAGGGATGTGAAAAGATCTAAGCAAACAAACTGTTTTTAAGCCACCTCAAAAGCTAGAAAAGCATTTATTTGCATATAGATGAATGATATGACTTCCTCTGCCTGGAACCATTTTTCACTTTTCCCTCCTCTTCCCTTTCTTCTAACTTTTACTGATCCTTCAAGTCATGCCTTAAACATCACTCCCTATGGGAAGCCTCCACTGACCCCTAGACTCAGTGACTCACTCTTATTATATACTCTTGTACTGCCCTCTCTGTCCTCCATTATTTTAATTACTTGTTTATCATCTGTCTTCCTTGCCAGGCAGTAAATTCCACAGGAACAGTAGAAAAGATGTTCTTAGCACTTAGCACTGTCCCCGGCACACTGCCAAAAAATACATGTTAAGTAAATGTATGAATGAATAAATGACATGCTAATTACAGATTACAGGTTCTAAGAAAACTTTTCTGAACCAGTTACTAATTGGATTGAACGGTCTCTCCTGTAACTCTTTCCTTCTTTCTTATCCTTCTTCCCTCCCCCCTTTCCTCTCTTCTCTCTCTCCTTCCTTCCTTTCTTTCTTTATTTTACAACTATTTATTAACTGCCTACTTTAGCCCTTTCCTCCTTCTCTCTTTCTTTCAACAACTATTTATTAAATGACTATTTTGTGCCAGACTCTGTGATACGTGATGAAGTGGACAAATTTTTCTGCCCTAGGCAACTTAATGCATCCTGTCATGTGTCTACAGAACTCCCACAATGCTTTGTGGCACTTACCTATTTACATATTTATCTCCCGTCTAGGTTGTAAGCTCCTTGAACTCAGAGTCAGGCTCTTATACATCTTACGTCGCCGGAACTTGTGGCACAGTGAGTGTGCAAAAGTAAGCACTTCATAAATGTACGTGGAGTGGTAAATAGAATACTTTAAATTGATACGCCTTTGGAAATCAACTTGGCAAAATGAATTGAGCACCTTAAAATATTTATATAGTTTGACTCAGTGATTCCAATGTAGCCTAAGTAAATCATTCAAAATTTAAACAAAAATACCAGTATAAACATATTTATTGTATTATTATTTATAACAGCAAAAACTGGGAACGAGTTAAATGTCCATATGCAGAAGGAAGGGTTAAATAATCAATGGTACACACATGTACATGTTGAGATGTTGTCCAGGCTTTATAAATGATGTGAAGAAAGAGCATGGAAAAATGATTTATGAAATAATGTTACACAAAAAAGTATTAAAATTGCATTTAAATATGTTCAAAGAAATTAAGGTAAGCTAATCATAAGCAACATGATATCTGAAAGAAATGTGCCAAATTTTCATGTGTTTGGTTAATGATTGATATTGCTTTGAATTCCTTAATTACCAAATTTTCTTAAATGAGCATTTTATTTTCCTACAGTAAAACAGTATTACTAAAAGACTACCACTTCCAGCCATTATGAAATAATAGGAACCACTTCTCCCACCTTAAACAACTAGAAAATCAGACAAAGGATATGAAATCCCAATTTTAGACATTGGCCAAAAGATCTCACAGGAGAATGATCCCCGAGAGAAGGGAAACAAATGAGGTGAGCCCTGTGAATGCCCCAGCTCACTGCCCAGAGAGGGTTTTGAAGCCACAGCACAGAAAGAGGAAACCCAAACAGACCCTAAGCCATCTCCCTGAGTTGAACAGACAGAGTTCAGAGTTCAAGAGGTTAGAATTTTCATGGCAGAGTAACCAGAGAGGTGGTCGCTGTTGATTATTGATTTATGCACTTATATGAGGTAACAACTAAGGCTAAGGAAAGAACCACTGGGAAAGAATAAGCAGAAAAACTACCAGAGCTCACACAAGGCCCAGAATAGTTAGCTTTCCCACCAGCCAGAGAGGAAAGACCTCCTCTGCATGGGCACTAAGTAGAGTCCTCAGAAGTGTATCGCCTCAGTAGTGGGGCCAAATGATCCCTAGATTAAAAGCTGTTCTAGATCTGCACTAGCCAATGCCAAAGCAAGCCTCAAAATGATTAAACTGTTCCCAATTGAGTTAACAGCATCCCAGAAGAAAGAGCAACAATTTTCAAAGAACTACACACAAAAAAATCCTGCACCTAACAATATAAAATTCACAATGTCTGGAGTCCAGTCAAAACTTTCCTGCAAGAATCAGGAAAATATAACCCATAAACAGGAGAAAAAATCAATAGAAACAGGCCTAGAAATGGCATAGATGATAGAATTAATACACAAGGACATTCAAACAACTGTTATAAACATATGCTACAGGTTCAAAATTTCAAGGAAAGCATGTGCATGATGGAGAGAAAAATAGAAGATACAAGCAAGACCCAGAATGATCTAGATATGAAAAATTAAATATCTAAGATGAAAAATACACTGTGAAAAAATGATCAGTGAACTTCAGGACAATGAACTTGAAGTCTGTTTGCTTCCTCATGATTAGATTAGGTTAAATATTTTTGGCAAAAATAGTGCATCATATGAGACACATGATGTAAATCTGTCCCATTGTTGATGATTTTGATTACTTGCTTAAAAATGTTTGCCAGATTTCTCCAGTGCTAAGTATACGGAGTTAGCCAACCTACAGGGCTCTAGGGTACAATCCTCCAGACTTCCAAGTCTTTCCAAGACTTCTGACACCAACTGCAAGGAGTTAGGGTCCAACAACAAGACCACCCTCAATTATGACATCAGCTGCAAGTTTGCAGAGTTCCCAAAACCATCCTAAGGTTCAGTAATTCACTAGAAGAAGTCACAGAACTCACTGAAACTGTCATACTTACAGTTATGGTTTATTACGGGAAAAGAATACAAATTAAAATCAACCAAAGGAAGACACGCATAGGACACAGTCTGAGAGGGTTCCAAATGCAAAGCTTCCGTTGTCCAAAAGATGAATTACTTCCCAGGGTCGATGTGTGACAATATGCACAAAGTATTCCCAGGCAGGGATGTTCACCTGAGCTTAGGTGTACAGAGTTTTCATTCAGGTTTCATTATGTAGAATCATTGTTTGATTGACTGCCCACATGATTGCTCTTATCCTCTAAATTAACTAACACAACATTACCCAAAGATCTCACCCATGGTTGGTTTTTCTGGCATTGCCAGCCCACACCTACGGCTATTGGGTATGGCCAGCTCCACCCAATCAAAAGTCTGGTGTAGCAAGCTCCTGCTCTAAACAAAGACAATCCTGCCAGGTATGATATGGATTATCTCCTAGAAGCCAAGGGCAAAGTCCATACCTCTCTGTGGGCAAAGTTCAATTCTTTACTGCATATTCATACAGTATATTACCTTTGTAATTAATACATAGTGTGGGAGGCAATGCTTTGAGATTCTGTGAATATCTTGTTCCCTAATGTGTCAGAGGTCCCTAAGACCACTCCAGTTTCAATGAGTTGCTAGGAGGACTGAGCAAAAACATATAAGTCAAGGAACACCAAAGGGAAAAGATGCATGGGATAAAGTCCAGATGAAACCAGGTACAACTTTCCAGGAGTCCTCTCCCAGTGGAGTCACATAGGATGTGCTTACTTCCCCCCAGTAATGATTTGTAACAACTGGTGTGAAATCTTTTCTACTAGGGAAGCTCATTGAAGACTCAGTGACCAATGTTTTTATTGGGGGCTAATCCCATACATACTCTCTGCCTAGCACATACCCAAATTCTAGACTCTCAGAAGGAAAGCAGATGTTCCGTGTAAGCCACATGGTTTGTTCAAACAGTTTAGGTACATTCCCACTTTTATCAGTTCTGGGAATGGTGGGAACCCTTCTGAATTCCAAGATGCCAGCCAAGTGCCAATCTTGCAAGCAGGCCTTTCTAAGGATAACAGTCCCGGGCCTGCTATGTTAGATCTTTTCTGCATACTCAACAAACTCTTACCCAATGGCTCTGGCACGCACTGATGATCTTTGTCTAAATTCTTAAAATAATATTTTATCGTGTTTTTGGTGAAAGTTTACACCGCAAATTAGGTTCCCATTAAACAATTTCCACAGAAATTGTTCAGTGACATTGGTTACATTCTTTACCATATGTGAACATTCTCATTATTTCCATTTTGTTTGTTCCATTTCCAGTAATCTAGTTTCCCTTCCCCCTCACTTTCTCTTCTTTGTTTTAAGTCATTATTGACCATTTGGTCTCATAGAGATGATTTTTTAAAGGAGTGCAGTACTCATGGGTGATATTCTTATTTTGTAAGCCAATCTGTTATTTAGCTAAAAGGTGACCTCAGGGGATAGTTTTGAAACCAGGTTTAAAGAGTATTTCAAGGCAATAGTCTCGAGGATTCCTCCAGTCTCAACCAGTCTAGTTAGTCTGAATTTTTTAAGAATTTGAGGTTCTGTTCAACATTTGTCTCCCATTCTAATAGAATCCATTGATTGTAACCCTGATCAGAACGATCGGTAGTGGTAGCTGGGCACCATCAAATTCTTCTGGTCTCAGAGTAGATGAGGCTGTGGTTAGTGTAGAAGTTAGTCCCGTACACTAGTTTCTTCTCTGAGTCTTCTTCTTTCTCTTTTGCCCCAGATGAGTGAGACTAATGGTTGTATTTTAGATGGCCACTTGTAAGCTTTTAAGACCCCAGATGCTACTCACCAGACTAGGATATAGAACATTTTCTTTGAACTGTATTATGCCAGTTGACTGAGATGTCCCACTAGACTACAGTCCTAAGCCTTCAAACCCAGAAAACCAATCCCACGAGGTGTTTAGTAATGTCTGAGAAGTATCTGTAACTCTGCCCACTATGTGCTTTATTATACATATGAATATATATGCATGCATACACATGCATATACAATATGCACACATTTATATATACACATAAATATACTCACATATGCATACCTATATATACACATATATGCATACATACATACATATTTTTTTTGGTTGTTGTTGCTGTTGTTGAAAAATTATATATGCCATAGCAATTACCAAAAGCTCCTTTTTTCTCATATACATCTTATAACATTGTTTACCTTGGTCAAGCTGTGCACACTTCACCCACATTCAGTGTTGCATTTCTCATCACCAAAAACATAGCAAGTGTCTACTATCTAGAGAGTTAATCCCCCTCGCCCCTTACTCCAACTCATCCCTGGTAACCACCAATGAACGTTGGTTTCTATATATGTACCTATTCTTGTCTTTTTATAAAAGTGAGATAATACAACATTTGTCCTTTTGTGATTGACTTATTCCACTCAGTACAATATCCTCCAGATTTATCCATTTTATAAGATGTTTCAAGGACTCATCATTCTTTACAGCTGTGTAGTATTCCATTGTATGTATGTTCCATATTTTATTTATCCATTCACCCATTGATGGGCACTTAGGTTGTTTTCATCTTTTTGCTATTGTGAATAGTGCTGCAGTGAACATTGGAGTGCATACGTCTGTTCATTTTTCTTCTGTTAGATCTCTAGGGTATATACTTAGAAGTAGAATTGCTGGATCATAAGGTAGTTCTATTTCTAGTTTTTTGAGGAAGGATCATACTGTTTCCATAGTAGTTGTACTGTTTTACAGTCCCACCAGCAGTGGATAAGTGTTCCAATCTCCCCACATCCTTGCCAGCATTTGTTTTCTGTTTTTTAATCAGTACCATTTTAGCAGGGGTGAGATGATATATTATTGTAGTTTTGATTTGCATGTCTCTAATGGCTAATGACTGTGAGCATATTTTCACGTGTTTGCTGGCTGCTTGAACGTCCTCTTTGGTGAAGTGTCTGCCTGTTCATGTCCTTTTTGTTGTTGAGTGGTTGAAGTTTTCTATATATTTTAGAGATTAGACCCTTATCAGATATGTCATTCCCCAAGATTTTTTTCCCCGTCTGTAGGTTGTCTTTTTATTCTTTTGATAAAGACTTTTGACGAGTGTAAATATTTAATTTTTATGGTCCCAGTTATCTAATTTGTCTTCTGATGTTTGTGCATTTGTAGTTGTGTTTGATAATCTATTAAAAAAAAAAATAGGTCCCATAGTTTTGTCCCTGTGTTTCCTTCCAAGACCTTCATAGTTTTAGGTTTAACATTTAGGTCTTTGATCCAACTTTGAGTTAGTTTTTGCTATGGCATGAGGTACAAATTCTGTTTCACTGTTCTGAAAGTAGATATCCAATTTTGTTAAAGAGACCGTTCTTCCCCATTTAATGGACTTTGACCCCTTGTCAAAAATCAGTTGTCCATAGATGAATGGATTTATTTCAGGGTTCTCAATTCTATTCCACTGGTCTATGTGTCTATCCTTGAAACAGAACCAGGCTGATCTGATTACTGTATAATATGTTTTGAGACCAGGGAGTGTGAGGCTTCCTACTTGGTTCTTCTTCAATATTGCTTTGGCTATTTGGAGCCTCTTTCCATTCCATATAAAGTTGGTGATTAGTTTTTCCATTTCAGTGAAGAATGTCGCTTCGGGTAGTACTGACATTTTCACTATACTAAGTCTTCCAGTCCATGAGCACAGAATGTCCTTCAATGTATGTAAGTCTCTTTCAGTCTCTTGTAGTAATGTTTCATAGTTTTCATTGTGTAAGTCTTTTACATCCTCGATTGGGTTTATTCCTAGGTATTTTATAATTTTGGAGGCTATTGTAAATGGTATTGTTTTCTTGGTTTCCTTTTTTGGAATTCTCCCTGTTAGTGTAAAGGAACCCAACTGATTTTTGTGTGTTGACCATGTACCCTGCAACATTGCTGAATTCCTCTATTAGATCCAGAAAGTTTCTTGTGGAACCTTTGGTATTTTCTATGTATAGGATCATGTCATCTGCAAATTGGGATAGCTTTGCTTCTTCCTTTCTGGTTTGGATATTCCTTTTTTCTCTTTCTAGCCTTATTACTCTGGCTAAGTCTTCCAGTACAATATTGAGTAAGAGTGGTGATAATGAGAATCTTTGTCTCATTCCCATTTTCAAGGAGAAGGCTGTCAGTCTCTCTCTGTGGAGAATAATGTTGGCTGTTGGTTTTGCATATATGGCCTTAATTATTTTGAGAAATTTCCTTTCTATTCCTATTTTTCCGAGAGTTTTTATCAGTAAAGGGTGTTAGATTTTATCAAATCCTTTTCTATATCAATTGAGATGATCATGTGGTTCTTTTCCTTTATTTTATTTATATGGTGAACAACATTGATTGATTTTCTAATGTTGAACCACTCTTGCATTCCTGGTATGAATCCCACCTGATCATGATTTTCTAATATGTTGTTGAATTCAGTTTGTTAGAATTTTGTTGAGAATTTTTACATCTAAATTCATGAGGGATGTTGGTCTATAGTTTTCTTTTTTTGTGATGTCTTTGCCTGGGTGATGCTGAATTCATAAAATGAGTTAGCGAATATTCCTTCCTCTTCTATATTTTGGAAGAGTTTGGGTAGAATTGGTGTCAACTCTTCTCTGAATGGTTGGTAGAATTCCCCAAAGAAGTCATCTGGTCCTGGGCTTTTTATTTATTCATTTATTTTTGGGTGGGGGAGTGGGGGGAGTTTTTAATGATTCTGCAAACTCTTCTTTTGTTATGGGTCTGTTTAGATTTTCTACCTCTATTTGTGTTAGTTCAGGTAGGTAGTGTGATTACAGGAATTTGTCCATTTCTTCCAAGTTTTCTAATTTGTCAGAGTACAATTTTTCATAGTATTTTATTATGCTTCTCTTTATCTCAGTTGGATCTGTTGTAATGTCTCCAATTTCATTTCTTATTTTGGTTATTCACATCTTCTCATTATTTTCCTTTGTCTAGCCAGTGATTTGTCTATTTTATTGATCCTTTCAAAGAACCAACTTCTGGCCTTGTTGATTGTTTCTGTTTTTCTGTTTTCTATTTCATTTCTTTTTGCTCTGATCTTCACTATTTCCTTTCTTCTTGTAGCTTTGGTCTTCTTTTGCTCTTCCTTTTCTATTTGTTCAAGTTGTCTATTTAAGTTATGTACCTTGGATCTTTCTTCTTTTTTAACATATGCATTTTACTGCTCTAAATTTCCCTCTGAACACTGCTTTTGCTGCATCCCAAAGGTTTTGGTATGTACTGTTTTCACTCTCATTTGGTTTAAAGTATTTTTTAGTTTCACTTTTGATTTCTTCTATGACCCAATAGTTTTTCAGTGGTGTGTTATTTAGTTTCCATGTAGTTTTTCTTCTTCTTCATTCTTCTTCCAGTTATTGATTTCTAGCTTCATACTGTTATGATCAGAGAAGAGGCTCTGTATGATTTCAATTTTTTAAAAATTTACTGAAGCTTGCTTGGTGGCCTAAAATATGGTCTATTCTGGAGAATGTTCCATGTGCATTGGAGAAGAATATGTATTGTGCTGCTGTTGGGTGATGTGTTTTATATATGTCTATTAGGTCCAGCTATTTAATAGTGTTATTCAGGTCTTCTATATCTTTATTGATTTTCTTTCTAGTTTTCCTATATATCATTGAAATCTACTACTATTATTGTAGATTTGTCTAGTTCTGTCTGCAATTCTGTTAGAGTTTGCTTTATAAATTTTGGGGCTCTGGCATTGGATTCACAACTATTTATAATTGTTATGTCTTCTTGGTGAATTATCCCTTTTATCACTATATAATGTCCTTCTTTGTTCCTTATAATGGGTTTTGTCTTAAAGTCCATTTTTTCAGATATTAATATTGCCACTCCTGCTCTGTTTTGGTAATTTTCATAGTATATTTTTTACTATCCTTTGATTTTTAACCGATTTATGTCTTTGTGCTTAATGTGTGTCTCTTGTAGGCAACATATTTATGGGTCATGTTTTTTTAATCTATTCTACCACTCTCTGTCTCTTGACTGGTGCATTTAATCCATTTACATTCATTGTGATTACCAATAGGGAAGAGTTTATGCAGCCATTTTTTATGCTTTTTTGTTTGTGGAGTTAATGATTTCTTTCTTCTTCTTTACTTTCTGTGCTGAGTTCTTTTTGTATACAGATTTTCTTTTCCTTTCATTTATTATTGTTTTTGCGTTTATTGAATCTTTTTGTTTTTCTTCTTTATTTTGGTGAGTAGGTTTATTAATTTTCTTTGTGGTTACCATGATGTTTCCATTTAACGTCTTACATTTTAGACAATCTGTTGTATTTTGAAATCATCTTAACTTCCTAACCTATGGAACTTCTGTAACTACTCTAGTCTTTCCCCTTTTGTTTTGAAGTTGTCTTCAACTACAACTTTGTAACCCCGATTTCCTGTAATGATTTTTTAACTTTTTTTGCTGTTGTGATGTCATCACTTGTCTTCATATCAGAGTAATGCTGTCGTGTGTCTACCTCAGGTTCTTGTCTGAGGTAATATTTCTTGTAAGGTTGGTTTGGTGGTTACTAATTTCCTTAATTTCTGCTTATCTGAGAATGTCCTAATTTATCACCTTGTTTTTGAATGACAATTTTGCTGCATATATAATTCTTGATTGACAGTTCTTTTCTTTCAGGACTTTGTGTATATCATCCCATTGCTTTCTTTCTTGCATAGTTTCTGATGAGAAATCAGTGTGTAATCTTACTGGCACCCCTTTGTAGGTGATATTTCGCTTTTCACATGTACTGTCAAAATTCTTTCTTTGTTTTTGAATCTGGAAAGTTTGATTATGATATGTCTCGTGAATTTCTCTTGGAGTCTAGCCTATTTGGAGTTTGTTGAGTTTCTTGTATGAAAATTTTCTCATCTATCACGATATTTGGGAAGTTTTCTGCCATTATTGCTTCAAAAATTATTTCTGTACTTTTTTTCTCTTCCTCTTCTGGGATTTCTAATGTGCATATGTTATTCTCCTAGATGGTGTCCCATATAACTCACAGACTTTGTTCCTTTTTCTTCTATCTTTTTTCTTTTTGTTTCTCGTGCACGGTAATATCAAGGGTTGTGTCCTCTATTTCACTGATTCTTCCTTCCATTGCTTCAGTTCTGTTTGTTTGTATTTTAGTCTGTGTTCTCTAGACAAGCAAAACCAATGAAGCATATATACATATATCTAGAGGAATTTACTTCAAGGAAATGACTCAAGTAATTGTGAGGAAATTGTTTGTGGGCTGGCAAGTCCCAAATCCATGGGTCAGACAGCAAACTGAAGGCCCCTGGCAGGCTGCAGGCTTCTACTGGTTCACATAATTGCAGGGGCTAATGAATCCAAAATCTGAAGATCAGGTGGAAGGTTGAAGGCTTCTCATGTCCCAAAAACCAGAGGTCAAGTAATGAGAAGGGTGCAGGATCAAAAGAAAGAGAGCTTTGCCAGAACATCTGTTTATATATTGAAGGCAGGCCCCACCCCCCAAAGAAACTCCCTTTCCAACTGATTGGCTGCTCATATCAGATCACAAAATGGAAGATGATTG
Source organism: Dugong dugon (assembly GCA_030035585.1). Taxonomy (NCBI): domain Eukaryota; kingdom Metazoa; phylum Chordata; class Mammalia; order Sirenia; family Dugongidae; genus Dugong; species Dugong dugon. Next base: position 57,326,058 of record CM057466.1, read on the forward strand.
CATAGTATTTGCCAAACCACTGAGAATCATAGCCTAGCCAAGTTGACACATAGTATTAACCATCACAGTGTCTTTCTATTGAATTGTTCATTTCTGTTATGTTATTGCTAAGCTTCTGAATTTCCAGTTTTTTAAGGATTCTATTTCTTTCCTGAGTTTGTCATTTTGTTCTTGTATTCTTCCTGTGGTTTCCTTGATCTCTTTCAGGAGACTTACTACTAGCTTTTTTCTTTTTTAATTTTTTATTGTACTTTAGGTGAAGGTTTATAGAACAAATAGTTTCTCATTAAACAGTCAGTACACATATTGTTTTATGACATTAGTTAACAACCCCATGACATGTCAACACTCTCCCTTCTCGACCTTGAAGGAACTTTTTTCTTTTTTTTCTTTTGGTGAAAATACATATAGCCAAAGATATACCATTTCAAAAATTTCTACATGTACAATTCAGTGGCATCGATTACATTCTTCCAGTTGTGCTGCTATTCTCACTATCCTTTTCCAAATTATTCCATCACCATTATCTTCAACTCACTGTCCCTTAGGCGTCCCATCAAATCTTTTGAGTTGCTGTTGTCAATTTGATCTCATGTAGATAATTCTTTTTTTTTTTTTTTGTACTTTAGATGAAGGTTTACAGAACAAAACAATTTCTCATTAAACAGTTAGTACACATACTGCCCTATGACAATGGTTAACAACCCCATGACATGTCAACACTGTCCTTACTCAAGCTTCGGTTCCCTGTCACCAGCTTTCTTGTCCCCTCCTGCCTTCTAGTCCTTGTCCCTGGACTGCTGTGCATCATTAGTTCTTTTTTGTTTTATGGGACTGTCCAATCCCCGGCTGAATGGTGAACCTCAGGAGTGACTTCACCACTAAGCTAAAATGGTGTCCAGGGTCCACACTCAAGGGGTTTCTCCAGTCTTTCTCAGGCCAGTAAATTTGGTCTTTTTTTTTGTGTTAGAATTTTGTTCTACATCCTTCTCCAGCTCTGTCCAGAGCCCTCTGTTGTGATCCTGGTCAGAGCAGTCAGTGGTGGTAGCTGGGCACCACCTAGCTATACTGGACTCAGTCTGGTGGAGGCCTTGGTAGCTGTGGTCCATTAGTCCTTTAGACTAATCTTTTCCTTGTATCCTATTCTCTTCATTCTCCCTTGCTCCCAAAGGGGTGAGACCAGTGGAGTATATTAGATGGCTGCTCACAGGCTTTTAAGACCCCAGACGCCACTCACCAAGGTAGAATGTAGAACATTTTCTTTATAAACTCTGTTACGCCAATTGAGCTAGATGTTCCCCGAGAACATGGCCCCCACAGCCCTCTGCCCAGCAATTCAGTCCCTCAGGGAGTTTGGATGTGTCTATGGAGCTTCCATGACCTTTCCTTGTAAAGTTGTGCTGGCTTCCTAAGTATTGTGTACTGTCTTACCCTTCACCAAAGTTACCACTTATCTATTGTCTATTTACTATTTTCCCCCCACCCCTCCCATCCCTCATAACCAACAAAGATTGTTACTTTTCATGTGTAATCTTTTTCATGAGTTTTTACAATAGAGGTCTCATACAATATTTGTCCTTTTGTGATTGATTTATTTCACTCAGCATAACGTCTTCCAGTTTCATCCATGTTATGAGATGCTTCACAGAGTCATCGTTCTTTATCATTGCATAATACTCCATTGTGTGTATGTGCCATAGTTTGTTTATCCATTCGTCTATTGTTGGGCTTCTAGGTTGTTTTTATCTTTTTGCTATTGTGAACAATGCTGCAATGAACATGGGTGTGCAAATGTCTATTCCTATGATGGCTCTTATTTCTCTAGGACATATTCCTAGGAGTGAGATTGTTGGATTATATGGTATTTCTATTTCTAGCTTTCTAAGACAGTGCCATATCATTTTCCAAAATTGTTGTATCATTATGCATTCCCACCAGGAGTGCATAAGAGTTCTGATCTCCCCGCAACCTCTCCAACATTTGTTATTTCCAGTGTTTTTTATTCGTGCCAGTAATGCCGGGGTGAGATGGTATCTCATTGTGGTTTTAATTTGCATTTCTCTAATGGCTAGTGATCACGAACATTTCCTCATGTGTCTGTTGGCCACTTGAATGTCTTTTTGGCGAAGTGTCAGTTCATTTCCTTTGCCCATTTGTTAATAGGATCATTTGTCTTTTTGTTGTAGAGGTGTTTGATTTTCTTATGGATTTTAGAGATTAGACCTTTGTCTGACTTGTAATGTCCAAAGATTTTTTCCCAATCTGTAGGTTCTCTTTTTACTCTTTTGGTGAAGTCTTTTGAAGAGCATAGGTGTTTGATTTTTAGAAGATCCCAGTTATCTAGCTTATCTTCTGGAGTTTTTGTGTTGTTGGTTATGGTTTGTTTCCTGTTAATGCCATGTATTAGGGCCTCTAGCATTGATCCTATTTTTTCTTCTATGAACTTTATAGTTTTTGGCTTTATATTTAGGTCTTTGATCCATTTTGAAGTAGTTTTTGTATACGGTGTGAGGTATGGGTCCTGTTTCATTTTTTTGCAGATGGACATACAGTTTTGCCAGCACAATCTGTTAAAAAGACTGTCTTTTCCTCATCTGATGGACTTTGGGCCCTTGTAGAAGATCAGGTGACCGTAGGTGGTTGGATTTACACCTGGATTCTCAATTTTGTTCCTTTGGTCAATGTATCTGTTGTTGTATCACTACCAGGCTATTTTGACTACCATAGCTGTATAGTAGGTTCTGAAGTCAGGTAGTGTGAGTCCCCCTACTTTATTCTTCTGCTTCAATAGTGCTTCACTTATTTGGGGCTTCTTCCCTTTCCATATCAATTTAATGATTAGTTTTTCTATCTCTTTAAAGAATGTTGTTGGTATTTGGATCAGGATTGCATTGTATTTGTAAATAGCTTTGGATAGAATTGTCATTTTCATTATGTTGAGTCTACCTATCCATGAGCATGGTATGTTTTTCCATTTATGTAGATCCCTTTTGGTTTCTTGCAATAGTGTTTTGTAGTTTTCTTTGTATAGGTCTTTTACATCACTCTTTAGATTTATTCCTAAGTATTTTCTTTTTTTAGGGGATTTTATAAATGGTACTGTTTTCCTGATTTCCTTTTCATCGTTCTTTTATTGGTATATAGGAATCCAACTGATTTTTGTATGTTTATCTTATACCCTGCTACTCTGCTGAATCTTTCTATTAGTTCCAGTAGTTTTCTTGTGGAGTCTTCAGGGTTTTCTGTGTATAGTATCATACCATCCACAAACACGGACAGTTTAACTTCTTCATTACCAATTTGGATGCCCTTTATTTCTTTTTCTTGCCTTATTGCTCTAGCTAGAATTTCCAGCACAATGTTATTACTACTAGCTTTTTGAAGATTTTGTCAGGTGGTTCCATTATTTGCCTTCCTCAGAGAGGTTTTCTACCCCTTTATCTTGTTTGTTTGCTTGAGCCATCTTTTCCTGTTTCTTTGTATGATTTGTAATTGACTGCTGTTCTCAAGACATTACGGTTTTATTGTATTTATGTATTTCTTTATTGATTTTATGTTTGTTTGTCCTTTTGTTTTGTTTCAATGTATCAGAAGCTCAGATTCTTCCCTTTCTCTTTAGATTGCCTATCTTCCTTTATTTTAATCATCATTGTTTTGTGATATTGTTCTGTGTATGACTTTGATGCTGCCAGTTGGCTGGGTGCAAGTTACTCTCACTCATGGGTATGGTAGGTCTCACACACACAGGAGTCCTCTGTCATTAGGTAAGTACGTCTTCCCTTAGACAATTGCACAGAGGTGCAAGAGCAGCTCTCTTTCCTGACACGAAGCACCAGGAGTCAGGTGGTCAATATCCCTCTGCAACTCGTGAGTACAGTGTGGCCGCTGGAGAGCAGAGCAGGTCATTTTCATAGTCACAGGGTGGCATTACTACCCAAATAGATGAGGCAGGCCCTTTGTGCTGGCATGGATTGTTGGGTCACAGTGGGGTGGCAAGGGGCCTCTGTGCATGCATGGACTATCTGCAGGACGAGGTAGGGTGTGGAAGGGGTATCACCACTGCCAGTTGGGGAAGGGGTGGGTGGGGCACAGAAACACAAGAGCGCTGGCCTGCGTGGCTTGTTGGGGTGGAGGAAGGTGAGGCACAAGGGTGTAAAAGCGTGCACCAGCAAGGCTGGCGGGGGCAGGGCCTGCTAAAATGGGAGCGAAGCGGGGGTGGCATGGGGCTAGTTGGGGGAAGGCCTTCTACTACTCTGTGGTTTTACTATTCATTGGGCATCTCCCTTCCAATTGGACAGACACTGCCACTAATAAGTAGTCCCGTCACTGGTTTCTAGTTCCCTCCTTTCTCTGTGCTCAGCCAGGACACTGGAGTTCTTGCCTGCTTTTCTGTGCTTTCCTTTTACCCCTCTGAATATGTGCACTCTCTGTCTTATCAGTCCCTCATCCTGAGGTTCCATCTTTTCAGTCTGCCTCATTTTGCTCCAGTAGCAGTTCCCTGTGCTCCTGTGTTTCCCTGTTTTCAAAGCTATGGCACTCCTATGCATTGCCCTCTTGGACTTGTTCAGACCTGACACTTGTCTTCTTACCTCATTTCTTTCCAGGTTTGTTTACATAGGATCTTTGCCTCTGGCTGTGTTTTCCTGGAAGTTTCCCGCCTGGACACCTCACCCAAGGATGTTGCTTGCTACTGTCCCAAAATGGCCCCAATGCTCTCAGCTGGCAAGCAGAGCAGAGACAATCTGTGAATCTCTGCATTCCTGCTCTTTTCATTCTAACTGTCCTTAAAGTTGGGGCTTGGTCCAATTATTCAAACTTCCATTTGATGTTCAGGGATCTGAGGTCGTTATTTGCATCTATTTCACTAACTTTCCCACGTCTTTGTTCTGGGGGGACACTATGGTGCACCGGTCTAAGCTGCCATCTTCAGGAATCAAAGCTGTCTGTGCCTTTTTCTCAATCTGCCTGAATTAATTATTAAAATGGTGATTGCAAAATGGTGATTTCATAACTGTCATTCCTTCTACATTTATTAACTGGCATTCTTTTTTTTTTTTTTTATTGTACATCAGGTGAAGGCTTACAGAACAAACAGTTTCTCATGAAACAGTAGTAAACATGTTGTTTTATGACATTGGTTAACAACCTCACAACGTATCAACACTCTAACTTCTAAACTTTTTTTTGGTGAAAATACACATAGCCAAAGATACACCATTTCAAAAATTTCTACATGCACAGTTCAGTGACATTGACTACGCTCTTCCAATTGTGCTGTTATTCTCACTTAAGATGAAGGCTTACAAAACAAAATAGTTTCTCATTTAACAGTTACTACAAATGTTGCCCTATGACAATTGTTAACAATCTCACAACACATCAACAGTATCCTTATTCAACCTTGGGTTCCCTATCACCAGCTTCCTTGTCCCCTTCTGCCTTCTGGCCCTTGTCACTGGACTCCTGTACCTCATTAGTCTCATTTGGTTTTAAGGGGCTGTCCATTCCCAGGCTGAACAGTGAACCTCAGAAGTAGCTTCACCACTGAGCTAAAAGGGTGTCTGGGGGCCATACCCTCGAGGTTTCTCCAGTCTCCTTTAGGCCAGGAAATCTGGTCTTTTTTTTGTGAGTTAGAATTATGCTCTACATCCTTCTCCAGCTCTGTCCAGAACCCTCTGTTGTGATCCTGGTCAGAGCAGTCAGTGGTGGTAGCTGGGCACCATCTAGCTGTACTGGACTCAGTCCGGTGGAGGCCTTGGTAGCTGTGCACAATTAGTCCTTCAGACTAATCTTTCCCTTGTACCCTGTTCTCTTCATTCTCCCTTGCTCCTGAAGGGATGAGACCAGTGGAGTATCTTAGATGGCCGCTCACAGGCTTTTAAGACCCCAGACACTACTCACCAAGATAGAATGTAGAGCATTGTCTTTATAAGCTGTGTCATGCCAATTGAGCTAGATGTTCCCCGAGAACATGGCTCCCACAGCCCTCTGCCCAGCAATTCAGTCCCTCAGGGAGTTTAGATGTGTCTATGGAGCTTCCATGACCTTTCCTTGTACAAGTTGTGCTAGTTTTCCCTATATTGTGTACTGTCTCACCCTTCACCCAAGATACCACTTATCTATTGCCTATTTAGTATTTCCCCACCCCCACCCCTCCCATCCCTGGTAACTAGCAAAGATTGTTACATTTTGTGTGTGAACTTTTTCCTGGGTTTTCACAATAGAGGTCTCATACAATATCTGTCCTTTTGTGATTGACCTATTTCACTCGGCATAATGTCCTCCAGTTTCATCCATGTTATGAGATGGTTCACAGATTCATTGTTGTTCTTTCTCATTGCATAGTACTCCATTGTGTGTATGTACCAGAGTTTGTTTATCCATTCATCTGCGGATGGGCATCTAGGTTGTTTCCATCATTTTGCTATCGTGAACAATGCTGCCATGAACATAGGTACGCATATGTCTATTCGAGTGAGGACTCTTATTTCTCTAGGATATATTCCTAGGAGTGGGATTGCTGGATCAAATGGTATGTCTATTTCTAGCTTTCTGAGGAAGCACCATATCATTTTCCAAAATGGTTGTATCGTTTTGCATTCCCACCAGCAGTGCATAAGAGTTCCCATCTCCCCGCAGCCCCTCCAACATTTGTTATTTCCAGGGTTTTTGATTCGTGCCAGTAATGCTAGGGTGAGATGGTATGTCATTGTGATTTTAATTTGCATTTCTCTAATAGCTAGTGATCACGAGCATTTCCTCATGTGTCTGTTGGCCATTTGAATGTCTTCTTTGGTGAAGTGTCTGTTCATTTCTTTTACCCATTTTTTAATAGGATTATTTGTCTTTTTGTAGTAGAGGTGTTGGATTTTCTTGTAGATTATGGAGATTAGACCTTTCTCTGACTTGTACTGTCCAAAAATTTTTTCCCAGTCTGTAGGTTCCCTTTTTACTGTTTTGGTGAAGTCTTTTGAAGAGCATAGGTGTTTGATTTTTAGAAGATCCCAGTTATCCAGTTTATCTGTTGGGTTTTGTGCATTGATGGTTATGGTTTGTATCCTGTTATTGCCATGTATTAAGGCCTGAAGTGTTGGTCCTATTTTTTCTTCTATGAACTTTATGGTTTTAGGCTTTATATTTAGGTCTTTGATCCATTTTGAAGTAGTTTTTGTATACGGTGTGAGGTATGGGTCTTGTTTCATTTTTTTGCAGATGGACATACAGTTTTGCCAGCACCATTTGTTAAAAAGACTGTCTTTTCCCCATTTGATGGACTTTGGGCCCTTGTCAAAGATCAGGTGAACGTAGGTGGATGGATTTACATCTGGGTTCTCAATTCTGTTCCATTGGTCAATGTATCTGTCGTTGTACCAGTACCACACTGTTTTGACTACTGTAGCTGTATACTAGGTTCTGAAGTCAGATAGTGTGAGTCCTCCTACTTTCTTCTTCTTCTTCAGTAGTGCTTTACTTATTTGGGGCTTCTTCCCTTTCCATATAAGATTAATGATTAGTTTTTCCACCTCTTTGAAGAATGTTGTTGGTATTTGGATTGGGATGGCATTGTATTTGTAAATTGCTTTGGGTGGAATTGTCATTTTCACAATGTTGAGTCTGCCTATCTATGAGCATGGTATGTTTTTCCATTTATGTAGATCTCTTTGGGTTTCATGCAGTAGTGTTTTATAGTTTTATTTGTATAGGTCTTTTACATCCCTGGTCAGATTTATTCCTAAGTATTTTATGTTTTAAGGGGCTATTGAAAATGGTATTGTTTTCCTGATTTCCTTTTCATCGTTCTCCTTAATGGTATATAGGAATTCAACTGATTTTTGAATGTTTATCTTGTATTCTCCTACTCTGCTGAATCTTTCTGTTAGTTCCAGTAGATTTCTCATGGAGTCTTTAGGGTTTTCTATGTATAGTATCTTATCATCTGCAAACAGGGACAGTTTAATTTCTTCATTACCAATTTGGATACCCTTTATTTCTTTTTCTTGCCTTATTGCTCTAGCTAGAACTTCCAGCACAATGTTAAATAGGAGTGGTGATAAAGGGCATCCTTGTCTTGTTCCTGTTTTCAAGGGGAATGTTTTCAGCCTCTCTCCATTAAGAATCATGTTGGCCATTGGTTTTGCATAGATGCCCTTTATTATGTTGAGAAATTTCCCTTCTATACCTCTTTGATTGAGAGTTTTTATCAGGAATGGGTATTGGACTTTGTCAAATGATTTTTCTGTGTCAGTTGAGATGATCATGTGATTCTTTTCTTTCCTTTTATTTATGTGGTGGATTACATTGATTGATTTTCAAATGTTGAACCATCCTTGCATACATGGTATGAATCCTACTTGGTCATGGTGTATTATTTTTTTGATATCATGCTGAATTGTATTGGCTAGCATTTTGTTCAGAATTTTTGCATCTATATTCATGAGAGATATTGGTCTGTAATTTTCTTTTTTTGGGACGTCTTTGCCTGGTTTTGGTTTCAGCATTTTGCTGGCTCATAGAATGTATTTGGAAGTGTTGCTTCCTCTTCTATGCTCTGAAATAGCTTGAGTAGTACTGGTACAAGCTCTTCTTTAAATGTTTTGTAGAATTCTCCAGTGAAGACATCTGGGCCAGAGTTTTTTTTTGGTTGGGAGTTTTTTTATTACCTTTTCAATCTCTTCTCTTGTTATGGGTCTGTTCAGATTTTCAACATCACTTTGTTGTAGTTTGGGTAGGCCATGTGTTTCTAGAAATTTATCCATTTCCTCTAGGTTTTCTAATTTGTTGGAGTATAGTTTTTCATAATATTTTGTTATAATCCTTTTTATTTCAATTGGGTCTGTTGTAATGTCCCCCATTTCCTTTCTTATTTGGTTTATTTCCTTCATCTCCAGTTTTTCTTTTGTCAGTCTGGCCAGTGGTTTGTCGATTTTGTTGATTCTTTCAAAGAACCAACTTTTGGTTTTGTTGATTCTTTCTATTGTTTTTCTGTTCTCTATTTCATTTATTTCTGCTCTGATCTTTACTATTTCCTTTCTTCCGGTGGTTGTGGGCTTTTTTTGCTGTTCTCTTTCTATTTGTTTGAGTTCTGTAGTTAATGTTTTGATTTTGTCCCATTCTTCTTTTTTGATATGTGCATCTACTGCTATAAATTGTCCTTTGAGGACTGCCTTTGCTATGTCCTAAAGGTTTTGGTATGATGTGTTTTCATTCTCATTTGATTCTAGGAATTTTTGGATTCCATCTCTGATTTCTTCTATTACCCAGTGATGTGTAAGCAAGGTATTATTTAGTTGCCATGTAGTTGATTTTTTTCCTTGCTCTTTCTATTGTTAATTTCTACCTTGATGGCATTGTTGTCAGAGAAGATACTTTGAATTATCTCAACCTTTTGGATCTTGTTGAGGATTGCTCTTTGGCCTAAGATGTGGTCTATTCTGGAGAACGTTCCATGTGCATTGGAAAAGAATGTGTACTTTGCAGCGGTTGGAGGGAGTGTTCTATATATGTCTATGAGGTCAAGTTGGCTGATTGTGTCCTTTAGGTCTTCTGTATCTTTGCTGAGTTTCTTCTTGGTTGTTATGTCCTTTACTGAGAGTGGTGTGTTGAAGTCTCCTACTATTATTGTGGAACTGTCAATTTCTCTTTTCAGTGTTGTTAGAGTTTGTTTTATGTATTTTGGAGCCCTGTCATTGGGTGCGTAGATGTTTACTATGGTTATGTCTTCATGATGGATCGTCCCCTTAATCATTATATAGTGTCCTTCTTTGTCTTTTATGGTAGATTTTGTTTTAAAGTCTATTTTATCTGAGATTAGAATTGCCACTCCTGCTCTTTTTTGGTAGTTGTTAGCTTGATATATTTTTTTCCAACCTTTGACTTTTAATAAATTCACATCTTTGTTTCTAAGGTGTGTCTCTTGTAGACAGCATATTGATGGATCCTGTTTTCTTATCCATTCTGTCACTCTCTGACTCTTTATGGGTTCACTGAGTCCATTTACATTCAGTGTAATTATTGATAGATGTGAGTTTGTTGCTGTCATTTTGTAGTGCTTTTTTTTTTGTGGTGCTGAAGTTTTCTTTGTTCTCCTTACTCTCTTGTGCTGAGTTACTTTTATTTGTGGGGTTTTTTTTTTTCCTTTCTTTTGTTTTTGTAGGTTTTGTTTTTGCTGAGACTTTATGTTTTTCCTCTTTTTTTTTTAAGAGTATGTTTGTTAACTTTCTTTGTGGTTACCATGAATTTTACCCTTATCTTTCTAAGTTTGAAGCAGTCTACCATTACTTGGTATCACCTTGCCTTCTTCTCCATTAGAAGGTTCTATACCTATGCTGTTTATTCCCTCTTTTATTGTTTTTATGTTGTTGTCATTTACTGATTAACTGCTCTGATTCCCTGTTGTATTCCTTTTGGTTTTGGATAGTCCTTGAGAGTTCATTTCCTTGATTTGTATCTGGCTGTTACGATCCTGCATCCTAGATTCTGCCTGTGAGCTGAAGCTGTTTGTCCTCAGATCAAAGAACTCCCTTTAATAGTTTTTGTAAGTTTGGTTTGTGTTTTACATATTCCCGTAGTTTCTGTTTATCTGGAAATGTCCTAATTTCACCATCAAATTTGAACAAGAGTTTTGCAGGATATATTATTCTTGGATGACAACTTTTTTCTTTCAATATTTTATACATGTCATTCCATTGCCTTCTTGCCTGCATGGTTTCTGCCAAATAATCTGAGCTTAGTCTTATTGTTTCTCCTCTGTATGTGACTTCTTGTTTTTCACAAGCTTCTCTCAGGATTCTTTGTTTGTCTGGTTTTGGCGAGTGTGAATATGATATGCCTTGGTGATTTTCTTTTGGGGTCTCTTCTATATGGGGTTTGTTGAGCTTCTTGGATGGCCAGCTTTTCATCTTTCATGATATTGGGGGAGTTCTCTGTCAGCAGTTCCTCAATGATCCTCTCTGTGTTTTCAGTTTTCTCCCCCTGTTCTGGAAGTCCAATCACTCAAAAATTTTTGCTTTTAATTGTATCCCACATAATTCTTAGGGTCTCTTCATTAGTCTTTGTTCTTTTTTCTGAGTTTTCCTCAAACAGAGTTGTATCCAAGTGTTTGTCTTCAATTCCACTGATCCTGTCTTCCACCATTTCAGATCTGCTTCTCAGCCCTTCTATGACACCATCCATTTCTGAAATCTCATTGTTTATCTTTTGTATTTCTAATTGTTGTCTTTGTATAATTTCTAGTTGTGAATTTATTTTGGCATTTTGTTCCTGCATTATTTTCCTGAATTCTTCCAATTTTTTGTCTGTATTTTCCATGAATTTGTCTATTTTTTCCTCATGTTTTTCAGCTTTTTGCCTCAGTTCTTGGAGAATTCTGAGTGTTAGAGATTTGAATTCCCTATCAGGTAGTTCTAGTGAATTTTCTTCCACAGGAGAGTCATCTGGTGTTTTATTTTGGACGCCTACTGGAACCATCCTGTCCTGTTTTTGTAAATGTTTTGATATTGTCTGCTGTTTTCGGGGCATTCAGTAGTTATTTTTCTCGTTTATTCATTGTAGATTTGTTTATTTTGTCTCTTTTTTAGAAAAAAAGTTTGACTATGTTTGAGCAGGCGGACTGTGTGCTCTTTGTTGTTTGCTCATCTGTGCGCACAATACTTTTCACCTTCTTCTCCAACTGGCAGGGTCAGTCACTCAGATATGGTATGGCAGGGCAGGTCTAGCTGAAGAGGAGTTACTGTGATGGGTTGTTTGTGGCACTTACTATAGCCACCAGAGCAGGTCAGTAATCAGTGCAGGGCAGGTTCCAGTAAGCCGTGCCTGTGCTTCTTGGTGGTGTGATGTCAAGCACACGGTGCAGGAAAGCAGGATGCAGAGGGGAGATTGTTATGTGTGGAGCTAAGATGGATAAGGGAGAGAGGAGAGAGGAACAGGAGCCAAAAACACACAAACAAAACAGAACGCTAGGGGAGCTTGCCGTTGGAGTGGAGAGATGAGAGACTATGAAATGGAGAAAAACAGAGGGGGAAGAGTAAGAAAAGAAAAGAATGAATAAAAATCAGAAAGGTTAAAAAACCGCAAAGTTCCCAGGGATCCCACCGGTGCAGCTCTGAGGTCTGGGGAAATTGCTCTCAGGTGTTGCAGTACAGCCTGGCTAGAAGGCGTATAGGTATACAATGCCAGGTATTCAGGTAACGGAAAGAGAAGGAAGATATAGAGAGACAAGAAACTGAGCAATGAAGAAACTCAAAAAGGGAAAAAGAGGGAAAAGAAAACAAAACAAATTTAAAAAAAAGAACAAGAGAGCCCCCAAAAAAAACAGAAAAAGAAAACCACTTAAAAAAGAAATGCCGTCAGGGATCCCTCTGCACGTGTGTGGAAGCCGAAGGGGAGTCTCCTTGCCACGCAGCTCCGCCTGGCCAGAAGGGCTCCCAACTCTAGAAAAGGAAAAGAAAACAAAGAAACAAACAATTCAAAACAAACAAATGAACAAAAGCCCCTGGATCCCACCAGTGCAGTAGCCCAGACCGGGAAGCAGCTCCACACTCGGGTGGATCTCCGCAGCCCCTCAGGAAGAAGCAAAGATGGCGCATGGAGCCAGGTACTCGAGCAAAAGGAGGGGGAGGTGGCGAGATTCAAGTAAGAAATCAAAAGAAGCAGGAAAAAAAAAAGCAACACTAGCAGCCAATAAATGGCACTCAGAGAGCCAGCTATTGCGGGCTGGTGTTTCTGGACAAGAGTCTGTGTCCGAGGGAAGCAGAGGAGGCCGAGTGTGGGTGAAGAAGGGTAGAGAGTGGGAAAGCGTATATCACAAATTACCAGCACTCGGCAGCCCCTCAGGAAGAAGCAAAGATGGTGCACAGAGCCAGGTATTTGAGCGAAAGGAGGGTGAAGTGGCGAGAGGCAAGGCGGAAATCAAAAGAAGCGGAAAAAAGCAACACCAGCAGCTGACAAATGGCACTCAGAGAGCCGCCCATTCAGGTGTGTGGAATACAAGCAGCCTGTGTTTCCCAGTCAAGAGATTGTGGCTGCAGGAAGCAGAGGAGGCCGAGTTGGGGTGAAGAGGCGTGGGGGGTGGGAGAGCATATATCGCAAATTACCGGTTGTTTTGTCTCCTGCTGGACGCTCCGTGAGGCTGCTTTCTCATACCCGCTGTTTGCTTGTCTTTGATAGGAGTCCAAGATGGTGGATCCGTGCTGTGTTAGCTGGTAGGGACCGCTGCATGAATCTCTCCTCACTCTCCATTCTCTGTCAGTTTTCTCACTCCATTTGGTGCTTGGCTGAGTTCTTTATCTCTTCATTTGATGTTTTAGGGTTTCAGGATTGTTGTATTCTCTGTTTGGCTTAGTTTTTTGGATATTTGCTGTGGAGGGATGACGTGGTGCTTCTGCCTAGAGCGCCATTTTGCCAGAACTCCTGGATTCCTGGCATTCTTCTTTAAATAAGAGTTTTCTTTACCTGGTTCCCACCAAATGATCTTTTTATTTTATTCTTTAATTCTATATGTAATAATCCATCATAATCATTCATTTTTTGATGCTCAAATTGCCCCACATTTGGGCCATGGGAGCTCCTTCAAGTTCACTTCTATGTCCTTTAGACATATTTCAATGCATCTGTGAGCACTTCATTACTGCCTGGTGCTATAAGATGCTGCATGCATACATGGAACTTCTCCCACCCCAGGTATGGCATAAGTGATTTCTCTGAGGAGCATTGATTCCTTTTGGAGGGGATTAGCATTTACAAACCAAAGGCTTGGTGTGCTCATTATTACTGAATTGTCAGTGCTCCTAGGTCCATCCAGTGGACAGTTACAAAATGTGATTTAAAAAATCATTAAAAACCAAAAACTCATTGCCACCAAGTCAATTCCGATGCATAGAGACACTATAGGACAGAGGAGAACTGCCCCATAGGGTTTCCAAGGAATGGCTCTGAATTCAAACTGCCAACCTTTTGGTTAGCAGCCAAGCTCTTAACCACTATGCCACCAAGGCTCATATTTAAACTCCGATTTCAATCTAACAACACAGGGTTCTTCCTCTCTTTCCCTCAATTCATATTTACATTAGGTTGAATCATATAAAATTTCCTTTTTTGTTAACAATTACCAAACATCATCAATTTCATATGGTTCAACCTAACTCCCATAGGGGGGATCTTGGTTCTCAAGGGCACCAATTATATTTTGCTGTTCTTTTTGTTCTATATCCATTGTCAAAACAGCATGTTCAAAAGTCATTTGAGTTACATCTTACTTTCTTTCGAATGTTTTTATTGTCAAGTTGATATAGTTAGGTTTGTTTATTTCTGTTTATATTTAAATTTAAGATTTTTACCCATCCTGCTATTTAATTTTTGAATATATAAAACATTATCATGGTTCAAAAGTCAAAATATTATTTAAAAGTTTCACTCAGAGAAGTCTCATTCTTTCCTATCCTTTCACTCCATTTGCATTACTGCCAGTGATTTACATTTTCATTAGTTTCTGGTTTATTCTTTTTGTGCCTGTTTTTTTTTTTAAAGCATATTCATGTATTTTTACAACATATATATGAGTTTATTGAGATAAAATTCACATCCCATAAAATTCACCTTTTAGAAGTGTACAGTTCAGTGGTTTTTATTCAGTTGTGCAACCCTCATCACTGTCTAATTTTAGAACATTTCCATGACTGCAAAAAGGAACTCATACTCATTTGCAGTCACTCTTCATTCCTCCTACCCCAGTCCTTGGAAACCACTGATATATCTTCTGTTTCTATGAATTTCACTATTCTGGGCATTTCATATAAATAGACTCATACGATACGTGTTCTTCTACAACCTGCTTCTTTCACTTAGCATAATGTTTTCAAGGTTTATCCATGCTGTATCATGTATATTTAATTCATTTTTATTGCCAAATATTTCATTGTGTATACATATATCAAGGGCTCTGGTGGTGCTAACCAAAAGGTCAGTGGTTCAAATCCACCAGCCACTCTGCTGGAGAAAGATGTGATAGTCTGCTTCTGTAAAGATTTACAGACTTAGAAAACCTATGGGGCAGTTTTACTCTGTCTTATAGAGTTTCTAGGAGTTGGAATCGACTCAGTGGCAATAGGTTTGGTGAATTTAGGCCCCTTTGGAAATTAAGGTTTTGTTTGAATAGGCAATGGGATATATATACCATGTTCTTTTTATCTGTTAATTGTTTGATGTACATTAGGGATTTTTTTAAACTTTTTGTCTTTTATAAATAATGTCACTATGAACTTTTGTATAAAAATTTTTCGGCATGCATATGTTTTCAATTCTCTGGGTATCTATGCAGGAGTGGAATTGCTGAGTTATACGGCAACACTTCGTTTAACATTTTGAGGAAATGTCAAACTGTTTTCCAAAGTGGCTGCACCGTTTTACATTAGCACAAGAAAAGAAAGAGAGTTCAAATTTCTGCAAATTCTGGTTCAACATTAGAAAAACAATCAATGTAATCCATCACATAAATAAAACAAAAGACAAGAACCACATGGTCTTATCAATTGATGCAGAAAAGGCATTTGACAGAGTCCAACACCCATTCATGATAAAAACTCTCAGCAAAATAGGAATAGAAGGGAAATTCCTCAACATAATAAAGGGCATTTATACAAAGCCAATAGCCAACATCATCCTAAGTGGAGAGAGTCTGAAAGCATGCCCCTTGAGAATGGGAACCACACAAGGATGCCCTTCATCACCACTCTTACTCAACATTGTGCTGGAGGTCCTAGCCAGAGCAATTAGGCTAGAAAAGAAATAAAGTCTATCTAAATTGGTAAGGAAGAAGTAAAAGTATCTCTGTTTGCAGATGATATGATCTTATACACAGAAACCCCAAAGAATCCACAAGAAAACTTCTGGAACTAATAGAAGATTTCAGCAAAGTATCAGGATGCAAGATAAACATACAAAAATCAGTTGGATTCTTCTATCCCAACAAAGAGAACTTCGAAGAGAAAATCACCAGATCAATACCATTTACAGTAGCCTCCAAGAAGATAAAATACTTAGGAATAAATCTAACAGAGATGTAAAAGACCTATACAAAGAAAACTACAAGACACTATTGCAAGAAACAAAAAAAGACCTACATAAGTGGAAAAACATACCTTGCTCATGGATAGGAAGACTCAACTTTGTGAAAATGTCACTTTTACCTAAAGTGATCTATAGATACAATGCAATCCCGATACAAATTCCACCAGCATTTTTTAATGAGATGGAGAAATAAATCACCAGGAAGAGGCCTTGGATAAGTAAAGCATTACTGAAGAAGAAGAACAAAGTGGGAGGCCTCACACTACCTGATTTCAGAAACTATTATACCGCCACGGTAGTTAAAACAGCCTGATACTGGTATAACAACAGATACATAGACCAGTGGAACAGAATTAAGAATCTAGACCTAAATGCATCCGCCTATGAGCAGCTGATATTTGACAAAGGCCCAAAGTCCATTAATTGGGGAAAAGACAGTCTCTTTAACAAATGGTGCTGGAATAACTGGATACCCATCTGCAAAAAAATGAAACAAGATCCGTACCTCACACCATGCACAAAAACTAACTCAAAATGGATCAAAGACCTAAATATAAAATCTAAAACGATAAAGATCATGGAAGAAAAAATAAGGACAACGCTAGGAGCCCTAATAATGTGGCATAAACAGAATACAAAACATAATTAACAATGCACAAACACCAGAAAAGAAACTAAATAATTGGGAGCTCCTAAAAATCAAACACTTATGCTCATCAAAAGACTTCACCAAAAGAGTAAAAAGACAACCTACAGACTGGAAGAAAATTTTTGGCTATGACATATCCAATCAGGGTCTAATCTCTAAAATCTACAAGATACTGCAAAACTTCAACCACAAAAAGACAAATAACTCAATTTAAAAATAGGCAAAGAATATGAACAGGCACTTCGCCAAAGAAGACATTCAGGTGGCTAATACATACATGATCATTAGCTATTAGAGAAATGCAAATGCAATTCACCATTAGAGAAATGCAAATCAAAACTACAATGAGATACCATCTCACCCCAACAAGGCTAGCATTAATCCAAAAAACGTAAAATAATAAATGTTGGAGAGGTTGTGGAGAGACTAGAACTCTTATACACTGCTGGTGGGAATGTAAAATGGTACAACGACTTTGGAAATCAATTGGGCATTTCCTTAAAAAGCTAGAAATAGATGTACCATATTATCCAGCAATCCCACTACTTGGAATATATGCTAGAGAAATAAGAGCCATCACACAAATAGATATATGCACACCCATGTTCATTGCAACACTGTTTACAATAGAAGAAAAGATGGAAACAACCTAGGTGCCCATTAATGGATGAATGGATAAACAAAGTATGGTATATTCAACCAACGGAATACTATGAAATGATAAAGAACAACAGCGAATCCTCGGAACATCTCATAACATGCATGAATCTGGAAGGCATTATGATGAGTGAAATTAGTCAGTCGCAGAAGGACAAATATTGTATGAGACCACTATTATAAGAACTCAAGAAAATATTTAAACACAGAAGAAAACATTCTTTGATGGTTACAAGGCTGGGGAGGGAGGAAGAGGAAAATTTACTAACTAGATAGTAAATAAGAATTATCTTAGGTGAAGGGAAGGACAACACACAATATAGGGGAAGTCAGCACCGCTGGACTAAACCAAAAGCTAAGAAGTTTCCTGAACACAATCAAACACTTGGAGGGACAGTGTAGCAGGGGTGGGGTCTGGAGACCATGGTTTCAGGGGACATCTAGGTCAACTGGCATAACAAAGTTTATTAAGAAAATCTGCATCCCACTTTGGTGAGTGGCGTCTGGGGTCTTAAAAGCTAGCAATTGGCCATCTAAGATGCATGAATTGGTCTCAGCTCTCCTGGAACAAAGGAGAATGAAGACCATCAAAGACACAAGGACAATATTGGCCCAAGAGACAAAAAAGTGCACGTAAACCGGAGACTCCATCAGCCTGTGACCAGAAGAACTAGACGGTGCCCTGCTACCACCAGTGACTGCCCTGACAGGGAACACAACAGAGAGTCCCAGACGGAGCAGAGAAAAGTGGGATGCAGAACTCTCAAATTCTAGTAAAATACCAGACTTAATGGTCTGACTGAGACTGGAGGAACCCCAGAAGACCTGGCCCCTGGACTCTCTGTTAACTCAGAACTAAAACCATTCCTGAAGCCAACTCTTCAGACAAAGAATAGACTGGACTATAAAACATACAATGATTCTTGTAAAGAGTGTGCTTCTTAGTTCAAGTAGATATATGAGACCAAATGGGCAGCTCCTGTCCAGAGGTGAGATGAGAAGGCAGAAAGGGATAGGAGCTGGTTGAATGAACAGGGGAAACCCAAGGTGGACAGGAGGAATGTGCAGTCACATTATAGGGATAGCAACTAGGGTCACATAACAATGTGTGTATAAATTTTTGTATAAGAAACTAATGAGTTATAAGCTGTCACCTAAAACACATACACAAAAAAATTTCTGCACATCCTTACCAACATTTGTTATTGTCTGACATTTATTTTAGGCAATAGTTAAGTGCTCGGCTGATAGCCAAAAGGTTGCAGCTAGAACCCACTGACTGTTCTGCAGGAGAAAAGACCTGGGAGATCTGCTCCCATAAAAATTTCAGCCTAGGAAACCCTACAGGGCAGTTCTACTCTGTCCTATAGAGTCTCTATGAACTGGAATTGAAACACTAATAACAACAGTTGACATCAAATCAATTCTGACTCATGGTGACCCCATGTGTGGCAGAATAGAACTGCACTCCATAGGGCTTTTATGGATGTGACCATTCAGAAGCAGATTGCCAGAGCTTTCTTCCAAGGCACCTCTGGGTAGGTTCGATTTGTCTGTCTTTTGGTTAGTAGCCAAGCACTTAACCATTCGTGCTACCCAAGGACTCCCTTTAGGCATCTTAGTGGGTGGAGTGGTATCTTATTGTGGTTTTGGTTTGCATTTCCCTAATGGCTAATGATGTTGAGCGTGTTTTCATGTGCTTATTGATCATTTGTATATCTTCTTTGGAGAAATGTCTGTTTAAATATGTTATGGATTGAATTACGTCTCCAAAAAAAGATATGTTGAAGTCCTAGGCCCTGCATGGTAAGTGGTCTTGCTTGGGGAAATAGGATTTTTCTTTGTAGACGTTATCAGTTAAATTAACAAAGTCATACCAGAATAGGGTGGGTCCAAATACTAGTCCTTTCTGAGTATCATTTTATAAAAGAAGGACAGACACAGAAACAGAGTCACATACAGCGAGCATACACCATGTGAAGGTCAGTCTCTAAGCCAAAGAATATCAAGAAACATCCAGGGTCACCAGAAGCTGAAAGAGACAGAGGAGGATCTTCTTCCAGAGCCTACAAAGAGAACTCATATCCTTGCTGATGCCCTGAATGTGGACGTCTAGCCTCCAGAACAATGAGAAGATTAATTTCTATTCTTTGAAGTCATCCAGTTTGTGATATTTTGCTACAGCAGCCCTAGGAAACTAAGACAAAATACTTTGCCCACCTTTAAATATATAATACACATTTTTTTTCAGTCTTTGGGTTATTTTTGTACTGTCCTTTGAAGCACAAAAGTTTTTAATTTTGATGAAGTCCAATTTATTGGTTTTTTCTTTTGTACCTTGAGTTTTGGTGTTGTAACTACAATTACAAAGATTTATCCCTATTTTTTCTAAGAGTTTTAAGGTTTAAATCTATACCCCATTTTAAGCTAGTTTTTGTGCATGGTATGATGTAGGAGTTCAACTTCATTCTTTTGTATGTGGATATCCAATTGCTCCAGCACCATATGTTGAAAAGACCATTCTTCCCACACTGAATGCTCTTGTCACTTTTGTCAAAACTCAATTGTCTATAAGGATAATTGGATATCCCCTTGCAAAAGAATAAATTTGGACCCATACTTCACACCACATATGAAAATTAACTGAAGATGGATCATTAAGCTAAATAAAGGAGCTAAAACCATAAAACTCTTAGAAGAAAACATAGGGGGCAAATCTTCAAAAGCTTGTTTTTGACAATGAATTCTTAAATATGACACCAAAAGTACAAACAATAAAAGAAAAAATAGATAAGTTGAAATTCACAAAAATTAAAAAAATTTTTGTATGAAGTACTTTATCAAGAAAGTGAAGAGACAACTTACCTTACACAATGATAGAAAATATTTGGTAACCATATATCTGATAGGGGTTTAATATCCAGAGTATATAAAGAATTCCTGAAACGCAATGAAAAAAGACAAACGACCCAATTTAAAAATGGGCAAAGGACTTGAATGGATATTTCTCAGGCAACTACAATGTTAAGCAATTGTCAGTGACTGTTTTCCACAAATGCCCTGCAGATACAGCGTTCAGACTGCCCAAGCTCTGAGTCAGGTCAAATAATGATAAGCCCTATGAATGGGGCTTGTCCAGGAAGCTCCTGTAAAGGTCAAGCTCTGACAATTCTCTGGAAATGGTATTTTTTGAGGATCTCCAAACCCATTTTGCCCTCTCTAAGGGCTTCTAGGCTGCTGGTTTTCACAGGTACCATGGTCATGAAGCTATTGGTTTTCAAGGCAACTGTAGAGCTGGTTAATTTCCAGGGTTCTGAAAAAGTTGATTTTGACAAAGTTTCCACTGTTCTTTTGCTTTTATGTGTGAGTGAATTTTCAGAGGTCCTTATTTCACCGTTCCAGAAGTTCTGCTTCCCATATATCCTTTTTCTCCTTATTTCTTACATCAAAGAAAAAAGTACACATTCTTTTGACACCTTGATTTGTTAAAATTTACCAATAGCGTCTAGAAAATAATTCAATGTCAGTTCATAGAGACCTTACTCGATTTTTTAAAATAGCTTCATAGTATTCCATTGGGTGAATGCACCATTATTTATTCAAGCAATCTTTCTGTCTATAGGTTTTTAGATTTCTTTACTTTCTCAAGGTAATTTGTTTTTAGTACTTATGCTTACTTTGTGTAGGTGTTGTGCTAAGTATTTTTCATGCATCATCTTACTTAATCCTTGGATAATCATTTGAAGTAGGTATAGGTATTATCCCATTTTATAGATGAGAAACTGAAGCCTATTGAGATGAAGAAAGTTGCCCAAAGTCACACATCAAGAAGATGATGAAGTCAGGTTTAGAACACTCATATCTAACACCAAAGCTATTGCAGGGAATCCTTGATATCCTAAGCCACCAGGGTCTGAGACCTCGTATGGTATTGACACAATGCAACTTGGAAGCTTCTGAGAAAAATAGCTAGGGGAGCATCACAGAGGCACCTTCATGGGGCCTCCAAGGTATCAAAAGATTTGACAGAAGACATAACTTAAGAAGTAGAAACCACGAGAGAGGAAATTGAAGTATGACACTTTGTAACTAAGAAAGCTGTGTTTGAGCGCACATGGGAGATATCTCGGTGTCCACCTGTGGGCAGGGGAGAGTTTTAAGAGCAATTAGAGATTCTGCAGTAATCGGTGAGAACAAACCAGAGAAATGCAGTTATTCACTGCTAACGAGGGGTTACTAGATTTAGCAAACAAAAATATACAAACCATGCTTGCAATATATCCTACAGAAATAAGAGTTGTCACACGAAGAGCTATATGCACACACATGTTCATTGCAGCACTGTTTACAACAGCAAAAAGATGGAAACAATCTAGGTGTCCATCGACAGATGAATGGATAAGCAAATTACGGTATATTCACACAGTGGAATACTACGAAACTCTAAAGAACAATGATGAATCCGTGAAACATCTCATAACATGAATGACTCTGGAAGGCATTATGCTGAGTGAAATTGGCCAGTCGCAAAAGGACAAATATTGTATGAGACCACTATAACAAGAACTCAAGAAAATGTTTAAACACAGAAGAAAACATTCTCTGATGGTTACAAGGGTGGGGAGAGAGGGAGAATTCATTAACTAGATAGTAGACAAGACTTACCTTAGGTGAAGGGAAGGGCAACATGTAGTATGGGAGAAGTCAGCACAACTAGACTAAACCAAAGGCTAAGAAGTTTCCTGAACACAACCAAACACCTCGAGGGACAGAGTATCGGGGACGAGGGTCTGGAGACCATGGTATCAGGGGACATCTAAGTCAATTGGCATAACAAAGTTTATTAATAAAATCTTCTGTATCCCACTTTGGTGAGTGGTAGCTGGGGTCTTAAAAGCTTGCAAGTGGCCATCTAGGATGCATCAATTGATCCCAACCCACCTGGAGCAAAGGAGAATGAAGAACACCAAAGACACAAGGAAAATATTAGCCCAAAAGGCAAAAGGGTCACATAAACCAGAGACTCCATCAGTCTGAGACCAGAACTGGATGATGCCTGGCTACCACCAACGACTTCCCTGACAGGAAACACAACAGAGAGTCCCCGATGGAGCAGGAGAAAAGTGTGGCGCAGGACTCAAATTCTAGTAAAAAGATCAGACTTAATGGTCTGACTGAGACTGGAGGAACCCCAGAAGACATAGTTAACTCTCTGTTAATCCAAAACTAAAACCTTTCTCGAAGCCAACTCTTCAGACAAAGATTAGACTGGACTATATAACATAAAATAATATTCGTGAAGAGTGTGCTTCTTAGTTCAAGTAGATACACTAGACTACATGGGCAGCTCCTGTCCAGAGGCAGGATGAGAAGGCAGCAAGGGATAGGAGCTGGATGAATGGACACAGGGAACACGGAGTGGAAAGGGAGAGTGTGCTGTCACATTATAAGGATTGCAACTAGTGTCACATAACAATATGTGTATAAATTTTTGTATGTGAAATTAACTTGAGCTGTAAACTTTCACCTAAATCACAATAAAAAAAAAAAAAATACAGAAACCAAAAACAAAAACAAAACCCATTGCCATCGAGTCGATTCCCTACACAACAGTCAGTTAAATTTGAATTTCAGGTAAATGATGATCTTTTTTCCCCAGCATAAATATGTCCCAAGTATTGCATGTGAAATACTTAGACTAAAAAATGATTTGTTGTTTATCTGAAACTCAAATTTAACTGGGCATCCTGTATTTTATCTGGCAACCGTATCTAATGTTGTCTCCATTTTACCTCTGAGGCTGCTGAGACCTGAAGAAACACATCACACAAAGATAACTGGAAATCCCACTATCAATGGAATGCCATCCCAGCATCTCGCATCATACATCCAATACTATGTGACCTTGAACATGTTTGTCTCCAGATACTTGAGTTTCTCCTATTGCAAAACAGAATTCTCACTAGAGATAAGGAATGCCAGTAAGTGTATGTAAAGCCCATTTACACAGTATCATGTGTTCGCTAATTTTCAAAAGAAACTATACTACACTTTTGGGGTTCCTTTATACCTCCTTGTAGAGTCAGCCCTCTCCTTTTTTCTCCATTCCATTTTGTCTTCTTTAAGGGTAAAAAATTGAACACTGATCAGCAGGCTTGGAGGACTGAGATGTAGTTCTGATATAGCTGTAATTGGCATATATTCTGTTCAGGAGGAAAGTCTTGCCATTTTCTTCAAATCTAGCATGAAACTTCTCAACAAGTTGACCCAAATTTCTCCCTCCTTCCCTAAGAGAGGCTGGAACATCCACTAGCCTCCAAGTAGACCTGCATACCTGTCCCCCAGCTCTGGTATGGGCTATTTATCTAAACCAAGTCTATTGATCAGGTAGACCAGGCAGCCACATGGAAGCAAGCTGTGAAAGTTGTTCTTGGTATATCAGATTCTATGTTAGAAGTGCAGTGTAGACCTTGACCTCCACAGGTTGAAACCAGAAAGTATCCTGTGCCTACTTTATAAAATCCATTGATTTATTAGATAGCACCTCTGTACTTCCATGAATGGTCTCCTACCTTCTCCATTAAACACACATGTTCAAAAATTCATAAATTGCTGTGTGACTCTCTGTAACAGATCTGTTTGATCCTTTTGGAGGACACAACTTAAGTGCTAGATAAATGAGGAATTTATGATTCTTTTATGGAATTGTTAAATAACAACAGGTCTGAATGTCCTCCTTTTTTTTTCTTTTATTGGCCATTTCTTTCTAAGTCTCAAGGACTTTCGAACAGACTCTTATGTACAGAAAAGGTCTGAATGTGTAGTCACTCTTGCACTTTCTAAAATTCTTTCTTCGTAGCTGTTCCAGCTGGAAAAATTCCAAGAAAAAGTGATTCCTCCACAGATTTTTACCTGATCCACTCATATAGCATCTAAGTGTAAGATATTTGCAGAGTCTCAAGTCCACCTGGAAGAAATCCTGATACTGATTATAATAAAACCTTAGTAAAATTTAATAAGGGGGGCCAAAGTAAAAAATTACCCCCCGAACTTAGAATTCACAAGGTTGGGATTATTTGAAATTTTATACATAAACATCTAGTCATTTAAAAAATGAGTATATTGTTTCATTTGATTACCTCAAAAGCCTTATAAGGATGGATGGACTTTTAAAACCCCTCTAGAGTCTGAGATTTTTCTAAAGAGAACAATTCTTAATTTCTTCTGATTATAAACTATAATTAAAAATATGGGTAAAGTGAAAGCTTCTCAAATGACTATTTCTAGTTTAAATTTTGAAGTTATTTGTTAATTCAATTGCCATGGCACCTACCAAAGAAATTTTCATTTCATAAAACATAGTGTACACTGCTCTAAACAGATTGTTTCCTACAATGGAACACTAGCTGTGGAATCATTAAAAAACAAAAGCCTTATGGAGTAGGTGTTATTATTCTCATTTTACAATGAGACTGAAGGATTAAGTCATTCCCACGAGTACACAGCTGATATTTTAATCAAGGTCTTCTACTACAAATACAACCACACACTACATTTAGATGAAGCATAATTTATAACCAATATTGATTTAACAAGATGGAAACCCATTGCTGCAAGTCGATTATGACTCATGGAGACCCCATTGTTACAGAGTAGAACTTTGTTGCATAGGATTTTCTTGGCTATACTCTTTATGGATACAAATTGCCAGGCCTTTCTTCTATGGTGCCACTGAGTGGGTTGGAACCACCAACCTTTCAATTAGTAGTCAAGCATAAACCATTTGTGCCACCCAGGGATCCTTAATGAGATTAGCTGGATCAAACTAATGTCAGCAAGATTAAAAAGTTTGGCATTGCTAACACTGGTGTTGTTGATACTAATGTCAATAACAAATAAAGAGAATGTTGACTTTGAAGGGATCCTGAGATGTTGGAAAGCACTAAGAACTTCGTCTTGTACACGGAGGGTTCTCCTCCAAAGGATACATCTACAAGAAACATGGCAACTTGTTGATATTATGAATCCTTGCCAGGACAATCTCATACATGGGGTGCTTGGATAAAGATCCATTCCTCCTTGCAGGGCACCAGGCAGGGCTGAGACACTACAGATTGTGGTTATCTCTGCCATAGATGTTACATCCTTTGGGGTCAGGAGTCCAGCTTGGAAGCAATTCCTCAATCACCCATTTACAGAGGTTCTCGGTGTAGCATCTTCATGAGTCCAGATTGCACATCATCTCTCCTTTGATCTATAACAGACTTTGAGTTTTGTCAAAACACAGAGAGTCAGTGTGGGTCTCTTCAGGCTATTATAAAAAGCCAAACTGATTAAGCCATTCAACCCTTCATAAAATCACCCACAATAGTAATTTGGTCTTCATTTAGCTAAATAAATCAAAAGAAATTCTTGTATGATTGTTGTTGTAATTAGGTGCCGTCAAGTCAGTTCCAACTCGTAGTGATACTATGTACAACAGAATGAAACACTGCCCAGTCCTGTGTCATCCTCACAATCGTTGCTATGTTTGAGCCCAATGTTGCAGCCACTGTGTCAATCAGTCTTGTCGAGGGTCTTCCTCTTTTCCGTTGACCCTCTATCTTACTAAGCATGATGTCCTTCTCCAGGGACTGGTCCCTCCTGATAACATGTCTAGAGCACTCTGGCTGTACTTCTTCCAAGACAGACTTGTTCGTTCTTCTGGTAGTCCACAGTATATTCAATATTCTTTGCCAATACCATAATCCAAAGGCATCAATTCTTCTTCGCTCTTCTTTATTCATTGTCCAACTTTCGCAAGCATATGAGGCAATTGAAAATATCAAGGCTTGAGTCAGGAGCACCTTAGTCCTCAAAGAGACATCTTTGCTTTTGGATACTTTAAAGAGATCTTTTGCAGCAGATTTGCCCAGTGCAATACATCGTTTGATTTCTTGACTGCTGCTTCCATGGGCGTTGATTTTGGATCCAAGTAAGATAAAATCCTTGACAACTTAAATCTTTTCTCCATTTATCATGATGTTGCTTGTTGGTCCAATTGTGAGGATTTTTGTTTCCTTTATGTTGTGGTGTAATCCATACTGAAGGCTGTGGTCTTTGATCTTTATCAGTAAGTATTCAAATCCTCTTCGCTTTCAGCAAGCAAGTTTGTGTCGTCTGCATATCACAGGTTGTTGATGAGTCTTCCTCCAATCCTGATGCTGCTTTCTTCTTCATATAGTCCAGCTTCTCAGATTATTTGCTCAGCATAGAAATTGAATAAGTATGGTGAAACGATACAACCCTGACACACACCTTTCCTGACATTAAACCATGCAGTATCCCCTTGTTCTGTTTGAACAACTGCCTCTTGGTCTGTGTATAGGTTCCTCATGAGCACAATTAAGTACTCTGGAATTTCCATTCTTCGCAATGTTATCTGTGATTTGTTATCATCCACACAGTCGGTTGCCTTTGCAGAGTCAGTAAACCACAGGTAAACATCTTTCTGGTATTCTCTGCTTTCAGCCAAGATCTGTCTGACATCAGCAATGATACCTCTCGTTCCATGTCCTCTTCTGAATCCAGCTTGAATTTCTAACAGTTTCCTGTTGATGTACTGCTGCAACTGTTTTTGAATTATCTTCAGCAAAATTTTACTTGCACGTGATATTGATATTGTTCAATCATTTTCGCATTTGGTAGGATCACCTTTCTTTGGAATGGGAACAAATATAGATCTCCTCCAGTTGGTTGGCCAGGTAGCTGTCTTCCAAATTTCTTGGCATAAATGAGTGAGCACCTCCAGCACTGCATCCATTTGTTGAAACATCTCAACTGATATTCTATCAATTTCTGAAGCCTTGTTTTTCACCAATGCCTTCAGTGCAGGTTGGATTTCTTCCTTCAGTGCCACCAGTTGTTGATCATATGCTACCTCCTGAAATGGTTGACCATCAACCAATTATTTTTGGACCTTTGGGTCTTTGTATTCCTTCCATCTTGTATGACTAGGAACCTACATTCAGATCTAAATTAAGTGCTTACCATCTCTTTCTCTTTCTTTATTTCTATTTTAAAATATGTCTTAGAGGTTAGTGGGCTTTCATTTCACAGTACACAAAAGGACCATTAGCAATTCTCACTGTAGATTCTGCCCCACATGAGTTTAAAGTTGTACAGTAGAATCCAGAGACATGGTACACACCTTGTGCAGGCTTTGTCTGGAGAATTCCATCTCATTCTTTGGAATTCTAATCCCACTTTTGATTCCTCACTTAGCTACTCTGAGCTTCATTTTCTTTACCCATAAAATGAAGGAGTTGGATGAAGTAGTAGAACTGTACATCATTTCTTACTTCTAAATTCTATGATATCCAAATGATTGCTAGGAAAATTGCTTCCCACTTTTACTGAAGTTCTGTTACTTATGCTTAAGTGGAGGTTGGGTAAATTTGAATGTGGTGGAGTAGAAGGGGAGGGAGGGGCCAGGAAGGTGAGAATAAAGCTCAAGGTCAACTAAAGCCTAAGCTGTGATTTCCTGTCTACCCTGAGAATGGGGATTTCCCAAACTTCAGAGCCAGTAAGTCTTTTATTATTTGTTACTCTGTTATGGATAACAATCAACATCAATAACATGATGTGCCAATGTTATTTGGCAACAAAAAGTTGGCTCCCTTTTGTCTGTAGCTAGGTACCAATGAAAAAGAGAAAAGTCAATTAAAATTATCCGAAAACATTCTATTACTTTAAAAAAACAGGTGAAAATAATCCCAAACAATATAATGCATCTGAAGACATTAACTAATAACTATTGGTGTTTCAAGGATGTTTACTGAACTCTGTGAGAGGAGAAGGTTGTTTACAGAACTTCTTTATTCCAGAAAGTTCTGTGACCACCTAAGTAGCCTGTCTCCTGTGTGCAAAGAACATGTCTTTTTGAGCACAAAAGAGAAGGCCTTCCAGTGTCTCCCATGAGGTACTGTGTGGGAGGGGAACCATCTTAGCCAAATCGATGTCTCACAGTGAAGTGCCTTACATGACCTGGGGAAGGACGAGTCAAGTAGCAGTAAATCCGTGGGAATGGTTTGTATTTATAGCAAAAGTCAGAGAACTGAGAAGACATGGACTGGATCAGGAGCCAGGGTGCTGTTCATTAATGCTGAGTGCTTACTATGTGCCAGGACTGTGTGGGCCTGAGGGAGTCAGTGGGGGAACAAGGCTACCAGGGTCCCAGCCCTTAATAGAACTTGGAGTTTAGTAAAGGAGGCAGACTTTAAAGGAATAGGCTGGAGTTACGATTTCCTGGTGGTGCTGACACAGGAATTTCCCAAGCTTAAGAGCCAATTGGTCTTACAATTGTGACCAATGCAATAGTGCAATGAAGGAGAAGTACAAGGTTGAGCTCAATCAACATCCATCCTCAGGACCTCAGAGGGATTAATAGAAACTCTTGGGGTTAGTAACAGCAATAGTGTACCAGTGACCAGGTACTTTCTGTACATTGTCTTACTTAAAGTAGGGGTCAGACACTTGATGCCCCACTATTGAAAGGTTGATGATCCATAAATTAAAGGGGTAAGGGCCTCTACTTAGCGCTTGGATACTGACATGCTTTCATTTGCAAGAAAACAATCAGTCTTGTGATTTCAAGTTTGCTAAAAAGTTTTATTGGAGTCCCTGGGTGGTGCCACTAACCGGAAGTTTGGAAGTTTGATTCTACCCAGAGGCACCTTGGAAGAAAGGCCTGGTTATCTACTTCCACGAAATCAGCTGTGGAAAACCCTACGGAGTACAATTGTACTCTGACACACGTGGGATCACCATGAGTTGGAATTAACTCAATGGGCAACTTTTTTGTCGTTGTTGTTGTTTGTTTTGTTTTGTTTTAAAGCTCTATTAAATTGTGGTAATATCTTATTATTCACATGCTAAAATATGGTGAGAGATAAGGCACAGTATCATATAGTTGTGGAGTAGTTTCATTAGTAGTGAGAATAAGTTTGGACTCTTAGTAGGCCTGCCAGCTGGGTCGCTGGCTGTAGCCAAGAGGCAGCACCATGTCAGAGAGCACAGTCAGGGACTGGGTAGAAGGCCTGGGGAGTGGAAATGATTTGCCTCCATATCAGGTTCAGGGGTTTGATCTCATTCTCTGTGTTCTCTCAGTATAGCTTATCAGGCCAGACCTCGCACCACTGGGGTTGGACTTTGGAGACTGTGTAATTGTATAATGTCAAGATAGCTTTATAAACTGCTATGAAGAAAGTTAAAAGCAAGTATTCAAATTCCCACTAAATATGGATTTTCCTGGACAACTAGCAAAAGCATCTGGGTAGACTATGCAAAGATTTAGTTTTAAGTGGCCTAAACATAGAAGACTATGTGCCACTAGGACATTTGTCCACCAACACCAATGATTAAAAAACAAATAAAATGAGAAATTAATTTGTGAGGTATATATTAGTGTCCATAAAACGCCATTTACCAGCACAATTTCACACTTTCTAGTTTTTCTTTGTCCAAAACACTTTAATAACAGGAAAAAATATAAAATTAGAAAAAATGGAAAAACATTTCTGGCACGTTTACTTTAACATTTATTTCTTTCCAAAATTTGACCAGAACGAAAGAGAATTTTAAGACCATGTGAATATACCATCTGTTTGAATGGGTAAGATAGAAAGTTGGGGCAGATGGAGTAAGTGGTAAGAAAGAGCATGCGATTCATGTTGATAAAAATAGTTGTCTTTTTAACCATGTTTTCAATAATACCTAAAATAAGTCATTGTTTAAGGAAACTTAACACTGTAGAAATCTTTCCTAGGTCTCTTAAGTTACCAACAAATATTTTGGACTTATTTTGGAGTGAGTTAAAAAAAAAAAAAAAAAAAAAAAACAGTTTAAAAGCTTTCATGGTTTCATTGAATTTCCTCCTATGTAATATTTAACTTTTTGACATGTGGTCAGTTAAATGTATTTTGGATTTTACTAAATGTTGGTGATGGCGAGGTGGGTAGTGGAAGGAAAGAATAAAGAGAGTGGGTTCCTTTTCTCCCCCATCACCTTTGACCCCTTCAGTCCATGGGCAGTCTCACTAAGACCTCCAAGAACGCAGTCTGTGGACACGTTTCTCCAGCTGACTCATGAGAGACCCGTTCTCCTTGCCACCTTGTCCCCCTTTGATCAGTGAGGCTCCCCTTCCGTCTCTTTTTTAAGGAACTAGGAGGAGAACACCAATATTTCATAACTGCTGAATTAGGGGTAGGATTCTGATAGATAAAGGGGGAAGATGCATTTCAAGTGGGAAACCAAGTGAAAAATTGTGGGGATGGGGTCAGGGAAAAGAGCAGGCTTAGGAGTTAGACCTGAGGAGTTAGACCATGCCCATCTCCTCGCCCATTTATTGCCTCTGAAAGAGAGCTCACAGTGATGATGCCTGGTTTGAGGAAAGGCCTGAGTATTCCTTCCCAGGCCTCCCTGGTTCAGCCCTTTCTTCAAAAGCAGGAAACAGTAAAAATAATTAGCAAGAAAGGGCGGTGCCAGAGAAGAAAGGGGATTGAGGGGGAAAGAGGGCCTGAGCCCCTGAATGACCATCTCCCCTGCAGAGATGAAGTGATGCCATCATAGGGTGCAAAGGCCTCCAAGTGATCCCTGCTTTCCTCCCCAGGCCGTTCGTACCAATAATAAATACTTACCAGAGAGCACCAATACTGAAAGCTGGGGCTGTTGGAAGCAGATCCAGGTTTCCAGAATCCCCATGACAAAGGTTCTATTCCTTACCACCTGTAACACTCTCCCAGTATGACTGTATCTCTTAAAGTCACAGGCATCTGTTTTTGGTTTTCTCCTTGGAGACAAAAACAGGATTACAATATATAAAGTTTTCTTCTCATTTCCTGCTATGTGCTGCCTTAAGTTTCTATTCCTACCTGACATGATGAATCCATTCACCCTTCGTTACTGACTGGGATATAGACTTACAATAAAGACTAGACTAAAGGGGATGTTTAGGAAATGGAATATTCTATAACCAGCTTTGTTTCAACTGCTTGTTGAAAAATCTTTGCTGGTACAATAGAATGATCCGATAGAATCTCTCTCTGAAGACATGGAAAGATACTGAGTCATCACTTGGGTTTTCAGTGCCTCAGGGCAGCAGGATAAGCACTGAGCAGCCGGGAGACATGGGTTTAAGGATTCGATCTACTTAGGAGGTGTAAGAATTCAGGCAAACCACTTCAACAAACAAAACAACCAGGTGACCAAGTCCAGGACAGCCACACACTTCCTGTCAGAATTCATAAACTTTGCCAGACACAGATGATCGAATCAGTTCCCCATTCACGTTCTGTCTTTCAGAAATGCTGTGTCTGCAAGACACAGCCTTCTCTTGGAAAAATATGATACATTAATGTCCCGTTTAACAAAATACTATTTTAACATAAGGCAAGTGACTGTGACAATCCACCTGTTTCAAATCACCCAACCCTGGCTGACTCAGTCACTTGTAGCAGCTTAAGCACACACATTTCCACTGAACAGTTGTTAAGTTTCCTGTGTAGCAATATTGCCAAATTAGTATTCTTTCCCACATATTTGAATGTAACAGGTGGTTAAGAAATGAACTCAAGTTCTCCTCTCTGACTGTATTGCTAACCTGCCTGTGACAGGTTGGAAGTTTTATTTTCACCTGGACAAATAGATTGGTTCGATGGTGGAAATTTAAGCAGCCTTGAACTTCTTCCCAGTTCATGCAGTATTTTCTTAGACCTGATCACCAATTTATGTTTTTATGGAATTTTATAAAACCAAATGACCTTAGTCCCAAACTCATTCCATAAAAATGGAACTTTGCTATAATAAGGAACTGGATCAGTTAGTGTCTATGGCTGCCTGTGAAGGCTAAAAAATAAATTCGGTTTTTGGATGGGACCGCTCTTTTACCATTCTATCAATGACATTGTTCACAGAAAATAACATACCACGGTTTTTGGATTACTGTCTATCTCTCTCGTGTGCTATAGCTGAGAGGAAACACCTTCTGGAAACTGGTAGTACTCAGAACAGAGGAGAGCAGGTCAAAATAGGTGGTCAAAAACCATCTTATTGGTAGAAAGCTGACCATTTTCTTCTAACTTAAAAAGAAAAAGTGTAATTATCTTAATTAACTGTATTTGTATTGGAAGGAAAGTGTCACTGACTCTCAGAAGGCGGGTTCTGCAAAGGTGCTAGCAAACCCACCACCCAGCAGTGTGGGGATACCTCATCCCACACGAGCAGGCTCAAGCCTTCCCCTCAGGAAAATGAGGTTTCAGTTAGGCTCTTGTGTGTTATGTTAACCTCTTTCTTCTTTTTTTTCTTGCTCTTTCACCTTCTTTCCTGACATGGAAGTGATTCCAATATCTTTACTTGGTCTAGCCTTCTCTCTATTCCTGTACAAGAGAAAGGGCTGGAAAAAGTTTCCTAGTGCCATCAGGAGACAACAATGATCTAGCAGCAAGCCACTGGGGCCCATGATGACAGCAGGAAGGCTGTGGGGTGGGACGGGATGGTGGAGGGCAACTGCCCGGGCAAGCCCTCGAGGAAGAACTCCAATAGGACCCTTTATCTTCAAAATATTTTAAAGTGTTGTAAAATTGGTTGAATTGTGTCCCCCCTCCCCACTAAAATTTTGTGTTGTAAACCTCCCCTTATACCTCTGGATATAATTCCATTTGGGAATAGGGATTTCTTTGTTATGTTAATGAGGCCATGTCAGTGTAGGGTGTGTCTTAAGCCAATCACATTCTGAAATATAAAAGAGCAGATTGGACACAGAAGCAAGCAAGCATGAATGGGAAAAGATAGATGCCATGCCACACGTGAGGATCGCCAAGGAACCGAAGAACAGAAGGTGAAGAGAGACAAAGATTTTCCCACAGAGCAGACGGGGAGATCTTTCCCCTAGAGCCAATACCCTGAAATCACACTTCTAGCTTCCTAAACTGTGAGAAAATAAATTTCTGTTCAATAAAGCCACCCACTTGTGGTATTTCTGTTATAGCAGCACTAAGAAACTAAGACAGATGTTGACTTTGTTTTGGTCAATGCATGAAAATTCTGGCCACACTTTTCTCAGTAAAGCATTCAGAGCAGGCAGAAGAAATATTATTCTCTCAATACAATTAAAAACATGGTTCTTAGTACTGTAAGGTGGAAGGAGGTGATTTTTCAGATTAGACATGGCCCTACCCACCCAGAATCACTGCTCTTGAGAGAAAATGACTAGTGGGGGGTGCTGCATACATTACATGGGGGATGTAAGGAAATGTCAGGAACCACTGGAATCTGTATAGTGTGTGTGTGCGCGCACACACACGTGTGCATGTGTATGTATGTAGGTGTATACGTGTGTGCATGTGTGTATGTGTAGGTGTGGGTGGGTTTGTGTGCTTGTGTGTATATGTGTGCATTTGTGTATTTGTGTATATAAATGTGTGTTTGACCCGTGAGAAAAAATTTTCCCAGCCTTCAGAATTTCCTAAAGTATGAACAATGTTAAGGCATCCAACTTTTGATTTGGACTTGAGATTTTAAATTTAATGTGACATGTTAATGAAAGCAATGTGTGGTGCTGAGTCAGATCATAGCTTTCTCCGGAGTAGTGCAAGATTCAGTGATGGACAAAATAGGAGGGTACCCAGGACTCTGAAAGAAAAGGGACCAAAAATCAGAAAGGGGGAGAAACCAAAGGACACTACTTGAAAAGAGTTATTTAAGTTTGTGATACTATTATAGGGAGATATTAAAAGACAGAAACTCTATGAAGGCAAGATGGTTGTATGCATTCTTCTCCCTTTGTAACACTGGAGGAAAATTTCAGTGGGCGCAGAAGTGACTGGAGCCCCTCCTGGACTGGGGGCCGGGGGAGCATGCTGGGCCCTGTGCTTAGGGCTGAGTGTGCTTCTCTTGTTTCTGAATGTGGAGCCACTTCATGGAACCGTGGCAGTATTTTTCATGAGGGTTAATTCAAGTGAATTGAGAAACATGACAGATTGAGCTTTACAATTTAGAGATCATCGATAATACTGGTTTGATTTTAGAAGGACATACACTCTTATATTGAAACAAAATTCTATGAGGTCCCTAAAGCGTCAAATGCATTTTATATAAAGTTGAGAACATATTCCTGAGAAAAATAAGGAAAATTGGGGTACATAGGACCTATGAGGATTGCACAGAAACTTTATGGGGGTGTCATCTGTCCTGAGGGCTACCATTTACTGAGTGCTTGCTCTATGCCAGACCAAGTGCGTTGAAGGAATGAATGAAAAATTCCAGATAGTGTTTACTAATATTTTACTGATGAAGAAACTGAGGCTTGAGAATGTTAACTTGCGAGATGTCATCCATCTTATAAATGTTGGAAACAGAATTCAAACCCAAGTCTTTCTAACTCTGATTTATGTAATGTAGGAGAGACTCAAAGCAGAGTGCTGGGAAAAATCACATATAATAAAAACTCCTCTGCCTTAGGCCAGCTGATGAAAATAGCTTTTATTTTTCTCTTTGGAGTCCCTAGCTTCCCCCAGTGAGTGCCAATATCCTCATTCATTTTCTCACATTACTCATCTCTTTTACCCACAAAATTCTGGTTGAAATTAGTGGGATCTTCATGCTTTAGAGCTTCTAATGACATAGAGAACTGGGAATACTAACCCAATGTTCTGATCTTTTAGAAAAGCCCAGACAGAAAAGAATATTGGCCTCAGCGGTCAAAACCCAGACAACTCCAGTTTTGATGGGACAGTTCCCAAAAAGTTCAGATGCTTTCCTGAACTTATCCAAACCTTGGGCGGTCTCCTTCTTTTCCGGAGGGAACATGCTTGGTGGATGATACACCAAGTTTGAAACACATGGAGAATGCCCTCTGTAGGGACTCTTGTGGGAGGTTAAGTCCCAGTTACACATGAGACTGCTATGGTATTTATCCTCTGGAGAAGTACAGGCAGGCTTTGTCCTGTTGAAAATGAAATCCCAACCACACAGAAGGCATTGAAGTTACGTTAGGCGAAGTTATCTAACTTCTGGGTATGATCTTGATTTATCAAGCACCTACCATGTGCCAGATACTGTCCCACATGCTTTGTTGTTGTTGTTAGTTGCCTTCAAGTCAACTCTGACTCATGGTGACCTTATGTATAACAGAATGAAACATTGCCCAGTCCTGCACCATCTTCATGACCATTGGTAGGTTTGAGTCCATTGCTGTGGCTATGGTATAATGTCTTCCAACCTAGGGGGCTCATCTTCCAGCACTGTATTGGGCAATATTTTGTTGTGATCCACAGGCTTTTTGTTGGCTAATTTTCAACAGTAGATTGCCAGGTCTTCCTTCCTAGTCTGTCTTAGTCAGGAAGTTCCACTGAAACCTGTCCACCATGGGTGACCCAGCCACTATTTGAAATATCAGTGGCATAGCTTCCAGCATCGACACAACACACAAGCCACTATAGTACAACAAACTGACATACAGGCAGTGGCCTAGATGCTTTGCCTATGTTAATTCATCTAATTTTAGCAACCAATCTGAAAAATAGCTGTTATCTCCGTTTAGCAGATGAAAAAAGTGAGGCCCAGACTGATTAAGTATCATCATGACTGAAGTCACATGACTTCTAGGTGGTTAGTTGGGATTTGAACAAATTCTGTCCACCTCCAAGTCTTGTGCATCTAATCACTCTATGATGTCTCCTGACCAGCCCGGAAGAACATGACCAAAGGTAACATTTGTGGGTGGTTGGATTTGTATCCCAGTTTTATTCCCATGTGATGGCAGTATCACCTGGCCTATTCTAGAAGCAAGAATAGAAACAATGGAGATGGCAGGCACTTCTGGTTTTCATGTGGCAAACATGGGTGATGTGGCCAGGCTGCCAGGGCAGAGGTCGCTGGCTTCAGGTCAAGTGATAGAAGTCAATGACCTCCAAGGAAAGTTCCAACTGGGTGGAACTTCTGTCAAAGCCATTAGTAAAAATTTAATAAGATAGACTAGGATTTAAATTCACAGGTGACCTTAGAATCAGAAATAAATCAGGAAGAAAAAAAATTGATGCTTGAGCTAATTCCACAAATACTAGATACTCATACAATCAGTGTAAGTCTCCAGAACTTGGGGTCTGACTGAAACTATGGTCGTTTCACTCCAATGATTTAAACTCAACTATTTACTTTGGCTTCTGTCTTTCCAATGACTTGTTCTAATCAAAATGCTTTGGTGAGTTGCACAAAAGGAATAAAAATATGATTGAAAAGCCAGAGGGTCATATCTTGGTTTAAGACAACTGTGAACACAAACTTTAATCTTTGGCCATGCTATAAAGGCTCTTAGATTGAATAGGGCAAAGACTTTAAAGATCTTACTTGGAAAATCATTTTGGGGCTGTTGGTGGGTCTAAAAGAAGCCTTGGTTGCACAATGGTTAAGCGCTCGGTGGTTAACTGAAAGATTGGTGGTTTGAGCCCACCCGTGGTTCCACAGGAAAAAAGACCTGGTGATCTGCTTCTGTAAAGATTACAGCCTAGAAAACCCTGTGGGGCAGTTCTACTCTGTCCTCTAAGGTCACTATGAGTTGGAATAGACTGGATGGCACACAACATCAGCAAAAACAGTGGGTCTAACACCACACTTATGGAACATAATTCCACCAAAATGCTTCCTGTTTCACCAGTGAGCATTTGACACCTGAAACTACATTTTTTTAGAGGCTTCTATAATAATCCATGATTTAAAAGAAACCAAAGTCAGCTTTAATTTTGAGTTCAACCAGTACTTATGGAACTTGGGCTCCCATCTTATCTACAACCAAGTCAATGTGTTTCCCTCTTATATTGTATCAACTACTTACACATGACTCTGCATACATTTAACTACCTTGGTGGAGTATTTACCAAAATTGGATATTACCTTCTCGAATCCAATAACAGTAATAAATAATGATTATCAATATTTATTAAAATATTACTATATATCAGGTATTCTCAAGCAGAACTTGGTTCAAAGCTTGGCCAAGCTACTTGACCAGCTGTGAGACCATGGACTAGCTACTTATCTCTCAAATTATCAGTTTTCTTACTTACGAACAAATTATACTAACACATTGTTTTGTGTAGTGGATTAAATGAGATAATATATGCAAAATATGTAAAATGCCTATGCTTGCATGGTACTTGGTACACTTTCAAGAAATGCTGGTTCCCTTCCCTTCCCCACTTTCAAGGTTAGCATAAAGAAGACATGGAAAGTGTAGTATAGTCTCTTTGAGAGGATTTTCAGGTTCCTTGACACATATGCTAAAATGCAATATTGTTGGTTCTGACTCATAGAGGCCCCATGTACAACAGAACGAAACACTACCCGGTTCAGTGACAGCCCCACAATCATTGTTATGTTTGAGCCCATTGTTGCAGGCACTGTGTCAATCCATGTCATCGATGGTCTTCCTCTTTTTTGCTGACCCTCTACTTTACCAAGTATGATGTCCTTCTCCAGGGACTGGTCCCTCCTGATAACATGTCCAAAGTATGTGAGATGAAGCCTCCCCATCCTGGCTTATAAAGAGCACTCTGGCTGTACTTCTTCCAAGACAGGTTTGTTCATGCTCCTGGCAGTCCATGGTATATTAAGTATTCTTCGCCAACACCATAATTCAAAGGTATCAATTCTTCTTCAGTCTTCCTTATTCATTGTCCAGCTTTTACATGCATATGAGGTGATTTAAAATACCATGGCTTGGGTCAGGCACACTTCAGTCCTCAAAGTGACGTCTTTGTTTTTTAACATAAAGAGGCCTTTTGCAGCAGATTTGCCCAATGCAATGCAGTATAATCACATTAAAATGACACTTTCATTGCTGCTCAAGTGAAGGCTGCCTGTTCAAAAACAGAGGAAAACTAGCCTTCAGTTTACATCTCAGAAGGTGTATGTCAAGGTACAAAGAGGAGCTTTTTAACTACAAGGCTACCAGGTCTCATGATGTTACTCTTGGGTCGAAATGAATAAAACATATACAGAGCAATAAACTGCAAAAAGATGATGGTGACGATGACACAAAAGGGCAATGGTAGCAGTCATCATCTATGAGGACTTACACATGTGAAGCCCTTTCCATGCATTCTCCCATTTGATCTATCACAACAGCTCTGTAACTGGGCACCTGTGTGTGGTCTTCAAAACAAGCAGAATCATCTTTTTTTTTTAAAGGAGAACACATTGAGAATTTCTACATGTAAGAAAGTATAAAATCATTGTTGATTTCATAAGAGGACTCACCATCCCAGATTATTGTCATTCGAACCATAATTTTGCTGACATATAAGGGCAAATGAATTATGTCTAGGTAGACTAGAGAAAGCTGACATCCACTTTGGGAGTTGGAGTGCCTGGAGGAGCACAGAGAACCCTTGATAAGTGTTGATGGACTTGGAGATCAGTGAGAGATCCTGCTTGCAAGCCCTTCTCTACCAAGCACATTGCTCTGCACACAGTGAAGATAAAGAAGTATTTGTGGAATGAATTATGCACCTTCCTCACCGGACTCAAGAAACTCTCTCTTCCTTCAGGGTCAGCATGGCTAAAACAGGGTACTGATGGACTTATTGATCAAGCTGCCTCTGTCTGTGCCCCCCTTATGACAGAGCAAATAGAGCCCCTAGAACGCTCTGCTGAAAGAATGAGGGGGAGCCATCACTTGGCCCCTTTGTAATTTATTCTCAAGTGCTTGGGGATTTTGAGCAAGAATCATTGTCATGTGAACATATCTGTAAAACAATTGTTGGGAAAGGAGAAAGATCAAATGTTTAAATTTCAAAGATTTTACTTAATGGCACTCTTACGTACACCTCCTGGGAGAGACAGATATGGCGGCCACCAGTGATAGTGATGGAAACACACATTTTGAGATGTTGCAAATCATAGAAACATCTAGGTTATGATGACATCTGTTGGATGCTGTTTTGTCTATGTTTGACTGAGGAGGTAGGCTGCGTTTTTCTTATTTAGTTCAATGCAGCCACCGTCAACAATGTCCAAGTGGGCATTGGTTTTGACAACTCTCCGGGCTTGAGCTAAGCCTTGTGGGAGAGAGATGTATGTGTGGTACACATAGAGAACTGCTCTTCAGCAGTTCACTCTCTGGATATGCTCAAGCCTGCGGGTAGGGCCTTAAGTTTCTGGCTGGCTGTCAACCCATTGAGCAGCAGCCTTGGCTAGGTCACACACAACATTTTTTCTGTCTGAAAAGTGACCTGGTTAGCAAAGGACAAATACTAGAGCTCCCAAAAACTAATTAAATCTTTGGACTTCTTTCTGCAAACACAAATCTGTGTGAGGTTTTCTGGAGCAAACTCTGTAGACTACATTCCAAAGGCCAAGAGGCAAAATGCCACACTGGTCAGTCACCCATGTTCTCTCCATAAATAGCACCATGCGTTTCTGAGCAAATAAGACAGAATATTAGGTAAACCCATTTACGGTACCAGTTCGATAGTGCTTATAATGGTGATGAGTATGACAAAGATAACAAGAGGGATGAACAGAGGGTGAAGTCAGTCAAACCACGATACATCACTTCACTACTATGGGCCTCAGTCTCCTCAGCTCTAAAATTAGGCTAATAACTTTGCTCACAAGATTACCTATTTAACCAGAACACATTTGTTGAGGGTCTACCATGTGTATAGACCAGGACCAGTTGTCATCAAGTCAGTTCTGACTCATGGTGACCGCATGTGTGTCAGAGTAGAATGATGCACCACAGGATTTTCAATGGCTGACTTTTATTTGGAAGTAGATCACCAGGCTTTTCTTCTGAGGTGCCTATGAGTGGGCTCAAACACCCAACTTTCCCCCAACTTTCAGTTAGTAGCTGAGTGTGTTAGCCATTTGCACCATCCAGGTACTCCACCATGTGCATAGTACTACATTAAAGCTCCGTGGTGAGGATGAAAAAGGTGAAGGGGCCAGTAGAGCAGCTGCCTCATACAAGGCTTTCCATGTTAGTTGACTCTGAGCAGATGGGAAGTGGTTGTAGAAAGAAGAAGTCTTAGGCCTGGGTTCTTTTATAATGTGGATATTTATAGTTGAAAATATAATCAATTGCCATCTTCCATATGAATAATGATTGCTCACAAGAGACAAGACAATCAAGATCTGGTTTACGAGGACCTTAAGCTTTGACATATATGAATAGACTCCCTAGAGGATACCATGACTTTGAATCTGGATTCAAACAGGTAAATAGTGAAGGGGAAAGAGCCAGTGGGTCAGGATAAAAAGGAAAGGGACAAATTAATATACTACAAGGAAAACTACATAGGAAGATACCTTGGAACAAACTAGCAAATGTGTTTATCCTGTTAAAAGTCTTAGTGATTTGTTTTGAGTGGTTGACTGGAGACAATGTGTTACTCAGGGAGGGGAAATACAAGTGAGCATTAATCAGTTCCCAAGTTCAACTCCAGCTTCTAGCAAAAGAGACAATAACTGGTAATACCATTCTTGGTCCTTACAACCACTGAGGTCAGGGCCTGGCTGGAACAACCCAGCAGGACTTTAGATCTAGGCTTGGAAACCTGTGTATCTAAGCTTATTATGGAAGGCATGCTACAAGTAGAGAATTTCACTCAGCCTAATTCTGAGAGAATCTCAACTTTGTAAGGGTAACTGGGTGCTTAAAATGATTCCCTAATTTTTTTTTTTTCTCAAGAGAAGCATTTTGTGGCACAAGCACAGCTATCTCACATCTAAGTTCAGAAAAAAAAATTTTTTCCCTTGAATAGAAAAATAGAGGCCCTTTTAAACTACCATTTATCTTCCACGTGCCTCTTTCTTTCGTAATGTGATTTTGTGATTTCTTTTGGCATTCTAAAGGAAGAGCACTATAAAGGGTTAATAAAGATGACCTCAGGTAGTCAGTTCTTGGAAACTAAGTCATTCCAAGACTCCAGGGGCTGGGACTACAGATGACAGGTCAAAATCAACATCACTCTTCAGCTTCCTGGGATGCACCTTAGGACATAAAGGACACCCACACGAACAGAGGGCCCATACTCAGGGGAAATCATATATGCAATTCCTCTTCCCTTGATGGATGTGGTAGAAGTCAAAGTGTTGGGTACAGAGAGAACAGAAGACAGCCTGAGGAATGGATGAGATGGCAGAGAGGGGCAGGGAGGTTAGGGCAAACCAGAGCACTAGATGAAAACAGTTTGTGAGCTGCAGACCCTCCAAATGCTGGAGTTCCTTCCATGCCAAAGACCAATAGTTCAGGATGAGTCAAATTTTAGTCCAGAAGAAATAAATCAACTGTAGGGCAAGGGGTTTAATGGGAAAAAAGTATCATTCCAAGTATGCGATGCAGTCCACAGCCAAC
Organism: Dugong dugon; assembly: GCA_030035585.1. Taxonomy (NCBI): domain Eukaryota; kingdom Metazoa; phylum Chordata; class Mammalia; order Sirenia; family Dugongidae; genus Dugong; species Dugong dugon. Next base: position 57,367,817 of record CM057466.1, read on the forward strand.
ATTTCTAGGTCCAATGAAATTAAGAACTAATGTGGGGAAGAGAAGGCAGCAGCTGGAGGGTGGCGGTGGGTGCCGCATGTCTGGTCCCAGCCACATGTGCTCGCACCTCTGCCATACTGCCCCAGCGAGTGGGCAATGGGAGGGAACCTCAAGCCTTGTACTTCTTTATGTTTGGGGGGTGTGGGGTGGGGACTTTCTGACTTGTCTACCCTTTAATTAAGTGAATATGACCTTATCTGTAATAATAATTAAAAAAAAAAAATCCCAAAAGAGAATGAGGGCTTCCAGAGACTCCTATATATATATCCAAGATCTCTGGAAGGAAACAGGAATTGGAACAGTAAAATGTTATTTGCTCATGCGGTCTGAGTAACATAAGGGGGAAAAAGCTCAGAAAATAATTGATTAGATGCCAATTCACGTAGCTCACTTTGTCTGCTTTTTATTATCAGTATTTCTTTAAAAGGCTAATAGATCCTGTTCTTGACAAGCATGAAGCTAGGAGGTGGGCTCTTATCCAGTATTTTCATTTTTCAGCCCTCAAGAGGCCATGATTAGATCTGAATATTGAATGCACAAACCACACTCACTGTGTGAACTTTCTGAGAGGGCTCCCCACCTAAGGATAAAGAAAGGAGAGGAGTTTTATTGGAATGATTGTAAAAGGCGGGGGGAGCACTTTGGGTCTCTTTGGGCCAGCTGATTAGGAATGAGTTGGTTTTCTTATGAACTCTCTAAATCTACTCTCCCCAAGGGAAGGGAAATCTGAGCATATTGAATTTCAGTGATTTAATTCCAGTTCTAAGAATAGCCAAACCTGGGGAGGAGAGGAGCAAGCAAAAGTAAACCACTGGAAGAACATTTGCAAATTGAGCAAAGTCCTGTGAATCTTAGGTAATAGTTGGGGGCAGAATTTCTTTCTTCCACATCCCATAAACTACAAATGAACTTAGTAAAACATGCCAATCATGTTCCACAGATTACATGGTCTAAAACCAAGGTACAAGGAGACAAACGTGATTAAAATGTGCTTCCAGTCGTAAATTCATGGCAATGTTTCTCAGAGATGAGTATCACTTAGTCCAGCAAGCCTTGGACACGTTTTATTCATTACAACATGGCCAAGATTAAGTTGCCGTGCATCCTATCCCTATTCACACACTGCATCTATGGACACCACATAATCACCTTCCCCTGACTACTAAACAGCAGATCTCTCCTCCCCTTAATACTGGCGTGGATTTGTTAGTTTTAGGGTTTAGCTATCCACTTCCCTCACAACCCCAGTGTCATGGATTGAATTGTGTCCCCTCAAAATATCTGTCAACTTGGCTAGGTCATGATTCTCAGTATTGTATAATTGTGTACCATTTTGTCATCTGATGTGATTTCTCTATGTGTTGTAAATCCTATTGCTATGATGTAATAAGATGGATTAGTGGCAGTTATATTCATGAAGTCTATAAAATTAGATAGTGTCTTAAGTCAATCTCTTTTGAGATATAAAAGAGAGAAGCGAGCAGAGAGACATGGGACTTCATACCACCAAGAAAGCAGCGCCGGGAGCATAGCACATCCTTTGGACCTGAGGTTCCTGCGCTGAGATGCTCCCAGAACAGGGGAAGATTGATGACAAGGACCACCCTCCAGAGCTGACAGTGACAGAAAGCCTTCCCCTGGAGCTGGCACCCTAAATTTGGACTTCTAGCCTACTGGACTGTGAGAGAACAAACTTCTCTTTGTTAAAGCCATCCACTTTTGGTATTTCTGTTATAGCAGCACTAGATAACTAAGACACCCAGTGAATCAAAAGGGAAAAGATCCTTTTTCTCCAAGTTCATGGAAGGCCCAAACCATAACCTATGGGGTTAGATCCTGAGATACTTTCACGTCCTTCTGATGGCAGAATCTCTCTGTGAGGTGCTTGGAGGGGCTCGCTGAGCTGGAGCTCCTTTCCAATGTTTGGTTGGTTAGATAAAAGTACCTCTCAATATTTACATAATTGTATTCAGAGCATAGCCTTCAGTATAACTAATGTGTAGAAATGGGTACATATATGAGTGCAAATATTAAAAAGGCCATGCCTTATGCTTTTGATGATGAGACAAGTCTATGGTCCTTGGTAACCATGAGCAACAGATGATTCCACATGACCCCAGTGAAAGCAATAGATGAGGGAGTGGAATGGAAACTTGGCTTTTCCATGTGTTGGGAGTGAGATGCCTCAAACAGCTTTTCCTCCAGGATGTCTCACAAATATACTGTTGTTATTTTTCAAGCAAGGTTAAATATTTTTGAAACTTAGCATAGTCATATGTGAAACCCAAATGTTTCTGTACTTTGTTAGGATGCTTTGTCTTCTGTTTTTCCCATGGCCCTTAATGCAAAACTGCTCAGCCAGGTTCTTACCCTTCGAGGCTCAATGGGCTGCATATTTTTGAAGGCTGGTATACAGTATGGAAAGGTAGCTGTCATACATTTGCATGGAGTTTAAATAGTTGGAATCAATATGCCAACTACTGGTACTCTGTACTCAAAAGGCAACACTATTTTTTTTCCCAGAAGTGGCTTTGGTAGGGCTTGTTCACTGCCTCCATGGTGCCTGCTGCCTTCTCACACTCTTAGCTGATTGATCTTTACCCCTAAACTCCTGAGAACACACTCCCAGCTGGGTTTGGTGGCCTCTGAGAGCCCATGGATTCAGAGTGAATTTGTCTTTCACAGAAAAGGAGTTAAAACGTTTCAATGTAATTCCTCTGAGAGGGCTGTTGTTATGCGCCATTGAGTTGAGTCCAACTCACAGGGACCCTACAGGACAGAGTAGAACTGCCCCCTAGGGTTTCCTGGGCTGTGAATTTTATGGGGCAGCCCTGGTGGTATAGTGGTTAAGAGCTCAGCTGCTAACCAAAAGGTCAGCATTTCAAATCCATCAACCGCTCCTTAGAAACCCTATGGGGCAATTTTATTCTGTCCTGTAGGGTCACTATGAGTCTACTTGACAGCAGCGGTTTTGGTTTGGGGTATTTTTTGGAATCTTTTTGGGAGCAGACCACCAGGTCTTTTCTCCCATTGAGCCGTTGGTGGGTTCGAACTGCCAACCTTTCGGTTAGCAGCTTAAGCGCTTAACCATTGTGCCATCAGGGCTCCTTCTGAGAAGGCTAGTACTTCTAAAATTTTTTTCTGCTAGTTTATCAAAGACTCCTGGGTGGACACTGCACACCATCAACAGTGCCAAAAACGACATGATTTCTTACATGAAATTATATATATTTATTCTTAAATCCAAGTAAGTAGATCCAAGAAAAGCTCACCATTCTCTTTTTGGAGCCCTGGTGGCATAGTGGTTAAAAGCTGGGCTGCTAACCAAAAGGTCAGCAGTTCAAATCCACAAGCCACTCCTTGGAAACCCTACACGGCAGTCAGAATCGACTCAATGGCAACAGGTTTGATTTTATTCTCTTTTTAGACATTTTGATTGATGATGATAGTGTGTGTGTATATGTGTGTGTGAGAGAGAGAGAAAAAGACACGCACCCCATAGAAGAGCTAGATCTTTTCTTGGTCCAACGGGTTGTCTAAACTATACTATTTTTCAAAGTGGAACAATGAATCCCTGAGAATCCATTAGTCTCTTCCAATTTTTATCACCTCATACTACTTTCAGGAGTAACTTGCTAAGAGTATCTCATTTAAGCCCAGAAGAAAGTTAGCATACCAGGAGGAACATTCAAGACCTTTATGCCTTTTGTTTTTGATTTCCTTGTTCATTTTATGCTCCCCAGAGCAGATAAACAAGGGGTGTTCACTCACTAGAATCAGAAATCTCTCAACCCAAAATGTCTGGAAAGCCTCGTGTTCTGTTAGTTCTAATATATAAGCATTAGCCTTAAGGGATGTCTAATAATGCAAGACAATAAAATCCCTTCATGTTTTCTGTTTTAGGGAAATCCTGCATGGTTGCACTAGGGTCATAAAAAAATTACTAATGTGTTTTCTCATGGCGCTGGGCCATAACATCGGCCCTGTGAAATGGTATTGTTTGCAGCCTGTAATCACAAACAAATGTACTCCATGAGCAGATGAGATGTTATATGAGAAAGTGTGAGAGGTTAGAGCTTGAGCCTTGGTGTCAGTTATGAAGCAGGTCCCTCCACAGTGGGAAGACCCCTGAGGCCGTGCGAATGCAAACGACAGTGCCTGTGGTGGGTAGGCTGAGGATGCTAAGAGGGATGAGGTCACCACAATGAACATCCAGCTTCCCTCTGAATGGGAAACAAAAAAAGGCTTCACTTGTGGTGCTGTCTTAGGAGTCCTGGTGGTACAATGGTTAAGAGCTTGGATGCTAACTGAAAGGTCAGCTGTTTGAACCCAACAGCCACTCTGGGGGAGGAAAGACCTGGTGATCTGCTCCCATAAAGATTACAGCCTAGAAAACTCTATTGGGCAGTTCTTCTCTGTCATGTGGGGTCACTATGAGTCAGAATCAACTTGAGAATTTATGGATCAGGTGAGGGGAGATGTGGGAATCCCCATCAGGAGACAGGTGACATTAATGGATGTCCCAGAGGGAAAGGTAGCTGATCATGGAGCCAGCAATCCTGGAACCAGCCTTGTGTCAGCGAGTGAAATGGGTTATGAGCCTCTGCTACCATTTATTTGACAAGTCTAACATGTGGTGATGGAAGAGGAGGCAGGTTGTCAACTGAATGCCCAGGTTAGCCACCCACTGCAATCTGGCTTGGAAGGCCACACAGGAGTGATTTCAGAGGCCAAGTTATGAGAACTGACATCATTGGAGTCATTCTGCCCACATGACAAGAAATTCTCATAAAGAAATTGATGTGTTTTTTTCTTAGCCTCCAAAAAGGAATTTTTGAGCTGCAGATAGTGACAGTTCTTCAAGTTTCTGTGACAAGTAGGAGTGTTTCCCAGAATTCTTAGAGGTGAAAAAGTTTCCATAGGAGCAACAAACCAGATCCACAGTGCATTTACCTGGAAACAGTGTTGTGCAGTGGAAATGCACAGGTTAAAAATCCTGGCTCCACCACTCACTAACTGTGATTTTGAGCAAGTTACTTATGTTTTCCAAATCTCGGTTTCCTCCTCTGAAACAAGGATGGTAATACCTTCTTTACAGAATTGTTGTAAAGATAAATCTCCACTTTTAATCACTGCCTTTATGCCAGCAACTTCCAAGGCTTTTATCTCCAGTCCAAATTTCTCTTCTGATTCCCAGACCCATGTACTCTCTTCCATGTCCTACAGACTCTTCAAAATCAAATATTTGAAACTGAAAACATCATCTTTGCTCACTCTAACATCACAGACCTATTCTTTACTCAGTTAAAGATGCCACCATGCATCGCCAGAAAACTTAAGACAACATTCTCCAAATCCTATTGAGTCTAGCTCTTTTGAAACTTCCTAGCTCTCCCTATTCCTAGTTCAGACAAGCACCATTTCATGCTAGATCATGGTAACAGTCTCCTGATTGTTCTCCTTGTCTTAATCTTTACTTCTCCTCCCACTGCATTCTCCACACTCTATCCAGACAGATCCTTGGAAAGAGCATGTCTGTTTGGTTCACTTTCCTGTTTAAATGGCTTCCCACTGTCCACAGGATGCTTCTTTTTTTAAATTTTTTTTTAATTGTACTTTAGATGAAGGTTTACAGAACAAATAGTTTCTCATTAAAGTTAGTACACATATTGTTTTATGGCATTGGTTAACAACCCCATGACACGTCCAAACTCTCCCTTCTCGACTTTGGGTTCCCTATTACCAGCTTTCCTGTCCCTCTGCCTTCTCATCCGTGTCCCTTGGCTGTTGTCCCCCATGAGTCTCATTTTGTTTTATGGGGCTGTCAAATCTCTGGCTGAACGGTGAACCTTGAGAGTGACTTCATTACTGAAATAAAAATGTGTCCGAGGTCCATACTCTTGAGGTTTCTCTAGTCTCTGTCAGGCCAATAAGTCTGGTCTTCTTTTGTGAGTTAGAATTTTGTTCTGCATTTTTCTGCAGCTCTGTCTGGGACCCTCTGTTGTGATCCCGGTCACAGGAGACAGTGGTTGTAGCTGGGAACCATCTAGTTGTACTGGACTCAGTCTGGTGGAGGCCATGTTGTTTTGGTCCATTAGTCCTTTGGACTAATTTTTCCCTTGTATCTTGTTTTCTTCATTCTCCCTTGCCCTCAAAGGGCTGAGACCACTGAAGTATCTTAGATGGCTGCTCAGGCTTTTAAGACCCCAGACAGTACTCACCAAGGTAGACTGTGGAACATTTTCTTTATAAACTGTGTTATGGCAATTGTGCCAGATGTTCCCCGAGACCATGGTCCCCACAGCCCTCCACCCAGCAATTCGGTCCCTCAGGGAGTTTGGATGTGTCTATGGAGCTTCCATGACCTTTCTTTGTACAAGTTGTGCTAGCTTCCCCAGTATTCTGTACAGTCTTACCCTTCACCAAAGTTACCACTTACATATTGTGTATTTAGTGTTACGCCCCCTACTCCTCCCATCCGTTGTCACCATCAAAGATTATTTCTTTTTGTGTGTAAACATTTTCATGAGTTTTTACAGTAGTGGTCTCATGCAACATTTGTCCTTTTATGATTGACTTATTTCACTCAGCATAATGTCTTCCAGTTTCATACGTTATGAGATGTTTTGCAATTCATCATTGTTCTTTATCATTGCATAATACTCCATATTGTGTATGTACCATAGTTTGTTAATCCATTCATCTGTTGATGGGCATCTAGGTTGTTTCCATCTTTTTGCTATTGTGAACAATGCTGCAGTGAACATGGGTGTGCAAATGTCCATTCGTGTGACGGCTCTTATTTCTCTAGGATATATTCCTACGAGTGGGATTGCTGGATCATATGATGTTTCTATTTCTAGCTTTCTAAGGACGCGCCATATCATTTTCCAAAATGGTTGTATCATTTTGCATTCCCACCAGCAGTGCATAAGAGTTCCAATCTCCCTGAAGTCTCTACAACATTTGTTATTTCCAGTATTTTGATTCGTGCCAGTATTGCCGGGGTGAGATGATATCTCATTGTGGTTTTGATTTGTATTTCTCTAATGGCTAGTGATTGCGAGCATTTCCTCATGTGTCTGTTTGCTGCTTGAATGTCTTCTTTGGTGAAGTGTCTGCTCGTTTCCTTTGCCCATTTTTTAATAGGATTATTTGTCTTTTTGTTGTAGAGGTGTTGGATTTTCTTGTACATTTTAGAGATTAGAGCTTTGTCTGACTTGTAATGTCCAAAATTATTTTCCCAGTCTGTAGGTTGTCTTTTTACTCTCTTGGTGAAGCCTTTTGATGAGCATAAGTGTTTAATTTTTAGAAGATCCCAGTTATCTAGTTTATCTTCTGGAGTTTGTATGTTGCTGGTTATGGTTTGTATCATGTTAAGGCAATGTATTAGGGCCTCCAGCATTGATCTTACTCTTTCTTTTATGAACTTTATAGTTTTTTGCTTTATATTTAGGTCTTTCATCCATTTTGAATTAGTTTTTGTATATGGTGTGAGGTATGGGTCCTATTTCAATTTTTTGCCAGTGGACATCCAGTGTTGCCAACACCATTTGTTAAAAAGATTGTCTCTTCCCCATTTGATGGAATTTGGGCCCTTGTTGAACATCAGGTGACTGTAGGTGGATGGATTTATATCTGAGTTCTTGATTCTGTTCCATTGGTCAATGTATCTATTATCGTTATACCAGTACCAAGCTGTTTTGACTACTGTAGCTGTACAGTAGGTTCTGAGGTCAGGTAGTGCAAGTCCTCCTACTTTATTCTTCTTCTTCAATGTTGTTGTTGCTGTTATTAGTTGCCGTCAGCAGGTTCCGACTCATAGAGACCCTATGCGCCACAGAACAAAACACTGCCTGGTCCTGTGCCATGCTCACAATCATTGTTATGGTTGAACTCATGGTTGCAGCCACTGTGTCAATCCATCTCATTGAGGGTCTTCCTCTTTTTCCCTGACCCTGTACTTTAGCAAGCATGATGTCCTTCTCCAAGGACTGAGCCCTCCTGACAACATGTCCGAATTGTGTAAGATGTAGTCTTGCCATTCTTCCTTCTAAGGAGCATTCTGGTTGTACTTTTTCCAAGACAGATTTGTTCATTCTTTTGGCAGTCCATGGTATATTCAATATTCTTCGCCAACACCATGATTTAAAGGCATCAATTCTTCTTCAGTCTTCCTTACTCATTGTCCATCTTTCACACACATATGACGCAATTAAGTACCATGGCTTGGGTCAGGCACATCTTAGTCTTCAAGATAACATCTTTGCTTTTCAACACTTTGAAGAGGTCTTTTGCAGCAGATTTGCCCAATGCAATGCATGTTTTGACTTCCTGACTGCTGCTTCCATGATGTTGATTGCGGATCCAAGTAAAATGAAATCCTTGACAACGTCCATCTTTTGTCCGTTTATCATGATGTTGCTTATTCATCCAGTTGTGAGGATTTTTGTCTTCTTTATGTTGAGGTGTAATCCATACTGAAGGCTGTACTCTTTGATCTTCACCAATAAGCGCTTCAAGTCCTCTTCCCTTTCAGCAAGCAAGGTTGTGACATCTGCATATCGCAGGTTGTTAATGAGTCTTCCTCCAATCCTGATGCCCCTTTCTTCGTCTGTAGTCCAGTTTCTCAGATTATTTGCTCAGCATACATATTGAATGCATATGGTGAAAGGATGCAACCCTGATACACACCTTTCCTGACTTTAAACCACAAAGTATCCCCTTGTTCTGTCCGAACAACTGCCTTTTGATCCGTGTACAGGTTCCTCATGAGCATAATTAAGTGTTCTGGAATTCCCATTCTTCACAGTGTTATACTTAATTTCTTATGGTCCACACAATCGAATGTCTTTGCATAGTCAATAAAACACAGGGTAACATCTTTCTGGTATTCTCTGCTTTCAGCCAGGATCCATCTAACACCAGTCGTGATATCCCTGGTTCCATGTCCTCCTCTGAATCTGGCCTGAATTTCTGGCAGTTCCCTGTTGACATACTGCTGCAGCCACTTTTGAATGATCTTCAGCAAAATTTTACTTGTGTGTAATATTAATGATACTGTTTGATAATTTCCACATTCAGTTCAATCACCTTTCTTGGGAATAGGCATAAATGGATCTCTTCCAGTCAGTTGTCCGGATAGCTGTCTTCCAAATTTCTTGGCATAGACAAGTGAGCACTTCCAGTACTGCATCTGTTTGTTGAAACATCTCAATTGATATTCCGTCAATTCCTGGAGCCTTATTTTTTGCCAATGCCTTCAGTGCAGCTTGGACTTCTTCCTTCAGTACCATTGGCTCCTGATCATATACTACCTCTTGAAATGGTTGAACATCGACCAATTCGTTTTGGTATAATGACTGTGTGTATTCCTTCCATCTTCTTTTGATGCTTCCTGCATTGTTTAATATTTTCCTCATAGAATCCTTCACTATTGCAATTCGAGGCTTGAATTTTTTTCTTCAGTTCTTTCAGCTTGAGGAATGCCGAGCGTATTCTTCCCTTTCGGTTTTCTATCTCCAGCTCTTTGCACATGTCATTATAATACTTTACTTTGTCTTCTTGAGCTGCCCTTTGAAATCTTCTTTTCAGCTCTTTTACTTCATCATTTCTTCCTTTTGCTTTAGCTACTTGACGTTCAAGAGCGAGTTTCAGAGTCTCTTCTGACATCCATTTTGATCTTTTCTTTCTTTCCTGTCTTTTTAATGACCTCTTGCTTTCTTCATGTATGATGTCTTTGATGTCATTCCACAACTCGTCTGGTCTTCGCTCATTAGTGTTCAACGCATCAAATCTATTCTTGAGATGGTCTCTAAATTCAGGTGGGATATACTTAAGTTTGTACTTTGGCTCTCGCGGACTTGTTCTAATTTTCTTCAGTTTCAACTTGAACTTGCATATGAGCAATTGATGGTCTGTTCCACAGTCGTCCCCTGGCCTTGTTCTGACTGATGATATTGAGCTTTTCCATCATCTCTTTCCACAGATGTAGTTGATTTGATTCCTGTGTATTCCATCTGGCCAGGTCCATGTGTATAGTCGCCGTTTAAAGTTGGTGAAAAAAGGTATTTGCAGTGAAGAAGTTATTGGTCTTGCAAAATTCTGTGATGCAATCTCTGGCATCATTTCTAACACAAAGGCCCTATTTTTCAACCACCGATCCTTCTTCTTTGTTTCCAACTTTCTCATTCCAGACACCAGCACTTATTAATGCATCCTGATTGCATGTTCAATCAATTTCAGACTGCAGAAGTTGGTAAAAATCTTCAATTTCTTCATCTTTGGCCTTAGCGGTTGATGTGTAAATTTGAATAATAGTCATATTAAATGGTCTTCCTTGCAGGCATATGGATATTATCCTATCACTGACAGCACTGTACTTCAGGATAGATCTTGAAATGTTCTTTTTCACAATGAATGGCCATTCCTCTTCAAGTTGTCATTCCCAGCATAGTAGACCATATGGTTGTCTGATTCAAAATGGTCAATTCCAGTCCATTTTAGCTCACTAATGCCTAGGATATTGATGTTTATGTATTCCATTTCATTTTTGACGATATCCAATTTTCCTAGATACATACTTCGTAGATTCCACCTTCTGATTATTAATGGATGTTTGCATCTGTTTCTTCTCATTTTGAGTCGTGCCACATCAACAAATGAAGGTCCCAAAAGCTTGACTCCATCTACATCATTAAGGTCGACTCTACTTTGAGAAGGCAGCTCTTCCCCAGTTGTCTTCTGAGTGCCTACCAACCTGGGGAGCTCATCTTCCGACACTGTATCAGACAATGTTCCGCTGCTATTCATAAGGTTTTCACTAGATAATTCTTTTCAGAAGTAGACTGCCGGGTCCTTCTTCCTAGTCTTAGTCTGAAGCTCAGTTGAAACCTGTCCACCATGGGTGACCCTGCTGGTATCTGAATACCTGTGGCATAGCTTCCAACATCACAGCAACACGGAAGCCTTCACAGTACAACAAACTGACAGGTGGGGGTCTTCTTCGGTAGTACTTTACTGCTCCGGGGCTTCTTCCTTTTCCATATAAAGTTAATGATTAGTTTTTCCATCTCTTTAAAGAATGTCATGGGTATTTGGATCAGGATTCCATTGTATTTGTAAATTGCTTTGGGTAGAGTTGTCATTTTCACAATGTTGAGTCTACCTATCCATAACAATGGTATGTTTTTCCATTTATGTAGATCCCTTTGGATTTCTTGCAGTAGTGTTTTGTAGTTTTCTTTGTATAGGTCTTTTGCATCCCTGGTTAGATTTATTTCTAAGTATTTTATTTTTTTAGGGGCTAGTATAAACCGTATTGTTTTCCTGATTTCCATTTCATCATTCACTTTATTGGTGTATAGGAATCCAACTGATTTTTGTATATTTATCTTGTATCCTGCTACTCTGCTGAATCCTTCTATTAGTTGCAGTAGTTTTCTTGTGGAGTCATTTGAGTTTTCTATGCATACTAACATATCATTCTCAGATAGGGACAGTTTAACTTCTTCATTACCCATTTGGATACCCTTTATTTCTTTTTCTTACCTTATTGCTCTAGCTAGGACTTCCAGCACAATGTTAAATACGAGTGCTGATAAAGGGCATACTTATCTTGTTCCTGTTCTCAAGGGGAATTTTTTCAGCCTCTCTCCATTAAGAATGATGTTGGCCATTGGTTTTGCATAGATGCCCTTTATTATGTTGAGAAATTTCCCTTCTATACCTATTTTATCGAGAGTTTTTATTAGGAATGGATGTTGGACTTTGTCGAATGCCTTTTCTGAATCCATTGAGATTGATCGTGTGATTCTTTTATTTATGTGGTGGGTTACATTGATTGATTTTCTAATGTCGAACCATCCTTGCGTACCTGGTATGAATCCTACTTGGTTATGGTGTATTATTTTTTTAATATGATGCTGAGTTCTATTGGGTAGAATTTCATTGAGAATTTTTGCATCTATATTCATGGGAGATATTGGTCTGGGATTTTCTTTCTCTGTGACATCTTTGCCTGATTTTTGTATCAAGTTTATGCCAGCTTCATAGAATGAATTTGGCAGTGTTGCTTCCTTTTCTATGTTCTGAAATAGTTTAAGTAGTACTGGTTTAAGCTTTTCTCTGAATGTTTGGTAGAATTCACCAGTGAAGCCAACAGGGCCAGGGATTTTTTTTGTTGGGAGTTTTTTTTTTTTTTTTCTTAATTACCTTTTCAATCTCTTTTCTTGTTATGGATCTCTTCAGATTTTCAACATCACTTTGTGTTAGTTTGGGTAGGTAGTGTGTTTCTAGAAATTTATCCATTTCCTCTAGGTTTTAAATTTGTTGGAGTATAATTTTTCATAATACTCTGTCATGGTGCTTTTTACTTCAGTTGGGTCTGTTGTAATGTCTCCCCTTTTCATTTCTTATTTGGGTTATTTGCATCCTCTCCTGTTTTTCTTTTGTCAGTTTGGCCAGTGGTTTGTCAATTTTGTTGATCCTTTCAAAGGTTTTGTTGATTCTTTTTATTGTTTTTCTATACTCTATTTCATTTATTTCTGCTCTGATCTTTATTATTTCTTTTTTCTGGTGGCTGTGGGTTTTTTTTTTCTGTTCTCTTTCTATTTGTTCAAGTTCTGTAGTTAATGTTTTGATTTTGTCCCTTTCTTCTTTTTTGATGTGTGCATCTATTGCTATAAATTGTCCTCTGAGGGCTGCCTTTGCTGTGTCCCAAGGATTTTGGTATGATATATTTTCATTCTTGTTTGATTCAAGAAATTTTCTGATTCCATCTCTGACTTCTTCTATTATCCAGTGGTTTCTAAGAAGGGTGTTATTCAGTTTCCATATAATTGATTTTTTTTCCTTACTCTTCCTGTTGTTAATTTCTGCCTTGATGGCACTGTGGTCAGAGAAGATATTTTGTATTATCTCAGTTTTCTGGATTTTGCTGAGGGTTGCTCCGTGGCCTAAGATGTGGTCTATTCTGGAGAACGTTCCATGTGCATTGGAAAAGAATATGTATTTTGCAGCTGTTGGGTGGAATGTTCTATCTATGTCTATGAGGCTAAGTTGGCTGATTGTGCCCTTTAGCTCTTCTGTATCTTTGCTGGGTTTGTTTCTAGATGTTCTATCCTTTACCAAGAGTAGTGTGTTGAAGTCTCCTATTATTGTGGAACTGTCAATTTCTCTTTTCAGTGATGTTAAGAGTTTGATTTATGTATTTTGGAGCCCTGCCATTGGGTGAGTAGATGTTTATTAAGGTTATGTCTTCATGCTGGATTGTTCCTTTATCATGATATAGTGTCCTTCTTTGTCTTTTATGGTGAATTTTGCTTTAAAGTTTATTTTTTCTGAGATTAGTATTGCCACTCCTGCTCTTTTTTGGTAGATGTTTGCTGGATATATTTTTTTTTCCATCTTTTGATTTTTAATAAATTTACGTCTTTGTTCCTAAGGTGTGTCTCTTCTAGACAGCATATTGATGGATCCTGTTTTTTTACTCAAGATGCTTCTTATCATGACTTATCAGCCTCTTCTTCTGGTCCTTTCTGATCATCCCAGCACTATCTTTAGTCTCCATAGTTCCCAGAACTTGAAGCTTTCTCTAGCCATACTGAACTTTGTCTAGTTTCTTTCTCCTCTGGGCCTTCACAGAGGTTATTATCTCCTTCTGGAATGTTCTTTCCTCTCAATATCCTCCTTCTCCTTATCTTACTAATTGCTACTCATCCTTCAGGTCCTGAGTTAGATAGCACCTCCCACAGAAAGCCTTTCCTGTGTCTCCAAGGCTGGATTATGTGTCCCTCTGATATGCTGGCAAAGTACCTTTAATTTCGCAAACATAGGAATGTAACTACTCACCACACTGGGCTTGCCCATTAATGTGCCAGCCTCCTCCACTAGATAGTAAACACTGTGAGGAGCTATCATCATTGTATGTTCAGTGGCATGTATCAGACAACTCAATAACTATGTGTAAAGAAAGGAAGGAAGGAAGGGATGAGGGAGTAATATAACATGTCTAGCCCCTAGCATAGAATTTATCATATATTAGCAATATTGATAAACCAAATATATTTACTGTTCTTAACCAGACCCCATAATTAATTTTTTATACTTGGTAAAGTGGTTAAATGCTTCATACCTACATATTCTGAATCTCTAAAGCCAGCCAAGTGTCCCAAAACTCAGCAGGCTCAGTTTCAGGAACCTGAGGACTGAAGATTGCAACCCCAGAATTTCACCGCAGATTCTCAGGTGCCATGGACCTTCTTGTTTCCTCTGAGAGGGCAATCAGCTGGGGCCTTCTCTCTTGAGTCATTGTTTGAAGAACAAGCAGAAAGGTGTTGCTTAGTCAACTCAGGCCAAACTGACCAACCTAACTTAAGAAGGGAATGGGGATGGAGGGATGGGAAGTGGCTGAATCATGATAATGATTGTACACAACGGTGACAGACTCAGCTCTCTTCCTAGCCTCCTTGGTCTAAAGACGAAAACATGTGACCCTCTGTTTCATGCCTCTGTAACATGACGGAAGAAACCTACCTGTTTGCTTCAAATCTAACTCATCTCCTCTCAAAGAGAAGTTATATAAATAGAAACCAGGACTCTGCTCACAGTTGTCAAGAAAGCCTCCTCCCCTTTCCGCCCCTCCCCCCGGTGCTTATTTGATGCTTCTCTACTAGACTGTAAGCTCCATGTAATAGGGATGGTGTGCTCTTGCTCACCAGCATAGCCTCAATACAGTGTTGGTTCAGGAGCTGCTCAGTAAACATCTGTGAATGAATAAATGAATGAATGAATGCTCCTTCCTCTCCTAGAGGAATTCCTGGGCACAAGGAACATGGATATCTCATTTTGTACCTGTCAATGACACTATATCACCAAAAATAATTATCTAGGTGTTTCCATTTGCCTGTCTAGACTTTGTGCTCCCAGATGCAAGAATCACAGAATTTTCTTCACAGAGCCTAGCACCTGGCCCATAAAGGATACCTAATAAATGTGTTAAACTGAACTGAGCCTCTCTTTCCAGACACATGAGTAGATGCTTAGCCTTAACATTCCTACTAGTCACCTTTCTGCTAAGAAAAATAAAGTGCGTCATGTTTATTTTCTCTTTCCTTGATCAAATTACCATAGCAACGAGTAGGTCAAAGATAGCCATATCTACAATACAGAAAAGAGAAAATTAAGGAGCATAAGAGATTAGAATGGTTTGTCCAGGATCACAGATCACAAATCATTATCAAAGGCTTGATATGCAGCCCCAAGCGTAGCCTGTCATCTAGGGTGGTGATATCGATAATAGTCAATTCTCTTTTATTAATGGATACACCATCTCACATAAAAATGGTTTCTGCTTTCTTATTTCTATTGTTATGCTCTCTTTAAAATAATACTAAGTCCATTCCATAACAAGTCATGCTCTTTTAGGGCAGAGTGCAAAACAGTAGGCATGACCAAAAACAAATAATTGAAAATATTCTTATTCCTTTTGGTTTTTTAATCCTCTTCTTAAACTAGGAAGTTGGAATTAATCTTTTGCTTGAAGATTCCCACAATTTATAACTAAGGTAGCACAATCTCAACCACAATCCTTTGACTCAGCTAAAGGTAATTCTAGGATGGTCCTTCTTGTTGAGATATCTAAGTGTACTTCAGTTTAAACCTTGTGCTTAGAAATATAAAATTAATCATAGTGAAACCTATGGACGTGGTGATCTGAGAGGGATTTCATTTCTAGTACTTGAACTGATTTATTTGCTTGTTTGTTTATACAAAAACTGCTTTAGATTTATCTCCACTAACAGTGAATTTAAAGGATTTAGGAAAACAGTCCTCAACTATCCTGAACACAGTTGGAAAGGGAGTTTAATGCTTTTCCTCCACGCTTTCGTCATCCTCCTCTTTCTCCTCTTTTTTCTTTTTCTTTCCTAATCAGAATCACAGACAGAAATGCTGGAAGAGAGCATTTTTAAGCCAATTTGGCAAAATGTTTCTGCTCCTATATCGTTTAGGCTCTCAGAATACAGAAGTCTGCAAATAACAGGATTTGTGGGGAAGAAGTAACAACTAAGAACAGCTACTTCTCATGATGAATTTTGGTTGTGTCCTCAAGAAAAGTATAACATTTCAGTATTAAAAACTATACCTTAAAAGTAGAATAAAATAGGAGACATACCAAAGCGACACTAAAGAAAAAAATATTATTGAAAGGTTTACATGCAGCAGCAACACACAACTAGATCGAGGGGGGAAATGTTATTGGCAGCTCTCAGCAGGTAACGGATTATTTCAGAGTGGCAAGCCAACTAACCCATTCCAATTAAAATAAATAAATAAATAAGCATTTATTTGCCAATTTTCAGGTTAACTTGATCCCTAATCCCTGGATACATTCCAACCAGATAGTAGAGCTCTCACTCCCATTAGATTTAAATGGGATTCATTCCAAGGACTCCAACACCGAGATGTCTCAATTCTTTTTTTTCCCTTAACTCTACAATGGAATTAATTTTTCTGGTTTGCTCCTCTATGGTGTTACATTTGATAAAAGAATTTCCAAATGTCCACTTCATTGTATACGTAAATTTATGAGAGAAATATTCCCCGAACCAATATATTCTGGATTAAATTGTAACAAGCTACCACATAGAAAAAATATAAATGTGAGTTTTAGGAATATAGTATCTTTGCTAAGAAGGCAGGTTATGAAAATTCAAGTGTAATTTAGGTACCCTCTAAGAGTTGGGAGCCATGGTGGCACAGTGGTTAAGAGCTTGGCTGTTAACCAAAAGGTCGGCAGTTCAAATCCACCAGCCGCTCCTTGGAAACCCTATGGGGCAGTTCTACTCTGTTGTATAGAGTCGCTATGAGTTGGAACTGATTTGGCAGCAATGGGTTCGGATTTTTTTTTTTTTGTAAGAGTAGAGAAGGCTAAAGGCAGGAGTAAAAAGTAGGCAATAGTGAGACTTTATATAAGTTATATGTTGCTAATAAGCAGGGTTTATGAAAATTTTGCCTTCATTTATTCCTTTACCAGCACTCTTCCTTTCTTTATGTAGATACGAGTTTCTAACCTATATCATTTCTTTTCTTCATTTTTTTTCTTCCGGAAAAACTACTTTCAACATTTTTTGCAGGGCAGTTCTGCTAGAGATTGAGTTCTCTCACTTTTTGTTTGTCTGGGGAAGTCTTTATTATTTCTCCTTCACTTTAGAAGGATGATTTCATAGGTTATAGAACTTTAGGTCAATAGTTTGTTTGTTTTTTTCTTCCAATACATTAAATGTTTCACTCCATTTTCTTCTGCTTGCATGGTTTCTGATAAGAAGTTTTATCCAGACCTCCAGGCAACATGACGCTACAGACAGAAGCACCATGCCATCCCTCCACAGCAAAGACCTGAAAAACTAAGTCAAACAGAGATAAATGTCAGTCCTGAAACCCTAAGCATCAAATGAAGAGATAAAGAACTCAGCCAAGCACCGAATGGAATAAGAAATTGACAGAGAACAGAGAGCAAGGAGAGATACATGCAGAGGTCCCCTATCAGCTAACACAGCAAGGATTTGCCATCTTGGACTCCATCTTGTACTGGAAAACATGGAGTACGGGAAAGCAGCTTCACGGAGCTCCCAGCAGGAGACAGAACAACCGGTAACCAGCAATATACGCTTTTCTACCCCCACCCTTCTTCACCCCCACTCGGTCTCCTATGCTTCCTGTAGCCACAGTCTCTTGACCGGGAAGCACCAGCTTCAGCCCTGTGTGGCTTGGATTCCACCCACCCGCACTGGCCAGCTCCCAGAGTCTCATTTGTTTGCTGCTGGTGTTACTTTTTTCTGCTTCTTTTGGTTTCTTCCATACCTCTCACCACCTCCTCCTCCTTTCTCTCAAATACCTGGCTCCGTGTGCCATTTTTGCTTCTTCCTGAAAGGCTGTGAAGCGTCTCTCAACTGTGGAACTGCTACCTGGCCTACACTGCCATGCTGGTGGGATCGCAGGGACTTTTTGTTTGTTTTGATTTGTTCTATTTTGATTTTGTTTGTTTGCTTATTTTCTTTTTCTTTTCACAGCTTGGGAGACCCTTCTAGCTGGGCTGTACTGCACAGCTTGGGAGCTACTTCCTCAGTCTGTGCAGCCGCACAGTGAGGTCCCTGGGGGCATTTCCTTCTTCTTTGTTTGTTTTTGTTTTTTCTTTGTTTGTTTGTTTTCTTTTCTCTCTTTTGCCATTTTTGTCTTTCTTCATTTCTCAGTTTCATGTATCTCTATACTTACATTCTCTTCCTGTCTCTTGAACAACTGGCACTGTGTGGCACCTCTACCCCACCTGGCTAGGCTGTCCTTCACAGCCTAGGAGCCATTTCCCCAGTATTCACCAGTGGCATCACTAGGGGCTTTTCTTTTCTCTTTTTTACTAACTTTTATTTATTTATTTATTTTCTTTTACCCTTTCCTTCTCTTTTCCTTTTTCTCCTTTTCTCTGTCTCTCATCTCTCCACTCCAATGGCAGGTTTGCTAGCACTCTTTTTTGTTTCTTTCTTTCTTTTTGGCTCCTGTTTATCACTCCTCTCTCTCCTCTTTCCCATACTCATCTTAGCTCCACACATCCCAATTTCCCCCTTCCTTCCTGCCTACCTGAACCATGCACTGAACATCACACTCCCAAGCGGTACAGGCACAGACTACCAGAACCTGTCCTGCACTGATTCCTGGCCCGCCCTGTTGGCCCTAGTACGTGCCACAAACAGCCCATCCCAGCAACTCCCCTTCAGATGGACCTGTCCTGCTGCACCATAGCAGAACAACTAACCTGGCCTATTGGACAAGGAGCTAAAAAGTATCATGCCCAGAGGTAAGCAAACAACAAAGAAGGCACAGCCTGCCTCCTCAGACATAGCCAAATAAAACAAAAAAGCAGGACAAAATAAATAAATCTACAATCAATAAATGAGGGGAAAAAACTACTGAATGTCCTGAAGAAAGCAGACAATATCAAAACATATAAAAAGACAGGACAGGATGTTTTCAGTAGGCATACAAAATAAAACACCAGATGACCTTCCAGTAGAAGAAAAGGCACTAGAACTACCTGATAGGGAATTCAAATCTCTAATATTCAGAGCTATCCAAGAGTTGAAGCAACAAGAAGACAAAAATGAGGAAAAAAAAAACAAATTCATGAAAATGGCAAGACAAATTAATGGAAAATACAGACCAAAAAATGGAAGAAGTCAGGAAAATAATGCATAAACAAAATGCCAAAATAAATTCACAACTAGAAATCATGAAAAAAAATTAGAAATTAAAAAGATAAACAACAACATTTCAGAAATGGACAGTGTTATAGAAGGGCTGAGGAACAGGTTTGAAATGATAGAAGACAGAATCAGTGAAATTGAAGAGAAACACTTGGATACTATTCTGTTTGAGGAAAAAAATCAGAAAAAAGAACAAAGAAAAATGAAGAAACCCTGAGAATTATGTGGGATAAAATCAAAAGGAAAAATGTGCAAGTGATCGGAGTTCCAGAACAAGGGGAGAAAACAGAAAACACAGAGAGGATCATTGAAGAACTGCTGACAGAAATCTTTCCCAATATCATGAAAGATGAAAAGCTAACCATCCCAAGAAGCTCAGTGAACCCCATATAGGATAGACTCCAAAAGAAAATTACCAAGGCATATCATAATCACACTTGCAAAAACCAAAGACAAAGAAAGAATCCTGAAAGCAGCTTGAGGAAAACAAAAGTCACATACACAGGAGAAATGATAAGACTAAGCTGAGATTATTCAGCAGAGACCATGCAAGCAAGAAGGCAATAGGATGATATATATAAAACCTTGAAAGAAAAAACTTGCCAGCTAAGAATAATATATCCTAAAAAACTCTCATTCAAATATGATGATGAAATTAGGACATTTCCAGATAAACAGAAATTAAGGAACTATGAAAAACCAAACCAAACTTACAAGAATTATTAAAGGGAGTCCTTTGGTCTGAGAACAACAACATCAGACCAGAGGCTGAATCTAGGATGCAGGACCATACAAGCCAGATACCAACCTAGGAAATGAACTCTCAAGGACTATCCAAAACCAAAAAATTACAACAGGGAACCAGAGAGGTTAATCTGTAAATGACAATAACATCAGAACAACGAAAGAGAATAAATGGTGTAGGTATAGAATCTTCTAATGGAAAGGAAGGCAAGGCAATACCAAGTAATAATAGACTGGGTCAAACCTAGGAATATAAGGGTAAATTTCAAGGTAACCACAAAGAAAGTTAAGAAAACTACTCATCAAAATAAAGAAGAAAAACATAACATCTCAGTAAAAACAAAATCTACAAACACAAAAGATATGAAAGAAAAATCCACAAACAAAAAGAATTCAGCACAGGAGAGTAAGAAGAACAAAGAAAACATCAGCACCACAAAAAAAGCACTACAAAATTACAGCAATAAACTCACACCTATCAATAATTACAATGAATGTAAATGGCATAAATGTACTCATAAAGAGATAGAGAGTGACAAAATGCATTAAAAAAATAGGCTCCATCAAAATGCTGTCTACAAGAGACACACTTTAAGAACAAAGATGTAAATTTATTAAAAATCAAAGGATGGAAAAAATATATCAAGCAAACAGCCACCAAAAAGAGCAGGAGTGGCAATATGAATCTCAGAAAAAATAGACTTTAAAGCAAAATTCACCATAAAAGACAAAGAAGGACACTATATCATGATAAAGGAACAATCCAGCATGAAGACATCACCATAATAAACATCTACGCACCCAGTGGCAGGGCTCCAAAATACATAAATCAAACTCTTAACATCACTGAAAAGAGAAATTGACAGTTCCACAATGATAGGAGACTTCAACACACTACTCTTAGGACAGAACACCTAGAAACAAACTCAACATAGATACAGAAGAGCTAAAGGGCACAATCAGCCAGCTTAACCTCATAGACATAGATAACACTCCACCCAACAGCTGCAAAATACATATTCTTTTCCAATGCACACGGAACATTCTCCAGAATAAACAACATCTTAGGCCACAGAACAACCCTCAGCAAAATCCAGAAAACTGAGATAATACAAAGTATCTTCTCTGACCACAATGCTATCAAGGTAGAAATTAACAACAGGAAGAGTAAGGAAAAAAATCAATTACATGGAAACTGAATAACACCCTGCTTAGAAACCACTGGATAATAGAAGAAATCAGAGATGGAATAAAAAAAATTCCTAGAATCAAATGAGAATGAAAATACATCATACTAAAACCCTTGGGACATGCAAAGGCTGTCCTCAGAGGACAATTTATAGCAATAGATGCATCAAAAAAGAAGAAAGGGACAAAATCAAAACATTAACTACAGAACTTGAACAAATAGAAAGAGAACAGCAAAAACTAATTCAAAATGGATCAAAGACCTAAATATAAAGCCAAAAAATATAAAGTCGATAGAAGAAAAAATAGGATCAATGCTAGAGGCCCTAATATTTGGCATTAACATGATACATACTGTAACCAACAACACACCAACTCCAGAAGATAAGCTAGATATCTGGGATCTTTTAAAAATTAAACACTTATTCTCATCAAAAGACTTCACCAAAAGAGTAAAAAGAGAACCTACAGACTGGGAAAAAATTTTTGGACAGTACAAGTCAGACAAAGGTCTAATCTCCATAATGTACAAGAAAATCCAACACCTCTACAACAAAAAGACAAATAATCTTATTTAAAAATGGGCAAAGGAAATGAACAGACACTTCACCAAAGAAGACATTCAAGCAGCCAACAGACACGTGAGGAAATGCTCGTGATCACTAGCCATTAGAGAAATACAAATCAAAACCACAATGAGATACCATTTCACCCCGGCATTACTGGCACGAATCAAAATACTGGAAATAACAAATGTTGGAGAGGCTGTGGGGAGATGGGAACTCTTATGCACTGCTGGTGGGAATGCAAAATGATACAACCATTTTGGAAAGTGATATGTCGCTCGCTTCCTTAGAAAACTAGAAATAGAAATACCATATGATACAGCAATCCCACTCCTAGGAATATATCCTAGAGAAATAAGAGCCGTCACACAAATAGACATTTGCACACCCATGTTCGTTGCAGCATTGCTCACATTAGTAAAAAGATGGTAACAACTAGATGCCTGTCTTAGTCATCTAGTGCTGCTATAACAGAAATACCACAACTGTATGGCTTTAACAAAGAGATGTCTATTCTCTCACACTCCAGTAGGGTACAAGTCCAAATTCAGTGCATCAGCTCCAGGGGAACCCTTTCTCTGTCGACCCATGAAGGAAGGTCCATGTCATCAATTTTTCTCTTGGTCTGGGAGCTTCTCTGTGCAGGAACCTCAGATCTAAAGGAAGCTCTCTGCTCCCCAGCATTTCTTTCTTGGTGGTATGAGGTTCCCATGTCTCTCTGCTCCCTTCTCTCTTTTATATCTCAAAAGAGATTGGCTTAAGATACTATCTAATCTTGTAGACCTCATCAGTATAACTGCCACTAATCCATCTTATTACATCATAGTGATAGAGTTTACAACACATAAGGACATCATGCCAGGCTATAAAATGTACACAGTCACACAACACTGGGAACCATGACCCAGCCAAGCTGACAGACACTTCTGGGGAACACAACTCCATCCATGACAACGCCCATCAACAGATGAGTGGATAAACAAACTATGGCACATACACACTATGGAGTATTACACAACAATAAAGAACAATGATGAATCTGCAAAGCATCTCGTAACATGGATGAAACTGGAGGACATTATGCTGAGTGAAATAAGTCAATCACAAAAGGACAAATATTGCATGAGACCAATACTGTAAAAACTCATGAAAAGGTTTACGCACAAAAAAAAACAATCTTTGATGGTTATGAGGGATGGGAGGGTTGGTAACTTTGATGAAGGGTAAGACAGTACACAATACTAGGGAAGCCAGCAGTACTTGTACAAGGAAAGGTCATGGAAGCTCCACAGATGCATCCAAATTCCCTAAGGGACCGAATTGCTGGGCAGAGGGCTGCGGGGACCATGGTCTTGGGGAACATCTAGCTCAATTGGCATAACACACTTTATAAAGAAAATGTTCTACGTTCTACCTTGGTGAGTAGCATCTGGAGTCTTAAAAGCCTGTGAGCAGCCATCTAAGATAGTCTACTGGTCTCACCCCTTCAGGAGCAATGGAGAATGAAGAGAACAAGATACAATGGAAAAATTAGTCCAAAGGACTAATGGACCACAACTACCATGGCCTCCACCAGACTGAGTCCAGTACTACTCAATGGTTCCCAGCTACCACCACTGACTGCTCTGACCAGGATCACAACAGAGGGTTCTGGACAGAGCTGGAAAAGGTTGTAGAACAAGATTCTAACTCACAAAAAAATACCAGACTTACTGGCAGGATAGAGACTGGAGAAACCCTGAGACTATAGCCCCTGGTCACCCTTTTAGCTCAGTAATGAAGTCACTCCTGAGGTTCATCCTTCAGCCAAAGATTAGCACCATAAAACAAAATGAGACTAATGGGGCACAACAGCCCAGGGACAAAGACTAGAAGGCAGGAGGGGACAGGAAAGCTGGTAATAGGGAGCCCAAGGTCGAGAAGGGAGAGTGTTGACATGTCATGGGGTTGTTAAGCAATGCCATAAGACAGTATGTGTACCAACTGTTTAATGAGAAACTATTTGTTCTGTAAACCTTCATCTAAAGTACAGTTTTAAAAAAAGAGTCTTATCCTCATTCCTCTATAGGTAATGTGTTTTTTCCTTCTGGCTTCTTTCAGGATTTTCTCTTTGTCTTTGGTTTCCTTCAATTTGACCATAATATGCCTAGGGGTAGATTTTTTGGTGTTTATCCTGCTTAGTATTCTATGTGTTTCCTGGCCTTGTGATCATGTGTCTGTTCTTGGCTCTTACTACTTCAAGTATTTCCTCTGCTCCATCCTTTCTTTTTTCTCCTTCCGGTATTCCAGTTGAGCATGTGTTTTACCTTTCAAAATTGTCCCACATTTCTTGGATGTTCTGATTTTTTTCCCCACTATTATTATTTTTTTAATCTTTGCATTTCAGTTTGGGAAGTTCCTATTGACATATCTTCAAGCTTACAGATTCTTTCCCCAGCCATTGAAGGCATTCTTCTTTCCCTATTACAGTGTTTTAGCATTTCTTTTTGATTCTTCCTTAGAGTCTCAATCTCCATGCTTACATAACTCACTTGTTCTTGCATGCTGTATACTTTCTCCATTAGAACCCTTAATATATTAATCATAGTTATTTTAAATTCTCTGTCTGATAATTCCAATATCTGTATCATATCTGAGTCTGGTTGTGATACTTGCTTAGTTTCCTCAGATGTTTTTTTCTTGCCTTTTAGCATAACTTGGAATGTTTTGTTGAAGGCCAAATACAATATATCAGGTAAGAGATCTTTAGTGAATATTTATGTTAATCTGGCCAGGAGTTGGGTTATATTTAATGTTTGCTGTAGCTGTAGATGTCAGAGGTTTAAAATTCCTCTAGTGACATTGTGTTTATCTTCGTGTTGACTATGGACTTCCCTAAGTACTACTCCTGAGAGAATTTGCATCTTGCAGCTCTTTTAGCTATAACCAGTTATAATAATGAATCCCTGTAGGTGGGGTATACAGTGTGGAGGAGGGAAAGCACTCTAAAATCTTATAATTAAATTTCAGTCTTTTAGTGGGCCTCTATCCCTGGGCTGGGGGCATTCACAGGTATTTCTTAATTTTTTTCTCCTTTAGTTGAGACAGAAAGGCTAAAAGGGAGCCTATGAAAAATTAATTTTAGGGCAAAGCTGTTTGCTTTGGTGGCCATCTAAGATACTCCACTGGTCCCAGCCTTCTGGAGCAAGGGAGAATGAAGAAAACCAAAGACACAAGGGAAAGATTAGTCCAAAGAATTATTGGACCACAACTACCACAGTCTCCACCAGACTGGGTCCAGCACAACTATATGGTGCCCAGCTACCACCACTGATTGCTGTGACAGGGATCACAATAGAGGGACCCAGATAGAGCTGGAGAAAAATGTAGAACAAAATTCAAATTCATATTGCTGTGACAGGGATCACAATAGAGGGACCCAGATAGAGCTGGAGAAAAATGTAGAACAAAATTCAAATTCACAAAAAAAGACCTGACTTACTGGTCTGTCAGAGACTGCAGAAACCCTAAGAGTATGGCCCCAGACACACTTTTAACTCAGTACTGAAGTCACTCCTGAGATTCACCCTTCAGCCAAAGATCAGACAGGCCCATAAAACAAAACAAGACTAAAGGGGCACACCAGCCCAGAGGCAAGGATGAGAAGGCAGGACGGGATAGGAAAGCTGATAATGGGGAACCCAAGAACTTGGGTTTGAGAAGGGGAGAGTGGGGTTGGCAACCAATGTCACAAAACAATATGTGTATTAATTGTTCAATGAGAAACTAATTTACTCTGTAAACCTTCATCTGAAACACAATAAAAAAAACTGTTTTGGGTCTCATTTTATACTGTTTGCTGCTATCAGCATTGTTGGGACCACAGGTAGTGAAAGGATGAGAAGAATAAGGGTTTTAGGGGACTTAACTCTGAAGAAATACTGGGGATACTAGAATTACCTCAGACAGAATTCTGGAGTAGCTGGGGTGATGTCAACCGGCTCATGTTTCCTCAGTGAGTTAAAGAGATGAAGTGGAAAGTTCTGCACTAGCTGACAAAATGCAGATGAATCTACCAAGTAAGGCTTGAGTAATTCAAGGACTGGGATAGAAAGAATGAGCCAAGCATATAACAATAGACAAATAGACCAATGGAATAGAACTGAGACTCCTGAAATAAACTCACCATCTATGGTCAACTGATTTTTTACAAGGGTGCTAAGTCCGCTTGAGGGGAAAAGAAGAGTCTCTTCAATAAATGGTGTTGGGAAAATTGGATTTACACATACACAAAAATGAAACAGGATCCATGCCTCACACCATACACAAAAACAAATTAAAAATGGATTAAGAACCTAAATTTTCAAACTAAAACCATAAAATTCTTGGAAGAAAATGCAGGGGCAACACTGTCGAGCCTATCTACTAACAATGGATTATCTAATATAATAACAAAATTGCAAAGAGCAAAAGACAAAATAAATAAATGGGACCTCATAAAAACTAAAAAATTTTGTTCATCAAAAGCCTTTACCAAAAAAGTGAAAAGACAAGCTACAGACTGGGAGAATAACTTCAGAAACTATATATCTAATAAGAATCTAATAACAAAAATATATATAAAACTTCGACAACTTAACAACAAAAAGACAAATAACCTAATAATAAAATGGGCAAAGGACTTGAATAGACATTTCACCAAAGAGGACATTCAAATGGTCACCCATCAAGCACATGAAAAGATGCTCAACGTCATTAGGCCATCAAAGAGATGCAAGTCAAAACCACAGTGAGATACCATTTCACTCACACTAGGATGACTAAGATTAAAAAAGAGAAAATAACAAAAGGTGGCGAGGATGTGGGGAAATTGGAACACTTACCCACTGCTGGTGGGAATGCAAAATGGTACAGCCACTGTGGAAAACAGTGTGGTGGTTCCTCAAAAACTAAAAATACAACTACCATATGACCCAGAAATTCCACTCCTAGATATATACCCAAAAGATTTGATAGCAGAGACTTAAACAGAGACTTGTATATCAATGTTCACTACAGCAATATTTACAATAGCCAAAAGGTAGAAACAATCTAAACGCCCATCAACAAATGAATTGATAAACAAAATGTGGTACATACATACAATGGAATACTACTCAGGCAGTAGAAGAAACAAAGTCTTGATACATGCTACAGTATGGATGGAGCTTGAAGACACTATGCTGAGTGAAATAAATCGATAACAAAAGGACAAATATTGTATGACCTCACTTACATAAAAAGACAAATGTGTAGAAACCGAAGTTTATTAATGGTTACCAGGGGTAAGAAAGAGGGGTAAAGGGAGGGTTATTGCTTAAGGAATATTGAGTTTTGGTTTATGGTGATGGAAAATTCACACTGATTAATGGTAGGGTTGCACAGCTGATTATTTTAATTGCTATCAATAAGCTGTACACTTGTAAAAAGTTGAATTGGCAAAAGTTGCGTGATAGACATATTTACAACAATGACAAAAAAAAGAGTAGCTGCTGAGACTGTTTATGTATAACCAAACACATCATGGAATTTGGTTCCTTGGTTTGGAGGTTTAGGGTCATGGTTTCATGAGACTTTCCAGTTAATTGGCCAAATAACATGTTCAATGCTTCTGTTCTACCTTCTAGTTCGTTGGGTATCGCCTGAGGTCTTAAAATCTTGCAAGCAGCCATCCAAGGTACAACAATTGGTCTAGATTCACCTGGAGCAACAGAGGAAGAAGGAGAGTCAGGAATAGGAGGAGGGAATGGAATGTGTGGCTAATTAACTCTGTGAATAACTGCCTCCTTTGCCATGAGACCAGAGGAACTGAATGGTGCCCAGCTACAATTACTGAACATTTTGATCAAAGATTCTATAGAAGAATTATCATCAAAAAGGATAAAATGAAGAACAGAATTTCAAATTCTCATGGAATCCAGACTTTATGGAGCCATGGAAGCTGGATGAACCCCTGAAATTATTGCCCTGAGATAATTTTTTAAACATTAAACCAAAAATATCCCCTGAAGTCTTCTTAAAATCAAACAATAGTTTAACTTAATTAGTAAAAAAAATCTGCCTTGAGCATTATGCTCTTTTAAGAACTATCTATATGAGATCAAATTTATAACAGCAACTACTCGAAAGGTTAGATAGGAACCTTAGAGCACAGTGAGTTTACGTTAATGGGGGAGGAATAACTCAGAAAAGAAAGGTGAGAATGGTTGCACAACTTGAAGAATGTAATCAATGTCACTGAATTGTAATGAAGAAATTGTTGAATTGGTGTATGTTTTGTTGTACATTTTCTTAACAACAACAACTAAATAAATAAATAAAAGAATGAGCTAACTCTACAGAAAGTACAAGTAGTTAAAAATCTAGTCAGCGAGCTAATCTTCTTGGCAGAGGGAACAGTAAGTGTCAAATCCCCCAGGCAGGAGCATTCCTGGTGTTTTGGAGAAAGAGAAAGCAGGCGTGAGAAGTGGAAGAGCAGAAGGAAATGAAATTGGAGAGGTTATAGGGCCACATCATATGAAGCCTCGTAAGGCATGGTAAAGACTTTGTCTTTTACCCAGAGTGAGATGGGAGCTATTGCAGAGTTTTGAGCAGTGAAGTGACATGAAATGACTTATAATGTTAAAGGATCACTCTGTAGTGTTAAGAATAGACTATAGGGGTGCAAGGGAAGAAGTAGGACAGAAGTGATTACAATCATCCAGGAAGGAATCCTGGTTGCTTAGCCAAAGAGGAATTAGTGGAGGTAGTGAGAAGGGGTCACATTCTGGATATACTTCTAAAGGAGGGCCTACAGAATTTCCTGACAGATAGGATATGGAGTGTGAGAGGAAAAAGGCGAGTCAAAGATAACTCCAAGATTTTTAGCCTGGGCAACTGAAAGAAAAGAATTGCTGTTTCCTGTGATGGGAAGACTGGATCACAAATAGGTTTGGAGCTTGGTTTGGGTTTCAGTGTTAAGAGGTTGGAAAGGTGAGGAAGAACCAGGAAAAGAAAATGAAAAGGAATAACCAGGAAGCTAAGAGGAAAACTAGGAGAGTGGTGCCCCCAGAGGCCAAATAAAAAGAAAGTGTTTTAAGGAGGAGGAATTAATCAATTACATCTAACTGTTGGGATAGTTCAAGTAAAATGAGGACTGATAACTAATCTTTGGATTTAGCAATCGAGACACTGGTGACCCTGACAATTGCAGTTCCAGTGATCATGCGGGGTATACTTTAAGCAAGAAAAGAAAAAATGTGTTGCATATAATTCCAGGTTGAGAAATGAGGAAGTGGGGTCATTGACAAGAGGTTAAAGTCTGTTTGGCAAGTTCTCTGAACAGTAATGGCGTGACTTTGGCCCCATCCTGTCTCCTGGCTCAACTGCTGCTTATGAACTATGGTTCAAGTTTGCTAGTGAGTTCAGGGATGGGGTACATGCCCTCACATGTAACCTTGAACTGGTTCCAAAATGACTTAGATTTTCTCACTATGAAAATAAATATAATTCTCACTACTAAACTAAAATATCAAATGCTGGTCTGAGGGAACAATGCTGGCATCAGGTTTTCCAAAAAGTGAAGCCACATTCCACAACTACCTTTAAGTCTGTGGAAATGAAAATTTAAAAAATAGAGGAAAAGAAAAACTGCCAATCTAAATGCAAAGGGTGGATTAGGTGGCTCCCACATAATTTGTGAGTCTCGGTTAAAATTAGTGAGATTCTGATAAGAATGGACATTTCTCGCTAGTATGATAATTTGCCCCTGTTTGGAATTTAGGAAGTGTTTTTCAAGTGAGTAAATAAATTTAACAAATCAACTATTAGGATTCATTAGTTGCCTTTCAGGAGCTTTCCTTGACTAATCAATCTAACCATATACTAACCATTATTCTTGCTTGTCTGGTCCATGAGAATTATGTCATGACACTAATTTCTTTATATTTCTTATCACACTCAGTTCAGTGCTATAGCTGTACTTAATAGATACTAATTGATCCAGCAAAAATTTTCAAAAAAGAAATTGAACTGTTAACTCAAGTTAAGGAAATAAACTTAATTTAAATCTTCTAGATAAAGAGGTAAGAGGAACAATCCAAATAAGCTTTTCAAAGCTCCGATTATGATGGTTTGCAGGATTAAATAAATTGTAGCATTGTCAGACATTCCTCTGATGTTCTGGTATCCAATACCCTTATCGAAAGGCTTCCACTCATCAATCACAAACCATTATTTACTGTTGCCAATCACTGACTTCAGGTGTCTCCAGTGCTACAGCCTTATGTTCCCAAGGGCCCTGTGTAATTTTGTGTGGTGTTTTCAGCAGGGAGGTCAGTTGTTTTCTTAGATGCGTGTACTTTGGAGTGCCCCGAGTAGACGATGTAACGATAGCCTTCCCCGCCTAACCTAACTCCATATGCACCACCACAGGGTATCTTAGCTAGCTTACTTTCTTTCTTATCAACAAAGGATAAACTCACATCACTGCTTATATCAGTAACAAAAAACAAACAGACAAACTGAGAGGTCTAAGGGTGGTCAATCCCAGTTGGGGATTGTTTGTCTCATGCTTTTTAGTCACATTCAAGATGCAAGTTATAATATCTGTGATTTTCAGCAATGGCATTGATAATAAGAAGGTTACATTGGAAAAGCAGAATGTTAAACACTAACCTAAGAAATAATTTGTGATATTCTCTCTGAATTAGTAAAACACTGTGAACTTTAAAACAATAGAGTTGTATATTTGAAAGTAGCATGTTGCTTTTTTCCCCACTGCCATGCTATTGGTCATATGATACTTGAGATTGTAGCAGAACTTCCAAAATAAACTTGATCTTTAGGGTTTTACAACAGTGATAGGTGAGCCTCAGAAAGTTCAGAGATTCTGTCCAAATGCAGGACTAATGTTTTTGTTTCAATTTTCTGTAGCTCTGAGTTATTGAGCTGAAGTTCCACAACAATGGCAACTTCTTGACTGTTTCATGCTGGCAACAGGAAATTACACAAAAAGAACAACTTTTCTGGATACTCATTCATCCATTCAACAACAATTCATTGTAATTTCTACTCTTTTGCCTGGGCCTATGTTAAAACATTTGAAAATAAGGAACGTGGTATTCAGGTTTGCAAAGAGGGATATGGAAACCTACTCTTTATAGATTCGCCTCATGCCTCAACATGTCCAGTCCTCTTTTGTCCCTCCTGTCTTCTGTGGAGGTCATCCTGCAGAGACACCTACCCCAAGGTTGACAGTTATGCTCACCAATGAGAAAGGCAGGCTCTGCCAGCCAGGGCTTATCAAGAAATGGGGGGAATTTCCTATTCTTATCCTCTGCAATTATAGATAAATCACAAATGTTACTAAAAGACTTTTTCATAACAATGGCATCAAACACTAAAATAAAATCCAATAGGCCAAGCATAAGGATAAAGAGGACAGCTGGCGTTCTTCTAGATAATGAGATATACTATTCGGACCTCAGAGCAATGATAATAACAACTTACATTATAGGACAATTTATCGTTCCCAATACACACACACATTCACTGCTCACTGAGCAGACATCTCTGTGAGGAGGACAGAATGGGTCTTACATGTCCACCACACAGATCTGAGGGTAAGTCTTTAAGACCACACAGGCAGCAACCTGCAGAGGGAAGGCTGGAATCATGGTTCTAAATCCACATCCAAATCCACTATATTGCCACTGGGATGAAATTGTCAGTTCCTTTTTAGTTTACTAAATATTTTGAAAGTTATTTTTGACTTATAAAAGTGTAATTTGTACCTAAATTCAAATCCCAACATTGTCAAATACCAGTCTCCTCAGCTTTAAAAAGCTATAAAAAGGGAGCCTCTTAGGGATGTTGTAAGAATTAAATAGAATAATTCATGCAAAACATAAAGCCTAATAAGTTTTCGGTAGAATATAGCTTTAATCACTAATAATAAAATTAATATCTGCCCATTGTAAAAAGTGCATCCAGTATAATGAAGAGGATAACAATCATCCATAACTCCACCATCCTGATATAATCACTGAAATATGGCATATGTTCTGCTTTTCGACATACTACTATAAAACTTAGAGCTCTGGTGGTGCTGTGGTTAAGAGTTTGGCTGCAAACCAAAAGGTTAGCAGTTCAAATTCACCAGCTGCTCCTTGGAAACCCTATGGGGCAGTTCTACTTTGTCCTATAGGGTCGCTAGGAGTTGGAATAAACTCGATGGCAAAATTTTTTTTTTTTTTTTTTACTATAAAACTCTTCCTTGTGAATAATTTCAAACATATACAAAAGTTAAAAGATAAAGACAATGAATATCCATAGGCCCTCCACCTAGTCAATAATCATACTTTTCCATATTTTTTCTATCTATATGTATGTCTGTTTTCATATATATGTACATATATTCTTTGCTGAAACATTTGAAAGATAGTTATATTTATTCATCACATTTCAACCCTAAATATTTCAATATTCTCCTAAAAATAAGCATATTCTCCCACATAAACACAAAACCATTATTACACCTAAGAATGTTAATAATTATCCTCTATTATCATCTAATATCCAGTTCAAATATTATTCAAATATTCTTAATTGTCCCCAGAATGATTTTTTGCTGTTTTTGCTTTCTTCAAACTAATTCATGCGTTGTGTTTATGTCTCTTTTAATCTAGAACAATCTTTTCAACAACTTTAAATGACTCTAAGCATATTTTTAATAATGCATACATTGTAGTATAGGCGTAAGGCACAGCCAATCCCTAAGATTTAAACATATAGGTTGTTTCCTTATCTTTTTTTCTTATTACAAATCATGCCAAGATGAACCCGTCACAGCTGAGTTGATTCCGACTCATAGTGACCCTATAGGACAGAGTAGAACTGCCCTATAGGGTTTCTAAGGATTGGCTAGTGGATTTGAACTGCCAACCTTTTGGTTAGCAGCTGAGTGCTTAACCACTGTGCCACCAGGGCTCCTCCTGCTAAGATCAACATCTTAGTGCAATGTTTCACCTTTTTTATTAAAATTATTTCTGAATATTTCCAATTCCTAAAAGATAAAAAAATATTTAAGACCCTCCTTACATATTAGCAACTGCTTTCCAGAAATGCTATATCTACTGCTATCCCCAGCAGTATTTGAGAGGGCCGGGAGAGCTGGGGTTCTCAACCACTCCTGCTCTTTCTCCAGGTCCTGGTTTAAATGTCACCCTCTCAAGAATACACTTACTGGTCATCTAGATGGCAAGAGCTCCCCTAGTATGTCCCCCCCATAGTGCCTCTTTCCTTGTAATTACCCAATTGTCTGACTTCTCCCATAGACGAACAACGAATTTCTACTGAAAAGGCCACAGTTTTCTCTGAAAATGAAACTCATTGAGAAGGACTGATTATTTTTTGTACTGTTGCCGATTTTCATAAAATTGCAGCAACAACTTCTCTGGCTCTTTTAACTTTTACAAACCCAATAGACATTCTAAATATTACAATAACCCATTGCCTTTGAGTCAATTCCAATTCATAGCGACCCTGTATACATTAAATATTATCATTACTTTAAAACAGATGAAAATCTATCCATAAGGGAACCTATAGAAAACTCTTATTTTAAAATAAAATAACCCAAATAACCAATAACTGGTGAGTGGTTAAGTAAGTTGGGGCAAATCTGTATGATAGTGCAGTCTGTAGGTATTAAAGATAGTATTCGGAAAGAGTTTGTAATAACATGAGGAAGCACATGTTAAATGGTGTGGGGAAAATTATTGCTAAAAAAACCAGAATGCTAAATATAGCACAAAAAGGACTAGTAAGATATAGCTCATGTTGAGACTATGGGTGATCAAAATTGCTTTTCTTCAGTGTTTTCTTTCTTTTTGATGAAAACACAGCAATAAAGGACAGAGCTGTGGAAAAACTGTTACTTAGAATCCATGGTTCCTGTTTACCAAGCTATAAAACAGGAAAGACTTTTTAAACTAATGGTAATTTCTAAACTTTTCGATTTATTTTTTGTAGTGTGAATTCAAAGTTCATGATAGTTCAATATATAAGGAATCTGGCAAACATAAGCCAACAAATAAGTAAAGAAATCTTTCTAAATTCTTCATTTGCTTCTGAACGTTTTCAGGTATCTTCAATTCCAACAGCATTTATAATTATCCCAGTTTTGGTTTAAAGACTTGCAGGCCTCTTGACAAAACTTATGGCATCTCTGTTTAATTTGATGAAATGTGCATTAGTAGCCAAGTGCTTAACAAACACCAGGTCATTTTACTGTCTTCATCTTGAGCAGTAATTAAAGAGTATTTACTAAGCAATCTCTTGAACCTTGCATTACAACTTGGTATTACATAAAGCAGCTTGCACTATAGACCTGGCCTCCGAGCTATAGAACCTTACAGGCTAATGACCTGTGATCAACAGACTCATCTTTCCTTGATCCACATGACAAACCTCCTTGACCAAAAGCCAGAGGAATTTATGGTTTTCCAGGGAAACATGAGATTTGCTTTGACAGTTTCACATAGCTTTATCCTGAAGCCAGACAAAGAGCTGGAGTTTCATCTTCACTCGCCTTTCCTGGGATCAAGCCCTTTGATGGAAGGAGATCACTGGGAATCTATCCCTAGGCCTGGAGGTGTTAGAGGCAGAAACCAGACATAAAATTACGGCCCTCTGTGGGCCTCTGGGAAAATACCTAGCCATCACTGCCCTGGTCTACCAGTCTCATGTTGCCCGTTTGTCTCCAGCATAAGCACAAGTGCTGACTCCCCAGGAGTGTGTGTGTCTGGGAGGTAGAGGCGGGGAGGGGCAGAAGTGTGGAGAAGAGCCAGCGAGTGATGTCTGCCCAGACCACTGGCAGCCGTCATTAGGCTCCGGGCTAGGTTTTGAAATGTTCCACCACTGTTCCTGCCTGGAGCCCAAAGTCCTACCATCTTAAAGTTAACTTTTCACGTTCCATTCTTCCCCCCATTCCTGCAAGGTAATATCCTTGCTTTTCTCACAGCTCCAACATCAATACTCCTTTTGAGCAAAACTTTCACAAGCAATAGATAGTACTAGTGCCAATGTATCTTAGCCAGTTTCTACAGTCAAAGTGAAACAAAGAAAGGAAACTATAAAAATGAGTGTTGTGAAATGGAACTAGACACAATAAATAATACCAAATGTGCACCTTCAATGACCTAAAGGCTTAGCACCTCAGAGGATTTCTTGAGGCCTCCGTGCATAGAGTTTTGAGAGGGAGGTGACATTTTCTAACTGGGAGCCCAGAGGGCAGGGGTCCTCTGAAGTGGATATGGTCAGATGTAGAGTACAGATTGCATATGGCAAAAGAGGAAGAAACGTTTTGCTGTGCATCCAAAATACCTTGTCACAGTGGATGATGTGCATGGATATGAAGCAACTAGGAAGGGACAGCATGGCCATCTGTTGGAAAATGTGGTGTGTTTAGAAGAAATGAAAGGCTTTTGGTGTGGCTGGAATGTGCGGGGGTGAGGGAGGGTGGAGGTAGGAGGGGTGAGGTAGTAAAGGCTGAAAGACAAGAAAAAAGAGATAAGCAGAGCAAGATCATGAAGAGCCTCGTAGGTCGTGTTGAAGAGTTGAAAGCCATTAAAGCATTTAAGTAGGGTTGTTGCATGATCAGATTCATGTTTTAGAAAAATTACTTTTGCTGAAGTGTGGAGAATGGATTGGAGGGGGCCAAAAGTAGAGATAGAAAGACCAAGTGCAAGGTCCAAGCGAAGGATGACAGTGGCCTAGATTGAGGTAGTGGCAGTGGAGGTTGAGAGACATATTTGGATTTGGGAGCTAGAATTGATAGGACTTGGTGATTGACTAAGGGATAGGGGTTTGGAGAATCAGTAAAGGAGAAGGATAAGGGGTAAGGAGCAGCAGAGAAGAAAGAGCCTAGAATGGCTGCCAGATTTTGGCTGAGGCATCTGAGTGAAAGGTGGCACCAAGTCAATGAGGGAACCTGGAAAAGGAGGCACATTAGGGGTATTAATAATCAATTCAGGTTTTGATGGGTTGAGTTAAAAATATCTTTAGAAACTCTCAGTGAAGATCTTCCCTAGGCAGTTGAATGTATATAGTCCTACTTTGAGAGTTGGGAGTGGTCAGCACATAGTAAGTGAAGCCGTAGGTGTGCTGGGGTAGGGGTAAGGGGTGTCCAGTAAGATGAGACACAAGGGTACATTCTTGTTTGAATATTCCATTCATTCTTGGCATCGTGATGTAAATTCATTTAACAATCCTTTCCTATGAGCAAGTTCTGGAAGAAGGCAGCATGTCACACTGCATTTAACAATGGGTAAGAGAAATCACCAAAGTGGAGGAGAGAAATAATCCCAAGAGGTTCATTCATTATTGAGCTGCCAGGCCCTGTGCTAAGCACTTTGTATACATTGCTCTATTGCATTTTGTCTAATTCTTACAACAATCCTGCATAAAGTAGATATTATTATCCCTACATTACAGTATGAGGAACTGAAACTTAGGCTAAATAATACCTGTGCTGTCCAATATTTTAGCCACTAGCTGCATGTTGCTATTAAGAACTCGAAATGTGCAACTGAGGGACTTAATTATTAATTTAATTTAAATTCATTTTTATTTAATTTTAATTAAACTCGGTGATTGGAAAACTTTTTTAAGTGTATCTGGAACTACCTGGATATGTGAATCAACTTTTCAACAGTAAACTTATGAAATCTAAATTCAGATCAAGTGTTTCTGATGAAAAATTAGTATCTGAATTGCGATGTGCTATAAGTGTAGAAGGAGCCCTGGTGGCACAGTGGTTAAGAGTTCCGTTGCTAGCCAAATGTTACCAGCAGCTCCTTGGAAACCCTGTGGGGCTGTTCTACCATCCTTTACAGTTGCTATGAGGCGGACTTGACTCGACTGCAATGAGTTTGGTTTTTTGGTTTTATAAGCGTAAAATAGGAACTCTGGTGGTGCAGTGGTTAAGCACTGGGCTACTGACCCAGCTCAGTGGGAGAAAGATGTGGCAGTCTGCTTCCATAAAGATTTATAGCCTTGGAAATCCTATGGGACAGTTCTACTCTGTTCTATAGGGTCATTATGAGTCCAAATTGACTGAATGGCAAGGGTTTGGTTTTTTTGGGTTTAACTGTAGAATACATACTGGATTTTGAAGACTTGGTGTGAAAACAAGAATATAAAAATCTCTTTAATAGTTTTTATATCGATTATATGTTGAAATAATATTTTAATAAATCGGGTTAAATAAAATGTTACTAAAATTAATTTCACCTTTTTTCTTTTTTTTTTTTAACCTTTTTTTAATGTGGCTATATTAGAAAATGTTAAATTACCCAAGTGTCTCGCACAAGATTTTTCCTAAGTCTGACAGGGGACAAATATCTCAGAAGCAATTTCCCAAGGTTTAGATGGCTGTGACTCCATCAGGCGTGTTCCCAGGGCCTGCGCTGTGCCGGTTCACAGCTCGTGGACCGAATCTCACTCCGCTGCCCAGGAGCGGTGGGCTTCCCTGTTTGCCTTTTTGAACTCTGTTTTCTCTGCGCCTTGAAGAGCCAGGGGCTGTGATGTCACTGTATAAACAGAGGGAAGGGTGGGGGCGAAAGTCCCATCGGAGAGAAGCCAGCGGAGACGGCAGGGTGGGGAGATGGGGGTGGGGAGACGGATTTTAAAAGGTGGCTGGTCTGCAGTGTGTGGGATCGGCAGGAGACTTCGCAGCCCCGATAAAGAAACCTAATGGGACTGCCAGTCAGTCGTTAAACTGCGGCGGGGAGGGGGACGTGGCTGCGAGAGAAGGGGTTTTGGAAAAATATGGGCCGCCTATAGCTAATTCCCCTGATTAAAAATGCATTAGTTTAGAGGTGTCAGGGACACGCAGCTGTTTTCAAGGAAAGCCTGGCTCCAAGAGGTCCTCCCCGGCCGGGCCGCCTGGCGGCTCTATCTCAGGCTAGATGTCAGCGAGACACAGCCTGCCGACGCTGTCCTCTCCCTGACAGGGCCCTGGCCAATGTCCTGCTGCTGCGGGTCGTGGTAATTTACATCCTCTCTGTGTACATTAACTTATCTACAGCCGCGCTGGCGGCCCTCCTTCAGTCAGCCTGTCTCCTGCGCGGGCTGGGAGACTTCCCCGGCCGGCCGGGGTCTGAGGGGGGACGGCTGCGGGGCCTGCCAAGTTCCTGAGCCCTGAGAACAACAACAAACACCCCCCAAGGAGCCCGGCCGCTGGTTCCGACCCGGCCCGCCTGCCCGGGCCAGGACGCGGCTCGGCCTGGGCTGCGGGGTCCGCAGGGGCTGGAGGGGAGGCCGGAGAGGGGGCAGCTCCAGGATGGCGAGGGAACCGAGGGAACGCTTAGTGGCTAATTCACGACTCATGACTCATTTGCAGGCTCCTCTTCCAGTGACAGGCGGGACAGTTACTGGTTATTTGTAGTCCCCCGGCTTTCATTTTGCTGTAATTAAGCAGTCATTTGAGGGTCATTTCATACTAGTTATAGGTTTCCCTGTTTTAATAATGTTTTAAGTTCCAGGGGGGCAACAAGGAGTTGAAGGGGAGGTTAGGAAGGAGGCGTGGAGGGCAAGAGGGTAATTGTCCCTGAGAACGCGTGCACTTTTCATAACTCTTTCCCTGACAGGCCCCGGCGTGGAGCCTCCTCAGATGCCGAGTGGCTCATGGTCGGCCTCACAGTGGGCAGGCCAGATCCTGCTTTGCTGACACGAACGGTCTGCCCGTGAGAAGAGGTCTGGCCATTTTTGAGTCAGATGCTGGATTTTCTTCTTTCCCCTCTGGCACCACACTAATCATTCTCTTTAATCACTGTAGCTTTTTAATGAGGCCAAGTAGGTATTTGTGGAGCCGTCTACTCTCTAAATGCTAGTGCTTGATAAGTCATTTATAACTTATCAGTGGGCTTTACATGGGCCAAACACAGAAGAAAGGAAGTGAGAATAAAACAGAGTCTGGAGTTCACTAGGAAAATCCAGCCTATCTTCGGGTCCTGGATGGTACCAGGTCCCATGTGGAAAATGTTTCATCCATTAGGCATAAGAATAAGGAACAACCAAACAGTCTGCCCAATTTTGTGAAAAGTCACTGGCTGTCGTTGTTGATTTTTTTCATTCCCTGCATTTACTCCTTTGGCTGGTTCACATATCTTTAGATATCATTTGGATACTTGAAGCTTCCCTTCTAAAGCTAATTCTACAAAGTTCTTTAAAGAACTCTGGAGAAGTTAAATTTGGAGGGCACACAGATGCAAAATGAAAGGACTGGAAAGAAATAAAGGACAGAAACCAGATTTCCTGTCACTGCAAAGAGTAGGCGCCAAATGCTCTAGGGTCCAAGTTTCAGTAGACGTTAAAGCTAGAGCTGGTGTATGTAGCAGTGTAAACCGAAAAACGAACCCATTGCCATGGAGTCAATTCCAACTCATAGTGACCCTATAGGACAGAGTAGAACTGACCCATAGAGTTCCCAAGGCTGTAATCTTTACAGAGGCAGACTGCCACATCTTTCTCCCATGGAGCCACTAGGAGTTAGCAGGCGAGCACCATTCCAGTTAGCAGACAAGCACTTAACCACTGCACCATCAGGACTCCTTAGCAGGAGTGTCATTGCCTTCAAAAGAGAAGAAAAGAGAGAAAACCCTTCCAAGGAAAGGGAGGAAAATGAGTGGTGGGAAGAAACCAAGACAGGGTCCTACAAACTAGAAAAAACGGAATCAATCAATCAGTGCGTATTTAATTTTCGCTATTGTTAGCTGCCGTCAAGTTGGCTCCAACTCATGGACAGCCCACATATAACAGAGTGAAACAGTGCTGGGTCTGCACCGTCTTCGTGATTGCCAGTGTGCTCGAGCCCACTGTTGCAGCCACTGTGTATTCTGAGTGCCTTCCAGCTGAGGGGGCTCATCTTCCAGCACTGCATTGGACAATATTGTGCTGTGATTCACAGGGTTTTCATTGGCTAATTTTCAAAAGTAGATTGCCAGGTCTTTCTTCTTAGTCTCTCTTAATCTGGAAGCTCCACTGAAACTTGTCCACCATGGGTGACCCTGCTTGTATTTGAAATACCAGTGGCATAGCTTCCAGCATCGTAGCAATAGGCAAGCCACTACAGTATGACAAACTAACAGATAGGTGGTGGCAATATGTATTAAAGTGACTTTTAAAAAGTTTTCCACAAAAAGAAAGGAATGAAGTGCTGATACATGCGACAATATGAATGAACCTTAAAAATATTATGCTAATAACATAGTTTATAAAGAAAATATTCTACATCCTACTTTGGTGAGAAGCATCTGGGGTCTTAAAAGCTTGTGAGCACCCATCTAAGATACTCCATTGGTCCCACCCCATCTGGAGCAAGGGAGAATGAAGAAAACCAAAAACACAAGGGAAAGATTAGTCCAAAGGAGTAATGGACCACAACTACCACAGCCTCCACCAGACTGAGTCCAGCACAACTAGATGGTGCCTGACTACCACCACCAACTGCTCTGACAGGGATGACAATAGAGGGTCCCAGAAAGAACTGGAGAAAAATGTAGAACAAAATTCTAACTCACGAAAAAAAAGACCAGACTTACTGGTCTGACAGAGACTGGAAAAACCTTGAGAGTATGGCCCCTGGACACTCTTTTAACTCAGTACTGAAGTTACTCCTGAGGTTCACCCTTCAGCCAAAGGTTAGACAGGCACATAAACAAAACGAGACTATATGGGCACACCAGACCAGAGGCAAGGACAAGAAGGCAGGAGAGGACAGCAAAGCTGGTAAAGGGGAACTCAAGGTTGAGAAGGGGAGAGTGTCAACATGTCATGGGGTTGGCAACCAATGTCACAAAACAATATATGTATTAATTGGTTAATGAGAAACTCATTTGCTCTGTAAACCTTCATCTAAAGTACAAAAAAAAATTATGCTAAGTGATAAAAGCCAGTCACAAAAGACCACATATTGTATGATTCCATTTATCTGAAATGTTCAGAATAGGCCAATCTATAAAGACTGAAAGTAGATTAGTTGTTGCACAGGGCTGGGGGGCATGGGAGAATGAAGAGTGACTACTAACGGATACGAGATTTCTTTTTGGGGTAATGAAAATGTGCTGAAATTGATTGTGGCAGTGAGGGAGGGAGGGAGGAAAGAAGGAAGGAAGGAAGGAAAGGTCCTACCAAAAAGTCCTTTTGCTAAGTACATTGCTCCTTTCTCCATGACAATGTAAGCCAAAAGGTAGAATCCACAGCATAGGGACTTTGTATGGTTCTCCACTTTGTCCCCAGTGCCTAGAACAGTGTTGTTCACTGGAGGCACTCAAACAACATTTGCTGATAGAGAAGAAGTTACAAATAACCAGACTATCCTAGTTTAGATGTTCACCATCCCCACCCTACCATCTCCTCTCTGCATCTTCTATCTAGCTTTTCAATACATGGATTATTATTATTAATAATAAAACTAGTAACAATAACTGAAAAATTGGGTTTATCTATTTTGTGCCATGCACTGTATATAATTGTCTCTAATCCTTATAAAACCTAGCCATGTAAACCCACTAAAACCAGGCCTGTGTGGCTCCCAAAGCTTCAGTCCATTATACCACACTGCCTCCCAAAAACACTAAACACAAAGGCCAGTATAAGCATTAAAGGACATGAACAGATAGTCAGCCAAAGTCATCCATAAAGGAAACTAAAGTACCCAAATTGGTTTCTATGTTCAAATTGAAAGAAGCATAAAGAAGCATCAGAAGCACTACCGATTTTTCATTTAAAATTATAATAAACCTGGAGTACTTATTTTGTGCATAGCCTGAGCGAAGCACTGGGAGAGTCATAAAAGCACCTAACACAGGAGCTTATACTTAAATCATCTATAAAAGCCACTGTCCCTTTAAAAAGTCTAAATAGTACACAACAGGTATAAACACACATGAGCTGAAAAGCCGTGACCTCCTGAAATCTCTTCCTAAAATTGAAACATTTTCATGGAATGTAAAAAAAAAGAAGCCCCAGAGCTTTGTGGACCAAAACAAAACAAAACAAAAGCAAAAACAAACCAGTTGCTGTTGAGTCATTTCTGACTCATGGTGACCCCATGAGTATTAGAGTACAACTGTGCTCCATAGGGTTTTCAGTGGCTGAGTTTTCAGAAGTAGATTGCCAGGCCTTTCTTCTGAGTTATCCCTGGATGCACTTAAGCCTTAACCCTTTGCACCACCCAGGAACTCCAGAGCTTTATGCAAAGCCACCTAAATGACTACCTCCACAGACATGGTTGAAGAGGAATGCATATAAGAACTCATCCAAACTACTTGAAAGCTACTGTGGTGTCTGCTTGGCTTGAATCAGCTGTGTGTATTAAGTGGCTAATATTTCTCATGTCAGTAATTCAAGATTCCAGATCCACATCTTAGCCAAGACTGAGACTCACTACTGTATTATCACATACATTTTAGTTGGTATACGAAGGTACCAACTGTACTAATTACTCTGGAAAGACACAAAACCTTCTAATTTTAATGTTATATATTTCCCTATGTATATTACTGATGGCGTGGTGATTAAGAGCTTGGCTGCTAACCAAAAGGTTGGCAGTTCGAATCCACCAGCCACTCCTTGGAAACCCTATAGGGCAGCTCTACTTTGTCCTATAGGGTCACTATGAGAGAGAATTGACTCAACAGCAACAGGTTTGGTTTGGTT
Source organism: Dugong dugon (assembly GCA_030035585.1). Lineage (NCBI taxonomy): Eukaryota > Metazoa > Chordata > Mammalia > Sirenia > Dugongidae > Dugong > Dugong dugon. Next base: position 57,410,331 of record CM057466.1, read on the forward strand.
TTATATGTATTACTACAAGAATTTTGGTCTAAGGTCTATAATAAATAGCCCATATTTCATAATTGGAAAAATCAAGTAATCTCTTAAACTGCTTACTGAAATTCTCCTAAACGATCCATAACAGTATCAAGAAAACGAACATTCAAAATATTTTACAAGTTCTCTTCCCAGCCGTTAGATATATACCCCAATTCCTCATCTAAACTGGTGGGAAGGTGTTTCTTCTGCTTTAAAAAAAAAAAACAAAAAACTAGATATAGAAATTTTTTCTTAGCTAAATCTGAAAAAGAGGTAAACCCAGCCATAAGTGTGAAAAAAATACATAGTTCTCCCTCTCTCACCCATATGGAAGACTTAGGAAATGAAAGTCCAACCACTTAGGCTGAGGAGCTTCAAGAAACTATACTCAGGACTTTGGAATGTGCCTAGGTGCCACTGCCTCTACAGAACCCCATCCATCCCTAAGCATATGTGGTTGTCACCCTCTAGTGGATAATCTATGGCAAGAGTTGGCAGCCTCCAGTGGGGGACAAGAAGGAATGTCATCCAAGATTGATTTATCTCCAAGAGGTAGAAGACAGAGAAGACTGCACCAGGATTCTTCAGTCTTGGACATATACTTCCTAGGAAAATGGGTGTTCATGATTGTTTTTCCAGACTGCAGTTCCCTGCTACTTTTGAGTCTATGTTTGTGTTTCCCATTAGTGTCAGGACATTTTCAAGAACAATACGTGTTTCCTAGAGGCTGACGTCTCCTACAACTGAGATAGCCCCAGGCAATTGATTCCCAGAGGTTTTGAGCCTCCTGGCTGGCCTTGAAAGCTTTTTCTGTCTGCAGGCCTCCTGAGTGGGTCCAACTGTTCAGCTGGTAACTTGTCTTGGAAGTTCTGTGTTGAAATGATCTGATCTTCCCAGGAAAGTTGTAGACAGATAAATATTGCCTCAATATTCAGTGTTGTGTAAGAAGCCTAAATGAAGGTCCCTAGATGTCTGTGACAGAATTTTTAGAAATAGCAATTACTGCACATGCATTATCTTAGGGCATCAAGACTCAACACTAAGTATTAGGTTGGGAAATATAACTCTCCAAAAATAAACTACGGCTTTGAATCCATTAGCATTATAAAACTCAGAACACAATAACATGCTTTTCCTGTATCCATTTTACCAGGTAATTGAAGAACTGCACTTCTAAAGCAAGATGGAAATTGAATTTCTACATCATAGACAGTTTATAGGAGGGAAGGATTATGGATACAGGAAATACTCCACATTCTCAAAAGTCTACATTTGTTGGTGCTTGCATTTGCTCCGTGAGAACCTACTGAAAGAAACTATTTCTCCAGAAGACAAGTATAATTTCCTGAAGATCTGTTTCTTCATCAGCAGAGGAGCTGAATGCTTGAAGTCAAGGGTGATCTTGGCTCTAAATATGAGGTTAAATGGGAATCAGAGCATTTTAAAATTAAACCCCTCCATCATACCTATTTTAAAGAAGAAGAAACTGAGGTTTGGCAAGGCTAAGCAGAGGTCGCATAGACACCACCAGACACCAGCCCAGCTCTCTAACTCCTAGGCCACTGCTCTTTCCCCAACATAATTGTTGTCTCATAGTGTCTTCGTGCTTATGAGAAAATCAGTTCCTTAGCCCTGTATATAGTAGAATAAATTCTGTTTGGTCAATATACATTTTAAACACATAAGAAAAACAAATATAAATCTATAAGAAGTAAATTCATGTCCACAAGAAACCTGCAGCTATATTTTGTAAAAGACTACTGGGAATTGCTAGCGTACTTAAAGAATAATTTAATACATCTATGCAAAATTACTTTTAAATTAAAGTGATGGGATTTGGTTTACTTATCTTTATATTCTCTATTACCACCTCCTATCTCACCCCTTTGCATGGGGTCACATGTGGTAGGTACTCAATAAATAAGCTTCCATTTTTTCTTAAATATCCAGATTTAAGGAAAGCTGTGACTGTATAGACTACATTTGATTTCTCCTGTAGTGAACAATTTCATATTTTTTCACCACATCAAAGATTCTGCTTCTAGGTATGGCTGGCATCTGTCTCTCTCTCAACCCCATAGCACCTTCCTACAGAATCAAAGTCTCTTCTCAAATTTACAATCCCTGACAGGGGTGGATGACCCAGTAAGCAAGGTAAGCACAGGCTTACTTGTACTTACTTACTAATCTGCAGTGAACAATTTCACATGGGTTTCACCACATCAAAGATGTGAAATTGTTCACTAAAGATGATCTGGTAAGCAAGGTAAGCACTGTGCTTACCTTGCCTATTGGATAACCCGCCCCTGCCCCTCCCTCAAGTTGCTCTCTCCCACATACAGTCTGGAATTAGAACAGTGATTGGTAGAGCCTAGCTCACATGCCTATGCCTACAGGGCCTACCTGAGGAATAATTCATTTCATATGCACTAAAAGCTTTACCATATTCTCCTTTAAATCATGAGGAAAGTGGAAAAAATCCTTATATGCATAATAGATGAACTCATACATAGTCATAAACCGTAAGATTCTTTTCCCTCTTTCACTTCTTTCATAATGGAAGTTATAAAGTTGGTAATATAAACTCTTTCCAGGGACATCATAATCACTAAACTGAGAATCCAGGGAGCTGATTGTAATCAGCTGAGTGCTATGTATTCTGTGAATCTATTAATGTGATCCAGGTCATACACACAACATCAGGATTTGCTAGCTGGGTGACATTGGTTAATTAGGTCACTTCATGATTTTCAGCTCCACCTATATGTAAATTAAAAAGGTCAGAACACCAGAGATGAAAGAGGTTACCCAAAGCTCATAAAAGAATTATGAGACTAGGTGTTTATGGACTGAGCTAGAAATTGTTGAGATTGATTAGTTATGTCTGCCTTGGGCAGAAAATAGGAAAATGCCTATCCTTATCCCATGTATTTGTCAACCCTAGATTAGATGATCTAGAAGATTTATTTCAGGCTAAACATTATTCTACTTGAGTCTATGATTTTATTTTCTACCTTGGACAAGCCATTAAAACTCCCTGTGCCTTTCTTTTTTTCCATAGTGCATTTATTAGACGACAGTAGATCTTTTTAAATTTATACAACTAAATTTAAAATTTAGCCATTTATAGGAGGTACAATTGTTTTAAACAGAATTTTATAAACCAAACCAGTTCATTTTGTGAAAGATTACACCAGGAAGATTTGGATTATAGATTTAAAATTATTTTTTATCTATCAGCTTTAGTGTATTTATTGAATCCTTTTTTATGGACATAGGTCATATGTACTTGAAGAATCCAAGGACTAAAACACTGTGGAAAAAATGTTATTATTATGGACATCTCTCAGTGGGTAGCTTTTCTTGATCTGTGACAACCTGTTGACTTTAACAACCAGGAATGGACAGGATAGGATTTTTATAAAATACACGTAAGATACAGGTTTTTATCAAAGTTGGTTATTTTTCTCTTTTTAAAGTTATGACAACCTGTTACATTTAGGAACTGGCTCATTTGAGGTCATTTTGAGAGAAAAACAATTGTCAGATTGAACTAGGTTCTCCTTACTCTGACATTCTACTGCAGGCTTTTTTCTAAAGTGATACATGGACCGTCTTCATCTTTCCATCTCCAATAGGTCAGAGCAGTAACACCAGGTATTGAAGATTATCTCCTTCCAGATATATGTCTGCTTTGTATTTGGTTAAGCATACTGTATACAGGTCAGACAATAAAATGTAATAGATACAGTTTTTAACATATGATCTAATATCTTTGCTTTTCCAGTTTGAAAATAATAATATACATTATTTAATGTTTGCTATCAAAATGTAGAAGAAAACGTATAGGCGTTAACAAGAGAACAATAACTCAAGTGCCTAAGTGCAAGGTGAGGCTCCTTTCTTGAACATTTCAGCTGCTATCAATTATTGCTCAATTTAGCTCTGTTTTTCCTTATCAAGGCCAAATCCATTTCTAGAGGGAAGTTCTCCAGTGATTCTTTGTAAATTTATAGTGGCAGTGCAGGTTTAACCTAAAAGCTTGCCAATCATTCCACTCTCTCCACACTAGGTGTTAATGATGTTTTAAAATAGTTGCTTATTCTAATTATCCTAGATAGGATTGTACCTGTTCCTCTGCTCTATAATTCTTAGGGAGACTACATTCCCTTTATCTTCTGCAATAGCTTCCCAGCACCTTTTCAACACCCTTTCTGCATGCGGGGAATAGTCTTCCTCATGTGTCCCACCTCCCTCAGAAAATACAAAACTCACTTCCCCAGCCACCCCTGTAGGTTATGACTACAATTTAAATACAATGCCTTTAGAAGCAGGGAATAGATACACAGAGATTAAGTGAAAAGAGCTCTTTCACATGAAATTCTCTTCGTAACAACCACCACAAAACTCAAAACATACCACAGCACCTGCAGTTTGAACAACTATTTACCTTTAGAGAAAAATGATGACGACCATATATTGTCTTTTAGAATTGTTTCAGTTACCTAGTGCTGCTATAATAGAAATACCACAAGTGTACAGCTTTAACAAACAGAAATTTATTTTCTCACAGTTTAGGAGGCTAGAAGTCTGCATTCAGGGTGCCAAGTGTAGGGCTCTAGGGGAAGGCTTTCTCTCAGTGTCAGCTCTGGAGGAATGTCTTTCTCTCTTCAGCTTGTTTCCTGGTTCCTTGGAGATCTCCGTGTGGCTTGGCATCAATCTTCCCCCATCTCTGCTTCTCTCATTTTCTTGTTTAATCTCTTTTTATACCTCAAAAAAGATTCATTTAAGACACACCCTACCTTAATCCTCCACCTCTCGTATGTCACTTTGTCGTACTATGGTGGCTTGGGCGTTGCTGTGATGCTGGAAGGTATGCTACCAGTATTTAAAAAACCAGCAAGGTCACTCATGGTGGACAGGTTTCAGCTGAGCTTGCAGACTAAGACAGACTAGGAAGAAGGAACTGACAGTCTACTTCTGAAAAAATTGGCCAGTGAAAACCTTATGAATAGCAGCAGAACACTGATATGGTGTCAGAAGATGAGCCCCTCAGGTTGGAAGGCATTTAAAATACAACTTGGGAAGAGCTGCCTCCTCAAGGTAGAGTCGACCTTAATGACACAGATGGAGTCAAGCTTTTGGGACCTTTATTTGCTGATGTGGCACGGCTCAAAATGAAAAGAAACGGCTGCAAATATCCATTAATAATGGAAACATGGAATGTACAAAGTATGAATCTAGGAAAATTGAAGTCATCAGAAATGAAATGGAATTCATAAGCATCATTATCCTAGGCACTAGTGAGCTGAAATGGACTGGTATTGGCCATTCTGCATCAGACAATCATATGGTCTACTCTGCTGGGAATGACAAATTGAAGAAGAATGGCGTCACATTCATCATCAAAAAGAACGTTTCAAGATCTGTCCTGAAGCACAGTCAGTGATAGGTTGATATCCACACACCTATAAGGAAGACAGTTAATATGACTACTATTCAAATTTACACACCAACCACTAAGGCCAAAGATGAAGAAATTGAAGATTTTTACCAACTTCTGCAATCTGAAATTGATCAAACATGCATTCAGGATGCATTGATAATTATTCATAATTGGAATGAGAAAGTAAGAAACAAAAAAGATCAGTAGTTGGAAAATATGTCCTTGGTGATTGTCTTAGGCTGGGTTCTCTAGAGAAGCAAAACCAGTAAAGCATATAAATATATACAAAGAGAGGTTTATATCAAGCAAACAGCTCACGCGTTGTAGAGGCTAGAACGTCCCAAGTCCATGGATCAGGGTAGAGGCCTCTCCCAAATCATGCAGCCGCAGAAGCTGGCGAGCCCAAGATTGGCAGTTCAGACAGCAGGGCTTCTGCTCACAGGCTGTGAAGGCTGACGAATTCCAAGATTGGCAGGCAAGACCACAAGGTTTCTCCTGATTCACGTAGCTGCAGGGACTGGCGAACCCAAGATCAGCAAGTCAGAGAGCAGGGCTCCGCTCACAGGCTGTGAAGATCTACAAGTCCCAAGTTTGGCAGATAAGCTGACAGCTAAGTCCCAAAAACCGCAGATGAGATGACAGGAGGCAGCCACAGGATCCAGGGTGAGCAAAAAGCCAGAACATCTGCTTATATTCAGATGCAGGCCACACCCTCAAGGAGACTCCCTTTCATCTTATTGGCTATTCACAGTATATTCAATCATGGGAGTGATCATATTAAAACACTGAGAATCATGGCCCAGCCAAGGTGACACACAATCTTAACCATCACGGTGATAGAAATGATGCCAGAGATCACATGATAGAATTTTGCAAGACCAATGACTTCTTCATTGCAAATACCTTTTTCAACAACATAAATGGCGACTATATACTTGGACCTCACCAGATGGAAAGCACAGGAATCAAATCGACTACTTCTGTGGAAAGACAATGGAGAAGCTCAATATTATCAGTCAGAACAAGGCCAGGGGCTGACTGCGGAATAGACCATCAATTGCTCATATGTAAGTTCAAGTTGAAGCTGAAGAAATCAGAGCAAGTTCATGAAAGCCAAAATACAAACTTTAGTGTACTCCACCTAAATTTAGAGACCGTCTCAAGAATGGATTTGACTCACTGAACCCTAATGACAGAAGACCAGACAAGTTGTGGAATGACATCAAGGGCATCATACGTAAAGAAAGCAAGGGGTCATGAGAAAGATAGGGAAAAAAAAAGACCAAAATGGATGTCAGAAGAGACTCTGAAACCTGCTCTTGAACAAAGAGTAGCTAAAGCGAACAGAAGAAATGATCATGTAAAAGAGCATGTAAATGATCATGTAAAAGACTTCAAAGAGTGCGTGGCTGGAGAAAACAAAGTAAAGTATTATAATCAAATGTGTAAAAACCTAGATTTAGAAACTCAAACAGGAAGATCATTCTCAGCATTTCTCAAGCTGAAAGAACTGAAGAAAAAAATTAAGCCTCTAGTTACAATATTGAAGGTTCTGTGGGGAAAATAATGAACGACACAGGAAGCATCAAAAGGAGATGGAAGGAATACACAGTCACTATACCAAAAAAATTGACCTATATTCAACCATTTCAGGAGGTAGCCTATGATCAAGAACTGACGGTATTGAAGGAAGAAGTCCAAGCCGCACTGAAGGCGTTGTGAAAAACAAGGCTCCAGGAATTAACAGAATACCAGTTGAGATGTTTCAACAAATGGATGCAGCACTGGAGGTGCTCTCTCGTCTATGCCAAGAAATTTGGAAGACAGCTACCTGGCCAACCGATTGGAAGAGGTCCATATTTGTGTCCATTCCAAAGAAAGGTGATCCAAGAGAATGCGGAAATTATCCAACAATATCATTAACATCACACGCAAGTAAAATTTTGTTGAAGATAATTCAAAAGCAGTTGCAGCAGTACATCGACAGGGAACTGCCAGAAATTCAAACCGGATTCAGAAGAGAATGTGGAATGAGGGATATCATTGCTGATGTCAGACAGATCTTGGCTGAAAGCAGAGAATACCAGAAAGATGTTTACCTGTCTTTCATTGACTATGCAAAGGCATTCACCTGTGTGGATTATAACAAATTATGGATAATATTTTGAAGAAACAATGTTCAAGAACACTTAATTGTGCTCCTGAGGAACCTGTATATAGATCAAGAGGCAGTTATTCGAACAGAACAAAGGGATACTGTGTGGTTTAAAGTCAGGAAAGATATGTGTCAGGGTTGCATCCTTTCACTATACTCATTCAATCTGTATGCTGAGCAAATAATACAAGAGCTGGACTATATGAAGAAGAACATGGCATCAGAATTGGTGGAAGACTCATTAACAACCTGTGACATGCAGATGACACATCCTTGCTCGCTGAAAGTGAAGAGACTTGAAGATAAAAGACTATTGTCTTCAGTATGGATTACACCTCAACATAAAGAAAACAAAAATCCTCAAACTGGATCAATAACCATCATCATCATAAACAGAGAAAGGAAGTTACCAAGGATTTCATTTTACTTGGATCCAGAATCAACACCCATGGAAGCAGCAGTCAGGAAATCAAACGATGTATTGCACTGGGCAAATTTGCTGCAAAAGACCTCTTTAAAGTGTTCAAAAGCAAAGATGTCACTTTGAGGACTAAACTGCGCCTGACCCAAGCCATGACATTTTCAATCACCTCACATGCATGCAGAAGCCGCACAATGAATAAGGAAGACAGAAGAATTGATGTCTTTGAATTATGGTGTTGGCAAAGAATATTGAATATTGAATAGACTGCCAGAAGAATGAACAAGTCTATCTTGGAAGAAATACAGCCAGAGTGCTCCTTGGAAGCAAGGATGGTGACACTTCATCTCATCTATTTTGGACATGTTATCAGGAGGGACCAGTTCCTGGAGAAGGACATCATGCTTGGTAAAGTAGACGGTCAGCGAAAAGGAGGAAGACCCTCGATGAGATAGACTGACACAGTGGTTGCACAATGGGCTCAAGCATAACAACGACCGTGAGGATGGCGCAAGACTGGGTAGTGTTTCATTCTGTTGTACATAGGGTCGCTATGAGTCAGAACTGACTGGACAGCACCTAACAACAACAAGAACACCAATCCTGTTTCATTAACATAATAAAGACAACCCATTCCTAAATGGGATTATAACCACAGGCATAGAGATTAGGATTTACAACACATAATTTGGGGGAACATAATTCAATCCATAACATTCCACACTTTGACTCCCAAAAATTCATGTCCTTGCCACATGCAAAACACATTCACCCCAGCACATCACCGCAAAAGTCTTAAATCAACTGGATGTCCAAAATCTCATCTTTTGAAGCATCTAAATCAAATGTGGGTGATACTTTTAGGCATATTTTATACTGGGGCAAAATTCCTCTTCATCTATGAACCTGTGGAATCTAGGATACAAGTTATCTGCTTCCAAAGTACAATGGGAGAACAGGCCCAAGGTAGATATTTCCATTACAAATGGGTGCAATTGGAAGGAAAGAAGTGACAACAGGCAACAAGCAGATTAAAACCCAGCAGAACAAATTACAGTAACTCTCAAGGCTTGAAAATAATCCCCTGTTCTCTGAGACTATCTGTGCAATGGCCTCACCCTCCAGACTCTGGTTGCTGGCCACTCTGGATTCTGGGTGGAGGCCCCTCGCCCCTGGGCTTCAGCTCTGCTTTCTAGGCCCTCTGTTCCCTCGGCTTTAGGCGGCCCCATTCTCCTAGGATATCTGAGTGGTGACCCCACTCCCTCAGCCTCAACAGGCCACATTCTTCTGTCCCTTGGGCATGGCAGTCCCACCACCTCAGCTTTAGGAGGCAGCCCCATCCCCCTGGTACACCTTAATGACAGCCCCACACTCCAGAACCATGTTGGCAAAGGTCCAACTCTGAAACCTAGGAGGTGGTGGCCCCACCCTTTGAGATCCAGGAGACTGTGGCCTGACCCTTTGAAATCGAGAAGGCCCTACTTCCTTGCTCCTTCCACAGTTCTGCTGATCTCTGAGCTGCTCCAAGGATGGTCCTTTACTTTTCTTGGAGGACAACAGATGTAGTTACTTTGGCCTTTTTCCTGCCTGTAGAATTCCAAAAGACAGAGTTCTTTCCTTTTGCTCTTTCTCTATCCCCTTCAGTCCAAGCTGATAGGTTTTCTGCTGTAGTAGTTGGTTAGATTCATCAGTCACAGACTTAATCTCTTTAACAAAAGTTTGTACAGCTACTTTCTTGAAGAACATTTTAGGACACATGTCCTTAGTTTGTACAACAGAATTTTCCAAATCTTTAAGTTTTGTTTTCATTTTGCACAGTTCATCTTTAAGTCCATCTCTTTCCTCTCACATTTTACTATAAGCAGCAAGGAGAAACCACATGGCCCCTTTAAGATCTTGCTTAAAAATCTCCTCAGCCAAATATCTATGTTCATCACTTACAAATTCTACCTTCCACCAAAACATCTGAACATAATTCAGACAAGTTCTTTGCCACTGCATAAAAATCATCACCCTTCCTCCATTGTCCAGTCATATGTTCATCATTTCCTTTTAAAACCTCACTAGCAGCACATTTAACATCCACATTTCTAGCAACATTCTGTTGCTGGCACCATATATTTCTCTAAGACGACAAAGATTTTCTTTGTAGCTCTCTGTCTTAGCTATCTAGTGCTGCTATAACAGAAATACCACAATGGATGGCTTTAACAAATAGAAGTTTATTCTCTCACAGTCTAGTAGGCTAGAAGTCCAAATTCAGGGCACCAGCTCTGGGGGAAGCCTTTCTCTTTCTGTCAGCTCTGGAGGAAGGTCCTTATCATCAATCTTCCCATGATCTAGGAGATTCTCAGCACAGGACCCTGGGTTCAAAGGACATGCTATTCTCTTGGCTCTTGTTTCTTGGTGGTATGAGATCCCCAGTTCTCTCTGCTCACTTTTCTCTTTTATATCTCAAAAGAGATTGGCTTAAAACACAACCTAATCTTGTAGATTGAGTCCTGCCTCATAAACATCATAGAGGTAGGATGTAAGACACACAGGAAAATCGTATCAGATGACAAAATGGTGGACAATCACACAATACTGGGAATTGTCGCCTAGCCAAGTTGACAGATATTTTTGGGGGGCACAATTCAATCCATGACATTCTATCCTTTGGCCCCCCAAAATTCATGTCCTTGCCACGTGCAAAACATAATCACCCCATTATATCATATCACAGCAAAAGTTTTAAGTCAACTCCAAGTCCAAAATCCAAAAATTCCTCTTCAACTGTGAAATCTAGAATACAAGTTGTCTGCTTCCAAAGTACAATAGTGGAACAGGCACAAGCTAGACATTTCCATTACAAATGGGAGAAATTTGAGGGAAAGAAGGGATAACAGGCACCAAGCAAGTCAGCAGAACATATTACATTAGCCCTTAAGGCTTGAAAGTAATCCTCTGTTCTCTGAGAGCATTTACACAATGGCCCTGCCCTCCAGACTCTAGGTATGGCCATACTCTCTGAATTCTCATTGGAGGTCCCTTAGCCCTGGGCTTCAGCTCTGCCTTCCAGGCCCACTGGAAGGGCAACTCTGCTCCCTCAGCTTTGGGCTGCCCCATTCTCCTAGTCTATCTGAATGATGACTCCACCCTTTGAGGCTGAGGCAGCTCTGTTTCCTGTATTCCTTGTCTCCTCAGCTTTTGCTTCCTGGTTCCTTGGGCTCTCAGCCCCGCAGGCCTCACCATCCACATCTACCCTGCTGGGGCAAGTGTTCCAAAACTCTGTAGCTCCACCGACAAGTGTCTGGGGGCACCTCACTCCGCCAATAAACTTCAGCTGGAAGGCACTCAGCTCTCTTCATGGGTCAGCTCTAGCACTGTCTCACACTGGTCTCCTGGTTCTGCTGCTGCTTCACACTGTCCCTGCATCATCTACAGTATAACAGCTCTCCTCATGTCCTTCTGAGTCTTCACGAAAATTGTCTTTGATGTCCATAATTTCACCAACAGGCTCTTCAAGGCAATCTAGGCTTTTACTATTAGGCACTTTAAAACTCTTCCAGCCTCTATTCACTCAGTTTCAAAACTGCTTCCACATTTTAGGGTATCCATTAGAGCAGCATCCCACTCCCTCAGTACCAAATTCTGTCTTAGCTAGCAGGTGCTGCTATAACAGAAATACCACAAGTGGACGGCTTTAAAAAACAGAAGTTTATTCTCTCACAGTCTAGTGGGCTAGAAGTCCGAATTCAGGGTGCCAGCTTTAGGCGAAGCCTTTCTCTCTCTGTTGGCTCTGGAGGAAAGTCCTTGTCATCAATCTTCCTGTGGTCTAGGAGCTTCTCAGCAAAGGGACCCTGGGTCCAAAGGACGCACTATTCTCCTTGCTCTTGTTTCTTGGTGGTATGATATCCCCATGTCTCTGCTCACTTCTCTCTTTTATATCTCAAAAGAGATTGGCTTAAGACACAACCTAATCTTGTAGATTGAGTCCTGCCTCATTAACATAACTGCTGCTAATCCTGCCTCATTAACATCATAGAGGTAGGATTTACAACACATAGGAAAATCACAGCAGATCACAAAATGATGGACAATCACACAATCTGGGAATCATGGCCTAGCCAAGCTGACAGATACTTTTTGGGGACAGAATTCAATCCATGACACTCATCTTACTTTCTTCTGAGCCCTCACCAGAATTGTCTTTGATGTCCATAATTCTGCCAACAATCTCTTCAAGGCAATCTAGGCTTTTACTATAAGGCACCTTAAAACTCTTCCAGCCTCTACCCATTACCCAATTTCAAAACTGCTTCCACATATTAGGTATCTGTTAGAGTAGCACCCTACTCTCAGCACCAAATTCTGTCTTAGTTATCTAGTTCTGCTATAATAGTAACATCATAAGTGGATGGCTTTAACCAACAGAAATATATTTTCTCACAGTTTAGAAGGCTAAAAGTCTCACAGTTTAAAACGCTAAAATTCAGGGTGCCGGCTGTGGGGCTCTAGGGGCAGCCTTTCTCTCTGTGTCAGCTCTAGAATAAGGTCTTTGTCTCTTCAGCTTGTTTCCTGGTTCCTTGGAGATCTCCATGTGGCTTGGCATCAATTTTCCCCTATCTGTGCTTCTCTCCTCTGCTTATTTAATCTCTTTCTATATCTCAAAAGAGATTGATTTGAGACATACCCTACACTACTCCTGTCTTATCAACATAAAAAAGACAATCCATTCCCAAGTAGAATTATAACCACAGGCATAGAAGTTAGGATTTACATATTTGGCGGGGGGGCAAACAATTCAATCAATACATAACAGGAATTAACAATGTCTGGCCCAGCCATTGCAACAGCATGAGTATCTAGCATAAGTTTAAGGTGTATCCATCACTCTCTTCAGTTCATGAATGAAAACAAATACAGAAATGAGGTACCTGGAAGTAAAAGTCTTCAAAAAAAAAAAAAAAAAAAGGAGAAGCCACTCTTGATCGATAGTTACTTACCTAAGATCAGAGAAGTCTGTGTACCGGCACATGCTGCTTCTACAATTTTTTTTTTCTCAAGCATAATTTTGTTGTTTTTCTTTAAAAAAAAAAAAATGATCATACTGGCCTGACAGAGACTGGAGAAACCCCCAGAGTATGGCCCCCGGACACCCTTTTAGCTCAGTAATGAAGTCACTCCTGAGGTTCACCCTTCATCCAAAGATTAGACAGGCCCATAAAACAAAACGAGACTAAAGGGGCACAGTAGCCCAGGGAAAAGGACTAGAAGGCAGGAGGAGACAGGAAAGCTGGTAATAGGGAACCCAAGTTCGAGAAGGGAGAGTATTGGCATGTTGTGGGGTTGTTAACCAATGTCATAAAACAATATATGTACTAACTGTTTAATGAGAAGCTAGTTTGTTCTGTAAACCTTAATCTATAGTACAATTTTAAAAAAACAATCAATATAGCATAGACTTTCTAAAAATCACATTGTTCTAAAAAGCTTATAACAAAAAAAGCAGCAGCTCCACTCTCCCTATACACAAACACACACACACACACACACAAACACACACACCTCGATCCTTAAAGGCAACCGCTTTCAACATTTTTAGCTGTTTATTCTTGTATTTATATATGTACTTCTAAATAATATTCTGTGCTTGGTCAGATAGCATCCTCTCCCCTCTTCCTGGAATCTCAGAATGTGACCGTATTTGGAACTAGGGCTATTGTAGATGTAATTAGTTAAGATCAAGTCATACTGGAGCAGGGGGTCCTTTAATCCAATATGATTGGTGTCTATAAGAAGAGAAGAAGAGACAAACAGGGAGAATGCTATGTGAGGATAGAGGCAGAGATTAGAGTGCTCCAACTATAAACCAAGGAATGCCTGGGGCTATCAGAAGCTGGAAGAGGCAAGAAGGAACCCTCTAGAGGCTTTGGAGGGAGCATGGCTCAGCTGACACCTTGCTTTCTGACTTCTAGCCCACAGACTGTGGCAGAATAAATTCCTGTCATTTTAACCCACCCAGTTTTTGTTACTTTATTAAGGTAGCTCTAGGAAATAAATACATAGGTTTTTACTGACATCTTCTTGATTCATCCATTTAGACATTATCTGCTATGGTAGACAAAAATTTGAACTCTCCTACATACCACTTTTCCTTCCCTTTCCACTTTCCCAATTTTTGGTTAAATTCATTAACAATGTTTTCATTATTATGACTATGGAAATATTGTTTACACTGAAGAAAGTAGTGTTCTATGATCTAATTTCCCTTCTTATAAAACGTTTCTTTTTTTAAGAGTTAATAGTTGCTTAAATGCTCATTTATTCTGTTTTCTTTGAAGGATCAACCAAATCTTCCCACACACTCCAACAGCTTTGTAGAGTACCTCTTGATACAATTGTCCACATAGTCAAACCTAGAAATGACTCTGTCCATTTCGTTTTTCCTAGAGAAATCCCTCCATCCACCTGCTCCAGTTTGCACTGGCTGCTCACTAGGTCTCCTGCACAGCTATTGTCCTGGTACTTCCCTTTGCATCTCTCTAATAATGGGGCCTCTCTTTCCTGTATTCCATGCTGTCCTCTTTCACGGAATACCATATTTTACCCAAATAATGCGCACCTTCTACGTTTGTTTGCCAACAACTCCCTCCACCCTGTAAAAAAATTTAGCATAGAGGCTTACGAAAATAACTTGAGGGGAGGGAAGGAGTAGTAGGCAAACCAAAGTAGAAAGTGCGTGTTATTTGCAGAAAAATGTAGCACATCCTTCAAGAGCTTTCTGAGAAAGGATGTATGGGAGGTACCTTTTTCTGAAACCTTACATGCCTGAAAAATATCTTTATTCAAACCTCACACACAACTGAAAATTGACTGGGTACTAAACTTAAGCTAAAATATTTTTACTGAGAACATTGAATCATTGCTCACTGTCTTCCAACATTCAGTGGGAAAGTTCATTGCCATTCTTGCTCCTGATCTTTTGTAAATGGCCCTTTTCTCCAACTCTGGAAACTGTTGGAATATTACTTTTAGACCCTGTATTCTAAAGTTTTACAATGATGTGCCATAGTGTGATTCTTCTTTTAATTCGCTAGTTTGACACTTGGAATGCTTCTTCCCTTCAGTCATAGAAAAATTTGTGCATTGTTTCTTGGATAATTTTCTCCCATTTTCTCTGTTTTTTTTCTTTCCATAACTCTTAGTCAGATGTTGGATTGATTCTTTAATTTTCTTCTCTTTTATCTTTTATTTTCCATCTCTGTATGCTTTAATTCTACTTAGTGGAAGAATTCATTCACTTTCTTCTAACTTTTTAACTGAATATTTCACTTCTGTTATCATTTTTGTTCGTTTCCCAACTTTGATTTTTTTGTCGTGTTTTGTTTGTTTTAATTTCATTACGGTGAAATATATATTACAAAAAGTTTGCCATCTTAACTAGTTTTAGTGTATAATTCAGTAACATTAATTACATCCACCATGTTATGCCATCACCACCTCTATCCATTTTCAGAGTTTTACATCACCCCAAACAGAAGCTCAGTACTCCTTCAGCAATAACTCCCCATCTCCCACCCTCATCCCTAACCTCTGGTAACACTAATAAACTTTTATCTTTATGCATTTGCCTATTCTAGATATTTCATGTAAGCAGGATCGTACAGTATTTGTCCTTTTGAATCTGACTTATTTCACTCAGCATAATGGTTTCAAGATTCATGCTACCATATTTTAATTTACAAGAAATCTTATTCTTTTTATATCATCCTAGTCTTGTTTCATGGATGAAACATATTTGAGAATACTAATTACAATTTATTTTTCTGAAGTTTTCTTCTCCTCCTATAATGGCTTTGTTTCCCTCAAGTTCCTTTGTTTTCCTGTTTATTTTGGACTCAGTGTTTCATGCTGGAGGCTTTTCTCCAATGCAGTTGTTACTGGCTGTCCAATTTTATTTTAGAATGAAGCACTAAAGTCCTGAGGAGAGCTCTGTGAGAAGAAGGTCCTCATTATAGAGTGATTGGATGTCACCTGTATCTTTGTCAGGTCCCTTCTCTGGGGTGGTTCACTGCTTTCAGAAAAAGTTCTTCCATTCTCTTACTTTTAGGTTAAAGTCTGGCTGTGTTCTGAGCTTGGGTGGGAAAGAGAATTGGTGTGAAGATTTTCATATCACCTCCTAGTTTTCCTTTCCCTCATGTCGTCTTTACTTGCTCTCTTTCCGATGGCCTCAACTGCAGAGCCTCTTTGACTCAATTTTTTCAGGGCCTAAACCTCCCTCTCCTATAGGGCTGGGGTGGGAGTTGTTCATCCAGCTGTACCATTGGTGGAAGGAATCTAAGGTCTACAGCTCCTATGTGGGCTTTTAAGGGACCCTCATTTTAGTACCCTATGAGTTTGAATCGATGGCAGTGGTTTTGGGTTTTTGTTTTGTTTTTTATTTTTTTAATCTTTGGGCAAACCTGGCGCTATACTCCAGAGTCTTTCCTTGGTCCTGTGGAGTAAGTTTGCATCTGTCTACTAAGGGAGGCCCTCTGCAGACACTTTGGCTTGGGCTGTCTCAGGATTACAGGGGTCTCCAGGTACCATTAGAGATTGAGCTTGTTCATATTTCTTGCTCTCCTTGTTGTTGGATGTTGGTTTTTAGAAGAGAACAAATGAAAAAGTTGTTACCATCTTGAAAGGGGAAGTCCTCCGCACTTCTTGGTGTCAGCCACAGAGACGCTCAGTGGCAAGTTACTGAGTATCCCATATTTGATAGCTTCTGACTAGAGTGACCTGACATCCTACTTTGCTCGGGACAGACTCGATTTACACATGTCATCCATACTTAATTATTAATAGTGCCTCCTTCCACTCTCAAAAGTGTCCAAGTTTGGGCAATAAATTTTGTGGTCACTCTACATATGGTTCTTTCCATTTACATGGAATTATCAAAATAGATCATTTCACGGTCATTCCCAGTAGATTCTGGGCACACATCTGAAAAACAGCATTGCCTTTCATGTTTTTGTATTTTTATTGTATGGACAAAGATATATATCATTTTATAAATCTTATACGAAATATCTGCTGATATATGGGTGTGTGTGTATATAAAATAAACCACGTATATGGTTTAAAAACACACTGAAAGCTTGTTGTTATAGAGTAGCATTGTGTACAAGCAGAATTTTGAGTTTTTTTTAAATAAACATTTCACTAAAAAAGAAAGGAAAAGAAACAAAACAGAGCATTATGTTGCCAACAACAAACAAACTTCCAGCAGTTCAAGAAAACTGGAAACTCAGAACTCCCAGGGTTTGCAGAGGTTCTGAACTTGGCCAAATCAACTGCTTCGACCCCGTTTTTGTTATGGGATTGGGGACAGCTCAGTTCTTTCCATGGCAACCAACTGCACTGTCATAAATACTACAGGATGGTCTCCAAATGATCCAGCAGTTACTGGACTATGAGGGAGAGAAGATCTTATTAAAAATCAAAAGTTCAAGCTAACAGACTAGAATATGGGGCTGTATTGACAAGGGGATTTGTATCATATATAAAGTCCTTTCTCATTTGGCCCCATTTTTTAAAAAGGTGCTGTTTGGTGAAAACCATTGTGGATTAATGGCCAGTCTTTCTTAAACAGTTCTTATACAAATTACTTACCAACAGAAAGGGTCATGAGGAGAGGGAGAAGCAAATATAGGCAACCCCCAGTACAGAATGATTTGTTTTTGTCCAAAACTATCACCCCCCACCTTGGTTAAGAAGGATTTTTATCTTGAAAAGATAAAATTTGTATTATTTTCTAGCTATAAAATACATTCTAATTTTATAAAACTTAGAAATACATAAAACAGAAAATAAAAACCTTCTATGATTTCATCACCCTGGGAATTTTTTACACAACTGAAATCATGCTGAACATGGAGTTTTATATCTTTTTTTCACATAGCTTTACATCATAAGCTTTATCCTCTATCATTAAAAATGTTTCACAAATGTGACATTATATGACTGCCTAATAGTTCATCATGTGGATGAACCACAATTTATTTAAATATTTCCATATTTTAGGAGGATGTTTTCGATGAACCTAATTTTTCAATATTCTAAGTAATGTAGTGATGAGCATTTTTACACATAAATCTATTTATGTTTTCTATTATCTTATTAAGACACATTGTCAGAAATGAAATTATTAGGGAAGACGTTATGGACATTTTTAATATTCTACCACATTACTCAGCTTTCTTTAAAAGTTTATTCTTGCTCACTTACATTCTCAGATGTACTTTATTTAAAATTTTCAGATTCTAGAAAAAGTTCATTAGAATTTTGACTGGGATTACATTAAAACCACAGATTTAGATGGGAATAATTGACATTTTTATAATTTTCGGGAACTTGATAACATGTATCTATTTACTCAAATTTTTTATATCACTCACTAAACTTTTATAGTTTTTTTAATATAGTTCCCACACAATGCATGTATTTTTAAATGTTTGTTGCTATTGTGCAAATTTTTTGTCATTTTGTTGTTTAAGCACTGATTTCTGAGATGATTTAGTATCATGAGCAATTATGCAACCAACAATGACTGAACAGTAACAGGGAACCACAGAGATAAGAAGATCTATACTGTTTCCGTGAAGTTTCCAAAGATCCCTGGCATTGTGAGTAACAGTATCGCTACCTTTCCTTTGTGGTGGAAAACATGAAATTAGGAATATCTCAGTTGACAATAATGAACACAAAGGGACCTAACAGGAAACGATGGTGCCTGGACAGTATGAAGAATCTTCACATGCACTAACTGGACAATGAACAAAAAGGGAAGAACCTCCTCTCTACCCATTATTCTAAATCTTCATAAAAAATCGTATCTCACTTGAGTCCATGAAATTTTTAATGCATTTTAATTAAGTTATTTATATAGATAGGGACTTTGCAAAATATATTTTCCCAGGGCCCCACATGCCCTAGGGGTGACACTGCCTGAGCACATGTGTGTGCGTTTTTGGACTTTTGTGCTTTCCATTGATCTGCATGCCTCTCCATTTACCAACACTGCATTGTCTTAGTTACTAAAAAAAACCATTGCCATCGAGTCAATTCTGACTCTTAGCAACCCCATAGGACAGAGTAGAACTGCCGCATAGGGTTTCCAAGGAGCAGCTGGTGGATTCAAACTGCTGACCCTTTGGTTAGCAGCCAAATGCTTAACCACTGCACCACCAGAGCTCTGTCTTAATTAATTAAAACATTATAAAGCTAAACTAATTAAGTAAGTAAGTCTTAATAATAGCTTTAGTAATGTCTGGTTATGTTAAGTCCTTCAATTTCACTTTATTCTCTAAGATTATCTTGAATATTCTTCAACTTTTATATTTTCGTATAAAATTTATACCAGTTGTATACACACCCACACACATGCACAGACACACACACACATCTCCTAGGAAATTTATTGAGATTTTATTGAATCTATAGATCAATTTGAGTGAAACTGATGTTTTTACAATATTGAGTCTTCCAATGCATTAACACCATATATCCTTCCATTTATTCCAGTCTCCCTGAAATTCTCTCAGCAACATTTTAAAATTTTTAGTCAAGAAGTCCTTCACATCTTTCATTAAATGTCTTCCTAGGTCTCCTTTGCTGACTCCTCCTCTTTACTTAAATTCTAAATGTTGATATTTCTTGGAACTCAAGCCTTGAACTCACTTTCCTTCTTCCTTTACACTCTCTCCTAGGTGATCTCATCCATTCCTATAGCTTTATATAGCATCTTCCAAATTTATACTTATATTTCTTACCTCTCTTCTGAATTTCAGAATATTCAATTGTACATTAGATAGCTTCACTTCAGGATTGCACATGCATCTCGAAATTAACACGGCCAAAACTGAATTCCTGATTCCCCACACAACTATACCCAAAAAATCTGTATTCCTCTGGCCTTCTCTATTTCAAAAAGGTATTCAAATCAGAAAAAATGTGACTTATCTGGCCTTCTCTATTTCAAAAAGGTATTCAAATCAGAAAAAATGTGACTTATTCTTGAGTTCTTTCTTTCCTTTATCCCCTATATCTAATCCATCAGAAAGTTCTGTCAATTCTGCTTCTAAAGTATTCCACAAAGCCGTCCATTTTTCTCCATCTCCACTTCTACCACCTAGTCACCTGGATTACTGCAACAGCCTCTGAACCAGTCTTTCTAGTTCCACTCCTGACCATCATCCACTTTCTGGCCTCAAATCATTCTTTGTAGCTAAAGCAGTCAGTTAAAGATACGAATTATATGATGTCACTCCCCACCCCTTCTTAAAATTTTTCAAGGACTTCCTATTGTACATTGAATAAAATCTAATGTTTGTAACTTGGCCTTTGGGGTCCTACATTATCTGGCCCATGCCCACCTCACCAACCTCACCTCATGCCACTCTTCCACCCAGCCCTATATGCTCATTACATGAATTTTATTTCACTTCCTTGAGTGTGTGAAGCTTACTCAAGGTCTTTGCACATACTTTCCCTCTGTCTAGAAGACTCTTCTGGTGACATTTGTACCTGGCTCTGTCTTATTCTTTGGAAATGATCCCAGTTTCAGACTAAAGGTCACCTTCCCAGAAACGCCTTCAATCACTCTTATTGAACTCAGATTCCTCCACTCCCTGGTTTTTATTCTTATCACAGCAACCTTTAGAGTCATCATCATTGTTTGCAGTTATTTGTTTGCTTATTTATTGTCTGTTTCCCTAATCTAAGTTCTAACTCCACGAGGGCAGGGCCATGACATCTTGTTCATGCTGTCTCCCTAGTGCTGAGCACCGTGATGCTCAGTCAGTATTTGCTGAGTAAATGAATGAAGATCTCATGTCTGAGAAGTTATAGAGACAGAACATTACAAGGTATTGAAAGGTATAAGTAAGCTTATTTATCTGTCTTTCATCTAAAGTCAAACCCCAAGATTACAAATGAGTTGAAAATTTTTTGTTTTGTTTTGATTGTGGTAAGTATGTATATAACAAAACATTTGCCATCTCTACATTTTTTTACTTGTACAATTTGGTGACATTAATTATGTTCATCCTATTGCACAACCATCACCACTATCCATTTCCAGATTTTCCATCACTCTTAACAGAAGATCAATGCTCCTAACCAATGACTCCCTTTTTCCCCCTCTCTCCCAACCCTGGTAACTACTAATAAACTTTGGCCTCTATATATCTGCCTACTGTAGATATTTCATATAAGTTAGAGCATATAACTTTTGTGAGTGACTTACTTTCACTCAACATAATGTTTTCACAGTTCATCCATATCATAGTATATATCAGAATTTCATTTCTCTTTGTGGCTGAATAATGTTCCTTGTATGCATGTATCACATTTTGTTTATCCATTCATCTGTTGATGGACATTTAGGTTGTTTCCAGTTTTGGGCTATTGTGAATAGTGCTTCAATAAACAGAGTAAGGAGCACTGGTGGTGCAATGATTAAGCACTGGACTGCTAATCGAAAACCCATTGCTGTGCAGTTGATTCTGACTCATAGCTACAGAGCAGAACTGCCTCACAGGGTTTCCAAGGAGCAGCTGGTGGATTCAAACTGCCAACTTTTTGGGTGGCAGCCAAGACCTTAAGCCACTGCGCCACCAGGGCTCCTCATCAAGATTACAGCCTAGGTGTGGGGACCATGGTGTCGGGGAACATCTAGCTCAACTGGCATAACACGCTTTATAAAGAAAATGTTCTACATTCTACCTTGGTGACTAGCGCCTGGGGTCTTAAAAGCCTGTGAGCAGCCATCTAAGATACTCCACTGGTCTCACCCCTTTGGCAGAAAGGGAGAATGAAGAAAACCAAAAACACAAGGGAAAGATTAGTCCAAAGGACTAATGGACCACAACTACCATGGCCTCCACCAGTCTGAGTCCAGTACAACTAGATGGTACCTGGCTACCACCACTGACTGCTCTGACAGGGATCACAACAGAGGGTCCCGGACAGAGCTGGAGAAAAATGTAGAACAAAATTCTAACTCACAAAAAAAGACCAGACTTACTGGCCTGACAGAAACTGGAGAAACCCTGTGAGTATGGCCCCCAGACGCCCTTTTAGCTCAATAATGAAGTCACTCCCGAGTTCACCATCCAGCCAAAGATAAGACAGCCCCATAAAACAAAACGAGACTAATGGGGCACAACAGTCCAGGGACAAGCACTAGAAGGCAAGAGGGAACAGGAAAGCTGGTAATAGGGAACCCAAGGTTGAGAAGGGACAGTATTGACATGTTGTGGCATTGTTAACCATTGTCATAAAACACTATGCATATAACTGTTTAATGATAAACTATTTGTTCTGTAAACCTTCATCTAAAGTACAATAAAAAAAAAACAATTACAGCCTAGGAAACCCTATGGGGCAGTTCTGCTCTGTCCTATAAGGTCGCTATGAGTCAGAATCAACTCAGTGACAACAGTCTTCCAGGGTAGGCATTTAAAAAGTATTTGCTGAATTGAAGCAATTAAGCATAGTTAAGAAAGTAAGGCACTAAAAACTAACCATTGCTGCTGAGTCAATTCTGACTCATAGCGACCTTATAGGACAGAGTAGAACTGCTCCATAAGGTTTCCAAAACTGTAATCTTTATGGAAGCAGACTGTCACATCTTTATCCTGTGGAGCATCTGGAGGATTTGAACCGCAGACTTTTTAGTTAGTAGCTGAGTGCTTTTAATCACTGTGCCACCAGGGTTCCCTACTAAGAACTAAGGACCTCTATTTCCTATTTAGAGCTGATACCTTCTTTTAGAAAAGTTTTATCATAACTTATAGTCATAAAAGACTCATTATAAGGAATTTTGGAAATGCATAAGATAATAAAGAAAAAAATTTTTAAATCAAATATATCATCGCCAGCCAACTATAATAACTGCTAATACTTTGGGGTATTTCTATTCTAATCTTTATTATTAAATATATAATTGTTAAATAGATACATATACACAGTATTTTATTGTATTTTCAATCTTCCATATATATGATGTATAAAATATATAAATATTTATGTATATCATAAATGGTATCTTATTATAAAAGTAAGGCTATAGTCTATGCATTGTTTCATAATTCTGAACATTTACTTACATCATTAAATGTCTTTAAAAATATGTTTTTAAAATTTCTGCATAGTATTCCATCACAGTAATGGATCATAAATTATTTAAACAATGTTCTATTTTGGGTTATTTAGATTATTTCCATTTTTCTTATATTATAAATATAATGTGTCTACGCGCAGATAATTGCAATTTTCTTAAAATAAAATAGATATAAATTCTCATTTCTAGGTTTTGGTATTTAGTATAATTTTAATTTATAAGTTCTGTTTCTTTTAGTTTCTAAGATGTCTATGATAAATATGAAATACATCCATAAAAAGATGAATAGGTGTTACTTTCCAGATAATTGGGGTAGAATAGAAAAAAAAAAAGAGAGAGAAGATGCAGTCTATGGAGTTTGAAGAAAATATCGCCAGAGAAGATAAGGTTACCGAGAAAGCATATCTAAGATTTAATGATTTTTTAAAAAGTATGTGGAGGAATAAGCATCCATAAACACAAATAGCTAAGTTATTGTGGAAAAAAAGAGAGCAGAGAGAGTGGAGTCCTTATCAGTTATCAAGATATACTGCAAAGCTTTGGTAATAAAACCAGTCTGATTTTGGTGCACAGATAACATAGATCAATGAAATGAATAACTCAAGAATGGATCCATGTGCATGTGAGAAATTTTAATATCATATGGTTTCCTAGGACTGCCATAGCGAAATACCACCAACTGAGTGGCTTATGAGTACATTGTCTCACAGTTTGGAAATTAGCAGTTCAAACCAATGGGTCAGCTGGGCCATGCTCCTTCTGAAGTCTCTAGGGGAAGACCCTTTCTGTAAGGGAAAATCTCTGCCAGTTTCTAGTAGCCCCAGGCATTCCTTGGCTGTGTCTCTTCTCCTCTTTCATAAGGACACCACCACTCATATTGTATTAGGGCCCACCCTATTCCACTATGATCTCCTGTTAGTTTAATTGATAATATCTTCAAAGACCCAGTTTCCAAACAAGATGGCATTCACAGGTACTAGAGATAATTAAATTAAACATATCTTTTGGGGGACACAATTCAATCCATAATTGTCCAACCTCTGGCCCCCCAAAATTAATGCCTTTTTCATGTACACCCCATCTCAGCATTCCCAAAAGTGTTAACCCATTCCAGCATCAACTCTAAGTCCAAATTTTCATCTTCTAATTCATCTACATCAGGTATGTTTTATCCTGGGGCAAAATTCTTCTCCATCTGTGGACCTATGAAACCTGGAATACAAATTATCTGCTTCCAAGATACAATGATGGAACTGGGTAGGATAGATAGTCTCATTAAAGAGAAAAATTTGAAGGAAAAAAGGAGCTCAGAGGTCCCAAGCAAGTCCAAAACTGAGCAGGGCAAGTTTCATTATATTTATAGGCTTGAAAATAACCCTCTATCCTCTGGGCCCTCACCAGAATCACCTTTAACATCCATAGTCTATCCATAGTCTCTTCAAGGTAATCTAGGCTTTCACTGTCAAGCACCTCAAAACTCTTCCAGCCTCTACCCCTTAGCCAATTCCAAAGCCATTTCTACATTCTTAGGTATTTCTTACAGTAGTACCCCACTTCTGGTACCAAAATCTGTATTAGTTTCCTAGGGATACTGTAACAAAATACTACTGTGTGAGTTATAAGAACAGAAATTTATTGTGTCACAGTTCTAAAGACTATTAGTCCAAATCAACATGTTTGCCAGGCCATGCTCCCTCTGAAGTCTCTAGGGGAAGATCTTGTCTTGTCTCAACCAGCTTCTGGTAGCCCTAGACATTCTTTGAGTTGTAGGTGCATCTTCACAGAGTTGTCATTCCTCTATCTGTCTCCCTGAGTCTCTTCTTTTTTATAAGGACAACTGTCAGATTGAATTAGGACCCACCCTACTCCAGTACGACCTCATGTTAACTTAAATGACGTGTTCAAAGACCCTATTTCCGAACAGGATCATGTCCATAATACTGGGGATTAGGAGTTCAAATATCTTTCGGGGGGACACAAGTCAATCTACAGCACTATAAAAAGATAAAGACTGTATTGATTAAATGATGTTGGAAAAATTGGCTTTCATATGGAAAAAAAATTAAGTTGTATCACTACCTTACACATAAACCAGGGTGGAATCCAAATGGATTCAATACCCACATGTACAGGAAAAAACTATACATCTATAGAAGAGAAAACAAGAGATTGTTTTTGTTAAATAGGAAAGGGTAAAATCTTTCTAAACAAGATCCTCAAAACAGAAACCATTTTATAACGTCAAAATTAAGGATTTCTGTTTAATGAAAGACACCATAAGCAAAGATAAAAGATAACAAACAAGGAGAAGCTCAGACTCATTAGCAGTCAGAGGACTACAAATTAAAACAATGATGAGATGCCACTCAACATTAATAAGAATGGGGAAAATTGGGGAAATGGATAATATCAAGAAGTGGCTAGGATGTAAAAAGAAGGAAATTTTCATGCATGGTTAGTGAACACGTAAACCAATACAGACATTCTAAAGAGTAATCTGGTAGTGTATTAATCAGGGTTCTCCAGAGAAACAGAACAAATGAGAGACAGAGAGATTTTAATTAACAGGCTCATGTGATTGTGTGGGCTAGCAAGTCCAAAATCAGAGTATCAGCTGTGTTGATCTTTCTGAGGGCTCTGAGGGAGAATCTCTTCCATGCCTCTCTCCTAGCTTCTGGTGATGGCCAGTGATTACTCCAGTCTCTGCCTCTGTTCTCACAGCCATCTTCCCTATGAGTCTTTTCTCCACTTTTATGAAGATATTACTCATATTGGATTAGGACTCATCCTACTCCAGTATGACCTCATGTTAACCTGACTTCAAAGACCCTATTTCCAAACAACATATATTTTATAGGTACCGGGGTTAGGACTTCAGCATATCTTTTAGGGGGGACACAATTCAATCCATAACAAGTAGAATTATTTAGAGAAATATAGTATGTATATGACTTATAATCCAGAAATCCTATTCTGGGGTTATAGTCAAGAGAATTCTTGCACAGGTTGGGATACGAGGAAAAACATAACTTGTGGTATTTTTGGTGTTAATTTGAGGGATTTGGAAGCAATATAGACATCATCAAATAGGAAATGGATAAGTAGAATGTGCTGCATAGCGGTGGAATATCATACTGCAGGTAGAGTAAATGAACTAGATATCCAGACAGTAACATAGGTAGAGGACAAAATATAGTGTCAATTAAAAAATAAAAGTAAAAAGCAAAACAAAATAACAAAAATATGCAAATTAAAAATATAAGCACACACAAAATAACACTGCACTTTTGACAAGGATACACACATTTTTAAGGAGTTATATCAAAAGCACATTAGAGTGAGTATATAGAAGTAAAACAGAATGGGAGTAGAGTGGGTATCGGCATAAAGGGGACATGAATACAGTAAATAAAACAGGAGAGATTCCTTGCAAGAGTTTAAGATACCAATATGCTGTGGACTGAGGGCTCTGATCACCTAAACTCTCTGCACCTGAAGTGAGACAGAGAGAGAAAGGGAGAGAGTGTGCACACTTAATGATCCCAAACAGCATGAAAGAGAGACTCAAGCCCTTAAGAAAGATACAAGAGACAACACAAGGAGATGCAATGTAAACTGGCAGTGACCAATGTGAAACAAAGAAAAGCAACTGATCATAAAAGTGAAAATAAAATTGGAAGTAGCACAAGGGAGAAAAGACCTTGCTGGAAGCACAAAAAGGAACATAGAGGGTGGAATTGAGAAATGCGAGCAAAAAGAATGAAAGTAAAAGAGAAAAGTTTAACAAGATTAGAGAGAAAATGGTTAATGTGTGTCTTAGTCATCTAGTGCTGCTGTAACAGAAATACCACAAGTGGATGGTTTAACAAAGAGAAGTTGATTCTCTCACAGTCCAGTAGGCTACAAGTCCAAATTCAGGGCATCAGCTCCAGGAGAAGGCTTTCTCTCTCCGTCAGCTCTGGAGGAAGGTCCTTGTGATGCATCAGTCTTTCCTTGGTCTGTGAGCATCTCAGCATAGGAACCTCAGGTCCAAAGGACGCTCTCTGCTCCTGGCACTGCTTTCTTGGTGGTGTGAGGTTCCCATGTGTCTCTGCTTGCTTCTCTCTTTTATATCTCAAAAGAGATTGGCTATCTAATCTTGCAGCCCTCATCAGTATAACTGCTGCTAATTCATCTTATTACATCATAATGATAGAGCTTACAACACATAAGGAAATCACATCAGATTACAAAATGGTACACAATCATACAATACTGGGAATCATGACCCAGCCAAGTTGACAGATATTTTTGGGAGACACAGTCAAATCCATGACAATGTCGAAAACAGGCAAAGGGAAGCCAGTATGTAGAGACCACAAAGAGGAGAATCAAAATAATGGAACAAAAAAATAATTCTTTTAATTATAGTTTTCTTTAAAATAAACCTCTCTAACCTAAGAGAACATTTTAATCTACATATTGAAAAGACACAACATGTCCCAGCAAAAATAGACCCAGAATTGTCAATGTGGAGTAAATTTACTGGACCAAATCATCTACAAGGGAAAGATAGCAGGCTGACCTCACATTTCTCCATTGTAACATTCAGCAACACTAGCAGTCAGTGGCACTATGCCTACAGATTCTCAAGGAATGAAAGACTGAACGAATAACTTTATACCCAGCCAAACTGTCATTCAAGTGTAAAGGCAACTGGAAAACAATTCGGAATATTTCAAGAACTCAGGAGCTATAGTTCCCAAGCAGTAGTTCTTAAACTACTGAACTTAAATCAATCAAGAGAAAAATATGGGGGCAGGGTGGGGGAACCTACCAAAAGACTGGCAGTGAGCTTTTATCCTATTTAACTGTATAATTAAGATTAAAATAAATCTGAGGAATATAGTTACAGAAAAAAGTGTAAATGTTACAAATGCTAACAATTATACAAAATAGAAAGGATATAAATAAAAATAGTTTGGAGAGGAAGGGGAAAACAAGGTAGGAATGTAAGTATGCTAAATTTCTCCTCATTTGTAGTTGGTAGGTTCAAATAATTTATTTAATGCCAATAAGTAATAAAGGCATAAGAATATTTAAAGGTAAAAACTAAGGATGATAATATGATAAACTAGAAGTGGGAGTAGGGAAATTGTTCATAGTGGGTGTTAATAGATACTATACAAAAAAATAGAATTCTAAGGATATTATGTAACATTTTGATTGCTGTATAAGCACCAGAATAATATACAAACGTTCCAATTTATCAGAAGAAACATCCACACAAATCAAAGAAAACACAGACCATAGGCTGAAAAAAAAAAAAACAAAAACCAGAAATCATTACATAAAATAATACACAAAACTGAAGACAAAATATATCTGTTATAGTAGTAAACATAGAAGGGATAAACTAATACATGATTTTTTTAAAAAGAAAACTCAGATTGAATCATAAAGTAAAAACCAAAACGTAGACCTAAAAGAAAGGAACACAGAAAAGGACAAACTAAGGCATACCAAGCATAGGTAAACAGAGGCATTCACTCCAAGTAAATGCAAACAAAAAGGAAGTGGGATGTGGCAGAGACAGTTTGTCTTTCCAAATATTAATTTCTCCCTTTTCCTACCTTCCTTCAGAAAGAGCAGCCCCTATGACCAGTTGTGGCCAATAGAATATGTGCCAAAATGCCATATAACGGCATGTAAGAACAGTATAACTCCTCCATCCCACTCTTTCCCTGCCATGTGTTCCAAATGGCCTAGCTACCAGATGGAAGAGAGCCACCCAGCCCACACTAAACATGGCATGAGCAGGAAATAAACATTTATTTTGTTAAGCCACTGAAAATGTGAGCTTTAATTTTTACTGCAATATAGCTTGACCCTCCCATTAAAAGTCACCAAGGTTTCTTGGAGAAATATCCATTTCCAGATCTGGGACAGGAAATGCATAAGATAAGCCAAGGATAGCTTTCATACAAGAAAGTAAAGAAGCTATCAGTGTTTTTTATCACCTCTAAAGAAGTCAGAGGCCAATCTGAATAGGTTCCTGCTGGCCAAAGATAGAACAATCTCTAGAGCATTAGTAGGGATAATAACCACAATCAACTTAAACACATCAAATATGTTTAAAATTCAAGCATTCATAATGATACAAATCAAAACAGAACAAAATCTCACTGGTCAACTTTAATGGATGAACCAACTCGATATTTTGACAACTCAAGCATTTATCCCACCTTTCCTACACAAATGAATCTTAGGTCACTGTATTTCAGTATATGTCCAAATAATTGATGAAGAAAGTATCTCTGTTTAGAAGTATTCCAGCTAAATAATGAAGAAAAAAAAGATAAAATTAGAATATCATCATTTTGCAAACCCTAATGATTCAATAGATCTAGGAAACAATTTTCAATAGCTTCTAATACCATAAAATGAAAAACAATCAGATAATACAGTGAAACCTGGAGAGCCCGAACTCACAGGACTGCCTTATTTTTCCAGGTCTTAAAAAGTTTTCCGCCTTTGACAGAGTGCAGTCTTACTATTTTTTTATTACTCATTTTAGTGGGAAATATGAGTTTTCCTTCTCTGACAGGTTTCTGCCTTACACGGTTTCCAGCTTTCACAGGTTTCACTGTATATCGTCTTCCCCACAAAAGAATCAAATCTGATTGATCACATCTCCAGTCTAATTATTAATTTACAGGAAATACAGAACAATAAAGGAATGTGATAACCCCATGGGAAACCAATCAGCAAAATCCAAACTATGGGAACCTCTACAGGAAAAATAACCAAATTTCTTCAACAAAAATTTGCAAAGAGAAAAAAGAGCTAAAGGGTGAACCCATGGGTTAAAAGAGACTTAAAAGAAATATCAAACAAATATATGAATTTTATTTGGACCTCATTTAAACAAAGGAACTGGAAAAAAACTTAAAAGACAAGGAAATAGTTACATTGACTGGATATCTGAAGACATTAAGAATTTATTGTGAAATATTTTAAGATAAAAACATTTCGTTATGGTTACTTTTCTTAAGTTTCTCAGGGCCTGGTGGCACAGTGGTTAAGAGCTTGCCTCCTAATGAAAAGATTAGCAGTTTGAATCCACCAGGCGCTCCTTGGAAACCCTGTGGGGCAGTTCTACTCTGTCCTATACAGTTGCTATGAGTCGGAATCGACTTGATGGCAACAGGTTTGGTTTTTTTTTTTGCTTGTTTCTTGTATCTTCTAAAGCTGTATATAAATATTTACAGATGAAACTACATGAAGTCTTGGATTCGCTTCACAATAATCTTGGGTGGGGAAGGGAAGAGAATCACCGAACGGAAGAAATAAGATTTGCTATGAGTTGGAAACTACTGAAACTGGGTGATAGGTTCAATGAGTTTCATTATTCTATTTTCTCTAGTTTTTATATGTTTGAAATTTTCTATAATAAGATGTTTCAAATAGTTCTAATGGAAGAAAAGATCCTCTTTACAATAGCAACCAAAATATATAAAACACTATGAAAAATGGGTAAGAAATATATGAAAATAAAACTTTAAAGCATTACTGAAAAACACAACAGAGGACTTTAACAAATGAAAAAGCACATCATGTTTTTGGGTGGTAAACTTCAGCATATAGAGATTATTTTCCTAATCCTAACCCTACTCCTAAATGTAATCTATAAATAAAATGCAATTCCAATAAAATTACAGAAATGCTCATTTAAACCAGGTAAGCTGATTCATATGAAAAGATAAACATATAAGAAAATCCAGAAAATGAAGGGGGGAAGAGGACAATGCAAGGGAACAAGCCCTCCTAGTTATTAAAACTTTAGGGTTCTAGTGCAAGAATAGACAGATCAGTGAAAGACAAGACAAAGTTTAAAAACAAATCCAAAAACATAAGGTAATAATGCATAGAATGTGGGTGGCATTTAAATCTGTGAAGAAAAAGATGGATTATTCAATAATGGCATTGAGTTACTGGTTAATCAACTGGAAAATTAAAGTTGGAGCTTTACTACTAGGATTGGGAAAGTTTTTTCTAAGTATGGTACAAAACCCAAAAGCCATAAAAGGAAATATTTATAAATCAGCCTATATAAACAGCAAAAGCAGAAACAAAAACCTTTAAAAAAAATAAGCAAAAATCAAAAGACATAAAAAACCAGGAAAAAATATTGCACCTGCCATCACAGACAATTTGCTTAATATATAAAGAGCTCTTACAATGGAAAAAAAAAAGAATAAAAATGTGGTAGCTAGACAAAGATATATAGCATAATATGTAGATAGGAGTGATGGGTCTGCTGAAAAGTGCAAATGCCACTTAAACCTGTGAAAAGATGCTCAGCCTCACCAATGCAATTTCACAACACTGAGTTTTCACAGGTGTGAGGAAATAGGCATTCATATATTCTTAGTGTGAGTGTAAATCATTAAAACCTTTCATTTGAGGGAAATTTGGCAAAATTTCCAAATTTTAAAGTACATATACACTTTGACACAGAAATTTATACTGTAGATATACTTGCAGTGTTGAAACGAGGTATGCACAAGTTGATTTACTGCAACATTATTTGTCATAGCAAAAGACTGGAAACATGCTAATGCTCATCAGCAGGGGACTGGTTGATAAATTATGGTACACTCAGACAATGGAATACTAACCACAGTTAAAAAGAATGAGGCAGTCCTTTATGTATGATACACAAGGATCTTCTAATATACTTAATGTACTAAACATAATATTGTGTGAAAAAAAATCAAAGTACAGAACACACACATAGTATGCAGCCATTTATGCAAAAAGGGGAGAAAAAGAATACAAGAAACTGGTAGGTGTGGTTGACTTTCAAGTTTTGTACCTTGAGTATATAGTAACTATTCAAAAGTAAATAAAATTAAACTACCTCAAATGTTTTCTGTGAAGACGACTAACTTTTGTGAGGTAATTTATATGAAAGTCTGTAAATTTTAAAGTTCTACACAAGTACAATTTAAAGGAGCAGCTTGTGATAGAGTACTAGGTTCAAGAGCTGATTCCTTCACTTCTGACAGCTCTGTGTAAGTTACTCAATGTCTTAGCAACTATATCTCAGTCTTTGTTTTTTGTTTTTGTTTTTTTAAATCTCTAAAATGGTAATAATAATCCCTCCCATCCTCACAGGAATTGCTGTGAGGACCATTGAAGATAATATATGTGAAGGTACTTTGTACACTACCTAGTTTTAAAGAATTTAAGATGTCATTGTTACAGAGTTCAAACTCAAAATGCATGATATCAACTCTGACTGAAACAGGGTTACAGAGGTGGGTGAGATCAGATAGACTAGATGTGCAGTGTCTAAAATGGTAGCCACCAACTAATTAGCACTTGAAACAGGGCTGGTCTGAACTGAAATTTGCTGTAAGTATAAAATAGGCATGAATGCCAAAAAAAAGTTAAATATCTTATGTCTTAGGCTGGGTTCTCTAGAGAAGCAAAACCAGTAAAGTGTATAAATATATATATAGAGAGAGATTATATCAAGGAAACAGCTCACACGATTGTAGAGGCTAGAATGTCCCGAGTCCATGGATCAGGGTAGAGGCCTCTCCCAAGTCACACAGCTGCAGAAGCTGGCAAGCCCGAGATCAGAAGGTCGGAGAGCAGGGCTCCCACTCACAGCCTGTGCAGATCGTCGAATCTCAGGTTCGGCAGATAAGCTGACAGCTCAAGTCCCAAGGACAGGAGATGAGACGACAGGAAGCAGCCACAGGATCCAGAGAGAGCAAAAAGCCAGAACATCTGCTTATATACAGAGGCGGGCCACACCCCCAAGGAGACTCCCTTTTATCTGATTGGCTACCCACAGTATATTCAATCATGGGAGTGATTACATCAAAACACGGAGAATCACGGCCCAGCCAAGTTGACACACAATCTTAACCATCACATCTTATTAATACTTTTTATATTGATTATACATTAAAATAATAATATTTTATATATAAAATACATCATCAATATTCATTTCACCTGATTTTTTAATGTGGCTATTAGAAAGTTTAAAATTATGTTTGCATTATGTTTCTGTTGAACAGCACCGGCAAGACAGTTCAGGAATAACTTCTCTGAGGCAAGATTTGAATTTGATCTGGAAGGAAGAATGGGATTTAGAAGGATAGAGGGGAGAGGTGAAGAATTTTAGGCATTACCACCACATGTGCAAACATACAGATGGTCCCTACAATGCTCAAATCTACCCTGCAGTGCAGAGACTGACCTGACTTGTTGGAAGGGGCCCAGGTGAGGAGAGAAAGGGCAGTATTAGATAAGTAATGTGAGTCGAGATAATGAAGGACTTCGAAGACCAGTCTGAAGTTCGTGCCTCATTGGGAGTGAAAGAAAGTTTGAGCCAGAGAATGATGTCTGCCAAGCAATGTTTTAGCAACATCAAATGTTTATTATCTAATTACAGTATATATGTTCACTGAGTTTGCTTCCAACATTGCTCAGATTTGGGATGTTTCACTGTTGCTGAGGAAGAGAAAGGGAGGAAAGGAGCTAATATTTATTGAAAGCCTAGAGCACTATGTTAGGCACATGGCATATATTACCTCCTTAGTCCTTGCACAGTCCTATCAGAATCTGATCACTCCCTCTGTTTTACGTAAGATAGAACATTCAGAAATAAGTTGCCTTGGTAAAGAACAATGATGAATCTGCGAAACATCTTACAACATGGATGAATCTGGAGGGCATTATGCTGAGCGAAATAAGTCAGTCACAAAAGGCCAAATACTTTGTGAGACCAGTATTATAAAAACTCATGAGAAGATGTACACACAGAAAGAAATCTTTGATGGTTACGAGGGAGGGGAGGGGTGAGAAGGGAAAAACATTAACCAGACAATAGATAAGTGGCAACTTTGGTGAAGGGTAAAACGGTACACAATACTGGGGAAATCGGCACAACTTGATCAAGGCAAACTCCTAGAAACTTCATAGACACATCCAAACTCCCTGAGGGACCTAGCTACTGGGCTGAGGGCTGGGGGCCATGCTCTCAGGGGACATCTAGCTCAACTGGCATAACATAGTTTATAAAGAAAATGTTCTACATCCTACTTTGGTGAGTAGCATCTGGGGTCTTAAAAGCTTGTGGGGTCTTAAAAGCTTGTGAGTGGCCATCTAAGATACTCCACTGGTCCACCCCATCTGGAGCAAGGGAGAATGAAGAAAATCAAAGACACAAGGGAAAGATTAGTCCAGAGGACTAAGGGAACACAACTACCACAGCCTCCACCAGATTGAGTCCAGCTACCACCACCATCTGCTCTGACAGGGATCATAATAGAAGGTCCCGGACAGAGCGAGAGGAAAATGTAGAACAAAATTCTAACTCACAAAAAAAGACCAGGCTTACTGATATGGCCCCAGATACCCTTTTAACTCAGTACTGAAGTCACTCCTAAAGTTCCTCCTTCAGCTGAAGATTAGACAGGCCTATAAAACAAACAATAACACACGTAGTTGAACCATGTATACGAGACTAAATGGGCACACCAGCCCAGGGGCAAGGATGAGAAGGCAGGAGGGGATAGGAAAGTTTGAAGCATGGAAATGCGGAACCCGAAGTTGAGAAGAGGAGAGTGTTGACACATTGCGGGGTTGGCAACAAATGTCACAAAACAATATATGTATTAGTTGTTTAATAAGAAACTAATTTGCTCTGTAAACTTTCACCTAAAGCACAATTTAAAAAGCAAAAGAAAAGAAATAAGTTGGCAAAGGTTGCTCCTCTATTCCACACAGGACTAGCACTGGAAGCCAGTTCTGACTGACCAGCTCTTACTATACAAAGCTGCCTATTTAAAAAAAAAAAGACCATGCTATTGAATCTCTTTTTTTCACTTACAAACGTACGCAGTAAAAGATTCAAGGGGAGATAACCCGAAATCGGTTGCTGTTGGGTTAATCTGAACTCATAGTAACCCTATAGGACAGAATAGAATTGCCCCAAAAGGTTTCCAAGGCTGTAAATCTGTATGGAAGCAGACTGCCACATATTTCTTCCATGGAGGAGCTAGTGGGCTCGAACTTCCAACCTTTCTCTTAGCAGCAGACTGCTTTAACCACTGTACAACCACAGCTCCTCAAAGGGAGACAGACATGTTATTCAACAAAATGTGGATTTGAAGAATGAGCATTCTACCTATAGCTCCACAACTATAAATAAAGAGACTTAAATGTACTCATGCATTAATATATCTGGGAAGAAAAGGCAAATTTCCAATGGTGACTTTTAAGTGGATTGAGGATTTGTTGATCTTTAATTGACCACACATTTAGTGAGATATCTAGAGTGTCATGATGTCACAGTGGTTCTGGTTTTGAATCTCTTTGAAGGAGAAACGTGGGGAGATGAGAACCAGAAAATATGGCACCAAGTAACACAGAAGGGAGGAGGTGGTTTCTCGCATACTCTTCCAAAAGAGCCTGTAATAAAGTGGGCAGATCTATACCTAAGAAAGAAATGAAGTGTTCATTAAGAATGCAGCCTGAGATAGTGGGGGTCGCATGGGGAGTTATACCTGCCTACCTTTTCTTTCCTTTATTTAGAGGGAGGCATGTTTGGGAATTTCTAATCTAGAACATGTCCATGAAAAACAAAGACCATAACCTTATGGTACAACATGGTCTTTACCAGGAAAGGACGCGTCTGGTCATGCTGTCAGAAATCGTCAAAAGTCTCTCAGCGGGTGCCCTTTGCTGTCCTGGAGGCTTTGTCAGCTCTTTGAAGCAAACTGTATTTTTTTGGGCAACACACCAAAGGGTGATGTAAACCTCAAAGCCTGACAAGTTGGATCCCAGTTCTAGCTTTTTCTCAGAAAACAACTTTTAAAATCTTTAGAGTTGTTGCTTTGTCTACTAGAACAACTTTTAGAGGATGCAAAGGGAGAGAATTATTGACTGGGATAATAGTCAACAATAGCAGGATTTTAGAGAAGATGCAAGTTGTGGAGAACTAAATGTTTCGAAACTCTTCTTGATTATAATAATTTGCCTTAATATTATTTATGATTCTGTGTTCTGTGCCATAAATACCTAAAATTAGATCCTCCAGGATCTAAGTGCAAACAGTTCTGGTCAACCACAAAACAGATTTTGTGGAATAGCCTGCTGGTCTTTTCAACTGACTCTGTACATTAAGATACAAGTGTTTTTTGAGTCTCTACTCTGTTCTTAGGCATCCCTGGGTGGTGTAAACAGTAATGAGTTCAGCTGCTAACATAAAGGTTGGAGGTTCAAGTCCACCTAGAGGCTTCTCAGAAGAAAGGCCTGGCAATCTACTTCCGAAAAATCAGCCATTGAAAACCTAGGGAGCACAGTTCTACTCTGACACGCATTGGGTCGCCATGAGTCAGAGTCAACTTAATGGCAATTAGTACTCTGTTCTTGGCACTAAAGTTAGGGAGGTGATAAAGAGGAATAAAACAAGTCCCTGCTCACATAGAACAAATATCTTAGTAAATGATTACAAAATAGTGTAAATTAAGAGCACATGAATGGTATAAGTAGAAGTAGATTACCACGGTACGTAAACTTTGGCATCATTTGGAGCAAGGAGAAAAAAGAAATATTCACCATTATCTGATTCCATGTAAATTTTTATCTTGAACCAATGGAAGCTGGGGAAGGAGGATTAGTTCTTGCTGCTTCTTCTGATGACTTTGATGTTGGGCCAAGATATATTAAACAAAATCTAGTTCTATCGCTCTTCCAAGGAGCCCGCGTGGCTTAAAAGTGCTCGGCAGCTAACTGAAAGGCTGGTGGTTATTCTGTGGGAATAAAGACCTGACAATCTACTCCTGTAAAGATTTCAGCCTAGGAAACCCGATGAGGCAGTTCAACTTTGCCCTATATGGTCGCTATGAGTCGGAATTGACTCAGCACACAACAATAACTCTTCCAGAAATATTTTCTTAATAATATCAAAGATAGATCTCTCAGAATACTATAAAATCAGAGGATGGGCCCCTCATTGAGAAATATAATGTTATAACTAATGAGTTACGCATTCATTGTAGTTTTTAATTTTTATTAAATTTGTAAGAAGAAGAGCAAAAATAAATAGAATGAATCAAAACTTTGAGGAATAAAGGCAGAATGGCAGCCTAGTCAGAGTACTTTATTTTTCTGTTCCCAAAGTGTAATAATTCAGACTACATTAAGCATCTTCACTTGGTAGGTTAAAAAGAAGGCAAAGAAAACATTCCCACGTTGTGCAGATGAAGACGTGAGTGATGATGTGAAATCTGGCTTGCGTCCTCTTATAAATTTGGCATTGAATTTTCCATTAGAAAAAAACAAATGTGATTTCAATTCCTAAGTGTTGTGAATAAAGTTAGGTAGTTTTGGAACTTTAAATTTGACAAGTCATATAAACTATCCCTTATGTTAGGAAATGGAGTCAGTAGAAATTATCACTATTTCAGTTACAATTCAGTATCAGTGTAGGGGGTAAGGTAAATGAGTAAGTAAAATTAGTTGTCTCCTCAAAAGATATTGTGAAATATTGTTCAGAGATGGCACTAGAGAAGATTGCTGTAAATTTTGAAGTCCATGTTTTTTTGATTAACTATTTTTAAAATAATCTGAAGGAAAAATGTTCAATACTATTATTAATAAAAGAAGGACAATTAAAACTGAAATAATATTTT
Organism: Dugong dugon; assembly: GCA_030035585.1. NCBI lineage: Eukaryota > Metazoa > Chordata > Mammalia > Sirenia > Dugongidae > Dugong > Dugong dugon. The sequence continues at coordinate 57,448,218 of CM057466.1, forward strand.
TGCCAAATAAATTATCTAAGATTGTTTTTTAATGAGAATAACCAATGCTGTGAAAGTGTATGGTATAATTGGCACTTTCATACCCTGCTGGTGTTAAGTGTTACTTGGAAGAGTTCTTTTCTAAAGCACTTTAATAATATATATCAAGAGCCTCTGACTCACTTTCCCTACTTCTGGGAATACATCTTATTGAAATAATAGTAAATTTCTAGAAATTTTATGAATATTTCCCTAATGGAATAAAAGTCCTTCCCTTCAATTTGACCAGGCCAGTTCAAGTCATGTGCCCACCGCTGGACAGGGGAAATGCCATATGCAGTCAAGCCATGCCTGGGTTTCTAAACCAGTTACAGGAATGAAAATGGGAAAACCAAGACTGGCCATTAATGACCTCTAGAGCTGGAATCAATTCCCAAAACTACATCCCTGCTACACATGGGAGCAGGATTGAATGCATGAGAGGAGTCGACCTCAATGTCTACCACCCCTGGTCCTCCGATTTTCCCCAGCTCAATGGCCCCTGCATCTGCCAGGTTTCTCAAACCCAGAAAAATGGAATCATCCTTCACAGTTCCCTCTTCCTCATCCCCACATCAGTGCAACATTAGGTCCTATTATTAGGCAGATTGTGTAAAATTGTCAGTATATGACCCCCTTTGATCCTACAAAAATGACAATTTCATATGGCCTGACCTACATTTCTACCTGCAAAATCTTTCTCAAATCCATTCACTTCTCTTCTCCTCAGTCATCATCCTAGTCAAAGCCAGTCCATTCTTTACCTGGATAACTGCCATGGCCTCCTAACTGACCTCCTCATGTCCACTCTTATCTCCATTCTAAAAACCACTTGCCAGTTGAATTGACTCCGACTCACAATGACCCCACATATGTCAGAATAGAACTGTGCTCCATAAGGTTTTCAATAAATCAGAAATAGATCACCAGGCCTTTCTTCTAAGGCACCTCTGGGTGGACTCAAACCAATAACCTTTTGGTTAGCAACCAAGTGCATTAACTGTTTGTGCCACCCAGGGACTCCATCTCCATTCTAGCCAGAGTGATATTTCAAGAACATAAATGGGTATGGTGCTGCCCATTTTAAAGCCCATCAATGGTTCCCTGATGCTCTTAGAATATAGAAAACTTCTTAGGTTGGACACCAAATTCCTGCATCATGGCACCCTTGCCTACAACTCGGGTCTTGCCTCAGGCCACTCCCCCACTGCACTCTGTGCTGCAGCCTCACTCACCATCGTCATTCTTTCCCACATCTTCTCTCATGCCATATTGTCTGCCCAGAATGCTCCTGTCCTCTCCTCACTCATCAACTGGCCAATCCTTCATCTTCCCATTTAAATTTATTTCCTTGAACCAGCCTTTCTTAACTTTCCAATCTAGTTTCTTTTTCCCAGTTAGTCATTCTAATAACCTATTTGTTTCCTTTCTGGAAACAATTTGTAATTACATGTTTATTTTACTCTTGTTGCTTATATATTTCTCTCTTTCCACTAGACTGGAAGTTATCTGAGGGTAGAAATGACGTCTTTTTATTCTGATTTTTCATCAGTACTGAGTACACAGTAAATTTTCAATAAATATTTGTTGAATGAATGGTTGTATGAATGAACAAATAAATAAATTTATATGCTAGGTTAAAGTGTTGATGGAAAAATAGGCTATAAAATTGTGTGGACACTATGATTATGCTTCTAAGATCAAGCATTAAAGAAAGGCTTGTTGTTGTTAGTTGCTGTCAAATCAGCTCTGGTTCATGATGACCTTATGTATAACAGAACAAAACGGTGCCAGGTCCTGTGGCATCTTCATGATTGTTGGTATGTCTGAGTTCATTGTTGAGGCTATTGTGTCAGTCCATCTCATTGAGAATATTCCTTATTTTCATTGGCCCTCTACTTTACCAAACACGATGTTCTTTTCTAACAATTGGTCTTTTCTGATGATGTGTACAAAGTAAGGCAGTCAAAGTCTCACCATCCTCATTTCTAAGAATAATTCTGGTTGTATTTCTTCTAAGATTGATTTGCTCATTCTTCTGGTTGTTGTTAGTTGCCTTTGAGTTGACTGTGACTCATGGCAACCCTTCTGGTAGTCGTGGTATATTCAATATTCTTTGCCATCACCATTGTTCAAAATGCATCAGTTATTCTTCTGTCTTCCTTTTTCATCATCCAACTTTCATATGCATATGAGATGATGGAAAAGACAGGTCAGACATACTTTAGTCACCAAAATGACATCATTGCTTTTTAAAACTTTAAACAGGTCTTTTGCAGTAGATTTGCCCAAAGCAGTATGTCATTTGATTTCTTGACTGATGCTTCCATGGCCATTGATCTAAGTAGAATGAAATCATTGACAACTTCTAAGAAAGGTTTAGAAAGAAAATAAAACAAAATGTTAATAGAAGTTGGTTAGATGATGGGATTATGAGTAATTTGAATTTTTTCTTTTTGCTTTTCTGTATTCTCAAATTTTCTTTAATGACTGCAAGGAACTTCAAAATATATATATTTTAAATTTTTGAGAACAACCTTTACTTCCTCTATAAGTCTCCTCCTAACTTCCCAAAATAAAGTGAATTTATGATCTCCCCATATTTATTATAAAAATATTTCCATCTACATTTTCCAGCATAGTCAATTGCCCTCTTTCTGGCATAGACAATTTGGACAGTTTATAAGGAGATTCTAAATGGAATACTTACTGTATATGGATAGGTGAGATGATAGTCACTAATTCCTGGGCAGAATATACCCAGTTCTAGAGTGTAACTTATTACAGTATATCTTCAGACAATATGATACCACTTTAGGTATGATGTGGCTCTTACAACTGTATACATCAATTTCTTTCCTCTTATTATTTGAGCTATTATGTCATACATTTTACTTCCAAATATGCTATGATCCCTACAACACACTGTTATCATTTTTGCTTTAAATAGTTAATTATCTTTTAAAGAAGCTTAAAGATGAGGGAAAAGTATTTTATATTTGTCCTTATATTTGCCATTTTCAGTTCTCTTTATTTCTGTATACAGATCCAAGTTTCTATTTAATATCATTTCCTTCTGCCTGAAAAACTTCCTTTAACATTTCTTATAATTCAAGTCTTCTGGCAATAAATTCTCTTAGCTTTTCTGTGTTTGAAAAAAAATTTTTTTTTTTTGCCTTGGTTTTTATAGAATATCTTTAGTGGACATAGAATTCTAGGTAGATGATTGCTTTCTTTTAGCACTTTAAAGAATCATTCCATTACCTTCTGGCTTGCTTATATCTGATGAGAAGTCTTATTTCTAGCCTTTGTTCCTTTGTATGTAAAGTATCATATTCCTCTGTATGCTTTAAATATTTTCTCTTCATCCCTGTTTTTCAGGAATTTGATAATTATGTGTCTTGGTACCATCTTTCTTTGTGTTTATCCTGCCTTGAGTTTGATGAGTGTTATGGGTTGAACTGTGTCCCTCCAAATACATGCTATAAATCCTAACCCCTATACCTGTGGTTATAGTCCCATTTGGAGATGTGTTTTCTTTGTTATGTTAATGAGGCAGTATTAGTGTAGGGTGTGTCTTAAATCAATCTCTTTTGAGATATAAAAGAGCGGATTAAGCAAGCAAGCAAGCAAGAAGAGATAAGGGGAAGATAGATGCCCAGTCACACGAAGATTGCTGAGGAACAGAAGCTGAAAAGAGACAAGGACCTTTTGCCAGAGCTAAAAGAGAGAGAAAGCCTTCCCCTAGATCCAGCACCCTAAATTTGGACTTCTAGCCTCCCAACTGTGAGAAAATAAATTTCTGTTTGTTAAAGCAACCCACTTGTGGTATTTCTGATATAGCAGTACTAGATAGCTAAGACAATGAGATTCTTGGATCATGGACTTACAGTTTTCATCAAATTTGGAAATTCTTAGGCCATTGTTTTCCAATATTTTCTAGCAACTCTCATCCCTTGAACTCCAATTTCACATAGTTTAGACTGTTTGAAATTATACCACAGGTCTCCAAGGTTCTGTTTCTTTTTATTATTTATTTTGTCTTTTTTTCTCATTGTGCTTCGTTTTGAATAGGTTCCATTGTTATGTCTTCAAGTTCACTGATCTTCCCTTTTGTAGTGTCTAATAGTTGTTAATCCTATCCAGTAAAATTTTCACCACAACTATCCTGTATTTTATTCCTAGAATTTCAATCTGGGTCATTTTTATATCTTCCATTTCTTTCCTCATTATGTTTTATGTTTCCCTTTACACTCTGGAGCATAATTATAATAATTACTGTAAGGTCCTTGTCTGCTAATCCTATCATTGATGTCATTTTTACATCTGTTTCAATTTATTTATTTTTCTCCTGGTTAGGGTCACATTTTCCTACTTCTTTGTATGTCTAGTAATTTTTTTTTTGGTTGTTGGACATTTTGAATTGATGATGTTGAGTGCTCGATTTTGTTGTATTATTTTTAAGAGTGTTTGACTTTCTATGGTAGACCAATAAGTTATTTGTAGATTGGCTTAATCTTTTGAGACTTATTTTAAAATTATTTTAGGGGACTCTTAAATGCCACAAGTATTTAATGAGATCTCTTCTCTCTGGCTGGATGGAATTAGAATGAATGATTCTCAGCTCTGTTTGAGCTATGGAATTATTTGTACCAAAAAAAAAAAAGAAAAAAATTGCCATCAAGTAGATTCCAACTCATGGCGATCCCATGTGTTACAGAGTAGTGCTGTATTCCATAGGGTTTTCAAGGCTGTGCCATTTTGAAAGCAGATCTCCAATCCTTTCTTCTGAGGTGTCTCTGGGTGGATTCGAACTGTCAATCTTTCAGTTAGCACGTGTGCGCTTAACTGGCAGCTCCCCAGTAATAGCACTTTCCTTGAGTTTTGTTCTTCCTTGGCCTCATGGGTTTCACCCTATGCATATGTATATTGGCATTTAGCCAATATCTCAAGGGAACTTCTATTAGAATTTCTAGAACTTTTTCCCTCAAGTAGAGTGGTTTCACTTTCCACAGTTTGTTACCTGCAGTCAACTGCGGTCCAAATATGTTAAATAAGTAGTGTGATGAAATTTCACACCTTCCTGGTCCATCTTGCCTGGGGACCACATTCACAAAACTTTTATCACAGTATATTGTTATAATTGTTCTATTTTATTATTAGTTATTGTTGTTAATCTCTTACTGTGCCTAATTTATAAATTAAACTTTATCATAGGTATGTACATATAGGTCAAAACATAGTATATATAGGGTTTGGTATTATCTGTGATTTCAGGCATCCATAGGGGGTCTTGGAATGTATCTCCTGTGGATAAGGGGGAACTACTGTAAATCTCTCCTCTTAGATACACTGGGCCCCCAAATTCTAGATACTGCAGCCTCCCAAAACTTAGACTTCCTTCTCCTCAATTCATCAAGATTGCTGAACTCTACGTGGGTTCCTGCTCCCCATACCTACGACTTAAAATTACCTAAGGTGTTAATGATGGTAGGGGCTTACATCATCCACTTCCCTTTTCTCAGAGTTTATAAGTCTGTGCTGCCTGTTGTCTAATATCTGAAGATAGTTGTTTCTTATATTTGTTCCAGTTTCCTCATTGTTTATAACAGAAGGCTCTGTTTATTCCTCATGGATGGAAACATAAGTCTCTTCTCTCCATTTTTGGCATATCCCATCCACTCTCCACACAGTAGTCAAAATGATGTTCTTAGCACAATTCTGATCATATCAGCTCCAAACTGCAATGGGGCACACACGTCCTACATGGTCTCATCCCCACTTCCCCCTTCAGTATCATTCTTCACCATTCCCCAATTTCTGCTTTATGCTTCAGCATTATTACTTTCCCTTTTTCTTCAAATATGCTTTCCTCTCTCTCACTTCTGGACCACTGCAGATATTCTCTCTGCTTAAGTATGTGCTCTGCACCCCGCATAGGCACTTTCCTTGGAAAATATCTACTTGTCCTTTGTAAATAATTCAAATGTTCCTTCCTCATAGAGATCTTCCACAAAACTTTGACTTGGTTATATACCTTTCCAACACTCTCATAATACCCTGTATTTGTCTTATGATAATCCTCATCACTTCATTATAATTACTTGTTTAATATCTGTCTTCTCCATTTGACTATTAAAATCCAAGTGAAGATTCAACATCACTCACTAAATCTTCTAAATACTCAGTGCTAAATCCACAGCAGCTGGAAGAATAGAACTCAGTAAGTATTTGATAAATGAATGAATGAGCAAAATATAAGGTAATTAACCAAAGAACTCATAGTGTGGTGGTGGTATGGGGAAGAAAAAAAACACAACCGAACAAACCCTAACATTGAAAAATCAGAAGGATCTTAAGGACGGCAATTTTCCATTTTGTTAACCCCATGGGTCAAATTTTCCAGATGCCACTTAGCTCTTCACTTTGTTTTGTCTATGTCGACAGAAGCACTAAGGTGAGAAGGGTGCATTTGATACCTTTCTGTCTGTGAACCAAGAAGGCTCAGAGTAAATGCTTTTCCATAATGGTGTATTCAGAAGTAATCATGATGAACAAAGTTTCACGATAATTGAGTTCAGTACTTGATGATTCTTTTACTCTGCCTTGGGTAACTCCACAGAAGAGGGAGATCCATTATGCCTTAACCTGTTCTTTGTCATCATTGTTGTTTTAGTGTCATAGTAAAAGAATGTCCACAGACCTGTTACGATATTCATCATCCTAATCAAGTCATGTGAACAAACAAATTTAGGTTGTGGCAATCAAAGATGTAGAAGGAAATGTTTAGAAGAATTGAGACACTGCAAGTTTCATACAAGGTAACTATGCAGAGGTCATAATATTTTAATTCAAAAGTTGTAGATCCATTGCCTAAAATGTAGAAGTGATCTGCCTATTTGTAGTCATTCAGCCTTTATCATTTTTCACTTTTGCCAAATATAAAATGAAATAAGATTTAAAAATTTCCCTCAAAGTGGTATGCTTTAGTGCCATATCTAGGATGCCCAATAAAAGGAAGCATTTCCAAACTAAAGCTAAGATTCCCTTAAGAAAATTTCTCTTGGTAGTTAGGAAGTCATTTGTTCACTAAAAATTCAGTGACTTCATAAAATATTAGAGCTAAAAGTGTTCTTACAGGTCATTTGGACCAATCTCCTCATTTTAGAATCACAAAGTAGTTTTTCAACAGCTTTTACTGTTTTCTTGAATATCACTTCTCCCTCTGATGTTTGACCTCATTGTGACCTCTGGCTCTGACCCATAAATGCTCCTCTTCTTTTCTCATTACATCAGCCCCTTCATGTCTCATTCACCCCCATTCACAGCCTGGACTCCCACAGCAGGCACTTCAGCACTGCTCTAACAGCAAACTAGACCTCCTCACCCTTCTGACCTGGCTCTGCCCACATTCCCACTCCCCAGCTCTGGGGCAACCTCACATCCTCACTGTCCTTTTAGACATTTCTCTGGCAATCACCTCTTCTCCGGCTAACATCATCACTCTATCCTTTCACTGGATTCACCGTCGCAAGTCACCCAATTCCATGGACTAGATTCACGAGTCATGCTATGTAACCTCAAGTAGGTGCCGCCACCTTTTTTTTTTTTTTAACTGTGCTTTAGATGAAGGTTTACAGAGCAAATTAGTTTCTCATTAAACAGTTAATACACATATTGTTTTGTGACATTGGTTAACAACCTCACAACGCGTTATCACTCTTCCCTTCTCAACCTTGAGTTCCCCTTTACCAGCTTTCCTGTCCCCTCCTGCCTTCTCATCCTTGCCCTGGGGCTGATGTGCCCATTTAGTCTTGTTTTGTTTTATGGGTCTGTCTAATCTTTGGCTGAAGGGTGAACCTCAGAGGTGACTTCACTACTGAGCTATAACGGTGTCTGGGGGCCACACTCTTGGGGTTTCTCCAGTCTCTGTCAGATCAGTAAGTCTGGTCTTTTTTTGTGAGTTAGAATTTTGTTCTACATTTTTCTCCCATTCTGTCTGGAACCCTCTACTGCGATCCCTGTCAGAGCAGTCGGTAGTGGTAGCCTGCAGCATCTAGTTGAGCTGGACTCAGTCTGGTGGATGCTGTGGTAGTTGTGGTTCATTAGTCCTTTGGACGAATCTTTCCCTTGTGTCTTTAGTTTTCTTCATTCTCCCTGCTCCAGACAGGGTGGGACCAGTGGAGTATCTTAGATGGCTGCCCACAAGCTTTTAAGACCCCAGACGTTACTCTCTGCTGCTCCTTGGTTCTTTAAACTTTCTCTTACTGATGCTCAAAATTTTAATTACCTCAGCCTCCCAGACTTCTTTATCCTCAATTCAGCAAGATTTCTGAAGTCTGTTTGGGTTCCTGCTCCCCATACCTAGGACTTAAAATTACCTTCCCTGAAGCTGTATTAAACAGAATTTTTCAAATCATGGGAATTTTTTTAAATACCTGGGACCTTAGAGACCAACAAAACAAAACCTTTATTTTATAAATAAGGAAATGAAAGAAAGCCCAAGATATTAAATCATATACTTAGTTAATAATAAAGCTCTAACTATAATCCAAAAATGGGAAACTCCAACTTCTTATTCCACCTTAGTTTACCTGTCCTCAGGCCCTTCAAGTCATGGGTTATTATTTCAACACCTGTTTTACCAACAATAAACAAGTCATCTAGTAAAAAACCCCTCAAATTTCCCAATCTCTATCCCAACATAAAGAGCCCTGGTGGTGCAGTGGTCAAGCGGTTGACTGCTAACTGAAAAGTTGGCAGCCTGAACCCACCAGCTGCTCCACAGGAGAAGGATGTAGCAGTCTGCTTCTGTAAAAATTTACAGCCTTGGAAACTCTGTGGGGCAATTCTGCTCTGCCCTATAGGGTCACTATGAGTCAGCATCAACTCAACAACAATGGGTTTTTGGGATCTCAACCTGATGGAGTGAAAAGAATATGAACCTTGGTGCCAAAAAGACCAGGATTCAAATCTCAGGTCTACCATTTACTATTCTTGCAACCTTGGGTAAGTTACTTAACCTATTTTAGCCTAAATAACTCTACATATAAAACAGTAACACTAGACCGGTAATCTACCTTGTAGGGTTATTGTGACGGTTAGAGAAAATGTATGTAAAGCCTAAAGTATAATGGCTGGCATGTAGATACTAAATGATGGTAGCTATTTTTAACACTCTTTTTAGCATACTCTTCTCTCTGCCTCCAAAGTTTTCTTTATCTTCATCCAGCCCCATTCCCTCAAAAGATATGATTTTCCTCCTTTCCAGAGCAAATCCCTTTTCCTGAGATTATGAATCCATTTTCTTCCACCTTCTCTGGGACTTTGGGACATTGACTCTCTCTTCTCTCCACCATCTCATATCTCTCCTCTGTGGAGTCTCTTATATCTGGCTTCACACATGCTCAGGACTCCCCATTGTTGTTAGTTGCCATGGAGTTGGCTTCTACTCATGGCTATGTTATGTATAAACAGAACAAAACAGTGCCCAGTCTTGCACCATCTTCACAGTCGTTAGCATGTTTGAGCCCATTGTTGCAGCCACTGTGTCAATCTATCTCATTGAAAGTCTCCCTCTTTTTCATTGACCCTCTACTTTACCAAGCAATATGTCCTTCTCTAGTGGTTGGTCCATCCTGCTAATGTGTCCAAAGTAAGCAAGACAGAGTCTCGCTATCCTCACTTCTAAGGAACATTCTGACTAAATTCCCTCCATGATTGATTTGTTCGTTCTTCTGGCAGTCCATGGTATATTCAGTATTCTTCACCAACACCACAATTCAAATGTGTATATTCTTCTTCAGTCTTTCTAGGCTTCCACGAAATCCCTAGGCTTAAAAATACTCTCAGGAGAGCAGTTGCAGCAGAGTGGTTCTCATTTGGGAAACAGGGAGAAAGTGAACAGGCCCTGGGGATTATGCATATTTTGACAAAGCTCACAAGGGAATTTTGACATGTCTTCTTCCACCTACGTTTGAGAAATTTCACCTTAGTGAGTGTCAAGATTCCATCTCTCTTATTCCTTTTACCATCAATTTCTGAGAAAAATGTAATAAGCCCTGTATACACCACTTTATCATCACCCATTCACTCTTTAGCATCTAGATGGCATGTTAAAACACAGATTCCTGGATCCAAAACTCAAACTTCTGATTGAAAAAGTCAGAAGTGGGACTGAAAATTTCATTTCTAACAAGTTCCCAATTGATATTAATTTGATGCCACTTGTCAGGGCCCACAGTGTGAGAACTACTGCTCCAGACACTTGCTACTCAAAGAGTAGTCTGTGAACCAGCAGCGTCACCTGGGAGTTGTTATAAACGCAGAATCTCAGGTTCTGCCCCAGACCTACCGAATCAGAATCTGCATTTTTAACAAGACCCCCTGGTGGTGCAGTGGTTAAGACCTACAGCAAGCTATGACTGTGAACCAAAAGGTGGGCCATTTGAATCCATCAGCAGCTCATTGGAAACCCTATGGGGCAGTTCTACTCTGTCTATAGGGTCACTATGAGTCAGAATCAACTCAACAGCAAGGGGTTTGGTTTTTGGTTTTGGTTTATGTGATTTATACGCCATTAAAGTCTGTGAAGTACTGCTCTAGATCAATGGTTCTCAATCCTGACTCAACATTAAAATCACTGGGAAGCTTTTTAAAATACTAATTCCTGGACCCCCACCCCTAAGACTCTGGTTTAACTGGACTGTGGTAGGGCCCAAGCATCAGCATTTTTAAATACCTGAGAATCTTGTTTTAATGTAGATTCTGATTACTTCTAGGGTAGGCGGAAGTTCTACATTTCTATAAAGCTCCAGTTGCTGCTGCTGTTGTGGTTTGAGGATTAGACTTTGTGTACCAATCCATTCCATAAAGGACCATCAGTGCATTCCTAGTTCCCAAATTGGAGGGTCTGTATCCAATCCCCATCCATCTTACTCTCTCTACAGCTGTTATCGATTCTGTCTGCTTTAAAACACTGGTTCTCAACCTTGACTGCAAATCGCAATTACTCGGAGAGTTTAAAAAAAAAAAAATTGATTCTTGCATCCCACCCCAGAGATTCTGAGTTAAGCAGTGTGTTACTGCCTGGGAATTGGGAAGTTTACATCTCCCCAGATGATTCTAATGGACACAAAGTTTGAGATGCACTGGTTTAAAGCCCTCTTTCCATTATTCCTGAGATGCAGCACTATTCTGTATTTTCTGCTACCTCTCAAACACTTCTTTATATCTGTCCCATGCACCTTTTTCTATCACTCCTGTGGTTTCATCCAACACCAGTATCAACATGACTTCTGCATCCATACCTGAAAATGTGATATCTAATGTCAGCTTCCCAAACCTGCCTCTCCTAATTCCACCTTTGTGTTAAAAGTTCATTCATTCTCATATTCATCCAGGCTCAAAACTAGATGTATGAAGAAGCCCAGACATTTAGAGCTTGATTCTTCTTCCTCCTGTTTCTACCTGTCCAGCCAGGGCCAGGTTTTTCCCTTTCCTCTCCTTCCACGTCTCTCCTGCCTGGCTTTTCATTTCCATCCCTACTCACAGCTGGCTCTAGGCTTCATAATCTTTCATGGCAACTACAGTAACCTCCAAAATGTCTTCGCTTCTCATTCTCTCCCCTGACTCAGCTTACACACTTTGGCCATGGAGTCAATTCTTACCCACCTCCATGGCACCTATTAATATCTCAGCGAAGTGGCACTCTTAGAGGCCCACCATGGGAATGTTGTGATTTATTACAACACACATGCCCCGTCCACCTTAAAACCAACTGTTGTCAAGTCTATTCCAATTCATGGTGACCCCTATGTGTCAGAGTACAATTGTTCTCCATAGAGTTTTCTTTTTTTAATTTTTCCCATACAAAAATTTATACATGCATTGTTATGTGGCTCTAATTGCTCTCCCCATACTGTGACAGCACACTCCTCCTTTCCACCCCTGATTCCCCATGCCCATTCAGCCAGCTCCTAACTCTCTCTGCCTTCCCATCTCACCTCCGGACAGAAGCTACCCGTTTAGTCTCTTGTATCTCCTTGAGCTAAGAGGTACACTCCTCACGAGTATCACTTTATGTCCCACAGTCCAGTCCAATCCCTGTCTGAAGAGTTGGCCTCAAAAATTGTTTTAGTTTGGGGCTGATAGAGAATCCAGGGGCCATGCTTTCTGGGTATCCTTCAGTCTCAGTCAGACCATTAAATCTGATCTTCTTACTAGAATTTGAGTTCTGCACCCCACCTTTCTCCTGCTCCATCAGGGACTCTCTGTTGTGTTCCCTATCAGGGTAGTCATTGGTGGTAGCCAGACACCATCTAGTTCTTCTGGTCTCAGGTTGATGAAGTCTCTGGTTTATGTGGCCCTTTCTGTCTCTTGGGCTAATACTTTCCTTGTGTCTTTGGTGTTCTTCATTCTCCTTTACTCCAGATGGTTGGGACTAATTGATGCATCTTAGATGGCTGCTTGCAAGCTTTTAAGACCCCAGACACCACTCACCAAAGTAGGATGCAGAACATTTTCTTAATAAACTTTGTTATGCCGGTTGACCTAGATGTTCCCTGAAAGCATGGTCCCCAGACCCCTACTCCTGCTACTCTGTCCCTCAAAGTGTTTGATCGTATTCAGGAAACTCCTTAGGTACTCCACAGGGTTTTCAATGGCTGATTTTTTGAAGTAGACCACCAGGCCTTTCTTCTGAGGTGCCTCTGGGTGGCCCTGAACCTCCAACCTTTCGGTTGGCAGCTGAGTGTATTAACCATTTGCACCACCCAGAGAATCCCCTGTCCACTTTACCTGATGCATTTATTTTCTTCATTGCAGTTATCATCTTCTAATTTTAAATTGTTTGTTTATTGTGTTTGTTATTGTCTGTCTCCTACGACTAGAGTATAAGTTACATGAGGGCAGAGACTTTAGTCTCTTTTGTTCTGTGATTTGTCCGAAGAACCGAAGTGCCCAGCACCCAATCAATAATTGTTGAATGAACTTATATATTTTAACCACAGTCGGCAATGCAGGTATCAGTCAATTATTCATAAAGCGTAAGCCCTGCTACAAAAGTTAAGAGCTTCCTAGCAGGATTTCCTCAAGCCCTTCTCTTCCTTTTCCTCAAGATAGTCTCTTCCTTAGGTGGGAACGCATAGAGTAGGTGGAAGAAGAAGTCAGAGAATAGGGGAGCAGGCAGGGAATAGCACATTAAACTCACCAGACAAGACTGTCTGTGTATTGATTTTTGCAGGCCTTCTTTTGGTTGTTCCCTATCAGAGTTGTTTACAAAATGTGGAAATCCCTTTTCTGGTCACTGCTGAGTAGTGAGGCAAACTGCAGAGAGTTACAAGCGACAAGGGCTAACCTACTGGCTGAGGAGGGTTCCATAGCCAAGAGTCACTTCTCCAGGGCTTCCCAGCACCGTGGACGCGGCAAGCAATCTTTCTTCTCTGAGATTAACCTGGCCATGAGCCACTGTAAACACTAAATCTCCCTTCCAGGGAGGAAAGATTAAATATCTGATTAAAATTTTTGGCTGCTAATTTATTGAACTTGGATGGATGGACCGTTTGGAAGTCACATGATTTTCACTGTGTGTCTGCTGTTGTTGTTCCACGCAACAGAGAGAGGTCACGACGCAGTGGAAAAACAAGCAGCAGCAGGCTCCGCGTGGGCGCTGGGGACTGGGGGCCGAGGCACGCTCTCGGCCGTTTTTGAAAAACGAGGGGGGCCATTTCTTTCCCAGTGAGTTCAGGAAAGCCGAGGTAGACTGTGGCTGTTTCTGTTTCAACCTCTTGCTCTGTTCTTGTAGCTTTGTAGATGTGGTTCATTTCATCCCACCCCCGCCTATTGTTCTAAGCAGCCCAGCAAAATGATGTCATGGGCAGCTTAAAAGTATACAGGAAGTCTTCAGAGCTGAGTGACTTCAGTATACTTTATTCCATGTACTCTTGCTCCTGGCTCTCAATGGAAACCACACCCCACAGAACTCTGGGAGGCAGCCCTGAAACTAAAGACACTCTCCTCTCCTCCTCCACGGTTCCATTTTCTCCCCTACGCACACCACCTCCTACTCCCACTCCTCATCACCTATCCCCAGAGGAGGAAGGGAAGCTACAAGAAGGGAAAGCCAGAGGAATGGAAGGTCAAAGGGAGTTTCCTCAGAAAAACAGGGGCAAGGGTCTTCCAGGAGAACTAAATGTCACCTTTGCTGGCCTTTGGATAATAAAGTCAGTACTTCAGTTTGACGAAGTTACCAGTCACAGCAATGTCCACAGAGAGGCAAAGTGACAAAAACCATAAAGGACTTGCCTCAACTTGCAAACTCCAGCAAGAGTGCCCCATTGAGACAGCTGCCCAGAGATACATTTTGAGTAAATTTAAACACGAGGTAGTGTTTTAACAGGATAATAACAACAAATAAGTGTACAATGCTTTACAGCTTACACAGCATTCCATTTTATATATATATATAGAGAGAGAGTTTGCACTAGTGATGTGGTGGTTAAAGCACTCGGCTGCTAACCGGCAGTTCAAACCTGCCAGCTGGTCTGCAGAAGAAAGATGTGGCAGTCTGCTTTGGTAAAGATTTATAGCCTTGGAAACCCTATGAGGCAGTTCTGCTCTGTCCTGTAGGGTCATTGTGAGTTGGAATCACCTCCAACGGCAGTGGGTTTTTTGAATACAGGGAGGCCCTGTGTAGTGCAAACGGTTAAGCAGTTCATCTTTCAAACCCACCCAAAGAGGCCTCAAAAGAAAGACCCAGTGATCTGCTTTTGAAAGGTCACAGCCATGAAAACTCTATGGAGCACAATTCTATTCTGAAACACATGGGGTTGTCATCAACTCAACAGCAACTGGTTTGGTCATACATACATACATACATACATACATACATACATATATATATATAGTTAATTGTGCCCGTCACAAAAACCTTGAGATGCTATCAGCCCCATTTCACCACTGGAAAAAACATTAAGCAGAGAACTGAACTTTGTAACTTACCCAAGGTCACCCAGCTGTTGAGGGAGGAACCAGGACTCAAGTCCAAATCCCTTGTATACCCCATCACTCCATTCTCTGCTCAAATCCAGGTCCTTGCTTCTCTTCCTTGTCCCCATTCTTTTTAGAAATTGCCCCAAACTAGCCTTTGCCCAGCTATCTAGTTTGTAGTATTGCCCCACCTCATGAAACTATTAGAACTTTACTTTGCCCCCCACACAAATGGCACAGAGTTTGTGCCTGGTGCTGACCAAGCCACACTGCCCGACCCCGCAAGGCCTCAGAGATCACTCCTTTCACATGACGGAAGACTGGCCTGGTCACATCATCGCAGTGGACCTGAGCATTGCCTAGTCACTATTGCATAACCTGGGACAATACAGCTAGGTAGTACTAGAGTTGAGGTAAGAAAACGTAGTTGGGACCAAGTGATATGACTTTCTAAAGGTGCTTTCCACAAACACATAGACAGGAGTTCTTAATCTGAGATCCATCACAGCATTTAGGGGGTCTGTTGAAACATGAAAGGGAAAAATTACATCTTTATTTCCATTAATCTTAATTCAAATTTAGCATGTTTTGCAATTGTGTATTTAGGCAACACAGCACATTAGTAATATAGTATCCATAACTTTGTCACCAATAGAAACCACACATTTTTCAAATCACGTTTCAGTTGTAGCAGCTATCCGGAAATGCTATTTATGCTCATCAAAACTTCCAATTACGGTCATTGTTAGATCTGCTGCTAAATTGTATTTGTTGCACCACTAAAGCAGCACAAACATTTTAGTATCACAAATTTATCTTTCTAAACATGTTGGTAAGTACCGTTGTTGTTGTTAGGTGCCGTCGAGTCAGTTGTGACTCACAGCGACCCCATGTACAATAGAATGAAACACTGCCCAATCCTGCGTCATCCTCACAATCGTTGCTATGTTTGAGCCCATTGTTGCAGCCACTGTGTCAGTTCATCTCCTTGAGGGTCTTCCTCTTTTTCACTGACCCTCTACTTTACCAAGCATGATGTCCTTCTACAGGGACTGGTCCCTCCTGATAACGTGTCCAAAGTACATGAGACGAAGTCTCACCACCCTCGCTTCCAACGAGAATTCTGCCCATACGTCTTCCAAGACAGATTTGTTCATTATTCAATACTCTTCACCACACCACAATTCAAAGGCATAGATTCATCTTTGGTGTTCCTTATTCATTGTCCAGCTTTGGCATGCATATGAGGCAACTGAAAATGCCATGGCTTGGGTCAGGTGCACCGCAGTCCTCAGTGTGACATCTTTGCTTTTTAACACTTTAAAGAGGCCGTTTGCAGAAGATTTGCCTAATTAAATACGTCATCAATAACTACATTCCCATATAATTGGCTTCCTCTGTAATTCTAAGTATTTTATATATTTTAAAACATTATTCTGATAAGGAGTCCGCAGGCTTCACCAGACGCCGAAGAAGTCCATGGGCCAAAAAGGGTTATGAATTCCAGATGTCGTTTTGCTGGAGTTCAGAGTGTTGAGTGGGGGGCAAGAGGCATGGTAACCCTGACCAGGCTATGACCTCACTCTAGGCAGAAGGAGCATGATTACGACACAAGCCAAATCCACATCCATGAGGAGCTAAGGAGACCTGGGAAGCTGTGCTCACTGAACATCTCCCAGGGCTGCTGTCCTGAAAACATTTCCTTCACACTTACCTCAGCAACTGTATAGGACACAGGCACTAGAGTGTTCCTTCTCACTAAGCCTTAAGCCAGTGCTCTGTATGGCTCCCAGCTACACAGCCACACTACTGACCCTACCAAGGCTTTGAAGCAAGGATGGTAAGACTTTGTCTTGCTTACTTTGGACCTGTCATCAGGAGAGACCAATCGCTAGAAAAGGATATCATGTTTGGTAAAGTAGAGGGTCAAAGGAAATGAGGGAAACCCTCAATGAAATTGATTCACACAATAGCCACAACAATGGGCTCAAACATAATCAAAGATCATAAAGATGGCACAGGACCAGGCAATGTTTCATTCTGTTATATATAAGGTCACCAGGAGTCAGAGCTGACTCAACGGCAACTAACAACAACAACATCTAGTATCTTTGGAGTGTCCAGGGTCGGGACGAGCTGCTCCTTATAGTTACCAAGCCTGATCTCACCACACATTTGTTAACTGTGCACCAGACTCGACACAGGGTAGAGCCTACTGAGCCTACTCAGCAGCTTTCTGTGGCCCTGATTCAGGGAGTAGCCAAGGATTTGGGGGAACTCTTCCAGGGGCAGAGAGGGATCTGTGTTATCAGGGCTGGGAGAGGTGCACGCCCATTATGGAGTTTTGCGCAGCTTATCTGGCGAAGGTGGTACAATCTCGAAAGAACCTAAATATCTATTTGCTATACACTAGCCCTGTTACTGTACAATCTCATTGCTCAGAGAACTGGAACAACTCTGGGCCTCCACATTCAATACAGATACAGGAGCATTCATGGCCAAACAACATAGGTTCATGGCTCCTACCTGGATAGAAGGAATCCAATCCCTTCCAAGATCCTTTTCTCCTCCCAGCCCTAATTATTTCTTGAATTCCCTGGAGATGTCTCACACATACTTGTTGATCAGTCTAGACTGAGTCATGACTACCACCCCCACTGACTGACACTGGGATCCTGGCCTGAATTTATTGCTACTGTTGTTGCCCCACGCCACCAGGGTCCTAGCCACTCCACACTCCTGTTGCCCTGATCTCTGCCATCCCTGAATGATGATTGGGCCCAGATTGATTATGGATGTCTTGGGTACAGGTCTCAAACCTCCCGAAGTATCTCCCTGGAATCTGACCTCCACTGCCCTGCCCTCCCCATTTGGTTCTCCAAATAAGCCTGTAAATGCCAGACCCCTTTCAAGGGCCATTTTGACTTCTATCACTAGGAGCTCCCTCAGCCCCAAGATAAATCCAAGATGTAGACAGTAGACTAGAGAGTGGAGGGGAAAATGTTATCCACACCCCCCAAAAAGCCAAACCTGTTGCCACTGGATCGATTCTGACTCGTGGCAACCCCAGGTGTTACAGAGTAAAACTGCTCCATAGGGTTTTCTTGGCTGTAATCTTTACAGAAGCAGATCACCAGGCTTTTCTTCCATGTGGCCACTGGGTGAGTTAGAGCCACCAACCTTTAGGTTAGTAGTTGAGTGCAAACTGTTTGCACCCCCCAGGGACATTCTTCCACACCCCAAACCTGTCCTAATCTTGGCTCTGGCCCCAGAAGAGAGCCTGTCTACATTTAGTAGAATTGGTCTCCTTCTTCAGACACTCAAGAAAACCAAGCTGAATACACCAGTGAGATCTCTTGCTCTAGCTTTCCAGACTTCCACAACAATCTTGGCATTCTGGTGAGGCAGAAAGAGCGCAAACTTTGGAGTTACAGTAATCTCTGCTCCAGCTCTGAACCTGCTTTCTTTTATAAAACAAAACCAAACCCACTGCTGTCAAGTCAATTCCAACTCATAGCCACCCTACAGGACAGAGTAGAGCTGCCCTATAGGGTTTCCAAGGAGTGGATGGTGGATTCAAACTGCCAACCTTTCGGTTAGCAGCGGAGCTCTTAACCACTGCAAAGACTCAAGCCTAATTGCCATTTCCTACAGCAATCCAATCCCATGTCACATAGCTCCATGCCTTACTGACATTATCCAAGACATGAAGTGCCTTGGTTTAGTTGGAGAGATGAGTGGAGTTTCCTCTTCCTTGGGTTCCTGGCCAAGGTCAGCGGAATTCCAGAGCCAGCTAGCCTTGTTCACATCTATGCACTGGTGGGCACTGAAGGTATCCAGATACCTGCTTTACTTTTTACTATTTCTTCCTCTCCCATAATATTCCAGGCAGCTTTCTTTGTGATCTGCTTTAATTAGGTTGTTGTTGTTAGTTGCCATTGAGTTGATTCCGAATCATGGCGACCCCATGTGTTACAGAGTAGAACTGCTCCATAAGGTTTTCAAGGCTGTGATCTTTCAGAAACAAATCACCAGGCCTGTCTTCTGAGGTGCCTCTGGGTGAGTTCAAACCATCACCTTTTTGGCTAGTAGTTGAGCGTGTATCCATTTGTGCCATCCAGGGAATCCCTGGAAATTCTGAGCAATGTTTTACTCAAATCCAGCAAAAAGAAAAAGGGGAAGCCTCCCTTCTGTGGTCCCACATGATTTAATTCTGTAAACTTCAAATTTTAAAGAAGAAAATCAGATTGATTCATAAACAACCAGGGACCAAAATACTTTTGGTGTCCCTTTATTGTACTTCTGGGAACCAACTGCTTATGTTCAGAGCTCTGAGTGATTGGCAAGTTGTTTTGTTTGTTTTTTAAAACTGATTCAGAAACCATAGCACATTTTCCGGGCTATTCATTTTGGCATTTGCTGGTCTAATTTTTGTCACTTAATCACAATGAAAGGGGAGGATGTTCGCTGCCAAAGAAGGAAGCCAATCAGTGACCAAGGGTGCCATTGCCCCAAGTGAAACACTGAAAACAAACACAAAAGGCTGACCAATTCCCACACGTCACCACTGGGCACATTTGCAGAGAGCAGGACCTACATGATGAGGGGCATAGGGGAAGAAGCTGGAGACTCAGATTTGCTACAGATTTTAGTATTTAATCCAAGGTAGCTGAAGTATGCTTGTGCTTCAACTGAAAGGATCTCGATGTTGAGATATTAAACAAAGCCTGTGCAACCCTTAAAGAAAGGAGCCAAGAGCTGCTGTAGCTGCAATACCTCACATTTCTATAGCAGTCATAGTGTTCAAGGCATTTTCATCCAACATTATATTCTTTTATTGATTCATCATAATACAGTTAGTGTTAATATTTAGCCCCATTTCTCATAACTTTGTGGCTGAAATGTTGCCAGTACTGATGTTTGTTCTGGGGAAAAAAGAAGTAGGTAGTCTAAAAACAATTAGGAAAAGACTTAAGACCACCCCATCCCTCAAAAGAGAAACTTTCCCACGACATGCTGCAGCTCAGAAAAAATGTGTTCTATCACTATGCTTGGAAACTCTGGTGGTGTAGTGGTTAAGAGCTACGGCTGCTAACCAAAAAGTTGGCAGTTCAAATCCATCAGGTGCTCCTTGGAAACCATATGGGGCAGTTCTACTCTGTTCTATAGGGTCACTATGAGTCGGAATTGACTCGACGGCAGTGGGTTTGTTTTGTTTTGTTTTTGGTCATCCTTATGGAGCATATGCACACAGGTTTTGTACAGTAATTGTTCTTATACATTTCTTTAATGCTTTATAAAAGTCAAAATATGAATTCACAAGATCTATTAACAATACTTCCTTCTCCCTTTTTATGTGCCATTTAATTTGAGAACCCAATTTAAAGTTAACCTACAAGACACTGGGAATAACATGGTCCCTCCCTCCCTTCTTCCCTCCCTACCCTGAGGGAGAAAGATGTGGCAGTCTGCTTATCAGGTGCCTTCAAGTGGATTCTGACCCATGGCGACCCCATGTGCGTTAGAGTAGACCTGTACTCTGCAGGGCACTCAATGGCTGATTTTTCACAAGCAGATCACCAACCATACCTTTCTTCCAAGGCATTTCCGTGTGGACTTGAACTTCCAACTGTTCAGTTAGCAGCAGAGTGAGTTAATCATTTATGCCATCCAGGGACAACATAGTCCCACGTGCTTATAATTTTAACTGCCAAGAAACTGAAAACTAAATCCTCTGGAATAATTAATGCCCTTGATGCCTGCTAACTATTTCTCTTAATGAGGAAAAAAAAAAGAGGTTTTGTTCTGTTTTTAAGTGTTGTATTTTGTAATGCATATACAGTTGCAACACACTTATTTTATTTATTTATTTTTTGTAAATAGATGTGATATAAGTCTTAAATAAATAGTGGGCAGCAAAGGTCTCCAGGAACATCTTTATTTCATACCTATAGGTTTGAATTGATAGTCCCTACCCACCTCTCCCAAAAAAGAGAATGTTTTCTACCAACTTGCTGCAAATTGGCTTACTTGTTGTGCTTTAATTTTGTCATCTACAAGAAGTGGCAGGATGAACAGACCCTCTCTTCTGGGAGGCAAAGGACCAGGAATGTAGTCTTCCTGTTTCAGGTAATATATTTAATCTTTCGATACAAAAAACCCAAACCCATTGCCATCAAGTCAGTTCTGACTCATAGCGACCCTACAGGACAGAGCAGAACTACCCTATAGAGTTTCCAAGGAGCAGCTGGTGGATTTGAACTGCCAACCTTTTGGTTAGCAGCCAAGCTCTTAGCCATTATGCCACCAGCACTCCAACCTCTCAATAGTGCCCATAAAATGGAGATTAAAAATACTTTACCAATTTAAAAGGAGTCCCTGGGTGATGCAAAGAGTTAACACCAACTGCTGCTAACCATAAAGTTGGAGGTTCAATTCCACCATGAGATGCCACAGAAGAGAGGCCTGGCGATCTGCTTCTTAAAAAACCAGCCATTGAAAACTCTATGGAGCACCGTTCTACTCTGACACACATGAGGTCACCATGAGTCAGAAAAGACTCCACTGCAACTTTTTTTTTTTTAACCTAGTCAAAAAACAAGGAATTGGATTGATTTGCTTCCATCCTCTTATCTCTTAAGATCTATGGCCCTACATACCTTCCATTAAAACATTTACCTCTAAAACAATCTTGTAAATGAGCTCAAACTCAAACCACAAAAATACTGTGTTTAAAAAAAAAATTTTAACAGTCAAATCTCTACATGAATTTTGCACTGATGCTTGAGAAAGAATGAAGTAAATAATATCTTTCTGTCTGGCTCTCATAAACTGTTGCTAATCCTCAGGGGCAGATTATCCAATAAGCAAGGAAAGCACAGTGCTTACCTTGCTTACTGGGTCATCTGCCATTCAGGGATTATAAATTTGAAAAAAGGCTTTGATTCTATAGGAAGGTGCTGTGGGGTTAGAAGAGAGACAGATGCCAGCCACACCTCGAAGCAGAATCTTTGATGTGGTGAAAAAACGTGAAATTGTTTACTACAGATGATCTGGATAATTCACCCCTGTTAATCCTAATAAAATGGCCCAAGCCCTTGTGGGTGAACCACTAGGAGACAAAAGCTTGCTGCCTCCAGTCTGATACAGAATGAGGCCTGCTTGTTGATTTTATAGAAGTTTTAATTTCTAAGTATTTTTTAAACTACATCTTTGCTTTTATGTTTCCTACGTTACCATAAAATGAATCCACACAAACACTTTATTTGTACTTAATTTGTATTTAAGGGCACTCATCATATTCTGTCTGGAATTGAAATGCTGTGTCCTTAACTCAGATTCCTAGCTCCCTGAGAAAAGCATGTGTTTCATACTCATCTTTACATCCCCTCCCCGCCCCAAAACTCAACTCAGTACTTCACCTGAGGCGGGTACATAAAAAAAGGTTGAAATGAACTGAGCTGACTCTCCTGCTTTTGCTAAGTGTTTCTTAGTTCTAGTTGGGAATTAAAGCATAGAGAGGATTTTGTTAATTAAAAATAACAATACAAGTTGCAAGTCCTAGCCCAGAATATATTATGTCTATCTGAAATTAAGGACAGATGAGAAATATTAAAATGTCCCTTCAAATACTAAAATGTACCTTTTCTTTGATTTGTCACGAATGAAGATTTGGAGTTCATCTGCAGCTTCAAATTTGCATAAGGAAGGCTTCTGTTGCAAAGCGTCAGCTTCATTTTGCATATTCAAAATATCCAGGTAAATCGTTCATTTGCATTTGTATTTGTAAATACTTTTTCCAAAAGCGCTTTTAACAGCATAGTATCTTCCTTAACAAAGTTTTGACTTGGGAATCTTTTGTTCAGTTCAGAAGTAGAAGAAGTCGGAAAATAGGGAAAGGTGTAATTATTCCTGCAAATAAGAAAAATGATACAGGTGGAAGATAACGCAGCTTGTTCAATATTCAGAAGACGCTTAATTCAGAACCGGGAAAACTTTATATTGACTGGAGTGGGTTCTAGCAGCTGGTTTCTCATATGGCTTGATACATTTTCAATAAAGGGATGCCTGAACATCCGCCAAAACATTTCGCTAAAGTTTGATAGGGTCAACATTACCAGTCTGACACCTCAGAAGAGAGCTGTCTTGCTTTGCACTGAAACCGTCCTCAGAGAAACGCAGCAAGAAAGCCACGTGCCCTGCATAGAAAACACGAGAGCTCCCTCTACAGCGGGTACCAGCAAGAGTGCCCTCCAGCCAGCTGCCCTGTGCTGGGGCTCAAACTGAAGCCAACAAACAAAACAAAAACAAAAACAAAAGGAAGCCCTGTTGGCTGCTTTTCATGAGCACTTAACAGGATGGGAACTAGAAGGTAGAACTATTCCGTTTGCCAAGCAGAAGAAGAGTGATGAAAGGTAAGTGATTGTGTAAGAGAGCCTATGTGTATACAAGCGGATTATTGCTTGTATTCCGTATAAAGTTTTCCTGTAATAACAATGACCGATTTGTTCATTTCAAACTATTCATATCCCTGGATTTATTTTATTTTTTAAGGTGGGAAAGGAACAGCAGGAGGGGTGTCACCGGGAGCAAGGAGACAGTTATAAACAACGCTGCGCCAAGTCGGCCTTCCAGCACCAGCGCACAGGCACGTCCCTCCGCATTCCTCTGGTGGGCGATCCACTGGCCAGATGAAGAGCGTCAAGGCCATCAAAGGTAGGAGAAATGAGGAGTTACCTGAATTTGTGTTGATTGGTGCACTGCACAGAGCAAGGATGAAACGTAAAACTCAAAGAGAAAGGGCAACGCAGATGAGGAATTAGACTCCTGAAGAAAGCGCGCTGCCTGAGAGCTGTGAAATGTCATTGGCAGGTAGCCCTGTTGCCTTTAAGAAAATGTGAAGTATGTGCACTGCAGACAAAGGGGACCCACTGTAAACACGGCTCAATAACTCTTTCAAACGAGAGAGAGGGCTTGTATTTACCTTTCAGAGACGTTGGGTCACCCTGCCTTACACTGAAAGAAGGAAATGTCTCTAACACCTTAAAATCTTGAGTGCATACCACATACCACAAAACTCGAATATGGCCGATAATGGGCACAGCCGTCATTGAAAGGTAACCGATTCAGCAGAGGCCTTCGTGTGGGGATATGTTCTGATGACTTCCAGAGGTTAATTTATGTCCCTTCCCAGAAGTCAGAGTTTATTCTCTATTTAAGGGGCAGATATATTATCAGAATCAGACTCTTCCCTTGACCTTCAGATCAAAAAGTTAAAGTGAGCAAGAACTTTCTACCACCCCCTCCCACCTGCTCCCCAACTACACAGAAACAGACTTAAGTGCTAACAGTGTTTAAGGACTAAAATCGAATCTCCTAGAAAAATAACAGTTGGGCATGGATTGTGAGGCAGGATTTTGGAATATGTTTGAGATAGTGTAAACTTCCGGAGTGCCCTTTCTTTACTGAGAGAAACAGACAGAGAAATAACTGAAGAATATGAAAATGAATGAATGATTTGGTAGAAATAGTCACCAACTGACCTAAGATTTGAAGGAAAGAACAAAGATTTTTTTTAATGAAAATATATGACGCTCATAGCACTTTTTTTTTTTTTTAACTAAAGCATTTCACATTGTCCTCCCCATACTGGAGTTATTTATGTCTGTGTCTGTCTCTCCCACTAGACTGTGGGATCCTAGAACAGAGGAACCCATTTGTATTTATGTTCTACCTTCCATAGTGCCAAGCATGGTACCTTTCACAAAGTAGACACTTAATGAATACTCCCTGATTTGAAAACATGATCTTTGGGAAAGAAAAAAGAGCTGGAGCCCCCAGACAGCCTTTTAACTTAGTACTGAAGTCACTTTCTGAGGTTCACCCTTCAGCCAAAGATTAGACAGACTCATAAAACAAAACAAGACTAAGTGGACACACCAGCCCAGGGGGAAGGAGGAAAAGGCAGGAGTAGACAGGAAAGCTGGTAATGGGGAACCCAAGGTCAAAAAGAGGAGAGTGTTGACATGTTGTGGGGTTGGCAACCAATGTCACAAAACAATATGTGTACTAGTTGTTTAATGAGGAACTAATTTGCTCTGTAAACCTTCACCTAAAGTAAATTAAAAGAAAAAATTTTTAAAAATCCCAGAGGAAAAAAAAGAAAAAAGAGTTGGAATGGGACAAAGCATCCAAAAGAGTTGGATATTATGCAAATTAGATTTGCTTTCTCTGGAAAAACAATTTCCAAATAAAGTCCTATTAAAAAGAGAGTATTTTTAGAGAAAACCCAAGTCCCTGAGGGAAGGAAGAGAAATCTAGGTAAAAATAAAATACCAGAAACAAAAAACTGTATGTTAATATGTTATAATATTAATCCTCCATTTATGCAAATATTTTCCTTTCTGCTACCATCACTCTTAACATACACACACACATATACACTCACATGCACATGTGTTCATGTGCAAATTTATTTGGGGTGAATCAGAAACCAGCCTATCAGTGGAAGGCAATGGATAAACACTGAGAAGCTCTCCAAGCCAGTGGGATCTGATAAAGGAGGCAGCTGTGAGGTATAGGGGGGTGATGGTGATGATCTAAGAACAGATTGGTGGTGGAAGCCTCTTCAGGAAACCACAAGAACAGGACACTGTCAGCAGATGCCTGCATGGAGGGACTCATCTCCAATTCATCGATATTTATCAATGAATAAAACATAGTCCTCAGTGCATGGAATTTTTTTTAAAGACAACTCATGTGAGACGCAACTCTTCTGTGTCATAAAAGATGCCTCTGGGACTAGAAGCAGCAACTAGAAGAATGGTCAAACGAAAGCTTCCACTAGCCACATGGTTGATGTGCTCTCTTGGACAACATCAGTTAAGGCCACCGCATCTGGGAGTTCCTCCAGCAGGGAGAGCCATGGATTTACCCACCTCTGCAGCAGTGCCTAGGACAAAGTTCCGCATACAGAAATAACCAAGCAAATATTTGTCAAATTTAAATTTGGAAAGAAAAGAAGAAGGGAAGGGAGGAAAGAAGAAAGGAATGAAATAAGAAAGAAGAAAGGAAAGAAGGAAGGAAATAACAACCCTTGGAAAGAGTCCAGAGAAAATCAGAAAAATAATAATTGAAAAGGAAGAAAAATAGCATCAATTCAAGGAGTTACAGTTGGTCAACTGGGGTGAGAGGGATGGAGAAGCTAAGATACGATAACTATTTTCACATTTTTAAAGAATTGTTATGAAGAAACATCGAATGATTCTTTTAATTTCCCGAAGAGCAGAGGAACAAAGAAAATGCACTTAAATCACAAAAAGAGACACTTGAATTAAACATAAAGAAAGCTTGTCATTAAGGGTAATTGAGCAGGTCCCTAAGCAAGTTTACATACCATCCATCCTGGCAGATGTCTGAGAAGGCAATCACTATTTTTCTTGGTTAGATTAGGTATAGACCTATCCAAGGCAAAAGGCTGATGGAGGAACCTTTTCTGCTCCCTTCCTGATCTCTGATTTCATTCAATTTTCTATTTCTTATCTTCTAAATGTGCTTGTAATAACCTGCCCTCTTGCTAGCACCTTCTTGTAAATGAGATGCCTATCTGGGTTTATCCCAGCTAAATAAACTGAATTCAATAAAACCCATCCTGGGTTATCCTCCATGAGAGTTATTACTACACTAACATGCTACTGTTGCTACTGTTACCTAATGCTTTAACTTCTCCTTTAGGCTTGAGTTATGCTACGTTATTGTATATCTAAGATAAGAGGCTGTCTGGAGTCTGTTCAGTGTTATCACATAACACGCAGTGACTTTTTTATTGAAGGCACTCTATGAGTACCTCTGCACTGATGCAGGTTTTATTGAAACTAATTCAGAGGTTGAGTGTGTGCGTGTGTGTATGCGTGCACACACACACATACATACATATTAAAGAATATATATACATTTAAAATATATATGTATTTAAGATAAATGCTTAACTGAAAACAGAGTCATGATGTTATTCTCCCATAGTTAGCTGATAATCTGTCAGACTGGTATGCCCTACATTGTATTAATTTATCTTAAAGAGAGGCCACCAGTCTTTTAAATAATGCCAACCCAGTGGGAGCTTATGTCTCTCCATGCTGACAAACCCAGTCTCAGCTCATCTCTGCCACTCCAGATCCCTGAGGATGCAGCCATTCCCAGCCCTGAGGTCCCCAGACTCCTAGGCCTTCACAAAAATGGGGTGCCTTCAGTAAAAACCGGGTGCTCTGATAGGGTGTCAATGTTTCAAAAGGTCTAATGGAATTTTTTTTTTAAATAATATTCTATTTTCAGTGGAAGTTTACATGGAAAATTAGGTTCCCATTTGAAAATTTCTACGCAAGTTGTTCAGTGACATTAGGTACATTTTCCACAAAGTGCCAACATTCTTATTAACTGCAACTAGTTATTCTGTTTCTAGTACTCTAGTTTCTTCCCTGCCCCTCCTGTCTTCTCATCTTTACTTTAGAGTAATTGTTGACCTTTTGGTCTCCTATATATGTTTTTTAATGGAGCGTTGTACTCATGGGTAGTATCCTTTATTTTGTGTACTAACCTGTTATTTCACTAAAAGGTGACCTCGGGATAGTTTCAGTTCAAGGTTTAAAGAGTATCTCAGGGCAATAGTCTCAGGGAGTCCTCCAGTCTCAACTTGTCAAGTACGTCTGGACTTTTTAAGAATTTCAGTTTTGTTCCACATTTTTCTCCCAGTCTATTCATATCCCTCTGTTGTGGCCCTGATCAGAATGGTAGGTAGTGGTAGCCAGGCGCTATCTAGTTGTTCTGGTCTCAGGGTAGATGAGGCTGTGGCTTGTGTAGGCTATTAGTCCTGTAGACTAGTTTCTTCTCTGAGACTTTGGTTTCCTTCTTTCTCTTTTGCTCCTAATGAGTAAAGACCAATAGCTTTATCTTAGATGGCTTCTCACAAGCTTTTAATACCCCAGACGCTACTCACTAGGTTGCAGAACGTGAACTTTGTCATACCAACTAAGTTGTCCCATGAGACTAAGGACCTAGATCTTCAAACCCAGAAAACCATTCCTGCAAGGTGTTTGCTTATGTCTGAGATGTATCTGTAACAGAGTCCTCTGTGACTATATATGCATGAACACACATATCTGTATGTACACGTAAAGATATTATTTGTGCACACATATGTACACACCTATATCTACCCATACTCATGTATGTCTATACACTTATATTATGTGACCATACACTCATTTTTTGGTTACTATTGATGTTGCCAAATTATATATGTCATATTCTTAGCACAGACTTCCTTTTCTCTTATGCACTTCTTAGTGTCATTGTTTACTTTGATCAAGTTGTGCTCATTACACCCACATTCTGTGCTACTTTTCCCATCACCAAAAATAACAAGTATCTAGAATCTAGAGAATGAATCCCCTCCCCCATCCTTGGTAACTACCAATGAACATTGGTCTCTGCGTATGTATCTATCCTTGTCTTTTTATAAAAGTGGGTTCATACAATATTTGTCCTTATGTGATTAACATTTCATTCAGCATTATGTCTTCTAGAGCCATCCATGTTATGTTTTGCGGACTCATCATTCTTTATGGTTGCATAGTATTTCATTGTATGCATGTACCACATTTTGCTTATCCATTCATCCGTTGAAGGACACTTAGGCTGTTTCCCCTTTTTTTTTTTAGCTACTGTGAATAATGCTGCAATGAACATAGGCGTGCATATGTCTGTGTGTGTCACGTCTATTAGGTCTCTAGGGTATATATCTAGGAGTGAGATTGCTGGATGGTAAGGTAGTTCTATATTTGGTTTTTTGAGGAAGAGCCATACCGTTTTCCATAGTGGTTGGACCATTTTACAGTCCCACCAGCAATGGATAAGGGTTCTAATCTCCCCACATCCTCAACAACATTTGTCATTGACTGTTTTGGTTTTTTTTAATCAATACCCTTTTAGCTGGCATAAGATGGTATCTCATTGTAGTTTTGATTTGCATCTCTCTTATGGCTAGTGACCACAAGTATTTTTTTTATGTGTTTGTTGGCAACTTGAATTTCCTCTTAGGTGAAGTGTCTGTTCATATTCTTTACCAATTTTCTAATTGGGTTGTTTGTCTTTTTTGTTGTTGTTGAGTTATTGAAGTTTTCTATATATTTTAAAGAGTAAATCCTTATCAGATATGTCATTTCTGAATATTTTCCCCATTCTGTGGGTTGTCTTTTTAGTCTTTTGGTAAAGTCTTTTGATGAGCATAAGTGTTTAATGTTTATGATGTCCCAATTATCTAATCTCTCTTCTGCTATTCATTCATTTGTAACTATTTGTTAGCCTATTTTTACAAAGAAATTATGTTCCATCGTTTTCTCCCTATGTTTTCTTCCAGGGACTTTATAGTTTTAGGTTTAACATATAGGTCTTCGATCCATTTTGAGTTAGTTTTTGTGTATGGTGTGAGGTATGGCTCTTATTTCATTTTTCTGCAAGTGGATATACAATTTTTCCAGCACCATTTATTCAAGCAATAAGTAATGTCATGATAAATGGAGAAAATATAGAAGTTGTCAAGGATTTCATTTTACTTGGATCCACAATCAATGCCCACGGAAGCAGCAGTCGAGAAACCAAACAACACATTGCATTGGGCAAATCTGCAGCAAAAGACCTCTTCAAAGTGTTGAAAAGCAAAGATGTCACTTTGAGAACTAAGGTATGCCTGACCCAAAACATGGTATTTTCAATAGTCTTATATGCATGTGAAAGTTGGACAATGAATAAGAAAGACAGAAGAAGAAGTGATGCCTTTGAATTATGGTCTTGGTGAAGAATATTGAATATACCATAGACTTCCAAAAGAATGAACAAATCTCTTTTGGAAGAAGTATAGCCAGAATGCTTCTTAGAATCAAGGATGGCAAGACTTCATCTCATGTACTTTTGACATGTTATCAGGAGGGACCAGTTCCTGGAGAAGGACATCATGCTTGGTAAAGTAGAGGGTCAGCAGAAAAGCAGAAGACCCTCAAGGAGATGGACTGACACAGTGGCCGCAACAATGGAATCAAACGAAGCAATGGATGTGAGGATGGTGCAGAACCAGGCAGTTTTCATTCCATTGTACACAGGGTTGCTATGAGTCGGAACCAATTCAACAGCACCTAACAACAACAATTTATTAAGGAGAGTGTTTCTTCTCTATTGAATGGATTTTGACCCCTTGTTGAAAACCAGTTGTCCATAAATGAATGGATTTATTTCTGGGTTCTCAATTTTATTCCACTGGTCTATGTGTCTATTATTGAACCAATACCAGGCTGTTTTGATTACAATGGCTGTATAGTATGTTTCAAGACGGGGGAGTGTGAGGCCTCCTACTTTGTTCTTCTTCAGTGGTGCTTTGGCTGTTTGGGGCCTCTTTCCTTTCCATATAAAGTTGTTCATTAGTTTTTCCATTTCCATAAAGAATGCTGTTGAGATTTGTATTGGAATTGCATTGTATCTGTAGATCGCCTTAGGAAATACTGACATTTTCACTATATTAAGTCTTCCAATCCATGAGCATGAAATATCCTGCAGTAGTGTTTTGTAATTTTCATTGCATAAGTCTTTTATGTCCCTGGTTAGGTTCATTCCTGGGTGTTTTATCATTTTGTGGCTATTGTAAATGGTATTGTTTTCTTTTCTAAATACATAGTGCAAAGGAACCCAACTGATTTTTGTATGTTGATCTTGTACCCTGCAACATTGCTGAATTCTTCTATTAGGTCCAGCAGTTTTCTTGTGGAATCCTTAGGGTTTCTATATATAGGATCATATCATTTACAAATAGGAATAGTTTTACTTCTTCCTTTCTGATTTGGATGCCTTTTATTTCTCTTTCTTGATCTGGCTAGTACTTCCAGTACAAAATTGAATAAGAGTGGTGATAATGGGCATCGTTGTCTCATTCCCAATCTCAAGGGGAAGACTCTCAGTCTTTCGCCATTGAGAATAACATTGGCTGTTGGTTTTGCATGTATACCCTTAATTATTTTGAGAAATTTCTCTCTATTCCTATTTTGCTGAGAGTTTTCATCAGGAAAGTGTGTTGGATTTTATCAAATGTCTTTTCTTCAATTGAGATGAATCATGTGATTCTTTTCCTTTGTTTTATTTATGTAGTTGATTGATTTTCTAATGTTGAACCATCCTTGAATTCCTGATATGAATCCAACTTGATCATGGTGTGTAAGTTTTTTTTATGTGTTGTTGAATTCTGTTGGCTATAATTTTATTGAAAAATTTTGCATCTATATTCATGAGGGATATTAGTCTGTAGTTTTCTTTTTTTGGTAATGTCTTTGCCTGGTTTTGGTATCAGAGTGATGCTGGCTTCATAAAATGAGTTATGAAGTATTCCTTCCTCTTCTGTGTTTTTGAAGAGTTTAAGTAGAATTGGTGTCAGCTCTTCTCTGAATGTTTGGTAAAATTCCCCAGTGAAGCCATCTGGTCCGGGGCTTTTTTTGTTGTTGTTGTTCTTGGCAGTTTTTTGCTGACATCTTCAATCTCTTCTTTTGTTATGGGTCTGTTTAGATTTTCTACCTCTATTTGAGTGAGTTTATGTAGGTAGCGTGTTTCTAGGAATTCTTCCATTTCATCTAGGTTTTCAAATTTGTTGTAGTTTTTCACAGTATTCTGATTGTCTTTATCTCAGTCTTTATCTCAGTTGAGTCAGTTGTAATGACTTCAGTTCAATTCCTTATTTTGGTTATTTGCCTCTTCTTGCTTTTTTTCTTTTGTCAGTCTAGCCAGAGGTTTGTCTACTTTACTGATCCTTTCAAAGAACCAACTTCTGGTTTTGTTGATTCTTTCTAATGTTTCTCTATTATCTATTTCATTTATTTCTGCTCTAATCTTTATTATTTATTTTCTTCTGGTGGCTTTGGGCTTCTTTTGCTCTTTTCTATTTGCTCACGTTGTCAGTTTAAGTTATTGATTTTAGATCTTTCTTCTTTTTAAAGTAGGCAATTCATCTCTGTTTGATTCTAAGTATTTTTAATTTCACTTTTGATTTCTTCTATGACCAAATAGTTTTTTAGTAGTGTGTTATTTAGTTTCCAAGTAATACTTTTCTCCATTATTCTTCTTGTTGTTGATTTCTAACTTCATACCATTATGGTCAGAGAAAATACTTTGTATGATTTCAGTCTTTAAATTTGTTTAGACTTATTTTGTGGCCTGGCATATGATTTTGGAAAATGATGTATGTGCACTGGAGAAAAATGTGTTTTGTTCTGCTGATTGGCGGAGTGTTCTACATATGTCCATTAGGTCAAATTGACTTATGGTTTTATTAAATCCTCAATGTCCTTACTCATTTTCTTTTTAGATATTCTATATAGAATTGAGAGTGGTGTGTTGAAGTCACAAATATTATCGTGGAGTTATCTATTTCTCCTTTCATATTAGTTAGTATTTGTTTCATGTATCTTGGAGCATTGATATTAGGTGCATATATATTTATAATTGTTATGTCATCTTGATGGATTGACCCTTTTGTTATTATATAATGTCCTCTACATCTTGTAATAGATTTTGATTTAAATTTTATTTTATCTGATATTGGCCACTCTTCTCTTTTCTGGTTACTGGTTGCATGGAATATGTTTTCTATCATTTTATTTTCAGTCTTTTTGTGTCCTTATGTCTAAGGTGGGATTTTTGTAGGCAGCAAAAGAATGGATCACAATTTTTATCTATCTTCCTTTTGCATGGGGAATCTAGAGAATTTACACTTAAGGTTATCACTGAAAATCAAGTATCTATTTCATTCATTTTGCTTGTTTTTTTGAGTGTCATATCTTTTTTGACTTTTTATTCCCATTTTTCTGTTATTTGTTGTGTTTAGCTGTTTTTTTGTGATGAGTCTTTTTGGTTTCTTCCATTTTTTTCTTCTGTATATTTTTTCTAGGTGTTTTCTTAGTGGTTGCCACAAATATTATATTATACAACTTGCAACTGCAACAACATTTGACAAACAAGTAACATACAACATTAACATACTACAACTATTCCTGTTTTGCTCCCCCACACCCCTTTTCTGTTGGTGAGTCTCCACTGACATCATTATATTTCCTATATCTGATAGGTTTAATTTGTACTTATTTCTTATGCCCTTAATGTTGTATTGTTTATAGAACTTAACTGTTGGGTTTATTCCCTGAAAAATGTTGTATACTTGGACCTTATATTTGCCCATCCTGTTTCATTTTGTCATTGTTGTTGTTGTTTCTTTGTTTGTTTGATTTTTGGAGATCTCTCACTCTCTCTCTTTTATTTTTATTTCCCATATGTAGATTCAAGTATTTGTTTAATGCTCTTTAGACCTAGTGGAAATTTGGAAATTTTACATTTCCTACAAAGTCTGCAATAAGCTAACAGTCTGCCTTCTTTGGTTTTGAATTTTCTCAACTCCTTGAATAGCCCTGGATATCTCATTCTCATCAGCAGCCTTGGCTGATATTTTACATGATTATTTCAAAACCTGAAATCTAAAAAAGAAAAAATAAATATGTTCTCTGGTGATAGAAAAGGTTGGGTGTTTCTACTGAGTGCTGTGCCCCCAAGCAGCATTGGTGCAGACCCCTGGACCCTGTCTCACACTGACCCTCAGCCCCACTCTACCAGCCCAAGTTCATGCCAAAACAACCCATCCTCACCCCTCCCCCACCACTGGACCTGCCCTGCTTCACAACAGCTGAGTGACCAGCCCTGACCAGCTGGACAAGGGGGTGAGAAGCATCATGCCTGTCTTAGACATCTAGTGCTGCTGTAACAGAAATACCACAATTGGATAGCTTTAATAAAGAGAAATGTATTCTCTCACAGCCTAGGAGGCTAGAAGTCCAAATATAGGGTGCCAGCTCCAGGGGAAAGCTTTTTCTCTCTGTCAGTTCTGGAGGAATGTCCTTGTCATCAATCTTCCCTGGTCTAGGAGCTTCTCGGCATAGGAAACTCAGGTCCAAAGGACACACTCTGCTCCTGGCACTGCTTTCTTGGTAGTATGAGGTCTCCCTCTCTCTCTGCTCACTTTTCTCTTTTATATCTCAAATGAGATCAGCTTAAGATGCAATCTAATGAGTTCTGCCTCATTAACGTAACTGCCACAAATCATGCCTCATTAACATCACAGAGATAGGATTTACATCATAAGAAAATCCCATCAGATGACAAAATGGCGGACAATCACACAATACTGGGAATCATGGCCTAGTCAAATTGATACACATATTTCTGGGGGACATAACTCAATCCGTGACAGTGCACACAGATGAGCAAGCAATAAAACGCATGCAGCTCACCTGCCCAGACATAACCTAATAAAAGAAGGAGGACAAAATCAATAAACAAAGAAAATAATTCCTGAATATCTTGGAGACAGCAAACAATATCAAAACATATAAAAAAACAGGACAGGATGGCTCCAGTAAGTGACTAACAGAAAACACCAGATGACCTTCCAGTAGAAGAAAAGGCACAGGAACTACCTGATACAGAATTCAAAAGTCTAATATTCCAGGCTGTACAAGAGATTACAAAAGAGATGAAGGAAAATGAAGAGAAAAATAAGGAAAAAATAGACAAAATCATGGAAAATACAGCCAAAATCAGGGAAAACACAAAGCAATGGAAGAATTCAGGAAAATAATACAGTAACAAAATGTCAAAATAAAAAACTAGAAATCATACAAAAACAGCAATTAGAAATCCAAAACATAAACAACAAAATTTCAGAAATGGACAGTGCGATAGAAGGTTTTAGGGGTAAATCTGAAACAATGAAAGACCACATCAGTGAAATTGAAGACAAATACTTAGATACCACTTTGTTTGAGGGAAAAATCGGAGAAAAGAACAAAGAAAACCTGAGAACGATGTGGGATACAATCAAGAGCAAAAAATTGCATGTGGTTGGAGTTCCAGAACCGGGAGAAACTGAAAACACAGAGAGGATCACTGAAGATGTCCTGACATAAAACTTCCCTAATACATTGAAAGATGAAAAACTGACCATCCAAGGAGCTCAACAAACGCCATATAGGATAGACCCCAAAAGAAAGTCACCAAGGCATATCATAGTCACACTCAACAAAACCAAAGACAAAGAAAGAATCCTCAGAGCAGCTCAAGAAAAGTGAAAAATCACATACAAAGGGGAAAGAATAAGACTATAGTCTGATTACTCAGCAGAAATGATGCAGGCAAGAAGACACTGGGATGACATACATAAAACCTTGAAAGAAAAAAATTGCCAGCCAAGAATAAAATATCCTGCAAAACTCTTGCTCACATATGATGGCAAAATCAGAACATTTCCAGATAAACAGAAATTAAGGGAATATGTAAGAACCAAACCAAACTTACAAGAATAATTAAAGGGAGCCTTCAGTTAGAGAAACAACAATATCAGACAACAACCTGCATC
Source organism: Dugong dugon (assembly GCA_030035585.1). NCBI lineage: Eukaryota > Metazoa > Chordata > Mammalia > Sirenia > Dugongidae > Dugong > Dugong dugon. The sequence continues at coordinate 57,483,715 of CM057466.1, forward strand.
TAGGACACAGGATAGCATCAGCTAGACACCAACCTAGGTAATGAACTCTCAAGGATAAAACAAAACTAAAAGACTTACAACAGGGACCTAAAGATGTCAATCTGTAATTGACAACAACGTCAGAACAACAAAAGAGGGAATAAACAGTGCAGGTACAGATCTTTCAAATGGAGAGGATGTCAAAACAATATCAAGTAATAAAAGACTCGTATAAACTTAGGAGGATAGGGGTAAATTTCAAGGTAACCACAATGAAAGTTAACCAACATACTTATCAAAATAAAGAAGAAAAACAAAGTCTCCGTAAACGCAAAATCTACAAAAACTAAAGAAACTGAAAAAAACAAATCCACAAGCAAAATAAATTCAGCACAGGAGAGTAAGAAGAACAAGGAAAATGTCAGCATCACAACAACAACAAAAAAAGCACTACAAAATGACAGCAATAAACTCACACCAACAGATAATCACACTGAACATAAATGTCTTAAATTCACCCATAAAGGGGCAGAGAGTGACAGAATGGATGGAAAAAACAAGACCCATCAATATGCTGTCTACAAGAGACACATCTTGGAAACAAAGACATAAATATACTAAAAATCAAAGGATGGAAAAAATTATATCAAGCAAACAGCAACCAAAAAAGATCAGGAGTGGCAATACTAATCTCAGATAAAATAGAGTTTAAAGAAAATCCACCATAAAACACAAGGAAGGACATTATATAATGATTAAAGGGACAATCCACCATGAGGACATAACCATAATATCTATGCACCCAATGACAGGGCTCCAAATACACACAAAAAACAATAACAGCACTGAAAAGAGAAACTGACAGTTCCACAATAATAGTAGGAGAAGAAAAAAGAAAGGGATTGTGATGGTTAAGATTGTATGTCAACTTGGCTAGGCCATTATTCTCAGTGCTTTACCAGTTGTATAATGTTGTGATTACCACCATGATGGAATCTGCTGGGTGGTACTTACTGGTGGAAGTGAGGCCTGTGGCAGCTCACCACCCCCTCAGTTCATCTCTCTCTGCCTTCCACCGATTACTTTCTGCCTGCTCACCTGGCCAAGGTTTTTGGCTTGTTCCAGACTCAGCAGATGCCTCTTGTTGTCTCACCTCTGGTTCCTGGGACTTGAGCTAGCAGCTTACCTGTTGATCTTGGAATTCATCGAACTCTCAGCCTGCAAGCAAGTGTCCGGTTCCCCGATCTGCTGACCTTGGGTTTGCCAGCCCTTGCAGCTACGTGAATCAGGAAAAACCTTGCAGTCTTGTGTGCTGATCTTGGGATTCATTGACCTGCACAGCCTGTGAGTGGGAGCCCCTCTCCGACCTGCTGACCTTGGGTTCACCAGCTTCTGCAGCTCCGTGAACTGGGAGAGGCCTCTACACTGATCCATGGACTTGGGACGTTTTAGCCTCTACAATTGCATGAGCTATTTCCTCGATATAAATCTATATATATATTTATACGCTTTACTGGTTTTGCTTCTATAGAGAACCCAGCCTAAGATATTTGGTACTGAGAGTGGTTCTAGAGAAACAAAGTCGTAAGGATGAGTTTTCTAAATTGGTTCTCAATTCTGGTTAGTCGTATAGATGTTGATGACTCTGCTTCCAGCAGTAAAGAGGGCTCTGCTAGTCCACGGAGTGAGGTGGTGATACAAATATGCAAAATATCACCACCAGTAGATAAGGTATTGGTGAAAGGCGAGTCTCTGGGTGAACACATGTGTGATATCTTTCTACAGCTTTGTCAGAATGAGAAGTATAGGGAAGCTGGTTGGTTGGTCCTACTTCTGCTAGACAAACTGGTGAAAGAAAGAGATGTGCTCAGGGCTTCAGAGTCAAAGCTCAAGTGCCACATAAATGACCTCAAGGCTAACACTTGTGCTTTGAAGGAAAGCCTTATTTCTTGTAGTAACAGAGCTGAAATTGCTGAAAGCCAAACCCAGACTCTTATTGTAAGAGTGGCTGAATTACAATGTCAGCTCAATTGCCAGCCTCGAGAGGTGTCTGAAATTAAAGTAAGAGCACTGATTGGGAAGAAATGGGATCCTGAAACTTGGGATGGGGACATATGGGCAGATAATCAGGGAGCTGGAGACACTGAGCCCCTAAATTCTGTTGAATCACTCCTGCCAACAGAACCACTCCCACCTGAAGAGCTTACTTCATGTTTGTCTGTTACACCACCCTGCCCAGGAAAACATTTAACCCCTCCACTCCCATCTAATCAGACTAGCCCGAGCCCAGCTGCCTCTAAAGAGCCCTTGTCTGAGTCACTTCCTGGGGCATCACCTGAGGCAGAAAAACCATTAGCCCCTCCACACCCATTTAATGAGATTAGCCCTAGCCCAGCTGCTTATCAAGAGCCCTTGCCTAATTCAATGCCTGGGGAATCGCCTGAGGCAGATGCTTTATGAGACAATGCTGAATGTTCTAAAAACAATTCCACACTACCAATTCTGGCTTCTAGACTTATAACTAGGCTTAAGTCCCAGCGAGCCCCAAAAGGTGAAGTACAGAGTGTGACCCAGGAGAAGGTATGCTACACTCCAAAAGAACTACTTGAGTTTTCTAATATGTACAAACAGAAACCTGGGAAATATGTGTGGGAATGGCTATTAAGGGTGTGGGATAATGGTGCAAGGAACATACAGATGGATTGGTTTGGGTTTATTCATATGGGTCCATTAAGCACAGATTGTTCATTCAGTGTTTCAGCTTGAGAAGTTAGGAAAGGATCTGATAGTTTATTTGGTTGGGTTGCTGAAGCATCGATTACACTGAATCAAGCTGAAGTGCCAGACCTACCTTGGTATACTATAGAAGAAGGTATCCATAGGCTTAGGGAAATTGGCAGGCTAGAGTGGATTTATCAGGTTACCCAGACTCACACACGGAATGCCCAGAGGACACACCTTTTACCTCAACTGTGAGGAACAAACTTGTGAAGGGAGCTCCAGCATCCTTGAAGACTACTGTGATTGCTATTTTATGTGAATCAGATTTGACAGTGGGAACTGCCCTAACTGAATTAAGACACCTAACTACAATGGGGCTGATTGGACCCTATGGTAGTAGGGGCCAAGTGGCTACACTCAATTGACAAAGACAAGGTGGGCATGGTTACAGTTATGGACAGTGGAGTCAAGGCAGTAATCAAAATAGTCTGACTCGTATAGATTTATGGCATTGGTTACTTAGTCATGGTGTCCCTAGGAGTGAAACAGATGGGAAATCTATTAAATATTTACTTGATCTATACAAATGGATGAATTCTAGGTCAGGTGAACAGCAGTCTAACTCGCGTCATCAGAATAGAGAGTCACAGTCCCTCAATCAATTCCCAGATTTGAGCGAGTTTAAAGACCCACAACCCCTCGAATGAAGGGGAGGCCGGGTCCCCTTGAGGAAGGACTCCAATACACTGCCAAAAATTTATACTGTTAATCTTTCTCCCAGCCTTCCCCAAAGGGATCTACGGTCTTTTACGAGAGTGACTGTTCACTGGGGAAAATGAAATCATCAGACTTTTTGGGGATTACTGGATACTGGCTCTGAGCTGACACTAGTTCCAGGAGACCCAAAACGTCAGTGTGGCCCACCAGTCAGAGTGGGGGCATATGGAGGTCAGGTTATTAATGGAGTCTTGGCTCATGTCCATCTCACAGTAGGTCCAGTGGGTCCCCAAACCCATGCTGTAGTGATTTCCCCAGTTCCAGAATACCTAATTAGAATATAGTCAGCATCTGGCAGAATCCCCACATTGGATCCCTGACACATGGAGTAAGGGTTATTATGGTAGGGAAAGCCAAGTGGAAGCCATTAGAACTGCCCCTACCTAGGAAAATAGTAAACCAAAAGCAATACCACATTCCTGGAGGGATTGCAGAAATTACTGCCACCATCAAGGACTTGAAGGATGCAGGGGTAGTGATTCCCACCACATCCCCATTCAACTCATGTATTTGGCCTGTGCAGAAAACAGATGGAACTTGGAGAATGACAGTAGGTTATCGAAAATTTAACCAAGTGGTCACTGTAATTGCAGCTGCTGTTCTAGATGTAGTTTCATTGCTTGAGCAAATTAATACATCTCCTTGTACATCATATGCAGCTATTGACCTGGCTAATGCCTTTTTCTCCATACCTGTTTCAAAGGACCACCAGAAGCAGTTTGCCTTCAGCTGGCAAGGACAACAATACACCTTCATTTGCCTACCTCAGAGCTACATCAACTCTCCAGCCCTATGTCATAATTTAGTATGCAGGGACTTTGATTGCCTTTCCCTTCCACAAGACATCACACTGGTCCTTTACATTGATGACATTATGCTGATTGGACCTAGTAAGGAAGAAGTGTCAATGACTCTGGACTTATTGGTAAAACATTTGCGTGCTAGAGGTGGGAGATTAACCCCACAAAAATTCAGGCGCCTTCCACTTCAGTGAAATTTCTAGGGGTCCAGTGGTGTGCAGCATGTCAAGACATTCCTTCCAACGTGAAAGATAAGTTACTGCATCTTGCTGCTCCCACAACTAAAAAGGAGGCACAACGCCTAGTGGGCCTCTTTGGATTTTGGAGACAACATATTCCTCATTTGGGTGTGCTACTCTGACCTACATATAAAGTGACTTGAAAAGCTGCTAGTTTTGAGTAGGCACCAGAACAAGACAAGGCTCCGCAACAGGTTCAGGCTGCTGTGCAAGCCGCTCTGCCACTTGGACCATATGATCCTTGATGTGTCAGTGGCAGACAGGGATGCTGTTTGGAATCTTTGGCAGGCCCCTACTGGTGAATCATAGGGCAGACCCTTAGGATTTTGGAGCAAAGCTCTGCCATCCTCTGCAAATAACTACTCCCCTTTTGAGAAACAACTTTTGGCTTGTTACTGGGCCTTAGTAGAGACTGAACGCTTAACCATGGGACACAAAGTCACCATGAGGCCTGAGCTGCCCATCATGAACTGGGTGTTGTCTGACCCACAGAACCATAAAGCTGGACATGCACAGCAGCACTCCATCATTAAATGGAAGTGGTGCATTCGAAATCGGGCCCAAGCAGGCAAAAGCACAAGCAAGTTGCATGAGGAAGTGGCCCAAATGCCCACGGTCTCCACTCCTGTCACATTACCTTCCATCTCCCAGTCTGCACCTATAGCCTCATGGGGAGTTCCTTATGATCAGTTGACTGAGGAAGAGAAAACTCATGCCTGGTTTACAGATGGTTCTGCACGATATGCAGGCACCACTCGAAAGTGGACTGCAGCAGCACTACAGCCCCTTTCTGGGACCTCCCTGAAGGACAGTGGTGAAGGGAAATCCTCTCAATGGGCAGAACTTCGAGCAGTGCACCTGGTTGTTCACTTTGCTTGGAAGGAGAAATGGCCAGATGTGCGATTATATACTGAATCATGGGCTGTGGCAAATGGTTTGTCTGGATGGTCACGGACTTGGAAGGAACATGATTGGAAAATTGGAGACAAGGATTTATGGAGAAGAGGTATGTGGATAGGCCTCTCCGAATGGGACAAAGAAGGGAAGATATTGGTGTCTCATGAATACTCACCAAAGGTTGACCTCAGCAGAGGATGATTTTAACAACCAAGTGGATAGGATGACACGTTCTGTGGAAACCACTCATCCTCTTTCCCCAGCTACTCCTGTCATTGCTCAATGGGCTCATGAACAAAGTGGCCATGGTGGCAGGGATGGAGGTTATGCATGGGCCCACAGCATGGACTTCCACTCACCAAGGCTGACATGGCCACAGCCTCTGCTGACTGCCTAATCTGCCAGCAGCAGAGACCAACACTGAGTCCCCGATATGGCATCATCCCTCGAGGTGATCAGCCAGCAACCTGGTGGCAAGTTGATTACGTTGGACCACTTCCATCATGGACAGGGCAGCGTTTTGTCCTTACTGGAATAGACATTTACCCTGGATATGGATTTGCCCTCCCTGCACACAATGCTTCTGCCAAAACTACCATCTGTGGACTTACAGAATGCCTTATCCACTGTCATGGTATCCCACACAGCATTGCCTCAGATCAAGGGACTCACTTCACAGCAAATGAAGTGTGTCAGTAGGCCCATGCTCATGGAATTCACTGGTCTTACCATGTTCCCCATCATCCTGAAGCAGCTGGCTTGATAGAAAGATGGAATGGCCTTCTAAAGACACAATTGTGGTGCCAGCTAGGTGGCAATACCTTGCAGGGTTGAGGCAGTGTTCTCCAGGAGGCTGTATATGCTTTAAACTAGCATCCAATATATGGTGCTGTTTCTCCCATAGCCAGGATTCACGGATCCAGGAATCAAGGGGTGCAAATGGGAGTAGCACCACTCACTATTACCCCTAGTGACCCACTTGCAAGATTTTTTCTTCCTGTCCCCTCGACTTTATGCTCTGCAGGCCTAGAGGTCTTAGTTCCAAAGCGATGAATGCTCCCACCAGGAGACACATCACTAATTCCATTGAACTGGAAGTTAAAAATGCCACCTGGCCGCTTTCGGCTCCTTATGCCTCTGGATCAACAGGCAAAGAAGGGAGTTACCATACTGGCTGGTGCGACTGATCCTGATTACCAGGAGGAAATCAGATCGATATCACATAATGGAAGTAAAGAAGAGTATGTCTGGAATGCAGGAGATTCCTTAGGGCATCTCTTAGTACTACCATGCCCTGTGAATAAAGTCAATGGGAAACTACAGCAACCTGATTCCGACATGACTACTAATGACCCAGACCCTTCAGGAATGAAGGTTTGGGTCACCCCACCAGGCAAAGAACCATGACCAGCTGAGGTGCTTGCTGAGGGCAAAGGGGATACGGAATGGGTGGTGGAAGAAGGTAGTTCTAAATACCAATTACGGCCATGTAACCAGTTGCAGAAATGGGAACTGTAATTGCTACGAGTATTTCTGTTTTGTATGTGTGCATCTAATATTTTTGTTTCCTTCACTTATAAAATGTAAACAGGGCTAGTGCGTTTTTGATTGTATGTGTTAGTTGTATCGTGTTAGCCACAAGTATGACTTTGTAATCATCGTTATTCAGAGATTATGTATGGTTTCAGGAGATGTGTACAGGTGCCAAGTTGACAAGGGGTAGACTGTGATAGTTAAGATTGTATAGCAACTTTGCTAGGCCATTATTCTCAGTGTTTTAGCAGTTGTATAATGTTGTGATCACCACCATGATGGAATCTGCTGAGTGGTACTTACTGGTGGAGGTGAGGCCTGTTGCAGCTCACCACCCCCTCAGTTCATCTCTCTCTGCCTTCCACCGATTACTTTCTGCCTGCTCACCTGGCCAAGGTTTTTGGCTTGTTCCAGACTCAGCAGCTGCCTCTTGTTGTCTCACCTCTGGTTCTTGGGACTTGAGCTAGAAGCTTACCTGTTGATCTTGGAATTCGTCAAACTTCTTAGACTGCAAGCAAGAGTCCAGTTCCCCGATCTGCTGACCTTGGGTTCACCAGACCCTGCAGCTAGGTGAATCAGGAGAAACCTCGTGGTCTTGTCTACTGATCTTGGGATTTGTTGACCTTCTCAGCCTGTGAGTGGGAGCCCCTCTCCGACCTGCCGACCTTGGGTTCACCAGCTTCTGCGGCTCCGTGTACTGTGGGAGGCCTCTACCCTGATCCATGGACTTGGGACGTTTAAGCCTCTACAATTGCGTGAGCTATTTCCTTGATATAAATCTCTCTATATATATTATACGCTTTACTGGTTTTGCTTCTACAGAGAACCCAGCCTAAGACAGGGATAAAATTAAAACGTTAGCTATATAACTCAAACAAATAAAAAGAGAACAGCAAACGATGCCCACAGGACTTCTGGGCACATTGGTGCTATAGACAGAAGCACCACACTGTCCCTCCACAGCAAAGATCTGAAAAACTAAGCCAAACAGAGAAAATGTCAATCCTGAAACCCTAAGCATCAAATGAAGAGATAAAGAACTCAACCAAGCACCAAATGGAATAAGAAACTAACAGAACAGAGAGTGAGGAGAGATACATGCAGAGGTCCCCTATCAGCTAATGCAGCACAGATCCGCCATCTTGGACTCCTATCCGAGATCAGTGAACAGGGGGTATGGGAAAGCAGCTTCACGGAGCTTTGAGCAGGAGACAGAACAACCGGTAACCAGCAATATATGCTTCCCCCACCACCACCCTTCTTCCCCCCCACTTGGCCTCCTCTGCTTCCTACGGCCATAGTCTCTTAGCTGGGAAGCACAAGCTTCATCCCAGTGCTGCTTGGATTCCACCCGCCTGCCCAGGCCAGCTCCCTGAGTGCCATTTGTTGGCTGATGGTGTTGCTTTTTTCTGCTTCTTTTGATTTCTTCCATACCTCTCACCACCTCCCTCTCCTTTCTCTCAAATACCTGGCTCCGTGTGCCAACTTTGCTTCTTCCTGAGAGGCTGTGAAGCGCTGCTCAAGTGTAAGACTGCTTCCCAGCCCATGCTGCCGTGCTGGTGGAATCCCGGGGCTTTTGTTTGTTTCTTTTGAATTGTTTCTTTTTTTTCTTTTTCATTTCTCGAATTGGGGGCCCATTCTAGCTGGGCAGTACTGCACGACTTGGGACCTGCCCCCTCAGTCTGCATACCCGTGCAGAGGGATCCCGGTGGGCATTCTTTTTCTTGTTTTTTTTTTTTTCTGTTTGTTGGCAGGTTTTCTTGTTCTTTTGTTTATTTGTTTTGTTTTCTTATCTCTCTTTTTACCTTTTTGTCTTTCTTCATTACTCAGTTTCTCATCTCTCTATACTTACCTTCTCTTCCTGTCTCCTAAATACCTGGCGCTGAGTGACACCTCTACTCCTTTTGCCAGGCTGTACTTCACGGCCTGGAAGCAACTTCCCCAGACCACGCAGGTGCACCAGTGGGATCCGTGGGGGCTTTTCTTCTATTTTTCCTTCTTTCTGATTTTTATTTATTCCTTTTTTCTTTTCTTTTTTTCTTCTCTCCTTTTTGTTTTTCTCCATTACTCAGTCTCTCATCTCTCCACTCCAATGGCAAGCTCCCTTAGCACTCTTTTTTGTTTGTTTTTCACTCCTGTTCCTCTCTCCTCTCTCTCTTCTTTCCCATACCCATCTTAGCTCCACACATCACAATCTCCCCCCTCTATCCTGCCTACCTGCACTGTGCGCTGAACATCACACCCCCAAGCAGCTCAGGCATGGCCTTCAGAACCTGCCTGCACTGATTACCGACCCGCCCTGTTGGCCCTAGTACGTGCCACAAATAACCAATCCCAGCAACTCCTCTTCAGCTAGACCTGCCCTGCTGTACCATATCTGAGTGACTGACCCTGCCCATTGGAGAAGGAGGCAAAAAGTATCATGCCCACAGACAAGCAAACAAAGAACACACAGCCCGCCTGCTCAGACATAACCAAACAAAACAAAAAAGCAAGACGAAACAACCAAATCTACAATCAATAAATGAGGAAAATAACTACCGAATGCCCCAAAGACAGAAGACAATATCAAAACATTTACAAACACAGGACAGGATGGTTCCAGTAGGCGTCCAAAATAAAACACCAGATGACTTTCCAAGTAAAAGGAAAGGCACTAGAACTACCTGATAGGGAATTCAAATCTCTAATATTCAGAGCTATCCAAGAGTTGAAGCAAAAAGCAGACAAAAATGAGGAAAAAATAGACAAATTCATGGAAAATACAGACAAAAAATGGAAGAATTCAGAAAAATAATTCAGGAACAAAATGTCAAAATAAATTCACAAGTAGAAATCATATAAAAACAATGATTAGAAATCCAAAAGATAAACAACAAGATTTCATAAATGGATGGTGTTATAGAAGGGCTGAGGAGCAGGTTTGAAATGGTGGAAGACAGGATCAGTGAACTTGAAGACAAATCTTTGAATACAACTCTGAGGAAAAATCAGAAAAAAGAGTGAAGAAAAATGAAGAGACCCTGAGAATTATGTGGTATACAATCAAAAGAAAAAATGTGTGCGTGATCAGAGCTCCAGAACAGGAGGAGAAAACAGAAAACACAGAGAGGATCACTGAAGAACTGCTGACAGAAAACTTCCCCAATATCATGAAAGATGAAAAGCTGACCATCCAAGAAGCTCAATGAACCCCATATAGGATAGATCTCAAAAGAAAATCACCAAGGCATATAATCACACTTGCAAAAACCAAAGACAAACAATCCTGAGAGCAGCTTGAGAAAAACAAAAAGTCACATACAGAGGAAAAACAATAAGACTTAGCTCAAATTATTCAGCAGAAACCATGCAGGCAAGAAGGCAATGGGATGACATATATAAAACTTGGAAAGAAAAAAAATTGCCAACCAAGAATAATATATCCTGGAAAACTCTCATTTAAATATGATGGTGAAATTAGGTCATTTCAAGTTAAACAGAAATTAAGGGAATATGTAAAAACCAAACCAAACTGACAAGAATTATTAAAGGTAGCCATTCAATCTGAGAACAAACAACATCAGCTCAGAGGCTGAAGTTAGGATGCAAGATCGTACCAACCAGATATCAATCTAGGAAATGAAGTCTCAAGGAGTATCCAAAACCAAAAGAAATACACCAGGGAATCAGAGAAGTTAACCTGTAAATGACAACAACATCAGAACAATAAAAGAGGGAATAAACAGTGTAGGGATAGAACCTTCTAATGGAGAGGAAGATAAGGCGATATGAAGTAATAAAAGACTGCTTCAAACTTAGGAAGGTAAGGGTAAATTTCAAGGTAAACACAAAGAAAGTTGACAAACCTTCTCATCAAAATAAAGAGGAAAAACATAAAGTCTCAGTAAAAACAAAACCTACAAAAACAAAAGAAATGAAAAAAAAAAAATCCACAAACAATAGGAATCCAGCACAGGAGAGTAAGAGGAACAAAGAAAACGGCCATATGCACACCCATGTTCATTGCAGCAGTGTTCACAATAGCAAAAAGATGGAAACAACCCAGATGCCCATCAACAGATGAATGGATAAACAAACTATGGTACATACACACAATGAAGTATTATGCAACAAAAAAGAACAATGATGAATCTGTGAGGCATCTCATAACATGGATGAAACTGGAGAACATTATGCTGAGTGAAATAAGTCAATCACAAAACGATGAATATTGTATGATATCTCTACTTTAAAAACTCAAGAAATAGTTTACACACAAAAAGAAACAATCTTTGTTGGTTACAAGGGACTGGAGGGTGGGGGGGGCAATACTAAATAGACAATAGATAAGTAGTAACTTTGGTGAAGGGTAAGACAGTACACAATACTGGAGAAGCCAGCACAACTTGTACAAGGAAAGGTTATTGAAGCTCCACAGACAAATCCAACCCCCTGAGGGACTGAACTGCTGGGCAGAGGGCTGTGGGGACCATAGTCTCGGGGAATATCCAGTTCAATTAGCATAACACAGTTGATAAAGAAAATGTTCTACATTCTACCTTGGTGAATAGCGTCTGGGGTCTTAAAAGCCTGTGAGCAGCCATCTAAGATACTCCACTGGTCTCAGCCCTTCAGCAGCAAGGGAGAAGGAAGAAAACAAGATACAAGGGAAAGATTAGTCCAAAGGACTAATGGACCACAACTACCACGGCCTCCACCAGTCTGAGTCCAGTACAACTAGATGGTGCCCGGCTACCACCACTGACTGCTCTGACTGGGATCACAACAGAGGGTTCCAGACAAAGCTGGAGGAAAATGTAGAACAAAATTCTAACTCACAAAAAAAGACCAGACTTACTGGCCTGACAGAGACTGGGGGAACCCCGAGAATATGGCCCCCGGACACCCTTTTAGCTCAGTAATGAAATCACTCCCAAGGTTCACCATTCAGCCAAAGATTAGACAGACCCATAAAACGAAACGAGACTAATGGAGCACAACAGTCCAGGGACAAGCACTAGAAGGCAGGAGGAGACAGGAAAGCTGGTAATAGGAAACCCAAGGTTGAGAAGGGACAGTGTTGACATGTCGTGGGGTTGTTAACCATTGTCCAAACAATACGTCTACCAACTGTTTAATGAGAAACTATTTGTTCTGTATACTTTCATCTAAAGTTCAATAAAAAAAATTTTAAAAAAAGATGCCCACAGCCACCAGAAGAAAAGAAATAATAAAGATCAGAGCAGAAATAAATGAAATACAGAATAAAAAAAGCAATAGAAAGAATCAACAAAACCATAAGTTGCTTCTTTGGAAAGATCAACAAAATTGACAAACCACTGGCCAAACTGACAAAAGAAAAACAAGAGAGGAAGCAAATAACCCAAATAAGAAATGAAATGGACATTACAACAGATCCAACTGAAATAAAAAGGATCATAACAGAGTAGTATGAAAAACTATACTCCAACAAATTTTAAAACCTAGAGGAAAAGCAAAAATTTCTACTAACACACTACCTACTGAAACTAACACAAACCAAAGTTGAAAATCTGAACAGACCAATGTGATGGTTAAAATTGTTTGTCAACTTGGCTGGGCCATGATTCTCAGTGTTTTAATGTAATCACTCCCATTATTGAATATACTGTGAGTAGCCAATCAGATGAAAGGGAGTCTCCTTGGGGGTGTGGCCCGCCTCTGTATATAAGCAGATGTTCTGGCTTTTTGCTCTCTCTGGATCCTGTGGCTGCTTCCTGTCGTCTCATCTCCCGTCCTTGGGACTTGAGCTGTCAGCTTATCTGCCAAACCTGGGATTTGTCAATCTGCACGGCCAGTGAGTGGGAGCCCTGCTCTCCGGCCTGCCGATCTTGGGCTTGCCAGCTTCTGCAGCTGTATGACTTGGGAGAGGCCTCTACCATGATCCACAGACTTGGGACATTCTAGCCTCTACGATCAAGTGAGATGTTTCCTTGACATAATCTCTCTCTATGTATATATATTTATACACTTTACTGGTTTTGCTTCTCTAGAGAACCCAGCCTAAGGAAACCCATAACAAGAGAAGAGATTGAAAAGGTAATTAAAAAAAAAACTCACAACAACACAAAAAAACCCTGGCCCAGATGGCTTCGCTGGAGAATTCTACTAAACATTCAGAGAAGAGCTCACAAGCCCAAGATCACACCAGTACTACTCAAACTACTTCAAAACATAGAAAAGGAAGGGATACTTCAAAATCCATTCTACAAAGTCAGCTTAACCCTGATACCAAAACCAGGCAAAGACACCACAAGAAAAAGAAAATTACAGACCAATATTCCTCATAAATATAGGTGCAAAAATTCTCAACAAAATTCAGCATCATATAAAAAAAATTATACACCCTGACCAAGTGGGATTCATACCAGCTATGCAAGGATAATTCAACATTAGAAAACCAATCAATGTAATCTACCACATTAAAAAAAAAAAGCAAAAGAAACACATGATCATCTCAATCGGCCCAGAAAAGGCATTTGATAAAGTCCAACACCCATTCCTGATAAAAACCCTCAATAAAATAGGTATAGAAGGGAAATTCCTCAACATAATAAAGGGCATCTATACAAAACCAATGGCCAACATCATTTTCAACAGAGAGAGGCTGAAAACATTCCCTCTGAGAACAGGAACAAGACAAGAACGCCCTTTATCACCATTCCGATTTAACATTGTGCTGGAAGTCCTAGCTAGAGCCATAAGGCAATAAAAAGAAATTAAGGGCATCCAAATGAGTAAGGCAGAAGTAAAACTATCCCTATTTGTGAATGATGTGATACTATACATACTGAACGCAAAGGGCTCCATAAGAAAACTACTGGAACTAATAGAAAGATTCAGCAGAGTAGGAGAATACAAGTTAAACATACAAAAATCAGTAAGATTCCGATACATCAATAAAGAGAATGAAGAAAAGGAAATCAGGAAAGAAATATCATTTATAATAGCACCTGAAAAATAAAATACTTAGGAATAAATCTAACCAGGGATGTAAAAGTCCTATACAAAGAAAACTACAAAACACTACCATGAGAAACCAAAAGAGACCTACATAAATGGAAAAACATACTATGCTCACGGATAGGTAGATTCAACACTGTAAAAATGACAATTCTACCCAAAGCAATTTACAAATACAATGTAATTCCAATCCAAATACCGACAGCATTCTTTAACAGATGGAAAAACTAATCATTAACTTTATATGGAAAGGAGACCCCAGATAAGTAAAGTACTGTTGAAGAAGAAGAATAAAGTAGGAGGTCTCACAATACCTGACCTCAGAACCTACTATACATCAACAGTAGTCAAAACAGCCTGGGACTGGTACAATGACAGACACATTGACCAACAGAATAGAATTGAGAACCCAGATGTAAATCCATCCACCTACGGTCACCTGATCTTCGACAAAGGCCCAAAGTCCATTAAATGGGGAGAAGTCTTTTTAACAAATGAAGCTGGCAAAACTGGATGTCCATTTGTAAAAAAAAGAAACAGGAACCGTACTTCACACCATACACAAAAAGTAATTCAAAATGTATCAAAGGCCTAAATATACAACCAAAAACCATAAAGATCATAGAAGAAAAAATAGGGTCAACACTACAGGCCGTAATACATGGCATATATAGCATACAAATCATAACTAACAACACACAAACACCAGATGAAAAACTAGATAACTAGGATTTTCTAAAAATTAAACACTTATACTCATCATAAGACTTCACCAAAAGAGTAAAAAGAGAACCTACGGACTGGGAAAAAAAATTTAGCTATTACAAATCCGACAAGAATCTAGTCTCTAAAATCTACAGGAAAATCCAATACATCTACAACAAACAGACAAATAATTCATTTAAAAACTGGGCAAAGGATATGAACAGGCACTTCACCAAAGAAGACACTGAAGTGGCTAACAGACACATGAGGAAATGCTCACGATCACTAGCCATTAAAGAAATGCAAATCAAAACTACAATGAGATACCATCTCACCCTGACATTTACTGGCATGAATCAGAAAATAACAAATGCTGGAGAGGCTGTGGGGAGACTGGAACTCTTATGCACGCTGGTGGGAATGCAAAATGGTACAACCATTTTGGAGAATGATATGGTGCTTCCTTAAAAGGCTAGAAACAGAAATACCATACGACCCAGCAATCTCACTCCTAGGAATGTATCCTAGAGAAATAAGAACCCTCACATGAATAGACATATGCATACACATGTTTACTGAAGCATTATTCACAATAGCAAAAAGATGGAAACCACCTAAAGACCATCAACAGATGAATGGATAAAGAAACTATGGTACATGCACACAATGGAATACTATGCAATGATAAAGAACAATGATGAATCTGAGAAACATTTCACAACATGGATGAATCTGGAGGGCATTATGCTGAATGAAATAAGTCAATCACAAAAGGACAAATACTGTATGAGACCACTGTTATAAAAACTCATGGAAAGGTTTACACACAGAAGGAAACAATCTTTGATGGTTATGAGGGAGGGGACAGGTGGGGAGGAAAAAACACTAAGTAGACAATGGATACATGGTAACTTTGGCGAAGGGTAAGACAGTACACAGTACTGGGGAAGTCAGCACAACTTGACCAAGGCAGTCATAGAAACTTCATAGACAAATCCAAACTCCCTGAGGGGCTGAATTACTGGGCTGAGGGCTGGGGACCATGGTCTCAGGGGACATCTAGCTCAATTGGCATAACATAGTTTATAAAGAAAATGTTCTACATCTTACTTCGGTGAGTAGCATCTGGGGTCTTAAAAGCTTGTGAGTGGCCACCTAAGATACTCCAATGGTCCCATACCATCTGCAGCAATGGAGAATGAAGAAAACCAAAGACACAAGGGAAAGACTAGTCCGCAGGACTAATGGACCACAACTACCACAGCATGCACCAGACTGAGTCCAACATAACTAGATGGTGCCCGGCTACCACCACCAACTGTTCTGACAGGGATCACAACAGAGGATCCCAGACAGAGCTGGAGAAAAATGTAGAACAAAATTCCAACTCACAAAAAAAGACCAGACTTACTGGTTTGATGGAGACTGGAGAAACCCTAGAGCATGGTCCCCGTCACCCTTTTTTTTGTTGTTGTGCTTTAAGTGAAAGTTTACAACTCAAATTAATCTCTCATACAAAAATTTATACATACATTGTTTTGTGACCCTAGTTGCTCTCCCTGTACTGTGACAGCACACTGTTTCTTTCCACCCCAGCTTTCCTGTGTCCATTCAACCAGCTCCTGACCCTCTCTGCCTTCTCATCTCGCCTCTGGACAGGAGCTGCCCATTTAGTCTCATGTATCTACTTGAGCTAAGAAGCACACTCTTCACGAGTATCATTTTATGTCCCATAGTCCAATCTAATGTTTGTCTGAAGAGTTGGCCTCGGAAATGGTTTTAGTTTTGGGCTAACAGAGAGCCTGGGGGCCACATCTTCCAGGGTCCCTCCAGTCTCAATCAAACCATTAAGTCCAGCCTTTTTACTAGAACTTGAGTTCTGCACCCCACTTTTCTCCTGCTCCATCAGGGACTCTCTGTTATGTTCCCTGTCAGGGAGGCCCTGGACACCCTTTTAACTCAGTACTGAAGTCATTCCTGAGGTTCATCCTTCAGCCAAAGATTAGACAGGCACATAAAACAAACAATAATACAAGTAGCTCAATTATGTATATGAGACTAAATGGGCACACCAGCCTAGGGGCAAGGACAAGAAGGCAGGAGGGGACAGGAAACCTGAACGAATGGAAATGGTAAATCCAAGGTTGTGAATGGGAGTGTTGACACATTGCAGGGTTGGCAACCAATGCCACAAAACAATATGTGTATTAATTGTTTAATGAGAAACTAATGTCTTCTGTAAACCTTCATCTAAAGTACAATAAAAAAAAAAAATTAAAAAGGTTGGGTGTTCCTACCCTGAAAACAACATAAGGTAACAGGAAAGCACTGACCTGGGAAACAGGACTCCTGAATTCTAGATCACACTACGTCACTTAAAATGAAAGCATACCCCAACAACTAATGAAATAAAGTACAACTGAAAACAAAGACGTAAACTATACACCATATTTTTTACCACCAAAGAACTTACATACTGGGTTTTTTTAAAATTATTTCATGTTTTGAAACAATTTTTGACACTTCCTCCACTTTCTGCCCCTTGATTCAGGGCCAAAATTCAGTATAAATTAGAAAAATTCTACAAATATTCCTTTACTACAAAGATCGAGCTTTCTGAGGCACTCAGAGAAATACTTCACATCTCTTCTTCTTGCCCATCTTCTTATATCCATTCAGAGGACATACTTTCGGGGGGGGGGGGAGGAATCTACAATAAGTAAGTGGAAGATTAGTTTGGTATTTGTGTGATCCTAACCAGAGAATAAAAATAGGAAAAACTTTTATATATTTTTATCCTGAAAACTGGGTTTTAGGGCACTTCTTCAGTTCAGATTGTCAAGAAAACAGATAATTAGGGCAGGAGAAGATGCTTCAATAAGCAAAACTGCCATAGGAGAATGCCAGCTGGAAAATGGGAATTAGACAGGTAGCTCTTTGAAAAGCTGCCCTCTAAATTGTAGATCAAATAAAGGAAGGAATGTGACCATTACATGACACAAGAGGTTGAAGACAGGAAATCCACATTATTTTATCTCACGAAAATGAAAATTTTGATGGATCTCCCCCGATTGAGAGATGAATAAAGAGCAAAACCAACAGAGGGCCTGTGAGAAATATTAAGAGCAATGCTACAAAAGCAACACCCTGAAATTTCTAAGAACAAAGATTCATTTGAAAATTATCTACTACAGGATCAGAAAAATAGCTTTTGAAAATTATCTGGTATCCTCAATAGAGGACAAGAGGGAATTACTATTACAACCATGAACCAGGAGCAGAAAGCAATAGAGAGGGAAGAGGCTAAATAGAAAAGACAGCAAAGGTTGAACAGCCAACAAATAGATGAAAGTAAGATGAATGGAAAAAAAAAAAAAAAAGAATTTCAGGGAAAAATAAAAAATATATTAACAGAATTAAAACTACATTTGGAATCATTAAAAACTAGAAATGTTAATGTAGAAGATAAAATCTATAATATGATTTTTCTTGGAAGTTCTCTAAGAATGAAAAATGACAAAAAGAAGAAAATTATATGAGATAAAATAATAGCAGGAAGTAGAGATCCAAAATACATTCAGTTGGTATTTCCAAAGAAGGAACAAGAACAAATGGAATAGAAACTTAACATAGGTCTTTCACAGTGGATCATAAATTCGGTAATGATCATATCTTGACTTCTAGAATGGCAAAGAGCAGTGCTCATCAAAACCTCACCCACAAAAGCCGTGATAAAATTGGGGAAAAAATGTCAAAAACACCTACTTCATGACTCTGGAAACTGTCCAAGGGCATACAACAAATCCAGAAACGTTTACTCAAGAAAAACTATTGGACAAAGCTAAGAACCTGGAGCTGTTCTCATTCTCCTTCCCACTCCGTGCCAGGGA
Organism: Dugong dugon; assembly: GCA_030035585.1. Lineage (NCBI taxonomy): Eukaryota > Metazoa > Chordata > Mammalia > Sirenia > Dugongidae > Dugong > Dugong dugon. Next base: position 57,502,240 of record CM057466.1, read on the forward strand.
CATTGATGAAAACAATAGTCATCTCCGTGAGAAATAATCCAAGATCAAAATGGCAACTAGCCTGAGGTCATGACACTGGTTAAGGCAAACAACAGACCAGCAGACCAACGAAAAATTTAAAAGGAAGAACCTGGGAATGACAGGGCTATAGTGGGCCTTGATAAGCTTTTACATATTCCTGGTGCTCTAGAATATCAATTTTGTTAGAATATTTTAAAAAACAGTCAAACCTTGGTTTACATGGCCAAGAACAAAAGAGAAAAGACACAAATCACCAAAATCAAGAATGAAAGAGGGGGTATCACTACTGACCTTAAAATAAAAGGATTATAAAGGAATACTATGCACAACTTTATGCTAAGAAATTAGACAACTTACATGAAATGGACAAATTCCTAGAAAGACAAAATTGATCAAAATTGGCTCAATAAAAATAGAAAATCTGATGTGATTAAATTTATAAGCAGAAATTGAATTAGTAATTAAAAATTTTTATACAAAGAAAAGCTCAGGACCAGATGACATCACTGGTGAATTCTATCAAATATTTAAGAAAGAAATAATACCAATCCTTGACAAACTCCCCTAGAAAATAAAGGAGAAGGAAATACTTCCCAACTCATTGTATGAGGCCAGGATTACCCTAATACCAAAACCAGACAAAGTCATAACAAGAAAAGATGCCACTTCACACTTACTTGAAGGGCTATAATAAAAAAAAAAAAAAACAGGTAATAACAAGTGTTGACTAGGATGTGGACAAACCAAAACTTCCATACATGTAATATAGTGCAGCAACTATGAAAAACAGTTTGGCAGTTTCTTAAAAAGTTACATATAATTTACCATACAACCCAGAAACATCACTCCTAGATCTCTACCTAAGAATGAAAACATGTCCATACAAAGACTTGTACAATGAATATTCATAGAAACATAATTCATAATAGCCAAAAAGTGGAAACAATCCAAATACCAATTAACTGATGAATGGATAAATAAAATGTGGTATTTATCTATAGAATGGAATATTATTCTGCCATAATATGCTACAACATGGATGAACCTTTAAAACATTATGCTAAGTGAAATAAACCAGATGCAAGTATCATATATGACATGATTCCATTTATATGAATTTTCAGAAAATGCAAATCTATAGAGATAGAGATTATATTTGTGGCTACCGGGGTCTAGGGGCAGATGGGAATGGGAAGTGATGCAAATGGGCACAAGAGATCTTTTAGGGGTATTGCAAATTTCTATCACTGAATTGTGGTAATGGTTCAGAACTCTGTAAATTTACTGAAACTCATTGAGTTGTATGTACATCTAAAATGAGTGAATGTTATGGCATGTAAATTATACCAAAATAAAGCTGTTAAAATATTTAAAAAATTAAAAAATCATATGATATGTTCCCCGCTGTATCCTCAGCACCAGCAAAGTTCCTGCCATACAAGAGATGCTCAATACATGTTTACTAAATAAGTGGAAAAATAAATGAATGAAATAAGAATCAAAGAATTGGCACAAGGACAATTTCATGACCTACAGAAAGAACTGTGTATGCATGTTGAAAAAATTTATCATATTCCAGGGAGAAAAAAATCTAATGAACACCTAAACCTAACTATTCTGGCTTTTTTTTTTTTTTTAATTACAATAATGAAAAAAACTGCTACAAGAACTCAGAGAAAAGAAAAGTTTACAAAGGTAGCCTAATATTTCTTTTACACAACAGCAAATATCAGAAGAGAGTCGAGAAACATATGCAAAGTTTTGAAGGGAAAAGAGTGGCTTCCAAACATTTTCTTCCCCAGATAACTTGTCTTTCATATGAAAAAGACATTTTCAAATTTGCAAAGTTTTAAAAAATGTATCAGCTATATAGCCTTCTTGAAAATATTATGTAATGTTGTGTTAGACAGGACAGCCTAAGGAAAACTAGTTATCAACAACCCCAAAACCTCAGTGGCTTAAAACAACAACGGCTATTGTGATGGTTAATTTTATGTGTCTGCTAGGCTGGGCTACGGTACCCACTTGTTTGGTCAAACACTAGACTAGATGTTGCTTTGGAAGTACTTTGTAAATGTGATTTACAATCAGTTGACTTTAAGTGAAGGATATTACCTTCAATAATGTGGGGGGACCACATCTAATCAGATGAAGATCTTGAGAACAAAAACTGAGGTTTCTGAATATCTTAGTTTTCTAGTCCTGCTGTAACAGAAATACCACACATTAGCTTAAAAGAACAGAAATTTTTCTCACAGTTCTGGGAGGCTAAAAGTCCAAATCAGAGTCTCAGTCATGTCAATTCCTTCCTTGTATGTAGCCCAGGGATTCCTCCATTCTTTGGCAATCTTGAAATGGCATCTGTATTCCCCAGTTTGTGCACACTTTGTGTCTATGCTGTGCTTTATATAACTCAGAAATGATCAGGTTCAGGACAAACTTTACCCTGCCATGACCTCACCTGATTGATTATATTACATTAGACTGCATTGTGAACAGTGATTACATTAGATTACATCCATGAGTATATGGGTTAGGGGACACAATTCAATCCATAACACTGAGAGGAGAAGGCATTCTGCCTCAAGACTTTAACACAGAAATCCTACCTGAGTTTCCAGCCAGCTGGCCTGCCTTAAAAATGTTGGGACTAGCCAGCCCCCAAGATTACATGAGTCAGTTCCTTAAAATCCATCCATGCATCCACCCATCCATCCGTCCATCCACCCACCCACCCACCCACCCATCCATCCTATTGTTTCTTGTTCTCTGGAGAATCCTGACTGATACAGATTTTGGTACCAGAAAGCGGGTGCTGCTGTAACAAATAGGGTAATGGATAGAGGCTAGAAGAATTATGAGGTGTTTGATAGAAAACATCTAAATTGCCTTGAAGAGATAGTTGGTAGAAATACGAACATTAAAAGTGCTTCTGATGAAGCCTTAGAAGGAAACAGTGACTCCAGAAGATAAGCTAGATAACTGGGATCATCTAAAAATTAAACACTTACGCTCATCAAAAGACTTCATCAAAAGAGTAAAAAGAGAACCTACAGACTGAGAAAAAAAAAATTTGCTATTACAAATCTCACAAAGGTCTAATCTCTAAAATCTATAGGAAAATCCAACACCTCTACAACAAAAAGACAAATAACCCAGTTAAAAAATGGGCAAAGGAAATGAACAGACACTTCATCAAAGAAGACATTCAAGCAGCTAACAGATACATGAGGAAATGCTCGAAATCACTAGCCATTAGAGAAATACAAATCAAAACCCCAATGAGATACCATCTCACCCTGACATTACTGGCACAAATCAAAAAAACAGAAAATAACAAATGTTGGAGAGGCTGTGGAGAGATTGGAACTCTTATGCACACAGGTGGGAATACAAAATGGTACAACCATTTTGGAAAACGATATGGTGCTTCCTTAGAAAGCTAGAAATAGAAATACCATATGATCCAGCAATTCCACTCCTAGGAATATATCCTAGAGAAATAAGAGCCCTCACACAAATAGACATATGCACACCCATGTTCATTGCAGCATTGTTCACAATAGCAAAAAGATGGAAACAGCCTAGATGCCCATCAACAGACGAATGGATAAACAAACTATGGTTCATATACACAACGGAATACTACGCAATAATAAAGAACAATGATGAATCTGCATAGCATACAACAACATGGATGAATCTGGAGGGCATTATGTTGAGTGAAATAAGTCAATCACAAAAGGACAAATATTGTATGAGATCACTACTATAAAAACTCATGAAAAGGTTTACACACAAAAAGAAACAATCTTTGATGGTTACAAGGTGGGAGGGGTGGCGATGGAAAAACACTAAATAGACAACAGATAAGTAGTAACTCTGGTGAAGGGTAAGACAGTACACAATACTTGGGAAGCCAGCACAACTTGTTCAGGGTAAGGTCATGGAATCTCCATGGACAATCCAAATTCCCTTAGAGACCGAATTACTGGGCTGAGGGCTGTGGGGACCATGATCTCATGAAACATCTAGCTCAACTGGCATAACACAGTGTATAAAGAAAATGTTCTACGTTCTACTTTGGTGAATAGTGTCTGGGGTCTTAAAAGCCTGTGAGTAACCATCTAAGATACTCCACTGGTCTTACCCCTTCAGGAGCAAGAGAAAATGAAGAAAACTAAAGACACAAGGGAAAGTTTAGTCCAAAGGACTAACAGACCACAACTACCACACCCTCCACCAGACTGAGTCCAGTACAACTATATGGTGCCCGGCTACCACCACTGACTGCTCTGACAGGGATCACAAAAGAGGGTCCTAGACAGAGCCGGAGAAATATGTAAAACAAAATTCTAACTCAAAAAAAAAGACCAGACTAACTGGCCTGACAGAGACTGGAGAAACCCCAAGAGTATGGCCCCCAGACACCCTCTTATCCCAGTAATTAAGTCACTCTTGAGGTTCACCTTTTACCCAAAGATTAGACAGACTCATAGGACAAAATGAGACTAAAGGGGCACACCAGCCCAGGGTAAAGGACTAGAAGGTAGGAGGGGACTGGAAAGCTGGTAATAGGGAACCCAAGGTCAAGAAGGGAGAGTACTGACATGTCATGGGGTTGTTAACCAATGTCATAAAACAATATATGTACTAACTGTTTAATGAGAACTTAGTTTGTTCTGTAAACCTTCATCTAAAGTTCAATAAATAAACAAAAAGAAGGAAACAGTGAACATGTTATTGGACACTGGAGGAAAAGTGATCCTTGTTATAAAGTGGCAGATAACTTGGCTGAATTATACTGTTTTGTGGAAATCAGAACTTGTAAGTGATAAACTTGGATATTTAGTTGAGGAGATTCCAAGCAAAATGTTGAAGGTGCAGCCGGGTTTCTCCTTGCTTCTTATGGTACAGTGTGAGAGGAAAGACATAAATTAAAGAATGAGCTGTGCAAAAAGGAACAAGAACTTGAAGATCTGGAAAATTCTCAGCCTACTCATAGTGTAAAAAATGAGAAAGCATGCTCTGGAGAGAACACCAAGGCTTGACAACAGTTTGGTAAAGAGATTAGGTGTGTGACTTACAGATTCAATCAACCATCTTAGCAGAAACACTGCCAACTTGGACTGAAGGGGGTAGTCTGCTGACTGCTGTTACTGAGAGCCAGGCTGGTAGATAAGTCTTTATCTTGAACTTCCCCAGAGGGAAACAGAACTCTGGAAAGTTCCCACTGGCAAGTCCACTCACAACTCATTGGCTAGAACTGGTCACATGGCCTTGAAAATGCAATTTTACCATGTTTCTGGAAGCATTCTGAAAGAGTGGAAAGAGGAAGACAGGCTGGTTAGGGACCCCAGGTCTGGAAAAACAACAAAATAACAGGACGTCTTACAACAGCTCCCCACCCTACCCAATAGGATAAGGTGACCCAGATTTAGCATTTCCTGGCCCCCAAACTAGTAACAGAAGGCAGTCTAGGTAGGCTTATTCCTCCCTTAGGCTGAACAGGAGTCCAGCCAACAACAGGCAAGCCCAGCAGCATGGGCAAGGTGGATCAAATGAGAGCCTCACTGACAAAAATAGCCAAGGGAAACTCTCTCTTTCCATAGTGGACCTGAGACTGCCTTCCACGCTAAAGAAATATTGGGTGGGTGGGCAGCACCAGCAACAGGGATTCCACCACAACAAGTGCCTGGCCTTGGAAGCTTCTTCAACCCCATGAGCTGGAGAATCTCTTCTCCCACCTATAGATACTACACTGCCAGACAGCACTGTTTATCTCTGTAAGCCAGAGACTCTCTTCTCCTACTGAGAAGCCCCAAGCAACTCATCGTGTGAAAGAACCTTTCACCCCTTAAGCCAGCACCAACAGAGACCACCGGGAGCCCAGCAGCACCAGATCAATCAAGCTGACCTAAATAACACCACAAGGCTCTGAAAATTAAATTTTCATTGGAACTACGGCCCACAAAATAGGCTAAGACCTGCATGCTAAACCGAAAAAGAGTGACTGATGCTAAAAAAGAGATTTAAATATGGACCCAGAGTTTCCTAACATAATAGCCAAAATGTCTAGGATACAATAAAAAGTCACCCATTATACTGAGAAGGGAGAATTATACGAAGAATCACACATTGAATGAGAAAGGACAACTGATGCCAACATTGAGAAGAATCAGATGGCTGAGTTATCTGACAAGGATTTTAAATAGCCATCATAAAAATCTTTCAATAAACAATTACAAATTATCTTGAAACAAATGAGAAAATAGAATATCCCAGCAAAGAAATTTGAGTTATAAAAAGGAATCAAATGGAAAGCAAAGAACTGAAAAAATACAACAACAGAAATAAAAAAAAACTTGCTGGATGAGCTTAATAGTAAAGATGACAAAAGATAAAATCAGTGAACTTGAGGACAGATCAATAGAATGTACTTCATCAAGAGAAAAGAGACTTAAAAAAAATGAACAATTTGCCTCAGGGACCTGTGGGAATATAACAAAAGATCCAACACTCATATCATTGAAGTCCCAGGAAAAGAGAAAGAGAGTGTGTTCAAAGGATATTCAAAGAAATAATGATGGAAAATTTTCCAAATTTGATAAGAGTCATAAACCTACAGATTCAAGAAGCTGAGGAAACTACAAATTGGATAAACCCAAAGAGATTCATGTCAAGACACATCATAATTAACTTTCTGAACGCTAATGACCAAAAATCTTGAAAGCAGCTCAAGAAAACCATCTTGCCTATAGGGGAAAAAGATATTTCAAATGACAATGAAGCAAGAAAGAAATGACACAACTTTCAAGTGTTGCAAGAATTGTCAGTGACAAATTCTATATTTTATATCTGCTTCAAGAATGAAGGAAAAATAATTTGATCATCTTCATATATGCTGAAAGTAATTTCACATAATTCAACACCTGTTGTTGGTTGAAACAAAACCTCTCAACCAAACGGAAAGAGAAGGATTAATAAGGTAGACTAAACTGTGATAACAAGGGTACCCAAATGTTAATGGCTGTATTACAATGAAAGGTTATTTCTTACTCATGTAACAGCAGCAGCTCTTCTCCACACCACAACTAGAAGACCCAGACTCCTTCCATCCTGTGGCTCTGCAATCCCCTAGGACCTCATCATTGTCTGCATCCAGCCAACAGAAGGGGAAGAGTTTGGAGAAATTGTTGAGGAAGATTATTGTAGGCTGTGTGAAAGTCACACACATCACTTTCACTTACAATCCCTTAGACAGAATTTAGCAACATGGCCAGACCTAACTGCAAATGAGGCTGGAATACACAGCTTATCTCTGTTTCCAGGAGAAAATATTCTGATGCACAACTGGTAGTTTCCTGCAAAAAAGAGTCAATTTCCTTAACATGATAAAATATATCTATACCCATCTAAAAGCTAGTGTTATATTTGGGAAACACATGCAAAAAATGTCATTAAATTTAGGAACAAGAAAAAGAGATGTACTTTACCACCCTTTTTTTAAAAAAAAAACAGTTCTGGAAGTACCAGTCAAAAAAATATTATATTAGAAATATAAAAATTAGAAAATAAGAGGCAAAATTATCTTATTTGCAGGAGTTATGATTACTTACCTGAAGAAAAAAAAAGACTCAACCAAAAAACAATTTCAAACAATAATTCATAAGGTAGGTGTGTTATGGATTGAATTGTGTCCCCCAAAAATATCTGTCAACTTGGCTAGGTCATGATTCCCAGTATTGTATGATTGTCTACCATTTTATCATCTGATGTGATTTCCCTATGTGTTGTAAATTCTATCACTATGGTGTAATAAAATGGATTAGTGGAAGTAATATTGATGAGATCTGCAAGATTAGATACTGTCTTAAGCCAATCTCTTTTGAGATATAAAAGACAGAAGCAAGCAGAGGGACATGGAAACCCCATACCACCAAGAAAGCAGCGCTGGGAGCCAAGTGCATCCTTTGGATCCAGGGTTCCTGCACAGAGAAGCTCCTAGTCCAGGGGAAGATTGATGACAAGGACCTTCCTCCAGAGCTGACAGAGAAAGCCTTCCCCTGGAGCTGATGCTCTGAATTTGGACTTGTAGCCTACTATACTGTGACAGAATAAATTTCTCTTTGTTAAAGCCATCCACTTGTGATATTTCTGTTACAGCAGCATTAGATGACTAAGACAATGTGCATACAAAATTGATATAAAAATCATAAGCTTTCAAATCACTAGAAGATGTATTTGAAGACCACAATTACAATAACAAATAAAAAGAGAAAATATCTTGAAATAATCTTTATAACAAAAATAGTAAGACCTACATAATAATATGTTGAAAACATTATTAAGGAAGAAAGCAAAAAAAGAAAACCTGAACAAAAGAAAAGACACACCATGTTCTTTTCCTAGAAGATGCAAAATCATAAAGGAAGCATTTCCTCAAGTTAATATACAAAGTCAATGCAATTCCAATTTAAAACACCAACAAGGTTTATTTTGGGCAGAGGACAGGGACAGGAGACTAGAAAAACTGATTTTAAAGTTTACTTGGAGAAATAAACAAGAATAGCCAAGACAATTTTGAGGAAGAAGTTATGGGGCAAGGGTGGACTAGCTCCACCTGATATTAAAACATTATTTAGAAAGCATGTGTTTTAGTTTCCTATTGCTATTGTGTAACAAATATTGTACAACAAATTATCACAAACTTAGTGGCTTAAAACAACACAAATTTATTATCTTATAGTTCTGGAGGTCAGAAATCCAAAAAGGGTCTCCTTAGACTAAAACCAAGGTGTGGGAAGGGGTTCCTTCTGGAGGCCCTAGGGGAGAACCTGTTTCCTTGCCTTTTCCAGCTTCTAGAGTCCGCTCACTTTCCTTAACTCAAGACCTCCATCTTCAAAGCCAGGGACATTGCATTTCTCTGACCATTCTTCTGTAGTCATATTCCCTCTCACTCTGAACTCAGATGGGAAAGTTTCTCCAATTTCAGGGATCCATGTGACTAGATTTCACCCACCTGGATAATCCAAAATAATCTTCCCATCTCAAAGTTTTTAACTTAGTCACATCTGCAAAATTCCTTTTGCCATGTAAAAAAAAAAAAAAACAAAAAGCCATTGCCATCGAGCTGATATTGACGCATAGCGACCCTATAGGACAGAGTAGAACTGCCCCATATGGTTTCCAAGGAGCAGCTGGTGGATCTGAACTGCCAACATGTTGGTTAGCAGCCAGACTCTTAACTACTGCACCACCAGGGGTCCATGTAAGGTAACATATTTACAGGTTCTCCTTACTCAGAGATCCTGCTTCTAAGACACAGACTGACACCTCATTCTACCCTGATGTAGGAGGCAGGAAGATACTTCCAGGGACAACCAAGATAAATCTATAGTAGATTAATCAAATGAAAAGCAGCAAAGTTCACAGTCAAGTTTTTTTCCAGACATGTAACCCAGTTGCCCAAATACATCAATTATTGTTCAGTCCAAGTTCATTAAATCTTAAGTTTAGTTGCCAGAGACACAAAATAATTTCATTATAATACCCCCTAAAAAAGTAATTTATAAAGTGAATCTATTGTTTAATAAAAAAAATTACAGACCAGTTTCCAAGGCCAAGTAGGAATAACTTTTTAAAATTTATTTTGTTGTTGTTGTTGTTGTTGAGAATACACACAGCAAATATACACCAATTTAACAGTTTCTACATGTACAGTTCAGTGACATTGATCACATTCTTCAAGTTGTGCAACCATTCTCGCCCTCCTCCTCAGAGTTGCTCCTCCCTTATTAACATAAACTCACTGCCCCCTAAGGTTCCTATCTAATCTTTTGAGTTGCTGTTGTCACTTCAATTCCATATAGACAATTCTTAAAAGAGCATACTGTTCAAGTTAGACCTTTTTTACTAGTTAAGCTAAACTATTATTTGGTTTTCAGAAGACTTCAGAGGAGGGAATGGAATGTGTGGCTAATTGCCTCTGTGAACAATTGCTTCTTTTGCCATGAGACTAGAAGAACTGGATGATGCCCGGCCACCATTACTGAACATTTTGATCAAAGATTCTATAGAAGAATCCTAATCAAAAGGGAGAAATTTCAAATTATCATGGATTCCAGACTTTTTGGAGCCATGGAGGCTGGATGAACCTCCGAAACTATTGCTTTGAGATAATCTTTAAACTTTAAACCAAAAATATCCCCGAAAGGAATAACTTTTAAATTATGTTTCTATTTGCCTTGACTCATCAAAAGCTGACTACAGATAAATGTCTTATAATAAATGTTAGTACTATAAATCATCTTTTAGACATGACAATAGAATGTCAAGTGTTAGCCAGCAGAATTTTGTGTGGGTAGTTTCCTATTTACCTTTGATCTTTCCCTAGCAAATATTCTGGGAAAAGAGGCACTTTTTTCCTAAACTGAGTATGCTTCACTGTGACATCATTCTCACTCCATTCACCAGATACCACTGAACTTGACCCACAACCCAAACTACATTCTTTTCCCCCTTGGAACTTAAAATTTCAGGGAACATAGTCTAACCATACAAAAGGAGCCTTCAATCTAAAGGTTAGTTTTTCTAACTTTCCTAAATATTTTTTGCAAAATCACGAGACAAATTCTCTGAGAATCTAGATTATTCTCTCATCTGCCTTAATTTTCAGAGATGCTCTATAGTATAAATAACTAGAAAGGGAGAATGTCTATAGTTTTGGGCACATTTGTTTTCAAAAATCCATTTTCATCATGGAAGCTCCATAGGCACATCCAAACTCCCTGAGGGACTGAATTGCTGGGTGTAGTGCTGTGAGGACCATGGTCTCGGGGAACATCTAGCTCATTTGGCATAACACAGTTGATAAAGACAGTGTTCTACATTCTACCTTGGTGAGCAGCATCTGGGGTCTTAAAACTCTGTGAGCAGCCATCTAAGATACTCCACTGGTCTCATACCTTCGGGAGCGAGGGAGAATGAAGAGAACAGGATACAAGGAAAAGATTAGTCCAAAGGACTAATGGACCACAGCTACCACGGCCTCCACCAGACTGAGTCCAGTACAGCTGGATGGTGCCCAGGTGTACTGACTGCTCTGACCAGGATCACAACAGAGGGTTCTGGACAGAGCTGGAAAAGGATGTAGAACAAAATTCTAACTCACAAAAAAAAGACCAGATTTACTGGCCTAAAGGAGACTGGAGAAACCCCGAGAATATGGCCCCCAGACACCCTTTTAGCTCAGTGGTAAAGTCATTTCCGAGGTTCACCGTTCAGCCGGGGAGTGGACAGCCCCATAAAACCAAATGGGACTAATGAGGCGCAGCAGTCCAGGGACAAGGGCCAGAAGGCAGAAGGGGACAGAAAAGCTGGTGATAGGGAACCCAAGGTTGAGTAAGGATAGTGTTGATGTGTTGTGAGGTTGTTAACCATTGCCATAGGGCAACATGTGTACTAACTGTTAAATGAGAAACTATTTTGTTCTGTAAGCCTTCATCTAAAGTGAGAATAGCAGCACAATTGGAAGAGCGTAGTCAATGTCACTGAACTGTGCATGTAGAAATTTTTGAAACTGTGTACCTTTGGATATGTGTATTTTCACCAAAAAAAAAAAAAAAGGTTGAGAAGGGAGAGGGTTGACATGTTGTGGGGTTGTTAACCAATGTCACAAAACAATATGTGTACTACTGTTTCATGAGAAACTATTTGTTCTGTAAGCCTTCACCTGAAGTACAATAAAAAAAAAAAATCGATTTTCAGGAATGATTGTTGACTCCTTGAACCCTATGTTTTTACTTTGCTTATTAGATACCCTGCATCAGAATATGAATCATCAAAGCAATAAAGCTACAACCTGTCTTTCACACTCATCTACCAGGAAATGTGATCATTAAAATGAAAGTCCTGGGACACAGATAAGTAATGTCACTCTTCCCACAGATGCAGGCTTTATACTAGGCAAACTTATGCCTCTGCTATTTTCCATATTATGCATGGTAGACCCCAGTCTTTGTGGTCCAAAACTCATGATGGCATCCTTCTTCTCTGCAAATGGCCACATACAGAGATCATAGCTATTTATAAGATTCTGCTCCTCTGGACATAGGCACCAGCAGATGGCTGTCTCGATCTGGACCAAGCAGTCCTTACTGAACATTTTTAGAGTTAAGGGAAGAGACACAGCCTCTCTCTGGGGATCTGAAACACGGGATGTCAGACTCAGAAGCTGTTGGCAGCCATGGTTCCGTAAAGAAAGTTAATTTTCAGTAGGCAAGAATTAAGATGACAATGTAGCAACAAGCAAAAATGAGACACGCAAGAGAGGCCTAGTGGCTTTGAAGTTTTGGTTCCAGAGGACTCTGGACCTCATTGCATCTTTGTCTTTCTCATAGTTACATGAAATATCCCAATAACCATCCTCTAAATTACCCGTTTTGCCTCAGCTAAAAGATGGAGTTGGGTTTCTCTGAGTTCAAACTAAAACAGCTCTGACTAATGTACATTGCTTACATGAACATATCCACCTATTAAAACCTATGTGCTAATCAGCTGATCTCTAGGCAGCAATCCATTTAGAAGCTGTATGACCTTGAGAAAGTTACTTTTTACTGACTGTATAATCTGCAATGGTGTTAACTTTTTCATTCCTAATATTGGCTATTTTGCCTTTTCTCTTTTTTTTCTGATCAATCTTGCTGTGGCTTTAATCAATTTTATCATATTTATAAATCAACAAATCATGACCGTATAGAAGCTTTTTGTTTTATGTTTGTTTTCTCTTCTACTAATTTCTTCTCTATTATATTATTTTTCTAACTTTTTTGGTTTAAATTTACCATTCTTTTATTAACTTCTAGAAGTAAATGCTTAGCTCCCTGATTTCTTAAGGCTTTCTTATTTTCTGATTTTTCAATTTAAGGCTATAAATTTCCCTTCAGGGGGCTTTAGTTTCATCCATCAAGATCTGATGTTATATTTTCATTATAATTTAGTTCAAGAGTGCTTTACTGCCTCAGTTAACTACTGTATTCACCATACAGCACGTTTCTGACGTGTATTCCTTCCCTTCTCCCCTCTTATCAGAGTGTTCTCTTATTTATTGGAATCTATTTTATGAAAGAATAGGATGCTAGGCATAGGAAGGACCATAGGTTTCTGCCCTCAAAAATCTTAAAATGTCACTGGAGAGATAAGATATATAAACATGAACATAACACCATCAATCACCTGAAATACGGTAAATGACACATGAAAGGTAAAGACAACAAAAAACTGACTGCAGTGACTAGAGAAATTTTCAAGGAAAATGTGGGTTTTAGCTGAGTTTGGATTTACAGAAAGAATTTAGGAAGAACAGTAAGAGGGATGTGGGAAAATAGACTGAGAAAAGACATAGTAGTTGGAAAGTTCAAAGATGTATTTGGGGAAACATTGAGTAAGTCAGTTTGGCTTAGTGAAGAATTGTGTGATGACCTGAGAGATTAATGTTAAAATGTTATATCTTACAAATCACTTTGAATACTGGGTTAATGGATTTGGTTTTATCCTATAGAGAATGGGGAATCATTAAGAAATTTTAGATTGGCAATTGATACAAAGAATAAATATTGTAGGAATATTAATCAGGAGCCTTGAGCTGGATAAACTGAAAGAAAAAGGAGCCAACAGTAAGCAACCAGACAAGTGTACTAGGGCCTCAACTGGGATGATTAACAGTGGGAATTAGACGATCTGTAAGGGAACTTGCCTGGGATGTCTTGACCCTCACCATCACTTTGGGGCCAGTGAGTAAGGACAGAAGGATTTCTCTTATCACATCAAAGAAACTATGCATTTGATTTCAGGCTGAAGGAAAACTGAGAAGTAACAATATAGACAGTGGTTGTTGATGCTGTTGCTGTTAGTTGTCATGGAGTCAGCTCTGACTCATGACGACCTTATGTTTAACAGAACAAAACATTGCCTGGTCCATTAACATACATTTAGATGCTTTTTCTCACTTTTTCTTTCTTTGGAGAAAGTACTTCCTGGTATTTTGGATGTTATTTCTGTTTTAACATGTAAGTGGTGAATTGTTGCAATTTTCACTTTGTCAGTTACCTTGGCAGAGAGATAGCATATTGCCTTTCGACCTGATGCCTTCCACATTTCTACAGATCTCAAGCCCCATAGGTTAGCAAAGAGCCAAAAACATGCCACATCTGCATGATGCTAAAGGTCTTTCCCTTGAAATGCCTCATACTAAATGGAATCTTTTTTCTTGCCAAAAACGTTGTGGGCGTCTGTCACAACATTTATCTTCCTTCCATCAACATCAGCAGCAGCATCATATTTTACATTCAACCTTGGATGACATCAGAAAGTCTCTCTGGCATGTTTCTAAGAGTTTTAACTATATGCTTGGAAGCTCAGGGCCACTGTTCCCACATTACCCATCTCCTCATCATCGTAGATCAAGACTCACTTTCTCTGCAAACTTACTCTGGTGAACCCTGCCCCCTAGCAAAGTTACTTTCTTAATTCTCACTGCAATAAAGTTTTATATTTGCAAATGTCTATTTCTCTTGGATTGGTTGGTTTTTTACCTTCCCCATTAGGTTATAAGCTCTTTATAAACTGTAGGTGTTCAGAAAATGCCTCACCACTGACTAACCCCTATGCTTTGGTGACATGTGACTGCATGTAGGTGAATTTACCTTGTTTCTCATAACTTTCTTTTCTTTCTCCCAAACCCACCCATGCATCACTTTCATGGGCTAATGTAGTCAGGACAACTCCTGGCATTCAGGCCAGAAAAGATTCCAGCAATGAGGAAAAGAAGTATCTCTGAACGGTTATCTTCTCAATTCTTATGCTATAGTGCCTGAAAAAGCCACAATGGTCCTACTGCTGATGGTGTCAGTCATGAAAATGCTGGTGTCTTTGCCAAGAGAATGTGTTAGGGGGAAGGAACACATCATCCCTATTCCTCTGGTTTCTCTGAAAAACAACTTTTTCCCTAAGCACTCCTGGCCTCTTGGCCCACCCCTTACTCTTCACTATGGAGATAGACTGAATTACCTGATTAGTGAGTCTGGGAGAGGATTTGTACATGCACAGCTGAGCATCTTCTTATCGTCCTCATCCTCTTGTGAGCCAGCCATGTGCAAGGAGAACACACTCTAGTCCGCTCCTTCATATCTTAAGTTTTACAGGGTAGCCCCCACAGGGGCCAGCCTGCAGAGGTTCAATACTGTCTGAGGCTGGGTGGGTCAGTCTAACCCCAAGTTCTGATATTAAGATGCCCCTCTAACAGCTGGCCTCTTGGTTTCCATCTGACTTACTCTTTTGTCTTATATCACCCCAGACATCTGGCTAGCATTGACAGAAGTTAGTAAGATACCAGGATTTAGACAGAAGCCCAAGAGAATTACTCTAACCAATTCACCATAGCCATTCACTGAGGGCTGTTGGGCACTGGCCACCAGTAAAATAGCATCTGGTTTTTCATTTGCTACTATTCCTTGTTTACATATTAATCCTGGAAACTCACAGTGAGGAGGTGTGATGGGCCCAATGAGATTGAGATATTTAGACCCCAATCTTACTTCAAACAACTTGGAGTAACCCTGCAGTGCTGGGTTCACTCTTTTGGTGATGAGGTTCCATTTATTAAATTGCTGAATCTCTTTAAATAGATTATTGGTTAACTAAGAAAAAATCATATAGGAAAGAAGTCAGTATATCTCATCCAATTTTTCAGATATTTAGAAATTGCTTAAGAGATCACATCCCTTTGAAAAGGAAAGGGAATGATATAAACTGTAATGGAATAAACATGTATATGTGCCTAAGAAAACATTATGCTTAGAACTTCAAAAGGCATAGTTCGTTCAGTACTGGATATCTTTGTGCAGGAATGCCAAAACCTTTTTCTAGGGCCATTTTTAAAAGCTAGTGGTACAAGAGGACAAATATTGTATGATCCCACTTACATATTTCTAGAATAGGCAAATGCATAGAGACAGAAAGTAGATTAGTGGTTACCAGGCTCTGGGGATGGGGAATGGGGAGTTATTGCTTAATAGGTGCAGAGTCTCTGTTTGGGGTGATGAAAAAGTTTTGAAAATAAATAGTGGCGATGGATGCACAACATTGTGAATATAGTCAGTGCTGCTGAATCATACACTTAAAAAATGGTTAAAATGGCAAAATTTATGTTATATTTTACCACAATAAATTAAATAAACAAAAAAAAGGTATTGGCAATCGATTACACAGCATATGGTAACCCTATGTTTAACATTTTGAGGAACTGTTAAATCATTTAACACAGCAACTGCACCATTTTACATTCCCAACAACAATGTATGCGGGTTCCAATTTTTCCCTTCTCTCCAACACTTGTTTGTCTATCTTAAAAATTATAGCCATTCTCATCTAGCTCAATTGGCATAACACAGCTTATAAAGACAATGTTCTACATTCTACCTTGGTGAGTAGTGTCTGGGGTCTTAAAACCCTGTGAGTGGCCATCTAAGATACTCCACTGGTCTCATCCCTTTGGGAGCAAGGGAGAATGAAGAGAACAGGATACAAGGAAAAGATTAGTCCGAAGTCCTAATTGACCACAGCTACCAAGGCCTCCACCAGACTGAGTCCAGTACAGCTAGATGGTGCCTGGCTACCCCCACTGACTGCTCTGACCAGGATCACAACAGAGGGTTCTGGACAAAGCTGGAAAAGGATGTAGAACAAAATTCTAACTCACAAAGAAAAGACCAGATTTACTGCCCTAAAGGAGACTGGAGAAACCTCGAGAGTATGGCCCCCAGACACCCTTTTAGCTCAGTGGTGAAGTTATCTCTGAGGTTCACCGTTCAGCATGGGAATGGACAGCCCCATAAAACCAAATGGGACTAGTGAGGTACAGTAGTCCAGTGACAAGGGCCAGAAGGCAGAAGGGGACAAGGAAGCTGGTGATAGGGAACCCAAGGTTGAGTAAGGATATTGTTGATATGTTGGGAGATTATTAACCATTGTCATAGGGCAACATGTGTAGTAAACGTTGAGTGAGAAACTATTTTGTTCTGTAAGCCTTCATCTTAAGTGAGAATAGCAGCACAGTTGGAAGAGCATAGTCAATGTCACTGAACTGTGCATGTAGAAATTTTGGAAATGGTGTATCTTTGGGTATGCGTATTTTCACCAAAAAAAAAAAAAGGTTGAGAAGTTAGAGGGTTGACATGTTGTGGGGTTGTTAACCAATGTCATAGAACAATATGTGTACTACTGTTTCATGAGAAACTATTTGTTCTGTAAGCCTTCACCTGAAGTACACTTAAAAAAAAAAAAATTATAGCCATCCTAGTGGATGTGAAGTGGTATCTTACTGTGATTTTTTATTTTGGTTTGCATTTTCCTGATGATTAATGGTATTGAGCATCTTTTCATATGCTTATTTGGTCATTTGTATATCTTCTATGGAGAAATAGCTCTTCAAGTTATTTCTCCATTTTTTAATTAGGTTAGTTGTCTTTTTTAATGATTTGTAAGAATTCTTCATATATTCTGGCTACAAGTCTTTTATTAGATATATGATTTGCAAATATTTTCTCCCATTCTGTGGATTTTCTTTTAACTTTCTTAGTGGTGTCCTTTGCAGCACAAACGTTTTTAATTTTTATGAATCCATTTTATCTTTGGTTGTTGCTTTTGCTTGTGGTTTTGGTGTCATAGCTAAGAAACCACTGTCTAATCCAAAATCATGAAGATTTACAAATATGTTTCCTTCTAAATGTTTTATAGTTTTAGCTCATATATTTAAGCCTTTGGTCCATTTTGAGTTAATTATTATACATGGTGTGAGGTAGGTGTGCAACTTCATTCACTTACATGTGTATATCAAGTTGTTCTAGCAATATTTGTTGAAAAGACTATTCTTTCTCCACCACTGAATGGCATTGGTACCCTTGTCAAAAATCAATTGATCACATATCTAAAGGTTTATTTCTAGACCCTCAATTCTATTCCATTTATCTATTTCTATTCTCATGCCAGTACCAACTGTTTTCATTACTGTAGGTTTGTAGTAAGTTTTGAAATTGGGAAATGTGAGTCCTTCTATTTTATACTTCATTTTTAATATTGTTTTGGCTTTTTCAGTTCCCTTGATCCCTGATGGTACAGTAGTTAAGAGCTTGGCTGTTAACCGAAAGGTCAGCAGTTCAAATCCACCAGCCGCTCCTTGGAAACCCTATGCGGCAATTCTACTCTGTCCTATAGGGTCGCTATGAGAAGGAATCAACTCAACAGCAATGGGTTTGTTTTTTGTTTTTGTTTTCTTTTGGTTTGTGTTTTCATATGAATGTTAGGATCTGCTTGTCAATTTCTCAAAAAAGGCAGCTGGGATTCTGAAAGAGATTGCATTGGATCTTTAGATGAATTTGGAGGGTATTATTAACTTAATAATATTAAGTTTTCCAGTCCATGAACATGGGATGTCTTTCCATTTATTACATCTTCTTTCATTTCTTACAACAACATTTTATAGTTTCAGAGTATAAAATTTGTACTTTGTAGTTAAATTTACCCTTAAATGTTTATTTTTGATGCTACTTGAAATGTAATTTTTTCCATAATTTCATTTTTTTTTTAATATATATATTTTATTGTACTTCAGGGGAAGGCTTATAGAACAAGTAGCTTCTCATGGAACAGTAGTACACATGTTGTTTTAAGGCATTGGTTAACAACCGCACAACATATTAACCCTCTAACTTCTCAACCTTTTTTTTTTTTATGAAAATACACATAGCCAAAGATACACCATTTCAAAAATTTCTACATGCACAGTTCAGTGACATTGACTACGCTCTTCCAACTGTGCTGCTATTCTCACTTAAGATGAAGGCTTACAGAACAAAATAGTTTCTCATTTGACAGTTACTACAAATGTTGCCCTATGACAATGGTTAACAATCTCACAACATATCAACAATATCCTTACTCAACCTTGGGTTCCCTATCACCAGCTTCCTTGTCCCCTTCTGCCTTCTGGCCCTTGTCACTGGACTCCTGTACCTCGTTAGTCTCATTTGGTTTTACGGGGCTGTCCACTCCCAGGCTGAACAGTGAACCTCGTAGATAACTTCACCACTGAGCTAAAAGGGTGTCTGGGGGCCACACTCTTGGGGTTTCTCCAGTCTCCTTTAAGCCAGTAAATCTGGTCTTTTTTTTTGTGAGTTAGAATTTTGTTCTACATCCTTTTCCAGCTCTGTCCAGAACCCTCTGTTGTGATCCTGGTCAGAGCAGTCAGTGGGGGTAGCCAGGCACCATCTAGCTGTACTGGACTCAGTCTGGTGGAGGCCTTGGTAGCTGTGGTCAATTAGGACTTCGGACTAATCTTTTCCTTGTATCCTGTTCTCTTCATTCTCCCTTGCTCCCAAAGGGATGAGACCAGTGGAGTATCTTAGATGGCCGCTCACAGGGTTTTAAGACCCCAGACACTACTCACCAAGGTAGAATGTAGAACATTGTCTTTATAAGCTGTGTCATGCCAATTGAGCTAGATGTTCCCCGAGACCATGGTCCCCACAGCCCTCCGCCCAGCAATTCAGTCCCTCAGGGAGTTTGGATGTGTCTATGGGGTTTCCATGACCTTTCCTTGTACAGGTTGTGCTAGTTTCCCCTGTATTGTGTACTGTCTCACCCTTCACCAAAGATACCACTTATCTATTGCCTATTTAGTATTCCCCCACCCCTACCCCTCCCATCCCTGGTAACCAACAAAGATTGTTACACACTTTGTGTGTGAACTTTTTCATGGGTTTTTAAAATACAGGTCTCATACAATATTTGTCCTTTTGAGATTGACTTATTTCACTCAGCATAATGTCCTCCAGTTTCATCCATGTTATGAGATGCTTCACAGATTCATTGTTGTTCTTTCTCATTGCATAGTACTCCATTGTGTGTATGTACCATAGTTTGTTTATCCATTCATCTGTTGATGGGCATCTAGGTTGTTTCCATTGTTTTGCTGTTGTGAACAATGCTGTCATGAACATAGGTGTGCATATGTCTAGTCGAGTGACGACTCTTATTTCCCTAGGATATATTCCTAGGAGTGGGATTGCTGGATCAAATGGTATGTCTATTTCTAGCTTTCTGAGGAAGCACCATATCATTTTCCAAAATGGTTGTATCATTTTGCATTCCCACCAGCAGTGCATAAGAGTTCCCATCTCCCCACAACCCCTCCAACATCTGTTATTGCGAGTGTTTTTGATTAGCGCCAGTAATGCCGGGGTGAGATGGTATCTCATTATGGTTTTAATGTGCATTTCTCTAATGGCTAGTGATCGCGAGCATTTCCTCATGTGTCTGTTGGCCATTTGAATGTCTTCTTTGGTGAAGTGTCTGTTCATTTCCTTTGCCCATTTTTTAATAGGATTATTTGTCTTTTTGTTGTAGAGGTGTTGGATTTTCTTGTAGATTATGGAGATTAGACCTTTCTCTGACTTGTACTGTCCAAAAATTTTTTCCCAGTCTGTAGGTTCTCTTTTGACTCTTTTGGTGAAGTCTTTTGAAGAGCATAGGTGTTTGATTTTTAGAAGATCCCAGTTATCTAGCTTATCTGTTGGGTTTTGTGCGTTGATGGTTATGGTTTGTATCCTGTTAATGCCATGTATTAAGGCCTGAAGTGTTGGTCCTATTTTTTCTTCTATGAACTTTATAGTTTTAGCTTTATATTCAGGTCTTTGATCCATTTTGAAGTAGTTTTTGTATACGGTGTGAGGTATGGGTCCTGTTTCATTTTTTTTGCAAATGGATATCCAGTTTTACCAACACCATTTGTTAAAAAGACTGTCTTTTCCCCATTTGATGGACTTTGGACCCTTGTCGAAGATCAGGTGACCGTAGGTGGATGGATTTACATCTGGGTTCTCAATTCTGTTCCATTGGTCAATGTATTTGTCGTTGTACCAGTAACAGGCTGTTCTGACTACTCTAGCTGTATAGTAGGTTCTGAAGTCAGGTAGTGTGAGTCCTCCAACTTTATTCCTCTTCTTCAGTAGTGCTTTATTTATTCAGGGCTTCTTCCCTTTCCATATAAAGTTAATGATTAGTTTTTCCATCTCTTTGAAGAATGTTGTTGGTATTTGGATCGGGATAGCGTTGTGTTTGTAAATTGCTTTGGGTAGGATTGACATTTTCACAATGTTGAGTCTGCCTATCCATGAGCATGGTATGTTTTTCCATTTATGTAGATCCATTTGGGTTTCATGCAGTAGTGTTTTATAGTCTTCTTTGTATAGGATTTTTACATCCCTGGTCAGATTTATTCCTAAGTACTTTATCTTTTCAGGGGCTATTGAAAATGGTATTGATTTCCTGATTTCCTTTTCATCGTTCTCCGTACTGGTATATAGGAGTCCTATTGATTTTTCAATGTTTATCTTGTATCCTGCTACTCTGCTGAATCTGTTAGTTCCAGTAGATTTCTCGTGACGTCTTTAGGGTTTTCTATGTATAGTATCATATCATCTGCAAACAGGGACAGTTTAACTTCTTCATTACCAATCTGGATGCCCTTTATTTCTTTTTCTTGCCTTATTGCTCTAGCTAGAACTTCCAGCACAATGTTAAATAGGAGTGGTGATAAAGGGCATCCTTGTCTTGTTCCTGTTTTCAAGGGGAATGTTTTCAGCCTCTCTCCATTAAGAATGATGTTGGCTGTTGTTTTTGCATAGATTCCCTTTATTATGTTGAGTAATTTCCCTTCTATACCTATTTTATTGAGAGTTTTTATCAGGAATGGGTGTTGGACTTTGTCAAATGCCCTTTCTGCATCAATTGAGATGATCATGTGATTCTTTTCTTTCCTTTTATTTATGTGGTGGATTACATTGATTGATTTTCTAATGTTGAACCATCCTTGCATACCTGATATGAATCCTACTTGGTCGTGGTGTATTATTTTTTTGATATGATGCTGAATTGTATTGGCTAGAATTTTGTTCAGAATTTTTGCATCTATATTCATGAGAGATATTGGTCTGTAATTTTCTTTTTTTGTTACATCTTTGCCTGGTTTTGGTATCAGTGTTATGCTGGCTTCATAGAATGAATTTGGAACTGTTGCTGCTTCTCCTATGCTCTGAAATAGCTTGAGTAGTACTGGTACAAGCTCTTCTGTAAATGTTTTGTAGAATTCTCCAGTGAAGCCATCTGGGCCAGGGCTTTTTTTGGTTGGGAGTTTTTTTATTACCTTTTCAATCTCTTCTCTTGTTATGGGTCTGTTCAAATTTTCAACATCACTTTGTTGTAGTTTGGGTAGGTAGTGTGTTTCTAGAAATTTATCCATTTCCTCTAGGTTTTCAAATTTGTTGGAGTACAGTTTTCCATAATATTCTGTTATACTTCTTTTTATTTTAGTTGGGTCTGCTGTAATGTCCCCATTTCATTTCTTATTTGGGTTATTTGTGTCCTCTCCTGTTTTTTTTTTGTCAGTCTGGCCAGTGGTTTGTCGATTTTGTTGATTCTTTCAAAGAACCAACGTTTGGTTTTGTTGAGTCTTTCTATTGTATTTCTGTACACTATTTCATTTATTTCTACTCTGATCTTTACTATTTGCTTTATTCCGGTGGTTGTGGGCTTTTTTTGCTGTTCTCCTTCTATTTGTTTGACTTTTGTAGTTAGTGTTTTGATTTTGTCCCTTTCTTCTTTTTTGATATGTGCATCTGTTGCTATAAATTGTCCTCTGAGGACTGCCTTTGCTGTGTCCCAGAGGTTTTGGCATGATGTGTTTTCATTCTCATTTGATTCTAGGAATTTTTTGATTCCATCTCTGATTTCTTCTATTACCCACTGATGTGTAAGCAGGGTATTATTCAGTTTCCATGTAATTGATTTTTTTCCCTTGCTCTTTCTAGTGTTAATTTCTACCTTGATGGCACTGTGGTCAGAGAAGATACTTTGAATTAGCTCAACGTTTTGGATCTTGTTGAGGATTGCTCTGTGGCCTAAGATGTGGTCTATTCTGGAGAACATTCCATGTGCATTGGAGAAGAATGTGTACTTTGCTGCAGTTTGATGTAGTGTTATATATATATCTATGAGGTCAAGTTGGCTGATTGTGCCCTTTAGGTCTTCTGTATCTTTGCTAAGTTTCTTCTTAGTTGTTCTGTCCTTTACTGAGAGTGGTGTGTTGAAGTCTCCTGCTATTATTGTGGAACTGTCAATTTCCCTTTTCAGTGTTGTTAGAGTTTTTTTATGTATTTTGAAGCCCTGTCATTGGGTGCGTAGATGTTTATTCTGGTTATGTCTTCATGATGGATCATTCCCTTAATCATTATATAGTGTCCTTCTTTGTCTTTTATGGTAGTTTTTGTTTTAAATTCTATTTTGTCTGAGATTAGAATTGCCACTCCTGCTCTTTTTTGGTAGTTGTTAGCTTGATATATTTTTTTCCAACCTTTGACTTTTAATAAATTCACATCTTTGTTTCTAAGGTGTGTGTCTTGTAGACAGCATATGGATGGATCCTGTTTTCTTATCCATTCTGTCACTCTCTGTCTCTTTATGGGTACATTGAGTCCATTTACATTCAGTGTAATTATTGATAGATGTGAGTTTGTTGCTGTCATTTTGTAGTGCTTTTTTTGTGGTGCTGAAGTTTTCTTTGTTCTTCTTACTCTCTTGTGCTGAGTTCCTTTTGTTTGTGGACTTTTTTTCATTTCTTTTGTTTTTGTAGGTTTGTTTTTGCCAAGATTTTATGTTTTTCATCTTTATTTTTCTGAGTTGGTTTGTTAACTTTCTTTGTGGTTACCATGAATTTTACCCTTATCTTTCTAAGTTTGAAGCAGTCTACCATTACTTGGTATTGCCTTGCCTTCCTCTCCATTAGAAGGTTCTATACCTATGCCGTTTATTCCCTCTTTCATTGTTTTGATGTTTTTGTCATCCATCGATTGACTGCTCTGATTCCCTATTGTATTTCTTTTGGTTTTGGATAGTCCTCGAGAGTTCACTTCCTACGCTGGTATCTGGCTCATAAGATCCTGCGTCCTAGGTTCTGCCTGTGAGCTGAAGCTGTTTGTCCTCAGATCAAAGAACTCCCTTTAATAATTCTTGTAAGTTTGGTTTGACTTTTACATATTTCCTTAATATCTGTTTATCTGGAAATGACCTAATTTCACCATCAAATTTGAACCAGAGTTTTGCAGGATATAGTACTCTTGGCTGACAATTTCTTTCTTTCAAGATTTTATATATGTCATCCCATTGCCGTCTTGCCTGCATGGTTTCTGCTGAATAATCTGAGCTTAGTCTTACTGCTTCTCCTCTGTATGTGACTTCTTGTTTTTCATGAGCTGCTCTCAGGATTCTTTGTTTGTCTTTGGTTTTGGTGAGTGTGAATATGATATGCCTTGGTGATTTTCTTTTGGGGTCTCTTCTATCTGGGGTTCGTTGAGCTTCTTGGATGGCCAGCTTTTCATCTTTTCATGACATTGGGGAAGGTTTCTGCCAGCAGTTCCTCAATGATCCTCTCTGTGCTTTCTGTTTTCTCCCCATTCTGGAATTCCAATCACTCGTAAATTTTTGCTTTTAATTGTATCCCACATAACTCTCAGGGTCTCTTCATTTTTCTTTTTTATTTTCTCTGAGTTTTCCTGAAACAGAGTTGTATCCAAGTGTTTGTCTTCAATTCCACTGATCCTGTCTTCCACCGTTTCAAATCTGCTTGTCAGCCCTTCTATGACATCATCCATTTCTGAAATCTTGTTGTTTATCTTTTGGATTTTTAATTGTTGTCTTTGTATAATTTCTAGTTGTGAATTTATTTTGGCATTTTGTTCCTGCATCATCTTCCTGAATTATTCCAATTTTTTGTCTGTGTTTTCCATGAATTTGTCTATTTTTTCCTCATGCTTGTCAGTTTTTTGCCTCAGTTCTTGGAGAATTCCAAGTGTTAGAGATTTGAATTCCCTATCAGGTAGTTCTAGTGCATTTTCTTCCACAAGAGAGTCAACTGGTGTTTTATTTTGGATGCCTAATGGAACCATCCTGTCCAGTTTTTGTAAATGTTTTGATATTGTCTGCTGTCTTCGGGGCATTCAGTAGTTATTTTTCTCGTTTATTGATGGTAGATTTGTTTGTTTTGTCCCTTTTTTTTTTTTAAATTTGACTATGTCTGAGCAGGCGGACTGTGTGTTCTTTGTTGTTTGCTCGTCTGTATGCTCAACACTTTTCACCTCCTTCTCCAACTGGCAGGGTCAGTCACTCAGATATGGTACAGCAGGGAAGGTCTAGCTGAAGAGGAGTTACTGGGACGGGTTGTTTGTGGCACTTACTACAGCCACCAGAGCGGGTCGGTAATCAGTGCAGGGCAGATTCCAGTAGGCCGTGCCTGCACTGCTTGGTGGTGTGATGTCAAGCACACAGTGCAGGTAGGTAGGATGCAGCAGGGAGATTGTTATGTGTGGAGCTAAGATGGATATGGGAGAGAGGAGAGAGGAACAGGAGCCAAAAACATACAAACAAACAAAAAAGAATGCTAGGGGAGCCTGCCGTTGGAATGGAGAGATGAGAGACTATGAAATGGAGAAAAACAGAAAGGGGAAGAGGAAGAAAAGAAAAGAATGAATAAATAAACTCAGAAAGGTTAAAGAACCGCAAAGTTCCCAGGGATCCCACCAGTGCAGCCCTGAGGTCTGGGGAAGTCGCTCTCAGGTGTTGCAGTACAGCCTGGCTAGAAGGCGTAGAGGTATACAACACCTGGTATTCAGGGATCAGAAAGAGAAGGAAGATATAGAGGGATGAGACACTGAGCAATGATGAAAGACAAAAAGGGAAAAAGAGGGAAAAGAAAACAAAACAAATAAAAAAAAAAAAAGAACAAGAAAGACCCCCCAGAAAAACAGAAAAAACAACAACAAAAAAAAAAAGAAATGCCTTCAGGGATCCCTCTGCACGTCAGCGCAAGCTGAAGGGGAGTTCCTTGCCACGCAGCTCTGCCTGGCCAGAAAGGGCTCCCAACTCAAGAAAAGGAAAAGAAAACAAACAATTCAAAATGAACAAACAAACAAAAGCCCCGGGATCCCACCAGTGTGGTAGCCCAGACCGGGAAGCGGCTCCACACTCGAATGGAGCTCCGCAGCCTCTCAGGAAGAAGATGGCACACGGAGCCAGGCACTCTAGCGAAAGGAGGGGGAGGTGGCGAGAGGCAAGTGAGAAATCAAAAGAAGTAGAAGAAGAAAAAAAAAGCAACACCAGCAGCCAACAAATGGCACTCAGAGAGCCAGCCAGTGCGGGCTGGTGTTTCTGGACAAGAGACTGTGTTCGCAGGAAGCAGAGGAGGCTGAGTGTGGGTGAAGAAGGGTAGAGAGTGGGAAAGCGTATATCACAAATTGCCGGCACTCTGCAGCCCCTCAGGAAGAACCAAAGATGGCACACGGAGCCAGGCACTCGAGTGAAAGGAGGGGGAGGTGGCAAGAGGCAAGTGAGAAATCAAAAGAAGCAGAAAAAAAAAAGCAACACTAGCAGCCAACAAATGGCACTCAGAGAGCCAGTTAGTGCAGGCTGGTGTTTCTAGACAAAAGACTGTCCGTGGGAAGCAGAGGGGGCCGAGTATGGGTGAAGAAGGGTAGAGAGTGGGAAAGCGTATATCACAAATTGCCGGCGCTCTGCAGCCCCTCAGGAAGAAGCAAAGATGGTGCACGGAGCGAGGCACTCAAGTGAAAGGAGGGGGAGATGGCAAGAGGCAAGGAAGAAATCAAAAGAAGTGGAAGAAAGCAACACCAGCAGCCAACAAATGGCACCCACAGAGCCACCCGCTTGGGTGTGTGGAATCCAACCAGCCGGCGCTTCCCAGTCAAGAGACTGTGGCCGCAGGAAGCAGAGGAGGCAGAACCAGGACGAAGAGGGGTGGGGGGTGGGAAAGTGCACACCACAAATTACCGGTTGTTTTGTCTCCCACTGGACGCTCCGTGAGGCTGCTTTCTTGTACCCCCGTTTGCTGGTCTCCAATAGGAGTCCAAGATGGTGGATCCGCGCTGCGTTAGCTGGTAGGGGACCTCTGCATGAATCTCTCCTTGCTCTCCGTTCTCTGTCAGTTTTCTAACTCCATCTGGTGCTTGGCTGAGTTCTTTATCTCTTCATTTGATGTTTTAGGGTTTCAGGATTGCTGTATTCTCTGTTCGGCTTAGTTTTTCGGATCTTTGCTGTGGAGGGACGGCGTGGTGCTTCTGCCTACAGCGCCATTTTGCCGGAACTTCCCTAATTTCATTTTTTGATTGTTCATTGCTAGTGTATAGAAATACAAGTGATTTTTTAAAATATTTATCTTGTATCTTATAAACTTGTTGAACTCTTGTATTAGATTTAATAGGTTTGGGGTGATTGTTTAGAATTTTTTAGATACTAGATCATATTGTCTGCATATAGATAGTTCTATTTCCTCCTTTCCAATCTGTATGCTTTTCATTTCTTTTTCTTGTCTAATTTCCCTAGCTAGAACCTTCACTACAAGGTTGAATAGAAGTGGTGAAAGCAGACATTCTTGTCCTGTTCCTGATCTTAGGGGTCTTGATTTTCATTTGATATGACAATATCTCTCTTCTAATCGAGGTTTTTGTAAAATTTACATTTAATGTAATTTTTTTTTAATGTGGTTGGGTCAAATTGTTCTTCTTGCTACAGTAAGTCCCCAGGTATGAATGTCCAACTTACAGACAACTCATGCTTGCCCTTTAATGTTATGTAAATTTGCCTTCACTTTGAAACGACTGAACCAACCCCTACTTGCAACAGATTCTTCATCACAATCACCTTCACTTGGTGTACATGCAGCTTTTACATCATTGAAAAGTCTTCGAGGTTTATCTTGCACTAAAATAAGGCTAAATAAGAACTGTACACACCTGTTCCAACTTACCTACAAGTTCGACTTAAAGACTCACTTAGAAATGATCTTGTTTGTAACCTGGGACTGTCTGTGTATGTTTTCTATTTGTCCCATCAGGCCTTTGTTTCCTTTTTCCTCTTTTTCTGCTTTCTTTTGGATTATTTTTCATTTTTCCATTTTATATCTTTTGCTTCCTAATTAACCATATCTCTTTGTTGTTTAATTTAGTGATTGTCTTATTGTTTATAATATATATATTTCAATTATTTCAGTCTACCTTCAAGAGATATTATATCACTCTACATATAACATAAGAACCTTACAACACTATACTTCCAATAACTCCTTCCCAGCTTTTGTGTTGTTGTCATGCATTTCAACTCTATGTATATTACGAACCCCACAATACATTGTTTTTATTTTTACTTTAAAATTATTGTTTAAAGAGATTTAAATAATAAGAAAATTCATATTTCTTTAATTACGTATTTACCATTTCTGGTACTCTTCATTGTTTTGTTTAGATCAGGATTTCCATCTGGTACCATTGTCCTTCTACTTGAAGGACTTCCTTTAACATTTCTTATTATGTAGGTCTGATGGTGATGAATTCTTTCAGTTTTTGTATGTATTTTTGAAAGATACTTTTGCTGGGTCAAGAATTCTAGGATGACAATTTTTTCTTTCAGTTAAGTTACTTGGAACAGGTTAGTCCTTTTAGGTTGTGTTTTTAATCTTTGCTAGATGGGACCTAAAAGGCATTTAATCTAGGACTGATTTTGCACTACTACTGGAGTAAAGAAAACCCTGGTGGCATAGTGGTTAAGAGTTTGGCTGCTAACCAAAAGGCTGGCAGTTTGAAACCCTATGGGACAGTTCTACTCTGTCCCATTAGGTCACTATGAGTCAGAATCAACTCAACAGCAATGGGATTTTTGGGTTTACTGGAGTAAAACCCCTGTTTGTACTCACTAATGCCCTATGAATTATGAGATTTTCCACTGTGGCTGGGGGGAACAGTTACTATTCCTGGGCCTTCTGTGAACTCTGAAGATTGTTGGCTGTAATCCTTTTGGGTGTTTTCCTCCTATCTTTGAGTAATTTCTTCATATGGATGTACCTATCAGTACTCAGTGACTACTCGAGGGGACATACCCTCTGCAGATCTCCACAGTTCTCTCTCTGTGTAGTTCTCTTCAATATTCTGCCCTGCAAACTCTAGTTTCTTTGGTCCTCCCAGACTCTCAGCTTTGTCTCCTTAACTCAGTGAGACCACCTGGCTCTTCCTGGGTTCTCTCCTGAGACACAACCTGGAAACCTCCAGGCAATCATAAGGCCTCATTTGTCTCCCTTTTCTCAGTGACCAATGTTCCTCATTGCCAGATGTCCAATGTAGTAGACACCATTGTTTTATATACATTGTCCAGATTTTCATCTGTTTCAGGCTGAAAGGATAAATTTATTCCCTGCTAGCTCATCTTGGCCAGAAGAAAATTTGACCATAAATTTTGAAAATTTCTTCTCTCTGAAGCCTCTGTGTTCCAGTTTTCTATTGCTGTACCACAAACCACTTCGAAAAGTACTGGATTAACACAAAAATAGCATTTATTTTGCTCATTAATCTGTAGGCAGGACTCTGTAAGGACAGTTCATCTTTGCTCCACTTGGCATTAGCTGGTGGCTTGAAAGCTGTGGGGTGGAATCATGTCTGGCTATTGACTGTTGACTAGGATCTCACCTCATGTGATCAGAGCACCTCATTTCATCTTTCCATGTGACTAGTTGACTTCCTCACAGCACAGTGATTGATTGCCAAGGGCAAGTGGAGACAGAAAGAGAGTCACCTTTTCTAACCTAGCCTTGAAAATCCATCACATTCTGTTCTTTGGAAGAAAGTCACCAAGGCCAGCCTATATTCAAGGAAAGAGCAATTAGACTCTTCCTTTTGATGTCAGAAGTGTCGAAGAATTTGTGGACATGTTTTAAAACCACCACACTTTGTTTCTCCAAGTTGCTTTTTTCTGCTTATTTTTAATCTCTGTTTTTCCTATCAGACACTTTCCTCTGTTACCTAATGTTATTTTGTTGTCTGTTCACATATAAGAGAGGAGCACTAAAACTCTAATTGGAGGTTTTAAGTGTGTGAAAGGGTTTTTCTACTGTGGGCTTTACTTTGCTGTGGTCTGGTTGGGTTGCTTAAATGGAGAAATTACAAAATATCTTGAGGTATTTCTCTTAGGGGTAATCAGATTCCCCAGGAAAAAATCTCCAATCTTCTCTTTGGAAGCTGAGGGCCAATATTTTGGAACATGAAGGATGTCTCAGAATCTGAGATGAATATATTATCTAAATCCTTGTTTTTAGCCCAGTACCTCCATCCTCAGCTGAACCTAAGTCCTCTTTGCTTATCCTCTCTAGAGAATATATATAACCTTTATTCTTTCCCGGGGTGAGGAATGATCAGACATCAGGTGGCTGATCAGAGTGTGAGAGGCAAATTAGGATCTGGATAGTTCTTAAATTGATTCTTGACCAACCCTCCTTACTCAACCTCCACTGTCAGTCATACTTCCAGAGGTATCTAGTATTACCAGTTCCTGAGTATTTTGGGGATTCTTCCATGTACATCAGGTGGATTTCTGCTTTCCTCATTGCTGGTTTAGGATTCACTTTTCTCAGGTCAGCTAAGAATTTGCCATTCATCACCATTTGCTTTCCAGCTTCCAAATTTTCATTTTTGTTGTCTTCTCTTCCAATCATCATCTCCTTATGAATTTAGCATTTAAAAAAAATGGTTTTACTATCATTTGATGAGATTTGGAGAAGGAGGAAGTGTGAGCATATGTTTAATTTACTATCTTTTAATCAACTATCTATTACTTAAATCTACGAGAAGTCAAACTCACGCCTTTAAGCTTTACGTTTTGGTTATTCAACGCAAACATTTTCCAGGTTCGACCATCCTTTTTGCAGCAACCAAACCCCTAATGAGTCATTCTGTATTCACTTGGAATCTCTCTGGCACTCATCTGGAAAATCTTCTCCTTCAATCTCTTTGCTGTCTGTTTGTAGAAATTCTCCTGAGTGACTACTGACCATATTCATGCCTTTCCTGGGTGATTTGTTCCAGTTGGTTAAAGAACCACTTCCAAGTAGACTATCTGTATTAAAGTCTGCTTAAAGTTCCATTTTACCTTTCTATTCTTATTCCTATCCCTGTCTGGATCACACAAATGTATATCATGTTTTCTAACTTCATTGTTTCCTAAAAATGAACATTGACTATCTAATACAGTGATCACATTTATGTATACATATGATAATTTATTTTGTCTACAGATACAACAAGGTAAAATAAAAATTATATTGGTGATTAGGACATTTCTCTAGAATAACATTTTTTTTCCTGAAGTCCTCAAGGCACTTAATTTTAACCAACTAATCACCATCTCATGGTGATTCACAGCAACCCCTTGTGTTACAGAATACAACTGCTCGATAGGGTTTTTTTTGGCTGTAATCTTTACGGAAACAGATTGTCAGGCCTTTCTTCTGCGGCATCACCAGGTAGGTTCGAACTGTCAACCTTTAGCTTAATGGTAGTATTTCTCATCTGCTGGATCATTCAAATAATCCTAGTGTGCAAACAAGTCAGGATGGCCTCTGCACTGGGAAGGACCAAGGCACCCCTATGAGTTACCCCTCATACTTAATTTTTAATGAGGGAATCCCAGAGCAGCACTAGAGAACTCAGAAAGAAAATGCCTTCCTGGTGCTGTTAAGAGCTTTCTATTAGCATAGAAGGAATGGTGGGGGTGAGGGAACAGCTCACTCCCCTAGGGTGTTTGCTTATGCAGCAGCCATTTCTCCAAGAGCAGGGGACACTTTGTGGATATAAGAGGCTATTTTTACCAGTGCTGTCTTCCAAATGAGAGAAAATCCAGATCTAGACACCTTCCTACCACCAGCAGGCCTGTTTCAGCATCGCTATGTGGACTGGGGCGGAAAGATGGCCTGTGGTTGCCCAGCACAGAGAGAGGGACCTCAGAGAGCGCATTTCCAGCTGCTGTGAAGATTTGCCTATGTGACTTCAGGAAGAGCCTCTGGGCCTTCGCAAGCCCCTCCTGGATAAAGCAGAGATAACACCCACCCAACAGCACAGAACATGTGAGCACAACAGCAGCTCCCTAGGGAATGTTGTTGTTAGTCTGTCAGTTTGTCATACTGGGGTGGCTTGCACGTTGCTCTGATGCTAGCTAGCAGTTATGCCACTGGTATTTCAAGTACCAGCAGGGTCACCCATCCTGGTCATGTTTCAGCAGATCTTCCAGACTAAGACAAACTAGGAAGAAAGGCCTGGCGATCTACTTCTGAAAATCAGCCAATAAAAACCTTATGGATAAGAATGTTGAGGAATAAAATCCTGTTTGTTTTTTTAGCAAAATGAGTATTTCCACTAACCTTCTCTACTCCCCAAATTGTGATCCCTGGGTCCTTGATTCTTACAAGTAAAGGGGGAAACAGTTTTGGAGAACAAAATATCTTGGCCCTGAGCATAATTTCTTACTTGTGCAGTCAAGGACGGTTTATTACAGGCCTGTTTAGTGTCTTGGTTAAGGGAGGGAAGGAATAAAATGCTGATCCAAGAAGCCATCTTGCACTAAGGAGTGATGAAGTACATTTTTGGGGGCTGAGGCATTCTTTCGGGCTAGATTTCCTTGCAGAATAAGACCGAGTCCGAGTCGGCAGGTACAGGAATAGAACGGTTCACTGGGAAAAAATTATTAGTGAAGCCAGAGGCTTATCTAGTCTGGGGTCTCTCAGGGAGACGCACAAAGAGAGAGAACTAATCCACTCCCAGAAGAAGAAAGGGACTGCGCCTTATCCCTAATTTAATATATCACTCATATGGTGGGTGGGAAAGTTCTTTCAAGCCCCTTTGGCCTGGGCAGTAAATTATTCCTCATGTTTCTGTTTTGTGGTGGTCAGTGAGCAGTGAGTCATCCAGTGACTCACAGCCTCATCATCAATGTATATTTGGGGGCGCCCACTGGGTGCTTGGGTTCAAGCTGATAAGGAAAGCTGGCCTTTGTTGTGCCTGAGTCTTTTTCCGAGCTACGTGTTTTCTGTGTTTTCTTAGCTGCCACAGCCATCCTGATGGTGTCATACCACTCGGATGACAGACATGTGTAACACTCTTTGAAACTAGACAGAACATTATGTACTGGGGGAATTTTTTAATGTACACCCACGTTAGGCCCACTAACTATGTAAAATCATTTTTATTTTTATCTTGCTTTAACAGAAGGAAGCACACTGATGCACTGTTTAGGGAAAGTGCCCTGTATTCTGCTGCTGAGGACCTTGGGCACGTCTCTTAACTTCCCAGGGCCTCTGCTTCCTCATTTACTGTCTACTCCCCTGATGTTATAGCAATAGCTCATTAGGATTCAAATGAAGTCTAGAAAGTACAAGCACAAAAGTCTCTCTTTCAAATGGTCTTCTTGGGCCACACCTCACTCCACCCAGGCTATGCCCACTGGTGATTTCCCTATACGTGGCTGATTGCTCGAGCTGGGTTCACAAGAGGTTCACACAATATGCTGGCACTAGCAAGAAATGGACTGCTGGGAACTTACAGCCCCACTCAGGTACATTCATTCATTCAACAAACATTTATTGAACACCTAGTATATACCAGTCACTGTTCTAGGCACTGAGGATACACTGATGTCAAAACAAAATGACTCTCCTCTCATGGAGCTTACATTCTAGTGTGAGGAGGTCTACATTGGACATTATCAATGAGTAAATTCTAAGGAAGGCAATGAGAGCTATAGAAAAAAAATAGAGCAGGGTTAAGGGATAAGGAGTGCTGGTGTATTGGCAAGGATTGAAATTTTCAATAGGAGGTTCAGGCTAGGCTACACTGCAAAGGTGACATTTGAGCAAAGGCTTGAAGGAAGTGAGGGAGTGAACCATAAGGAAGTAGGGAAGAGATTCAGGTAGAAGAAATAAGTAAACACAGCTACATATATGCCATTCCATCTACAAACAAGTATGTACTGAACTCTTATTTTGAGGCTAGTTCTATATCAGGTGCTGGGGTGAGGCATACCTTGTCAGGTAAGAAAGAAAAGGAGCTATGTTCTAACTGGGGAGCTAAATCTGAGAATTTAGGTATGTAATTATTTTGGTTAATTAAGATTAGTAACGTGGACTTGATTCACTTTGGGTGGTGCAAACAGTTAACATGCTCAGCTGGTAACCAAAAGGTTGAAGGTTCAAGTCCACCTAGAAGTGCCTTGGAAGAAAGGCCTGAAGATCTACTTCTGAGAAATCAGCCATTGAAAAGCCTATGGAGCACAGTTCTACTCTGACACACATGGGGTCACTATGAGTCAGAATCAACTCGGTGACAACTAGTGTTGATTTAGATTCACATTATATTATGGTAGTGCCTATCTACAAGTGCATTTGTTCAGGGATAGTAGATATTAATATGCATATGAATATCTAATGACAAAAGCTAGGCTGGAGACACAGCTTGAAGGATAAAGCCTTGCACACGTGTGCATGTGTGCAGAAGCCTGGCTGTGTACACACTTCAGAAAGGAAGGAAGAAGAGATCCTGGTGCAGAAACATGGTTGGTATGTTGGAGGAGCAGCAAAACAGCCAAGATGGCTGAAGCAGTGTAAATTAGATACCGTATGAGCAGGTGATGCCACAGAGGTAGAGAAGATGCTGTAGAACTTTTCAGGGTTTTGTAAGACTTTGAGCTTTTACTCTGAGTGAAATGGGAAGCTATTGAAGGATTTTGAGCAGAGAATTAGGAAGATCCAACATATATTTTGCAATAAAGATCAATGTGTTCATTGTACTGAAGAATAAAATGGAGGGCGGGGGGGAGGTGTTTGGAGGCACTAAAATCATTTAGGAGGCTATGTCAATAATCCAGAGGAGAAATTACATTTTCTTGGACCAAAGTACGTGTGAGAGGTGGTTGGATTCTAGATATAATTTTGAAGGTAGATCCATTAAGGTTTCCAGATGAATTGGAAGTGGGCTGTGAGAAAAAGAGAAGAATTATGGGCGTCTCCAAGGTTAAGAGGCTCCTTTGTAGCGCATTCTCATTCTGGGTTTTACTATGAGACTAAAGATCCGTATGCCTTTACCGGCGTGAATAAAAAAAACAGAAAATAACTTGTTGGAGAGGCTGTGGGGAGACTGGAACTCTTATGTACTGCTGGTGGGAATGCAAAATGGTATCACCATTCTGGAAAACAATATGGTGCTTCCTTAAAAAGCTAGAAATAGAAATACCATATGATCCAGCAATCCCACTCCTAGGAATATATCCTAGAGAAATAAAAGCCCTCACACGAATAGACATATGCACACCCATGTTCATTGCAGCATTGTTCACAATAGCAAAACAATGGAAACAACCTAGATGACCATCAATAGATGAATGGATAAACAAACTATGGTACATACACATAATGGAGTACTATGCAACAATGAAGAACAATGATGAATCTATGAAGCATCTCACAACATGGATGAATCTGGAGGGCATTATGCTGAGTAAAATAAGTCAATCACAAAAGGACAAATACTGTATGAGACCACTACTATAAAAAGTCGTGAAAAGGTTTACACACAAAAAGTAACAATCTTTGTTGTTTACGAGGGATGGAGGGGGGTAATACTAAATAGACAATAGGTAAGCGGTAACTCTGATGAAGGGTAAGACAGTACACAATACTGGGGAAGCCAGCACAACTTGTCCAGGGTAAGGTCATGGAATCACCACGGACAAATTCAAACTCCTTGAGGGACTGAATTACTGGGCTGAGGGCTGTGGGGACCATAGTCTCAGGGAACATCTAGCTCAATTGGCATAAGATAGTTTATAAAGAAAATGTTCTACATTCTATTTCAGTGACTAGTGTCTGTCACCAAAGCCTGTAAGTGGCCATCTAAGATACTCCACTGGTCTCACCCCTTCAGGAGCAAGGGAAAATGAAGAAAACTAAAGACACGAGGGAAAGATTAGTCCAAATGACTGATAGACCACAACTACCATGGCCTCCACCAGACTGAGTCCGGTACAACTAGAGGGTGCTCAGCTACCACCACTGACTGCTCTGGCAGGGATCACAATAGAGGGTCCTGGACAGTGCTGGAAAAAAATGTAGAACAAATTTCTAACTCAAAAAAAGACCAGAATTTACTGGCCTGACAGAGACTGGAGAAACCCCAAGAATATGGCCCCCGTACATCCTTTTAGCTCAGTAATGAAGTCACTCCTGAGGTTCACCTTTTAGCAAAGATTAGACAAGCCCATAGGACAAAACAAGACTAAAGGGGCACAACAGCCCAGGGGCAAGGACGAGAAGGCAGGAGGGGACAGGAAAGCTGGTAATAGGGAACCCAAGTTAAAGAAGGGAGAGACTGACGTGTCGTGGGGTTGTTAACCAATGTCATAAAACAATATGTGTACTAAATGTTTAATGAGAAGCTAGTTTGTTCTGTAAACCTTCATCTAAAGTATAATAAAAAATAAAATAAAAAAGAATAGGGAATGTATTTCTCCACTGAGCTGTCCTGAAACTGACCCTATTATCAGCCTGGAGGTCCTGAGGGGGAGTGGTGGGCATATATTGAGGAAGATGAGTGTCATGAGAAGTACCTGCCACAAGAGAGCTTTTGTGGAATCTCTAGGCAAAGGGGCATCTCTCCTCTTTCTAGGGTAAGGAGATTGCTTCAGCTGATGTGGAAGTTCGAGGGAATCTGAGGATTCAGAGTTTTGAGGTTCATCCATTTAAATGTTCCAATCCTGGATCTCAGAGTTACACTCTTTTCCTGTCAAGACCATGAGCTGGCATCAAGGCTGTGCATTCAGTCTCCTTCGCAGCTCTGCCATCCTTATAATCAGATTTTGGGCCTGATTTTCAGTACAGTCTGCCCTGAGCCCATAGGAAAGGCAATCTCTAAATGCTGCCACAGAGGTCTCTGGCTTCCACAGCATGACATGAATTAATAGTTGGCTACTCAACAGTTAAGCATTTGGCCACTAACCAAAAGGATGGCAGTTTGAATTCACCCAGAGGCACATCAGAAGAAAGTCCTAGTGATTTACTTCTGAAAAATCAGCCATTGAAAACCCTATGAGGCACAGTTCTACTCTGATGTACTCTGATACATATGGCAATGAGTCAACGGAAACTGGTTCTGGTTACTTGAAACCTATCACTTTCTTTTCCATGGTTCCCAGTGCCATATAACAAAAGGCAGCCCATTTCAAACTATTCAAGTGCCACAGCCACCTTCCAGGTGCACCTCATCCCAGTTAACCACAGGTGAGAAGTTTGGTGATTGTGTGCCAGGGATCATCACCACCTTGTTTGCCACCAGGAATGGGGTCTTTATTGCTGTCTGACTAGTGAATGGCTCAGCTCCAAAATCTCATCCTAGGGTCTGCTTTCAGAAGCTTCCAATTGCCTTTGCCAGAGCTCTCTAGAAAGCAAAGCCTGAAACAAAGGCTTAACTACAAGCACTTCATTGGGAAGTGAGAACTAGAGAGCAGGAGCAAGGGAAAAGAGGAGCAAAGCAGAGAAGGAGGGAAAGCCAATTCAAGATGTGTTACTCAGTTAGCCTTCAAGCACCTGCCTTTTCAAGTCAAGAACATTTGCCAACTGGAATTGGAGCAGGAAACAAACTGTGTGTCTAGTTACCTCCATAAACATCTGCCTCCTTTGCCTTGAGACCAGAAGAACTGGATAGTGCCCGGCTACCATTACTGAACATTTTGATCAAAGATTCTATAGAAGAATTCTGATCAAAAGGGGGGAAATGCAGAACATAATTTCACATTCTCATGGAATCCAGACTTTCTGGATCCAGTGATGCTGGATGAACCCCTGAATCTGTTGCCCCGAGGTAATCTTTAAACCTTAAATCAAAACTAACCCCTGAAGTCTTCTTTGAACCAAAAAATGATTTATCTTAATAAGTGTGTCTGCCTTCAGCATTGTGCTCTTTTAAAGAATCATCTCTGTGAGATCAAACCGACAATGGCAACTGGAAAGGTTAGATGAGAAGCTTAGGGGACAGTGAGTTTAAGTCAATAGCGGTGGAACAATTTGGAGAAGTAGGGCCAGAATGTTTGCACAACTTGAAGAATGTAATCGATGTCACTGAGTTGTATATGTAGAAATTGTTAAAATTGTGTATAAGACTGTGTATATTTTCAAAAATTCAAAAATAAAAACTGAAAAAAGAAAAAAAAAAGATCCATATGCTTTAAGACCCCTCTCATGGGTCCATCTACATCCTCTTTGCCTACTTGCCCCCTACCTTCTATTATTCTTTCCAGGCATCTGAACAATGAGCCAATCCATTCACCACTGCCCAGTAACCAAGAATATCTATACTATAGGCCACATAGCCCTGTTAGGCTACACTCGTGTGAAATCAGTCTGAGCCCATACACAGTTGATCCTAAAGTGGTGGCTAGGGCAAAGCAAATGGTCATGGACACCTGAGACACAGGTGAAACTGAGAAGATAAGAAGGAACTCGAAAGAGGTATCTCATACATAAGGGATGTGGATGGTAGTTAAATGTATGATATAGTCCATAAGGCACAAACTATTGAGACAAGATTATGTTGGAATTGGATAAGGAATGGACACCAGCCAAAGACCCTGTACATGTAGATAAATGCAGTAACTGATGAAACTTTGGGTTGCCTCACTTTGAGAAAAGGGTATGTTTTTGGTTCTTTGAAAAATAGTTACATTTTGGGGGGGGAAAGAGAGTGAGTTTGGGCTAGCATATAAGTCAATGCTGGGTAGCCAAAGGGTGGACTGTGGTGGTTGTTTACCAATTTTTTTGGCTGCCTAGAATCTGAATCCATTATTAAGTGTCAAGAACTTGCAACTTTGTGAGTATTGGTGGGAAGCAGGGTCTAGTACACCTCAATGGAAACTGAAAGTGCCAGACAATTTTCCTCCCTGACCTCTCCAGTGAGGGCATAAGAACCTAACTCAACTAATTGGATGCTCTTGCCTAGGAATTTGAGTCTGAAAAAATTCTGTAAATAAGTAATTAATTTATTCCACTGATAAAGATGAAAGAATCCAGGGTCCAGTGGTAGCAGCAAAAATGACAATATCCAGTGTCCAGGGATGATAGCAACAACACCATAATTGTGCTATTTTGTGAATGCTATGAGTTTGGATGTGTTCTGGCTAACTGGATTTCTATAGCTCCTGCTTATTTTCTAGACCTGACTCTTCAGTCTTCCTACTGAGCATTCCTGAGAACTACTGAAATTCTTCCAACACATTTTTTTTCTTAAATTTAACAAAATTAGTTATTATTATATATAACAAAAATCCCTGTCTGGTACACCTACTGTTGTCATTTTCGTTAGTTGCCATCAAGTCAGCTCCAGTTCATGGTGAACCCATGTACAACAAAACAAAACATTGCCTGATCTCATGCCATCTTCATGATCATTGGTATATTTGATTCCATTGTTGTGCTGTTGTAGTGCCTTCCAACCTAGAAGTCTCATCGTCCAGCACTATATCAGACAATGTTCTATTGTGATACAAGAGTTTTCATTGGTTAATTTTTGGAAGTACTTTGCCAGACCTTTCTTGCAAGTCTGTCTTAGTCTGGAAGCTACTTACTTACCCAATATCTATTCCCTCTTCATCCTTTTCAATTTAATCCAGATTTTTGAATGGTCACTCACATGTTTAGCTCCAGGAAATCTACTCGCATTCTCACCTCCTGTTCAGCTAAGTGTGGCCATGAGACACAGATCTGGCTAGTAAGTTGTAATCAGAAGTCTGCTAATATCTTGTATTAGATACATTGTGTGTGTTACTTTATATTCTCTCAACATCACCTGTTTCTGAGACCCTCAGCCACCTGCTCCATC
Source organism: Dugong dugon (assembly GCA_030035585.1). NCBI lineage: Eukaryota > Metazoa > Chordata > Mammalia > Sirenia > Dugongidae > Dugong > Dugong dugon. Next base: position 57,542,118 of record CM057466.1, read on the forward strand.
TCAACTATTGCTGTGGTAACTAACTCCATGCTGGCCTTGTGAAGTTCTACTACCTGAAACCAACATCCAGAGTTGGCACTGGTTCCTCCTACCACTCTCAAATTCAGAGGAAGTACCACATTTTAGGATATAGAAATTGGCTTCCCTAGTAGCTGTTGAAGGAGCCAGGTAACACAACCCAGAAAGATAAGTATCTTAGGCTGGGTTCTCTAGAGAGGCAAAACCAGTAAAGTGTATAAATATCTATACATAAAGAGATTTATATCAAGGAAATGGCTCACGTGGTTGTAGAGGCTGGAATGTACCAAATCCTTGGGTCAGGCTGGAGGCTTCTCCTGACTGACTTAGCCATAGGGGCTGGCGAACCCAAGATTGGCAGGTCAGACAGCAGTGTTCCTGCTCACAGGCTTTGAAGACTGACAAATTCCAAGATCAGCAGGCAAGACGGCAGGTAAGTGGCTAGCTCAAATCCCAAGGACCAGAGGTCAGACAAACAAAAGCCAGCTGTAGGATCCAGAGTGAGCAAAAGCCTGCAAACCTTACCAGAGTCCACTTATATTTGATGCAGGCCATATCCCCCAAGCAAACTCCCTTTCAACTGATTGGCTACTCACAGCAGATCCCATCATGGAGGTGATCATATTATATCAAATCTCATCATGAAAGTGATCACATGATCATACGACTGCCAAACTACATCATAACTGCCAAACCACGAGGAATCATGGCCCAGCCAAGTTGACACACAACATTGATGATCACAGTAAGGGAGTTAACCTTCCAAGAGGAGAACTTAGACCAATGAGACACAGAAAATGAGAGAAAACCAGAAGATAAACTCTCTTTTAATTCCTCCATCCATTGGGCATAAGGTATAGTTTTTCCATACAGACTGTCTGGTGACATCTCACATGGCCAAGAGGGTACACTTGTTCAAGCAACACCTGTGTCTCTTAGTGCCTTGTACAGGGAAGCAGTGGCTGGTATGGAAACATATCAAGTGTCATTTGCTTCCTTCCTCACTCCTCCTTTACCTCACTCTCATTACTTTGGGATAGTACCTCCCAATAAAGCACTAGCAGTTAAGCCTTGCCAAAATATCTATATTTTCCGGAGAAACTCAGCTAAAACAATCTCTTTTAAGACTTTCTTGCTTGATAAACAGAAAAAGCTGGTATAGTCCTTTCCCCCTTCTTCCTACCTTGAACATGGATGTGATATCTGGAGACATTTTGTGACCATTATGGAAAGTCTAAGAAAATCGAAGAGACGATGCTCAGGATGCAAGTCATGTTTCTTTAATTCTCAAAATGATTTTAGAATTGGCTCAAAGTTCCACATAATATATTGCTAGAAATCCAGTATTACATTCTTAGGGCTCCCTTGTCTCTCCTCAACCATCCAAGAGCCATGCAGATTTGTACTGGACAAAGGAGGTCTGCTAAACTTTTTCTCCAAAGTGAGGAAGAACCCTGGTGTTCATCTTCCAGTGCTGCTACAGAACACCGGACCTCCTCGCCCCTCTGACATTGTTCATCTTCCTTACAGAAGATTTCCACACGCCCCCAAATTCCAGCTCCTTAGAGATCACCATATTCCTCCAAAAGAGAAGCCACTCAAAGGCAATTTTACTATTTTACAATCTGGGTACCTTTCACTGGTTTTCCAGGCTCCTCATTCTCCTCATTGCCCAATGTTCCCAGAGGCACTATACAGAGCTAATTCAACCATTTCTGCATGGTGGAACCTGCAACCACCGGCCCAATGTCTAGTCTCAGATATCCAGTGAGGAGTGGGTCACTTTGGTTTTTAACAGCCCAAACACAGAAAATTCCTTTCCTTCTCAAAGAACAAAGGAAGATGGGCCTAGACCTTCAAAACATTCAGGGTTATCTACAGATGAAGGTGTTCAAGGCAGCCCACACATGGCTGGAAACTTCTCCTTTTGCCCCACAACACAAAAAGCTCAACCTCTAGGTGGAAAGAATAACTTCTTCTCCCGAAGAGTGAGTCATCACCTCTACGGCCATAAAGGGAACACTCAGGCATCCCTCTTACCAAAAGCTGTGAAAATAAAGTACAAATATAGCCATTAGTCAGTTCCCTCCTACACAACAATAACCAGCAAGATAATTTAATAGAAAGAAAGAATATGTTCTATATTAGACTCCCTATTGGTTTGTCGGTCTAGACTCTCAAGTTCTGAGGAATGAACTCTACCATTCAAACGGTCAAGCAACAGTCTTCCAGCCATAATTTTGTGCCATGTGACTTTGTACCCTTGGTTAGAGGTAATTAAATCAGCAGGTGAATATCTGATCCAAGCTTGGCCAATCCATATCACATGCTTAGAAATCTGGAAATGATACACAGAGAGATACAATATGTAAATTTAGGCACTGTCGACAGCCAAATTTCTATCTTGTGAACGAGAGAATGAGAGGAATCTGGTCTACAGAGAGAAAGAGTATGATGGAGAAGATGCACAAAGAGAAGTAGAGGTGAAAGGAAAAAAACAAAAAGGTAGTTTAGGCATCAAGTTGCTGGTTCCACTTTACTCCTGAGGCTAGCTGTATTCCTATCCCTGAAATCCCATGAGATACTCTTATCATCTAGTAATAAATTATATATTTTACTAAAGTTAGTTTAAATGATTTTATATCATTTACAGTCAAAAATCCTAACTATTATACATTCACATTAACCATAGAAAATCTAAAAACCCTAGGGAAAAAAAAAAAGTAAGTGCCAGAATATACTGAAGAAACCTAAATGACTACATACAAACTTTAATTTCTTTTTTTTAATTTATGGGAATGAATGCCTTGTTCTTAGGCTGGCATAATACAGTAGATGTCAATTCTCCTTTTTAATCTATACGATCAATTCCATTTAAAGTCCTAACTGGTTCTTTTTTGGAACTTGAGAATATTATTTTAGATTCATCTAAAATATTGAACATGTGAAAAATAGCCAATAAAGTATTTTTTAAAAAGAATGAGAAAGAACTTGTTCTACCATATATCAAAATGAATTACAAAGTCATAGTAATTAAAACAGCCAGGAACTATACCCAAATATACATCCAGATGAGTAGAACAGAATGGTTAGTGCAAAAATAGACCAACATTCGTGTGAGAATTCATTCTATGATTAAAGCAGCATTTCATACCAGGAAGAAAAAAAAACATGAATTATGTAATACATGTTAATACAACTGATTAGCCATTTGGGGGGAAAATGAAGTTAGATCAGTCCTGATACCTTGAACCATAATAAATTCCAAATAATTCAATGTTAAATGTTAAAAATTAAATAGTAAAAGTGCTAGAAGCAAGGAAGATGGTAGCCTGATTAAATTCCTGCTGCCCTCCCTTCCAAAATCTAATCCAACTGTCAACATTTCCTTCATTTTTGGTATTATTTCTTTAACAATTAACATACTAAAGGCTATAAAATTTCCTCTGTGTATAGCTTTATCTGTGTAACATAGTTTCTGGTACGAAGTGTTCTCTTTATAAGTTTTTACCATCTTTTGTAAATCATTTTTAACTTATATAAATTTAATTTATTGAAATATTAATTTAATATATAAATTTAATTTGTTTAAATTTTTATAAGACTGTTGTTACGTGCTATCCAGTCGATTCCAACTCATAGCGACCCTATAGGACAGAGGAGAACTGCCCCATAGGGTTTCCAAGGCTGTAATCTTTACAGAAGCAGACTGCCACATCTTTCTCCCACGGAGCAGCTGGTGGGTTTGAACTGCTGCCCTTTTGGTTGGCAGCCAAGAGCTTTAACCACTGCACCACCAGGGCTCCTCTTCCATACCACTAGGGACATGGAAGAAAATAAATTAAATAAAGAAAATGTGATCAGTATATCATAAAAAATAGGAAAGAAAGAAGAAAGAGAAGGAGGGAAAAGAAAGAAGAAAAGGGAAGGGAGAGAAGGATCAGAAAAATAAGGAGGAAGGCATGGCAAATAAAACCATAAAGTAAGATGTCAGGAATGAGTCCAGATATATCATTAATCACAAGAACTATGGGTGTGTTAAATTTCCCAATCAGATAATGGGAGAATGAAATACAGCTATATTTTATGTATATGTGATATGCAGAAAACAAAGATGGAAAAAAGGTATAGCAAGCTAATGGTAACAAAGAAAAAACAGTTATAAAAATATTACTATCATACAATGGGCAATTTAAAGCAAATAGCATTAAATGAGATAAAAGGAAATACTTCATACAGATGAAAGTCTTACTCCAATGAAAAGATATAAAAGTCTGAACCTTTTAATACCTAGTAGCATAGCTTTAATATATATAAAGTATCTCAAGTTTCAGCAAGCATAAAATTCACCTGGGAAACTTACTAAAAGTGCTAATTCTCAGGGTCTATGCCCATTCCTCTTCCATCATCCGAGTCCAAATCATCAACCCTCCCCTGAATTACAGAAACATCCTCCTATGAAGTCAAATTTTCAATATCTATTAAAATTTTAAATCTGAGGAATTAGTGAAGTTTAAAGAGGGAAAAAAGACTGGTTTAAGGTCACACAGCTAATGGCAGATCTGGGTCTAAGGTCAAAGAGTCAAGAGACTTGAACTGTAAAAAGAGCATTGATTCTTAGATTTCACATCAAAGTATATAAATGGGACACATAATTTTTCCCTGTGGGTGAAAGAAGAACTGGTATAAAATCCCATGACTTTTTACCATGATCTTTTCTAATCAGGTATTAATTCCTTATCAAGATTTCCTGTTCTTAATGATCATTGCAGACTATCCAGGAACTGGCAGCTAGACCCAAAATACAAGTTCAACTCAAAATCTTCCCCTGTGTCAGGGACAAACTTTGAATTCCTGCCAACATAAGGTTAATGTAAATTTCTGAGAGTGAACACGTGTTGCATAATTGCACTCCAGATTTCTCTCTGTAATGAACAAGGACTTACCTGTCAGCCAGGCTTTTCTCCATCATGGATAAGGAAGGTTGTGAATATCACAGATGAGGAAGGCTGCGGTTCAAATGCCATTGATAGCAATACATAATTATCTAGTATCCACCATAAGCACCTTGGTATGAATGCATTTACAAATCATTCCTGAGAGCAAATTCTAATGGAATTAATTGGAGGGGTGATGGAGCATGACAGCCCTCAGAACACATTGAAGAACTTGCCTAGTAATTTTGCCAGACCTGCATATGGATTTAACAATTTTGATCTTGTTGTGTTGGTTCTCCTCTATCCAGTATATGTAAGAAAAGGTGAACAATTCTGAAAACTGAAGCCTTAGTTCATCAATATGGAAACAATGGGCACAGAATAAAATGTTTTCATGTTCATGAAGCCCATGTAGGGTAAGCAGAAAAACAGGTTTTTCCACACGTGTCAGAAAACATAGGTGTGCGTTTTTCCCTATTGGAAGCAAGTCTGGATTATCTATTTCTATCAGAGGGTTCTAAGAAAGACACATCCTTGTGAAGATACACTATGTTTTCATCCCCAACTAAAGAAAATCATAAAGTTTTAGCTTACATAGAAAGGGAAGCCATAGAATTTTCCAGGGAAAAGCCAAAGAGCCTAAAGTAAGTAGATTCAGGAAGCCAGAGAAGTGGCAAGCCTAAGAACAGATTAATTTTTCTAGAGCTCAGATTTTGTTCAGAATGCCAGTTTCTGCACAGAAGGTCTGTCTGGGGCAATGCTGACTGAGTGTGGGATGTCCATGAATCAGACACCAGACAGACCTATCAGAGAGAGTCAGGAAATCATGGAAGGCCTCACCATGGACTAAATGAAGAACAATGAAGCAGGGGATAAGTGTATTGCAGATGGTAAACAACAGAGACAAGACTCAAATCTATTATACCATGCTAGGGAGTCTAGAAAAAGGTAACAGGCAGAAGTCTTGGCAGAAGTTTTCACAGATGTTAAAAGACAAGGAAATGTAGTCAAGAAGGACAGATCAAGTTACAGCAAATAAATGGATTATGGATGGGCCAGATGGAAGGCAGAGAGTGAAGTCCTGTAGTAAATAGTGGGGATCCAACCACAAGGACTGGAGAGTTAAAGTAGGATATAATCCCTAGCACCCTGGCAGTAGTCAAGTCCTCTCAGAACCAGAATAGCAGACAGAAAACCAGCAAGAAAAGTGAGAACCAAAACCATTTACACCCACGCAGCTAACTAATTACATTAACATGGTTTTACTATCCCATGGTCTTCATCAACATGACTTTATTACTCCAGGAAACTCTTGCCCAGGAAGATAAATATTCAAACAACTATTTTAAGTGAACATCAAATTGTTCATCTCTATCAAATGATAGTTTACTTCTCAAGAATCTTTGAATCCCCTCATCTCAAAACCCTCATCTTTCTATCTCCACCAAACCTAAACTATTATATCACGACTCTTCCCCAATCCTAATCAAGCCTTCACATTACAACACCTACCTTAAACCAGATTCCAAATGCTCATAAATATTCCAACTTTGTCCTCCCAGCCTCTGAGACGCTACCCTCAATGCACTCCTTTACTGGGTTAGAAAAAACACAGCTTTATCTTACTTACAAGTTGTCTTGGTGATATTTAGAGGGACTCAGCACTTGACAATACTGGAGGTTCATCAAAATCCAATCAAGACCTCCTCACCGCCATGACCCAAGATCCTAGCTTCTCCCCACACTTGTACAATACCTTCTTAAATGAGAAGCTAAAGAAAGATGAAATCAATAGTGGAAAACCTAATAGGGAAAGGACTCTTCGTATCTTATCATGGTCCTTATAACACTTCTATCCTCTTAGTCAAAAAACTCAATAGGCAAGGATATAGATTGACTCAGGACCTCAGGGACATTAAAAAATAAAAAAAGTCATTCATGGCTTCCCTGTAGTACCAAACGCAAATATTATTTTTTTGTTAGGTGCCTTCTAAGACTACATACTATACAGTTGTAGGTCTGTGTTCTCATTTCTTTGTATAAACACAGTCAATACTTGTTTGCCTTGTGAAATCACAATATACCTGGACTGTTATGCCCCAGGGGTTTACTGAGGTACCTCTTACTTTTCATAAATACTTAACCAGGACCACAAGGATCTTAAATTTCCTCATGGTTAAACTCTTATCCAATACGTGTATGATCTTTTGTTGTATTCTAAAAATGAGGTGACTTCTAAGACTAATTCTACCTACCTATGTGCTATTTTAGCTCAGTAAGGACATAAGATTTGCAAACAGAAGTCAAAATTTTGTCAAAGTAAGTTTATTACCTAGGACAGGGGTTGATAAACCACAGCCACTAGCCAATTCCATTCTGTTGCCTGCTTTTGTAAAGTTTTATTGGAACACAGCCATACCAATTTATTTATATATTGTCTACGGTTACTTTCATCTTACAATGACAGAGTTGAATAGTTATGACAGAGACTGTATGCCCCTTAAAGTCTAAAATATTTGCTATCTGGTCCTTTACAAAAAAATTAAAAATCATGCCCTGATCGAGGATATGCTATTCATATTTTATTAGGGCAGAGACAATTAAGAAGATTCTTCAGTCTCACTCAATTGCAATAGGTTCTCAATTTTTTTGAAATTGCCTTTCCACTATATGACTTAACTAAGTTCTCAGTAACCAAATCTCTTCCCTTAGAATCTAAACATGAACAGGCCTTCTGTGAGTTAACACTAGCTCTCTAACAACCTTCTACTATGCCCCTATCTAATTATCATAAACAGCCTATCTAATGATCATAAACAGCCTTTCTAATTATCATAAACCTCATTTGTACATGAGATCTTGACGAGCCCTTGGTATTCAGACTCAGCCCTATGGGAATTATAAGAGACCAATAACTTACTCCAGTTTCCTTCTTAACCCATTAGTAAAAGCCTACCCATCTTGTCAATGGCCACAGCAGCTAAACCACTGGGGGCTTCTGCCAACTTGGTTTCAGGGTCTCCTTTAAAATCCTGCTACTTTTCCTCTATTACCTGAAACAGAGGAAATTCATGACTATTTAATCTTCATTCAGAAACCATCTATGCCCTGAATAGATTTATTATAAACTCCTTTAGAAAATCTAGACTTAATCTTGTTTGTTGACAGGTCATAACTTAAGACTGATAGAGAAAAATATCAGATGTGAATGCCACCCCTCACCAGAAGCAACATACACCCAGATAGAAGAAATTATTGCACTAAACAGAGCTTGTAAATTAGCTAGAAATAAAAGTATAGTATCCACTGATAATAGATATACCTTTGGTGTGGTTAATAATTTTAGAATGCGTTGGAAATGGAGTTCTTGATCTCAACAAGAACCCTGTCTTAGGCTGGGTTCTGTAGAGAAGCAAAACCAGTAAATTGTATAAATATATATATAGAGAGAGATTATGTCAAGGAAACAGCTCACATGATTGTAGAGGCTAGAATGTCCCAAGTCCTTGGATCAGGGTAGAGGCCTCTCCCAAGTCACACAGCTGCAGAAGCTGACAAGCCCAAGATCGGCAGGTTGGAGAGCAGGGCTCCCACTCAAAGGCTGTGCAGATCAACGAATCCCAGGTTCAGCAGATAAGCTGGCAGCTCAAGTCCCAAGGACGGGAGATGAGATGACAGAAAGCAGCTGCAGGATCCAGAGAGAGCAAAAAGCCAGAACATCTGCTTATATACAGAGGCGGGCCACACCCCCAAAGAGACTCCCTTTCATCTGATTGGCTACTCACAGTATATTCAATCATGGGAGTGATTACATTAAAACACTGAGAATCATGGCCTAGCCAAGTTGACACACAATCTTAACCATCACAAACCCCAATTCAAAATGGTCAGCAAATTAAAAACCATTTGAGTGCTCTGATGCTTCCTAAAGAGGTGGCTATTATAGTGGCTATTATAAAAGTAGGATCTCATACAAAAGGGGATATTAGGGAGGCTAAAGGAGATCGCTGCAAATCTTTATGGCAGACAGGCAACATTCACTAAGATCTTAGCTCTAATGATAACCAAGAGATTAAATATTCTGAGAGGTTCAAAGAGACTTTTATAGAATACCAGTGATTGGCTCCAAAGTTAGAAGAGGAGTACTGGGAGAAATCCAGATTTAAATTGCATGTGGATATTCTCTGGCACTCTAAGGATGGCTGCTTAGAAGTACTCGAGAACCTCAAATGGAACTTGTAAGCATTTTACGTGAAATTACCCACCACTGCAAGGAAAAACTGGCCACTGTACTCAGTAAACACTGATGGGGAAACTTTACTAAAATGTCTGAGGATGTCTCTGGTGCATATCTCATCTGTCACTAGCATGATCTAGTGACGCTGTAAAGGTGAGACATGGACAATAGCCCAATCCTCAGAGTCCCTTTGAATACCTCCAAATGGATTTCAAACATCTACCCACCCACCCCCCGCAATGGGTTTGGGATACGTCCTGCATATTGTTTTCTTATTCTCGGGATGGAATGAAACCTTTCCTTGGAAGAGAAAAACAGCTCTAATAGCAAAAAGAATTATTTGACGTTGTGCTACCAACCTATAGAATTCCAATCTATTGCTGTAGTGACAGGATACCTATTTTACTGGGTATAGCAGATGGACTCTCCCCTTAACTGTGGTCAGGATCAATTATTTGCTCCTAACCAACAGAATATGGCAAAGGCGATGGAATGTCACTGCCATGGTTGCATCATGTTATATGAAACTCATCTTGCTAGCAGTCTCATTCTAAAGACTCTCCTTGCTGGCTGGTTTCATGAAGTAAGCAGCAATGTTGGGAAAGTCTATATGGCAAGGAACTGTGGGCAGCCATTGAGAGCCTAAAGTAGCCCCAGCGAACAGCCAGCAAAAATGGAGGCCCTCAGTCCTACAACCACAGGGAAATAAATTTTTCCAACAAATTGAGTGAGCTTGGAAACAGCATCTCCCCCAACAGAGTGCTTAGATAGAACACAGCCTGGCCAACACCTTGATTTCAGCCTTGTGAGTAAGCAGAGGGCCCAGTCAAGCCATGCATGGATTCCTGACCCACAGAAACTATGAGATAATAAATGTGTTGTAGTTTTAAGGCACTAGGTTTGTGATAATTCATTACACAGAAATAAAAACTAATACACTTGGACTAACATTTAAGAGCTTTGTAAAGTTCTCTCACTCAGCAATTTTACTGCCAATATTAGCCCAATAATCAGGAAACATAGAAAGAACAAACGGAATTCTGAAACTCAAAGTAGCAATTTTTTCAGAGATTCTTGGGTTTGCACGGCCTAATGACAATGGGACCGATGTCTTGTAGGGTTTATCAATTTTCCCCTTATAAATTAGTAACTGGTCAACCCATGCATCTAGGAACATCTCCTCTGATTCTAGACTCCACACCGCTGCAAACACACCTGGCCAAAGATGGCAGGGAACTCAGTATTATCATCAATAGGTATGAGCAGCCTTCCCTCAACTCATCTAAGCAACACTTCTATGATCTAAAATCTGAAGCTTTGTAACTTAACTTTCACATAAATAGAACTTTGGAAAAGAACTAGAGAAGAGATGCAATGTGTTTGAAGACCAAGTCACTCTTACTGATGTCACAAGTAAGACAATGCTCTTTTCCTTTAGATCTACCTAATTACCTTGGTATTCCAAATTTTACTCCCTGGCACTGGACCATTCTTGATGAGTGGTGCCAAAATGTTAGAATGCTATTTTTCAACCCCAAAGAGATGTTTTGGCCAAAGATAGTTCATAGGTGGCTCCCAATGACTGGTATTAGATTTGCAGCATAAAAGCCTTCTGGATGCTACCTGCAAATTGGACAGGGACTTGTTACCTTGGTAAACTGATGCCTGCCTTCAGTGTAGTCCCTGACATCACCCAGGATACACTTTGGCATATCAGTTTACCCTCTAGTAACTGTTACCCTCTAGGAACTGTTGTTAAATAATGTACTTTAAGAAGAAAAAACTGAGTCCTAACTCTCAAGGGGAATTTTGGGTTGTTTTCTTTTCTCCTCATGCTTCTTCACTTCATGTTTTACAAGAGGTTCAAAAAATAGGGAGAATCCTGCATGATATAGCTCAGGGAATGCAGAAGAGTTAGACAATGCCCCCACAGCTATAGAATTCCTTGCCTGGGAGGCTCATGAAATTGGAAAGGTGGTGGCTCATAACAGAGACACTTTAGATATGATATTAGCCTGTCACGATTTTTTGGGGGAAGAATGTTGTGCTTACATCCTGCAGATCTCTCTGGGATCTTTAATATTATTAAAAATAACTAAAAATCAAATAAAGAAATCATAAATTTAGGTAATCTGGCTAATTACCCCATTACATCTGGTCTATGGACTCTTCAGATTGGGAATAAGGTCTATTCTCTTGTTTTAATTTGGGCTGTCTTGCCTCCTGACTGGTAAGCAGACATTGAACTTGGATCATAACCCTTCTCTCAGTATTGGTTTGTACTGCAGTGTTTATATGTGTGATCTCCAGAGTCTTAAAGCTGCTATATTTAAAAAAAAAAAAAAAAAACAATAAAACATTGTTGTCAAGTCGATTCCAACTCATGGCAAATCCATGTGTTATAGAGTAGAACTGTTCCATAGGGTTTCCTTAGCTGCAGTCATTATGGAAGCAGATCATCAGGACTTTCTTCCATTGTGTCACTGGGCTGGGCTTGAAACACCAACCTTTAGGTTGGTAGTTGAGCAGAAACTCTATGTGCCACCCAGGGACCTTGCTGCTGTATATTGTTGTTGTTGTTGTTAGCTACCATCGAGTCAGCCCCCGACTCATGGAGACCCTATCTGTTACAGAGTAGAACTGTTCCATAGAGTTCTCTTGGCTATAATCCTATGGAAGCAGTTCACCAGGCATTTCTTCTGCAGAGTCACTGGGTGAGTTCAAACTTCCAACCTTCAGGTTAGCAGCTGATCGCAAACTACTTGTGTCACCCAGGCTCTGTTGTATAGCTTCTGTCAAATGATCCAACTATATTTTTTACTTGTCATATCCATCAATTGAGCCATTAAAAAGAACAGGAAAATCTGACACTTACAGAGATTGAAACAGCCACTCCCATATCGATCAAATGTCCAGATGTTAGTGGTCTATCTTTTAGCTAAGGCTGAAGAATGACCACAAGGTGGGACACTGAGAAGCAAAACCATCTACACTGACACAGCTTACTATCTACCATCAACATGACTTTACTATTTCCCTATATTCATTAAGATGACTTTACTATTTCAAGAAACTCTTGCCCTGGAAGATAAAAGTTGCATATAACTTTATTTTTCATCTTGGGAACTTCCCAAAAAACACATTTAAATAAACATCAAATGCTTTAACTCTTCAATAAATAGCATCAAATGATAGTTTACCTGCAAGATTCTTTGAATTCCCAGCCTTAAAACCTTTGCCTTATGTATTCTCCAGTCCTAGAATATTACATCATGATCCTTACCCAAACCTAAACAAGCCTCAAGATTGAAAGACCTGCCTTAAAGAAGACACCAAAACCTCACAAATATCTCAATTTTGCCCTCCCCACTCTGAGACGCTACTAAGATTTTATCAAGGTAGTGTTATCACTTACTAAGACAAGAATAAACTCACCTTTGTTTTGGTGTTATTTTCAAGAAGCCAGATTTGACACAAAGCAATACAAGGGTCAGTTAAGGGACCTGGGGAACTGAGGAATAGGCGAGGCACTTGGTTTAGTATCCAGAAATGACACTAAATGCTAAAAGAACCAGCCATAAGGCATTGTGGAGCTATGGATCAAGGGGTCCTTTTATTTGCCTTCATCAAAATTCTAACTGGTCAAGTGCCTGGAATGGCACTTAATCTACATAAACGGACTAAGTATTTCCAGCTATAGGGAATGGGGAGTAGGGGCTTCAGGGACAATGAGGTAGACAGGTCATTAACATGTATGCCTTTGGAGAGAAAGAGAAATGGTAATTAATTAGGATGTATCTTATTCCCAAGTGTACATTTAAATGGATGAACTTTGGAATTTTGTTTTGAAGTTAGATTTAGAGAATCTAACATCAGGAATGAAGGGGCCTAAGAGAACTCTCAACTGATTTCATTCATGTGATAAGGTTCTCTCATTTCTCTGTGCCCAGGTTTTTACCTGTGCAATATATAAATGGTAATTACTTTCTCTGGTCTCTTTTTTATTGATTTACTTGCTTATTTGACTTTGTTTTCCTGTTCTTTTTTTTTTTTAATTTCTTCCCTGATTGTTTTTTTTTTCTCTTTTCTATTTGCCACATTTCTTTAATCTTTTGTTATAGAAACATGTCTGCAAGGAAAACAGCCATTTTAAAAAAATAAATAAACTAAACCCATTTGCCATTAAGTTGAATCAATTCTGACTCATGGCTACCCCAGGTATTACAAAACAGAACTGTTCCATAGGGTTTTCTTGGCTGTAATCTTTACAGAAGCAGATTGCCAGGCCTTTCTTCTGTGGTGCCACTGGGTATGTTCGAACCTCTGATTTCTACATTAGTAGCCAGGGCAAACGATTTGCACCACCAAGGGACCAGATGGAAATTGAAAAACAAAATAAGAATTTGCTGAAAGAACTGATGTGAATAAGTGACTTGCTCTCTGCCTTTGTTTCAATATATGTAAAAGCCTGCAAGGAGATCAATGTTATCTTTAAGTGCCACATTCTCCTGCCCACTTTCAATTATTGAAAGGCTAATTATTCAGCTTTCTTGCTTTGACCCTTGAGGGGAAAACTGATATAAGATAGGAGAAAGAAGACTGGCCAAACTAGATAAGTCTTGGATTTTTCACTTATTAGCTTCGTGCCCTTGGGCAAGCTACTAAGCCACTCTGAAGCTCAGTTTCCTCATTGGTCAAGAGAGACTATCTACTCAATAATGTTGTGAAAGGCAAACAAGATAATGCCTGTTAAAGTCCCTGATACACAAATGGTAGTGGCTGTTATGATCACAATGTAATAAATATTTATGGATTGGTGTTGGCTGTCTTCAGTGTAAAAAATAGAGACTAGGAAATAATAAAAGTGGACTGGCAAAGCCATTGCGAAGTTCAAGAAAGTGCTTTGTAAACTATAAAACACATTAAAATTTTTAAACAGCTTCTTTTTTCTTTTTCTTCTGTGTATCTTAAGATTTTATTGCTTTTAGGAGCTTCATCTGTAATTACTGTTAGTTGCCATTGAGTTGGCTCCGACTTATGGTGACTCTGTGTATAACAGAACAAACTGTTGTCCAGTTCTGCACCATCTTCATAATGTTCTTCATGTTGAGTCCATTGTTGTGGCCACTGTGTAGTGCCTTCCAGACTAGGAGGCTCATCTTCCAGCACTATCTTGGACAATATTCTTTTGTGATCCATAAGTTTTCCATTTATCAGAAGTAGATTACCAGTCCTTTCTTTCTAGTCTGTCTTATTCTAGAAGCTCCGCTGAAACTGTCCACCATGGGTGACCCTGCTGGTATTTGAAACACTGGTGGCATAGCTTCCAGCATCACAGCAACATGCAAACAGGTGGTAACACCTATACTTAGAAAAGCAAAATTCAAATCAAGCAGTATTTCTCATAAGTAATCATGGAAGGGAGTTGAAACTACTGCTTAAAATGAGATTTGAACTATCAGCGAATTGATATCCTTCATTGCATGCGTCACCCCCCCATCTTCACTGAAAATGGAGATTCCTTTCCCTTTTTCTCCCAGTAAGGTGTGATGAGGGCAGTGGTGGTTCAGTGGCATAATTCTCGCCTTCCATGTGGGAGAAATGGGTTCGATTCTTAGCCAATGCACAGCCACCAATTTGTTAGTGGAGGCTTGTGTGCTGCTATGATGCTGAATAGGTTTCAGCAGAGCTTCCAGACCAAGATGGACTAGGGAGAAAAGTCTGGCAACATACTTCCAAAAATCAGCCAATGCAAACCCTATGGATCACAACGGTCCAATCCGCAACCAATCATGGGGATGGCAGAAGACCAGGCAGCATTTCGTTCCATTGTGTGTGAGGTTGCCGTGAGTCAGCGGACAACTGTATGGCAGGCTAACAACAACAACAAGGTATAATGGAAACAGGGGGTTTTGGAATCAGACAAACTTAATTCCAGACTCCACCTTAAAATAGGGATATTAATATCTACCTTATAGGAAAAAATAAAATAATTTTTGTAAAGTACATATGGTAGAAAAAATGTGGCTTCCTTCCATCCTGAAAACCTACAACTTAAACCAACTTCAATGCGCACAACGTTGCTTGATTTTTGATACAACATACCTCAAGTTTTAATCACATCTAGGCAGACCTACTTGCAAGTCTTGACTCCTCCACTAAATAGAAAATTCCTCATCCTCAGTTTCTTCTTCTATAAAATAGAGATAATAATAGAACACAGCTCACATGGTTGAGGAGAACAGATGACAAAGTGCATTTAAATGCTTAACCTGGCATCTGACACATAGCTCCCGATAAACATTAGCTAACAAATTATAATAATAGCAATAACACTAACATTTCAACTATATTCTAACTCTCATCTAAACAAACAGTTCGATAGGTCAGTGGCAAAGATATTGGGATAGTCTGCCATACTTTTCCTTCTTAGGTTTCCTTGGCTTTAGTTCTCTCTCTCTTCCCAGGGCAGGTCTGTTTCAGTTCAGCTGCTGGCTGGAACATCTGGCAGGGTGCCTAACTTTGACGTTTTCTGTTTGTGGAGCCAACAGGGTGGGGAAATACAGGGTTTGATCATCTTCACCACTGAGACATTGGAATCTGTTGAGTTAAACATTGCTCTACTGTTACCATCCCCTCCCTCTGCTTCTCCCTTCCCGTGAATGAATCTGGAAAGAATGAACCTGAAGTCTATCTGGAACAGCTATAAAACCTTTATGGTACGTGGGCTGCTCCTCAAGGAGTGGGGCATTAGCCTCCCTGTTCTTTGCTGGAGTAAACAGAGCTCGTCAGCGTATTCCCTAACCCGGGGTCAATGTCTGAGGGAGTGGTGCTCTCCGTGCCTGGCACCTGCTAGTGTGGACAGTTCTGCTGGCAGCAACACACCCCAATCAACTTTGATGACTGCACTAAGTACAGAGCTCACTGCTCCAGAGACTTTTAATTCCTCAAGTAGTATTTATTCTGTGATAGAAAAATCTCCAAGACGCTACACTTTTGCTCAATCTTCTATACTTACAGAATATATTCTGTAAGAATATATAACATACACATATATATATATGTATATATATACATACAGAATATATTATATAGTACAGAATCCCTGGGTGGTGCAAATAGTTAACACACTCGGCTGCTAACCGAAAGGTTTGCAGTTTGAGTCCACCCAGAGTCTTCAAGGAACAAACGCCTGGCAATTACTTCTGAAAAAAATCAGCTATTAAAAACCCTATAGAGCACAGTTCTACCCTGACACACATAGGTTGCCATGAGTGAGAATCAACTCAATTGCAACTGGATGCGATGATGTGATGTATCCAACATTAAATCTGCACTGATTTTTTCAAGCTATTTCTTTTAGAAAAAAACAAACTAAAACTTATACTCTTTCTTGGAGGTGCATGCTGTTTCTGGATTCAGGCTTTGACCTTTCCCTGTTGTCCCCTTCAATGTCGTCCATAAATGCTGCCTCCCTAATGGTTCCAGCCAATCTCCAGACCCTTGGTCTATAATTTATTGCAGATGCCATCTTTGAAGGATCCATGGCCCCATGTCATTACTGTTGACTGCTTGCATGAAACTTTTCAGTTTGTGATACCAGGTCTGTAACCCTTTCTGACTGTGCATGAGAGACAAGGAAAACAGAATTCACTTTACTGGAGGTCACCATTATTCTCCCTTCTCTCTGTCTTTATTCTGTGCCATCCAAACAGTCATGTCTTATCCTTAGTGGGTATTTTCCTCCAGTCAGTTCTCCAAAGGCCTCTATGGCCATAGAGTCACCAAATCTTCTCATCTCTATCGTACATTCTTATACTTGTACATTTAGGATTCCTGTAAGGTCTGGCGACATTCAACAACCAGCTAGACATAATGATTGATACATCTACCTTGGCTTCAGGACATAACCCAGCAAGGTCAGCTCAGAGTGCTAGTTCCATTTTGATAACAAAGATTATGAACTTGAGAGGGTCAATCTCATGTTTGTAGCACTCTAATTAGTCCAGAAGTAGTACCATAATCAGCGCTAAAATAAGGATACCAAAAAAAAAAAAAAACCAAATCCGTTGCCATCGAGTCAATTCCAACTCATAGCAACCTTATAGGACAAAGTAGAACTGCCCCACAGAGTTTCCAAGGAGCACCTGGTAGATTCGAACTGCCGACCTCTTGATTAGCAGCCGTAGCACTTAACCACTACGCCACCAGAGTTTCCAAAATAAGGATAGGAGAGAGAATCTCAGATAATCTCAAAACTGTAGTAGGAAGAGGAAACACACTTTTGGTTAGCAAAGGTACAAAGTACACTGAACATTTCATATCAACAAAAAAGAAAAGAAAACTTACCTATAGCCCCACTATCTGAAATGAATTAATGATTTTGTTGAGTTTTTCTATGTGTAAACACAGGTAAGAATTTTTTAATTTGAAGCACACTATTCATATCCTTGGGTAACATGCTTTTTTCACTTAACAATATGCTAAAAACATTTCCTGTTTAATTAATATTCTTCTAAAATAGGATTCTAAATATCTGTGTGAAAGTGGGTTATACTGATGTAGCATTTTTTTGCTTTTTGTCTATTTCTCTGACATTACTGACTATTTATATGCCTTCAAAGGCTACAAGCACCCATATGCTCAAGCCTTTATGTAACTTACTAACCTAAGTTGGAGGTTTCAAACCTCCAAGTACAAAAGTTCCAACACTGAGAATAAAATGAACTTCTACATCCTCCCACTACCATATCCACTAATTTATCCATATCTATATTCACATATTCTGCCTTCTTTGCTGCCACAAACAACAAACAGTCCATCATTGACCTAAGACCAACACCTTCACTTGTGCCCTGGACTTCACTCTCCTGATTGTCCCTTTCTCTTCTTCATCAACAATTTTCCAGCATACTGTAATATCTTGCATCTTAAAAAATTCTTCCTTATCTTTCAGTCCCCCTTCAGCTTCCACCTCATCTCTCTATACCCCTATTTACTGTCTCCAAATTCTACTCTTCCAATTCTCTCTTAAAATACTAGAATCAAACTCAACAACAAAAAGATAAACAACCCAATTTAAAAAATGGGCAATGGACTTAAATAGACATTTCTCCAAAGAAGATATACAAATGGCCAATCAGCACATGAGAAGATGCTCAACGTCATCAGTCATTAGGGAAATACAACTGAAAACCACAATGAGATACCACTTCACACCCACTAGGATGACTATCAGAAAAATGAGAAGTAACAAGTGGCAAGGATGTGGAGAAATTGGAATGCTTATCCATTGCTGGTAGAAATGTAAAATGATACAGCTGCTGTAGAAAACAGTGTGGCAGTTCAACAAAAATTAAACGTAGAATTATCATATGATGCAATAATACCACTCCTGGGTACATACCCCAAAGAATTGAAAACGGGTGTCCGTGTCCATCAACAGATGAATGAACAAAACGTGATATATCATTATGATGGAATATTACTCAGCAATAAAGACAAATAAAGTTCTGATACATGTTATGACATGGATGAGCCTTGAAAACATTATGTTGAGTGAAATTAGTCAGACACAAAAGGACAAGTATTGTATGATCCCACTTATATGAAATATCTAGAGTAAGTAAATGTAAAGAGTCAAAAGTTTATTAGTGGCTACCAGGGGCTGAAGGGAGGGGGAAATGGGGAGCTATTGCTTAAGGGGTACTAAGTTTCTGTCTAGGGTAATAAAAAATACTTGGAAATGGATAGTGGTGATGGTTGAACAACATTGTGAAGGTAATTAATATCACTGAACTGTACACTTAAAAATGGCTAAAATGGCAAAATTTTGTTATATATATTTTACCAAAATAATTTTTTTTTAAACATATACTAGAATAAGTTTCACTTCTACCACAACAAAACTGCTCCTGTCTGGGTCACCAGTGACCTCCACATGACCTAATCCAGTGATCATTTCTTATTCCTCATCGTCCTCAAACTCTAAGCAGCATTTTACACAGTGGATTCTTGAAACCATTTCTTCAGTTTATTTCTAGGGCATTCTCCTACCTCACTGTTAGCTCCTATCCAGTCTCCACTGGTTCCTCCCATCTTCCTGATCTCTAAACACTGTAGGGGAGCAGGAAGCAGGGCTCTTCCTTTCTCTATCTGCACTCACTCTATAGGTTAGTCATTGTCCACCCTGTTTCATACTAGAATAACTTGGAGAGCTTTTAAAAACACCCAATGCTTAGGACCTTCTCTAGATAAGATTCCAACATGCAGCCAGGGTTAAGAAGTATTGTCCTAGACCCTAGCTGATCTTGTCCAGTCCCATGGCTTTAAATATTATCAATACAATGACAATTCCCAAATATTTATCTCCAGCCTGAATTCTCCTGAACTCAAGATCTGAATATCTAACTACCTACTTGACATCTCCACTTGGATGTCTTTTAGGCTCTCAACTTCACATATCTAAACCAAACTCTTGATTTCCTTCCACCCAAAACCTGCTCCTTCTTCAGTCTTCCCCATCTCAGTAAACAGCAACCCCAATCTTCCAGCTGCCCAGCACAAAAATACTGGAGTCATCCCTCACAGCTCTCTTTCTCTCACACTTCATTTCAATCCATCAGTAGATCATGTTGACTCTACTTTCACAATATATCCAGGATTCAACCACTTCTCACCACCCCCATCACTACCACACTGATCCAATTCACTGTCATCTCTGGTCTGAATTATTGGTATTGTTGGGAGGATGATCTGCCTCTACATCTCCTATCTGGGCTGTCTAAGCAAAGACCTCGAGCCCAGAACATTTTCTGATAAGGAGGCTGGGAATTGGGTCTCTCTTCCATCCCTTCTCCTTATCAGAGAAGCCTTTTTTCCTGTTCTGGGCACACAGTAACTTTCTCTGTCTCTTGCTTATGTGCATGCATCATATGGCACCTGGCCAACCCCACTTATCTGTTCCAGGCAGAGAGGGAATGGGATCTCTCTTATGTCACAAGCACAAGAAGGGTGTGTGTAAAACATCTGCCCTGTATCGGCCACGAGGGGGACTCATTGGCCGTGGGAGACCGGTGCCCACAATTAATGCTGATCTCTGTCTTTTCGCTATGTGAGTAACGCTATTATACCCCGCACTACTAAAGTATGTGGTTTGTATCTTTTGTTGGTGACCTTGAACGCTGATATGAAAGGTACGACTCCTAACTATCCTCACTGCTTTTGACCTTGCTCCCCTACAATCTATTCTCAACATTGCTGTGAAGTGATGCTTTTAGAAAGTATGCCAAACCATGCTACTTCTCTGCTCAAAACCCTCCAGTGGCTCCCCACCACACTTAGAGAAAAAGCCACAAGTCTTTCAATGATCTACAAGGTGCTATCTGATCTTCCATGACCCACCACATTGCTCCAAATTCATCTATCACTCTTCCCCGTGTTCATGCTGATCTAGCAGCTGGCCTCTTGGTTAATCCTCAAACAAATAAAGCATTTTCCCACCTTAGAGCTTTTGTACTTGTTGTTCCTTCCACTTAGATTATCCTTGTCTCATATATCTACACGCCCTGCTCCCTCACTTTCTCAAGGCCCTTGTCCAAATGTTACCTTATCAAAGAGATCTTCCCTGACCATGCTATAAGAGTGCTCTGTGCCCCCACACCACTGCCAGTCTCTTTCCCCTGTACTGTGTTCTACGTTTTCTCATAGCAGCTCTTACCCCTGACATGTACATGTATTCATTTATATGTTGCTGTCTACCCACACTAGAGAAGCTAGGCGCCATGAGAGAGAAATTTTGTCAGTTTTGTTCATTGCTGAATCCCTACTTACTAGAATATGCCTGGTACATGGTAGACATTTGGTGAATATCTACCAAAGGGAACAAAAAGTCAAGCAATGGTAAACCAAGAGCTGGAAGACAGAATAACATCAATTCCATTAAATCTTTCAGGGACTGTATTAGTTGCCTAGGGTTACCACGACAAAGTGCCACCAACTGGGTGGCTTAAAACAACAAAAAATTTTTCTCTCACAGTTCTATAGGCTAGGAATCTGAATTGAGGGTGTCCACCGGGCCATGCTGTTTTCAAAGGCTCTAGGGGAAGATCCTTCCTTGTCTCTTCCAGCTTCTGGTAGCGCCAGGCATTCCGTGGCATATGGCAGCATAACCCCAATCTCTGCCTTCACATGGCTGTCTTCCTTGTGTGTCTGTCTCTGTGTGTCTTTTCTCCACTTTTTATAAGAACGCCAGTCATATTAGATTATGACCTCACATTAATTACATCTGCAAAGATGCTATTTCCAAATAAGGTCACATTCGCAGATACTAGGAGTTAGGATTTGAACATACCTTTTTGGGGGATGCAAATCAATCTATGACAGGGACCTCAGAGGTCGTTTACCACAATTTTATCATGTCATATTTGAGAAAACCAAGTCATTGAGGGACTTGCCGAAAGACTCACTGCTGGTTACTGGTAGAGACAAAACTGGAACACTAGACTTCAGATCACTATTGTTTCCCATACATCACACCCTCTCCCAGTATCTCCCAATATATTCTTTTTTGTCATTCCTTGGGATAAATAACCATAAAATAATGTATACTTACACTGTCATCATTAAGCTAAATTATTGAAATCAACTCAAACAAAGAAACTGAGGCTTAATGAAAACAAGAGGAATTTCAAAGACACTCAAACCAGTAACTAAGCCTAGCATCAAATAAAGAATGGGAAGCACCTTTCCCACCACTTAACACACATGCCTACTTCCATTCCACACTAAAATAATCATTATACTATATTCCTAATGCCCCCTGTAGTTTGTTTTTATTGTTCCCATTAACAAGATAGGAAAATTGAGGCGGAGACCAAAAGGAGAGAATTTTCCAGAAACACTGACATAGCAGTGCAATTTTGAGGTGGCTTGTGGTCATGGTTAACTACTCAGAGACATTTACTGGAGCAGAATAAATAAGGAGGCATTTCATATATAATAACCTGCCTTTTATCTCTAATCACTTTAGATATTTAGTATGTGTGAAGGGAAAGAACACTAGAAAACACGTCAAGTTGGCCTACAGGCACCAGATCTGAAAAGTTGGGTGACTTTTTTTTTTTTAACCATTCAAGTTCTGTTCATTTGTTGTAAGCAGCAAATCTGGCTCTGAGCCCAAGACTCCTACAGTGGAAGATTAACATGATAACCAGTTGCACTACTTCCTTTCCCCAAAGACTCATCCTTAACTTCCTTTGGCTAAATCGCAACGTGTGTTTTTCATTTGCAGTTAAAATAGGAGGAGGAGGAGAGACAGAGAGAGCAGTTTCTTATAACTATTCCCCCAATTTAAAAAAAAAAAAAAAAGGAAAAACAGCTTAAGAGAACAATGTTAAGCAACACTCATTTTTCAATTTGTCTATAAAAGTAGAAATAATTTATTTTTCATTACAGAGAAAAATTTCCATTTCTTCTAACACCACTTGAAATAGATTCAAAGTGTTGGGAAATCAGTGCATGAATCAAAGACATAGCCAAGGAATCCTGTAAATTTCAGTGAAATCCTGTTTGCCACAGATTTGCAGCATTTTTCCTCTGTCCTTTTGAACTTGTTTCTGTTCTGCTGCTCTTGCAAAATATCTTTATATATAGTTTAAAACCTCTGACTGGGCAGTTCTCTTCATAGCTCACTGCAAATCATTTGATTAGCATGAAGAGATGTGCAGGTGGGTGGGGAAGGGAGCCAGGTAATCTTCCTATCAGCATTGTTCTTTTCTTCAAGATCTTGAAAAGGGAATTGCAGGTTTACGTACCCAGAGATAGCTGGCTTTATTTGTTAGAAAATCTAAACCTAACCTAAGCTCTTGGAACCTCTCATGCCAAAACACAGAGTATTGATTGTCACATGTCTTCAAACCCCACTGGTCATTAAGAGAGGATGTAAATGGGACTAGTAACCGTGAGTGCAATGAAAATACATAAGTAAGAGGATGGGGGAGAGGATAGGACTAGGGGACAGAGATTCCGTTTTGACTTTGATTTCTGTTTTAATGTGAAAGCCATGGAGTTTTTATCACCCAACCCTAGTCTACAACTGAAGGCTAATACTCTGGCCACCCAAGAAGACATCATACAGCATAACAAAATATATTGCTACCAAATGGTCTCATAAGATTTGGTGATGTGTACACACACTTGTGGAGCTAGATTGCTCAGTTCCTAATATCAAGAATATCTTTAACCCATCCGGAGACTTGTCAGCACTGCTTAAAAAGGTCCTCAGGGCCTCATCCCAAATTCAAGATCCTTTCTCTCTTTGAAATCCAAAGGGGGAGCTAGTGTCATTTATATAGAAAATATATGACTAACAGTTAAACCTTGGCATGATGTCAACTCAAGTGTTCAGTTGCTAGGCACAGAAAAAGTTATTTGGAAAGGAAAAGACACCTGGAAGCTCTTCTATTCTGCCTCAATTCAAGTCAATAGATGTTTATGGGATTGAACAATGCATAGTTCTAGGCTTGTTGACGTTTCTCCTCAACACACTAACCTATTATTGACATATAGCCTTATGAGTGAAATATATGTAACCATTTATGCTTCTGAAGTCAAATGCAGAGAACTACCTATCAGTCCTCCAAGTTCTGAGCTCCTAGTTCTATAGTTAACACATCTTAAAGACTCCTAGACATCTGCTAGAGTTACGTTCATTAAATCATAACTAACAGGCCTTTTGAGCAAGGAATGAGGAGTCTTCACTTGGTGAAGCTAGGTTTTCCAGAACTGTCTACACAAGGACTCTTCTGGTCACAAACCAAACCCATTGCCGTCGAGTAGATTCCAACTCATGGGATAGAGTACAACAGCCCCAAAGGGTTTCCAAAGAGCAGCTGGTGGATTCAAACCACTGACTTTTTGGTTAGCAGCCGTAGTGCTTAACCATTATGCCACTAGGGCTCCCTTCTGGTCACAAGTCACCACTAAATCTTGTTGTTATTTCCTGTCGGGTCGATTCCGACTCACGGTAGCCCCACATGTGCAGCCCCACGTGTGCAGAGAACTGTCCCATAGGGTTTTCAAGGCTGTGACTATTCGGAAGCAGATCACTAGGGCTGTCTCCTGAAGCACTTCTGGGTGAATCTGAACCACCAACCTTCGGCTAGTAGTCAAGCATTTAACCGTTTGCTCTCCCCAGGGATTTCCTCACTAAACCTAGGCAAGGGCAAAGCTCAAATGACTCTCATGTAGGTACCATTGAAAGATGCCATTGAAAGAGCCATTGAAAACAAAGTGTTCTGCTGAACATTTAGTCTATGAATTCCATACTCAACCATGTTAGGCAAATTCTAAGCACACTTAAAACATCACTTCACTGTCATCCTTCTCTTCTCCTTACAGCCCTCAGCACAGATGATACAAAGTTTTTCTGAACCTGACCACAGCTCTAAACACTCTCCAATAGCTCTGAGCTTATTTGTTTTGCTTCCCCCACTAGATGGTAGACTCTACTGATGGAAACTATGCCATCTTTTTCTCTCAAAAAGACTTTTCTGGGGACATACTGAGTACATAAGTATTCAAAAATTCTTTCCGGATAGGTGAATGAATGAATGAACAAATGACCATACTTATTTTCATTCCTCTCTAACCTTAAGTCTTACCTATCTTCTATGATTTTCTTTGACTTAAAGTATTACCTCACATCGTCTTGCTTTGAGGAAAATCAAAGAAAATTCTACAACTCCTTTTCTCTTAGATTCTTTCTTTCACATACTTAATTTTATTTTATATCTAGGGCTCATGATTTCTCATCTTGTCATGTTATCACCTTACAATGATAGTTTGTACCTGCCTTTCAAAGTGGTACTGAACTGAACTCCAGAGAAGCCCCTTTCCACTGCTCTCACTCTTGGCAGCCTCCCGATGCCCCTTTTCTGATTGCACTAAGAATTCTCCCACATCTGAGTTAACTTGCCCTATATATTTGCAATAAGCCCTGGTAGTGCAGTGGTTAAGAGCTTGACTGCTAACCAAAAGGTCGGCAGTTTGAATCCACCAGCCACCCCTTGGAAATCCTACTGGGCAGTTCTACTCTGTCCTATAGGGTTTCTGTGAGTCAGAATCGACTCAACAGCAACAGGATTTTTTTTTTTTTTTTGCATGTATCAATATGTTAACATGAAGTTCAAAATTCCTCCCAAATCAAGAAAGATAATCTCCCGTCACTGCTGTACAGAAGCACTTCCAGAAGAGTATAAAGCTGGGATTAAAACTATGGGAGAATTGTGCTTCTTAGCTCAAGTAGATACATGAGATTAAATTAGCACCTCTCTTCCAGAGGCGAGATGAGACGGCAGAGAGGGTCAGGAGCTGGTTGAATGGACACGGGAAATCCGAGGTGGAAAGGAAGAGTGTGCTGTCACAGTATAGGGAGAGCAAGCAGGGTCACAGAACAATGTATGTATAAATTTTTGTATGAGAGACTAACTTGAATTGTAAACTTTCACTTAAAGCACAACAATAATTTAAAAAAAAAAAAAAACCCTATGGGAGAATTGCACACACAGACACCAAAAAAAAAAAAAAAAAATCCTCAAAAGAAATGATTGGAGATGATGATAGAGATTGTCAGGAAAAGAAAATCACTTCTATTATCACCTGTAAGTCCTATACTATTTTTCAAGTTTTTGTTAGTATACTAATATAATTTCTGGAAATGATTTTGTTAATATAATTAATTGAAAACAGATACATTCAAATGCTACTCAAAATATCTACTAACAAATGGGATTCATTTTCCCTAATTTCTAATCTTAACACTCACGTCTGCCACTAACGATCAGAAACCGGGGTGGCTGGGAATTTCTAAAAATCTTAGGAACACTCTCAGGTCATAGATCCTTTCACTGAAGCTGAAGAAAAAAGAAAACAGAACCTAGAGTCTTTTCCATTTAACTCTATTCATCCTATAGCAGAAGAATTCATCTACTCATCCTTTAGCAGATGGTCCATATTGCTGGACCCGCCCCCCAACTATTTTTTCATAGTAAGCACTGCAGGTGACAAGTTTTGATGACTCTGAAAGGACATGTTTATGGTTGAGAGGAGGACTCGAACTGGTAGATCACGCTATGCTGCTTGACTGGCTGTGTGATGAAGGCAGATAAGAAGCTCCCTGAGATTTTGTTTTTTTCATTTGTAAAGTGAACCTTTATGGGTTATTGGGAGGACTGAGTGAAACGTGAAAATGCCTCATAAACTATATATTTATAAAGCTAATATTGGCTATCTGTTGGATGCTTACTATGTGGTGATCTCTGTGCTGAGAACTTAACATGGCTCACTTCAGCTCATCATAAGGTCAACACTACTTAAGAAAGCCCTTGGCGCCTCATCCCAAGTTCAAGATCCATTCGCTCGTTGAAATCTGGATGGGGAGTTATTGCATTTATCTCGAGAATATTTGAGTAATAGTTAAACCTGCAATTTGCATAAAAGGAAATTGGGTCTGAGATCAGTTAATTACTTATCCAAGCTTATGCAGCTAGTAAATGTCAAAGCTGGGACAGAAGCTGGTCTATCTGACCCCAAGCTTTTAACCTCCATCCAGTTATTTGTTGTTCACTTCTTTTAAGATGTGTAAACTAGAGGCAGAGCCAATGTGGCACTATAGACAGAAGCACCACACCATCCTTCCACAGCAAAGACCTGAAAAACTAAGTAAAACAGAGACAAATGTCAATCCTGGAACCCTGAGCATCAAATGAAGAGACAAAGAACTCAACCAAGCACTGAATGGAATAAGAAACTGACAGAGAACAGAGAGTGAGGAGCGTTACAAGCGGAGGTCCCCATCAGCTAACACAGCACAGATCCACCATCTTGGACTCCTGTCAGAGACTGGTGGACACAGAGTATGGGAAAGAAGATTCAGGGAGCTCCCAGCAGGAGACAGAGCACCCAGTAACAAGCTAGACATGCTTTCCCACTCCTTACCCTGCCATCCCCTGCTCGGCCTTTGGAGCTTCCCAGCTGGCTGATCCTCAGCTTCCCAGCGGGCCGATTCCCAGCAACCCAGCAGGCAGATTCGATGTTTCTTGGTGGGCTGCTTCCCAGCTTTCTGGAGGGTCGATTAGCTGCTTCACAGTGGCCGATTCCCAGCTTCTCAATGGGCCAATTCCCGGCTTCCTGGAGGGCCACTTCCCAGCTTCCCCCTACCAGGCCAATCCAGGGCTTCCCGGAGGGCCTATCTACTGCTTCCCAGGGGGTCAATTCCCAGCCTCCCGAAGAGCCAATTTGCTGCTTCCCACTGGGCCAATCCAGGGCTTCCCAGGAGGCCTATTCACCGCTTCTCAGCGGATTCACCCTGCCCACATAGGACAGCTTCTTCACTGCCATTTCTTTGTTGTTGGTGTTACTTTTTTCGGCCTCTTTTGGTTTCTTCCCTGCCTCTCACCTCCCCCCCCTCTATTCTCTCCAATACCTGACTCCGTGTGCCATCTTTGCTTCTACTTGACAGGCTGTAAAGCACTGCTCAGCTGATGAACTGCTTCCCAGATCTGTGCCGCCATGTTGGTGGGACCCCTGGGTTTGTTTTTTTGTTTGTTTGTTTGTTTTTTCCTTTTTTTGTTTGTTTTCTCTTTCCTCTTTATTTTTATTTTTTCTCATTTCTCAGTTTCTAGTCTCTTTCTACTTACTTTCTTTTCCTATATCCTGAATACCTGGAGCTGTGTATCATCTCCACCCCTTCTAGTCAGGTTGTACTGCATGGCTTGAGAGCCAATTCCACAGCCTGCACAACTACACTGGTGGGATCCCTGGGGGCTTCTATTTCCATTCTTTTTAATTTTTATTTATTTATTTGTATTTTTTTATTTCTTTTATTCCTTTTTGTTTTTCTTCATTTCTCAGTTTCTTGTCTTTCCACTCCAGTGGCAATCTCCCTCAGTACTTTATTTTTTGCTCCTGTTTCTCTCTTCTCTCTCTCTTTTTTTGCATATGCAACCTAGCTGCACACATCACAACCTTTCCCTCCCCCTCCCTCCTGCCTATCTGCACTATGTTCTGAACATTGTACTCCCAAGCAGCACAGGCACAACCTACCAGAACCTGCCCTGCACTGACCCCTAGCTCACCTTGTCTGCCCCAGTACTTGTCACAAACAACCCATCCCAGACACACTCCCCTACAGCTGGACCTGACCTGCTGCACCATAGCTGAGCACTGGCCCTGCCCACTGGACAAAGAGATGAAAAATATCGTGTCCACAGACGAGCAAACAACAAAGAATGCACAGCCCCCCTGCTCAGACATAACCAAATAAAAGAAAAAAGCAGGAAGAAACAAACAAATCTACAATTAATAAACGAAGAAAATAACTACTGAAGACAGCAGACAATATCAAAACATATAAAAAACCAGGACAGGATGGTTCCAGTAGGTGTCCAAAATAAAACACCAGATGACTTTCCACTAGAAGAAAGGGCACTAAAACTACCTGATAGGGAATTCAGATCTCTAATATTCAGAACTATGCAAGAGTTGAAGCAAAAAGGACAAAAAAATGAGGAAAAAATAGACAAATTCATGGAAAAGGCAGACAAATTCATGGAAAATACAGGAAAAAATGGAAGAATTCAGGAAACTAATACAGGAAAAAATGCCAGTATAAATTCACAACTAGAAATCACACAAAAACAACAATTAGAAATCCAAAAGATAAACAACAAGATTTCAGAAATGGACAGTATCATAGGAGGGGTGAGGAACAGGTCTGAAATGATGGAAGACAGGATCAGCGAAACTGAAGACAAACACTTGGATACAACTTTGAGGAAAAATCAGAAAAAAAGAACAAAGAAAAATGAAGATACACTGAGAATTATGTGGGATACACTCAAAAGCAAAAATTTGCAAGTGATTGGAGTTCCAGAACAGGGGGAGAAAATGGAAAACAAAGAGAGCATCATTGAAGAATTGCTGACAGAAAACTTCCCTAATATCATGAAAGATGAAAAGCTGACCATACAAGAAGCTCAATGAAGCCCATATAGATAGACTCCAGAAGAAAATCACCAAGCTATATCATAATCACACTCTCTAAAAGCAAAGACAAAGAATAATCCTGAGAGTAGCTGCAGAAGAATGAAAAGTCACATACAGAGGGAAAACAATAAGACTAAGCTGTGATTATTCAGCAGAAACCATGCAGGAAAGAAGGCAATGGGAAGACATATATAAAACCTTGAAAGAAAAAAATTGCCAACCAAGAATAATATATCCTGCAAAACTCTTGTTCAAATATGATGGTAAAATTAGGACATTTCCAGATAAACAGAAATTAAGGGAATATATAAAAAAACCAAACCAAACTTACAAGAATTATTAAAGGGAGTCCTTCGGTTTGAGAACAAACAACATCAGACGACAGCCCGAATCTAGGACACAAGATCGCACCAGCCAGATACCAATCTAGGAAAGGAACACTCAAGGACTATTCAAAACCAAAAGATTTACAACAGGGAACCAGAAGGCTAAATCTGCAAAATGACAACAATGCCAGAACAATAAAAGAGGGACTAAATGGTATAGGTATAGAACTTTCTAATTGTCCTAGTCATCTAGTGCTGCTATAACAGAAATACCACAAGTGGATGGTTTTAACAAAGAGAAGTTTATTTCCTCACAGTCAAAGTAGGCCAAAAGTCCAAATTCAGGGTGTCAGCTACAGGATAAGTCTTTCTCTCTCTGTCGGCCTTCTCATCAGTGTTCCCCCAGACTAGGAGCTTCTTGGCACAGGGACCCCTGTCCAAAGGACGCGCTCTGCTTCTGGTACTGCTTTCTTGATGGTATGAGGTCCCCCTGTCTCACTGCTCACTTCTGTCTTTTATATCTCAAGAGATTGCCTCAGGACACAATCCAGTCTTGTAGATCAGGTCCTGCCTTACTAACACAACTGCCACCCATCCTCCCTCATTTACATCATACAGGCAGGTTTACAACATACAGGAAAATCACACAGTACCAGGAATCATGGCCTAGCCAAATTGATACACACATTTTTTGGGGGCACATAATTCAAACCGTGACACTAATGGAGAGGAAGGAAAGATGATACCAAGTAATAATAGACTGGTTCAAACCTAGGAAGATAAGGGTAAATTTCAAGGTAACCACAAAGGAAGTTTAAAAAAAAAAACAAAACTACTCTCTTCAAAATAAAGAAGAAAAACATAAATCTGAGTAAAAACAGAATCTACAAAAACAAAAGAAATGAAAAAAAAAACTCCACAAACAGAAGGAATTCAGCACAGGAGAGTAAGAGGAACAATGAAATCCTCAGCACCACAAAAAAAAAAGCACCATAAAATGACAACAATAAACTCACACCTATCAATAATTACACTGAATGTAAATGCCTAAATGCACCCATAAAGAGACTGAGAGACAGAATGGATTAAAAAACAGGAACCATCGATATGCTGTCTACAAGAGACACACCTTAGACACAAAGACATAAATTTATTAAAAATCAAAGGATAGAAAAAAAATATATCAAGCAAACAGCTACCAAAAAAGGGCAGGAATGGCAATACTAATCTCAGACTTTAAAAAAACAAACCGCTGTAAAAGACAAAGAAGAACACTATATCATGATTAAAGAGATGATCCAGCTTGAAGACATAACCATAATAAATATCTACATGCCCCATCACAGGGCTCCAAAATACATAAAGCAAACTTTAACAGCACTGAAAAGACAAATTGACAGTTCCAATATAATAGTAGGAGACTTCAATATACTACTCCCAGTAAAGGACAGAACATCTAGAAAGAAACTCAACAAAGATATAGAAGATCTAAAGGCCACAGTCAGCCAACTTGAACTCCTAGACATATATAGAACACTCCACCCAACAGCAGCAAGGTACACATTCTTTTACAACTCACATAGAACGTTCTCCAGAATAGACTACATCTTAGGCCACAAAGCAGCCCTCAAAAAAATCCAAAACATTGAGATAAAACAAAGTATTTTTTCTGATCACAATGCCATCGAAGTAGATATTAACAACAGGAAGAGCAGGCAAAAAAAAAATCAGTTACATTCAAACTAAATAATACCCTGCTTAAAAACCACTGGGTAATAGAAGAAATCAAAGACAGAATCAAAAAATTCCTAGAATCAAACAAGAATGAAAACACATCATACCAAAACCTTTGGGACACAGCAAAGGCAGTCCTCAGAGGACAATTTATAGCAACAGATGCACACATCAAAAAAGAAGAAAGGGACAAAATCAAAACATTAGCTACACAACTCAAACAAATAGCAAGAGAACAGAAAAAGAAGCCTACAGCCACCAGAAGAAAGGAAATAATAAAGCTCAGAGCAAAATTAAATGAAATAGAGAATAGGAAAACAATAGAAAGAATCAACAAAACCAAAAGTTGGTTCTTTGAAAGGATCAACAAAATCAACAAACCACTAGCCAAAGTGACAAAAGAAAAACAGAAGAGGATGCAAATCACTCAAATAAGAAATGAAATGGGGGACATTACAACAGACCCAATTGAAATAAAAAGGATCATAACAGAGTATTATGAAAAACTATATTCCAACAAATTTCAAAATCTAGCAGAAATGGACAAATTCCTAGAAACACACTACCTACCCAAACTATCACAAATTGATGCTGAAAATCTGAACAGACCTATAACAAGAGAAGAGATTGAAAAGGTAATTAAAAAAAAAAAAACTCTCAACAACAACAACAAAAAGCCCTGGCCCAGATGGCTTCCCTGGAGACTTCTACCAAAAATTCAGAGAACAGCTTACACCAGTACTATTCAAATTATTTCAGAACATAGAAAAGGAAGGGATACTTCCAAATTCATTCTATGAAGCCAGCATAAGCCTGATACCAAAAGCAGACAAGGAAGCCACAAAAAAAAGAAAATTACAGACCAATATCTCTCATGAATATAGATGCAAAAATTCTCAACAAAATTCTAGCCAATAGAATTCAGCATCATATCAAAAAAATAATACACCATGACCAATTAGTATTCATGCCAGGTATGCAAGGATGGTTCAACATTAGAAGATCAATCAATGTAATCCACCACATAAATAAAAGGAAAGAAAAGAATCACATGATCATCTCAACTGACACAGAAAAGGCATTTGACAAAGTCCAACACCCATTCCTGATAAAAGCTCTCAATAAAATAGGTATAGAAGGGAAATTCCTCGACATAATAAAGGGCATCCATACAAAATCAGCAGCCAACATCACTCTTAATGGAGAGAGAGTGAAAAAATTCCCCTTGAGAACAAGAACAAGACAAGGATGACCTTTATCACCACTCCTATTTAACACTGTGCTGGAAGTCCTAGCTAGAGCAATAAGGCAAGAAAAAGAAATAAAGGTAATCCAAATTGGTAATGAAGAAGTTAAACTGTCCCTATTTGCAGATGATATGATACTATATATAGAAAACCCAAAAGACTCCATGAGAAAACTACTGGAACTAATAGAAAGTTTCAGCAGAGCAGCAGGATATAAGATAAACATACAAAAATCAGTTGGACTCCAATACACCAATAACAACGAAAAGGAAATCTGGAAAACAATACCATTTACAAAAGCCCCTAAAAAAAATAAAATACTTAGGAATAAATCTAACCAGGAATGTAAAAGACCTATACAAGGAAAACTACAAAACACTACTGCAAGAAACCAAAAGTAATCTACATAAATGAAAAAACATATCATGCTCATGGATAGGTAGATTCAACATTGTAAAAATGACAATTCTACCCAAAGTAATCTACAAATACAATGCAATCCCGATCCAAATACCAACAACATTCTTTAAAGAGATGAAAAAAACAATAGTTAACTTTACATGGAAAGGGAAGAGGCCCTGGATAAGTAAAGCGCTATTGAAGAAGAAGAATAAAGTAGGAGGATTCACACTGACCTCAGAACCCACTATACAGCTACAGTAGTCAAAACAGCCTGGGACTGGTACAACGACAGATACAGTGACCAATGGAACAGACTCGAGAACCCAGATGTAAATCCATCCACCTACGGTCACCTGATCTTTGACAAGGGCCCAAAGTCCATTGAATGGGGAAAAGACAGTCTTTTTAAAAAATGATGCTGGCAAATCTGGATGTCCATCTGTAAAAAAATGAAACAAGACCCATACCTCACACCATATACAAAAACTAATTTAAAATGGTTCAAAGAACTAAATATAAAGCCAAAAACTATAAAGTTTGTAGAAGAAAAATAGGATCAGTGCTAGCAGCCCTACTACACAGCATTAACAGGATACATACCATAACCAACAACACATGAACTCCAGAAGATAAGCTAGGTAACCAGGATCTTCTAAAAATTAAACACTTACGCTTATCAAAAGACTTCACCAAAAGAGTAAAAAGAGAACCTACAGACTGGGAAAAAAATTTTGAACATTACAAGTCAGACAAAGTTCTAATCTCTAAAATCTACAAGAAAATCCAACACCTCTACAACAAAAAGACAAATAATCCAATTTAAAAATGGGCAAAGGAAATAACAGACACTTCACCAAAGAAGGCATTCAAGCAGCTAACAGACACATAAGGAAATGCTCATGATCACTAGCCATTAGAAAAATGCAAATTAAAACCACGATGAGACACATCTAACCCGGCATTACTGGTAAAAATAAAAAAACCGGATATAACAAATGTTGGAGAGGCTGCAGGGAGATTGGAACTCTTATGCGTATGGTGAGAATGCAACATGATACAACCATTTTGGAAAACGATATGGCGCTTCCTTAGAAAGCTAGAAATACAAATACCATAGAATCCAGCAACCCCACTCCTAGGAGCTATCACACGAATAGACATATGCACACCCATGTTCACTGAAGCATTTTTCACAATAGCAAACAGATGGAAACAACCTAGATGCCCATCAACAGATGAACGGATAAACTATGGTACATACACACAAGGGAGTATTATGCAACAATAAAGAACAATGATGAAACTGTGAAATATCTCCATGGATGAAACTGGAGGGCATTATGCTGAGTGAAATAAGTCAATCACAACAGGACAAATACTGTATGAGACTGCTACTGTAAAAACTCATGAAAAGGTTTACACACAAAAAGAAACAATCTTTGATGGTTACCAGGGATGGGAGGGGCAGGAGGTGGAAATATTAAATACACAGTAGATAAGTGGTAACTTTGGTAAAGGGTAAGACAGTACACATACTGGGGAAGCCAGCACAACTTGTACAAGGAAAGGTCATGGAAACTCCACAGACACATCCAAACTGCCTGAGGGACCGAATTGCTGCATGGAGGGTTGTGGGGACCATGGTTTCGGGGAACATCTAGCTCAACTGGCATAACACACTTTATAAAGAAAATGTTCTACATTCTATCTTGGTGAGTACTGCCTGGGGTCTTAAAAGCCTATGAGCAGCCATTTAAGATACTCCACTGGTCTCACCCCTTCGGGAGCAAGGGAGAATGAAGAAGACAAGATACAAGGAAAAGATTAGTCCAAAGAACTAATAGACCACAACTACCACGGCCTCCACCAGACTAAGTCCAGTACAACTAAATGGTGCCTGGCTACCACCACTGACCGCTCTGACAGGGATCACAACAGAAGGTCCCAGACAGAGCTGGAGAAACATGTAGAACAAAATCCTAACTCAAAAAAAGACCAGATTTACTGGCCTGACAGAGACTGGAGAAACCCTGAGAGTATGGCCCCTGGTCACCCTTTTAGCTCAGTAATGAAGTCACTCCGGAGGCTCACCTTTTAGCCAAAGATTAGACAGACCCATAGCACAAAACAGGACTAATGGGGCACACCAGCCCAGGGGCAAAGACTAGAGGGCAGAAGGGGACAGGAAAGCTGGTAATAGGGAAACCAAGGTCGAGAAGGAAGAGTACTGACATGTCATGGGGTTGTTAACCAATATCATAAAACAATATCTGTACTAAGTGTTTAATGAGAGGCTAGTTTGTTATGTAAACCTTCACCTAAAGTACAATAAAAAAATAAAAGATGTTTGAACTAATAAACGGGGAGATGTCATGAAAACCCTTTGTTCTTTTCCTTTTCCAGTGTAATTAGAGGAATAAAAATGACAAGGTACATTAAAACATCTGGTAAATCATAAAAGAGTAAACAAAAGTAGGTTATTTTAATCACCACTCTCCAGAAATAAAAGAGTGGCCATCTAGTTTATAGAGTTTTACTATTAAAGTAAATGTATCGAGTGAATGGCATTTATTCCTGTTTACAGAAAACCTAAGAGCCACAACTGGAATCACCTACTTAGATATGAGCCATGGGTTACTTCACATTTTGTATAGTGAAATTACAGTTTATTGAAAATCTAGAATTTTCTCAACTGGCAATCCCAGTGCTGCATGGTCTAAACTACCGCCATGTCCAGGCTAACTTGGGTATTCCTAACATCCCTCTCTGCATACTTTCTCCTGGCTCCAAGTACTGGTTACCTTTAAACTAACCTTAAGTTTCCACAAAATAAGAAGAAATAATACCACTTTTACATTTTCAAAGTTCTTCCCTTACCATCTGATAATCACCAGATTCCTGAGGTTGTCAGGGCAGGTGATTTAGCCCCCTTTTATGTAAAGAAAATTAAAATGCAGAAAAAGCATTTGTCTATGGTCTTATAGGTAGAATATACTGGAGCCGAGACTTGAATTCATGAAAGCTGAATGCCTACACTTTTTCACTCTCAGCTATTTATCCACTATCATGTGATCCCATTTACTTCTCCCAGAAGTATTTGCATCTATTCAATCCATCAAAAATGTACTAAGAATCCACTTTGCACTGGGCATTTTGTTAGGTGAAGGTTCAAAGAGGCAATGACACAGCCTCTGTGTCAAAAGAACTCCCAATCTACAGAAGGGAGAGACACACTTAGCTACCAGGCAATTTTCCACAGCGTAGTGAGCTAAAGGACAATTTTAAAACTTTTCTAATTGTGGAATGAAAGGTTTTATCCCGATTAAAGGAGTTTTAGACATCAGCAGGCAGCTGAGGAGTTATTTGATGAAACGAGTGATAGACACATACATTATACATGTCTATCTCCATTGCACATGCAGACAGGCTGTGTTCAAACTTTCAGGCAGCCATTAGACTGCTAGGAATGAGACACACCCACTGGCATCAACCATTCCATGGGTGCTATGCTCATCTGTAATCGAGCCAGACACATGACACACACAGTATTGGCAAAGTGAAAGCCATTATCATTTATAGAAAGCAAACAGTAAACAATAACAACAGATTCCCAAAGAAGACCTCTTTCCCTTCCCTAAATTACCCATGTCCATTCTTACGTTGCTCAGCAGGCGCGCTGTGGTTCAGGTCAGATGCTGTGTTCACGGTTCCCGAGGCTTCTGATCTGCTCGTGGGCCTTGCTGTCAGCTGGAAGACCCCTGCACAGGATCTCCTCTGAGCATCTGCCACTGGGCCCTTCTAAGCCTCTGCTGCCAGCTCCCACTACCCTACCCGGGCCTGGGAGGCTCTCTTGCCACCATCCTACCTGGACTCCCCCTGCCCAGGAGTGAAGACATGCAACTCCTGCACAGAGCACACTCAGGCCTCTCTTGTCCTGCACAAGCGTTATAGCTCTTTTAGCTTCACTGACAAGCCTGCTACCCAGAGGTGTCCAGCTCCACTCTGCTATAGGAAGACCCCTGCACAGGATCCCCCAAGGCAAACCCTGCAGGGGCAAGTGTTATAGCTCCTTTAGCTCCACCTGCAAGCCTCCTGCCTGAAAGTGCTCGGCTCTCGCTCTGTGGGCAGGCAGGCTCACCTCCACTGTCTCTCGCTGTCACTCTTTGTTCTGGGTCTAGAAAGTTCTCAGTCCAGGCACCCTGGGTCCTTGGTCCAAAGGGTGCGCTCTGCTCCAGACTCTTCTTATGGATGGTAGTGACATCCCCCTGAACCTCTGTGGGATTAGCCCTTTCAAGCCTAGCAGGATGGCAAAACTGACCAATCCTCTTGGTAGGCCACAGTCACCTTATTTGCATAGTCACAGTAAACTGTCCAATCCCTGCAAGGGTTTTACACAGCTTATTTGCATAGTCCCAGCCAATCATTTTGTGGGAGTTACAAGACCGTCGCTAGAAAGGCCATATAAAAGTGATTCATGGCACCGCATAGATCATTATCATTCTCCCTCCCCTCTAGTCCCTCAACCTACACTTTGTCTACTTATAATGCTACCTGATGGGGAGCATGCCTCAGTGTAAGGGTGCCTGGGCAAGGGTTAGGATAGATAGACCAGAGTGTCTCCCCCCCAGAGTCCCCATATTCCCTCTGGGATGATAGGCCCACTCTCTCTGTGACTGCTGGGGGCCTGCTCCTGGCAAGTGCTCTGTCTTAGTCATCTAGTGTTGCTATAACAGAAATACCAGAAGTGGATGGCTTTAATAAAGAGAATTTTATTCTCTCACAGTCCAGTAGGCTAGAATTCTGAATTTAGGGCGCCGGCTCCGGGGGAAGGCTTTTTCTCTCTGTGGGCTCTGGAGGAAGGTACTTGTCATCAGTCTTCCCTTGGTCTGGGAGCATCTCAGCACAGGAACCTCAGGTCCAAAGGAGGCACTCTGCTACCGGCACTGCTTTCCTGGTTGGTATGATGTCCTCCTATCTCTCTGCTCACTGCTCTCTTTTATATCTCAAAAGAGATTGGCTTAAGACACTATCTAATCTTGCGGACCTCATTAATGTAACTGCCACTGATCCATCTTATTACATCGTAGTGATAGAATTTACAACACACAGGGAAATCATATCAAATGACAAAATGGTAGACAATCATACAATACTGGGAATCATGACCTAGCAAAGTTGACAGGTATTTTAAGGGGACACAATTCAATCCATGACATGCTCTATCTGCTACTTACCACCACAGCTCTCTTTCCCACCACAGAAACTAGACATACCAAACCCTCCCTCTAATCTGAGATTCCCAAGAATCCAGCATGTTCTCCCAACCCAGTCCCCTTTCCTCACATAGGAAACAATGCCCTTTTCCTAGAAATGCTTATAGAACCAGCACATCTGGATCCCATTTTCTATATGGAGATAGAAAGAAGCAGAATATGCAGCCCAGGAAAACCCTGAAGGATACCCAAGAGGACTTCAGGGAAATGGGCAAGGGGTATGGCAATAGGGAACCCAGGTACCAGGTCAATACACAGATCCTTGTTTGTTAATGTGTGTCAGTTTGTTAACATGTGTATGGGGTGGAAAATGCTCCACTCAGCTCTCCTGCTGCAGGGAGCACAAGTGACCGACTAGCTACTGCCTTGCAGGGTCCCCAGCGCGTTCAGACCAAGGCCACGCTTTCAGCAGGCTGCTCCCAGCCAATGACTGAGCACAGTGGAGGTGCTAAAGTAGGCCCCTCCTGCAAGAAATGGGACTCCTCTAACAGGTGGTTTGGGCACCAGGACTCCCCACCAGCCTTCTCAAACCTTTCTTAAAACTGATGTACACTCCAGGACTCTTCCTAGTCCTCCTGCCTTCTCCACTCCTTCACAGGTATCAGATCTGCATCCTGGTCCTGCTGCTGTCCCCTCCCCTTTATCTTTCAGGCATTTCCCTCAGTAAATCTCTAGCACATCTAATCCCATTTTGACATCTGCTTCTTGGAGGACCAGAATTTACACCATGTGTTTGATAAAATTAAATCCATTTAAACTGTGACAATACTTTAAGACCACTGTGAGCTAAGGAATTAAAAGCAAAAAACCATAAAAATATGCCATGGTTGTATATAAGTAGTAACAATTATAGGAATTTACATGAAGTACTTACTATTCATGCCTCATTACCATGTGAAAAATAGCAACTAAGAAGATTATTAAATACAGGTCAAATTAACAGCAATGAATTCTGTTCTTTGAATCTACTAAAAATGGCTTTAAAAAAAGATTTCAGGAAATAACGCAGGCAAAGACCAGTTTTCTTCAAAATCCATGTGCCAGAAAGGGACAGATTTTAATGCATCTCATGAAGAAATTCAGCAGCAAAAACGTGTCCTTCTTGTGTCTCACCCTGAATTATGAGTTAGTAAATATAAGAAAAGAAACAACCTTCAGTTCTTAAATTGTGAGCCTTTCAAATTTGTTTTCCTTCTAACTAAATACTGCCTTTCTGGGATCTCCTCATATTCTCTAATGAAAGTGGCTTCGCAAAGCTTCTCGTGTTCTCCAGGGCACCTGAGCCCACAATGGAAATGCGGGCCCCTAATTTGCTTACAAGGAGCCTGGGTGGCAAAAGTAGTTTGCCATCAGCTAGCTGCAAGCCTAAAGGTTGGTGGTTCAAGCCCACCCAGTGGTGGATTATCCAAAAAGCAAGGTAACCACCATGGCTATCTTGCTTACCAGATCATCTGTAGTGAAAAATTTCACATAAAAGATGTGGTGAAACCCATGTGAAATGAAATCGTTCACTACCAATGAATGAGTAAGCACAAGTAAGCCTGAGTTGACCATGCTTACTGAGTCATCCGCCCCTGTTAGGGACTGTAAATTTGAAAAGAGGCTTTGATTCTGTGGAAGGGTGCTGTGGGGAAGGGACAGAGACAGATGCCAGCCATACCTAGTAGCAGAATCTTTGCTGTGGTGAAAAAATGTGAAATTATTCACTACGGATGATCTGGTAAGCAAGGTAAGCACCATGCTTACCTAGCCAACTGGCTAACACTCCCCAGAAGAAAAGCCCTGGCAAACTGCTTCCACAAAGATTCCCACCTACTGAGGACTTCCCGCATCATGGCGCTCTAGGCAGAAGCAACACGCTGTCCCTCCACAGCAAAGATCCAAAAAACTAAGCCAGAGAAAACAGCAATCCTGAAACCCTAAGCATCAAATGAAGAAATAAAGAACTCAGTCAAGCACCAAATGGAATAAGAAACTGACAGAGATCAGAGAGTGAGGAGATATACTTGCAGAGGTCCCCTATCAGCTAACGCAGCATGGAACTGCCATCTTGGACTCCTATCAGAGACCAGCAAACGGGGTACGAGAAAGCAGCTTCATGGAGCTTCCAGCAGGAGAAAGCATAACTGGTAACCAAAGATATACACTTTCCAACCCCCCACCCTTCTTCACCCCTACTCGGGCTCCTCTGCTTCCTGAGGTCACAGTCTCTTGGCCAGGAAGCACCAGCTGCTTGGATTCCACCAGCCCACACTGGCCAACTCCCTGAGTGCCATTTGTTGGCTGCTGGTGTTGCTTTTTTCTGCTTCTTTTGATTTCTTCCTTACCTCTCACCACCTCCCCCTCCTTTTGTTCAAACACCTGGCTCCGTGCGCCATCTTTGCTTCTTCCTGAAAGGCTGCGAAACTCTGCTTGAATGTGAAACTGCTCCCAGTCCATGCTGCGACACAGGTGGAATCCCAGGGCTTTTTTGTCTGTTTGTTTTGAATTGTTTGTTTGTTTTCTTTTTCTTTTCTTGAATTGGAAGCCCGTCCTAGCCTGGCAGTACTGTGCAGCTTGGGACCTACCCCCTCAGCTTGCGCAGACGTGCAGAGGGATCCCTGAGAGCATTTCTTTTTTGTGGGTTTTTTTTTTCTGATTTTTGGGGGGGTTTTCTTGTTCTTATTTTTTAATTTGTTTTCTTTTCCCTCTTTTTCTCTTTTTGTCTTTCCTCATTACTCAGTTTCTCATCTCTCTATACTTTCCTTCTCTTCCTGTCCCCTGAATACCTGGCATTTAGTGACACCTCTATGCCTCCTAGCCAAGCTGTACTTCAACACCTGGGAACAACTTCCCCAGACCTCGTTGCTGCACCAGAGGGATCCCTGGGAGCTTTCCTTTTTTCTTTCTAACTTTTAATTATTCATTATTTTCTTTTCTTTTTTTCTTCTTCTTCCCTTTTGTTTTTCTCCATTTCATAGTCACTCAACTCTCCACCCTAACGGCAAGCTCCCCTAGCACTCTTTTTTCTTTGTTTGTATGTTATTGGCTCCTGTTTCTCTCTCCTCGCTCCCATACCCATCTTAGCTCCAAACATCACAATCTCCCCCCTCCATCCTGCCTACCTGCACCGTGCACTTAACGTCACACCACCAAGCAGTACACGCACAGCCTACCAGAACCTGCCCTGCACTGATTACCGGCCCGCCCTGGTGGCTATAGTAAGTGCCACAAATGACCCATCCCAGCAACTCCTCTTCATCTAGACATGCCTTGCTGTACCATATCTGAGCAACTGACCCTGCCAGTTAGAGAAGGAGGCGAAAAGTATTGTGCCCAGAGACGAGCAAACAACAAAGAACACACAGCCCCGCCTGCTCAGACATAGCCAAATAATAAAAAAAGGACGAAACAAATCTACAATCAATATATGACAAAAATAACTACCAAATGCCCCGAAGACAGCAGACAATATCAAAACATTTACAAAAACAGGACAGGACGGTTTTAGTAGACGTCCAAAATAAAACGGATGACTTTCCAGTAGAAAAAAAGGCACTAAAACTACCCGATAGGGAATTCAAATCTCTACTAATCAGAATTATCCAAGAGTTGAAGCAAAAAGGAGATAAAAATGAGGAAAAAATAGACAAATTCGTGGAAAAGGCAGAAAAATACATGGAAAACACAGACAAAAAAATGGAAGAAATCAGGAAAATAATGCAGGAACAAAATACCAAAATAAATTCACAACGAGAAATTACACAAAGACAAAAATTAGAAATCCAAAAGACAAACAACAAGATTTCAGAAATAGTGTCGCAGAAGGGCTGAGGAGCAGATTTCATGCGGTGGAAGACAGGATCAGCAGAATTGAAGACAAACACTTGGATACAACTTTATTCGAGGAAAACTCAGAAAAAATAACAAAGAGAAATGAAGAGACACTGAGAATTATGTGGGATACAATCAAAAGCAAAATTTGCAAGTGATTGGATTTCAAGAACAAGGGGAGAAAACAGAAAACACAGAGAGGATCATTGAAGAACTGCTGACAGAAAACTTCCCCAATATCATGAAAAATGAAAAGCTGACCATCCAAGAAGCTCAACGAACCCCATATAGGATAGACCCCAAAAGAAAATCACGAAGGCATATCAAAATTTCACTCGCCAAAACCAAAGACAAACAAAGAATTCTGAGAGCAGCTCGTGAAAAACAAGAAGTTACATACAGAGGAGAAACAATAAGACTAAGCTCAGATTATTCAGCAGAAACCATGCAGGCAAGACGGCAATGGGATGACATATATAAAACCTTGAAAGAAAAAAACTCCCAGCCAAGAATAATATATCCTGCAAAACTCTAATTCAGATATGCTGGTCAAATTAGGACATTTCCAGATAAACAGAAATTAAGGGAATATGTAAAAACCAATCCAAACTTATAAGAATTATTAAAGGGTGTCCTTTGATTTGAGAATAAACCACTTCAGCTCACAGGCTGAATCTAGGACACAGGATCCTACCAGCCAGATACCAATCTAGGAAATGAACTCCCAAGGACTATCCAAAACCAAAAGAAATACAACAGGGAATCAGAGCAGTTAATCTATAAATGACAACAACGGCAGAACAATAAAAGAGGGAATAAATGTTGTACGTATAGAACCTTCTAATGGAGAGGAAGGCAAGGCGATACCAAGTAATAATAGACTGCTTCAAACTTAAAAAGACAAAGATAAATTTCACGGTAACCACAAAGAAAGTTAACAAACATACTCATAAAAATAAAGACAAAAAACATAGAGTCTCAGTAAAAACAAAACATACAAAAATGAAAGAAATGAAAAAAAAATCCATAAACAAAAGGAATTCAGCAAAGGAGAGTAAGAAGAACAAGGAAAACCTCAGCACCACAAAAAAAAGCACTACAAAATGACAGCAACAAACTCACATCTATCAATAATTACACTGAATGTAAATGGCCTCATGCACCCATAAAGAGATGGAGAGTGACAGAATGGATTAAAAAAACAGGGTCCACCAATATGCTGTCTACAAGAGACACACCTTAGAAACAAAGATGTGAATTTATTAAAAATCAAAGGTGGGAAAAAATATATCAAGCAAACAACTACCAAAAAAAGAGCAGGAGTGGCAATACTAATCTCAGAAAAAATAGACTTTAAAACAAAATCCACCATAAAAGGCAAAGAAGGACACTATATAATGATTAAGGGGATGATTCATCATGAAGACATAACCATAATAAACATCTACGCACCCAATGACAGGACTCCAAAATA
Source organism: Dugong dugon (assembly GCA_030035585.1). Taxonomy (NCBI): domain Eukaryota; kingdom Metazoa; phylum Chordata; class Mammalia; order Sirenia; family Dugongidae; genus Dugong; species Dugong dugon. The sequence continues at coordinate 57,585,625 of CM057466.1, forward strand.
CATAAAATGAACTCTAACAGTACTGAAAAGAGAAATTGACAGTTCCACAATAATAGTAGGAGACTTTAACACACCACTCTCAGTAAAGGACAGAACATCTAAAAAGAAACTCAGCAAAGATACAGAAGACCTAAAGGGCACAATCAGCCAACTTGACATCATAGACATATATAGAATACTCCATCCAACAGCTGCAAAGTACACATTCCTTTCCAGCGCACATGGAATGTTCTCCAGAATAGACCACATCTTAGGCCACAGAGCAATCCTCAACAAGATCCAAAACGCTGAGATAATACAAAGTATCTTCTCTGACCACAATGCCACATCAAGGCAGAAATTAACAACAGAAAGAGCAAGGAAAAAAAATCAATTATATGGAAACTGAATAACACCCTGCTTACAAACCACTGGGTAATAGAAGAAATCAGAGATGGAATCAAAAAACTCCTAGAATCAAACGAGAATGAAAACATAACATACCAAAACCTTTGGGACACAGCAAAAGCAGTCCTCAGAGGACAATTTATAGCAATAGATGCACACATCAAAAAAAAGAAAGGGACAAAATCAAAACTTTAACTACACAACTCAAACAAAAAGAAAGAGAACAGCCAAAAAAAAAAAAAAAAAAAAAAAAAGCCCACGGCCAACAGAAGAAAGGAAATAATAAAGATCTGAGCAGAAATAAATGAAATAGAGAATAGAAAAACAATAGAAAGAATCAACAAAACCAAAAGTTGGTTCTTTGAAAGAATCAACAAAATTGACAAACCACTGGCCAAACTGACAAAAGAAAAACAGGAGAGAATGCAAATAACCCAAATAAGAAATGAAATGGGGGGACATTACAACAGACCCAACTGAAATAAAAAGGATCATGACAGAGGATTATGAAAAACTATACTCCAACAAATTTGAAAACCTAGAGGAAATGGATTAATTTCTAGAAACACACTACCTACCCAAACTACAGCAAAGTGATGTTGAAAATCTGAACAGACACATAACAAGAGGAGACTGAAAAGATAATGAAAAAACTCCCAACAAAAAAAAGCCCTGGCCCTGATGGCTTCACTGGAGAATTCTACAAAACATTCAGAGAAGAGCTTGTACCAGTACTACTCAAACTATTTCAGAACATAGAAAAGGAGGCAACACTTCTGAATTCGTTCTATGAAGCCAGCATAACCCTGATACCAAAACCAGGCAAAGACACCACAAAAAAAGAAAATTACAGACCAATATCTCTCATGAATATAGATGCAAAAATTCTAAACAAAATTCTAGCCAATAGAATTCAGCATCATATCAAAAAAATGATATACCATGACCAAGTAGGATTCATACCAGGTATGCAAGGTTCAACATTAGAAAATCAATCAATGTAATCCACCACATAAATAAAGGGAAAGAAAAGAATCACATGATCATCTCAATTGATGCAGAAAAGGCATTCAACAAAGTCCAACACCCAGTCCTTATTAAAAAAACTCTCAATAAAATAGGTATAGAAGGGAAATTTCACAACATAATAAATGGCATCTATGCAAAACCAATGGCCAACATCATTCTTAATGGAGAGAGGCTGAAAACATTCCCCTTGAAAACAGGAACAAGACAAGGATGACCTTTACCATCACTCCTATTTAACATTGTGCTGGAAGTCCTAGATAGGGCAATAAGGCAAGAAAAAGAAATAAAGGTAATCCAAATTGGTAATGAAGAAGTTAAACTGTCCCTATTTGCAGATGATATGATGCTATATATAGAAAACCCTAAAGATTCCACAAGAAATCTACTGGAACTAAAAGAAAGATTCAGCAGTGTAGCAGGATAAAAGATAAACATACAAAAATCAGTTGGATTCCTATATACCAATAAGGAGAATGATGAAAAGAAAATCAGGAAAACAATACCATTTATAACAGCTCTTTAAAACATGAAATACTTAGGAATAAATCTAACCAGGGATGTAAAAGACCTATAAAAGAAAACTACAAAACACTACTGCAAGAAACCCAAAGGGATCTACATAAATGGAAAAGCATACCATGCTCATGGATAGGTAGACTCAACATTGTGAAAATGACATTTCTACCCAAAGCAATTTACAAATACAATGCAATCCCAATCCAAATACCAATGACATTCTTCAAAGAGATGGAAAAACTAATCATTAACTTTATATGGAAACGGAAGAAGCCCCCAGTAAATACAGCACTACTGAAGAAGAAGAATAAAGTTGGAGGACTCACACTACCTGACCTCAGAACCTACTATACAGCTATGGTAGTCAAAACAGCCTGGTACTGGTACAACGACAGAAACAGTGACCAATGGAACAGAATTGAGAACACAGATGTAAATCCATCCACCTACGGTCACCTGATCTTCGACAAGGGCCCAAAGTCCATCAAATGGGGAAAAGACAAGTCTTTTCAAAAAACAATGCTGGCAACACTGGATATCCATCTGCAAAAAAATGAAACAGGATCCATACCTCACACCATATACAAAAACTAATTCAAAATAGATCAAAGACCTAAATATAAAGCCAAAAACTATAAAGTTCACAGAAGAAAAAATAGGACCAATGGTACAGGCCCTAACACACGGCATTAACAGGATACAAACATAACCGTCAACACACAAACTCAGAAGATAAGCTAGATAACTGGGATCTTCTAAAAATTAAACACTTATGCTTATCAAAAGACTTCACTGAAAGAGTCAAAAGAGAACGTACAGACTGGGAAAAAATTTTTGGACAGTACAAGTCAGACAAAGGTCTAATCTCCATAATCTACAAGAAAATCCAACACGTCTACAACAAAAAGACAAATAATCCTATTAAAAAATGGGCAAAGGAAATGAACAGACACTTCACCAAAGAAGACATTCAAGCAGCTGGCACATGAGGATATGCTCGCGTTCACTAGCATTCAAGAAATGCAAATTAAAACCACAATGAGATACCATCTCACCCCGGCATCACTGGCACAAATCAAAAACACTGGAAATAACAAACGTTGGAGAGGCTGCGGGAAGATCGTAACTCTTACGCACTGCTGGTGGGAATGCATTCTGATACAACCATTTTGGAAAATGATATGGTACTTCCTTAGAAAGCTAGAAATAAAAATACCATACGATCCAGCAATCTCACTCCTAGGAATATATCCTAGAGAAATAAGAGCCGTCACACGAATAGACATCTGCACACCCATGTTCACTGCAGCACTGTTCACAATAGCAAAAAGATGGAAACAACCTAGATGCCCATCAACAGATGAATGGATGAACAAACTATGGTACATACATACAATGGAGTATTATGCAACGATAAAGAACAATGACGAATCCGTGAAGCATCTCATAACATGGATGAAACGGGAGGACATTATGCTGAGTGAAATAAGTCAATCACAAAAGAACAAATACTGTATGAGACCACTACTGTAAAAACTCATGAAAAGGTTTACACACAAAAAGTAACAATCTTTGTTGTTTACGAGGGATGGAGGGGGGTAATACTAAATAGACAATAGGTAAGTGGTAACTTTGGTGAAGGGTAAGACAGAACACAATACTGGGAAAGCCAGCACAACTTGTACAAGGAAAGGTCATGGAAGCTCCATAGACACATCCAAACTCCCTGAGGGACTGCATTGCTGAGTGAAGGGCTGTGGGGACCATAGTCTCAGCGAATATCTAGCTCAACTGGCATAACACAGTTTATAAAGACATTGTTCTACATTCTACCTTGGTGAGTAGCATCTGAGGTCTTAAAAGCCTTTAAACAGCCATCAAAGATATTCCAGTGGTCTCACCCCTTCAGGAGCAAGCGAGAATGGAGAGAACAGGATACAAGGAAAAGATTAGTCCAAAGGACTAATGGACCACAGCTACCAAGGCCTCCACCAGACTGAGTCCAGTACAGCTAGATGGTGCCCAGCTACTACTGACTGCTCTGACCAGGATCACAACAGAGAGTCCTGGACAGAGCTGGAGAAGGATGTAGAACAAAATTCTAACACACAAGAAAAAGACCAGATTTACTGGCCTGACAGAGACTGGAGAAACCCCAAGAGTATGGCCCCTGGACACCTATTTAGCTCAGTGGTGAAGTCACTCCCGAGGTTCACCGTTCAGCCAGGGATAGGACAGTCCCATAAAACAAAATGGGACTAATGAGGTACAGCAGTCCAGTGACAAGGACTAGAATGCAGAAGGGGATAGGAAAGCTGGTGATAGGGAACCCAAGATTGAGTAAGGACAGTGTTGACATGTAGTGGGGTTCTTAACCTTTGTCATAGGGCAATATGTCTAATAACTATTTAATGAGAAAGTATTTTGTTCCATAAACCTGCATCTAAAGGGAGAATAGCAGCACAACTGGAAGAATGTAATCGACACAACTGGATTGTACATGTAGAAATTTTTGAAATGGTGTATCTTTGGCTATGTATATTTTCACCAAAAAAAAATTCCTCCAAGGCCAAGAAGGGAGAGTGTTGACATGTCGTGGGGTTGTTAACCAATGTCATAAAACAATATCTGTACTGACTGTTTAATGAGAAAATATTCTGTAAAACTTCACCTAAAGTACAATTTTAAAAAAATTTAGAAAAAAAAAATGTTCCCACCTACTGCCATCAATTCCAACTCATAACGACCCTATAGGTCAGAGTAGAACTACCCGATAGGATTTCTAAGACTATAAATCTTTGCGGAAGCAGACTGCCACATCTTCTCCCAAGGAGCCACTGGCAGGTTGGAACCCCTGACCTCTCAGTTAGCAGCCAAGCACTTTATTCTCTGTGCCACAGGGCTTCCTCAGTAAAGGTTATAGCCAAGAAAACTCCATGGAGCAGTTCTACTCTGTAACACATGGGGTCACCATGAGTCAGGGCAGACTTGAGGGCTGCTAACAACAAATTTGCTAACCCTGAACTCACCAAGCAGCCTGGCCCTGCCAACAGGCAATGGCATGCACTGCCTGAGTCACAGACCCACAAGTCCAGGTTTATTCTTCAAAACCATAAACAGCTGCTGCTGAATATAATCATGACCACCTGTGAACACACAGGCTTTTCACCCTCTTCATGACTCAGCACTGAGCCACCAGGAGGCAGGTAAGATGGTACCGTCCGTGCATCACAAACAGACAAGGTGAGACCGGAAAGGTCACAAGTTCAGAGCGTATGCCAGCCCTCAGCCCAGGGAGCATATCTCAATGCTTCTTGGTTTGTGGGCTGTATCAGTCAGGGTTCTCCACAGAAACATAGCCAATAAGATAGAGATAGAGATTGACAGAGACAGATGTGTGTGTGAGATAGAGAGTGACAGACACAGAGAGTTGATGGTTAAGTTGATGGTGTGTCAGCTTAGCTGGGCCATGATTCTCACCGGTTTGGCAGATGCTGTGATCACTTCCCTGCTGAGATCTGATATGTGATCATCCCCATGAAGGGATCTGCTGTGAGTAGCCAATCAGTTGAAAGGGAGTTTCCTTGGGCATGTGGCCTGCACGGAATAGAAGTGGACATTCTGGCAAGAGTCGGGGCTTTTGCTCACTCTGAATCCTGCAGCTGGCTCCTGTTCATCTGACCTCTGGTTGTTAGGACTTCAGCTAGCAGCTTACCTGCGGTCTTGCCTGCTGATCTTGGGATTCGTCGATCCTTGTGGCCTATGAGCAACAGCCCTGCTCTCTGACCTGCCAATCTTGGGTGTGCCAGCCCCTGCAGCTATGTGAATCAGGAGAAGTGTCGAGCCTGACCCATGGACTTGGGATGTTCCGGTCTCTACAACTGTGTGTGCCATTTCCTTGATATAAATCTCTTTATATATATATTTATACGCTTTACTGGTTTTGCTTCTCTAGAGAACCCAGCCTAAGACATTTGGTACCAAGAGGGGGATTTACTTTAACCAACTGGCTCACGCAATTATGGCAGATCGCAAATCTGAAATCCATAGCGCAGGCTAGTAGCCTGGAAACTCAGGTAGGATTTCTTTCTTTTTTTTTTATTTATTTTGTTGTTGTTGAGAATATACACAGCAAAACATATACCAATTCAATGGTTTCTACATGTACAATTCAGCAATACTGATTACATCCTTCTAGTTTTGCAACTATTTTCACCCTCCTTTACTAAGCTGTTCCTCCCCCATTAACATAAATTCACCGCCCCCTAAGGTTCCTATCTAATCTTTTGAGTTGCTGTTATCAAGTTGATCCCATATAGATAGTTCTTAAAAGAGCATAATGCTCAAGGTAGACCTTTTTTTACTAGTTAAGCTATGCTATTGTCTGGTTTTAAGAAGACTTCAGGGGATATTTTTGGTTTAAGATTTAAAGATTATCTCAGGGCAATAGTTTCAGGGGTTCATCCAGCCTCCATAGCTCCAGAAAGTCTGGAGTTCATGAGAATTTTAAATTCTGTTCTGCATTTCTCCTCTTTTGATCAGAATTCTTCTATGGAATCTTGGATCAAAATGTTCGAAGGCACCATCCAGTTCTTCTGATCTCACGGCAAAGGAAGCAGTTGTTCATGGAGGCAATTAGCCACATATTCCCTATCCTCCTCCTTCTTCCTCTGTTGTTCCAGGTGAATAGAGACCAACTGTTGTGTCAAGTAGGATTTCTATGTTACAGTCTTGAGGCAGAATTCTTTCTTTTACTGGAAACTTTACTCTTTGATCTTAAGTCCTTTAACTGATTGGATGAGCCCACCCACATTATCAAGAGTAATCTTTACTTAAAGTCAACTGATCATAAATGTTAATCACATCTATGTAATACTTTCACAGCAACATGTAGATTAGTGCTTAACCAAACAACCGGGCATGACAGCCTAGCCAAGTTAACACATAAAATTAACCATCACACAGGTTTGCACACAATCTCGAAGCTGGCCTTTTTGCTTTGACTTACTCTGGGAGACAAGCATGAGAGTCATCCCAGAAGCTTCTAAGGGATCCTAATACAAGACAGGAATTGCTAAGAGGACCGTTTTCTGCACAAGTAATTATCAGCAGTCTGGCAGAGAGTGGGGATAGCGTTTCTTGAAGGTTCAACACTGCCAGGCATTATGCTGGACATTTTATGTATATTACCATATTTAACTCTCACCTCAACCCCTTTTTCTTAAATAGAAATTTAGGGTCAAAGCTAAATAACTTACTCTAAGTAACACAAACAGAAAGTGCAAAACTCAGGATTTGAAAAATGACCGTTTAATTTCTCTTTCCACTTCACCCTGTTAACTCTCAGGAATTTTCTCTGAAGAAGAAAGAAACTTTGAATAACATATATATATTAGTTTCCTATTGCTGCTGTGGTGGCATAGTGGTTAAGAGCTATGACTGCTAACTAAATGGTCAGCAGTTCAAATCCACCAGACGCTCCCTGGAAACCCTATGGGGCAGTTCTACTCTGTCCTATAGGGTCGCTATGAGTCGGAATCTACTCAACAGCAACAGGCTTGGTTTTTGGTTTTTATTGCTGCTGTAACAAATTATCACAAATTTAGTGGCTTAAAACTAAAAATTTGTTACCTTACAGTTCTAGAGGTCAAAAGTCCTAAATAGATCTCACTGGGCTAGTATCAATGTGTCGGCTGAGCGGTGTTCCTTTCGGAGGCTCCAGGGGAAAATCTATTTCCTGCCTTTTCCGGCTTCTAGGGACCACCCTTATTCTGTTCCTCCTGGCCCTTTCCTCCATCTTCAAAGCACATTGCTCCAACCTCTGCTTCCATCATCACATCTTTTTCTAACTCTGGTCCTTTTGTCCCTCTTAGAAGGACCCTTGTGATTACATTGGGCCCACCCAAATAATCCAAAGTAACCTCTCCATCTCAAGGTCCTTGACTTAATCAAATTTACAAAATCTCTTTTTTTTCTATGTAAAGTAATGTAATCACAGGTCTGGGGGTTAGGATGTAAACATCTTTGGGGGCCATTAATCTGCTTAGCACACATATATAATGGATCCTGTCTTTGTCCTCCCTCTCATGCGCCATTACATGGCTTATAAAAGACCTTTATCTGTCCATCTAAATCACATTAGCTCCCTCGAGGTCTTCTCCTATTGAAATCTGAAACTGAGTAACATTTTTTTGCATAAAAAGGTACATATCTATCACCTGAAATGCCAAAAACATAGTTGTAACATTTCAACAAGCTAACATATGACTACTTCCTGCATTTTTGGTTGTTTTGCTATGGTGGATGGTGACATATTAACCTAAGGAAGTTATTAATTTTTCTTAAAGAAGATTAATTTTATGCTTGAATTTTTTTCTGCTTTGCTGAAAAGTTGATATAACATTTAAATCTTTAGGGTAACCAAGGGTGTCAATATAAATCATGTCCTCTCACACTCATACTGATCATTTTTTTGCCTAAAAGCAAGCTGTAGTAAGAAGTTGAACTACATATTTTGATTAGGGTCCTTTCCTGTCTACTAAAAATTAGCACTTCATCTTGACATTGAGAAAATATACTTCTTAATACTCTGTTTATGCTTTGAAACTTGTTAGTTTATCTTTGATGGGAATCAAAATATACCAAATATTATATGGGTGTTTTGCTGTTGTTGTTTTTTTTTCTTCTGGATGTTGTTTTGAAATATTTGTTTTTCTAGGTTGTAATAACAAGAAAATTAGCGCAAACCACGTAAAAACAAGATGGAGAAACTCTGAGCTGTATCTAAATAGATGGAGAGTTTTGTTAACAGAACACACTTACAAACTTGTGCTTCATTAAGCATATCTAAAGGATTTGTCCTCATTTTAAGTCTGCAACGTTGTCCCACCTGAATGCTGGAGGGATGGACCAGATCCACAGTAATCAACCTTCTTTGCACAATTACATATACCAGGTAACATGACATATCTCCCTAAGAGTATCTAAATGGTGAGGAAAGTCAAGATAATTTTATGGAAAGTAAAGCAGTAGATTAATTTATAATCACTACAGTTATTCATGCCACATCAGTACCAGAATTCAGTCATCTCTGGTGGAAATATTACAGGCTACAGGTTATATGCGATTCCAAAGTACCAACTACAACTTTATTCCTTTTTCTCTTTATTAAGAAATCATGTTGGAAAGAGAACTACATAAATGGAAAAACACACCATGCTCATGGCTAGGTAGACTCAACATTGTGAAAATGTCAATTCTACCCAAAGCAATCTACAAACACAATGCAATCTCGATCCAAAAAACCAACAGCATTCTTTCAAGAGATGGAAAAACTAATCAGTAGCTTTACATGGAAAGGGAAGAGGCCCCGGATAAGTACAGCACTATTGAAGAAGAAGAATAAAGTAGGAGGATTCACACTGACCTCAGAACCCACTATACAGCTACAGTAGTCAAAACAGCCTGGGACTGGTACAACAACAGATACATTGACCAATGGAACAGACTCAAGAACCCAGATGTAAATCCATCCACCTACGGTCACCTGATCTTTGACAAGGGCCCAAAGTCCATCAAATGGGGAAAAGACAGTCTTTTTAAAAAACGATACTGGCAAATCTGGATGTCCATCTGTAAAAAAATGAAACAAGACCCACACCTCACACCATACACAAAAACTAATTCAAAATGGATTGAAGACCTAAATATAAAACCAAAAACTATAAAGATCATAAAAGAAAAAACAGGATCAATGCTAGAGGCCCTAATACATGGCATTAACAGAATACAAACCATAACTAACAACACATAAGCTCCAGAAGATAAGCTAGATAACAGGGATCTTCTAAAAATTAAACACTTATGCTTATCAAAAGACTTCACCAAGAGAGTAAAAAGAGAACCTACAGACTGGGAAAAAATTTTTGTCTATGACAAATCTGACAAAGGTCTAATCTCTAAAATCTACAGGAAAATCCAACACTTCTACAACAAAAAGACAAATAATCCAATTAAAAAATGGGTAAAGGATATGAACAGACACTTCTTCACCAAAGAAGACATTCAAGTGGCTAACAGAATGAGGGAATGCTCGGAATCACTAGAGAAATGCAAATCAAAACCACAATCAGATACCATCGCACCCTGACATTATTGGCATGAATCAAAAAAACGGAAAATAAGAAATGTTAGAGAGGCTGCAGGGAGGTTGGAACTCTTATGCACTGCTGGTGGGAATGCAAAATGGTTCAACCATTTTGGAAAATGATATGGTGCTTCCTTAGAAAGCTAGAAATAGAAATACCATATGACCCAGCCATGCCACTCCTAGGAATATATCCTAGAGAAGTAACAGCCCTCACACAAATAGACATATGCACACCCACGTTCATTGTAACATTGTTCACAATAGCAAGAAGATTGAAACATCCTAGGTGCTCATCAACAGGTGAATGGATGAACAAACTATGGTACACACACTCAATGGAATACTATGCAATAATAAAGAACAATGATGAATCTGCGAAGCATCTCACAACATGGATGAATCTGGAGGGCGTTATTCGGAGGGAAATAAGTCAATCGTAAAAGGACAAATACTGTATGAGACCACTACTCCAAAAACTCATGAAAAGGTTTACACACAAAAAGAAAAAAATCTTTGATGGTTAAGAGGGAGTGGAGGGGTGGCGATGGAAAAACACTAAATAGACACTAGATAAGTGGTAACTTTGGTGAAGGGTAAGATGGTACACAACAGCGTGGAAGCCACCACAACTTGTCCAAGGCAAGGTCCGGGAAGCTCTAGAGACACATATCAACTCCCTGAGGGACTAAATTACTGGCAGGGCTACGGGGACCATGGTCTCGGGGAACATCTAGCTCAACTGGCATAACACACTTTTAAAGAAAATGTTCTACGTTCAACTTTCGTAAGTATCGTCTGGGATATTAAAAAATTGTGAGTGGCCATCTAAGATACTCCACTGGTCTCACCCAGTCTGGAGTAAGTGAGAATGAAGAAAAACAAAGACACAGGAAAGATCAGTCTGAAAGACTAATGGACCCCAAGTACTACAGCATCCACCAGACTGAGTCCAGCACAACTAGATGGTGCCTGGCTACCACCACGGGCTACTCTGACAGGGACTGTTGTTGTTGTTGTTAGGTGCTGTCAGGTTGGTTCTGACTCACAGAGATCCTGTGCACCACATAACAAAACACTGCCTGGTCCTGTGCCATGCTCACAATCATTGTTATGCTTGAGCCCACTGTTACAGCTACTGTGTCAATCCATCTAATTGAGGGTCTTCCTCTTTTTCGCTGACCCTCTACTTTACCAAGCATGATGTCCTTCACCAGGGACTGATCCTCCTAACAGCATGTCCGAAGTATTTAAGACATAGTCTTGCCATCCTTGCTTCTAAGGAGCATTCTGGTGGTACTTCTTCCAAGATAGATTTGTTTGTTCTTTTGGTAGGCCATGGTATATTCATTACTCTTCACCAACACCACAATTCAAAGGCATCAATTCTTCTTTGGTCTTCCTTATTCATCGTCCAGCTTTCAGTGTATACGATGCGATTGAAAATACCATGGCTTGGGTCAGGTGACATCTTTGCTTTCCAACACTTTAAAGAGGTCTTTTGCAGCAGATTTGCTCAATGCAATGCGTCTTTTGATTTCTTGACTGCTGCTTCCATGGGTGTTGATTGTGGATCCAAGTAAAATGAAAACCTTGACAACGTCAATCTTTTCTCTGTTTATCGTGATGTTGCTTACTGGTCAAGTTGAGAGGATTTTTGTTTTCTTTATGTTGAGGTGTAATCCATACTGAAGGCTGTGGTCTTTGATCTTCATCAGTAAGTGCTCCAAGTCCTCTTCGCTTTCAGCAAGCAAGGTTGTGTCATCTGCATAACACAGTTTGTTAATGAGTCTTCCTCCAGTCCTGATGCCCTGTTTTTCATATAGTCCAGCTTCTCGGACTATTTGCTCAGCACACAGATTGAACAGGTATGGTGAAAGGATGCAACCCTGACACACACCTTTCCTGACTTTAAACCATGCAGTATCCCCTTGTTCTGTCTGAACAACTGCCGCTTGATCTGTGTACAGGTTCCTCACAAGCACAATTAAGTGTTCTGGAATTCCCATTCTTCGCAATGTTATCCACAGTTTGTTATGATCCACACAGTCAAATGCCTTTGCATAATCAATAAAACACAGGTAAACATCTTTTGGTACTTTCTGCTTTCAGCCAGGATCCATCCGACATCAGCAATGATATCCCTGGTTCCACATCCTCTTCTGAATCCAGCCTGAATTTCTGGCAGTTCCCTGTCGACATACTGCTGCAGCCTCTTTTGAATGATCTTCAGCAAAATTTTACTTGCGTATGATATTAATGACATTGTTTGATAATTTACACATTTGATTGGATCATCTTTCTTGGGAATAGGCATAAATATGGATCTCTTTCAGTCAGTTGGCCAGGTAGCTGTCTTCCAAATTTCTTGGCATAGATGAGTGAGCACTTCCAGTGCTACATCCGTTTGTTGAAACATCTCAACTGATATGCCATCAATTTCTGGAGCCTTGTTTTTCACTAATGCCTTCAGTGTAGCTTGGACTTCTTCTTTCAGTACCATTGGTTCCTGATCATATGCTACCTCTTGAAGTGGTTGAACGTCAGCCAATTCTTTTTGGTATAATGACTCTGGGTACTCCTTCATCCTCTTTAATGCCTCCTGTGTCGTTTAATATTTTCCCCATAGAATCTTTCACTATTGCAATTCAAGGCTTGAATTTTTTTCTTTAGTTCTTTCAGCTTAAGGAATGCTGAGCATGTTCTTCTCTTTTGGTTTTCTATCTCCAGCTCTTTGCACATGTCATTATAATACTTTACTTTGTCTTCTCAAGTCACCCTTTGAAATCTTATGTTCAATTCTTTTACTTCATCATTTCTTCCTTTTGCTTTAGCTACTCAATGTTCAAGAGCAAGTTTCAGAGTCTCTTCTGACATCCATTTTGGTCTTTTCTTTCTTTCCTATCTTTTTAATGAACTCTTGCTTTCTTCATGTATGATGTCCTTGATGTCATTCCACAACTCGTCTGGTCTTCGGTCATTAGTGTTCAAAGTGTCAAATCTATTCTTGAGATGGTCTCTAAATTCAGGTGGGATATACTCAAGGTTGTACTTTGGCTCTCATTGACTTGTTCTAATTTTCTTCAGTTTCAACTTGAACTTGCATATGAACAATTGATGGTCTGCTCCACAGTCGGCCCCTGGCCTTGTTCTGACTGATGATATTGAGCTTTTTCATCATCTCTTTCCACAGATGTAGTCGATTTGATTCCTGTGTATTCCATCTGGGGAGGTCCATGTGTATAGTCACTGTTTATGTTGGTGAAAAAAGGTATTTGCAATGAAGAAATCATTGGTCTTGCAAAATTCTATCATGCAATCTCTGGCATCGTTTCTATCACCAAGGCCATATTTTCCAAAGACCGATCCTTCTTCTTTGTTTCCAAGTTTCACATTCCAATCACCAGTAATTATCAATGCATCCTGATTGCATGTTCGATCAATTTCAGACTGCAGAAGTTGGTAAAAATCTTCAATTTCTTCATCTTTGGCCTTAATGGTTGGTGCATAAATTTGAATAATAGTCATAGTAACGTCTTCCTTGTAGGCATATAGATATTATCCTATCACTGACAGCATTGTACTTCAGGATAGATCTTGAAATGCTCTTTTTGATGATGAATGCAACATCATTCCTCTTCAAGCTGTCATTCCTGGCATAGTAGACAATATGATTGTCTGACGCAAAATCCATTTCAGCTCACTAATGCCTAGGATATCGATGTTCATGCGTTCCATTTCATTTTTGGTGATTTCCAATTTTCCTAGATTCATATTTCGTTCATTCCACATTCCAATTATTAATGGATGTTTGCAGCTGTTTCTTCTCATTTTGAGTCATGCCACATCAGCAAATGAAGGTCCTTAAATCTTGATTCCATCCACATCATTAAGGTCGACTCTGCTTTGAGGAGGCAGCTCTTCCCCAGTCGTCTTTTGAGTGCCTTCCAACCTGGGGGGCTCATCTTCTGGCACTATATCAGACAATGTTCCACTGCTATTCCTAAGGTTTTCACTGGATAATTCTTTTCAGAAGTAGACTGCCGCATCCTTCTTCCTAGTCTGTCTTAGTCTGGAAGCTCAGCTGAAACCTGTCCACCATCAGTGACCCTGCTGGCATCTGAATACCGGTGACATAGCTTCCAGCATCACAGCAACACGCAAGCCCCTATAGTATGACAAACTGACAGACACATGGGGGTGACAGGGATTAGAGCTGGAAAAAAATGTAGAACAAAATTCTAACTCACAAAAAAAAAAAAAAAAAAAGACCAGACTTACTGGTCTGACAGAGACTGCAGAAACCCTGAGAGTATGGCCCCCGGACACCATTTTAGCTCAGTAATGAAGCCACTCCTGAGGTTCACCCTTCAGCCAAAGATTAGACAGGCCCATAAAACAAAATGAGAATAAATGGGTACACCAGCCCAGGGGCAAGGACGAGAAGGCAGGAGGGGACAGGAAAACTGGTAATAGGGAATCCAAGCTCGAGAAGGGTAAAGTGTTAACATGTTGTGGGATTGGCAACCAAGGTCACAAAACAATATGTGTACTACTTGTTTAATGAGAAGCTAGTTTATTCTGTAAACCTTCACCTAAAGTACAATTAAAAAAGAGTAACTGAATATATCAATATTTAAAAAAAAGAAAGAAAGAAATCATGTTGGCTTACATTAAATGTCCATAATAGGCAAATGCATAGAAACTAAAGTTTATTAGTGGTTACTACGGGCAGGTGGGAGGGGGAAATGGAGAGGTATTGCTTAATGGGCACTGAGTTTCTGTTAAGGGTGATGAAAAAATTTGGAAACAGATAATGGTGATAGTTGCACAACATGGGGAATGTAATTAATGTCACTGAATTGTATGTGTAAATACGGTTCAAGTGGCAAACATTTTGTTATATATATTTCACCCACAATAAAAAATTAAAAAAGAAATCATGTTGGAGTGCAAGTAAGAAAGAACGAATTATTTTAAGAAAAGCTTAAACCTTGATTTTTATTTACTATTTAAAATAAGATCATTACAAACATCAGTTCCTTACTGTTAGAAACAATCGCTTAATAAGATGAGGACAGTTGACATAAAGTGGAAATAAGGAGGCCTTGTCTGTCTTCCAAGATCTTTTAGTTTCTTCCTGATACTGTCTCTTTTTATGTCTGTCCTGAACAAAATTATGAGGTAGATAGAATAATGCCTTTAGTGTCTCCTCCTACATAGTCTGGCCTTTTGGCACCCAGACCCCTGACTCCTACCTCCTAGGGCCTCCACACTGCTATCCTGCAGCACTGCCCACACTTCACACCTTCTCTTTCCCCCAGTAAAATTTACTTGTACAATGTTCTGTTTCCTAGAACCCTGTTCTCTGCTAATGTGAATATGATGAATAGTGAATCAATGTGTGATTTCTCCTCTGATCATATATTGTATTTCAGCAGCTACCTTCCAGAACTTGTCCTAACCAAAGGAGTTCATAGTAGGCAGTAGATATCTTTGGGTGAGTGGAGTCCTTCAGCAGTCCTGAAATCATACTCTATAGTACTAGTCCTATCAGTAGAACTGGCTTTTCAGCACTTCACCCCTTCCCTTATTATACCTTTAATATCAGAATAGCAGAATGGCACCATCTAGTCCCTGAGAAAAAGTCACTTTTTACTGAATACACACAAATACAGAATCATTAGAATATGCAGATGAGTTCTTTACTTCTGACTTAGGCTGCCCATTGCAACCCAGACAGAGTCTACCTAGCATCTGGAGTGGTTCCTCTACCTTACTCAGTTTATTCCACTAGCTGTTTAAACTTCTTTCAGAATTTGGGGGGCAATCACTTGGTCACCATCTCCTCATCCTTCAGGGAGCTTTTCTCTTCTGTGGAATCATTCTCGCTTCACCCCCCACTGCCATGTGACAAATCTCCAATACTCTTCTCCCCTTTCCCTTCTGGGATTCCTTTCTTCTCTTTGATCTTCAGAATGATCTTCAGATCTTCAGAAGACAGAATCTTCAGTGAGACATTTCCTTACATCAAATTTTGTTTGTTTTTTTTTAATTTCTAGATAGATCTGGATAAGACTTCTGATTCATGAAGATATTAGAGGAAATGGAAAATTAATCATGTTAAAGTCAAATATCTTCAAGACAATCACACCTTTACATTGCCAAGAATGACTGTTAGCATAATTCCCCTGTGTTTTTAGGCTAAAGAAAGGCCTTGTCTCCTTTCTCTAGTAAGAGTTGCTCTAATTTGATATATACATAACTTTAGAAGGGAGAGAAATATATCCCATGCTTTCTGTAAGAAGTGGAAATAAGAAAAACCTATACTGCTACAGTTTATTCATTGATTTTACAAACATTATTGGGCACCTACACCATGCCAAGCATTGGGGATATGGGGTAACAAAGTCAGATATGGTCCCCTACCCTACTGGAGCTTCTACTCCAGATTCCTAGAGCTGGAACAAGCTTGAAAGACCTTTTAACCCAGTGGCTGCCAAATTATCTTACAAAGATCACTAATATGCTATAGGATGTTAACTGGTGTTTCTTTGAAGGGGTAAGTTGATGGAGAAATTGTGTTCCATGGTTAAATTAAGTTTGAAATGCTAGATTAAACAAAATTAAACCAGTTTTTCACGCAAGGCTACTCAGAGACGTTAATATGCTAACATACATTGTGACTTTCCGGGAATAAAATAATTTGCTTTCCTCCAATTTATTTCACCACAAATCACTTTTGAAGAACACACATTAACATCAACTGTTGGCGTGATATTTTTCTGTTAATGCTTCCAAGACCAAGACCCAAGTCCAAATGCTTCCTTTTGCACCAGAGGAAACTGAGGTGGCCTAGAATGTTGAGGGACAGAGCTGAACAAGAACCAGGTCTCCTTATTATCATTTACATGTTCCTCTGACCATTCCATACTGCCTGTTTTTACTACCATCTCTCATCCCCTGACAAAACATACAAAATCAATGTTTCTCAACCACCCTGAACACTTCCATTCAATATTGTATTAGAAGTCCTAGCCAGAGCAATAAGACACGAAAAAGAAATAAAAGGTATCCAGACTAGAAAGAAGTAGAATTATCTCTACTTACAGATGATATGATGCTATATATAAAATCCCAAAGAGTCCACAGGAAAACTTTTAGAGCTAATAGAGGAATTTAGCAAAACTGCATGGTACAAGATCAACAAACAAAAATCAGTTGGGTTTCTATACACCAGCAATGAGAAATCTGAAAGAGAAATGAGGAAAACAATTCCATTTACAATAGCATCTAAGAGAATAAAGTACTTAGGAATAAATCTAACCAGGGACGCGAAGTACTTATACAATGAAAACTATAAACCACTACTGAAAGAGATTAAAGGAGACTTAAATAAAGGAAACGATGTTCCATGTTCATGGATTAGAAGACTTAATACTGTTATGATGTCAATACTACCCAAAGCTATCTATAGATTCAGTGCAATCCTGATCAAAATTCCAACAGCCTTCTTTACAGATATAGAAAAACCAATCCTCAACTTTATATGGAATGGCAAGAGTCCTCAAATAGCTAAAGCAATGTTGAAAGAGAAGAACAAAGTATGAGGACTCACATTTCCTGATTTTAAAACATATTATACAGCTACAGTAATCAAAACAGCCTGATACTGGTATAACAATAAACATATAAATGAATGGAATAGAACAGACAGTCCAGAAATAAACCCACACATCTATGGTCAACTGATTTTTGACAAGGATGTTAAGTCCATTCAATGCAGAAAGAAGAGTCTCTTCAATAAATGGTGCTGGGAAGAAGCAAAATAAAAATAAATGGTGCTGGGAAAATTGGATTTGCACATGCAGAAAACTGAAACAGGATCCACGCCTCATACCATACACAAAAACAAATTCTAAACGGATTAAGAACCTAAATGTGCAATCTAAAACTATAAAATTCTTAGAAGAAAAGCAGGGACAATGCTCTCAGGCCTAGCTTTTAACAATGGATTGTCGAATATAATAACGAAAGCACAAACAGCAAAAGACAAAATAGATAAATGGGGCCTCATAAAAATTAAAAATTTTGTTCATCAAAAGACTTTGCCAAAAAAGTGAAAAGACAAGCCACCAAGTGGGAGAGTATCTTCAGAAACTGTATATCCAACAAGAATCTAATAACCTAATAATAATGATAAATCTAAATAATAATAATCTAAATCTATATATATAACAACTTAACAACAAAAAGACAAACAGCCCAATGATAAAATGGGCAAAGGACTTGAATAGATATTTCACCAAAGAGTACATTCAAATGGCAGCCAAGCACATGAAAAGATGCTCAGTATCATTAGGCATCAAAGAGATGCAAATCAAAACCACAATGAAATACCATTTCACTCCCACTAAGATAGCTAAGATTAAAAAAATAATAATAATAACAAATGTTGGTGAGGAGGTGGGGAAATTGGAACCATTACCCATTGCTGGTAGGAATGCAAAGTGGTACAGCCATTGTGGAAAACAGTGTGGCAGTTCCTCAAAAAACTAAAAACAGAACTACCATATGACCCAGCAATTCCACTCCTAGGTACATACCCAAAAGACTTGAAAGCAGAGACTTGTACACCAATGTTCGTTGCGCCACCATTCACAGCAGTCAAAAGGTGAAAACAACCTAAATGCCCATCAACAGATGAATGGATAAACAAAATTTGGTACATACATACAATGGAATACTACTCAGCCAGTAGGAGAAATTAAGTCTTGATACATGCTACAGTATGGATGGAGCTGGAAGACATTATGCTGAGTGAAATAAGTCAATCACAGAAGGACAAATATTGTATGACCTCACTTATATAAAAGGATGAGAAAAGACAAATACGTAGAGAAGCAAGTTTATTAGTGGTTACCAGGGGCAGGAGGGAGAGGGAAAAGGGGGGTTAATGGTGATGGAAATATCACATTGATTAAGGGTAGGGTTGCGCAACTGATTATTGTAATTGCTATCAGTAAGGTGTACATCTGTAAAAAGTTGAACTGACAAAGTTGTGTGATAGATACATTTACAACAACAACAAGAAAAGGGTAGCTGCCAAGGCTGCTTATGTACAACCAAAAACCTCATGGGATTTGGTTTCTTGGTTTGGAGGTTTAGGGTCATGGTTTCATGGAACATCCCAGTTAACTGGCCTAATAATATACTTAGTGCTTCTGTTCTGCCTCCTAGTTTGTTGCATAGTGCCTGGGGTCTTAAAATCTTGCAAGTGGCCATCCAAGGCACAGCAGTTGTTATCTATTCACCTGGAGCAACAGAGAAAGAAGGAGAGTCAGAAATAGAAGAAGGATATGGAATGTGTGGCTAATTGCCTCCATGAACAACTGCCTCTTTTGCCATGAGACCAGAAGAATGGGATGGTGTCCAGTTACCATTACTGAACATTTTGATCAAAGATTCTGTAGAAGAATCCTGATCAAAAGGGTGAAAGTGCAGAACAGAATTTCAAATTCTCATGGACTTCAGACATCCTGGAGCCATGAAGGTTGGATGAACCTCTGAAACTATTACCCTGAGATCATCTTTAAACCTTAAACCAAAAATATCCCCTGAAATCTTCTTAAAACCAAACAATAGTTTAGCTTAACTAGTAAAAAAGGGTCTACCTTGAGCCTTATGCTATTTTAAGAACTCTCTATATGGGATCAAAGTGACAACAGCAACTTCAAAGATTAGATAGGGATCTTAGGGGGTAGTGAGTATATGTTAATAGGGGAGGAACAAATCAAAAAGGAGGGTGAGAAGGTTGCACAACTCGAAGAACGTAATCAATGTCACTAAATGGTACATGTGGAAACTGTTGAATTGGTGTATGTTTCACTGTTTATATTCTCAACAACAACAACAAAATAAAATTTAAAAAAAAACCCTGTGGAGCACAGTTCTACTCTGACACACTTGGGGTCACCATGAGTCAGAATTGACTCAACGACAACCAGTTTTTTACATTTACTGATCTATGAAAATGTGCACAATATATTGCTAAGTGAAAAAAAATGAGTTATAAATAATATCAACAATTCCATTTATGTAAGACACTATGTTTTACCTAGGGAAAGGTCTGAAAAAATTTTGCAGTAAATGTTAATATTGGTTATCACTGGTAGTGAGATTATGGAAAATGTTATTTCTTTTTGTTTATCTGTATTTTGATTTTTTCTACAATAAATGCATAGTACTTGTATAATAAAAAAGAGAAATAAAACATTTCTCCCTTCTTTATTTCCCTTCTTCCTCTCAGATAATGATCACGATACTTGTTTTTTCACGTATTTGCTGATTTTTTTTCTCTGTTATCTATGGCTTTGGATCAGAAGCTCTTAAAAGGCAAAGACAAGCTTATAGACAATAAAATAGTGAACAATATGTGCTCCATAATGTTTATAGTCAAACAGGTGATGGTTGGCAATTTTCCTACCCACTTTTCGTCTCCAGCCTCATACATACCTTCCTTCTATGGACTGTCTCTCCCTATCCCAGCCCAGAACTATTGAGACATTTTGCCTATAATAATAATGCCACCCCTAAAATAGGTTACTGTTTGTATACTGCCTTGAAAGTTGCATTAATATGTCTTTTAGTTGTTTTGCCTATTTATACAAGAGATTGCTTGGTTATAAATACATATGAATCACACATGATTAACTAAGTGCTAGAGAGAATATTAATCCTGTTGCATAGGACAGCTTGTATATGAGAGTATTTGTGAGTGTAAGAGTATTTGGTCTTATGTAGGTATGTGTTTAATGACAAAATCTACCTAGCTACAAATTAGGTCATATTAACGTAATTTTAGACTTTGGAAACAGAGGGGGAAAATATCTCTCCACTACCTCATCCTAAGAGATAGCCATGTCCCAAATAAGCAAGTAGAGGTTGCTACACTGCCACCTTGTGGTGAGTATGCACAAGAGCCAATTAAATAAATACGGCCGACCCTTTTCTTTAGTACGTTATTACATAATGCCCAAAGAAGGGGAAATACTTTTAATAAAACGTTATGCAGGAAGTTTTTATTTCTTTTATTTAGGTAAAAATATCTTACCATATGGATAATCAAATGACTGTCAAATGTCATTTGGACCCTCAAATCAGGTTTTGCCTTAATAGTTAAAATAGCAAATGTGGTCACCACTGAGCACTCACTGCACCTGTGATCTGCTCTTTGGAGGGATTTCAAAACTTGTGATGGGTAAAGACAGGAAACACACCTAGTAAGCTACAAAGCAAGCTCCAGTGGGCTGGATTTGGAGATGTTGCCTCAGACAATGACTCTATTTTTCTAAATCTCTGTTCACCTGTTAGGAGAACATCATTGATATGGCCCATGGAGATTTGGTACACGGAGTGGACCATCAAACATTCTACTTTCATGAGGTCTGATAGGCCTCATGTGAGAGTTGATGCCCGAGCAGAATGACAAGGGGCCGAGATGCTCTGACAAGGAGGACAAGTAAGGTCATCTATCTCCTCACTTCTTGATAGCCAACTCCTTTCCCACAGAGCAAAGGATTCATCCAAGATAATATTCATTCACTCATTCTTTCATTTAACCAATAATTCTTACATATCTACCATGTGCCAGGCACTTGCTAAATGGAGGAAATATAAAGGTGAGCAAATCAGACAAGGTCTCTGTTAATTTTTTCAGATCACTTATTAGACATGACCAAAGACAATGGCTAAGGATTCATAAAAAATGGTAATTTTGCATGTATTGTCACTCTTGTCTTCCAACCTGACCCTGAGGAAACTTATCACAAGTTCTGAGAGAGAAGAAACAGTGCCAAACTAAAAGAAGTAGCAAAATGCAAGAGTTTTAACACTAGGGAGATTATAAGAAACTGAGAGAACAGAATCTCCATGTTATAGGCCCATTAGAAGATCATAATTATACATGCTGCCCACTTAGCAGGTGTTTACTGAGTTCCTAGTATGAGCCTAGAACTGTGCTAAAGATTACAGATGACATAAAACTCAGCCAATGCCTTCAAGGAGCTGAACTGTCATTGCAGAACAAGACACACATGACAAATTAACACGGGAGATCAGAAAGCACTATAAAATAAAATGCTAAATGAATGGTACAGGAAGTACAGGACTCAACATAGATAGCTCCATAAAGGAGGCAGCATCTTCTTCACGAGCTGGGCCTTTAGACGGGCAGGAACTGGAGGAAAGGAGAGGGTATCCTAGGTGCTGGAAACAGCAGAGGGAACTAGGGATGAGATATGACTGGAACCGTACATCAAAGACCAGAAGGAGGTTGAGATTCTTGCTGCCTACTAAGAAGTCCATTTTCTGAGTATAAATAGAAATTCACAATGTTTAAAGGGTGAATTCTGGTCTGTGAGTTTCTCCTATTTTCCCTCCTAAGCTTAGTGGCAGGGCTATCCAGCCAAGTGAGTAGGAAATGTGTCACCAAATAATAAGGTCATTGGGCTACAGCCAGAAATGGGTGGGCGTGGGCAAAGACCTGTCCCTGTCAAGTCTCCAGCTCCTCTTCCCTTTCATGGCTTCCTGTCCTGACCTTAGAGCAGAGCCTGCATTTTCTCTCCAGGAAGCAGGTTCCAGGAGAAGTATGCAGAATAGAAAATGGAGGGCTTACAGCCCAGCTGAGGCATGACCACATCTCCAGGAAGGCAGAGAGCTAAGACAGAGCCCCGGGTCCCTAGGGCAGTCACTGCAGAGGCATCTGGAAAAACTGACTGATCAGATTTCTCTGCTTCTCTTATCTGCTGCAGGTAACTCCTGAACTCCTGCTGCCTCTGGCAATAATTAATCACATCTCCAGTAACACAGTTCACTCACATTGACTAACTTCCCTTGTATTCTTTCCTTGTTATCTGAGTCACATTAGGTTAGGCTGTGTTCCTTGACACTGGTTTTCAATATCGACATTTTGAAAATTCAAACTTACAAAAAGTATTTAAGAGCCTGTGAATCTTTACAATTATCATAAGGTCAATTATAGCTTTCTGGCATTGGACAGGGGTCCACAAAGGATGGCTCATAGGCCAAATGCAACCCACACAATTGCCTATTTGTGTGAACAAGGCTTTATTGGCACACAGCATTCCAACTTGTTTATGTTTTGTCTATGGATACTTTTGCACCACAATGGCAGAGTTGAGTGCTTGAGACACAGCCTAAAATATTTACAATCTGGCCTTTAACAAAAGAATTTGCTGATCCCTGGCAAAGGATATACAGAAGATGATCACAAGGCTTGGACTCTTTTTGCAATTCAGACTTACTGGCCTAGGTCATGTAATCTCTAAGAATGTTTTATTACTTCAAAAATGAGAATAATAATGCCTGCTTTGTCTACCTCATGACACTGTGGTGAAAATCAAACAAAATAACATCTTAAGTGTTTATAAACTATAACTACAGGGCTTTAGTTCTCCAGAGCCCTTAATCTTCCCGTTGCCACTCTGCAGCATCTCCCAAACACCATCCTACACACCCAGGCAGAGCGAGCCAAATCTTCCTGTTGGTTGGATTCCTTGCCTTGGTTGAATTCTCAGCCTCTCTTCCACTGCTTCTACAATGGGGCTTCCAAATATGCCTCTAGCCACTGCTAGTCTCTCTTGTACTTTTTTTTTTAGTCACCCACAACAAATTCAAAGAAAGAGAACTCAGTCTTTCCATCAATGGTGACCAAGCTTTAGAAGAGAAAAAGCCAGATGCAGATATCAGATGACCAGAGTGAATCAAAGCTATGAGCAGATGTTTAAAATGGAATGGGCTATGAGAAGACTTTGTAAACAATGGCCAGAAGTTTCTATTTGATTGAAAGAATGATGAGAAGTCCCTGGAGGACTGAGTAATAAGGCTGAAGGAGCAGATGCAGAAAGGATTTCAGCTGGGGTGTGGGGCTCTGTGGGGCTACCATCTTGTACAGGCTTCCTCCCAGCCTCCATTTCACACTGAGACCAGGCCTACAGTTACTTTCATGGCCTCCCCACCCCTCACCCTCTTGTTTCCTCAATGATTAAGAGCCTGGCTCTGGGCCTGACCATAAGCTGTAGCCTCCAATTCAAAGGAAGCTCAGCAAGAATGACCTTGTTACACTCGCCCTGCAGAGCACCACGGATGTCAGCGAGCATCTGTCAGAGATTTATGGCCCTGAACCTAGTCTCCTGTTACTTGGTGATTCCACTGAATTTTCCATTGAGCAATAAGAGCAGGATAACAGAAGAGCCGCTCAAGGTTAACAGCCTTCTGAAGTCCACCCACCTCCACAAAACTCCTTCCTAATGGTATACAGAGGAGATTTATTGGGATGTTTTTGCAGGCCAGGAAATTGCTACAAGATTTTGTCATTGACAAAGGAGCAGACGTCACTGCCCAGTTTCTGTTGGACTTTCTCCACCTCATTAGCTCTTGAACTGGAAATGATGAAAATAGTCAGGCTGATTCCTTGTTCAGTTATCAGGTGGGAGGGCCGCCCAAACAATATTCTTATTTCATTGTTTTCAGTTTAGGGATTATTGATGGCAGCTTTAGGGTACAGCTTATATTTGGATTTCCACTTTGTTTCCTGTTCTTGTGGGATTCATTTGAATTGCTCCTAGGTTGGGCGTTAGACATTTCTCGTATTATGTTGGCTCTAAAATAGTGAGGGACAACTACAAAGGCAGAAAGTAATTTTATTTCTACAATCTTTGCAGGTGAGTCAAAGTTATTGATCAAAGCTCTTTTCTACCTAGAAGGAAAAGCAGCCGATATGGCATCCATGCTAATTTCCAAAGAGTATCTGTCATCTACTCTTCCTTACTAGTCAGGGAATTCCCAAGCCAAGCACATTTGCTCCAATACTCTGTATATCCGCCCTGGCACAAAAGCAGTCCTATAGGACTATAACACAGTGAGCACCAACTTAGGTATTATTGAACTGAATGACCATGACAGCACTCAAATGTGCCACATTCCACCCACGACAACAGCTGGGACCAGTGACATAAGGCAAAACAAGATTCAAAACTGGAGGTCAGGAAAATAGTAGGGCTACTCAAGATGGAGGATTGGGACATTGGAAAAGATAGACCATGTTTAGAGCTCTTCAGTTCTACTTTTTTAGCCATCTCTCTTCAATGCCTTCTAAGAATTATTAATCCTTTACTACAGTAGCATTTAGTATGGCCTTCCGGCACACATTGGAGCCAAGGTGTAAGGAGGAGAGGAAGTGTTCCCAAATTTGTGAAAGAGCTTCGGGTCTTAGGAGGCAGGAATCCCAGGTTCCAGCAGTTCTGAGTCACTCCGTACTAACTGAAGGCCCTAACCTTTGTTATTTAAATCATATTTTTCATCTGCAAATAGATACATATATGAATAACAATACATATGTCACCTTGTTTTAAGAATTAGAAAGGATGTAGCCTCTGAAAGCCTTTTGGAAGCTCTACCGTATAAAGATACCCCTCATCCCTCCTCATTCCAAAGGAAGTGAAATAGAAACTCAACCTAGAATATTTTGCATAGAAAGGTAAAACAGCTATTGGTAATGGGAGCAAACTGTCAATCTCTGGCTCCACACTTGTCCCTCCTGAGGAAAGCAGCTTTGTAGGCCAGAGATTGTTCCTCCTGCTCCCTCAGGTTCCCACCCAGCGCCGTACCTCCCATCCTCACACTCCATCCTTGCATTCCCTGTGGTTGTGAGCTGTCCATGAAGCTCCACTCCCTTCCTTTTCCCAAGTCACAGTTACAGGAACTGTTGCAAGATCAACTCTCTCATATTATATTTCATTCGACAGAGCAGCAATTCAGGGGTTTTGGCTTCTGGAACAAGAATAAAAGATTCTCCACAAAATATTAAGCTTCTTGGAAAGAATCATTTAAGGCACTTTAGTGTTGGTGAAAAGTGTCAGATCAGTACCTGCAAAGTCTGAGTTTATGTTTATTCCTCTAGCAGGTAAAGATTCTCTGTACAACCTATGAGTCAATTTGTTGTTAGGTGCCACTGAGTTGGTACCAACTCATAGCAACCCCACATACAACAGAACAAAACACTGCCCAGTCCTGTGCCATCCTCACAATCATTGTTATGCTTAAGCCCATTGTTGCAGCCACTGTGTCAATCCATCTCATTGAGAGTCTTCTTATTTTTTGCAGACCCTCTACTTTACCAAGCATGATGTCCTTCTCCAGGGACTGACCCCTCCTGACAACATGACCAAAGTATGTGAGACATAGTCTCGCCATCCTTGCTTCTAAGGAGCATTCTGGTGGTACTTCTTCCAAGATAGATTTGTTCGTTCTTTTGGAAGGCCATGTATATTCAATATTCTTCCCCAACACCACAATTCAAAGGCGTCGATTCTCCTTCTGTCTTCCTTATTCATCATCCAACTTTCATGTGTACAGGAGGAGACTGAAAACACCATGGCTTGGGTCAGGTGCACCTTAGTCTTCAAGGTGCTTTTCTTTTTTAAAGAGGTCTTTTGCAGCAGATTTGCCCAATGCAATGCATCTTTTGATTTCTTGACTGCTGTTTCCATGGGTGTTGATTGTGGATCCAAGTAAAATGAAATCCTTGACAACTTCAATCTTTTCCCCATTTATCGTGATGTCGCTTTTTGGTCCAGTTGTGAGGATTTTTGTTTTCTTTATGTTGAGGTGTAATCCATACAGAAGGCTGTGGTCTTTGATCTTCACCAGTAAGTGCTTCAAGTCCTCTTCACTTTCAGCAAGCAAGGTTGTGTCATCTGCATAACGCAGGTTGTTAATGAGTCTTCCTCCAATCCTGATGCCCCGTTCTTCTTCATATAGTCCAGCTTCTCGGATTATTTGCTCAGCATACAGATTGACTAGGTATGGTGAAAGTATACAACCCTGACGCACAGCTTTCCTAACTTTAAACCATGTAGTATCCCTTTGTTCTGTCCAAATGACTGCCTGTTGATCTATGTACAGGTTCCTCATGAGCACAATTAAGTGTTCTGGAATTCCCATTCTTCATATCCATAATTTGTTATGATCCACACAGGTGAATGCCTTTGCATAGTCAATAAAACACAGGTAAACATCTTTCTGGTATTCTCTCCTTTCAGCCAGGATCCATCTGATATCAGCAATGATATCCCCGGTTCCACTTCCCACATGTCTGTCAGTTTGTTGTACTGTGAGGGCTTGCGTATTGCTGTGATGCTGGAAGCTATGCCACCGGTATTCAAATACCAGCAGGGTCACCCATGGCAGACAGGTTTCAGCTGAGCTTCCAGACTAAGATAGAGTAGGAAGAAAGACTCAGCAGTCTATTTCTAAAAAGATTTAGCCAGTGAAAACCTTATGAATAGCAGCAGAATGTTATTTTCCAGAGTGGGAGGCAAAGTGCAAGGGAATGAGCATAGACCCTGGAACCAGACCCTAACTCCATTCCTTATCAGCTAGTGCTCTTTGGTAAGTGAAGTCCTTAGCCCCCCTAAGCTTCAGTTTTCTCATCTGTAAAATGTGAAAAAATAATAATAATAATTAAACAACTTAATACAAAGGGAAAGAAGCCCCTGGTGGCACAGGTTAAGCACTCAGCTGCTAACTGAAAGGCCGGCAGTTCGAACCCACCAGCAGCTCTGCAGAAGACCTGGGGATCTGCTCCCATAAAGACTACATCCTATCAAAGAAGAAACTAGTCCACAGAACTAAGCTCACACGAACCACGCCCTCTTCTAACCTAAGACCAGAAGAATTAGATGGTGCCTGGCTACCACTACTGACCATTCTGACCAGGGACACAACAAAAGGTCCTGGATAGAATGGGATATAAATGGTAGAACAAAATTCAAATTCCTAAAAAAGGCCAGACCTACTGGACCAATAGAGACTAGAGGAACCCCTGAGATTATAGCCCTAAGATACCCTTTGAACTTGGAACTGAAGCTATTTCTGCAGGTCTCCTTTCAGCCAAATAATATTGACTTATAAAATAATATCACCCATGAGTAATATGCTCTCTTAAACAATTAACTATATGAGTCCAAACAGTCAACATCTACCCAAAAGTAAAGATGAGAAAGCAAGGAGGGGAAGGGAAGTTAGATCAATGGAAACAGAACAAAACAGAACTGAAATAAAGAGAATGCTGATACATTGTGAAAATTGTAAGAAATGGCATGGAACAATTTGTATAAAAATTGTTAAATGGGAACCTAATTTGCTGTTTAAACATTCACCTAAAACACAATAATATATTATTTAAAAAAATATATGTTACAGCTTAGAAAACCCTATGGGGAAGTTCTACTCTGTCCTACAGTGGCTGTGAGTCAGGATTGACTCGATGGCAGTGGGTATGAAGAGATAGGATTAGAGGGAAAGAACACTGGGAGACAGTCCCCAGGCCTGGGCAGTATTATCCCTAACATGGAGGAATGGTGAAGGAGACAGCAGAGCCCTGGAGGGTATCAGCGGAGATAGCAGGTGCCCATGCAGACCACTACAGAGGCCCAGAGGAGAGCTCCAGCTGGCACCAATGCAGTCTGGTAAAACACAAGCCTGCCCTGGGAGGTACCAGGGGTACGTAGGGGAGCTTTGTAGAGCACAATGGTCCAGCATGATGCAAGTGTAAACAATTAAGGACAGCAGAATCCAGGTACCAATTCTCTGTGCCCTCACTTGTACTCACAGGCTATGGGACCTGAGGACAATTTAGGCTCTGTCCTCACCCATCTCATGAATGGGTGGCTAAAAATCAGTCAGCCCATTCTGAAAGCTTGTTCTTTCCTTGATGGGAGAAAAAGAACTAGAACTTTGGAGGTGTGAGTGTGTATTGAAGGAGAAAGGGAGGATGGCAGCTAAGAATACAGAAAAGAAAGAAAGAAAAGATTTATTTGCTCACCAAGAGGGCATTTGCCAATAGTTTTCTCACATCCCATCCAGAAAGATTTTGAGGCCAGGAAACTGAAAGTACCTGTGGAGTGCCAACTGATTAAAGCTCCAGAGAAAACCAGCAAACATCTTAATTTTCTTATTCAAGACCTCTTTTTATAATCAAACACAAGAGGAGAAGGCTTTAAGTAGGTGTTTGAGTCATAAGATACATGAAATGTTTGACATGTTGCTTAGTTCGACAAAGAGTACCTTCCAACTAATTTAAAATACGGCTTTTTTCAGATTTCCAGTTTGGAGGAGGCTTGAAATTGCATAAACAGAAATATAAGGACTACTTTTTTAAAAAAATTAAGAAGTAAAGGCTTCACTATACAGCAACAAATACAACTAAGTATCTGTGACTGCAGATATAAAAAGGGAAGGGCTTAAGAGTCAACCATTATCAGATCCCCAGTCTCCCTCCCTGCCAATAACACCTTACTGAACAAAACAGCCCTGTGTGAGTGACAGCAGTCTTCTACTACCCCTGCCTAGACAAGCAGCTCAGCCGTTGATTTACTTCTATTTCTTTCTCTGAGAAAGCAGGTCCTGACACATCCTTTAAGGATGGTAGCACCAGTACCTTAGAATTTCTCCCAAATTATCACATTTCATTAGATAAAAGAGCTGTGTGTGTACAGCTGCCCAGGGGGAAAAAAAAAACTAAAGAAAACTAAAGGTTTGGTTATAAAGTCCCTCAAGAGAAAGACTTGATTGTTTTTGGAACTGACCATTTTCCATGTTCCTGTCTTATATATCAAGCCTTGATGTCAACCACATTTAAAAAAAACTTCTTTTTCAATTTAGCTTGAAGTGATTTGACACAACAGTTTGTACCAAGTCCCCCCAAAAGAAATAACAGACATCTCTTCAGGAGCAAGAGTGGGAGAAATCATACTTTTAAATACGAATTTTCGTCTTTACTCCTCTCCCCTTGTTAAAGGGCTTTTCTAACTTGACTCAAGGCTAGGAACGGTCTGGCAAAATCAGTTCATCACTGTGAACAGCTCCCTTGAACTCTGAAGTGGTTTTGTTGAAATCAAGCCTAGAGTTGAATCTTAATAAGGTTGTCAGATATTATGTCGTTCATATGCTGTTCTCTATATGTGGAAAAAAGATCCTTCGTGATTCTCCTAAGTAGGGTAAGTGGCAAGGTTTGATTTTTGGTAAATTCATGAAAAGGGCAAAATTAAAGATAAAAAATGCAGATAGAGTAATTAATATAGTTGGTGATACTCTGAACTAACCAAAGGCAAATTCACATTAATAAGTTTAGATTTCTTTTTGCCTACACCTGTTAAACTGAGTCCTCTGAGGCAAAAGGGGAAATATACTGTACTGTGCTAAGCTGTATTCATTTTCTGAGCAGGTTTTAAAGACAAAAGGGAAAACTCCATTTGACTAAATCATAGAGCTAACATAGTCATAAATTTCAAAATATAAAAATTCTGTAAAATATACTTAGTTTAATAAGTTTTTAAAATGGCATGTAATATGAATCTATAAGAACCCTGTTCCAAAATATACTGAACTGAAATAATAATCAGTACAAGATAATGGGATGGAAATGCTTTTTCTTTCAATGATAATAGGCCAGATCCTGTCAGATAGTCAACTGGTATTTTGCAAACAAAAAAGGCACACTCAAGACTAGGTTTATCCTCTTGGGTTCCTGGGAGACCACTGAGTCACTGATAGCTATACAATGTGGCAGTAAGCAGCCTCGGTAGCCCCGACTCACTCCCCATCCTTGACCTACCATAAGGACATGTCAGAAATAACTATGTATGTGGATAAAATACCACAAAGGCCCCCCATTCTCCCCAACTAGCAGCCATTCTTCCATCCTGTATCTGTCTTCAGGTGTCCCTCTTTCCTTCTAGGTATAATCTCTCTACTCTGCCCTGGATCTCACGATCTCCTGTAATCTCACTTCACCTACCTCTCCCTCTCTCTGGGATTTAAACTTCCCTCCCTTCAGTAGTATCTTCTTTTTACCAACATTTTCATCATACTTCAGTCTTTTCGACCTACAAAACCCCATCCTTCAACTACTACCCTATCTTCTACTTCCCTTCACAGCCAAATTTGGAAGGGTTATCAATGCTCACTTCATCGATTTCTTTACCTTCCTCTTCTGTTATCTCCATCATCACTCCACTGAAACTGCTTTTGCCAATGTTCCCCATGCCCTTTAATCCACTGGACCCTTTTCAGTCCTTGTGTGACCTCTCAGCATGTTTTGGGCACTATTTGTACAACATCTGTCTCAGGGCTCTTCCCTGGGCTTCCTGCCACCACTGTCTCCTGAGTTCCCTCCTACCATATGCCATCTCCTTTACAGACTCCAACACTTCCTCTTTCAGCTTCCTTAAGGCATCCTCCCAGGACCACTATGCTTTGTGCTCTGTACACTCCTCCTGGATGGTCTCATAAGTTCACATGGCTTCAGTTATCATCCCACTACTGATGACCTGCTCCAGACCCATGTATTCAACTCTCTTTGAAATAACCCCATTTGGATGTCTCATAGGTCCTCAAACTCAACATGTTCAAAGCTGAACTTGGTCAGAGCAATACTTTTTGTTGTTGAGAATATACAAGGCAAAACATATACCAATTCAACAATTTCTACATGTACAATTCAGTGACATTGATTACATTCTTCAAGTTGTGCAACCATTCTCACCCCGTTTTCCTGAATTGTTCCTCTCCCATTAACATAAACTCACTGCTCCTTAAGTTTCCTATCTAATCTTTGAGTTGCTGTTGTCAATTTGATCCAGATAGATAGTTCTTAAAATAGCACAATACTCAAGGCAGACACTCTTTATTAGATAAGCTAAACTACTGTTTGACTTTAAGAAGACTTCAGGGGATATTTTTGGTTTAAGACAAGATTACCTCAGGGCAATAGTTTCAGGAGTTATTCCAGCTTCCATGGCTCCAGGAAGTCTGGATTCCATGAGAATTTCAGAGTGAGGAATAGGAGAAGGAAACTGAATGCATAGCTAATTGATTCCATGAACAACTACCTCCTTTGCCATGAGACAAGAAGAACTGGATGGTGCCTGGCTACCATTACTGAACATTTTGATCAAAGATTTTATAGAAGAATCCTGATCACCATGATATTTTTAAAATACACCTCAGATGTCACCCTTCTACACATAAAAAATCCTTCAATGTCTACCTATCGTGCTCTAAGTAAAAACCTAAGTCATTATAATAGCCTACTAACCAAAAAAACAAAAACAAAAACTAAACCCATCACCGTCAAATCGATTCCAAGTCATAGCAAGCCTATAGGACAGAGTAGAACTGCCCTCATAGGGTTTCCAAGGAGTGGCTGATGGATTCAAACTGCCAACCTTTTGGTTAGTAGCCGAGCTCTTAACCACTATGCCACCAGGGCTCCAACAGCCTCCTAGGCCCTACGTAATCTGTCTCTAGATGGTGCAGGACCAGGCAATGTTTCTGTTGTACGTGAGGTCGCCATGACTTGACAGCAGCTAACAACAACAATATGTCTGGTATGTTTCCTTTTAAATATCTTACTAAGCTTAATATATGACTCGTGCATACTAAATGTTCATCAAATATTTGTTGAATGTATAAATGGCATTTCTCAGAAATGCCATATTAGGTACTCCTGCTTTAGCACCTTGTAAATTTCATATAACACCCATCTCATGTCACCATAATTATTTTGTTTAATGTCCTTCTTCTCCAATAGACTGTATGCTTCCTGAAAACAAACTTAACCACGTTTCACAGCTTTGCTCTCAGCACTTTGCTGAGTGTCTGTTATATGATCAGTGTGCAATAAATGGTTGTTGGGTGGGCTGAATGGATGAATGATCGAAAGCAGGAAGCATAACAAGTCAATGTCTATGGTGTGATCCTATTTCAATTACAGTGGAAGGTTCAGAGAACGTGTCACAGAAGAAGATACGTTTTCTGTCCTCTGGTGGCTTACTATGTAGTTGTGGAGATGACACAAGCAGAAAGCTGTAGAGATGATAGACAGTGAAGTGCTAAACTATAGGTATAGATTATACATGCTGGCAATTTAGCTGTGGAAATGACTAAAAATAAAAGACTGAGGAAAAAATGGAAAACACTTGGGCAAGGAGGGAGAATGAGCAAAGGCATGAAGGTGGGAATGAACAAGGGGAGGTCCTAAAACCCAGACAGAAATGGCCTGACTATGGAGGTTCCTGCTGGTAATACAGGGAAGTCAGTTAAATAGGTTGGGGGTGGTGCAACAATTACAGAGGATTCAGAGAAAAGAACTTCATTCCATTTCTTAGTACCAAAGGCAGAGAGGGTGTATAGTAAAGCTGATTTGGTCTCAAGCGTCTATATCAATCAATTACAGCACTGGTTCATTTCTAGTCTAGCCAAAATATTAAATCACTGAAATTTAGCCAACACATTATTACTTATTTTTTTAACTACCAATTTCAAAGGTTTCTAACTTCAAGCTTGTAAATTCTTGTACTGGAACCTAATTGCCTTAATAATTCAATTGAATAAATTGTACACCATCCCATAATTTGGGATCTATATGGTTGTATATTAGAATCACCTGAAAGTTTTTTTGACTTCCCTATGCCTAGACCAAGGAGCCCTGGTAGAGCAGTGGTTGA
Source organism: Dugong dugon (assembly GCA_030035585.1). Taxonomy (NCBI): domain Eukaryota; kingdom Metazoa; phylum Chordata; class Mammalia; order Sirenia; family Dugongidae; genus Dugong; species Dugong dugon. The sequence goes on from CM057466.1 coordinate 57,619,294, forward strand.
GCACTCAACTGCTAACCAAAAGGTTGGCAGTTTGAACCCAACAGCTGCTCCACAGAAGAAAGATATGGTAGTCTGCTTCCGTAAAGATTACAGCCTTGGAAACCCTTATGGGGGCAGTTCTATTCTGTCCTATAAGGTTGCTATGAGTGGGAATCAACTAGACGGCAACAGGTATGGTATGCCTGGACCACACTAACAGAGATCCTGAGTTAAGCAGTTTTAGGTGAGGCCCAAGCAACGGTATTTTTAATTGCTCCTCATGTGATTTAATGTAGTCAAGACTGAGAACCACTAACTTAAGCCAGGGCTATTCAAAGTATATGTCCTACTCCAGGCCTACTGAATCAGAATCGACACTTTTACAAGACCGTCAAGTGGCTCAAACATACCTTAAAGTTTGAGAAGCACTGACCATTCCCCTTATTTTACAGTAGAAGAAAACCAAGACCCAAAGATCCTTTCCTCAAGATCACACATTTGACAGGGGTTGGGGATAGAAGAGTTGGATTCAAACCCAAAATGCCCAAAGCTTAGGCTTGTGTTCTTTCCATTATACCATGTTGAAAAGCTTTGGATTTGCTGAATCTTTATTTTTATCCCATCGCCCACCTCCAAATGGTACCTAAAGCTTCGTAATGCACAAATGCTGTGTCATTCCCTAAGGAAATTTAGAACTGGAAGATGGAGGCTTAGAAATTAGGGTGCCTGAAAGCCGGTAACTGGCCCCAGAGATCTCCAAGGACTGCTGTCCAGTCCAAGATTCCATGACATCTGCACCACAGCCCTGAAATAGAAACCAGAATGCTAGTATCCAATACAGTGAGAATTTATTTCGTAGTTATCAAAGCAAACCAAAGGTTATCAGTGGGTTGGACATTTAAAGATTAAGTACAGCTGATCACACTCAACTCTTATGCAGGTAGCTTAACTTCAGTGGTTCTGGTCTCTCTCTGAAGGGAAAATGGAGGTGTTTATGATCCTGTATCATAATGGGTTCCAGGTGACCCAGGCTAGGCAGCTGAGCCAGGCCCTCTCTTCTTTGATTTACATGGCAGGATCCAGGCCATCTCTAAATTGAAAAGATACAGTAATGAGCAAATGCGGAAAAAGAAAAGAGAAAAAAAGAGCAAAGGGAAAACCTGGAGTGCTTTTCCAAGTCCAAAGTGAGCTATGGCTGCCCTCTCTGCCTCAGAAGGTATGATCATAAATTACCAGCTAATGCTTAGCACTGGGGCTCTGGCTCATGATATATTACAGAAGACAAGATGGCTCCAAGCAGAAAACACTGTAATTGGGGAGCAATAACATCTGTGTCAGTCATGGGCTTGCAGTTTAAGTGAGCTGAGGAGTTACAGGCTGGGCTGCAGATGCCTACTAATAATATGCACATTTTTTTTAGCCAAAAAGATACGTCATCAAGATATGGGCCTCTTTAAATTATTTGGTGTCATAATAGCCTGAAGAGTATCAGAACTCCCAGAATTCTGTTTTAACATTAACACTATGTTAAGCACACACCTTAAGGAAATTATAGTTTATAAGGCAAAGAAGACTGAGTAAAATGGAGTATGGGCTTGGCTTTCTGGGGCATAGATTTTAGGCCATGGCAATGCTCTGAGCAGGTCACTTAATCTCTCTGAGCCTCCTAATATGGCAATGTCAAAGAATCCATACATGATAGATCTGGGCTCAAACCTGGATCTTTTGACTATAAATCCTGTTACTTTCTTCCCAGTGCAACTCCATTTGCTATGATGTTGATATTTAAGGAATTACAATATAATAAGTAGATGCTCAGTTACTGTGGGAATAAAAATATATGAGGGGGACTTTTGTTCCTGGGTAGATCAAAATAAAAGAGAACTGCTCCCATGAACCTTCCACTTGAAAAATTCTCCAGTAGCATGATACTTGCTAAAAATTCAAGCCATCCAGGAGTGTTCAGGAAGAGGCTGAAGGATGACAACCAGCTGGGGATGGTCTAGGGAGCTAAAGCGAGTCAAAGTCTCACATAGACGGACTCTGAATTCCTTCTGAGAACTGATCATTCTTCACTGTAGAGGACTAAAACAACAAAAAAAACCTTTGCCATCGTGTCGATTCCAACTCATAGCAACCCTATAGGACAGAGTAGAACTGCCCCACAGGGTTTCCAAGGAGTGGCTGGTGGATTCAAACTGCTGACCTTTTGGTTAGCAACCATAGCCCTTAGCCACTGTGCCACCAGGGTTCCAAAAACCAAACCTGTTGCCGTATAGGACTAACAGGCCCAAGTTCCATCTATGACTTCAAATACCCTCTTTCTTCATAAGGTAATCAACTGCCCTGGTTTGCTCAGGGCTTTCCCAGTTTTAACACTGAAAGTCCTACATCCTGGGACTCAGTCCAGGCAAACAAGGACGGCTGGTTACCCTACTTCTTACCATCATACCGTATTTCCTTGGCCCTTGTCCAAACCAGCACAGGGCTGTTAGCTGCATCCTCCCCACCCACAAAAAAGGCTGAATGCATACAACAAAAAAATTCTTATCGCTATGCTCTGGATCTTTAGCATTCAGACTTCACTTTCTACTTTCATTCCAACCTCATGTTCAGGTACGTGGGCAAGTGCCTGGGTTTGTTTCTCTGGCCAGCTTCTTGGAGCCATGGTTTGGTCACTGAGCCACAACACATCCAGGAGGGATGTCACTGGGTTACCCTATGCCATTGCTGGTGTACAGTCCTCTAGCAAACATATAGTTTAATCCATAGTATAATCCATGATACAAAGTTACCATGTGGATTCCTCACCCATACTACCATATCATTTCTGTAACTATTGCCAGAATCCTTTAAAAAGCTGGTCATTTGCAGACATGAGCTCTCCAACAGCTCGAATGTGACAATTTTATAAGCATGTTTGTTTTCTTATTTGCTGACTAGTATTGTCTTTAACCATACTGAATACCCTCCTCCCATGGTATGTAAAAATGTCTTCACCTGTTAACAATAAATTAATTCTACCCATGGAAAAAAATGCCTTTTAGCATAAATTGATTTACCCAAAGAACCAAAAGAATACTAAGTATGGTAGACTGGAAAAGCCCAAATTTTGTTTTCAGGATTGAAGCCTGTTGATTTATTTTAAACTGTTGTAGAAGTTGTTGTTTTTACATTTACCTCAAGGGATGCTGTGAAAATGAAATATATAGAATGGATCAATATTTAGCACAAAGACAAAAAACATATATCCAAAATACTCCCTCTTCAACCACCGAAGTTAGTGACATCTCTGGAACAATCCTTGATGTGTTTTATTTTTCTAATTAATTTATATTTTACCTTATACCAAAAAGGATCTGAGGCAGTTCCCAGAAGGAAGGGCAATGGCCTCACGCTCTTACTTAAATAACACTGCTAGCCTGGTAAGTGGAGAGATTCTAAGATGTCCCCAATTAACAAAGATGTTAAAATTACTGTGAGATTCTGATCCCTACATTGCTGGGACAAATTTCTACCTGTAGCAGAAACTTCTGGCTGTTTACCCAATATGCATTCTCCCCCTCTTCTTTCCTAGCAGAATGTCAGTTTTATTCTAGGCATCCATTCATTCTGCCTGCAGCTAGGGGAAACCAAAGAGATGTAAGTGGAAGTTTAGAAAAAGGGCTTACTCAACTGGAAGTGTCAGCCCTGGGACCTTGAGCCCTTCCTCTTTCCTCCTTCTTCCTGCCTAGAATGTATCAGGTTATCAGAGTTAGCAAATAAAAATACAGGACGCCAAGCAATTTTTTACTGTAAGTATGACCTATGCAATATTTGAGATATACTTATATTTAAAAATTACTTGTTTATCTGAAATTCAAATTTAACTGGGCATCTTGCATTTTATCTGGCAACTCTAAGAAGGGAGACATGAAGATTGAAGCTCCAGCAGCCATCATGGACCATGAAAAGAATTTAAGGCAAAAAGCCACGCACCAAGGATGATAGAGAGGAAATATAAAAGAGTTCAGGTCATGGATGACCAAGGAGGGCCATACTAACTCTGGACTACCTTCCTCTAAACCTTTTTTTACATGAGGTAAATAAAATTTTATCTTGTTTGAACCACTGTTATTAGGAATTTGTTGCATGAAGCCAAACTCAGGCATGACTGATAACTACCATTTCCACATTCCTTTCCTCTCCAGCCTCTTTCAGGCTTCTTTTTCTCTCCCCAGTGCCATTCTGTGCATTATATGAGTTGTTATCGAGTTGGCTCCAACTCCTGATGACCCCATGTATAACAGGACAAAATAGTGCCAGATCCTGTGTCATCTTCATGACCATCAATATGTTTGAGGCCATTGGGCACTTTAGCCTGATTTTATTCACTTACAAGGATGGATGGGGAGAGTAAATCCTGCCCTGAGAAACAGCTTTAACTAAAGGAAAAAATACAGAAATATGATCCCAAGTCCTCTAGAAAAAGAGTGCCTGTAGGGCTGCCAAAGACCACCAAGCAATGAAGAGATTTCCTTCAAAGAGCCATCATAAACATATTGTCAGATCATATTTGGAGAAGCTTGTTTTTTGCAAAGTGTGTCTATAGGTGTAAATGAAATTAGACAGAGATGGGAAGCACCAATGAAATTCTAAGGAGAAGGGATATGTTAGAAAAATATCTCCAATTCTATCTCTGATTTAGTGGCACTGTACACTGCATTAATAATAATTATTAAAATTAATATGAATTATATAATAATTACTATATAATTATATGAACACTTAATGCATACCAGATCTGCACTAAGCATTTTACACATTTTTATGTACATTACATTATTTAACCCTCATGCTGATCCTATGAGGCTAATATGAGGTGACTATTTGGTATATCATGAAACAAAGGCTTGGAAAGGAAAAAGAACTCCTTCCAAATCAAAAAGCCTGCAAGTTATGTACCAGGGGTTTGATTCCAGGTCTTTCTAACTCTCAAGCCCATATTCTAGGCTCTTAATGACAATACTGTACTGTTTCCATTTTATCTGGCGATTTGATAACTCAAAAGGCATTTCAGGACTCAGGTTAGTTCTTTCACTTACTGACACACACACATACCATATATACTTATACATAATTCCTGAACTGGGAAAGATATTCTAAAACTTCACAGGCAAAATTATCAAGCACATGTTAAATGAATTTGTGGGAGCCCCACTTCCCGACATCCTACACTTAAGCTTTGCAGATGAAAGGGTGCTCTACCCGGATTCAGTTCCCTGCTAAAAATAGCTAAAAGCACATTACAAAATGATTCTTATCAGGTTGGTTGTTATTCTGAGCCTCGCTTGATGAATGGAGAAACTGATGTCCAGAAAGCAGGGTAACTTAGGAAAGCATTAGAACTAGAGTGGGGGAAAGAACACCTGGAGAAGGATTAAAGTTCAACCTTTTAATTAAGAATTAAAGTTTAATCATGTGTTTAACCTTCTCTACCAACTTACTCTTTCCATGATAACATTTTGATTTTTAGTTCTTAAAACCATAGATTGATCAGACAAATCCTCAGCACAGATTCACTTGGCTGTAACTTTGGTTTCACGTTCTCTGAGAACGTCCACCAAATTTGGACTAGACATAGCCTTCTTGGAAACCAAAGATACAAGCCATGATGGTGTAACATGATGAAGAGCTCCCCTCTGAAGATTGCTGAATCACAGGAAAAGCCCAAACCAAGCAGGAAAAATATGCCTTGCATTTTTCCACGTAATTCACCTACTGTAACTGGGGGTGGTTAGGTTTTCATGAATAAGGCACCCAAGGAGAATAGCTAATAACAGACTGATCCAGAATTAAGAAAGAATAGTATGGCATCTTGCCCCAGTCATGAATAGATGACATAACAAAGAGAGAGGAAAAAGAAACAAGGAATACAGGAGTAATGGGGAGACCAGGGCTCACCAGCCAGGCGTCTGGTACACACAGAGTGTGGGAACTTTTCCTTGCCTCTGAGACACATATTGTTGTTCAACAATGGCACAGTGACTGACGTTGCAAAGCCTCCGTTTCAGAGGAGAAGCCAGAAGAGGTGTTCTGCTCCTCCTCTCCCCGTTGGGAAATCCTGGAAAGTGCCAGCCAGCCTGCGTTATTGTTAAAGATGTAAAACAAAAACATGCAGCGAGCTCTGTATTTATAATGGGCAGGCAGGGCATGGGATTAATGGCATTCTCAGGGTGGGATTAATGGCACTGCAGCAGTGTCAGGTAATAAAATTTGCTCTGGGCTGGGAAGCTGGAGGATAGCAGTGGTGTCCCATGTCAGCCACCAACTTAACAAGAGATCTTGGCAAATGACCTCACCTCGCTGATCTTTAATATCTTCACCTGTAAAGAAGACATTTATGTTGCTGGATTAATTCATTTCTTCATTCAACAATATTTATTGACCTAGAGTTACAAAATGGATGGATCTTACATTCAAGTGAATTAGACAATAAAGAAGCAAACATACTTTGGTGATAAGGGATATTAAGAAAAAAAACATAGTAAAAGAGAGTAATCAATTAAGTTGGCACTTTAAAGTAAGCTTGTCAGGAGCAGATGCTCTGAAGAGCTGACATATGAATAGAAACCAGAATGATGAAAAGGAGTCAGCCAGGTGAAGATATATGGAGAAAATTATCAGACAGAAAGAACAGGAATAGGCATATAGGAACAACTAAGGCCCTGAAATAAGAGCATGCTTGGCATATCTGAGGTACATCAAGGGGGTCAGTGTGGCTGGAGTAAAGGTAGCAAGGGGAAAGATGGTTGGAGATGAATTTGGCAAGTAAGCAGGGGTCAGATCACGTAAGTCTTAGAATCAGCTTTGAAGTTTAATGTGTGATAAAAAACCAAGATATTGAATAGCGCTGTGGGTTGATTTGCATCCTCCAAAAGCTGTGTTCAGGTCCTTGCCCCAGGTACCTGAGAATGTGACCTTATTTGGAAATACATCTTTGCATGTGTAATTAATTAAGATAAGGTCATACTGGAGTAGGGCAGGCCCTAATCCAATATGATTGGTGTCCCTGTAAGAAGAGGACACCACCATGTGAAGAGACAGAGACAGATACAGAAGGAAGATGGCCAGGTGAAGATGGAGTCAGAGATTGGAATTATCATGGGACCACCAGAAGCTAGGAGAGGCAAGGAGGGATTCTTCCCATAGAGCCTTCAGAGAGAGCATGGCCCTACTGACACCCTGATTTGGACTTCTGGCCTACAGAACTATGAGAGAATAAGCTTGTTGTTTTAAGTCATTCAGTTTGAAGCACTCTGTGATGGCAGCCCTAGAAAGCCAATACAAGTAGGGAGGTGCCTTGACCTGACTTACCTATTAAAAGATCACCCTGGCTGATGAAATTAGGGAAGCAATTTATTCATTCAACAATAATGTGCTAAGTAGCAATATACAGCAGGCTTTTTTGCAGGTGCAGGATGCACATCAGTGAATAAAACAGAATCTCTGCTCTCACATTCTGGTGGTGACCACTTGGAAAACTATTACAGTAGTCCAACTGAAAGATGACGGCGACTTGGACAAAGGTAGCAGTAATGGAGGTAATGAGGACTGGTCACATTCTGAATTTGTTTTGAAGGTAGAGCCAAAATGATTTGTTGATAGATTGGATGTGGGGGGAGGGGTGGTTAAGAAAAAGAAAAAATAAAGAACGACTCATAGCTCTCTCTCTCTCTCTGTCTCTCTCTCTCTATATATATATATCAGCTGACTTCTGTCTGGCTCCTTCTCATCATTCTAATTTCTTCTCAAATGTCACTTCTTCAGAGAAGCCTCCCTTGACAACCTTAGTTTAAAGTGCCAACTTAACTCATCATTCACTTTACTTTTACTACGGCTGTACCATTTACTAAAATGAGGAAGACTTGGGAAGGACTACAGTCTGATTTAGAGTCTTGATTTGGAGATGTTAAGTTTAAGATGCCTGTTAGGCATCCAAGAGAAGATGTTGAATACACTAGGTTGACATATAGCTTGGAAGTCAGGGGAAGAGTTGGGGCATGTCTTAGGCTGTGTTCTCTAGAGAAGCAAAACCAGTAAAGCATATAAATATATAGACAGATTTATAGCAAGGAAATGGCTCATGCGATTGTAGAGGCTGGAACATTCAAAGCTGTTGATCAGGATAGAGGCTTCTTTCTCCTGATTCACATAGCTGCAGGGGCTGGCGAACCCAAGATCGGCAGGTTGGAGAGCAGGGCTCTTGCTCACAGGTTGGGAAGATCAATGAATTCCAAGATCAGCAGGCAAGACCACAAGGCTTCTCCTGATTCACGTAGCTGCAGGGGCTAGCAAACTCAAGATTCGCAGGTCAGAGAGCAGGACTCTTGCTCACAGGCTGTGAAGATCAATGAATCCCAAGATCAGCAGATAAGCTGATAGCTCAAGTCCCAAGAACCGGAGGTCAGATGAACAGGAGGCAGTTGCAGGATCCAGAGAGAGCAAAAACCAGAACATCCACTTATATTGGATGCAGGCTACACGCACAAGAAAACTCCCTTTCAACTGATTGGCTACTCACAGCAGATCCCATCATGGGGGTGATCACATATAAACACTGAGAATCATGGCCCAGCCAAGTTGACACACAATCTTAACCATCACAGTCCACCCCTTATCAACTTGGCACCTGTACACATCTCCCCGAACCATACATAATCTCTGAATAAAGACAATTACAAAGTCATACTTGCGCCTAACATGACACAAGTAACAGGCGTACAACCGAAAATGCACTAGCCCTGTTTACATCTTTTATTTTATAAGCAAAGAAAACAAAAATATTTAAGGCATACATACAAAGCAGAAATATTTATAACAACTACAGTCCTTGTTTCTGCAACTGGTCACATGGCCGTAACTGGTATTTAGAGCTACCTTCTTCCACTAACCATTCCGTATTCCCTTTGCCCTCAGCGAGCACCTCAGCTGGTCATGGTTCTTTGCCTGGTGGGGTGACCCAAACCTTCATTCCTGAAGGGTCTGGGCCATTAGTAGTCATGTTGGAATTGGGTTGCTGTAGTTTTCCATTGACTCTAATCACAAGGCATGGTAGTACTAAAAGACACCTTAAAGGATCTCTTGCATTCTAGACATACTGTTCTTTACCTCCACTATGCAATATCAATCCAATTTCCTTTTGGTAATCAGGATCAATCACACTAGCCAGAATAGTAACTCCCTTCCTTACCTGTTGATCCAGAGGCATAAGGAGCTCAAAGTAGCCAAGTGGCATTCTTAGCTTCCAATTCAATGGAAGCAGTGATATGTCCCCAGGTGGAGCATTCCTCCCTTTGGAACTAAGACCTCTAGACCTGCAAAGCATAAGGTTGGGGACAGGAAGAAAAAACCTTGTGAGTGGGTCACTAGGGGTGATATTGAGTCATGCCACTCCCATTTCTACCCCTTGATTCCTGGACCCACGAATCCTGGCTATGGGAGAAACAACACCATACACTGAACGCTGGTTTAGAGCATATACAGCCTCCTGGAGAACACTGCTCCAACCCTGCAAGGTATTACCCCTAGCTGGCACCATAATTGTGTCTTTAGGAGGCCATTCCATCATTCTATCAAGCCAGCAGCTTGAGGATGTTGGGGAATATGGTGAGACCAGTGAATTCCATGAGCAAGGGCCCACTGCCACACTTCATTTGCTGTGAAGCATGTCCCTTGATCTAAGGCAATGCTGTGTGGGATACCATGATGGTGGATAAGGCATTCTGTAAGTCCATGGATGGTAGTTTTGGCAGAAGCATTGTGTGCAGGGAAGGCAACTCCATATCCATAGTAAGCGTCTATTCCAGTAAGGACAAAACGCTGCCCTTTCCATGATGGAAGTGGTCAGTGTAATCAACCTGCCACCAGGTTGCTGGCTGATCATCTCGAGGGATGGTGCTATATTGGGGACTCAGTGCTGATCTCTTCTGCTGGCAGGTAGAGCCCTCAACACTGCCCAATCAAGTAGCCAAGTCAGCCTTGGTGAGTGGAAGTCCATGTTGCTGGTCCCATGCATAACCTCTATCCCTGCCACCATGGCCACTTTGTTCATGAGCCCATTGAGCAATGATGGGAGTAGCTGGGGAAAGAGGATGACTGGTTTCCACAGAATGTGTCATCCTATCCACTTGATTGTTAAAATCATCCTCTGCTGAGGTCACCTTTTGGTGAGCATTCACATGAGACACAAATATCTTCACTTCTCTGGCCCATTCAGAGAGGTCGACCCACATACCTCTTTCCCATAAATCCTTGTCTCCAATTTTCCAATCATATTCCTTCCAAGTCCCTGACCATCCAGCCAAACCACTGGCCACAGCCCGTGAATCAGTATTACAATCGCAGATCTGGCCATTTCTCCTTCCAAGCAAAGTGAACAACCAGGTGTACTGCTCAAAGTTCGGCCCGTTGGGAGGATTTCCCTTCACCACTGTCCTTCAGAAAGGTCCCAAAAAGGGGCTGTAGTGCTGCTGCTGTCCACTTTCGAGTGGTGCCTGCATATCATGCAGAATCATCTGTAAACCAGGCACGAGTTTTCTCTTCTTCAGTCAACTGAATTCCCCATGAGGCCATAGGTGTAGACTGGGAGATGGAAGGTAATGTGACAGGAGTGGAGACCATGGACATTTGGGCCGCTTCCTCATGCAACTTACTTATGCTGTCAGGTCCTGCTTGGGCCTGATGGAGTGCTGCTGTGCACATCCAACTTTATGATTCTGTGGGTCACACAACACCCAGTTCATGATGGGCAGCTCAGGCTGCATGGTGACTTGGTGTCCCGTGGTTAAGTGTTCAGTTTCTACTAAGGCCCGGTAACAAGTCAAAAGCTGTTTCTCAAAAGGACAGTAGTTATCTGCAGGGGATGGCAGGGCTTTGCTCCAAAATCCTAAGGGTCTGCGCTGTGATTCACTGATAGGGGCCTGCCAATGACTCCAAACAGCATCTATCTGCCACGGACAGTTCAAGCACCATTGGATCAGCTCGATCATACGGCCCAAGTGGTAGAGGAGATTGCACGGCATCCTGAACCTGTTGCAGAGCCTTCTCTTGTTCTGGGCCCCACTGAAAACTAGCAGCTTTTTGAGTCACTTTATAAATAGGCCAGAGTAGCAGAGTCCCTCAAGGGGACCCAGCCTCCCCTTCATTTAAGGGGTTGTGGGTCTTTAAACTTGCTCAAGTCTGGGAATTGATTGAGGAACTGTGACTCTCTATTCTGGTGATTTGAGTTAGATTGCTGTTCACCTGACCTAGAACTCATCCATTTGTACAGATCAAGTAAATATTTAGTAGATTTCCTATCTGTTTCACTCCTAGGGACACCATGACTAAGTAGCCAATGCCATAAATCTATACGAGTCAGACTATTTGGATTACTGCTTTGACCCTGCTGTCCATTACTGGAACCACGCCCCTTGGCCCCTACTACCACAGGGTCCAATCAGCCCCATTGTAGTTAAGTGTCTTAATTCAGTTAGGGCAGTTCCCACTGTCAAGTCTGATTTACAAAAATAGCAATCACAGTAGTCTTCAAGGATGCTGGAGCTCCCTTCACAAATTTGTTCCTCATAGTTGTGGTAAAAGGTGCGTCCTCTGGGCATTCCATGTGTGGGTCTGTGGGTCTAACCTGATAAATCCACTCTAGCATACCAATTTCCCTGAGCCCTTGGATACCTTTTTCTACAGTATACCAAGGCAGATCTGGTACTTCAACTTAATTTAGTGCAAGTCACCACATAATTCATGCTTCAGCAACCCAGCCAAATAAACTATCAGATCCTTTCCTAACTTCTCAAGCTGAAACACTGAATGAACAATCTGTGCTTAATGGACCCATATGAATAAACCCAAACCAATCCATCTTTATGTTCCATACACCATTATCCCACACCCTTAATGGCCATTCCCACACATATTCCCCAGGTTTTTGTTTGTACATATTAGAAAAGTCAAGCAGTTCTTTTGGAGTGTAGCGTACCTCCTCCTGGGTCACCTTTGTACTTCACCTTTTGGGGCTCGTTGGGACTTAAGCCTAGTTATAGGTCTAGAAGCCAGAATCAGCAGTGTGGAATTGTTTTGAGAACATTCAGCATCATCTTGTAAAGCATCTGCCTCAGGCAATGGTTCTTTAGAGGTAGCTGGGCTAGGGATAATCTCATTAGATGGGAGTGGAGGGGCTAATGGTTTTTCTGGGCAGGGTGGTGTAGCAGACAAACATGAAGTAATCTCTTCAGATGGGAGTGGTTCTGTTGGCAGGAGTGATTCAACGGAATTTGGAGGCTCAGTGTCTCCAGCTTCCTGATTATCTGCCCATATGTCCACATCCCAAGTTTCAGGATCTCATTTCTTCCTACTCAATGCCCTCACTTTAACTTCAGACACCCCTCAAGATTGGTAGATGAGCTGGTGTTGTAATTCAGCCGCTCTTACAATAAGACTCTGGTTTGGTTTTCAGCAATATCAGCTCTGTTACTACAAGAAATAAGGCTTTCTTTCAAAGCACAAGTGGGAACTTTGAGGTTGTTTATGGGGCACTTGAGCTTTGACTCTGAAGCCCTGAGCATATCTCTTTCTTTCATCAGTTTGTCTAGCAAAAGTAGGACCAACCAACCAGCTTCCTTATACTTCTCATTATGACAAAATTGTAGGAAGCTATTATATATGCTATTACCCAGAGCCTCATTTTTCACCAATACCTGATCTATTGGTGGTGATATTTTGCATATTTGAATTGCCACTTCACGCCATGGGTTAGCAGTGCCCTCTTTACTGCTGGAAGCAGAGTCATCAACATCTTTAAGACTAATTAGACATGAGAACCAATTTAGAAAACTCATCCTTACAATTTTGCTTGTCTAGAACCACTCTTGGTAGCAAATGTCTTAGGCCAGTTTCTCTAGAGAAGCAAAACCAGTAAAGCATATAAATATATGTAGACAGAGAGAGATTTATAGCAAGGAAACGACTCATGTGATTGTAGAGGCTGGAATGTCCCAAGTTCGTGGATCAGGATAGAGAGCTTCTCCTGTTTCACACAGCCGCAGGGGCTGGTGAACCCAAGATTGGCAGGTTGGAGAGCAGGGCTCATGCTCACGGGCTGTGAAGATCAGTGAATTCCGAGATCAGCAGGCAAGACCACTAGACTTCTCCTGATTCACGTAGCTGCAGGGCCTAGCAAACTCAAGATTTGCAGGTCGGAGAGCAGGACTCTTGCTCACAGGCTGTGAAGATCAATGAATCCCAGGATCAGCAGATAAGCTGATAGCTCAAGTCCCATGAACCAGAGGTCAGATGAACAGGAGGCAGTTGTAGGATCCAGAGAGGGCAAAAGCCAGATCATCCACTTATATTTGGATGCAGGTTACACACACAAGGCAACTCCCTTTCAACTGATTGGCTACTCACAGCAGATCCCATCGCTGGGGTGATCACATATAAACACTGAGAATCATGGCCCAGCCAGGTGGACACACTATCTTAACCATTACAGGGTAGAACATAAAAATTTTGGATATCACCTAGAAAGGACCTTCACATTCTGAAGAGGACAAAGGACCTCCTAGAATATTCCAAAAATTAGAGATCAAGAAAGGGTGGAGTAGCTAGTGAATGGTGTCCCAGAAACCAAGTAGGGAAAGTATTTCAGAAGGAGGAAACTATTGGCTTTCGCAACTGCTCGCGAAAAAACTTTTGGACTTGACAACGTAAAGGCCATTGGTGACCTTGAGTGGTTCTAGTGTAATGATGGGGATAAAATCCTGATCAGAGTGAGTTAAAGAGAAAAATGAGAATTAGAAAGGAATTAGAGACAATGAGTTTAGACATATCCTTTTAGGAATTTTATGATAAAGGAGAGTAGGAAAACGGGGCAGCAACCTCCAGGAGAGGGATGTTTACTTATTTGGTTGTTTATTTGGCTGTTTGGTTATTTGTTTATTTTACAGATGGGAGCTGTGATTTGAAAAACCAACTGTAAAAAATAACTTTTTTGATGTAATCCTGGAAATTTGAACAAAGACTGATATAAAATGATATTAAAGAATTATTATTAATTTTGCTAAGAATGATGACACTGAGTTTTTTTTAATTTCCAAATCTTTAGAAATATATAATGAAGTATGTATTACTAAATAAAATAATATCTAGAATTTGCTGTAAAATAGACAAGAAAGAAAAAGAAAGTTTAGAGAGACATATGAAACTAGATTGGCAAAATATAATTGTTGAAGCTGGATGATGGGTATATGGAGTTCATTATACTCTTCTCTCTACTTTTATATATGTAAAAAAAAGTTTTTAAGTGTTAAAAAAGAATAGAACTAGTTATATTACAGTAGTATGATACATAAATGATAAATAGATATCTGCCATGACTCCAACTCATGGCGACCTTATGTACAAGAGAACAAAACATTGCCCAGTCCTGTGCCATCCTCACAACTGCCAACATGTTGGGGTACATTGTTGCAGCTACTGTGCCAATCCATCTCACTCAAGGTCTCCCTAACCCTCATAGGCCTTCTGCTTCACCAAACATTATGTCCTCCTCTAGTAATTGATCTCTCCTGATGACATGTTCAGAGCAAGCAAGTTAGATAATGTTCTGTTGTGATCCATAGGGCTTTCATTGGCTAGTTTTCAGAAGTACGTCCAGGCCTTTCTTCCTAGTCTGACTCAGTCTGGAAGCTCCACTGAAATCTGTCTACCATGAGTGACCCTACCAGTATTTGAAATACAAGTATCGTTGCTTGCAGCACCAGAGCAACACGCAAGTCACCATATAGTACAAAAAACTGACAGACGGTGGTATAGCATAATGGTCCAAGCACTCCACCCCTTCGCTGCCAGGGTGGTGTCAGAGGAGGCTGAGTTGGAAGCCAGGAATATTGTTACCTGTCACAGATAATGAGCTTTCTCTCCCTCATCAATATCAGTGTCACACAGGCCATGTAGACAGCAGTAACAAGGTGCCCTTCTCCCTCACAGCCAGGGTGGTGTCAGCAGAAGCTTAGTGGGGAGCCTAAACTCCCACCTACCACCAGCAGTAATGAAGTGTCCCTCCCCCCCCCCCATTTGGCAGTAACAAGGCAAGGCATCCCCCACTTCCCACTGTGGAGTCAGAAGAGGCCTGCTAAAACAAAAAATTTAAATAAGATCCAGAGTTGAATAACACAATACCTAAAATGTTCAGGATACATATAAAAACAACTCATCATACCAAGAACCAGGAAATCTCAGCTTGAATGAGAAAAGACAAACAACAGATGCCAACACCAAGATGACACAGATGTTGGGATTATCTCATAAGAATTTTAAAGCAGCCATTATAAAAATGCTTCATGAGCAATTATGAACATTCTTGAAACAAATGAAAAACTGAAAAATCTCAAAATAGTATGTATAAACACAGCAGGCTAAGAAAATGTGCTTGCAAAAAAATTACTGTTTTCCACATTATTCATATTGAGAAACTGAGTCTCACCGAGTCATGAAACTTGAAAAAGTCTTGGTCCACAGCTGGTCTTGTGCATCACCATCCCTGGGGTCTCAGCTATTTTAACACATCACATACTTCCCAAAACTCAGGCTACATTTCAGCAACTCCACAGACTATTGCATCACTGAATGTTTTCCCAGCCTGCTCCCGGGAAAGAAGGTTTAGTATTTCAGTATGCCACTTAAGTAAGAATGTTGTATCAGAAATAATGCTAACTCCCAAAGACTAAGATTTCACAAATTTCAAGATTTCTTCTGAATTTTTTCGACTTCCTTCTCAGAAGTCCTAAACTTGAAAACATTTGTGGATTACATTTTTAAAAAGTCAGAAGACACTCTAGGAAGGTAATCAGAAATGCATGGTTGGGCTAACGCTCCAACCATTTAGGAAAATGTCTGCATGCTTCCTACCACTGCAACATCCATCAAAAGGCGGGGGGAGGGGGGCGCGTATAGGAACAAAAAATAGAAAGAGCAGAGCATGTATATCCTCAGAGCCTGGTGTTTAAGCGTTATTTAGGCTACTTTTCAGGCCCTGGCTCACAGTTGACAGTACCAGTGGATATGTCTTTTTGAATTCAAGGAACAAAATAAGCTTATTTCTGAAAGGGAAAAGGAATTAATATTTATTGACTACCTAAAATACCTATTACATGCCAGACTCTACACTAGACACCTTTCATGTTGTCTTTTTTATTCCTGAAAATAACTCCATGAAATACATATTATCACCATTGTATACTTGGGAAAACTGCAATTTAAATAACTAACTTACTTAGGGTCTCACATCAGTACATTATGAAACTGGGTGCTGAATCTAGGTCTGACTGATCCCCAGGACTCCATGTTCCCACTCTACCGTGAAGTTTACAAATAGACATTAGTTTCTCAGAAGGACATTCCACTGAGGAAAACTACAAGACTCTTTTTGCCTCTCCTACTTAGAGAATTTTTTTCTTACGTTTCCATTTAAACCCCAATTTTGATGATCTTACATATAGAGAAAATGGGTTTGACTGCATGTTACCTGGGTACTGGATCCTTATTTTCAGATACTTCTGGAGAGCTAGATCTTGAATGAAAACAGAGGAGGAATTGTCTTTTAAGTAGCTGAAGAAAGTAAGTTACACAGAGAGAAAATGGCTATGCAAGAGCAAGAGACATATTTTGGGAGAACTAAGCTACTGTGCTCAAGGTACTGTGCTAAGCACTATGTAAGAACTAAAATACAAGGTACAGTCCCTCCCTTCCAGAGCCTGAGGAATAAGGAATATCACATAGGAAGCCACTGACCTCTGAATGGTCCAGGCAATCCCCAACACTCAAATGAATGAGCATCCAAGCAGCCACTGACTTTATATAGGTGCTGCTACCACCAGGCTCTTGACTCTCCCCCCCCCCCCCCCCGCCCCGCCCCAAGTGGGAGCTGCCACTGTTGAGCTCTCATCACAATCAAGGTTGCCCATTTTCACCTTAGGCAGGGCACCATAGTGATATGTCTTCCTGGGACCCTGTGAAAATTTCCAAAAATAATAATAATGTCACATATTATTGGTAGGTCCCAGTCCTAAATCCCTATAGTTCAGTTGGAAACCCTGGTGGTGTAGTAGTTAAGAGCTACAGGTGCTAACAAAAAGGCTGGCAGTTCAAATCCACCAGGCACTCCTTGGAAACCCTATGGGGCAGTTCTACTCTGTCCTGTAGGGTCGCTATGAGTAGGAATCAACTCAATGGCAACAGGTGTTTTGTTTGTTTGTTTGTTTTTTGTAAGTTAAATGGGTTTATACGGAGAAGCCTCAAAATCTATGTACCATTTTCGCATTGGTTTAACCACCATGTATAACATTATTCCTATAGTAAAATGCACTTGGAGGTCTGAACAAATCACTTACAAACAAACCAATGGAACACAGTACATTTGTAAATTAATGAAAGGGTGGACATGGTGGAGGCTACTATATGGGATTAAGTGTCAAATGAGTCATCTGAGCAAGAGAGAGATGACTGTGGACTGGAACAGTCAGAGAAGTCTTCAGAAAAGTCTGGGAATTTTTCCTGGGCTTTTAAAGACAGGCTTCAGATTGGCAGAAGTTAAGTAGCTTTGCAGGTAGCGGGTGACTTAAGTATGCTTTCAAAGTTGGGAAAGGGAAAGACTCACTCAGGGGTGCATGCATAGAACAGACTTTTCTTGTTGGAGCAGAGGGTCTGGTTTGAGGAGTAAAGTTTAAACAGTTGTGGCAGTGGTTTGTATCAGTGAGGGTCAAGTTAGGAGAAAGAAACCACACCAATTATATAAACAAGAGAATTTAATATAAAGAATTGTTAACGAAGTATAAAGTTTAACAACTAAGTACCTGAAAGGGTAAAACAAGCACTGTAATGTATTGTGGAGACAGGGCTGGGAGACAAAGGAAAGTAGGATTTTTTTAATTTAGAAACTTATAAGAGAGGACCCATGTGTCTAGGGGCCAAATCTCTGAGGAGGGTACCTACCATCTTGCTGGGGCTAAAGTCTCTAAGGGGGCATATTCTGTATTGAATTGTGTCCCCCCACAAAAGATACACTGAAGTCCTAATCTCTGTGCCAGTGAATGTGGCCATGTTTGGGGAAATAGGGTCTTTCTTTGGATATATTTGAAGCCCTGGTGGTTAAGCGCTCAGCTGCTAACCAACAGGTCAGCAATTCAAACCCACCAGCCACTCCCTGGAAACCCTGTGGGGCAGTCCTATACTGTTGCTGAGTCGGAATCAACTCGATGGCAACAGGTTTTTGGATTGTTTGGGTATATTATCAGTTAAATCATAACAGAGTAGGGTGGATCCTAATCTTAATCCCTGATGAGTGTTTTATAAATGAGGAGAAAAGACATGGAAACAGATATGAGAACTCTATATGAGGATCCATCTACAAAGCAAAGAATGTCAAGAAATGCCTGGGACTACTAGAAGCTGAAAGAAACAAGGAAGATCTTCCCCTGGAGCCTACAGAGTGAGAGCATAGACCCACCCATGCCCTGAATTTAAACTTCTAGGCTCAAGAACTATGAAAAAATAAATTTCTGTTCTTTTAAGCCATCTGCTTGGTGGTAGTTTGTTATGGCAGCCCTCGAAAATTGGACAGGGGTGAATACGTGAGGTGAAACGAACTGTGGATGTTGTATATGAGGCCTTCCCTGGGCAAAATGGCAAAGAATAAAAAGTTAAGGTCTCAGCATTATTTGTTCCCCTTTCACAAACCTTCTCCCCAGTTCTACCCTCTTCCTCTTAACAAGATTTCTGCTAAGAGGTTGTCTGGCTAACAAAAAGCTTCAACTATTATTACTTCTGGGAATGTTTATACTTTAATAGGGCAAGATTCAAAAGACCAGATCATTAGTGTTAACTTTTCAGGGACCAAATCATACTGTTGGGATCTATCTGGTGGAGGGGAACCTGCCTAGTGTCTAAACAGCACCAGCAGGTGACCACCTCCCTCACTTATTCATTACATCAGCCCTGTAGAGACGTATCTCCCTACACGGGAACTACCATGCTATAGTTTGGGTGTCCGGGTTTTGACCAGGCTGCTGACTCAAAATTTCTACCTTGGAAAATATCCCTTGGTTCTCATTTTACTAATAAGAGTCTCATAGAGAGCATTTTGAGTTGTTTATTTTGAGATCATATGCAGACATGGTGACAGCATTTTGGGCATATATATCTACCTGTTTTATACCCAGTAAGTGTGAAATTACATGATAGCCACTGACACGTTTTCCAATACTCAGCTTTTACCCCATTTGAAGCCAGAGTTTGCATATAAACGTGTGTTCTTCTTTGTGCTTAAAAATGTTTCACTGCTTTTAATGGCTAAATAGATGGTGTTCCATTTAGGAGAGTAACAGTGAAGTTTGAAAGTTGAAAGTACAAGCAGTCCCTGGACTGCAAATGAGTTCCGTTCCTAACATTGTCTTTAAGTCGAATTTGTACGTAAGCTGGAACAATTAGGCACAGTTTGTATCTAACATCAGTTAGTCAGATGTTTGTCTTAGCAAATAGTATACAATGTACCTTTCTAGGCATAAAAAAACATTAAAGAAACACTTCTAGATACACTAAAACATCTTTAACATGATAACACAGTAATGATAATGATGTTTTGATGGGGATCGCAAAGTAGCACCCATTTGTTATTACAAACCATTGTATGTACCTCGAATTTTTAATATGATAGGTTTTATAGGAGTTGGTTCCTAACTACAGGTTGTACGTAAGTTGGACATTTGTAACCCGGGGACAGCCTTTAAGTTTGCATGTTTATATGCAAACTTTGGCTTCAAATGGGGTAAAAGCTGAGTATTGGAAAGCGTGTCAACTGGCTATCACGTAATTTCACACTTACTGGGTATAAATAGATATATATGCCCAAAATGCTGTCACCATGTCTGCAGTGAATAACCACTTGGAATTCAGTGTCCTTGCCTCAAAACACCTGGGATCTTACTTTGTAGACAAGCAACCACAGACCATCCTGAAGGAGTTGCAATGATGGTAACGATAAAAACGGAGATATTGCCTCAAATTTCTATGGCGCTGTATCAGACACCTAAATATACACACATCAGATCCTCTCAACCTCACTTGTGTGTGGTCCCTAAGCTATTTGTTCTGCCCAAGCTGCTGCTGTAGGTATGTACCAACTCTATATGGACTTAGACAAGCTTCATATGGGCACAATCTGAAAGTGCCTATGGCATACTCACCCCATTGTTGTTGGGTGACATAGTCTAACATGAGCCTAGAATGTGCCTGTACATTCTTGCTGAGTGTGCCATACTGCAAGGTTTATCTGTCTCCTAATACTGAGTAGTTTCTGTAGCTAGTCACACAGTCAATTAAGAAGGTCAAGGTGACCATAGCATGACTACTATGTAACTGCTCACTACCCAGAGAAAGAGGATTGACTTCTTTTCCACTTGTTCAGATAGTGCTGGGCCCTTCCCATGGTGTGCACAGAATCAATCTGGACCCATCAGGTTGCCTCCTTGAATCTTGGGGACAATGGAAACAAGTATAAATTTTCTGATGTTCATGCTGCGTGCTGTGCAATGAGTAATAAACTCTTTTGTCTCTGACCCAGGAGTCTTGTGTCTTCTGCTAGCATCCATGAAACAATAACAGGCTATCTTATAAGTAGAGTAAGTAAGATTCAAGCTTCTAAGTAGGGTAAAATCAAATCCCAGACCCAACAGTTTTGGGGACAAGGATGGGGTACTGACAGATATTTGGCTTTCTGGAAGGGTTAAGGACAGTCCTTGTGGACCAGATTTGGAGGTATAAGAAGACTCCCTGGGATCCAGTAAAAAATGCTCTTGGCCCAAGTAGTGGTCAAGGGGGTGGAATAAGGGGCCCCCACTGTACTACCTAATAATGAACAGGAGTTGAGTTTAATGTTTAAAGGCTAAGCAGTGAGAGGTAGGATTTAAATAAGCCATCTAAATAGTACCTTAGGTTGTTCCTTACACTGCTCCAGACAGACAGAGAAAAGGATGTTATCATGACAATGGGGCAGCAAATCCCATGGCCTCAGTCAAAAGACAATGTAGCTGTGGCCACTGTGCCAAAGTATCCCCAAAACAGAAATAAGTGGTGTCAGTAAAGCTGAAATAATGACGACTTTGCCTCTCAATATAAGGCTTCGGATGAATTGAAAACATTAGAAGTTCATCTGGTAAACTACAAGCAGCAGCCATGCTCCCCGAAAATTAAAGTAAATGTAAAGCCTTGCTTACTGGAGTAGAACTGCTCTCCCAGCATCCAGTCCCAGCCTCTCCACCACCACCACCACCACCTCTGTTCCTGGCACTGCTTTCTTGGTGGTTTGAGGTCCCCGACTCTCTGCTTGCTTCCTTTTCCTTTTATCGCTTGTAAGATAAAAGGTGGTGCAGGCCACACCCCAGGGAAACTCTCTTTACATTGGATCAGGGATGTGACCTTAGTACTTATAATAATCACAGAATGAAGGGCAACCACACAATACTGGAAATCATGGCCCAGCCAAATTAATAGACACATTTTTGGGGGGACATAATTCAATCCATGATACCCCTATACCTGTATATGTAATCTTGTTTCAAAATAGAGTTTTCTTTTTATCTTAATAAGGTCATATCAATGTAGGATGTGTCCTAAACCTCATCATTTCTGAGCTATAAAAAGAGTAGATTAGACACAGGGAGAAAACAGATGCTATCTGTCATAAACATGTAGGTCGGTCCTAGGATGACCTCTTGATTGAATACACTGCTCATCTACACACACTAAAGTGGAGAATAAAATGGGTTTCTGTAAATGTTATAAAAATGCCTTTTCTCTCTTGTACCTGAAAATTCAAAATGAAAAGTCTGGGTATAAGTAACAGATGATTGGAAAAAAAGTGAAGTTATAGCTACTGGAATGGGACACACAGATTTTGTGGTGGTTCTCTGTAGAGAACACTTTCAGTCCTGGGAGGTATGGAGGAAGGGGATCATTAATGATCTTTTGGCCTTCAGAGCCCCGGGGCCTTCCTCACTTAGGAAAATTCTGGTGCTGCTCTCCCAAACCAAAGCAAGAGTCCACTGAAACTGTAGGGGGTAGCCCCAGCTCCTGCACCTCTCGCACAAAACACCTATCAAAACTTCTGGATGTCTCCCCTTAGCCCCATTTCCATAGCTGTCACTTAATCATTCCATGGGATACTCGAGCACCACCCAGTTGGTGGCCCGGGCAAATAGGACAAGTCATACTAATTGTCCTATAGCAATTCTTCCAAAGTCTACACTCAAATTTTCACACTCAGCTAAGTATTCTAATGCTTACCAACCAGCTGGAACTCACTTTGGAGGCATTGTCAGTCTGTTTCCCAACTGATATAAGTCCCACTTGGGGATTCCAACAATTATAAACAATACTTTCTTTCCAGAAGCACTATGTGAACCCCCAGGATTGTACTTGTGTGGAAGCCAGGAATTAACTTGTCTGCCCCCCAAGATCACAGCAACCTGTACCCTAGGGTGGGTGTCATGGATTGAATTGTGCCCCCCAAAAATACCTGTCAACTTGGCTAGGTCATGATTCCCAGTATTGTATGATTGTCTACCATTTTATCATCGGATATGATTTCCCTATGTGTTGTAAATGCTATCACTATGCTGTAATAAGATGGATTAGCGGCAATTATATTGATGAGGTCTACAAGATTAGATAGTGTCTTAAGCCAATCTCTTTTGAGATATAAAAGAGAGAAGTGAGCAGAGAGACATGGGGACCTCATACCACCAAGAAAGCAGTGCCGGAAGAAGAGCACATCCTTTGGACCTGAGGTTCTGGTGCTGAGATGCTCCCAGACCAAGGGAAGACTGATGCATCATAAGGACTTTCCTCCAGAGCCAACACAGTGAGAAAGTCTTCCCCTGGAGCTGACGCCCTGAATTTGGACTTTTAGCCTACTTTCTGTGAAGAAATAAATTTCTCTTTGTTAAAAGCCATCCACTTGTGGTATTTCTGTCATAGCAGCACTAGATATCTAAGACAGCGGGTCATAAGCACTTTTAAGGATTTAAGGATACATATGGTACATTATGTAGCTACTTGGGGAAGATCTCCAGTAGCATAACAGACTCATGATTTATCCACATACTGCAGTGTTTATCCTATACATGGGAGTCATTCACTTAGAAAAGGTGATAAGTAATTTGTCCCCAGCTTTAGCTGATGTGATCAATAACACCACCTCAGCCCTAGAAGGGATTCAAGTCAGCATCAATTCATTATATAGAGTTGTTATGGATGATAGAATTATCTCAGACTTTATCCCTACAGGCCAAGGCAGAGTCTGTGCAATCACTAATACATTCTGTGGCACCTGGATTAATGCCTCAGGCCAAGTGAAAGGTCAATACAGACTTAAGGAGAAAGTCACCTGGCTCTCTAAAGTAGACCCTGATCACATTTGTGGAACTTGTTTAGTTGACTGAGTCCAGGGTCCTGGGGGTCATAGTTGAAGTCTATACTGCAAGTTGGCCCCATCCTGCTGCTTAAAGTCCTGTTGACAGTAAGTAGTCCCCTACCCCCTACCCCCAGCACCAAACTGTCCTTAGATGCAGTAGTTATACAGCCTCTTAAAAGACAGTCCTGAGTGATGGAGCAATCAGTTACACTTGATACCAAGGATAGCCAGCTTGTAATATACCATCATATGGGCTCTCTCTTTCTCTGCCTGACTCCCCTTTTGCTTCACTCCTGCTTCCATGGACTGTACTCCACAATAAAGTGGTAGCACATAAGCCTTTGCCTCAGGCTTTGCTTTCTGGAACCCAGGCTAAAACAGAAGCTTGAACACGTAAAAACATTTTGACAACCTTTTTGAGAAGCAGATATTATTAGGAGCATAAGCTCGGCGAAGTTAAGTGGCTCGCCCAAAGCTACATATTAAGTAGCAATCAGGTCAGATTGAGGCAAAGCTGAATCTGGAACCCCAATATTTTGACTCTAAATCTAGTGCTCTTTGAACTATGTCCCAAGAAGGCCAAACATAGATTCCCTCTTGCCTCTGAGAAGCTAGTCTTGACACGAAGCCAATGGTCTCCAAAGTAGGGTGCACATATAACAGGGGTAAGCATAGCAATTCTCTGAAGAGAGAAAAGAAAATATTAGGACTTTTATTCATTATTATATATATATTCTTATTCACTAAAAAAAGAAAGAAATTGAACTCATATTTTCTGTTCAGATTGGCACTGGTCCCCTCCCTTAAGTCTAAATGTGTGGCAGCTGGTCGTTTGTCACATACAACACGGGAGGTATCCCAAAGAAAGAACAGGAGCTCCAAGAAGGAAAGAGGCTAAAATATGTGTATAGCCACAAATTTCCATTTAAGTAGCCCTGAAGAACCAAACTTAAGAATCATACCATCTAGTTTTACTTAAATTATTTCTCAAAGATGGACAAGTGACTTAAAAAGATTTCTGTATAGAAATGTCAAATTGAAGATAATATTAATAACAAGTACAAACACATAAGAAAATGGCAGAGTAGATACTTCTCCTGCTTGTGGTATAAAATCTTTGTCCACCACATTATAATGACAATCCAAACAGGTCTGGCAAGAAGTTGACCACCTGTACAGTGGTGTCCCTGAAGGACCAAAACGATTAGCAGACAAGCTCCATCTGTCCTTGGTGCTCGCCTCAATTATTAGAACCACCACCACCACCACCATCACCACTACCCATGCTGAGGCAAAGACAGGGGAAGACATCACACAGATGTCACTGTCCTGCCAAAGGAAGGAGGGGAGAACTGTGCAGGAAAGGGTAAAATCTTCCTCCCAAAAAAATGCTGTGAGGGCAGAAGTGTTATCAAAAATTTATCTTCTACAGAAACATGAAAAGGGCAGATAGTAAGCATCTCCTGCCCACCTCCCACTACCCCCATACAGCATTGTTGTTGTTATTGTTATTGTTAGCTGCTGTTGAGTCATCCAGCTCCAGTTAAATAAATTTGATTTTCTAGGAGCTTAGAATCTAAGACAGAACAAAACCATAATAACACATAACTATGATATTAAAATATATTCCTTATATCAAATAACATTATATTCATGTCAAATGATGAGAATGTTCAGTGAGAAGTGTATTAGGGCTGGACACTGAGGCAATGAAGATATTTCCCTAGGAGAAGCAGAGGATGATTCTGGTTGGGAAACAATAGATAAGGAGCAGTTCAAAATGACCAGTGAAGGCCTTTAGGTGTAAGAATCCAGGCTCTGATGTAAAGTAAGGCTTCTTTAAGGCCTAAGGGTTAGAGTATGTCTTAGTCATCTAGTGCTGCTGTAACAGAAATACCACAAGTGGATGGTTTTAACAAAGAGAAGTTTATTTCCTCACAGTCAAAGTAGGCCAAAAGTCCAAATTCAGGGTGTCAGCTACAGGGAAGTCTTTCTCTGTCGGCCTTCTCATCAGTGTTCCCCCAGACTAGGAGCTTCTCGGCACAGCGACCCCTGTCCAAAGGATGCGCTCTGCTCCTGGCACTGCTTTCTTGATGGTATGAGGTCCCCCTGTCTAACTGCTCACTTCTGTCTTTTATATCTCAAGAGATTGCCTCAGGACACAATCCAGTCTTGTAGATCAGGTCCTGCCTTACTAACACAACTGCCACCCATCCTCCCTCATTTACATCATACAGGCAGGTTTACAACATACAGGAAAATCACACAGTACCAGGAATCATGGCCTAGCCAAATTGATACACATATTTTCTGGGGGGACATAATTCAAACCATGACATTCCACCCTTTGGCCCCCAAAAAATCACATCCTGGCAACATGGAAAACATATTCACCCTATCATATCATAGCAAAAGTCTTAACTCCAAGTCCAAAATCCAAAAATTCCTCTTCATCTGTGAAATCTAGAATACAAGTTATATGCTTCCAAAGATACAAGGGCAGAACAGGCATAAGCTAGACATTTCCATTACAAATGGGAGAAACTAGAGGAAAAGAAGTGATAACAGGCACCAAGCAAGTCAGCAGAACACATTAGCCCTCAAGACTTTGAAAATAATCTTCTGTTCTCTGAGACAATTTACACAATAGCCCTGCCCTCCACACTCTAGGTATTGGCCACAGTCTCTGGATTCTGAGTGGAGGCCCCTTGGCCCTGGGCTTCAGCTCTGCCTTACAGGCCCCCTGGGACAGCAACTCTGCTCGCTTGGCTTTAGGCACACCATTCTCCCAGTCCATCTGAGTGGCGACTTCACCCTTAGAAGCACCAGAGGCCATTGCTCCACCTTTTGAAACCCCTAAGGTCATGGCCATACCTTTTGAGACTCAGGCAGCTCGGCTTCTTGTGTCCCTTGTCTCTTCAGCTTCTGCTTCTGTTTCCTGTGGCCTCTTGGCCCTCGGGCCTCACGCCCACAACTGCCCTGCTGGGGCCAGTGTTCCAAAGCTCTGTAGCTCCACCAGTAAATGCCCAGAGGCACCCCACTCCGCCAGGAAGCCTCCCGCGCACAGGCACTCAGCTCTCTCGATCTATGGGTCGGCTCCAGTGCCGTTTTTCACCGGTCTCCTGGTTCTGCTGCTGTAGGTTCTCTGCTGCTGCTGCTTCTCTGCTGCTGTAGGTTCTCTACTGCTGCTGCTTCTCTGCTGCTGCTGGTCCTCTGTCACTGCCGCACATCTATCCATTCACAGTTTTAAAACCACTTCCACGTTTTAGGTATCTGTTAGAGCAGCACCCCACTCTCTCGGTACCAAAGTCTGTCTTAGTCATCTAGTGCTGCTATAACAGAAATACCACAAGTGGATGGTTTTAACAAAGAGAAGTTTATTTCCTCACAGTCAAAGTAGGCTAAAAGTCCAAATTCAGGGTGTCAGCTACAGGGAAGTCTTTCTCTCTCTGTCGGCCTTCTCATCAGTGTTCCCCAGGACTAGGAGCTTCTCGGCACAGCGACCCCTGTCCAAAGGATGCGCTCTGCTCCTGGCACTGCTTTCTTGATGGTATGAGGTCCCCCTGTCTCACTGCTCACTTATTTTATATCTCAAGAGATTGCCTCAGGACACAATCCAGTCTTGTAGATCAGGTCCTGCCTTACTAACACAACTGCCACCCATCCTCCCTCATTAACATCATAGAGGCAGGTTTACAACATACGGGAAAATCACACAGTACCAGGAATCATGGCCTAGCCAAATTGATACATACATTTTTGGGGGGACGTAATTCAAACCATGACAGAGTATCTCAGTGAAAGCAAGTTATGGAAAAGGTATCTCAAAGAACAGAATTATGATCCACAAGTATTAGACGGCGGAAGTCCTGAAAAAATATTTCAGGTAGGCTTCAGGCAGAAGGGCAGATTCAGGTCACTGAAGCAGTGGAGTATAGTGGGAAAAAAAAGCAGACTTTGGGTAGAACTGGATTCAAATTCCAGCTCTTCCACTTACTAGCTGTGTGACTTCAGACAAGATATTTAACGTCTCTGAGGCTCACTTTCTTCGCTTACAAAATGGAGATGACATTGCCTATCTCAGAGAGCTGTTGTGAGGGTAAATAAGATAATTATGTAAAACACTTTGTACAGTGCTTGACTCCACATGGGTCTTCAATAATGGTAGCCATTAGCGAAGAAAATATAAACATAGAATTATATAAGAAAATGGACATGAGCAGTGTTAAACTTAACGTAAAAAATGACTCCAGTGTTTGTTGCTTGGCTACTCATGGATAATGTATACATGGAATAAGGTCATACCAAAAAAACCCAAACCCGTTGCTGTCGAGTTGAATCTGACTCACAGAGATCCTATAGGACAGAACAGAACTGCCCCATAGAGTTTCCAAGGAATACCTGGTGAATTTGAACTACCGATCTGTTGGTTAACAGCCATAGCTCTTAACCACTACGCCACCAGGGTTTCCAATAAGGACACAGAGGGGATAAAATGTGCACTTTTATTGGTTACTGTATTTTCTTTGGAAAAATTTGCTGTTTTTAGTTTTCCCAGGTGAGAATTCCCTATGTTGGCCACCTGCCTCTCATTATTGCTTGCCTCAGACATAGGTTGGCAGGGACAAAAGGGCATTTCCTTCAGCTCACTTGCCCACAAGAGAGACCTGCCAATAGACAAAGGTCTCCCCATGAAAGATGTAATCCCAGTCTCACTGCCACGTGGACTTCTCCAAGTAAGTTAGCAAAGGATCACTAAGAATGTCCTAACTTACATGGGGCAAGTGTATTATGACCGCCAGTTTGCTTATTTTATGTTTTACTCCAGTGTAGGCTACATGGAATAAAACAGATATAGAATATAGATACAGAATAAAGAAGACGTTTCCAAGAGAACAGTACACAGATGCTCACAGGCCTCATTTCAACAGTCTAGAAAGTTTAAATATCATTCTTAGAATACTAATGGGCTCCCAGACACTCAGCCAAGAGGCATTTAAAGACTACTAATGAAATGAAATCTCACTGATGAGCACATTCCAAAGGACAGACTGAGACCTGTTTTCTTTCTCTTCTCCTTGAAATGATTTTTAAATGAATAGACACATCTATGACCTATATCTATATAACTAATTGGCATCTGGATCTTTCTTAGAAAAGCCTTGGGTTGAAAATCCAAAGCATGTGTTCTCTAAAGCAAAGATCTCAGAACATTTGTACACATGCTTTTGGCTACATTGAGCAAAAGGGGCAATGACCACAGGAAAGGAAACAGGGTCCATGTTCAGGCTTCTTAAAATATCTCCTTAAACTACTCCCACAAGTGTGCTCTGAACTCTGGAAAAAGAACATAAGGGATCAAAGAAAGGAGTCCTCTCTCTCTGAATCACAGAATAGCAGAGATAGAAGGGATTTTAGAAATGAAATTTACTGACTACAAGCCCAATAGAGCATTCTCATCCTCAACAACTCTGACAGGCACTCAGCTTCTTGTTTAATTACATCAAAGAACTGTGAGCTCACTGCCACTTAGGGAAGTCATTTCCATATTTGAACGGTTAAAATTTTCAGGAAGCACTTTTGAAACTTGAGCCAAAGCTAGCACTCAGCTATAATCTTAGCTTTCCAGGAAGCAAAGGTCTCCTTCATCTTGGGAGTACAGGGAAACACTCCGAAATTAGCATGACCAATTGCTCCAGTTTGCCTGGGACTGTCCTGGTTTTAGCACTGAAAGTGCTGTGTCCCAGCAAACCCTGCAGGTCATCTATGTGAAATACACCATAGGCTCAAAAAACGTAATCTTTTGAGTCAAACAGGACCTGTGTTAAAGCCCCAGCTCCACTATTAACCTGTATCATAGCTTTAGGCAAATCAATTCTTCACTCTAAGCTTCAGTTTCCTCATCTATAAAATAGGAATAATATTCAACTCCCAGAGTCAATGTAAGGATTAAATGAATAATACACGAAAAGAGCTTAGTAGAGTGCCTAGCATATAGTGTGTATAAATGCTAATGTGTAGGTCTACACTGAGGATACACTGACATGTATTGACAAAATTTTTCATTCCTTATCATTTCCAATCATAATCTTTCTTCCATCCTTTGAAACAATGCAGAACAAGTCTGATTCCTCTTCCATATGACAGCTCTTCAAATATTTGAAGGCTGCTATCATGCTCCATACCCACCCACTTCTCACCCCCACCCCTGCACCACTCCAGTCTCCTATTTTGCAGACTAAACATGCTGGGTTCCTTTGACCATTGCTCATATTTCCAGAACTTTGACCCTCTTGTTAACCTTCTTCTAGACATATCTCTGTTAAAGTGCAGGCCAAGAACTGAGCACAACTCCCTTGATGTTGTCTGACTAGAGCAAGGACACTTCAATGATTACCTCGTTTCTTCTGGATACTCTATTTCCATCACGTGACCTCAGATTACATTAGCTTTTTGGCAGCCTTAACCCAGTTGGCTTATGTTAAGCTGGCAGTCAGCTAACACCCCTGAGCCTTTCTCTTGTAAGCTATTAGGCTATGTCTCTCTTGTTCTCGTTTCAGTTGATTCTTCAAAAACAAAAACAAGAGTCTAAATTTATCCTTATTAATTTTATCATGTTGGTTTCATGCTATCCTTCTAGGATGTTGAAATTTTTATGGCTCCTTAGCCTGTCAGCCAACATATTAGCTGTTTTTCTCAGTTTTGTGTCATCTTTAGATTTGATAAGAATGCTTCAAAGTGATGATTAAAAATACTGAACAATTTAGGGTCAAAAACAGAACCATTCAAAAATTCCATAAAGGGTAAGTCTGGTTAATCTTAATGATTGCTGTCCTTTGTTCAGTAATTATTCAGAGCCAGACACTAAGCTAAATGCATTATGAACATTATCTCATTTAACTGCAAACAATTCTTCAAGGTAAATATGATTGTGCCCATCTTACAAGTGAGAAAACGGCAGCTTGGAAATGTCAAATGTCTTACTCAGACAGCTACTAAGTGTTATAGCTGCATTCTGGAGCCAGGTTTGTCTGACGTCAAGGTAAAAACTCTACACTGCCATTTGCTGCCTTTTGAAAGGGAGTTACAATGGAAAGATCTTCAAGCCAAAGTTGGTTCGTTAAACCTCATTCACGTCCATCCTGCCTACCACACACTTTCCTGTGTCCCTCGTGACAGTGGCTCACAATTGCAGTTTAGGGCTCAAACCCTTCTCCCTACATGTCTCTCCTTTCACCAGGGCTCTGATCTTCCCTGCTTATCACTTCCCTTATCACTGTTGACTTTTTCCCACTATATCCTTTAGTTTTTGTCTTAGTTAACTTAGTGCTGCTATAACAGTAATACCACAAGTGAGTGGCTTTAACAAACAGAAATTTATTTTCTCACAGTTCAGGGTGCTGGCTGTAGGGGAAGGCTTTCTCTCTCTGTCAGCTCTGAAGGAAGGTCCTTGTCTCTTCTGATCTTTTGCTCCTGGGAGATCTTCATGTGGCTTGGTATCTTTCTTCCCCCATTGCTGCTTGCCTAATCTGCTCTTTTTATCTCTTGTAAGAGATTAATTTAAGACACTAATCCTGCCTCATTAATGTAACAGAAAACTCATTCCCAAATGGGATTATAACCACAGGCATAGAGGTTAGGATTTATGACACATATTTTGGGGGGACATGATTCAATCCATAACATTCCACCCTTTGGTCCTCCAAACTTCATGTCCTTGCCACATGCAAAACACGTTTACCCCATCACATCATCCCAAAAGTCTTAAGTCAACTCCAAGTCCAAAATTTCATCTTCTAAATCATCTAAATTAAATATGGGTGAAATATTAGGCATATTCCATCCTGGGGCAAAATTCCTCTTCATCTGTGAACCTGCAAAATCTAGACTACAAGTTATCTGTTTCCAAAGTACAGTGGTGGAACAGGCACAAAGTAGATATTTCCATTACAAATGGGAGAAACTGGAGGAAAAGAAGGGATAATGGGCACCAAGCAAGTCCAAAACTCAGCAGAACAATTTACATTAGCTCCCAAGGCTTGAAAATAGTCCTGTATTCTTTGGGACGATCTGGGCAAGTGCCTCGTTCTCCACACTCAGGGTACTGGTCATGCTCTCTGGATTCTAGGTGGAGGCCCCTTGGCCCTGGGCTTCAGCTCTACCTTCCAGGTCCACTGGGATGGCAGCTCTGCTCCCTTGGGTTTGGGTGGCCCCATTCTCCTAGTCCATTTGAATAGCAACCCTATCCCCTCAGCCCCGGCAAGCCCCACTCTTCTGCCCCTTGGGCATGGCAGCCCCACTCTCCTGACTGGAGCTGATGAAGATCTGACTCTTTGAAACCTAGGAGGCCTTGGCTGTACCCTTTGAGATCCCAGAGGCCGTGGCCCCACCCTTTCAGCCTAGGCAGCTGTTTCCCATGCTCCTGCCAACAGTTCTGATCTCTGAGCTGCTCCAGGGAAGGTCCTTTTCTTTTCTTTGAGGACAACAGATGTAGCTCCTTTGGCCTGTTTCCTGCCTGTAGAATTCCAAAAGGCAGACAGAGTTCTTTCCCCTTAGCTCTTTCTGTATCCCCTTCAGTCTGAGCTGATGGGTTTTCTGCTGTAGTGGTTGGTTAGATTCATCAGTCACAGGCTTAATCTCTTTAACAAAAGATTGTGTAGTCACATCCTTGGTGAAAATTCTAGGACATGTTTCCTTAGTTTCTAGAAAGAATTTTCCAGATCTTTAAGTTTTGTTTTCATTTTTCACAGTTCATTTTTTTTTTATATATTGTAGTTTAAATGAAGTTTACATTTCAAGTTAGTCTCCCATACAAAAATTTATACATACATTGTTAAGTGACCCTAATTGCTCTCCCCATCCTGTGACAGCAAACTCCTCCTTTCCACTCCTGATTCCCCATGTCCATTCAACCAGCTCCTAACTCTCTCTGCCTTCCCATCTCACCTCCAGACAGAAGCTGCCCATTTAGTCTCTTGTATCTACTTGAGCTAAGAGGTACACTCCTCACGAGTACCATCTTATGTCCCACAGTCCAGTCCAATTCCTGTCTGAAGAGTTGGCCTCAGAAATTGTTTTAGTTCTGGGCTGATAGAGAATCCAGGGGCCATGCTTTCCGGGGATCCTCCAGTCTCAGTCAATTAAGTCTGGTTTTCTTACTAGATTTGAGTTATGCAGCCCACCTTTCTCCTGCTCCATAAGGGACTCTCTGTTGTGTTCCCTGTCAGAGTGGTCACTAGTGGTAGCCGGGCACCATCTAGTTCTGGTTGCAGGCTGATGCAGTCTCTGGTTTATGTGGCCCTTTCTGTCTCTTGGGCTAATACTTTCCTTGTGTCTTTGATGTTCTTCATTCTCCTTTACTCCAGGTGGTTGGGAACAATTGATGCATCTCAGATGGTCACTTGCAAGCTTTTAAGACCCGAGATGCCACTCACCAAAGCAGAATGCAGAATTTTCTTAATAAGCTTTGTTATGCCAATTGACCTAGATGTCCCCTGAAAGCATGGTCCCCAGACCCCTTCCCCTGCTATTCTGTCCCTCAAAGTGTTTGATTATATTCAGGAAACTTCTTAGCTTTGGTTTAGCCCAGTTGTGCTGACTTCCCCTGCAGTGTGTGCTGTCCTTCCCTTCACCTAATTCTTGTCTACTATCTAGTTAGTAAATAACCCTCACCCTCCCTTCCCACCCACGTAACCATCAAAGAATCTTTTCTTCTATATTTAAACCTTTTCCTGAGTTCTTATAATAATGGTCTTATACAATATTTGTGCTTCTGTGACTGACTAAATTCACTCAGCAAAATGACCTCCGGCTTCCTCCATGTTATAAGATGTTTCACAGCTTCATTGTTGTTCTTTATCGTTGTGTAGTATTCCATTGTGGGGATATACTATAATTTGTTTATCTGTTGATGGGCACGTAGGTTGTTTCCATCTTTTTGCTGTTCGGAACAGTGCTGCAGTGAACGTGGGTGTGCATGTATCTATTTGTGTGACGGCTCTTGTTTCTCTAGGATATATTCCAAGGAGTGGGATAGCTGGATTGTATGGTACTTCTATTTCTAACTTTTTAAGGAAGCACCAAATTGATTTCCAAAGTGGTTGTACCATTTTACATTCCCACCAACAGTGTATAAGTGTTCCAGTGTCTCCACAACCTCTCCAACATTTATTACTTTATGTTTTTTGGATTAGTGCTAGCTTTGTTGGAGTGAGATGATATCTCATTGTAGTTTTGATCTGCATTTCTCTAATGGCTAATGGTCGTGAGCATTTCTTCATGTGTCTGTTATCCGCCTGAATATATTCTTTGTCGAAGTGCCTGTTCATACCCTTTGCCCATTTTTAATTGGGTTATTTGTCTTTTTCTTGTTGAGGTTTTGCAGTATCTTGTAGATTTTAGAGATTAGACGCCAATGGGATTTGTTGTAGCCAAAAAATTTTTCCCAGTCTGTAAGTTGTCTTTTGACTCTTTTGGTGAAGTCTTTTGATGAGCATTAAGTGTTTGATTTTTAGGAGCTCCCAGTTATCTAGTCTCTCTTCTGGTGCTCGTGCATTGTTACTCATGGTTCGTATTGTGTTTATCCCATGTGTTAGGGCTCCTAGCATTGTCCCTATTTTTTCTTCCATGATCTTTATTGTTTTTGATTTTATATTTAAGTGTTTGATCCATTTTGAGTTAGTTTTTGTGCATGGTGTGAGGTATGGGTCTTGTTTCAGTTTTTTGCAGATGGATATCCAGTTATGCCAGCACCATTTGTTAAAGAGACTGTCTTTTCCCCAGTTAATGGACTTTGGGCCTTTGTCAAATATCAGCTGCTCATAGGTAGATGAATTTATGTCCGGATTCTCAATTCTGTTCCATTGGTCTATGTATCTGTTGTTGTACCAGTACCAGGATGTTTTGACTACCATGGCAGTATAATAGGTTCTAAAATCAGGTAGTGTGAGGCCTCCCACTTTGTTTTCTTCTTGAATAATGCTTTACTTATTTGGGGCCTCTTCCCTTTCCATATGAAGTTGGTGATTTGTTTCTCCATCTCATTAAAAAATGCCATTGGAATTTGGATCAAGATTGCATTGTATCTGTTGATCACTTTGGGTAGAATTGACATTTTCACTATGCTGAGTCTACCTATCCATGAGCAAAGTATGTTTTTCCACCTATGCATGTCTCTTTTGGTTTCTTTCAGTAGTGCCTTATAGTTTTCACTGTATAGGTTTTTATGTCTCTGGTTAGATTTATTCCTAAGTATTTTATCTTCTTGGGGACTATTATAAATGGTATTGATTTGGTGATTTCCTCGTCGAGGTTCTCTTTGTTGGTGTAAAGGAATCCAACTGATTTTTGTATGTTTATCTTGTATCCTTTGCTGAAATCTTCTATCAGTTCCAGTAGTTTTCCTGTGGATTCTTCAGGGTTTTCTGTGTATAAGATCATATCATCTGCAGATAGAGATACTTTGACTTCTTCCCTACCTACCTGGATGCCCTTTATTTCTTTTTGTAGCATAATTGCTCTGGTTAGGACCTCCAGTACAATGTTGAATAAGAGTGGGGATAAAGGGCATCCTTGTCTGGTTCCCATTATCAAGGGGAATGCTTTCAAAGTCTCTCCATTTAGGATAATGTTGGCTGTTGGCTTTGTATAAATGCCCTTAATTATATTGAGGGATTTCCCTTCTATTCCTATTTTGTTGAGAGTTTTTATCATGAATGGGTGTTGGACTTTGTCAAATGCCTTTTCTGCATTGATTGATAAGATCAAGTGGTTCTTTTCTTTTGTTTTATTTAGGCCATTTTTCACAGTTCATTTTTAAGTCCATCTCTTTCTTCTCGCATTTTATTATAAGCGACAAGGAGAAATAACAAAGCTGCTTTAAGATCTTGCTTAGAAATCTCCTCAGCCAAATATTCAAGTTCATCACTTATAAGTTCTACCTTCCACCAAACATTTGAACATAATTCAAATAAGTTCTTTGCCACTGCATAAAAAGCATCACCTTTCCTCCATTGTTCAATCACATGTTCATCATTGCCTTTTAAAGTCTCACCAGAAGCATATTTAACATCCACATTTCTAGCAACATTCTGTTGCTGGCGCCATATATACTCTCTAAGATGATAGAGAGTTTCTCTGTAGCTATCTTTACCTTCTTCTGAATCCTCACCAGAATTGCCTTTGATATCCATGATTCTACCAACAGTCTCTTAAAAGCAATCTAGGCTTTTACTATTAGGCACCTTAAAAGTCTTCCAGGCTCTACGCATTACTCAATTCCAAAACCACTTCCACAGTTTAGATATTTGTTAGAGCAGCATCCCCACTTCTCGGTACCAAATTCTGTCTTTTTTATCTAGTGCTGCTATAACAGAAATACCACAAGTGGATGGCTTTAACAAACAGAAATTTATTTTCTCACAGTTTAGGAGGCTAGAAGTCCAAATTCAGGGTGCTGGCTCTAGGGGAAAGCTTTCTCTCTGTCAACTCTGGAGGAAGGTCTTTGTCTCTTCTGAGCTTCTGCCCTGGACAATCTTCATATGGCTTGGCATCTCTCTTCTCCCATCTCTGCTTGTCTAATCTGTTCTTTTTATCTCTTGTAAGAGATTAACTCAAAACACACCCTACACTAAGCCCGCCTCATTAACATACAGAAAATTCATTACCAAATGGGATTATAACCACAGGCATAGAGGTTAGGATTTACAATATATATTTTGGGGGGACATAACTCAATCCATAATAGTTTTCCAGTTCGTTTTCAAGAAACTCTCTTACATTTTTGCTCTTTTCCTAGAACATTCTCCCTTTGCAACTCCTTACCTTAAACTAAAACCTAAGGGCACCACTTCCCTCACAGCTTTCTCTCACAGAGATCCTTTCATTCAATTGGTCATTCCATTCACTTAACAAATATTCACTGAGCATGTACCCTGTAGGAATGGGACAATGGAAAAAAGATATGGTCCCTGCCTTCACGGAGCTTATAATCTAGGGGAGGAGCAGACATCAAACAGTTACGTAGGTAAGTACATAATTACATATATGATAAATGCTACAAAGGGGAAGTTCAGTGCTCTATAACCTTACATAATATAAGCACCTATTTTAGTCTAGAGAATAAGAAAGGCCCAGTATTTAAAATATATATATATTTCTTACATTTGTTGAGCACCTATTACATCTCAGATAGTAGTAGTACCTATTATATCAAATATACGTACATATACAAAGTTATATAAAGACCTGCTATTGTTAGCTTCCATCTAGTCAGACCCTGATTCCTGGCGACCCCATGCACAAGGGATCAGACCATTGTGATCCATAGGGTTTTCATTATGAGTCAGAATTGACTTAACAGCAACGGGTTTGGTTTTTTGGTTTTAATTTTTCAGAAATAGATCATTGGGCCTTTCTTCCTAGTCTGTCTTAGTCTGGAAGCTCTGCTGAAACCTGTTAAACATCATAGCAACATGTAAGCCTCCAGTGACAGACAACTAGTGGCTGCACTTGAGGTACACTGGCCAGGAATCAAAGCCAGGTCTCTCATATGGAAGGTGAGAATTCTACCACTGAACCAACACTGCCCACAAATAAAGACACAGAAGTACATTAACATGTATAGTACAATATCTAGGGTAAGCACAAGAGCATTTGCATCAGAACTGGGAGTTAGGGAAGACTTCCTAGAAAGCACTTTAGCCACAATTTGAAGGGTGAGTAACAATTATTGAGCCAAAGAAAGGGGACATTCCAGTCAAAGGGAAGATCTTATGCAAAGCTCTGAGGAGGACATATCATTGCACATGTGGAGAACTGCTACGGAGTGCTCACTGTGGTAAAGCAGAGAGTTTCTGTAGAGGTAGGGATGATTTTGACCCATCTAATATCACACTGACCATCCAAGCCTTAAAAGTAAAAAATCTTCAAGGATAGATGGTATGTCACAAAAACAATGATCAGCTACAAATATAATTACAGTATTTGTGCTAGACAAGGCTAATAAATATATTCTGTGACTACTTGAGATAGATAATGCATGTGTGTATGCGTACACATATGTGTGCACATACATATATATATACACATACATATATATATTTCATTTCTGTAGTAGAGGAGGACCAAATTAAAAAAAAAAAAAAAAAAACCTAGACTCCAAAAATATTTTACAAACAACCCACAACAGTTTGACTAGAAATTTGTTTGCCATCCAGGTCATAACTATAACATCATAAAACATAGCCAAAAATGTAACTATGACACTGCACAAACAAAAGAAAAATAAAGTGTAATGATCCTATTACTGATCATGCATACTGGCATGCATCTCATTAATTAGAGTAATGTAAAGTAGGTTTATGTATCCAACTGATGAAAGGAGTTTTTTAAAGTTGGAATGTACTGCTGCAATTTGTCCATCCTGGCAACGTTGTCTGTGGACAGCCATTAATCAGAAAGGGAATTATTACTTCCTTATGAAATTCAACTTCAGGTTTTTTTTCCTCTTGAACTTACGTGGAAATTTTTAACATTAGAGAGTCATGCTATATCCATTCCTAATTGGAAAAATTCAACTCATCCTTCAAATTTATCTCCTGAAGCTCACTCCTCTATTTTGTCAGAATGTACCAACTGAAATTAAGTTCCTTTCCATCTCTCACATACATGTTTCTGTCACTGTTAAGAATTACAGCAATTAATTTTAAAGGGGAGGGTGGATTTGAAAACCTTTTTTAAACAAAATCACATCTTTAACCACCAATTAAGTGAACCAGATGATCTAGAAACTCAACTCCAAAAGGTTTACTCCATCCTGCACTAGGGTTTTTGTTTTAAATAAAAGAATGATGGAAGTTTAGTGATGTGATCAAAGTCTCAAACAAAATCTTGCCTATCTTTTTAAAATGCTGTGTTAGTCATCTAGTGCTGCTATAACAGAAATACCACAAGTGGATGGCTTTAACAAAGAGAAATTTATTTTCTCACGGTCTAGTAGGCTAGAAGTCCAAATTCAGGGTGTTAGCTCCAGAGGAAGGCTTTCTCTCTCTGTTGGCTCTGGAAGAAGGTCCTTCTCATCAAGCTTCCCCTGGACTAGGAGCTTCTCCGTGCAGGAGCCCTGGGTCCAAAGGATGCACCCTGCTCCTGGCACTGCTTTCTTGGTGGTATGAGGTCCCCAATTCTCTGCTTGTTTCCCTTTCCTTTTATCTCCTATAAGATAAAAGGTGGTACAGGCCACACCCCAGGGAAACTCCCTTTACATTGGATCAGGGACATGACCTTAGTAAGGGTGCTACAATCCCACTGTAATCCTCTTTAACATAAAATTACAATCACAAAATGGAGGACAACCACACAATACTGGGAATCATGGCCTAACCAAGTTGATACATATTTTGGGGGGACACAATTCAATCCACGACAAATGTTTATAAAATTAATAGATTTTTTTTCTTTTTATATTTGCTTTAAAGGCTGCTTTTAGTTTCTTCCCTCTTTTTTAAATTAAGAAGCAATATTATAAGGAATATAGGTTACTTAGAGGTTATTTCTCTCTTCCATCACACCAGGTTCACCATTCAAGGGCTCATTATACTAGTTAGACCTAGAACTTATTAGAGTAAATAGTAAGGCTACTTCATTATTGGACTGTAATTTCCATTTCCACTTGATTTCTGTCTTTAGCTCTGCCATTCTAACATCAATGAGTAAGATGCAAATACAGAAGTTGTACTCATCAAATCTGTAGATGATAAAAAGCCAGAAGGGACAGCAAATATTGTTCATAAAAGAATCAAGATTCAGAAATGTCTTGAGAGTCTAGAGCAATGGGCCAAACTTAACAAAATTTTAAGAGAATAAAAGTAAGACCCTATCCACAGATCCAAAATATCAACTATACAAGTGGCATCGAGTATGTAGAAGACTTAAGGAATTTTAGTTAATAATAAGCTCACTACGTGTCAATAGTGTGATGTGATTCCAAAGAAATCTAATGGCACTTTATGCTGCTTTAATAAATATATAACTGAGGATGAAACGTTGGTAACTCAGTTCTGGGATATGCTCGGAACCCAGTGAGGAGAAGGTAAAAGAACGAAGATAATGTGTTCAAGGGACTATCGTTATTTAATCTAAAGACAAGATTTGGGGAACAAACAGTAGCAATCTTCAAATAGTTAAAAAGGGATTCGACTTACTTTGTATGGATTCATAGGGAGAGAACTAGGAGTAATAAGTTTTCGGGAAACAGATTTCAGCTGAACGAAAGGAAGAACTTTTTTGTCATCAGCCAAATAGTAAACCCAGGATGATATGTACTGCTTGAGAGTCTGCTGCCTTTCACTGGGGGTATTCAAGCACAAGCTGGATGACCTCTGCCAGAGAAACTTCAAGCAAACATTGCAGGGAGGACTCAAGCATTACATGGATTATTGCACTAGATAGTCTATGATACAGTCTTTTTGGACAAACTCAGCTATCACAAAATGGCCTCTACCAAGACAGCTTATCTGGGCCCCCACAAAGCACAAGATCTCTTACAGCTGTCAGAAATTATAGCCTCGAGTGGGGTAAAGCTGACAGGAAGCTAATATTTTAGTTTTCTACATGGGATCTTAGCTAAGAGGTCAATAAGCAATATATTTTTGCAGTGTACAGTGGCCTGAGAGAGAGAAGGACCATTACTTTATTATGCGACCCTTCTTTCAGCAGGGTGAGATCATCTTTGTGTTTCCATGAACATTGCCCAGACCCTGTGGGGACTGTAGGGTGAAGTAATACCATACTTGGGCCTTTCAGAAGAATGATGTGCTCAGAACGAACCCAACCCAGGATCCCAATGCACAAATCTAAGGACCATCTTGCCAGAGTGAACAATATAGGGCCTGTAAAGACAAAAGCTTAAATTGAATAGGGAATGTATTTGAAAGGTTTTCAAACCTAGTATCTTTAGTGCTTGGATTTCCATCTTGATGCATTCAATGAAAGAAATAAACCCACCATGACGCTCTGCTTCACTTTCTATCATACCTACTAATGTAAGGTGGGGTGGGGGTGGGCAGTAAAACCTAGAGTCCTCCTTTCCTCAGATTTTGTTCAAGAATATTTTTCTACTTCTGTGAAATACTTTTTTTTTTCTCCCTAATAACCTATTACATTGCTCCTGATCTTTTCTCCCCGCGTACTTGGCATCATGACCATTCTTAAAACTACAGAACTAATAGCTAGAAGCATGAAAACTTATCTCTCTCAAATCATGAGGGAACAACTAGAAGAAATGGAAAAGCAAAAAGCTTGTATTTTAAATGGTCTTTTTTCTACCCGAGGTGAGAAAGAGGGTTATTACTTACTTAACTCAATTAAGAAAGAATTTCCTTATAGTCAGCTATGCCCAAGAATGAAACGGGCTAACTCAGAGTGCTCAAGCATGTACTAATCTACACACCACTAAAAGAAGGTGGCTGGAATCAAGAACAAAGAAACCTAGAGGGTATCCTGGCCCCCAATTCCCTATAAACATGTTTAAGAAGTCCCAGAAGCCATTTGACTCCCAGCCGAATGAGTTTGCCAAGGAGTCAGGGCATTTGTCTCCATGTTCCATGGTATCATTATTGCCATCAATAACTTTCCTCTTAAACGCTAAGGGCATAAAACATATACAGGCATTGCTGCTTTAGTTGAAATTGAGTGGGAGTGGGTTTAGATAGGTGAAAGGAAGAGGGCCTGCTTTCATTTGCTTTGACTCTTTATTATTCTAAGTAAAATTTTCTTCAGATAAATGCAGTTTGAAATCTACCAGCTTAACTTGTTACTCCTCCCAGAAGAATCTGTATTATTAAGAGGGGGACTCCAAAGGGTAGAAAAAGAAAAAAAGCAGTCCCAAACTTTGGAAACAGTCCCAAACTAATCCCTGGAGATGGGACACTCTAACACTTGAAATAGACAAGAGGACAGCTTTCTTCACCTTTAAAACAATATCATGCTCTTCAAACTCTCTTTAGAAAACCTTGCATAAAGACCTGCTGCCTCATAAGCAGCCTCATTTCACCCTGGAGGAGCCTAGGGGTTTCTCCCACTGATTAAGGTGTAGGAGAATGGCATTTTGTAGCTGGTTCCAGGGATATTACATTTGAAAATAAAATTTCAGGCCCATGGCTAAAAAATGCAACTGGTACTACACTGTACAGCATGCTTTCATTGAGCAATGTTTAAATTAAACCAATAATAATCAATAATTGTTTATAAAGGACATAATAATGACAAGTCACATTTTTACACATTTTATTCTTTACCAAGATACTTCATTAATACTATCTTATTTGTTCTTTTTGAAAACCTTGTAGAATAAGTGGAACGCTGCTGGTCCGGTGGTTAAGAGCTCGGCTGCTAACCAAAAGGTCAGCAGTTCAAATCCTCCAGCTGCTCTTTGGAAACCCTATGGGGCAGTTCTACTCTGTCCTATAGGGTCACTATGAGTTGGAATCAACTCAACGGCAATAAGTATAGGTAGTAGAATAAGCACTATCCCCATTTAATAGAAAATAAATTGAGGCCCAAAGACTCCAACTTTCCCAAAGTCACATAGCTGATAAACGGAGCTGCCTTTTGACGTAGGTTATCTGGCTGCAAATATAGTGTTCTTCCCATCATGACTTGGTGCTGAGCACTGTGAAGAAAGCAAAAATGTATAGCAGATATTCTCTATATTTGAGAAACCCACAGTCTAATTAAGAGATAAATGAAAAGTTAAACAGTGATACATGTTTTGATCACTTCTTCTTCACCCTGTTTCTAAGCGAGGAATTCCTGCCCTGGTGTTACAGGGATGGCCAAATACATGACACCTGACACTAGACAGATGAGACTGACTGCAGTTTATTAATCACATATATTCACAGCTCAGGGGAGGAGGACACTGCATCATGCAGGTTCACATGGGGGGTGCACTCAGCAACAGAGTAAACAAGCTGGGGCTGTGAGAGGCAGGCTTTGTAGTAACAAGACAGTGGGGTGACCCCTGGTTAGCTTGTTTGAATAACTCCATGAGCTGGCAGGGAACTGAAGCACACTACTCAGGGATAAGCAGGCACTGTGCTTG
The DNA here is from genome assembly GCA_030035585.1 of Dugong dugon. NCBI lineage: Eukaryota > Metazoa > Chordata > Mammalia > Sirenia > Dugongidae > Dugong > Dugong dugon. The sequence goes on from CM057466.1 coordinate 57,661,875, forward strand.
GGCCCTGTGATAAAGAGGGTCATGTGGCAAGGGACCTTATCTGTAGGAGTGGGTGGGATGCGGTGGGGAGAAATTGCAGTTAAGCCATTTGAGGCCCTCTGACATCCAATTTACCACATGTCAAGGCAGCACTTAATACTGAATCTTCATTTCAGGCCTTACACTATAATACAAGAAAACAAGGTAGAGTTTCACTATGTGTGATTTTACAAATACATTTATACATGGGGATGTCAAACTCTTAGTGGATTTCTGGATATAACCACCACCAGTGGAGCATGGCATTGTTGCTTTCATCGTCTCTTCAGTTTCCTGAAAGTGCCCCATGCCCCATTTCTGCCTACCACATGCAAACCTGGGAAACCTGTTACTCCTGGCCTGTGACCAGGGGATGAAATATAGCTCCTTGTACATATCCAGATAAGAAATCAGTAAGCATGTACATAGCTCTTTCCATTACTGCTCAACAATTCATCACATCATTCCACTTAAATAGAAAACATAATGTTTCATTCATTCAGTTGTGAATAAGACTGGGCTCCTACCCCCACGGAGCTTACAATTTAGTGAGGAGACATATAATCACAGAGATAAGTAAAGAAATAATTATATATATAGTGATGTGTTATGAAAATTAATAGTATACTTTGCTAGAAAATAACAGCAGATAATCATAATTTAGAAAGCATTTGTCTTTCATCTGATCTTCACATGGTTGGCTCCCTCCCATCTTATAGGTGACAAATGTTACCTCCTCCAATGGGCCTAAATTAAGATCCCCCACTGTTATTCTCTAACACAGCATATTATTTCCTGACAATCGAAGGAAAGAGTGACAGCAGGCATAAAGGTCATAAACAGTTACCATTGAGTCGATTCTGACTCATGGCAACCCCATGTAGAACTGTGCTCCATAGGGATTTCAATGGCTGATTTTTTGGAAGTAGTTCACCAGGCCTTTCTTCAGAGGTGTCTCTGAGAGTACTAGAACATCCAACATTTCAGTTAGCAGCCACGTGCATTAACCATTTACACCACCCAGGGACCCCATAAAGGTCATAGAGGGTTAAAAGCTTATTATTTTGGTGGAACAGAGAGAAAACCTTTGCAACTGAAGCTTGGAGCGGAATGACACATGATGAAGTTGGATTATTAAATAGAGGTCAGATCATCATATGGGTCATGGTCAGGAGTTGTGCATTTTTATGGCCCCTGGACACTGCTAACCCAGAACTGAAATTATTCCCAAAGCCCACTTTTCAGACAAAGATTAGACATGTCTACAAAACAAAAACCAACACATGTGAGGAACATGCTTCTTAGTTTTATCAAATATATGAGACCAAATCGGCAGTTCCTGTCCAAAAGCAGGACAAGAAGGCAGGAACGGACAGGAACTGGACAAATGGACACAGGGAACCTGTGGTGGAAAGGGGGAGCGTCCTGTCACATTGAGGGGATTGCAACCAATGTAACAAAACAAGATGTGTGTATAAATTTTTTAATGAGAAATTAACTTGAGCTGTAAACTTTCACCTAAAGCACAATTTAAAAAAAAAAAGGCAATGAAGGGTTAGCTGGTGAGCAAAACGATCCAATTTACATTCTTTAAAATCACTCTGGTTCTATGGAAATATTTTCTACTTCAAGAATGTCTTCTCTCATCACAAAGCACTGACAAACAATATCTACCACTTTTTTTATGCCAACTAGCTTTAAGAACTAAAGGAAATAGATGATGTTCTATCAAAATATAAATTAACCAAATTGATGCAGGGACCTGTAGAAAACCTAAACAGATCAACAACTGTAGTAAAAATTGAAAAAAATAAATACATATTAAAGCTCAAGCATTAAAAATAGCACCAGATTCAAGACGTTTTACATGTGAGTTATCTCTAACCTTCAACATTCTATTTCAGAGTATAAAACCCCAAAACCAAGCAAGCCCATTGCCGTCGAGTCGATTCCGACTCATAGTGACCCTATAGAACAGAGTAGAACTGCCCCATAGGATTTCTAAGGAGCAGCTGGTGGATTTGAACTGCTGACCTTTTGGTTAGCAGCCAAACGCTTAACCACTGGTGCCACCAGAGCTCCATTTCAGAGTATAGGCGGGAAACAAACAGAAAGCTTTCTAGAGTCGTGGGGCGGTGGCGGGGGGTAGGGGGACACTTGCCTCCGATTGTAAGTCTAAGGGGGCATCAGACAAGGCATGGAATGGCATTCCGAGGCACCACAAATATGAAAGGTAACTGACTGAGACAGCCAGATAAGAGGGGGGAAGGCGTTTCTACTGCTGTGTGGCTGCTATCAAGGTCTATTCATCTTGAAATTGCTGGCGGGGTGGGGAACAACTTAGAGATGCCCCTGTGCACTCACTACCCTTGCGTCATGGATTCAATTGTGTCCCCCAGAAATATCTGTCAACTTGGCTACATCATGATTCCCAGTATTGTATGATTGTCTACCATTTTGTAATCTGATATGATTTCCTTATGTGTTGTAAACTCTATCACTATGATGTAATAAGATGGATTAGCGGCAGTTATATTGATGAGGTCTACAAGATTAGGTAGTGTCTTAAGCCAATCTCTTTTGAGATATAAAAGACAGAAGCAAGCAGAGACACATGGGGACCTCATTCCACCAAGAAAGCAGTGCCAGGAACAGAGCGCATATTTTGGACCTGAGGTTCCTGCGCTGAGATGCTCCCAGACCAACAGAAGACTGATGACAAGGATCTTCCTCCAGAGCCGACAGAGAAGAGAAAGCCTTCCTCTGGAACTGACACCCTGAATTTGGACTTGTAGCCTACTGAACTGTGAGAGAATAACTTTCTCTTTCTTAAAGCCATCCACTTGTGGTATTTCTGTTATAGTGGCACCAGATGACTAAGACACCTTGCTATGCCCTTGAGGTTTCCCAATTCATTTGGGAAAAATGATGTCAAAGTATTATGATAGCAAATTCTAATGCAAAACATGATTGATAAAGATATGCCAATAAAGAAAACTAGGGCACTTATAACTAATAAAACTAAAATTTGAAACAAGATATTAACAAATCAAATCTAGCAATGTTTTGAAATATTTATAGCCTAGGACTACACTAGATAAATTCCAGAAAAGCAAATTTCCCGATTATTAGAAATCTATCAGTGTAATTTATTACATTAATAATATTAAGGGGAAAAATATGTGATTGCATAAATACATGACAAAAATTATTTGAGATATTGGAACAGATATTCCTGAGCTTTAAGAAAAAAAACTCCAAGTAATAAGAATAGTTTCTAAACGTGATTAAAATATTAAACAAGATATGCCAACAAATATTGGAAAAGAAATTACAAAAATCATCATTTGCAGAGGGTATGGCACATGCCTGGAAAATACAAAACACTCAACTGAAAAACTATTGCCCCTAATTATAGAATTTAGTAAGGTGGCTAGATAGAAGATAAATATATAAAAATGATTAAATCACTTCTATACTAGCAATGACCAGTTCAAAAAGAAAATGGGGGGTTGGGAGGTAGGAGAACCCATTTAGAATAGTGACAACACCTAGAAGTACATTTAACAAGAAACGTATAATACCTACTGAAAATATAGAATAAATGAAGAAATACATTATAATCCTGGGATGTGAAGATAGGGAAAGAATATCTTTAAAAATCATATTGTTTTCAAATTAATGCATAAATTTAATGAATATCAGTTAGAATCACAAAATACGATCTTGCTTTTGGTATGAGTATGAGGTGGAGGTTGGAAGTAAATAATTCTCAAATTCACCAGGAAGAATAAATGTACAACAATTTTCCAAGAAACTTTTGAAAAAGAATAGTGATAAAGGAACTTAACCTGTCAGATTTTAAAATTCACTATAAAGCTTATGTAAACAAACAGTTATGACACTGGAACATCACAGAAAAGTCAATCAGTGGAACAGACTGCAGAACAAACTTAAGTATATTTAGAAATATAACATTCAATCAACACAGTACTTCAATTCAGTGGGAAAAGATGAATTTTTCAAAAATTGGAGTTGGGACAAGTGGCTACTCATGTAGAAGAAAATAATGTTAAATCCCAAAATAAACTTCAGGCATAAGAAAGTAAATGAGAAAAATCTATATAAACATTTTTAAACAGTAAAACATTTTCATAACCTAGACATGTGGGGGACATTCCTAAGCAAAATAAAAAATACTCAGAATCCACAAAAGGGAGAAATAGAGTACTGACTACATAAAAATCAAAAGCTTCTCTATAGAAAATGAGAGCATAAACAAATTAAAAACACAATAAAAGAGAGAGACAAAGGTTAATATTTCTAATATAGGCAATTTACTTCTAGGGTATTTGATGAATAGAGAGGGAAATAACAATTTCTTATTTTACTTTTTTTTTTTTTTAAGTGTTGAGATTATGGGTGACTTTTATTTTAGGTTTTTGTTTTCATTTTGGTTTTTTTAGTAGTTTTCAAATAAGGATAATTGCAGTAGACGCCGATGCCAAATTATGACGGATGAAGGACTTCAGGAAGTAGAAGAAAGTGGTAACGGAAAAGACTGAGATAGTGAAAGTGAGGAAAGTTATTTCTAAGGTAATGGGCATTTTTACTTCCAGAGGAGAAAGAGCCATTAGAAGCGAGAAATGAAAAATACAAAAGAGGGAGGGAATGAGACCTAAGGTAAGGGGGCGGAATTACCTGATGAAGGGAGATGCCTCTCCCTGTGAGATGTGCTAGGAGCTACATAGGCCAGTTTTAAGAGAGATGGGAAAAGAATAAAGAGAATGCCTTCCTGGTGATGGTCTCTATTTTCTCTCTGAAGAAGGAAAGACTATGAACATATCATTGGCTGAGAATAAGAGTGATGAAAAAGGGTAAAACTCCTAAAGACAGTAGTACATTTTAAAATAGCTGCTGTGGGGGGAAAGAAAACAAGCAGATCAAGGACAAGTAAGATTTCTGAGCTGTGTGGAGACCCTGGCTGGAGTTTGTATTAGTAGCAATCTGAATGTCATATAGTTTTCTTTAGCTATATTTCTTAGACAGAGAGCAGAACACAAACATTGGCAGAGGATTTATCTAGAGTGAAGGACTGTTTGGGTAACTGAATGAAAGTGCAAGGAGGGGAAAGAAGCGAGGGTATTAGTATGATTATCAGTAAGATTCAGACCTGGTGAAGAATGGCACGAAGACAGGAGGACATGGTAAACCAAGACAATGGTTCCCAAACTTTGTTATCAATAGGGATCACCTTAGGAAGAGTTCGAGGAACATACTCTGAGAAATGCTAGTATAGAAGAGTAGAGACACATAGACAAAGAGATTTGAGGAGTCAAAGAGTCAAAAAGTATGGTAGAAGGAGTAAGAAAGTTCTGAAGGAGAACTGGGCACAGGATGTGGCCTGGACCTTGGCCCATTTTCAGCAGAGAAAGGGAGTCAGGAGTTTGAGTCTTCTTTGGATACTTCTGCCACATCACTAGATATTTCTCTCTCCCTTAACTTCTCAAGTAAAAAATTAAGGCATCATTCCCTTCCTTGCATTTACTTAGTTATGGTTCAAGTGTCACTAATGAAAAAGTCAAGATTTTTTTGAGCCTCCAAAAAAATATTTTAAGCCACACTTGCTTCAAGTTCTCCTTTCTCCTGTCTGCCATTATCCACCCAGAGCCCCTCATAAGACAAACTTAGCTGAAGTGAGTTAGCAAGGGAGCCTGGGAAATGTAGTCTGCAGAAAAGTGAGGAATGGACCTGAGAACAAATAGTAAATTATCGGTGTATGTAGCAATGGAGCTGAGTCTAATCTGTATAGTCACGTTAGAAATCCAGGCATACCAGAGCAAGCTTCCAGGAGCCGTATTCGCAAGAGAACTCCATATTCACATGTACCTCCTAGAGAACAGATTGCCCCCATCCAAATTTGATTATGCCTCTTCTAAATATCCCATCAGCTAGTATAGACACAGTTTACGCAGTTAATTCTTGGCACACGTTCATTAGTAAATTTTAGAATGCTAATATTTTGACTTCTCAGGTATATCATACGCCCTTCTAGTAACAGCTAGTATTTCTGGCTGAGACTTGCATCCATTCCCCTACACCCTCACTGGGTCCTACGGCCCTAGGGTTTTATGTAGACAATCAACGTATTTAGAAATAATTTAAGTGTGTATTTCAGGAGACTAGCTTAAAGGAATGCTTCATGAAAAAAAATTATATGGCCAAATCAGTTTGGGAAAACTGTATATTGTTTTCCTCTTAGAGATTTTCAATCAAGTTTAGTTAAAGACTCAGAGAAGTCCTCCAAGGTTTCCCAAGTTAATTGAACACAGAACACTTTTGTTCATATAATGCCTATTAATACCCCATAAAACATTTTGTTAAATACTGCTTTAGATCATGTCACTACATTGTCAGTCTCAGTATCAGTAGCATTTATTGTTCAGGACATTGTGTGAAGTACTGCTAGAGATATTGAATTGTAAGATATAATCTATTCCCACAAGATGATTACAATAAAGTTGAGTCAGAACATATAAATAAAGAGATAAATAAGAATTTAAGGCAACATGGCATACATACCAAATGAGTGTTCCAGACAAAAAGTGCAGCAAGGGATTGTGGGAGGCAGGATCATTGTAAGCTAAGTGATTAGAAAAGGCTTCTAGGAGAATATGAGACTTGAGTTTATTTACCCTTGGGAGAAAAAAACAAACAAAAGCAAAAATGTGAATGGCATATTTGGAAGAAATAAAAGGACTGGTTCAATTGGAGTTCTTCAAGAGGTAGGCAGGGTCAGAGTGTAAAGCACCTTCCTTCCATCTCTATAATAAGGATCTGGGTCATTATTATATACGCCATAGAGAGCCAATGGAGATCTTTGAGTGAGGAGGGAGCATCTCAGAGGTAAGTGTGTTTATAGAAATTTGTGTTCCCCTCATCTAAGCCCCTCAGCAGTTAGCACAAAAGTATTTTAAAAGTCTTCTTCTTGACCTTTGTCTTTGCCTAGGTTCCCCCCAAAAGGTAGAGCCCAAGATAAAGTCTGGTATACAGGTAGTTTATTTTGGGGTGTGATCCCAGGGAACAAAGGGAGAGACTGGGAAGAAAATAAGGAGGAAGGAGGGAAAGCCAATCCTATCACCACTGTGGGCAACAGAGGCTTGATCCCCTGGGGTCCTCTGGGGAGACATGAAGGCATATCTCAGAAGTGTTCACCCAAGAGGACTATTTATCTGAAAGAGGGACTATTTATCTGCCAGCTCCCATCCACCAATAATTAAGAGTTGTCCTCACATGCTCCAGAATGCCCACTTAGTGTAGGCAGAGAAGCCCTGGGCCAGAAAGTAAGAAATACACAGTGAAAATAAGTCAAGCTGTTGTCAGATTATACCTATATGCAGCTGGTGACTAGAGTAAATGGCTGGTGTAAAAAGGGTGTTTCCAGAAAATGTGTACACAAAAGGTGTCTGATTGTAACTTCGAAAAGATCAATCTGGCTCCATCACTCTATTTCCAGGTTCCTACCTGATTTCTCTTCCTTCAGTCCTTTACACACATAGTCCTTGCACATGAGATCACCAACAGACTCTTTAGCATTTCCTTTTTCCTCCTTACATTTTCCCTTATTATTCCAAAATAAATAAATGAAAACAAATAGAAAAACAACCAAATTATAAAGAATATTTTTGCTTCAAATTATTTATACTAGAAAATCAACTTTCAGGTTTGTTTAATAAGGCAAATTTGATGGCAAAATGACTACTAGAAAACATTCCCAGATAGGATGTACATATTCTGCAGGTAAAAACTAAGTGCCATGTCTATTTAAGAAAGTTTTCAATATATTTCTGTATTTCTAAGACAGCTCTGCATCTGCAATCAAAACACACCAAAGTATTCAAGTCATTACCTGGCTCATCACTCAAGTTACCAGGTCTTTAGCAGAAGCCATACAATGGAGACTAGGTTCTCCACCACTGCCACAAACCAGCAATATTCATCATCTACTCACGCAACAAATATTTCTTGAAGATCTATTATGTTTTCCAGGTGATGATTTAAGTCCTGGAGCTAAAGCTATGACAAAATAGACTAAGTCTCTGCTCTTATGAAACTTACAATCTGGTGGTAGGGAAAATATACACATCAATATGTGATATGTTGGATGGTGATAAATGCTATAGAGAAAAATACAAGTCTAATGGGGATAAGGAATTGCCAAATTAGGGGTGGAAATGTGGGTATTATTATTTTATATAGTATGGTCATAAAATGATATTTGAACAGAAGCAATGTGGAAGTGAGGGAGTGAGTCATATAGATATGTGGGGAAGAAACATACCAGAGAGGGGGTAAAACAAGCAGCAGGACCCTGAGGCAAAAGTATACTTGGCTTATTCACGGAAGAGCAAGGAAGCCAGTGCAGCTAGAGCAGAGTAAGCAAGGAGGAATGTGGAAGGAAAAGGGGTCAGAGAGGTTAACTTGAGTGAGATGATAAAGGTTTTGAAGACCATTACAGAACTTCTGGTTTTTACTCTGAAACAGGCAGTGTCTTAGTCATCTAGTGCTGCTATAACAGAAATACCACAAGTGGATGGCTTTAACAAAGACAAGTTTATTCTCTCACAGTCCAGTAGGACACAAGTCCAAATTCAGGGCATCATTTCCAGGGGAACACTTTCTCTGTTGTCTCTGGAGGAAGGTCTGTGTCATCAATCTTCCCTTGGTCTGGGAGTTTCTCTGAACAAGAACCTCAGGTCCAAAGGACGTGCTCTGCTCTCAGCACTCCTTTCTTGGTGGCTTGAGGTCCCCATGTGTCTCTGCTTGCTTCTCTCTTTTATATCTCAAAACAGATTGGCTTAAGACACTATCCAATCTTGTATACCTCATCAGTATAACTGCCACTAATCCATCTTATTACATCATAGTGATAGAGTTTACAACACATAAGGAAATCACATCAGATTACAAAATGGTACATAATCATACAATACTGGGAATCATGACCCAGCCAAGCTGACAGATATTTTCGGGGGACACACTTCAATCCATGACAGGCAGCTACTGAAGGATTTTGAGCAGAGGAGTTAAATGATTGACTTACATTTTTAAAGGATATTTCTGACTCTTGTGGGGAACAGATGTAGTGGGGTTAGGGTAGAAACAAGAAGGCAAATTAAGAAGCTACGTGAGACATGACAATGGCCCAGATGAGGATAATAGCAGTGAGGGTGGTGAGAAATGGTGGAATATCTAATTACATTTTGAACATTGAGTTGACAAGATTAACTGATTAGTGTAGTATACGAGAAAGTGAAAAGTCAAGAATGATTCCAAGGTTTTAATCTGAACAACTAGAAGAATGGGGTTGCCATTTAACAAAACAAAGATGATTGCAGAAGGAATATATTTGGGTTGGAGAAAATAAAACTTCATATTAGAACATGTTAAGTGTGAGATATCTATTAAATATTCAAGTAGGGAGTTAAATGCAGGCAGTCCTCACTTTGCATGATTCTGATATACGCAAATTTCAGTTATAATGGTTTAAATAACACCAGCCCCCCAAAGTACGGTTCAAATTTCAGTTACCATAGTATATTAACTGCAGGTAATTGCATAAAGCACAAAGTTCACTGCTAGCTCTTCAGTTCAAAAATAATAGATGCACATCATGATCAAGTGACCAAACACATCACTTCTTTCGAAATCTGTCTGTTATTGGTTACCGCACATCTGTTACTCAGTTCACGCAGACAGCAAAGTGTGTAGTTGTGTTGCCTCCTTATCTCCTACTGATAAAACTATATGACATTTTGGTAAAAATAGATAATTGCAAGAAGAAATTGGCCAACGTAAATGAAAGTGCAGGGGAAAAAGTGGTAACACTGGCAGTAAAATTCATATCAAACGTAAATGGAGTTAGAGTTGACTGTGGGAATGTTGACACTGTTGCTGTTCAGGAGACTCCAGATATGCAGCCAGAGGTGCTCAGTGGAGGTCAGCATATCAACATAACTGAGGAAAGTGGTTGTGGAGAAAAGGATAAAGATATCCCAGAGAAGGTGACTTTGACAGAAAGCTTTACATTAAAGGAACTGTCAGAGATATTTCATAACAAAAGCACAAAGGACAAAATGTTGGAAGCTGACTCAAACCTAGAAAGGAGTATGACAATTCACCAAGGCATAGAAAATTACTTACTCAGTATCATAAGTTATGTGACGAGAAGAAAGTGGCAAGCACTGTTCAAAATTACAAAGATATAAAACACTTCAATTGTCAATGTTTCTAATAAGAACATTTTAAATTGGTGTGTTTAAATAAATATTTGTTTTACTATTTTTTAATTTTCCTATACATTTATAACTGACAGCAACAGAGTTTTTAATATTTTGACAAAAAAAATTTAAAGGTCCCAGAACAATCATAACTTTTCCCACTGATTATTAAGCTCACTTTGCATGGTTTCTATTTACATTGTCATTTTTACAGTCTTGTGCCACTGTGCAAAGGGAAGACTGACTGTATGCTAACTTGGAGTTTAGGAGAAGAGGTCGAGGCTGGAGACATAAATTTGGGAATTGTCAATGTATACACAGTATTCCTGGATTATATCACCTAGAAAGTGGGTGTAGACAAAGAAGAGGTCTAAGGACGGAGCCCTGGACAGCTCCAATGTCTAGAGGTAAGAGTAAGGAGGAAGAATCAACAAAGAAGACTAAGAAGCAGTAGCCAGTGAGCTAGAAGGTGAACTGAGAGAGAGGTGTCCCAGTGCCAATGAAGAAAATGTTTCAGAAGGAAGGAGTAATCAACTATGTCGCAGACGAGTCAAGCAAGACGAAACCTGAGAATTGACCATTGTATTTGGCAATATGAAGGCCACTGGCAACCTTGACAAGAGCTGTTTCAGTAAAATGATCAGGACGAAAGCCTGATTAGACTGAGTTCAAGGAAGAATGGAACGAGAGGAGGTGGAACAATGACTATAGACAATGCTGCCACGGAGTTTTTCTTTAGGGTGTCACTGGGATGGGAAGTGAGTCCTGGGGATGGTCTTTTTAAGACGGACAATATCACAACACACTTGTGCTGATTAACATACTGGGGAGTTAATGCCAGAAGGTGCTGATACCAGAAGAAGGGGCAATTATTAAAACAATGTCCTTGAAGGTGATAAGACCTTGTACTGAAGTGGAGGAGTTTACCCTATATAGGAACAGAGAGTATTCAGCCACTACAAGAGGGCCAGGCACTACTGCTTCAGGACTCAGTTGCCTCAGCTATAAGGTACAAATGAACTAGACCAGTGGTTTTCAAAGTGTGATCCCCAGACCAGCAGCATCAGCATCACCTGGGAATCAGAAACTCCATAAGTGAGGTCTACCAACCTGTTTTAACAATCCCTTTAGGTGATGCTGACACACGCTAAATTTTGCAAACCACTGGACTAGGTAATCTTTAAAGTATCTTCTGGCTCTAAAATCTGTGATTCTATGGTTCAGTAATTGCTCCTTCCAACATCTATTAATTAAGTTTTCTTAATACAGAAGTGCCATTTCCAAGTAATAGTTTATGAGACCTAAGCTATTTTGTAGTGTTTGTCAGTCCAAGAAGAAGCCAAATGTCTGTGTTCAGCCTCCACAAACGATAATGACATTTACACATCTTAAAATCACGTTCATCGGCATTTCCACAAACAACTTTTTCAAGTGTTCAACTTAGTTATGCAGACATCAGTAAAGTTTGTATTTCTTCCTGTCATTTTTTATATATAATATGTAAGTACACTTTTTAATGGAAAATCGTTAGGAATTAAAAGCAATTGTCCTCAAGTTATTTGGAATTGTTTAGTGTTGCTTCAAGTACATTATACCCCAGGAGCAGGGCAGACAAGGAGAGACAGGTGACATTAATCCTGTCCCATACTGTTGTTCTTTGTGGACTTGGGTCTCCTAAGCCACACACTTGGAGGAAACTCCATACAAACAGAGGAAGCCAGATTCTTTCTGGGAGAAATTAGCAGCTGACTTTCTACATTCGACATTGATGCCTGCTAAAGATAAAACCTGGGAAAGGACCTCCAGGTCCTATTCTCCATTGTTGCTGCCTGAGTCCAGTGTGTGTGTCTGCACTGTGTACACATTTCCCTGGGTGGGGGCGCCACCAGTGTGCAGCTGTCTGTGACAGGATTGCTGATGTTTACAGTAGCAAGTTAGCTCTGCTTTATGCCAAAGCATGTTTTGTTTTTTTTTTTTCTTATTTTAAAGATGAGAACAATTCCTTCTCTCCCCACTCCATTGTTACTTGGTTTACTAGATTTGCAGGAGAAGGAAGCAGTAAATTACTGAAGAAAAAAGTGTAAACCTCACCAGGGTGTGCTACTTTGAATTTGGGTGAAGTTTAGCACACGGATCAGATGTGATGATACGGCAAGAACAGTTCATCTCTCTCTGCTTTGTGGTAAGTTGGTTTGGGGAAGTGAAATAAAAAGTAATTAGACACTTTCCTATGCTGGTGTCTCACCTTTCCGAGAAGCTCCCAGGCGAGCCAGCTGTCCTAGTGCCCAGTGTGATGGCTCCAGAAAGCCAGCTTGTTAGCAAACAGGAACAGCTCTGCAGACCGATGAGAACACTCATGGTCAGCAAGCCCGCTGCCAAGGCTTCCCTAAAGTCTTTTCTTTATTTAATTCCATCAGTGAACATTGCATTCGTTCATCAGTGTCTGTTAATAATGATGTGTTTGGGGGAGGAGGGGACAACTATTTCATCAATTAGAAAAGAAAAACAAAAGAAAGGAAGATTTACCTTAAAGTACAGGTTACTTTCAAACCACACTTACAAAAAGAGAGGTCAGCAGCATGCATGAGATCCTACCAATAATTTAAACGAATCATCCATTTCTTTATTCAACAAACTTTTGCTGAACAGCAGTCAGCTCCTGCCTGGCTTAGCCACCTCCCTCTACAGTGGTGGTTCTCAATCTTAGCGGCACACTGGAGTCACCAGAGACCTTCAAAACACTGATGGCTGGGTCCCACCCCCAAGGGTTCTGAGGATGTTTAAAAGCTCCCCAGGTAGGTCTAAAATGCACTCAGGGTTAACTCACTGCTCTACTGTCTCCTCTTTTTTCCCCTCACATCCCCATCTGCCCTTAAAGACCAGCACCTCATCCCTACCCACAACCACCCCAAGATACTGACCCAGCAGTTCTTAAGAAACCAATTCCCAAAATTCCCTGACATAAGAATCATTTAGTACACTTATTAAACATATGGAGCCCCTGGGTGGTGCAAATGGCTAATGCACTCTGCTGCTAACTGTAAGGTTGGAAGTTCGAGTCCACCTAGAGGCACCTCAGAAGACAGGCCCGGTGATCTACTTCCAAAAAATTAGCCATTGAAAACTTTGTAGAGTGCAGTTCTATTCTGACACACAGGGGGTCTCCATGAGTCAGAGTCGACTTGATGGCAACTGGCTGGTGTATTAAACACATAGATTCCTAAGACACTCTCCTGGAAATTCTGATTTAGTATTTCTGGAACAAGGACCTGGAATCTACATTTGTCCCCATGAGGTTCATATGAATAGCAAGGTTTGGGAAAACCAGCTTTAGGACTTTCCTGCTCAAAGTGAGCTCTGTGGAACAGCAGCATTGGCATGTCCTGGGAGCTTGCTAGAAATGTGGAATCTTACGCCACATCCCAGACCCACTGAAACAGAATCTGCATTTTAACAGGATCCCCAGGTGATTAATATCACATTAAAATCTCTGTACTGGGTCAGCCCCATAAAACAAAATGGGACTAATGAGACACAGCAGTCCAGGGACAAAGACTAGAAGGCAGGAGGGGACAGGAAAGATGGTGATAGGGAACCCAAGGTTGACAAGGGACAGTGTTGAAGTGTTGACATGTCATGGGATTGTTTACCATTGTCATAGGGCAATATGTGTACCAATTGTTTAATGAGAAACTATTTGTTCTGTAAATCTTCGTCTAAAGTACAAAGAAAAAAAAAGAATTACCTATATGAGATCATATTGACAACATTAACTCAAAAGGTTTGATGGGAAGCCTAGGGGACAGTGAGTTGAAGATAATAGTGAAGGAATAATCTGGAAAAGGAAAGTGAGAATAGCAGCACAACTGGAAGAATGTAATCAATGTCACTGAATTGTACATGCAGAAATTTTTGAAAGGGTATATCTTTGGTTATGTATATTTTCACAAAAAAAAAAAAAAAAGGTCTTCCAAGGTCGAGAAGGGAGAGTGTTGACATGTCATTGTCAACCAATTGTTGTTAACCAATGTTATAAATGTTGTTAACCAATATGTATACTGATTGTTTAATGAGAAACTATTCGTTCTGTAAACTTTCATCTAAAATACAATAAAAAAAAACTCCCGAGTTGGTTTCCCTAGTTTTGATCTCCAAAGCTGTGATTCTTGATTTTCCCTATCAGATTAATTCAGACTCGCTCCTTTATTGCAATGATAATCACTTGTGAGAAATAATCAAATTGATATTAACAAAACACATTATTTGAATTATCATAAATGGACCAATTACTTTAAAACATTTCCATGAATGGATGTTTCTGGCTTCTTAGATTCTGTTTTCAGTAATAGTAAGATGAGCCTTAGATCGCCTTAGCATTGACTCAAGAGTTGAATCTTATGTTCAATTCTATTAGTGATTTAAAAGCATTATAAACACTAATTAGAAGCTCAGAGTTGAAAGGAGCTTATAGGTGACCTAGTCCTACCATTAATCTGAATCACTACAAATTCCCAGATCAAGCAGTCATTCAGTTTATACATGAACACCCTTCCAGTGACAGGGAACTCATTATCTTCCTCAGCAGTCCATTTCATCTTTGGTCAGCTCTGACAAAAGAAATTTCATGCATTGAAAAAACCTATTTCCCCATAGTTATTTATTTCTTTTCATTAGGAAGCTTTTTTAATGAAAAATCTATATAATCTTAGAGATGATATGAAACTTTATAGCAAGGATACAATTTTTCTACATACTTTTAACTTACTGTCCATGCTAATGAGTGCCAAATAGGGGGCAGGCATCATGCTGGCACTGTGTGTACACTGGTAAACAAAGCTCCGTCCCTGCCCTCAAAGTACCTGCAGCCTAGTGATATACAGAATAAATCAGGAGTTAAATATGTGCTAAAACAGGGGTAAACGTAGGACCATAGGAGCACATCAGAGGGACACCTAATCTCATGTAGAGAACAAATGAAAGTTCCAGAGAAGTGACATCTAAGGTAAGGTTAAAGCGTTAGTGGCTGTACGTTAGCGTTGCCAGTTTATGACATTATGTTAAATGGCTTTATCTCCAAATGCTATGTTGAATCTCCCTTCCCTGACCATAATTTTCTGTTCGCTTTTAGTTTTTAAAGCTTAGAATAGGCTAATGCAAACATCCAATCTCATATCGGATTCAAAGCTCCCACCTCTTTAAGGTTCTAACCTCCTCAATGTGTTAGAACTGGAAGGAGGAAGAAGGAAAGAAACAAGCACCTCTTTATGTAACCAGACCTAGTAGTGGTGTTCTCAGTGCATCTCTGGTTAACATAGACTTGACTTGATGCCTTCTCTCTGGCAGGCATCCAAACGTGGCTGTCTATGGGACACATGTGTGATTTCCTCAGAGGGCCCTACCAGTCCTCTCACTACACAGTTCCCAGACACTTCACCTCTTCCACTCTCACCCATTGGCCCATCCCACAGCCGCCAGGAACTGGTGCCCCTTTGCTTGACAGGTATTGGCAAGTTATTGGCTAGGATATTGGTAAGATGTCACAATTTAGTTGCTTTTCATGGTGCCCATTGTCCAGGTTGCACAATACATACAAGGTTAATACACAAAAATCAATCATATTTCTAAATGCTATCAATGAATATTGGAAAGCAAACTTTTAAAAACAACATTATTTATACGTCCCTCTGGGTTGCTCAACTACTAGCTGAAAGGTTGGCTGTTTGAACCCACCCAGAGACGCCTGGGGAGACTGGCCTGGCCATCTGCTTCCAAAAGGTCACAGCCTTGAAAACTCTATAGAGGAGTTCTACCCTGCACACATGTGGTCACCATGAGTCAGAATCGTCTCAATGGCAACTAATAACAACAACAATAATTATTTAAATAGTTCCAGAAGAAATTAAATACTTAGGTATAAATCTAACAAAAATGTGCAGGATCTATGTGTTGAAAACTACAAAATGCTGATAAGACCTAAATAAATGGAGACACATACCATTTTGACTAATTAGAAGACTCAATATACTTAAAATGTTGATTCTCCCCAATTTGATGCATAGATTTAACACAATTCTAATCATGATCCAGCAGAATTTTTGTACATAGAGACAAGCTGATTCTACAATTTCTATGGAGAGGCAAAACAATAACAATAACCAGAACAATTCCGAAAAAGAACAAAGTTGGATAACTCACACTTCCGAATTTTAAGAATTACTCTAAGCATGTGGTAATCCAAACAATGTGCCGTCGGAGAAGGGATACAGTCATAAATTAATGGAACAACAATAGAGACACACATGAATGTGGTCAATTAATTTTTTTAAAAGGTGCAAAGAGATTCAAAAGGAAAAGGACAGTCTTTTCAACAAATGGTGTTGAACAATTAGACACCCATATGCAAAGATATTAACCACAGCCTAAAACTTACATTTTACACAAAAATTAAATAAAAATGAAATCATAAATCTAAATGTAGAACTATAAAACTTTTATGAAGTTACTATAAGTTATGAAGTAATACAGGAGAAAATCTTCATGGCCTGGGCTTAGGCAAAGAATTCTTAAACATGATCCCAACACACATCCATAAAAGAAGAAAATTGATAAATTGAACTTCATCAAAATTCTTTTTCTCTGTGATAAACAATGTTAAGAGAATGAAAGGACAAGCTACAGATTTGTAAAAATATTTGCAAACTGCATATTAATTAAAGGACTTGTATTATAATATATAAAGAACTCTCAAAACTCAACGGTAAGAAAAAAACGCAGTTTAAAAAAATGGGCAAAAGACTTGAAGAGATACTTCACCAAAAAGGACATACAAATGATAAATAAGCACATGAAAAGACACTCAGTATCATTAGCCAGTAGTTGTTGTGGAATCGATTCTGACTCATGGTGACCCCATCTGTGCAGAGTAGAACAGCTCCACAGGGTTTTCAAGGCTGTGACCTTTAGAGCAGATGGCCAGGACTGTCTTCCAAGGCACCTCAGGGTGGCTTTGAACCACCAATCTTTCAGCTGATAGTGGAGGGCTTAACCATTTGCACCACCCAAGGACTCCTCATTAGCCTTTAAGGAAATGCAAATTAAAACCACAATGAGATACCAACGTACACCTATTGTTGCTGTTGTTGCTGCTGGTTACCATCAAGTCAATTCCAACTCAGTGACCCCATGTGACAAAGCAGAACTTCTCTATAGGGTTTTCTTGGCTATAATCTTTACAAAAGCAGATCACCAGGTCTTTCTCCTGCAGAGCTGCTGGATGGGTTCAAAACACTAACCTTTCGGTTAGTAGCCTAGCACTGGACCTTTGCACCAACAGGGCTCCTTACACACCTATGAGAATTACTAAAAAAGAAATTTTTTTTAAATCCTGATAATACCAACTGTTGAAGAGGATGCAGAACAACTGCAACTCTCACATGTTACTGGTGGAATTAAAAGGGCACCATCACTCTGTAAAACATTTTGGTAGGTCTTACCAAGTTAAACATAAATTTATCATACGACCCATCAACGCCACTCCTAGCAATTAACCCTAGAGAAATGAAAAGTATGTTCACTCAAAAACCCATACAAATGTTTACTGCAGCTCTATTCATAATCACCAAATCTGGAAACAACTCTCAAATGTCCTTCAACGGGTAAATGACTGAACAAACTGTGCTACATCTATCCAGTGGAATACTACTTAGCACTAAAAAGGAACCAACTATCGGTACATGAAACAACATGGATGAATCTCAAGGGCATTGTGCTGAGTGAAAGAAGCCAGTCTCAAAGGGTTACACACAGAATTCTTCTACTTATATGACATTCTGGAAAGGCGAAACTATTTTAAGTCCCAGAACCACATACACCACAAATAAGTTAATTTTGCTGTATATTAAACATTAAATTAAATTAATAGATGGCATCAGATTCGAATCAGGGAGGTAAGTATCAGAAAAAACAAAACCTGTTACTGTCAAGTTGACTCCAACTCATAGTGACCCTATAGGCTAGAACAGAACTGCCCCATAGGGTTTCTAAGGAGTGGCTGGTGGATTCGAACTGCCAACCTTTGGTTAGCAGTCAAGCTCTTAACCATTATGCCAAGTATCAGAAAAGAACATTTATTTAAACCTAAGAGGTGAGGTCATTACTAGTTTATAGCTGGGCTATGGAGAAGGTCTATTAAAGTGAAAGATTTTTTTTTTTTAAATCAGTGATGGAGTTACAGTTCATCTTACAGATGTCAAAGAGCAAAGTATGTGGAGATGAACACTAGCCACTGCATCCAACAGTGGGAAGAAGGCTCATTGGGAGAGAAGTAAGGGATGCTGCTCAAATACCAGCCTCCAGAGCATACCCAATGGAGCCTGAGAGAAGATTAATCTAATGGCAGAAGAGCATGAGCCAACAGTCAGGTCTGAAGAGAGCAGACGCAGTTCTTCAGTGTTCCACTGTCAAAGGGAGCCATGCAGAGGGCCGTTAAGTTGGCTGTCTGAACACAGGAAAAGTCTCCAAGGAGCTCAGAGGACCTAGGGAATAGGGCCCTGAAGGAAGCCCCTCATGTGTGCTTCCTGGGGGCCTTCTTGAGGAAAGTTGCCAAAACAAATACTAAAGCCCAACTTAATCCTCCTCTGGGTTAAGGGTTGGGTGAGGGAGCAAAGGTAAGGGAACAAAAGTTTCCAGTAGAATCCTGCCCAGAAGGTAATTACAGCTTACAAACATTAGATCCTCCATGCTTTTGGTCTTCTCTGTTAGAACAGAAATCGAGATGGAAAAGCTGTGCACTTTCATCTGCTGATAGGGGTGGGGAGGTAGACTCTCTTTAGACTGTTTTGTTTCAAGGAGCTGTTTATTCAGACTTTTAAAATGAAGAAAGATTCTTTGAAATAAAACAGAAAATCAGAGTGGTGAATATGGAATTTGAGAATTTTAATGATTGTATGAGAAATATTGATATATATTGGTGGCATCTTGGAATATTTTTACTATGTGTGCTATACGTTCTCTGTATATTTATTTCTGAAATTCATCCCTTAATCTGGCAAACAGCTGTGTGTGGACTACCCTAAATGTCCACCAGAGGGAGACTCAAGACTGTATTTTCCCCTTGGGGCCCCTTTAGGTTTAATTAGTACTTTAGCCAAAAATTTTACCACATGTAGGGAGTATGAGACAAACAACTTGGTATAGAGTGAATCAATCCAAGATGGAGAAGAGGTTTATGGTACTGGAATGAGATAAAACTAAAAAAAAAAGATGAAAGGGTGGTTCTGACTTTCTTAAACATCCTGGATTTCCTCAGGGGCTTGGGTAACTTTCTCCTCCCAGACAAATGGAACAGCAAAATCCTCTGTGGTTTGCAGCTGAGCTATTTGTCTGCAGTGGAAAGCAAAGCCTTTAGGATTCCTGGCAATGTCCATGATTAACAAACTGTGTAGGAATACTCCTACCCCAACCCACTCACTGCCAAAGGAATTTGTCACATTTAGCTCCCAGAGAGGCATTTAGTAAATTTCAAGAGATGCCCTGACAGAACCTATGGCAATTCAGTCCCAAGCCACATCCTGGAATTTGACGCAGGATGGTTTTAGTCTCCATTGAAAGGTTTCATTTGTTAATTCCTTCAACAAAGAGGAAGACTTCACAGGGAGGCAGTGAAGGTTTCACTTTAAGGTGTCTCTGAGATGAGGAAAACCCTAACAGTGAAAATGAGCCATCATTCCAAAACCTGCTGCTGTGGAGTCGGTTCTGACTAATAGCGACCTTACAAGGACAGAATAGAAATGGCCCAGTAGCATTTCCAAGGAGCCGCTGGTGGATTCGAACTGCTGGCCTTCTGGTCAGCAGTAGAGCTCTTAACCCCTGTGCCACCAGGGCTCTGAATCCATCCTTAGAACCATGCAAAGGCTGTTCTAAGAGGATTTCTGAATGGAATGTGTTGTCGGCTGTAGATTACATTTGAGATTCTAGGAAATATTTATATATTACCAATTATGTGCAAAGGGAGATTCAAATCTAAAAAAGACTTGTTGACAACAGATATTAAGTAATATACTGATACAACTATAAAGTACTGCTGGGTTTTCTCCTCTTTATAAAACAAAAACAAAAACTCATTGCTGTCAAGTTGATTCCAACTCACGGCGACCCTTTGTGTTACAGAATAGAATTGCTCCATAGGGTTTACTTGGCTGTAATTTTTACAGAAGCAAATTGCCAGTACTTTCTTTCACAGTGCTGCTGGGTGGGTTTAAACTGCCAACCTTTAGGTTAGCAGCCAATCACAAACTGCTTACACCACTCAGGGACTCTCCTCTTCATCATTCTTTTAAAATAGATATGTGGTTGTACCCACCACGTGTCTGTCAGTTTGTTGTACTGTGCGGGCTTGCATGTTGCTGTGATCCTGGAAGCTATGCCACCAGTATTCAAATACCAGCAGGGTCACCCATGGTGTACAGGTTTCAGCTGAGCTTCCCGACTAAGACAGACTAGGAAGGAGGACCTGGCGGTCTACTTCTGAAAAGATTAGCCAGTGAAAACCTTATGAATAGCAGCGGAACACTGTCTGATATAGCGCTGGAAGATGAGCACCTCAGGTTGAAAGGCACTCAAAAGACAACTGACACAGTGGCTGCAGCGATGAGCTCAAGCATAACGATTGTGAGGATGGCACAGGACCGAGCAGTGTTTCGTTCTGTTGTATACAGGGTTGCTATGAGTTGGAACTGACTCCACGGCACCTAATAACAACAATGTGTGCTTGTACAATTACTTTTCAATTGTGCTCACCTAGTTTCTCATATGAAGACCCCAAACCAGATCTTAAAATGAAAATAAAATGAGATTTCAGCTTATCACACACTAAGGAACAAACACCTCTGCATGGCTTGGGTACAAACTAAAAAAAGAAAAAAGGAGGGAGGGGCTTTAAGTCTCACTTTATTTTTAGATCTAGGATTTGGAAACCCTGGTGTTTAAGAGTTATGGCTACTCACCAAAAGGTTGGCAGTTCAAATCCACCAGGCTCTCCTTGGAAACTCTATAGGGCAGTTCTACTCTGTCCTATAGGGTCTCTATGAGTTGGAATCGACTCGATGGCAATGGGTATCTAGGATTTGGGAGGTGGCAGAAATAGGGTCATAGTAACCAGTTGCCATGGAGTCTACTCCAACTCATGATGATCTCATGTCTGTCAGAGCAGAACTGTGCTCCACAAGGTTTTCAATAGCTGATTTTTTGGAAGTAGACTTCTAGACCTTTCTTCCGTTACATCTCTGGTTGGACTCAAACTTTTGGCAAGCAGCTGAGCACATTAACCATTCGTACCACCCATGGACTCTAGGGTCATAGAACCAAAAATCAAACCCATTGTTGTCAAGTCTATTCTAACTCATAGCAACCCTACAGGACAGAGTAGAACTGCCCCATAGGGTTTCCAAGGCTATAATCTTTACGGAAGTAGACTGCCACATCTTTCTCCCACTGAATGGCTGGTGGGTTTGAACCTCCAGCCCACAGGTTAGCAGCCAAGTGCTTAACCACTATGCTCCTTGCAGGGTCATAGTGCAGGGGTCCTTTCCCCATACTACTAGTTAAGCAGGCTGGTTTGGGGAAGCAGTGACCAGGGTTAAGAGTACAAGCTCACAGGTCCATGTTGTTGTTGTTGCGTTGTTGGTTGCTGTCCAGTCGATTCCCACTCATGGTGGGGAAAAACAACTATTTTCCTTGGGCCCTCATCAGCTGAGGGAACCAGTGAAAAACGACATACAGGAGAGGATATGTGAGTGAGATCCCCTGATGCAAAGTGCTCTCACCAGCGCCTGGACTGCAGATGCTGCTGCTGCAAACCCGGCATGCTGGGACACAGCCTCGGGATTGCTGTGGCCTAGGCAACGGAACCCACGGGGCTCAGTGGACACAGATCCACATGATGGCTGCCAGGAGTCACAGGAGCAAGTGGGAATTCATCTTTAGTTCCAGAGGATATAAAATGACCTGTTTCTGCTAGCTACACAGTAAAATAGAAACTTAAGAAGGAGAAGTGAACCAGCACAAAATGTAAACTTAGCTGCGTCTGTTTCAGCCCTAGAGGAGCGGAGGTGATGGAAATGACTGCAGAGACTCTGACACCTCACGGCTTCCTTTCGTCCATGCACAGACATGGAGTTGCAAGAACTTTTAGAGCCAAAGGTTAATCACAGAAAGGGATCGGTTTCCATCTCCCAAGAACAAATCTGTGCAAGAAATCTGACGACATGTTCCTGGACTGACCGTAAAAACCATTTTCCCAAATAACATCAGCTGACTCTCTGGATTCTATCTTTGGGACTATCCCAGAATTCACTGGGGAAATCATTGTATTAAGTCAGTTTAGTTTTACCAGGGTATGGAAAAATTTACAAAGCTATGTCATACAACCATATAGTTAGAGTACATGAAAATTCTCTTAATTAGAGATAAGCATTTGTCCAAAAGCTTGCTGTAACTGGATCTTGTGGGGATTTATCACATCTTGTGAGGATTATCTCAGTACTTGGCCAATCAGAAATCCAAAATAGATTTAGATGTGAAAACAGAGTCCTCCATCTTACAGGAATAGGTCCCTGTGATTTTTTCTAAGAAAAAATGGTATGGTCCCCGGACACCCTTTTAGCTCTGAATGAAGTCACTCCTGAGGTTTGCCCTTCAGCCAAAGATTAGAGAGGCCCATAAAACAAAACAAGGCTAAATGGGCCCACCAGCCCAGGGACAAGGAAGAGAAGGCAGGAAGGGACAGGAAAGCTGGTAATGGAGAACCTAAGGTTGAGAAAGGGAGAGTGTTGATATGTCATGAGGTTGGCAACCAATGTCACAAAACAATATGTGTATTAATTGTTTAATGAGAAGCTGGTTTGCTCTGTAATCCTTCATCTAAAGTATAATACAAAATAAATTAAAAAAAAAAAAAAGTACTGCCAGAATGCTCCTTAGAGGCAAGGATGGTGAGGCTTTGTCTTGCTTACTTTGGACATGGTATTAGGAGGGACCAGTCCCTGGAAAAGGACATCATTCTTGGCAAAGTAGAGGGTCAGCAAAAGTGAGGAAGACCCTCATCAAGATGGACTGACACAGTGGCTGCAACAATGGGCTCAAACACAGCAATGATTGTGAGGATGGCACAGAACTGAGCAGTGTTTCATTGTGTGGTAGATAGGGTCACTAGGAGTCGGAAGCAATTCAGCATCACCTAACAACCACCACCCACAGAAGGCTTTCTGGCCATGATGTCTGAACCAGTCCTTATACAGCAGGCGGTTGATTCAAAGCATCTTTTTCCATCTGATTCTAACTATAAAGTAGTGGAATCTTGATGTGGGAATATTGTTGCAGAAGCTTCTGAAGAACCTTTCATGGAAAGCGCTATCCCGTTGCCTAAAAAGACAGATAGCTGAGACTTCATCAATTATATAACTGTTGCTATGCCTGCTTGCAAATAAATGATTTTAAATTAAAAAAAAAGTGATCGTCTCCTCACATTCATCTTCCTTTCTTGATTAAGAAATCTGGTGTGGTATGAAATAATGAGTGAGTCTTAAATGTTAGTATTATCTCTTAATAACAGACTTTCTAAAAATTGCCTCTTAAAAGTAGTTTAGGTTTGTGCACCAAAATAATTATAGCTCATAAAAATAAAATTTCTAATATACAGAATTTTAGAAAATCTTTTAAAAGATAAAAATGTAAAGCTCATTGTCCATTTCTTTATAAACAACAGAAAGTAAACATGATATAGTAATCAAACTTTTTCACAGTCAACTTTTTTAATGATAAAATATATTTATTTCAGAGCCTAATATATTTGTTTTTCTTAATGGCAATGTTGCAAGATAAAGTCCCACAAGAATGAATTCTAGAAAGCTCTATAATTAATTATACTTACAATTCATATGTATTAACTATACAGTTGTATGTTACAGTTTTACAAATTGTGTTATACTCTGGTGAAACTAATCTGAATTAATACAGTAATTTCCCAAATGTGTCCTGGATAAAGCTCGGAGAAAACACGTGACTTAGCTAAATGTATACAGCCAATAGTTCAGGGTAGATCCAGACCTAGAACTTAAGCCACCTAATTCAATGACCATTCGTCACCATCCTGATGGTTCCCACTTCCCCACAATCCCTTGCCCATTCAGAATATGCCCCAAGCCCTCATCTCAGGGCTGAGCCTCTTGACCTCCCTGGCTTGGCCTCTCTGGCACAGCCCCACATGGTCCACCTGGCTTCCCTCACCTCATCCTTCCCTGATTGTTTTTTCCTAGCCCCTGCTAATAATAACATGATAATATATGTCTGTTTTTTTTCAACACTTAAAAGTCACATCTTCTCCCCTCAACCCCAGAGCTGGATACTCTGTGCCTAACAAGGTAACAGTTAACTAGCCTAATAAATGAATCTGCCTATGCACTCACGAGACAGGGCTAGAGAAGGTCTCTCTCCTCCTAGGTGACATAGGCACTGTTTCTGAAGACAGAGGAGATGTTACCAACCTTAAGGTACCCCATGCAGGCATCCTTTAAGTCTATGCCCAAAGTCAGGTATGACCAGTGACCGTAGAACTAGATGTCTCTTTCCCAGAAATAATCATGCCACTGCCTGCCCAGGGAGAGCCCTTCCTTTGAGAACAAGTATTTTGACACAGATCGAAATTGGACAAAGATCAATGCAGCAATAGGGCTGGCAGTTCAACATACAAAATGTAAGATAATAATAATTTCTATATAGTGAGCATGTGCATGTCTGCCATGTTATTGATTGGTTAATTAGTTAATTCAACATACATTCAAGAGCAAGAGTAATCCACTATCTATTAAACTAAAAACCAAACCCATTGCCATTGAGTCAATTCCAACTCATAGCGATCCTGCAGAACAGAGAAGAATTGCCCCATAGGGTTTCCAAGGAGAAGCTGGTGGATTCGAACTGCCGACCTTTTGGTTATCAGCTGTAGCTCTTAACCAGTGTGCCACCAGGACTCCAAGTCAACATTTTAAGGTTTGGAGATAAGAGAGAACATACTGTTTTCAGGGGACTCTAAGTGGTTCAATACGATAAGAACACAGAGTTCCAAAAGGGAGTGGAATGAGATGAGGCTCAAGAGGTAAGCCGAAAGGGCAAATAATGAAGGAGCCTTGGTGTCACACGAAGGATTTTAATTATTCATCTTTTAAAAGGGGGGGGGGGGAGAGAAGCTACTGGAGAGTTTTACTTGGGGAAGAAATTGGCATTTTAGAAAAAATTCCACATATAGTGTGGAGACTGGGTTGGAGAAAAGCAGGATTAGAGTCAGGGAGATCAGTCAGGGTATTGTGGCCATAATCTAGGTGAGAAATGGGAGACTGAACAAAGGTGGAGGCAATGGGAAAAGAAAATTAGAAAAGTCTGAGAGGTAGTAGAGATAGATCTTAGTAACTAATGGAATGAGACTGGGTTGGAAATGGAGAAGAAGTTATTTCTGGTTTGGGCAGCTGAGTGGATGGAGGTGTCATCAGCTGAGATAGGAGAAGGATTATGTATGAGGAACAAGACAATAATTGGGTCTTTGTTTGTTGAATTTCAGATATTGATGAAATTTCTAACTATCCAGCAACTGGATATAGAGATCTGGAACTTCAGTAAGACATCAGGACTGAAGGTAAAGATTGGTAGTTTTCAGTGTAGTGATAATCCTTACCAAAAAAAAAAAATCTAGGGAAATTCATATTATTATTCCTGTTTCACGAATTAAAAGCCCACAGTGCACTTCTATTGATTCCATCTGCCCAGAAACCCCTCCCCTCTTCCCTCTTCATCTAGTAACAGCCTCCTCCTTTGGGGGAGTTGCCCCTCCCCCACTCCAGGCATATGGTTCAAGTGTAGCCAGTGTCATGCCCTGTCCCCCCAAGGCCAGCAATCCCAGCTAGGCCATTACAGTGTCTTAGACTTCTGGTCACAGTCTTGTAGTGACTCAACCAGGAAAAAAAAAAAAAAAAAAACCAGAATCTTGCCTAGATTTTTCTGAATTTAACTGGGGTGAAACTCCCCTCCCTCTCATAGCACAGCTGTGCTCAGCACCCAGCTACTGGCAGAGAAGCAGAACTACAGCAGGAGGGAATGAAATTGGGGCCTGCAAGAAGCAGAGAGGATGAACAGAGAGAAGAACCCCGGTTGCAATGAGTCCCTGGTTCCCATGGGGCTCTGCTACACCCCTGCCTTTCCAATTACATCATCCGGTGAATTCCTCCCAGAGTCCAAGTTAGCTCAAGGTGGGTTTTAGTCACAAATAGCCAAAAGCTCTGACTAATACAGAAGCTGAGACTTGGATAGGTTAACTGACTTGGCTAAGGTCATACCCAAGGAACTAGTAGGCAGAACTTGCACTCAGGCCCAGGCATTCTGGCCATGCACCACGAGGCAGAGTGCAGGGCTCTAAGGTAGTGACCACTTCCTGGCTAGAGGAGAATCTACAGAGTGTGTGCTTAAGTGGATTAAAAAAAAAAAAAAAGAAGTCAAGGACCAGGTTCAAAGTAGAAGCCCAATCACTGCCAACATGAGGCAAACCAATTACTCTCTTTGAGCCCCATTTGTTAAATAAAATATCAGTCCTGCTCACCTTGCAGGTATTTGGTTAGTTTAAGGGGCTAATACATGTGAGAGCATTTTGAAAATAGTAAAGAACTCCCCCCAAGGTAAATGTTACTAATCTCTATCAGCAGTGGAAATGTGTAGTGAATGCATTCTCTCTCTGTTACTTAAACCCACAATCTTAGGAGTTGGAAACAGAAATCCAGAATGTTATCTCATCCATGTTAATTTCCATCTGAATAAACAGTCACTTCTGTGTTATTGTTGTTACTGAACATTTATTGAAAGCCAGACCGGGTCTGGGTGCCCTGGAAAATACAAAATCTAGAGAAGTCTCTGGGAAAGGCAGGAAACCCACAGCAATGGCTGGCATGGTACTTGGGAACGAGAAACCAAAGGTGTGGTTCCCGAGTCCCCTTCAGAGTTAATATGGCCCCGTGTCCACTTGCTCAGCCTGTTCCGCACTGCCTTTTTCCATTCCCCCCGTCATGGGAACATTTTGGAGACTGGTAAGATAATTCAGTGTGTGTGTGTCTTGGGGGACAGAGCACCATGTGCTGTAATTAGACCTGATTCTGTTTATTGCAGACATCACTTCATTTTCAAAACAGAGCTGTCTTCTCCTTTGGGGCATTTTTATGAAATCACAAGGATGTCAATTTTTATTTTTGCTGCACAGGTGTACCATGCTTAAACTATAGGAGAGTGTCTGTCCTAAAAATGTATGTGTAAATCACATTTCATCAAAATCAAATTATATCCAAAATGCAAGAGGGGAGCTCATTACTTCTAGGCTCCCTGTGGAAAATTATACAAAAAGCAGCGCTGTGTATAGGAAAAGATGGAGGGTAGGAGCCAAAACACCAGGATTGAAGCTCCAGTACAGTCATTACTACTTGTGTGACTCTTGGCAAGTCATTTTACCTCTTTGCCCAATAGTTTTCACATGTGTAACATGAGGATAATGTGAGTTTATGACCTACATTATGGATTTTTATGAGCACCCAGTGAAATGTTTTAGAGTTGGGTAAAGAAAGACTAGATCTATGCCCTCTGGGATTTCAAGTCCTATTTATAGAAATCCAATTACTAGACCAGGAAACAATGTAGAAGGGAAGGCAAAGGGTGTGGAAATGAAACCATCTTAAAAAATAGGCACATGGCTGCACAGTCAGCACTCAATAAGTGTTGTAAGAGTGAATGAAAAGAACTGATTCAGCCACCATTTACCACCCTGTGCATAGGGAAACCACAGGAAGCTCTACACCTTGGTGGCACTCATTTATTCTTACCACAAAGGTCACCAGCAACCTAATGAAAAAGAGCACATTCTTACTATCAGAGCTGCATGGGTGCACAAATCACCTGCACATCTTAAGTCATTCAGTCACCTGAAGAGCCTTTTATGTCTCAAGAAATACTTCTCAGAATGTGGGTCTCAAGACATCAGCATCAGAGCTCCCTGGAGACATTTTTAAATGTGGAATTCTAGGTCCTGGCCCAGATTGAGTAAATTATAATCTCTGCGGATGAGGCTGGGTAATTTTCACTTTAAGAAGCACACACATACACAACTAATCCACTCCTATGCTGTAATTCTAAAGTTTGAGAGCAACTTTTAGGTCTCCAGGAGTGAGAAAAACTATGATAGCTTTGGAGAAAATGGGCACAGTAGAAGTACCTTCAACATCCTGTTTATTTTTTGTTTTGTTTTTAATGTTAAACATAATAAACACTTCTAGTGAGTCCTGGAAATTCATCATATAAACACTTAACTAAAACAATATTAGTCCTATAAAAATCAGTACCTGAAGTTCAAATGTTACATAACTTTATAACACAAATGTTATATAGTATTTACCTACTCATCTGCTGGTTTCAGTTTTTAATATTTGGATTATTCTTAATATCTGGTTTTCTTAAAATAGGGCAAGACTGTCTGTAGTCCAAGCAAGAGCACAGTGAACTGGGATACTCTCCCTCTGGGGCATGGGGAAGGGCAGGCACTACCATACTGTAGGAAGCAGGCATCTAGCAAGTGGGCAGTCACTCAGGGTGGTGACTGTCAAGAACCATAAAGGGTCCGAGATTTTACCCTACTTGCATGCCATCATTTCCTGGATGTGGACAGAAGATACAG
This sequence comes from Dugong dugon, assembly GCA_030035585.1. Classification (NCBI taxonomy): domain Eukaryota; kingdom Metazoa; phylum Chordata; class Mammalia; order Sirenia; family Dugongidae; genus Dugong; species Dugong dugon. The sequence goes on from CM057466.1 coordinate 57,690,927, forward strand.
GATTCCTGGATCAGAGAAAAGGACTTTACTAGACACAGCAAGCAGCATGAGCTTTGTGTTTGCATGATTCCCTTTGCCCCTCAAGTCTCACAGGTGCAGACTTGAGATGCCCAGGTGGGTGCTGTGTAGGCAGTGGGTTTGCATCACAGCCAGGTAACCCCAAGCTTAGGAAACCCAAATTTTATAATGGGCTGCAAGCAAACCTGCCCAACATTTGCTCCAGTGGGAGACATTATCTTTATTTTACTGGACAGAAATCACACCTCTGCTCTGGAGGGAGACACTATTTCTATCTTCCAAGGCCATTTACAATAAAACATCTTTGAAAAGATAGTCCAGAACAAAAGGCTGTCAGTGCCTCTGTTCACAAGGTGTTCAGAAACACAAGCGGCCCGTGGTCTCCCAACAGTGACCTAGCAGAGTCTGGAAAGGACCTCAAGTCACATCCAGAATGGTATCATAACATCAGCCCAAAGGATCATTCCTTTTCACCAAAGCAGACTTGGGAGAAAGAAAACCCCAACACCACATCCCCTTCAAGAAAATGTAAGCAGAACACACGGCCCTCCTACACCTATTGTTCTATTGTTCCACACAATCACACAGTCTCAGAGTGCATTTACTTTTTTTTTTTTTTTTTGACACATCATTTTATTTTCCCAGATTTCAACTTTATTTAAAAAAAAAAACAGAAGCCAAAAGTGTAGTCACAAAGGAATTAGCCCCAGATAGCCCTGCTCCTAATTTACCCAAAGCAAGGGAGGATTAACCAGTAAGCAAGGTACGCACAGGCTTACAGTAAGCAAGGTACCACGGGCTTAATTGTGTTTACTTACTAATTTGTAGTGAACAATGTGGTGAAAAGCAGGTGAAATTGTACACTACAGATTAGTAAATAAGCACAAGTAAGCCCATGCATACCTTGCTTATTGGGTTATCTGTCCCTGCTCCAAAGTTGTGAAGAACTTCTTTGGATGTACATGCTGGAGTACAGCTCTGTGGGACACTAGGTGGCGCTAACGGCCTGTTCTGAACCGGGACCCTCAACACTAACCTCACTTTAAGATTAACCTCAAAAGGCTAACCTGACTTCGAATGGATGTTTTTATACATATAAATCAAAAGGAGCAAGTATCAATTATTAATAGCTGTATTTCGGGAAAATACTGCTTTAAGTTATGAATGATTGTGGCCCTTTTCTTTCCCAAATTATTTACAATTAGCTATTCTGCCCAAGGATGGAATTCAGCTGTAATTCTGCACAAATTATCATGCAATTTTTATCTTCAAGAAAAGCTGCAGCCTGAGTGAAATCTTCTAAACTACAAAGACACCAGTCCAGGAGGAGCAAAAATATGGAGAAGCACTTTGTAAAATAAAGCAAGGCAGAATTTTTCTTCCAGACCCAGGCATGCTCAGGCAAGAACCTAAGACTGCAGCCAGCTGCAGAGGGAAAAAAAGGCGTTAATTCCTCTGCTGGTCCAGATCAACTAACAACTAAATCACTAAGAGGGCTCCTTTACCAACTGGTCTAATATGGTCAGAAACTCAACTCAGAGAAGAAAGTCTGGTCTGAGTTTATTGTTCACAGACTAGACGTTCACCAACCACCATGTAACCCAGCACCAATAAGGCAGGTAAAGGAGGATTCCTATGTATCTTCTTCCTCTGAATTGTTTTACAGGAGGGAAAAAGCTCTAATTTTTAAAGGTCAAAAGCATCTTTCACCTTTAAATAACTTGCTGATTTATAAAGCTAAACACACTGCCAGCTTTTACTGTCCTTTTACCGTCCTGGATGTTGGTTCCGTGTCGGCAGCATCATTGCAATGCCACTCTGATGTGCCTTTACAAAATCAGGTCAAAGTAATAACTTCCAATTCTTAGTCATACCTCTGCCTGCTGGAATTTCCACACCAGGTCTTTTGTTCTCCATTATACAACTCATGAGACTGCCTTTGTGAATGCCTGCACCTGGAAGTTTGGCACCTGGAGGACTTTTTTTCATCTGGATTATATTTAAGTAAAAATATCCACTTGACCTCATAGCTGCCAAAGGGCTAACTGTTAGCTGTAAAAGGAGAAATAAAAATAAATGAAAAGAAAGAACACAGGTAGGTAAAAGTTATTGGTAATGTATTAGTTCTTGAGTAGGTTATAGAATTATTGTCTATTTTATTATTCAAAGTATAAAGAAACAAATAAAAGAAGGCCATGTGTGAAAAAATGATAGTATTTTATGAACCAAGGACTATGATTAATCCTATTCTATTCGCTAAAGGTTTAAATAAATCAGTAACGCAACACAGAGGTAGCGCAACTTATCCATATCAGTCTGACTCTCAGCCTTGTCCTCTGCCCTGACAGCTGTTTAACTCAGTCCTGGATGATAACCTGGGGAAAGGTATTTCAGAATCAGGGTGTCTAGTTCTTCTATTCTAACGGGAAGATGAGTGAGGGAAAGTCATACTGGCTGATCTTACAAGGCTCCCTGTCGGAGAAAGGGAACAGGTGCTTCCTTCTGAGGAAGGAAGGTACGCTTAGGGTCAGAAGAAACATCAAAAGTCATGTCCTGGCAGAATGCTGAGTCCAAATCTGGGAGCTTCCAAAGCTATGCATTAAGCAAGGGAGTTCAGCAAAGGTCAAGGAACCCAGCGTAGCGTCAAGAGAGAAAAGGACAGACACAGGGCACCCACCCTGCCAGTGACCCTTCTACAGCCAGACCCAAGGAGTACAATGGCAAAAACTTGGGCAAGGGTAAAAGTTTTATAAGCTATAAGAAAACACAGTTCAGAAGATGAAAAAAATTATTCTCTGCTTTTGCTCAAAGCTCAAAAGCAAATAGTTTCTGTCATCAATCCTAGTTGTTAAAATTCTCAAAATTTATAGCATACTTTAGTTTTTTTAGTTAAAAAAAAAACCAAACTCGTTGCCGTCAAGTGGATTCCGACTCATAGCGACCCCTACAGGGCAGAGTAGAACTGTCCTACGGGGTTTCCAAGAAGCAGCTGGTGGATTCAAAGTGCCAACCTTTTGGTTAGCAGCCAAACGTTTAACCACTGCACCACTAGGGTTCCAGTTCTTTTAGTACGTGCAGCATAATAAATACAAGTTAATGCCTTTGATTCATTATTCAGAGAATTTATCTATTTATTCATCAAGTATTTACTACTCTGCTCTTGGATTGTGTTAGGCATCAATGTCACAGTAAGGAAAAGGGATGGAAACACAGAAGTTAAACAACATTGGACCAAATTTGTTGTTACCCCCAGAATAAACTCTGAATGCGACTTTCATATCCCTGATAAGAGCATTTCCAATTGACATTTTTCTCATTGTCAGTAATTTTAAGTATTTGATATCAAGTATCTCAGAAGTCTACTGAACTGGCAGTCTTGGTTAATTTAGGATCTAGTTCACTTATGTTTCCTGTACTATACTTGCCCCAAATGTGAAAGCCTATAAACTCCTATCGTCATTACACTGTCGTCTTGCCAGAGGGGTACCTGATCCCCTTCCCAACACTCTGAAATGTCACAGATGTCAATGATGATGCCTTGGAGTCCAAAACAAACGCATTAGCAAGCCCTGGAAGTGTGCAACCAAAGCCAGTAGGGACTTTCCATCCTGTCAAACAATTTCATCATAGACTTTAGACCAGTCACTTATCAGGTTAAGCATAATTCTTCGATGAGCTTATTAAAGGGAAACAAGTAAATTGAAGGTTATTCAAAGGCAGGGACGGTGTTCTCAACTTCTTTGTTATTCCTCACAGTAACCTAGTACACTACTTGGTTGACAGCTGTTCCTTATTAACAATTAGCTTTTGTTGATTTACTCCTTTTATGTGCTTTCCAAACAAAGAATAGGGCAGTGTAATGGGGGTTACATGAGCAACAGGATATTCCTGACACACTTTCCTGGAACATCAAATTCACTCAAAGATTTGGAGGCACAACATGAAGAAATCCAGTAGGATGCAAAAATCTACCTGCATTTTTAAGATAACATATGAAACAAGTCAAAAACACTAAACAGGTACAGTGGACATTTGAGGACACACTCTCTACCTCCAGAATATGCATATTTACTTCTTCCATTTAGTGGAAGAGTCTGTACAGCACACTGCTTGATGCCTGGTTACACATACACACACACATACACACATATATACACGATTTAACCCCTCCTCCCAAAAAAATCCATAGATTTAAACCCAGAAATTCTACTTCTAGGACTTATCTTAAGAAATAAATAAGTGTAAAAAAATATATGAGTGCAACTGTTCACCTAGGATTGTTTTTATAACAGTGAAAAATGTAAACATTCTAAATGTCTCCCTTTAGGAGACTGATTAAATAAGTTATGGAAGAGCCATACAATGAAATTCTACTTAAAATAATGGAATGGCTCTACATTTATTGACATTAAAAGAAGTTCCTAATACACTAAATGAGCACATTTTAAAATAATGATCTCAATTTGTTAAAAAATAAAGTACACTTCTCAAACATTTCCAGAAAATAGGAGAGGAGAGAACACTTCCTAACTCATTGAATGAGGCCAGCATTACCCTGATACCAAAACCAGACAAAGATACCACAAGAAAACTACAAACTAATATCACTAATGAATATAGATGCAAAAATTCTGAACAAAATATTAACAAACCATATCCAACAGCATATTAAAAGGATTATAAACCATGACCAAGTGGGATTTATCCCAGGAATGCAAGGATGGTTCAACATAAGAAAACCAATTAATGTAATATACCACATTAATAGAAAGAAAGGAACCATATTTTCATTTCAATCAATGCAGAAAAAGGCATTTGAGAGGCGGGGCCAAGATGGCAGAGTAGTCAGAAGCTTCTTGTGGTCCCTTGTACAATAAAGACCCAAAAAAAACAAGTGAATCAATTATATATGACAATCTAGGAGCCTTGAACATCAAAGGCAAAGTTGAGGAATCAGACTAAGTGGTAAGGGGAAGGAGAGATTGTTCAGAAATACTGAGGAGTTGCCAGACCTGACCTTGCCAGAAACGGCACCATACAGATCAGCTGGTGTGCATGGTGAGGCAAGCAGTGGTGCTCAGGATGTGTTTTCCAAATTGGGAGAGACCAAGCACTGGAGAGTCTACTCAAGCCTCCAGAACCAGCAATAAGCGGTACGCTACTGGCAGAAGATAAGTACATACATCTAACCTACCATGCAGATCAACAAACACACCCTTTGGGAAGAACTTCTCTCTCATTTACCTGCCCCCTCCCTGCTCTGCACCAGGTCCCAGGCCAGCATCAGCGATTGACGCATCCCCTGAGCTGGAAGTAGGACCCGTCGTGAGCCCTGAGCCATTCTCCTGGCTTTGGAGAGGGAGCAAATTAACAAACAGGAAAAAATAATCTGCCAACTCCTCTAAGTCAGGAAATCAGGGCAGGCACAGCCCCTTTGCCTAGACACAGGCATAAAGGGTGCACAGACTCTGAATGCCTTTCACCCCTACATAGACCTGTGTGGGCCCATTTCAACAGCATAGGCCCTCATTAGCACAGTACAACAGAGTACATACCTGAAGCCTATTTTCAACTGTATTACTATAAGGAGGAGTGACAGATTCGTGCATTTGACACTGCTCTGCCCATTAAGCAAGGTCCTCACCAACCCAAATCAGGGGCCTGAGGACTGCTGGCTCCACTCACACCACCTACCAACCAAGAAAGGGGTTCAAGAATAAGTGGTGCCTCCCAGTCCTTACAGTCAACAACACTGGGTGCCCATAGTCTGGCTGAGAAACCCACCCACCTACACGCTCTAGTGAACAGGGACATGCTTTCTTCCCAGACACTCAGAGGCAGCTGTCAGCCCCTTGCCTTGCTCAGTGTATGACTTCCTACTGCAGCCAGATACCTGCCTACTCCAATCACTCCTGCCCATCTAGGACAGTAGGTGAGAGACTGCACCACACACTTGGTGACTGCCTGCCTGGACACCTAAGCTGAATCCATACAAGAAAAGTAAATGGACTCCTGGGCTCATATATATATAGTAACAGCTCTAACCACCTGATGACAGGACGTGAGAGCTTCAAAGGTGCCAATAATCAAACTACCTCACATGACCAGCCTATTTGGGTATATAAAAACAAAACAGAACAACAAGTGAGGATGCAGTAAGCAAACATAAAATAAATAAAAATAATAACTTACTGATGGCTTGAACACAACAGTCATTATCAAATCACATAAAGAGGCAGACCATGATGGCTTCAGCAAGTTCCCAAAACAAAGAATCAAGAAACCTTCTGGAGGAAAAGGACTTCTCGGAATTACCAGAGGTAGAATTCAAAATATTAATATACAAGAGCTCTTCAAAAGATCAGGAAGGAGATCAGTCAAAAATGCAAAACAAGCCAAGGAACACACAGATAAAGCAATAGAGGAACTTAAGAAGGTTATGCAAGAGCATAGTGATAAATTTAACAGGCTGCAAGAATCCATAGAGAGACAGCAAACAGAAATCCAAAGGATTAACAATAAAATTTTAGAATTAGACAACTCAATAGAAAGTCATAGGAGCAGAATTGAGGCAATGGAAGGCAGAATTAGTGAAATTGAAGATAAAGCACTTGACACCAACTTATTTGAGGAAAAATCAGATAAAAGAAATTTAAAAAATAAAGAAACCCTAAGAATTAGGTGGGACTCCATCAAGAGGAATTATCTACAAGTGACTGGAGCACCAGAACAAGGGGGATAACAGAAAATAGAGAGAATTGTTGAAGATTTGTTGGCAGAAAACTTCCCTGATATCATGAAAAATGAGAAGATATCTATCCAAGAAGCTCATCAAACCCCACATAAGGTAGATCCCAAAAGAAAGTCACCAAGACATATTATAATCAAACTTGCCAAAACTAAAGATAAAGTGAATTTTAAGAGCGGCTAGGCATAAATGAAAAGTCATCTACAAAGAAGAGTCACTAAGACTAAGCTCAGACTACTCAGCAGAAACCATGCAGGCAAGAAGGCAATGGGATGACATATATAAAGCCCTGAAGGAAAAAAATTGCCAGCCAAGAATTATATATCCAGCAAAACTGTCTCTCAAATATGATGGTGAAATAAGGGCATTTCCAGATAAACAGAAGTTTAGGAATTTGTAGGAACCAAACCAAAATTAAAAGAAATACTACAGGGAGTCCTCTGGTTAGAAAATCAGTAACATCAGATAACAATCCAAGACTAGAACACAGGACAGAACAACCATATATCAACCCAGATAGAGAAGTCACAAATAAATCAAAGCTAAAACACTGGAAATAGGGAAACAGAAATGTAAATATGTAAAAGATGACAACATTAAAACAAAAAAGAGGGACTAAATAATGTAGTTGCAGATCTTTCATATGAAGAGGAAGTCAAGGCAATATAAAGAAATCAAAGATAGGTTTAAACTTAGAAGACCAGAGGTAAATATTAAGGTAACCACAAAGGAACCTAACAATCCTACCCATCAAATTAAAAATCAAGAAAAACATAGATTCAGCAAATAAAAAATCAACAACAATTAAAAGAATGAAAAGAAAATACATAAAGAAAAACAACACAGCACAGAAAATTAAGTGGAACAAAGACTGTCAACAACACACACACACAAAAAGACATCAAAATGACAGCACTAAACTCATACCTATCAATAATTACGCTGAATATGAATGGACTAAATACACCAATAAAGAAACAGAGAATGGTGTAATGGATATAAAAACACAACCAGTCTATATGCTGCCTATAAGAGACACACCTTAGGCTCAAAGACACAAACTAAAACTCAAAGGATGGAAAAAAATATTTCAAGCAAACAACAATCAAAAAAGAGTAGGACTGGCAATATTAATCTCTGACAAAATAGACTTTAAAGCAAAATCCACCACAAAGGATAAGGAAGGACACTATTTAATGATTAAAGGGTCAATACACCAGGAGGACATAACCATAATAAATATTTACGCACCCAATGGCAGGGCTCGTAAATACATAAAACAAACTCTAACAGCACTAAAAAGAGAGATAGACAGCTCCACAATAATAGTAGGAGATTTTGACACACCACTTTCAGTGAAAGACAGAACATCCAGGAAGAAGCTCAATAAAGACACCGAAGATCTAAATGACACAGTCAACCAACTTGATCTCATAGACATATACCAAACAATCCACCGCAAAGCAGCCAACGCACATGGAACATTCTCCAGAATAGACCACATATTAGGCCATAAAGCAAGCTTTAACAGAATCCAAAGCATTGAAATATTACAAGGCATCCTTTCTGACAATAAAGCCATGAAAGTAGAAATCAGTAACAGAAAAAGCAAGGAAAAAAAAACCAAACACATGGAAACTGAACAACACCTTGCTCAAAAACTACTGGGTTATAGAAGAAATTAAGGACAGAACAAAGAAATTCATAGAATCAAATGAGAATGAAAACACATACTACCAGAACCTGTGGAACACAGCAAAAGCAATGCTCAGAGGTCAATTTATAGCAATAAATGCATACATCAAAAAGAAGAAAGGGCTAAAATCAAAACATTAACCCCACAACTCGAACAAATAGAAAGAGAGCAGCAAAAGAAGCCCCAGGCACCAGAAGAAAGGAAATATTAAAAATTTGAGCAGAATTAAATGAAATAGAGAATAGAAAAACAATTGAAAGAGTTAACAAGATCAAAAGCTAGTTCTTTGAAAAGATCAACAAAATCAATAAACCATTGGCCAGCTAACAAAAGAAAAACAGGAGAGGAAGCAAAGAACCCAAATAAGAAATGAGATGGGCAATATCACAACAGACCCAACTGAAATTAAAAGAATCATAACAGAATACTCAGAAAAATTGTACTCTAAAAAACTTGAAAACCTAGATGAAATGGACAAATTTCTAGAAACACACTACCTACCTAAACTAACACAAACAGAGGTAGAACAACTAAATAAACCCATAACAAAAGAAGAGATTGAAAAGGTAATTTTAAAAGTCTTAAAAAAAAAAAAGCCCTGGCCCTGATGGCTTCACTGGAGAATTCTACCAAACGTTCAGAGAAAAATTAACACCACTACTACTAAAGTATTATTTCAGCACATAGACAAGGATGGAATACTCCCAAATTCATTCTATGAAGCCAGCATAACCCTGATACCCAAATCAGGTAAAGACACCACAAAAAAAGAAAACTACAGACCAATATCCCTCATGAACATAGACATAAAAATCATCAACAAAATTCTAGCCAATAGAATTCAACAACATATCAAAAAATGATTCACCATGACCAAGTGGCATTCATACCAGGTATGCAGGGATGGTTCAACATTAGAAAAACAACCAATGTCATCCATCACATAAATAAAACAAAAGACAAGAAACATATGATCTTACCAATCAATGCAGAAAAGGCATTTGACAAAGTCCAACACCTATTCATGATAAAAACTCTCAGCAAAATAGAAATATAAAAGAAATTCCTCAAAATAATAAAGAGCATTTATACAAAGCCAACAGATGACATCATCCTAAATGGAGAAAAGTCTGAAAGCATTCCCCTTGAAAACAGGAACCAGACAAGGATACCCTTTATCACCACTCTTATTCAACATTGTGCTGGAGGTCCTAGCGACAGCAATTAGGCTACAAAAAGAAATAAAGGGCATCCAAATAGGTAGGGAAGAAGTCAAAGTATCTCTATCTGCAGATTACATGATCTTATACACAGAAAACCCCCAAAGAATCCACAAGAAAACTACTGGAACTAATAGAAGATCTCAGCCAAAGTTTCAGGATACAAAATAAACAAAAAAATCAGTCAGATGCCCCTACACCAACAAAGAGTACTTCGAAGAGGAAATCCCCAAATCAATACCATTTATGATAGCCCTAAAGAAGAAAAAATACTTAGGAATAAATCTAACCAGAGATGTAAAAGACCTATACAAAGAAAACAACAAGACACTATTGCAAGAAACCAAAACAGACCTACGGAAGTGGAAAATATACCTTGCTCATGGATAGGAAGACTCAACATTGTGAAAATGTCAATTCTACCCAAAGCAATCTACACATACAATCCAATTCCCATCCAAATTCCACCAGCATTTTTTAATGAGATGGAGAAACAAATCACCAACTTCATCTGGAAAATGAAGAGGCCCTGGATAAGTAAAGCATTACTCAAGAAGAAGAACAAAGTGGGAGGCCTCACACTACCTGATTTTAGAATCTATTATACTGCTACAGTAGTCAAAACAGCCTGGTACTGGTACAACAACAGACACATAGACCAATGGAACAGAATTGAGAATCCAGACATAAATTCACCCACCTATGAGCAGCTGATATTTGACAAAGTTCCAAAGTCTGTTAAATGGGGAAAAGACAGTCTCTTTAACAAATGATGCTGGCATAACTGGATATCCCTCTCAAAAAAAAAGAAACAAGACCCATACCTCACATCATGCACAAAAACTAACTCAAAATGGATCAAAGATATAAAATCTAAAACAATAAAGCTCATGGAAGAAAAAATAGGGACAACACTAGGAGCCCTAACACATGGCATAAACAGAATACAAAATGTAACTAACAATGCACAAACACCAGGAGAGAAACGATAACTGAGAGTACCTAAAAATCAAACACTTATGCTCATCAAAAGACTTCACCAAAAAAGTCAAAAGACAACCTACAGAATCGGAAAAAATTTTGGCTATGACATATCCGATCAGGGTCTAATCTCTAAAATCTACAAGATACTGCAAAACCTCAACAACGAAAAGACAAATAACCCAGTTGAAAAATGGGCAAAGGATATGAATAAACACTTCGCCAAAGAGGACATTCAGGCAGTTAACACACACATGAGGAAATGTTCACAATCAGTAGCCATTAGAGAAATGCAGTTCAAAACTACAATGAGATACTATCTCACTCCAACAAGGCTAGCATTAATCCAAAAACCACAAAATAATAAATGCTGGAGAGGTTGTGGAGAGATTGGAACACTTATATACTGTTGGTGGGAATGTAAAATGGTACAACCACTTTGGAAATCAATTTGGCGCTTCCTTAAAAAGCTAGAAATAGAAGTACAATATGATCCAGCAATCCCACTCTTTGTAATATATCCTAGAGAAATAAGAGCTGTCACACGAATAGATATACGCACACCCATGTTCACTGCAGCACTGTTCAGAAGAGGAAAAAGATGGAAACAACCTAGGTGCCCATCAACAGATGAATGGGTAAACAAATAATGGTATATTCACACAATGGAATACTACTCAACCATAAAGAACTAAGATGAATCTGTGAAACATCTCATAACATGGATGAATCTGGAAGGCACTATGCTGAGTGAAATTAGTCAGTCACAAAAGGACAAAAATTGTATGAGACTGCTATTACAAGAACTCAAGAAAAGGTTTAAACACAGAAGAAATTCTTTTACAGTTGTGAGGGTAGGGAGGGAGAAGGGTATTCAATAACTAGATAGTAGATAAGAATTATCTTAGGTAAAGGGAAGGACAATGCACAATATAGGGGAAGTCAGCCCAACTGGACTAAACCAAAAGCTAAAAAGTTGCCTGAATACAACCAAACACTTTGAGGGCCAGAGTAGCAGGGGCAAGGGTCTGGGGACCATGGTTTCAGACGACATCTAGGTCAACTGGCCTAACAAAGTTTATTAAAGAAAATATTCTGCATCCCACTTTGGTGAGTGGTGTCTGGGGTCTTAAAAGCTAGTGAGCAGCCATCTAAGATGCGTCAATTGGTCCCAACTCACCTGGAGCAAAGGAGAATGAAGAACACCAAAGACAAAGGAAAGTATTACCCCAAGAGACAGAAAGGGCCACATAAACCCTATCAGACTGAGATCAGAAGAACTAGATGGTGCCCAGCTACCACCAATGACCGCTCTGACAGGGAACACAACAGAGAGTCCCTGACAGAGCCAGAGAAAAGTGGGATGCAGAACTCAAATTCTAGTAAAAAGACCAGACTTAATGGCCTGACTGAGACTGGAGGAACCCCAGAAGACATGGCCCCCAGACTGTCTGTTAACCCAGAACTAAAACCATTCCTGAAGCCAACTCTTCAGACAAAGGTTAGACTGGACTATAAGACATAAAATGATACTCATGAAGAGTGTGCCTCTTAGTTCAAGTAGATATATGAGACTAAATGAGCAGCTCCTGTCCGGAGGAGAGATAAGAAGGCAGAAAGGGGCAGGAGCTGGTTTAAGGGACACAGGAAATCCGGGGTGGAAATGAGAAGTATGCTGTTACATTATAGGGAAAGCAACTAGGGTCACATAACAATGTGTGTATAAATTTTTGTATGAGAAACTAACTTCAGCTGTAAACTTTCCCGTAAAGCACAATAAAAATAAATAAGAAAAAGGCATTTGACAAAATCCAAAACACTTTCATGATAAAAACACTCAACAAACTAGGAATAGAGAGAAATTCCTCATCACAGTAAAAAGCATTAATAAAAAACTCACAGCTAACATCACACTCAATGGAGAAAGACTGGAAGCTTTCCACCTAAGTTCAGGTACAAGACAAGAATGTCCTTTCACCACTGCTTTACATTGTACTGGAAGTTCTATCGGAGCAACTAAGCAAGAAAAAGAACTGAAAGGTACCCAAATCTGAAAGGAAGAAGTAAAACTATCACTATGACTAGATCCTATACATAGAAAAGCCCAAGGAATATACAAGAAGTTGGCTAGACAAATAAATGAACTCAGCAAAGTCACAGGGTACAAGATCAATACATAAAAAATTAGTAGTGTTTCGATACACCAACAATGAGCAATGTGTAAAGGAAATTAAGAAACCAATTCCATTTACAATAGCATCAAAAAGAATTAAATACCCCAGAATATGAGTAAACTTAACCAGGGAAGTAAAAGACTTACACCCATAAAACTTTAAAACATTACTGAAGGAAATTAAGGAAGACTTAAATAAATGGAAAGACATCCATGTTCACGGCTTAGAAGACATAATGCTGTTAAGATGTCAATACTGCTCAAAGTGATCTACAGATTCAATGAAATCCCTATCAAAATTCCAACAACCTTCTTTGCAGAAATGGAAAAGCCAACACTCAGATTCGTAGGGAATTGCAAGGGGCTCTGAACAGCCAAAACAATCTTGAAAAAAAAAGGAAAACAAAGTAGGAGGACTCACACTTCTCAATTTCAAATCACACTGTAAAGCAACAAGTAATCAAAACAATGTGGTGCTGGTATAAGAATAGACATACAGACTATGTAACAAAATTGAGAATCCAGAAATAAACCCATACATCTATGGCCAAGTGATTTTAAACAAGTATGCTAAATCCATTCAATGGGCAAAGAATATGCTCTTCAATAAATGGTGCTGGGTCAACTGGATCTCCACAAGCAAAGGATGTAGATGGACCTATGCTTCACAACATACATAAGAAAATTAACTCAAAATTGATCAAGGATCTAAATATAAGAACTAAAACCATAAAAATCTTAGAAGAAAACATAGGAGTAATGCCTTGGGATACACTTTTTTAAAACGGATTCATAGATATGACGCCAAATGCATAAACAACAAAAGACAAACAAGATAAAATGAACTTCATCAAATGAAAAACTTTTGTGCATCAAAGTACCTTACCAAGAAAGTGAAGAAACAATCTACAGAATGGGAGAAAATATTTGGTAACCATATAAGGGTTTAATATCCAGAATATACAAAGAACTACAACAAAACAACGAAAAGACAAACAACCCAACTTTTAAAATGGGCAAAGGACTTTTAAAATGGGCAATAGACTTTTCTCCAAAGAAGGTGACAAATCTGCTGCAAAAGACCTCTTTAAAGTGTTGAAAAGCAAAGATGTCACCTTGAAAACTAAGGTACACCTGACCCGAGCCATGGTGTTTCCAATTGCCTCATATGCATGTGAAAGCTGGACGATGAATAAGGAAGACAAAGAAGAACTGACGCCTTTGAATTGTGTTGTTGGCAAAGAATACTGAATATACCACGGACTGCCAAAAGAATAAACAAATCTGTCTTGGAAGAAGTACAACCAGAATGCTCCTTAAAAGCAAGGATGGCGAGACTACAGTCTCACATGGTTTGGACGTGTTATCAGGAGAGATCAGTCCCTGAAGGACATCATGCTTGGTAAAGTAGAGGGTCAGCAAAAAAGAGGAAGACCCTCAATGAGATGGATTGACACAGTGGCTGCAACAATGGGCTCACGCATAGCAATGACTGTGATGATGGCACAGGACCAGGCAGTATTTCATTCTGTTGTACACAAGGTCGCTGTTGAAACAACTCAACAGCACCTAACAACAACAATCTAAGAAGATATATGAACAGCCAACAGTCACATAAAAGGATACTCAATGTCATTCCATAAAAAACCAAATCCACTGCGGTCAAGTAGATTCCGATGCACAGTGACCTTACAGGACAGAACAGAACTGCCCCATAGAGTTTCCAAGGAGCGCCTGGTGGATTTGAACTGCCAACCTTTTGGTTAGCAGACGTAGCTCTAAACGACTAGCCCCGAGGGTTTTTAACAAACCTGTTGCCGTCGAGTCAATTCCGACTCATAGCAACCCTACTGGACAGAGTAGAACTCCCCCCCGGAGTTTCCAAGGAGCGGGTGGTGGATTCCAACCGCCAACTCTTTGGTTTGCCGCGGAGCTCTTAACCACAGGGCCACCAGGTCTCCATGTGTCGTTTGTCATTAGGAAAATGAAAATCAAAACTATAATGAGATACCACTTCACCTCCACTAATATGGCTATTATCAGAAAAATGGAAAACAACAAGTATTGAAGAAGATGTGGAGAAATTGGACCTCATCAGTTGTTGGTGAAAATGTAAAATAGTACAGCCTCTGTAGAAAACAGTTTGGCAGTTCCTCAAAAAGTTGAACATAGAATTACCATGTGACCTAGCAATAGCACTGTTAGGTATATAAGCAGGGTCTCAAACAGCTACTTGTAACACCAGGGATAGCAGCATCTTTCACAATGGCCGAAAGGTAGAAACAACCCAAGTGTCCATCAACAAATCAATGGATAAACAAAATGTGGTATATATATCCATACAATGGAATATTATTCAGCCATAAAGAGAAATTAAGTTCTGCTACATGCTATGACACGGATGAACCTTGAAAATATGCTGAGTAAAATAAGTCAGATACAAAAAGAGAAATATTGTACCATCCTACTTATCTGAAATATCTAGAATAGGCGAATGCATTGAGACAAAGGTTTTATTAGTGCTCATCAGGGACTGGTGGAAGGTGGAGTTATTGCTTATGGGGTACTGAGGTGTTCGGGGTGTTCATCTGTTCAGGGTGATGAAAAACATTTGGAAATGGATAGTGGTGGTGGTTGCACAACATGATGAATGTGATTAATGTCACAGAACTGTACACTTAAATAAATAAAAATAAAATGTATATGTGTGTGATCATTTTTGTTCAGGAAAAAAGTCTGGAAAAATATGTAATAAAATGTTGTTGTTGTTGTTAGGTGCCATCGAGTCGGTTCTAACTCATAGCGATCCTACGTACAACAGAATGAAACACTGCCTGGTCCTGTGCCATCCTCACAATTCTTGTTATGCTTGAGCCCATTGTTGCAGCCACTGTGTCACTCCATCTCATTGAGGGTCTTCCTCTTTTTTGCTGACCCTCTACTTTACCAAGCATGATGTCCTTCTTCAGGGACTGATCCCTCCTGATAACACGTCCAAACTATGTGAGACTGTAGTCTCGCCATCTTTGCTTCTAACGAGCATTCTGGTTGTACTTCTTCCAAGAGAGATTTGTTCATTCTTTTGGCAGTCCACAGTATATTCAATATTCTTTGCCAATACCATAATTCAAAGGCATCAATTCTTCTTCGGGCTTCCTTATTCATCGTCCAGCTTTCACATGCATATGAGGCAATTGAAAACACCATGGCTTGGGTCTTTTGCAGCAGATTTGCCCAATGCAATGCGTCTTTTGATTTCTTGACTGCTGCTTCCATGGGTGTTAATTGTGGATCCAAGTAAAATGAAATCTTTGACAACTTCAATCTTTTCTCCATTTATCATGGTGTTGCTTATTGGTCCAGTTGTGAAGATTTTTGTTTTTTTTATGTTGAGGTGTAATACATATCTTCATAAGTAAGTGCTTCAAGCCCTCTTCACTTTCAGCAAAAATAAAATGTTAGCAGTAATTATTTGTGGGCAGCAAAATTATAGGTGATTTTTTTCTTCTTTGTATTTTTCTTTAAATTCTTAATTTCTAACTGAATATATGGCAATTTTAAAAATAATGCTTACTAATACAAAATATACATATTATATATTACTATATATAATATTTACATAGTACAAAAAGTATAAAGTAAAAAAGTCACCCCAAAATCTTGCTACCTAAAAATAATCATTTTAAAAAATTATGTGGTCATCATTCCAAAAACACGAACATTATTTCAGATGTCTCCATATGCATAAATACATACAGACATGTAAATGAGGTAGATAAATGATAGATCTATAGGTAAACAGATTAAAATTTATTAAAATAGAATCACACTATACATGCTACATTTTCATAAAAAGTATTAATTCAATTATCATTGATTTAAGAGAAAAAGAAACTGAAGTGCAGTAAAAGAGTTCCTAAACTTTAAATTTTTTTATCACCACAGAAAATTTTATTTCCTGAAATATTTCTCTAAGGTTATAGCAAAAAAATTACAAAAAATTTTAAAGATGGTTTAAGTCATTATTTAAATAAAATTTATTTTAAAATATAATTATTTTTAATTTAAAAATTTAGTAATCTAATTTAAATTTTAAAAATATTATTATTTAAATCAAATTATTTAAATTAAAAATGGATTAAATTGTGTTGTCATAGTCATTATAGACTGTATCAGTTGGTATCAGTTGACTCCTTCCTAAGCAAGATAATGAAGCAAGTGTTTGCTTCCTCTCAAATGTGATTTTGGTTAGTTATTGTTTTTATGTTTTCAGAGTTCATAACATTTACATTTGTTTCTACAGCCATAATTCCTGTGGCCCTGGTGGCACAGTGGTTAAGAGTTTGGCTGCTAACCAAAAGGTCAGCAGTTGGAATCTACCAGCTGCTCCTTGGAAACCCTATGGGGCAGTTCTACTCTGTCCTGTAGGGTAGGTATGAGTCAGAATCGACTCAACAGCAACAGGTTTGGTTTTTTTTTTTTGTCAAAACTTAGATCTACGTTTAAATGGATCCGATAATCACTGCCTATTTTTTTTACCATGTCTCTACCATTGCTGTGTTCTATATTTTTTATTTAGTTTTGATTATCAGTATTTCATCAAATGTACTATATTTTTACACAAATAACCCACACCTTCTATGTTTGTTTGCCAAGTGCACCCTCCCCAAGTGAAGTATTTTCAGAAGTGCACTATGCTAATATTTTTAGCGCACTTATAAAAATACCTTGAGGGAAGAAGTGTTGGCAAACAAACATAGAAGGCATGCGTTATTTGCATAAAATGATTTTTTTTTTCAGTAAATGTTTGTACGTGTTGCATTCACTGAGTTCTTGAATGTTTAGGGATAATTTTCTGTTTTCTTTATACATGAATGAAATTAGGCTGTATATTACATTCTTGGGTTATGTTTTCTTCTTCCAGTATCTTCTGACAATGAATATTACCATACAGAAATATAAGTCTGAATTTTCTCCCTTGTGGGTGACTTGTGTTTTTGTCCAGATGTCTAAAGGATTCTTTCTTTACCCTTGAAATTTAATAACTTAAACAAGCAAATGTCAAGGCTGATTCTTCTTTATTCATTTTTCTTAGAATTACACAAAACACTCATGAAGAATTTTCTTCTGTTCCATATGATTTCTTTTTTCTAGACTAAGTTTTTCCTCAATCTTTGTTATTCTATATCTCTTACTTAGTATTATTTATTGATTTGCTATCTTATGCTTACATAGCTGCCACATTGTCTCTTTTCATGTTAATTAATATGAGAGGTTTTAACTAGATCTTCTGTTTATGCTAATGTCAGCGAATTCGCTTTACTTTCTTTGTAAATATCAAAAACATATTTTGCTGGTTTTTCAGATGCTCATTTTACATATTTTAGCATCTCAAAAATTGATGTACATCTAATAATTTAATTGGTAGCATTTTTTTATTTTCTTTTTCTCTTCTGGCTACTGTATGAGAATGTCTATTACAAATCTTTACTTTCCTCAATCTTCCACTTTAAAACCACCTTCACATGTTCAGTAGAGGACCACTTATCCTACTTCATAAGGAAAATAAAATCAATTAGATGGTATACTGGGTTGAAGAGTGCACCCCCCCAAAATTCACATCTACCCAGATCCTGTGAATATGCCCTTATTTGAAAATAAGGTCTTTATAAATGTAATTAAGATGAGGTCGTATTGGATTAAGGTGGGCTCTAACATAATCACTGGTGTCCTCAGGGACAGATTACCCAATAAGGTATGGACATGCTTACTTACTAATCTGTAGTGCACAATTTCACCTGTTTTTTTTACCACATCAGCACAAGTAAGCCCGTCTGTACCTTGCTTACTGGTTAATCTGCCCACAGGGAAGATTGCACACAGAAGAGGGAAATCTGCACACAGACACACACAGTGGGAAGATGGCCATGTGAAGATGGAGGCAGAGATTGGACTTATGTTGCCACAAGTCAAGGAATGCCAAGGATTGCCAGCAACCACCAGAATTAGAAGGAAGGAAGGATTCTGCCCTAGAGCCCTCAGAGGGAGCCTGGCCCTGCCAATACCTTGATTTCAGACACCTAGCCTCCAGAACTGTGAGATAATCAATTTCTGTTGTTGTAAGCCACCCAGTTCGTGGTAATTTGTATGGCAGCCACAGGAAACTAACAGAGATGGGAACTCCTCAAGTTTCCCTGACAAAACTCAAATTTCAGAACTCTTCCCTCCAGCTACAATGGAAAAGGTGATCTTTCTACCGTCTAAGGCTGAGTTCTCTAGCTACTTAAGAACCTCAAACTTACTGCTCTCTCCTCTCACTGATGTATATTTCAACTTCTTCGCCTTCTACTAACTCCAATCATGATTGTCACCGGGAAATTTAAGTCTATTAATTTCCATCAGGATTTAGGTCTGCTCAAGTTTAAGCCTTCATTAAAGGGAAAAAAAAAAAAGTCCCTCAGTGTCACATTCTCTTTCCTCCTTCAAAGCCAAACTTCTTAAAGATCTGTCTAGACTCACAATCCCCATTTGTTCAACTCTGATTCTCTCCTAAATCACTTCAGTTTGAACCTATCATTCCAGCAAATACTGCTCTCAGCAGGTGACCAATGACTTCCTTGTTGCTGACCACAATGAAGACACTTCAGTCTTACTTTGTACTCCGGGGCAGCGCTGGTGGTAGCTAATCACCCCTTCCTCTGAGCACTCTTCTCTTGGCTTCCATTACAACACACTCTGTGATCTTCCTCCTGTCTCTGACTACTTCTTCTCAGTATCATTTGTGGAGTTCTCTTCCTCTGCCTGTCCCTTAAATGTTCTGTTCTATAAGGATCACCCTGCGCCCTGGGGCCATGAAGGTTGGATGAACCCCTGAAACTACTACCCTGAGATAACTTTAAACCTTAAACCAAAAATACCCCCTGAAGTCTCCTTAAAACCAAACAGCAGTTTAGCTTAACTAGTAAAAAATATCTACCTTGAGCATTATGCTCTTTTAAGAGCTATCTATATGGGATCACATTGACAACAGCAACTCGAAAGATTAGATAGGAACCTTAGAGGGCAGTGAATTTATGTTAATGGGAGAGAAAAAACTCAGAAAAGGAGGGTGAGAATGGTTATACAACTCGAAGACTGTAATCAATGTTACTAAATGGTACGTGTAGAAATGGCTGAATTGGTGTATGTTTTGCTGTGTATATTCTCAAAAACCACGATAAAATTAAATTATATTTTAAAAAATTCAAGTTTGATCACACTATAGGCCCAAAAACAAAACCCACTGCTGTTGAGTCAGTTCTGACGCATAGCGATTCCCTTAAAATCTTTCAATAACTGGCCATCACCTATGGGATAACCTCCAAACACCTTAACCTGCATAAATGATCCTTCATGATTATAGTGTCTATATACTTCCGCAAACTCATCATGTGCTCCTCACATTATACACTCTAGTCAAGCTGAACTATTTACAGTACATGAAAACTAATGAGGTTCTCCTTTAGCTTTGCATGTGTTATTCCATCTCCTTAATCGCTATTCCCCTCCCTTGGCCTGGCTAACTCCTAATCATCCTTCAGCTCTCAATTTAGAAGCTCCTTCTTCCAGGAAGCCTTCCTGAAAGCCAGTTTTAAGTTAGGTGTCTCCTCCTACATACTCTCACAGTACCCTGAGCTTCCATTAACACATATTACTATAACAGAACTGCCTTTTCTATAAGCTAGATTGTAAGCACTAGCTTATAGACTCTATAAGCTAGATTGTAAGCACCATGACAGGAGGTACAGTATGTATCTGTATTTATTCTCAACTTCTAAGAAAAAAAAAAAAAACACTTTTTGAGTGACTGAAGCCTAGGAAAAAAATTCATTGCTTCTAAGGAGTAGGTAATTTTCGCCCATAAATATAGACTATTATTATAAAAACTTTTCCCCTACAGTCTACCACCAGGCAATTTGAGCCATTGTGCTAAATTAACGTCACATTATGTATTCAGCCGAGAACAGTAGCTTCAAGAAGCAGAGTTCTTTTATGTCTCGTTCACTACTGTTTAGTGCCTCGACTATAAGCATTCAGAAAATATGTTGAATAAATTAATTAATGAAAAAAACTACCATCACTTGCCTATCCTATCCAGACAAGCCATTTCGTCTATAGAAAATCTGACCAGTCACATTTGATGTCTCAAGATCTCCCAACATAAGACTCCTAGATAATTATAGAACCAAAGATTACTGTTGGCCCCAGTACAGATTTGGGTTTAAAACAGTGGTTCTCAAACTTTAGCATGCATCAGAATCAGCTGCGATACTTGTTAAAATCACAGATGGCTGGGCACCAGCTCTAGAGTTTCTGTTCAGCAGGGCTGGTGGGGACTGAGAATCTATATTTCTAACAAGTTCCCAGGTGAAGTTCCTGATGCTGGTCCAGAAACTTTGAATTAAAAGAACCAGATCACTTAGTAAGTGTAATCTAGTAGCATCAGACCTCGTCTACATTCATAAGGGGGGATGAAAATCAAGATCAACACAAAGCTGATTCCTATGAAGTGGAGGTCAGACATACCACCACTCTCCAACTTTCTCATCATTTCTGACGCTGGGTGTCCCCCTCCTCCCAACGGCACTCTCTACTTCTCTGCTGGGTTTGATAATTCATTGCAAAGGCCACACAGAACTCCCAGGTCATACTCATAATTATGTGGTTTATTACGAAAGTAACAGGCTACAACTCAGGATCAGGATCAGCTTGGAAGTAACAGGATACAACCTAGGAGACAGGATACAGTTCTTCAATCAGTACAGCCTCCAATCAAGACAGCTCTCAGCTTCTTCTCAGCCATGACCACAGGCAGGTGGCCCTTCTCTGGTCCTCTGCCCTGCTCAGGCTCTTTAGCTCTGCCAACGAATGCCCAGAGGTACCCTACTCTGCCAGCAAGCCTCCCGCCTGAAGGCACTCAACTTTCTTGTTCCAAGAGCTGGCAAGGACACTGCAGCCACCTTACTCCATGGGCCAGCAAGCACCACCACATCCATCTGCCAGTCCCATGGTTCTCACTACTTGTACTGCCGCCTCCATTTCTCTGCCTCTGGGCTCGGCTCTGGTCACCATCGTTTCTTGCCATTTCACACCATCTTCAGTGTTACAGCTTTCTCTCTCCTGGGTCTAGGAGGTTCTCAGTGCAGGGACCCTGGATCCAAAGGCTGCACTCCATTCCAGGCTCTTCTTGACGGTAGGGAAGTCCCCCTCAATCTCTGTGGGATTGGCTCTTATATTCAATTTCAAGGCATGGCCATTCCAGCCAGATCACAAACTGACCAATTCCCTCAGTAGACCATAATCACTCAATGTGCATAGTAATCAACCAATTCCCACAAGGTCACTTAATCCTATTGGGTGGTTTTACACCCTTATTTGCATAGTATACTGACCAATCCCTTGCAAGACTATGGCCCAGCCAATGATTTTTGGCAGAATTATAAACTCAAGGCCAGAAAGGCCATATATAAGAGAAATCCATTGCACCACAGTAAAAATGGCCTTTTATTTTGTTGACTGTTACATTTCCTGAAAAAAATCATGTTTACAAGCAATAAGTTTCTTACACAGGTAACACAACCTGACCAGTTCTCTGGAATTACACTGTTATTAACCTGAATGGTATCCAACAGTATATCTTTTTAGTTCAAGTAGAGTCTATCAACTAGGTGACAAGAAGAAAGTCTCCAAGCACACCACTCTTTGTGACACTACAAGATTGTCCAAACCATTCCAGACTTAATTTGATCTACTAGGCATTATTTCTTAACTAGATTTAGGGGCCCGTCACATTGTTGATTACTTTTGTCAGTGAGAGCATTAACAAACTATAGTTGTTCTTCATCAAGCTGAGGTATGGTAGACATGTTAACCGTAAATACCTCCAAATAGTAGCAAGTTATATTGACGATACTTTGGTGCATTGGCAAAAACTACATTTACAGTGATATTGTTAAAGTTTCTAGCTTCATCTTTGGAGCCTAGCCAGTGGGACGCATCTATCTTTTAAGGATATTACAGATGCCCCAGAAAAGTTAAACAATACTCATCTTTTGGCAAAATCATAACCTCTTACAAATTTTGGAAGTCTGAAGCTATTAATGCTTTTTTAACAAAAGAGGTGTTGAACAGAGGGTGAACACTTTGCTGCTCTAGTGGGAAGCTTAACAAGTAATTAAACAACAATAGCCTAGTAGATTTACTAAGTTATACTTTTTCTGAAAGGTATCACTTTCTTTAGAAGACATATATCTCAATACACAAGTAAAACAGAGAACTGAACACTTAATCTGGGTTAGTTAATTAACAAACCTCCAAAATTGTTCATTTGTGAGGGATGGGGGTTTATTCATGAAGGAAGAAAATCACTCTGCTTTTCGCCTCAAAAAATTCTGCGGAAGGGCCACAGCTCTGCATTAGCCATACCAGCACCTGCATGTGAGAGTCCTGCCTTCTACCCAGGGGGAGGTGCTAAGCATAGCAAGAAAGGTGTTACTTCAAATGCTGCCAAGGTTGAGAATCTAAAGACTGGTTCAAGTCCCACATCCAGCAAGGAATCAGGCTTGGGGCAAGCGCAAACATCTGAGGACAGCACAGGAAGGCTTTTTGACAGCCCCCAGTTGGGGATTTTTTCAAAAAGATTTGCAAGATGCCAAGTTAATCTTGAGGCTTCTTGCCTCACCTCCTTTTATGTCCCTCCCTGAGCAGTTCTTGTATAAACTTGTCGTTGGGATGTCTTTCCGCCTCCTATAAACTCCCACTCAGGGTAGCCTTGGCACCTCTGCCTTATCCCGAGGGCCTTGAATTACTTGTCCATTTCCACATTTCTATGCTTGAAAACCTCCCTTCAAGGCAAGAATGCGAGAAGCACCACATTTTCCTTTCCAGGTCAGGCCGAGATACCAGTCATTTCCAGGCCAAGTAGCCTTTCACTGAGGCCATATCCCTTTTGTACCAGAAGATCTTCCTCCACTCTGGAAATGAGAAAATGAACTACCTTTACAATTACCTAGAAAGGACCCAAAAAGAGACTGAATCTATTGCATAACTAGTTCACAGACTATTTTGATTTGGAACAGAACTCTGAACAGAATCCAGAGAAGAAAACCCTGCCAACACACCAGGCACCAAGTTGCACTCCTCCAGGTGCAAGTGGCTGTGGGTCACAGGTGTGTGCTCTCTCCCTCCAAGCAGAATAGATTGGGATTTCACATTTCTCTTGTTCCTCTTTCCACAACTCCAAAATTACCACAAGGAATCACACTTGTCCTCCCCTGTCTAATCTAAATACTCATTTGCCCTTATCTTAATATTTCACCCTGTTGGAACCCTTTAGCTTGAAACTTGTGCTTATCTTGGGCTCATGGCTTTCTCCTTTCCTTTCTCACTTTTGATTCTTGATCTTCCTTTCAGGATCCTTCTTCTTGCTTTCCTCTTAAATGTCTATGAGCCCTGGGTCTTCTTCCTTGACTTTTATCTTTTCACTCTAGGGACTAATGGTTCTTACTCTTCAAGGAATTAAAAATAAGAAAAAAGCAATGGAATCCTCTTTAGAAAAATAGATTTATTAAATATTTTTTATGATTATATTATCTACCAGGCACTGTTCTAGTTACTGAGGATACAGAAGAGAGCAAAATGGATAAGATCCCTGTTCTCATGGGGAAGACAGAAAGAATAAATAAATGTAAAGGTATATGTGATTTAAAATAGTGATAATTGCCATCAATTAAAAAAAAGCAGGGTAGGAGAGCAATGGGGGAAAACGTCCTCTCTGAGGTGTGTGATTTGATCAGGTATTATTTAAAGCCATGACTTTTGATAAAATCATTGAGAGAGGGCAGCAAATAGGAAAGAGGAAGCTGAGTACTCAGCTTTGGGGGCTGTCTTCAGCTGTGTTCTCTAGAGAAGCAAAACCAGCAAAGTGTATATATATATAGAGAGAGAGAGAGAGAGAGAAAAAGAGAGAGATTTATATCAAGGAAATGGCTCACACAGTTGAAGAGGTTGGAAAATCCCAACTCCATGGGTCAGGCATCAGGCTGGAAGCTTCGCCTGACTCACGCAGCTGCAGGGGCTAACGAATCCAAGATCAGCAAGCCAGACGGCAGGCTGCTGGCTCGGAGGTTGTGGAGGCTGACAAATCCAAGATTGGCAGGTAAGACAGGTGGGCTTCTGGCACACAGGCTTCAGAGGCCAATGAATCCCAAGAATGGCGGCCTGCTCAAATCCCAGGAATCGGAGGTCAGATGATGACAAGCCAGATGCAGGATCCAGAGTGAGCAAAAGCCAGAAATTTTTGCCAGAACTTCCATATGTAGTGGATACAGGACACACCCCTGAGGAAACTCCCCTTATAACTGACTGGCTGATCACATCAGATGCATCATGGAGGTGATTACATTATATCATAAAATGAAGGATAACTTCATCATTACATAACTGACAAATTACATCATTACATAACTACCAAATTACACCATTACATAGCTATCAAACCACTGAGAATCATGACCCAGCCAAGCTGACACACAACCTTAACCATCACAGTCCACCCCTTGTCAACTTGTCACCTGTACACGTCTCCTTAAACCATATACAATCTGTAAATAAATACTATTACAGAGTCATATTTGCACCTAATATAACTAACATGTACAACCAAAAAATGCACTAGCCCTGTTTACATCTTATATTAGTGAAGAAAACAAAAATGTTTGGCACACATACAAGGAAGGAATACACATAACAATTACAGTCCTCATTTCTGCAACAAGGTGATATTCTCTTTGCTCTCGGCAAGTACATCAGCTGTCATGGTTCTTTGCATGTGGAGGTGACCCAGACCTTCATTTCTGAAGGGTCTGGGCCATTAGTAGTCATGTTGGAATTGGGTTGCTGTAGTTTTATACTGACTTTAATCACAGGGCATGGTAGTACTAAGAGACATCCTAAGAGTTCTCCTGTATTACAGACATACTCTTCTTTACCTCCATTATATAATATCAATCCTATTTTCTCTTGGTAATCAGGATCAATCACACCAGCCAATACAGTAACTACATTTTTTGCCTGTTGATCAAGAGGCATGAGGAGCCCAAAATGGCTGGGTGGCATTCTTAACTTCCAGTTCAATAGAATCAGTGTTGTGTCTCCTGGATGTGAGCATTCCTCCCTTTGGAACTAAGACATCTAGAACCACAAAGCATAGGGTCATGGAGGAAGGAAGCAAAAATTTTGTGAACAGGTCACTATGAGGAAAGATGAGTGGTGCCACTCCCATTTTCACCCCTGTATTCCTGGACCTGTGAATCTTGGCTATGGAAGAAACAGCATATACCGCCTCCTGGAGACACGGCCCCAAACCTACAAGGTATTGACACCTAGCTGGCACTGTAATTGTGTCTTTAGAAGGCCATTCTATTGTTCTATCAAACCAGCTGCTTTAGGATGATGGGGAAAAAGGTAAAACCAGTGAATTCCATGAGCATGGGCCCACTGTCGCACTTTATTTGCTGTGAAGTGAGTCCCTTGACCTGAGGTGATGCTGTGTGAGAAACCATGATGGTGGATAAGGCATTCTGTGAGTCCACGGATGTTAGTTTTGGCAGAAGCATTGCATGCAGGGAAGGCAAATACATAGCCAGAGTAAGTATCTATTCTTACTTAAGGATAAGTAACACTGCCCTTTCCATGATAGAAGTTGTCCAGTGTAATCAGCCTATCACCAGGTTGCTGGCTGATCACCAAGGATGGGTGACATATCAGGTATTCAGTGTTTATCTCTGCTGCTGGCAGACTAGGCACTAAGCAGTGGTTGTAGCCAAGTCAGCCTTCATGAGTGGAAGTCTATGTTGCTGATTCCATGCATAACCTCCATCCCTGCCACCGTGGCCACTTTGTTCATGAGCCCTTTGGGCAATGACAGCAGTGGCTGGGGGAACAGATGACTAGTTTACACAGAACGCATGATCCTATCCACTTGATTGTTAAAATCCTCCTCTACCAAGGTCACCCTTTGGTGAGCAGTCCCATGAGACACAAATATATTCACTTCTTTGGCTCATTCAGAGAGGTCTATCCACATACCTCTTCCTTATACCTCCTTGCCTCCGATTTCCAATCATGTTCCTTCCAAGTCCCTGACCATCCAGTCAAACCATTGGCCACAGCCCATGAATCAGTATACAATCGCACATCTGGCCATTTCTCCTTCCAAACAAAGTGAACAACCAGGCACACTGCTTGAAGTTCTGCCCACTGGGAGAATTACCCTTCACCACTGTCCTTCAGAGATGTCCCAGAAAGGAGCTGTAGTGCTGCTACTGTCCACTTTCGAGTGGTGCCTGCATATCGCACAGAATCATCTGTAAACCAGGCACGAGTTTTCTCTTCTTCAGTCAATTGATCATAAGGAACTCCCCATGAGGACATAGGTGCAGACTAGAGGATGGAAGGTAATGTGAGATGAGTGGAGATCATGGGCATTTGCGCCACTTCCTCATGCAACTTACTTGTGCCTTCAGCTTCTGCTGGGGCCCGATCTCTTATATACCACTTCCATTTAATGATGGAGTGCTGCTGTGCACATCCAACTTTATGACTCTGTGGGTCAGACAACATCCAGTTCATAAAGGGCAGCTCAGGCCGCATGGTGACTTGGTGTCCTGTGGTTAAGTGTTCAGCCTCTACGAAGGCCCAGTTTCTCAAAAGGAGAATAGTTATCTGCAGAGGATGGCAGGGCTTTGCTCCAAAATCCTAAGGGTCTGTGCTGTGATTCACCAATAGGGGCCTGCCAAAGACTCCAAACAGCATCTCTATCTGCCACAGACACTTGAAGCACCATTGGATCAGCCAGATCATATGGTCCAAGTGGAAAAGTGGCTTGCATGACAGTCTGAACCTGTTGCAGAGCCTTCTTTTGTTCTGGGCCCCATTCAAAACTAGCAGATTTTCAAGTCGCTTGGTATACAGGCTGAAGTAGCACACCCAAATGAGGGATATGTTGCCTCCAAAGAGGCCCACTAAGCGTTGTGCCTCCTGTTTAGTTGTAGGAGGGGCCAGATATAACAACCTATCCTTCACTTTAGAAGGAATATCCTGACGTGCCCCACACCACTAGACCCCTAGAAATTTCACTAAGGTGGAAGGCATCTGAATTTTTGTCACAATAATTTCCCACTCTCTAGCATGCAAATGTTTTACCAACAAGTCCAGAGACATTGACATTTCTTCCTTACTGGTCCAATCAGCATAATGACATCAATGTAACAGACCAGTGTGACTTCTTGAAGGGAAAGGCGATAAGTTCCCTGCGGACTAAATTATGACATAGGGCTGCAGAGTTGATATGTTTCTGAGGTAGGACAGTGAAGGCATACTGCTGGCCCTGCCAGCTGAAGGAAAACCTTCTAGTGTTCCTTCAAAACCAGAATCAAGAAAAAGGCATTGCAAAATGATACAGCCATTTTGGAAAATGATATGGCGTTTCCTCAGAAAGCTAGAAATAGACGTACCATTCGATCCAGCAATCCCACTCCTAGGAATATATCCTAGAGAAATAAGAGTCATCACTCGAATAGACATATGCACACCTATGTTCATGGCCGCATTATTCACAATAGCAAAACGATGGAAACAACCTCGATGTCCATCAACAGACGAATGGATACACAAACTATGGTACATACACACAATGGAGTACTATGCAACGAGAAAGAACAATGAATCGGTGAACCATCTCATAACATGGATGAAACTGGAGGACATCATGCTGAGTGAAATAAGTCAATCACAAAAGGACAAATATTGTATGAGACCTCTATTGTAAAAACCCATGAAAAAATTCACATGCAAAATGTAACAATCCTTGTTGGTTACCAGGGATGGGAGGGGGGGGGGATACTAAATAGGTAATAGGTAAGTGGTAACTTGGGTGAGAGATGAGATAGTACATAGTACAGCGGAAAGTAACACAACCTGCACAAGGAAAGGTCATGAAGGCCCTATAGACACATCCAAACCCCCCGAGGGACTGAGTTGTTGGACGGAGGGCTCTGGGGACCATGATCTCGGGGAACATCTAGCTCAATTGGCATGACACTACTTATAAAGATAATGCTCTACATTCTACCTTGGTGAGTAGTGTCTGGGGTCTTAAAAGCCTATGAGCGGCCATCTAAGATACTCCACTGATCTCATCCCTTCGGGAACAAGGGAGAATGAAGAGAACAGGATACAAGGAAAAGATTAGTCCGAAGGACTAATGGTCCACAGCTACCAAGGCCTCCACGGGACTGAGCCCAGTACAGCTGGATGGTGCCCGGCTACCACCAATGACTCCTTTGACCAGGATCACAACAGAGGGTTCTGGGCAGAGCTGGAGTAGGATGTAGAGCATAATTTTAACTCCCAAAAAAAAAAAAAAAAAAGAAGACCAGATATACTGGCCTAAAGAATACTAGAGAAACCTCGAGAGTGTGGCCCCCAGACACCCTTTCAGCTCAGAGGGGAAGTTACCTTCAAGGTTCGATGTTAAGCCTGGGAATGGACACCCCAGTAAAACTAAATGGGACTAACGATGTACAGGAGTCCGGTGACAAGGGCCAGAAGGCAGAGGGAGAGTAGGAAACTGATGATAAGGAACACAAATTGAATAAGGACACTGTCGATGTATTGTGAGATTGTTGACCACTGCTATGGGGCAACATTTGTAGTAACTATCCTGTAAGCCTTCATCTTGGGCGAGAATGGCAGCACAATTGGAAGAGCATAGTCAATATCACTTAAATGTGTAAGTAAAAAGTTTTGAAATGGTGTTTAAATAAAATAAAAATAAATAAATAAATAAATAAACAAATGAGACTAAAGAGGTACAATAGTCCACTGACAAGGTCCAGAAGACAGAAGGGGACAAGGAAGCCCCCTGGTGATAGGGAACACAAGGTGGAGTAAGGATATTCTTGATGTTCTGTGAGATTGTTAACCATTGTCATAGGGCAACATGTGTAGTAACTGTTAAATGAAAAACTATTTTGTTCTGTAAGCCTTCATCTTAAGTGAGAATAACAGCACAGTTGGAAGAGCGTAGTCAATGTCACTGAACTGTGAATGTAGAAAATTTTGAAACGGTGTATCTTTGGCCATCTGTAATTTTCATGAAAAAAAAAGGTTGAGAATTTAGAGGCTTAATACGTTGTGGGGTTGTTAACCAATGTCAAAAAAAACAACATGTGTACTACTATTTCATGAGAAACTATTTGCTCTGTAAGCTTTCACCTGAAGTACAATAAAATATATATTAAAAAAAAAAAAAAAGGCATTGGCCAGATCAATAGCTGCATACCAGGTACCAGGAGACGTATTAATTTGCTCAAGCAGTGAACTATATCTGGAACAGCTGCTGCAATTGGAGTCACCACCTTGTTAAGTTTATGATAATCCACTGTCATTCTCCAAGATCCATCTGTTTTTTGCACAGGTCAAATAGGCGAATTGAAAGGGGATGTGGTGGGAATCACCACCCCTGCATCCTTCAAGTCCTTGATGGAGGCAGTAATCTCTGCAATTCCTCCAGGAATGCAGTATTGCTTTTGGTTTACTGTTTTCCTACATAGGGGCAGTTCTAATGGATTCCACTTGGCTTTTCCTGCCACAATAACCCTTACTCCACTTGTCAGGGATCCAATGTGGGGGTTCTGCCAGTTGCTGAGTGTGTCTATTCCAATTATGCCTTCTGGAACTGGAGAAATCACTACAGGATGTGTTCGGAGACCCACTGGACCCACTGTGAGACAAATATGGCTAAGAGTCCATTAATAACCTGACCGCCATATGCCCCTACTCCGACTGGTGGACCACAGTGACATCTTGGGTCTCCTGGCATTAGTGTTGGCTCATAGCCAGTATCCAGTAATCCCCCAAAAGTCTGATTATTTCCTTTTCCCCAGTGAACAGTCACTCTCCTAAAAGGCCGTAGATACCTTTGGGGAAGACTGGGAGAAAGATTAGCGGTATAAATTTTTGGCAGTGTAGGGGGGTCCTTCCTCAAGGGGACCTGGCTTCCCCTTCATTCAAGGGCTTGTGGGTCTGTAAATTTGCTCAAGTCTGGGAACTGAATGAAGGGCCATAACTCTCTATTCTGGTGATTTGAGTTCGACTGCCATTTGTTTAACATAGAATTCTTCCGCTTGTACAAATCAAGTAAATATTTAGTAGACTTCCCATCTATTTCACTCTAGGGACACGATGACTAAGTGGCCAATGCCATTAAGTACATACAAGTCAGACTATTTTGATTACTGTTTTGTCTCTGCTGTCCATTACAATAACATGCCCTCCTTATTGTTATAGATTGAACTATGTCTCTCAAAAATGTGTCAACTTGGCTAGGCCATGATTCTCAGTATTGTGTGGTTGTCCACCATTTTGTGATGTGATTATCCTACGTGTTGTAAATTATAACCTCTATGATATTAATGAAGCAGGATTAGAGGCAGTTATGTTAATAAGCAGAACTCAATCTACAGAATTAGGTTGTATCTTGAGTCGATCTCTTCTGAAATATAAAAGAGAGTAGCAAGCAGAGAGGAGAGGGACCTCATGCCAACCAAGAAAGAAACACCAGGAGCGGAGTGTGTCCTTTGGACACTGGGTTCCTGTGCTGAGAAGCTCCTAGACCAGGGGAAGATTGATGACAGGGACCTTTTCCCAGAGCCAACAGAGAGATAAAGCCTTCCCCTGGAGCTGGCACCCTGAATTTGGACTTCTAGCCTCTTAAACTGTGAGAGAATAAACTTCTGTTTGTTAAAGCCATCCACTTGTATTAGTTCTGTTATAGCAGCAATAGATAACTAAGACACTTGTTTTCGTCAGTTGAGTGCCACCACTTGGCCCCTGCCACCGTGCAGTCTAATCAGCCCCACTGAAGTTAGCTATCTTAATTCAGTTAGGTCAGTTCCCACTGTCAAATCTGACTTACATAAAATAGCAATCACAGCAGTCTTGATTTTTTAAGAATTTGAGTTTTGTCATGTTCTTCTCCCATTCTATCAGTGTTCATCTACTGTGGCCCTGTTCAGAACAGTCAGTAGTTGTAGCCTGGCACCATCTAGTTCTTCTGGTTTCAGGGTAGATGAGGCCATGGCTCAAGTACACAATTAGCCTTGTAGACTAGTTTCTTCTCTGAGACTTTGGTTTTCTTCTTTCTTTCTCTTCTGCTCCTGACAAGTAGAGATCAATAGTTGTATCTTAGGCAGCTGCTTGCAAGCTTTTAAGACCCCAAGCACCACTCACCTCACTGGGATGCAGAATATAAACTTTGTGAACTATATTATGCCAACTGACTGAGTTATCCCATGAGACCAAGGTCCTAATCCTTCAAACCCAGAAAACCAGTCTCTTAAGATGTTTGGTTATGTCTGAGAGGTATCTATAATTGTGTCCTCTATGAATATATATGCCTGAACACACATATATTTACTTACATGTATATATAGTTATTTCCATCTGTTCACATGCATGTATACAGCTGTTCCTACCCATACACTTGCATGCTATGTACATACATATGCCACCATACACTTGTTTTTTGGTCATTGTTAGTAAAAAATACACATTTTTTTAAAATATAGTATTAGGCAAGTTAAAAAATCAATAGATTGGTTGGAGAGCCAGGCTGGAAGCTACATAGGCAGGAACAAAGCCCAAAATCATTTTGCCAAACTCATCCAGTGAAGTTCGACACTGCCACTGCCAAATAACATTAAACATGATGGTTTGCACAACTGCCCTAGGAACTCAATCTTAGGACAACCATCATCACTTCTAGCAGTGCCGCCACTACTATCCTGTAAACTTAATCTTTTTGCAACTACTACTGCAAACCAGTCCACTGCCACTGCCAAGCCAGAAGCTTGATTTTGCTACTACTGCTAATGTTACCAGAAAGCTAGAAAGATTCTTCTGTGATCCCCTGTTTTTTGGACCACCAGCTCTCCTATATCTCTTCCCCTCCCCGCCGCCCCCCCAAAAAAAAACTTAGTGTGGAAGTGTCTAGCCTGGCAAAACCTTAGATAATTGTCTCTACCCAATGTCTTACTACAAAAACAAAACCAAACGCATTGCTGTAGAGTGGATTCCAACTCACAGCCATCCTGTAGTACAGAGGAGAACTGCCCCATAGGGTTTCCAAGGAGCACCTGGTGAATTTGAACTGCCAACATCTTGGGTTAGCAGCCAAACTCTTAACCATACGCCACCAGGGTTTCCAGTGTCTTAGTAGAAGGCTAGAATTTTCAGCTTCTGGCAACGGAAACAGGTTCTGCGTCTCAACAGGACTCATTAGTTGGGGAAATCAACGTCCATCCCACCTGAAAATGTTCTGAGAATTGAATCTGGAAACAACTAACATGAAGTAAGATTAACCGAAAGAAGTCTGTTATTCTGCCAATGAGCAAGTTACGGGCTCCATTCTTTGCTTGAGAGTCCAGAGTTTAATTTATGCCAGTGGTGTTATTTCGCTCTTTCTCATTTCAAAGGATATTTCTGCTTAGGCCTACCAAGCATACCATTTTCACTAAACTGTCAGAACAATCCAAGCTAACAAATGATTTTACTAATTTTTTTCACCAAATTCTTCAGTGAATTTATGATAAGTTCATAACAACTTGCTGATCCAATGCACACATGCTAAAGTTTAGAACCACCTGAAAAGAAACTATCTTAGTCACGTATACAGGAATTTGAGATAAAATATGGTATACCTACTAAAAAGCCATAGGAGAATTTTCTAGAATCTTATGGTAGAATTAAACATCAAAGACTTTCTCTATAACCCCTTCTTTCTTTATCATGGGGCATGGGAAGTTTTCCTCACATTCCATGTGGACATTTGTCTTTAACCTTGCTGTTCAAATTATTTCAGCCAAACAATTGATCCTATCTCTACTGAGCCACTGATTTGCCCTTTTGTCTGTCTGTGCTCCATCATGGTCTCTGGAAAAATCAGTTTAACTTCTTCATCAAACTCAGTATAAAGTGTGGTTGGCACGCTCCCTGTTTCTTTCAACAGACAACCTGTTACCCACTACCAACTCTAAGCCAAAGACATGGTGATGAGTCAGATCAAGAACGAAGACTTTTCTGCCCCTCTTGCCACAACAAAAGCTGTGTCTCAGTGCGGAAGCTGTTCAGCCAACAAAATCCTAGCAGAGAATTTATCTTTTCCTATTCCCCTTCAGGCACGCAGAACCAAATAATGATTAGTAACCTGCAGGCACTTCCTTGATCACTGGCAAGACCTCTGCCTCCACTCTATACCTCATTTGTAAACTGCCACAGTACCACTGGTGGAAACTGTTGCAATCCACCTTTCCTCTTTGACAGTTTATTTCAGTAGCTCCCACACACAGCTAACGCTCTGAGTCACTGTCTGTCTGTTTTTCCATTGCATATCCTCAGGGAAGGGCTTTGCAAGTGTTGGATGTTGGGGCTTTTACCTGCACCTTGGTTGGACATCCTGCTAGAAGGTATACTTCCTGAATACTGGGCCTGTGCCAGCCCTCTGACTCTTTTCTCACCTTTGCTCTCGGACTTCTGAGCCTTCTCCCAGTAGTCTGTTTTGTTCTCCCTTGGTTATGGAAGAGGCTGCATAGGCCCAGCTCACTATTATTTACTCCCCATTGCTAACCGCCACACTGTCCCATGATCTTGTCTTTCCCTCCAGTTCCAGTCTCTACAAAAGGTTTAAGATTAACCGATGTTCCTCCTTGGGAGGTGGAAAACAAGTGATAATGATCTGAAGATGAAAAACCCAACAAAGCACCCATCTTGTGACAAGAAAACCAGGATGTCGCCAGATAACCCCCAAGAATACCGGTAAAAGATTAACTCATCTGAGACATGACCACCTCAAGCGAGAACTAACACAAACGTCTAAGGCCCATAATCCTGTCCGTATAAAAGCCTTCAGCCGATCTCCACTTGGGGAGACGGGTTTTTTGGAGGAATCTATTCTCCTGTCTCCTATATATCAATATATAATAAACCTCTTGCTGCTCACCTCACCCGTCTCAGAACTGGCTATTGCAGCAGGCGGCTCCAACCCATGTTATCGCAGTAACAGTTATATTACCTCATGTGTAATCAGATTTGCATAGTTCTTTTCAGGCAGCAAAACCAGAGGGTAGGTCTCCTTTGTCTAAATACCTAAGCCTCATTCCATATTTATATTAAGCTCTGGGTCTTAAGCCTTAAATCCCCTCTACAATGAGCACGTTTCATATCCTGCTTTAATTCAACTGTAGGATACATTAGAATTATCAAATTGTAAAGGCAGAATGGATCTAAGAGACTTCCTAGTTGTTTTCCATTATAAGAAAACAGAAATTCAGAGAGATAAATTATTTTCTCAAAGATAAACAGCTATTGACAAGTAGATCTGGACTAGAACCCGACTCCAAGGTTCTTCTCTACTACTCTGTGTTTTCTTCTAAAAACTTTTTTCTTTTTCATCCATGTGTAGCCAGTCTGTTGAAGATAATATTTGCATGTAGTTACTTAATGAGTAACTTAATAGCAGGAAAGAAAGGAAGTATCTAATAATGCTTTATACAACCCAAATGTCTGTCAAGAATGGATAAACAAACTGTGGCATATCAATACAATAGAATATTATTCAGTCATAAAAGAGGAATGAAGTATTGACACATGCTACATGGATGAACCTTGAAAACATTATGTTAAGTACGAGAAACCAGTCACAAAAGACCATATATTGTATGAGTTCATTTATACAAAATGTCCTGAACAGGCAAATCATAAAGACAGAAAGTAGATTAATGGTTGCCAGGGGCTGGGGGAGGAATAATGGGGAATATCTGCTTGGGCACAGGGTTTCTTGAAAAAGATGAAAATGTTCTGAACTTAAATAATGGTAATGGTTGCGCAACTCTGAGAACATGCTAAAAAACCACTGAACTGTTCACTTCAAAAGAGTAAACTTTATGGTAGGTGACTTATATCTCACTAAAGCTATTATTATCTCACTAAAGCTATTATTGCATTGGGCAAGTCTACCGCAAAAGACCTCTTTAAAGTGTTAAAAAGCAAAGATGTCACTTTGGGGACTAAGGTGTGCCTGACTCAAGTCATGATATTTTTAATTGCCTCATATGCGTGTGAAAGTTGGACAATGAATAAGGAAGACTGAAGAAGAACTGATGCCTTTGAATTATGGTCTTGGCGAAGAATATTGAATACACCGTGGGCTGCCAGAAGAACAAAAAAGGCTGTCTTAGAAGAAATATACAGCCAGAATGCTCCCTGGAAGCAAGGATGGCAAGACTGAGTCTCACGTACTTTGGACATGTTATCAGGAGGGACCGATCCCTGGAGAAGGACATCATGCTTGGTAAAGTGGAGGGTCAGCGAGAAAGAGGAAGACCCTCAACAAGATTGACACGGTGACTGCAACAATGGGCTCAAACATAACAATGATGGTGAGGATGGCGCTTGATGAGGCAGTGTTTTGTTCTGTTATACATAGGGTCGCTATGAGTTGGAACCAACTCGATGGCACCTAACAACAACAACAAAGCGATTATGGAGCCCCGGTGGCACAGTGGTTAAGAGCTTGGCTGCTAATCCAAAGAACGTCAGTTCAAATCCACCCACAGATCCTTGGAAGCCCTACAGGGTAGTTCTACTCTGTCCTATGGGGTTGGAATCAACTCAACGGCAACGGGTTTCATTTTTAGTTTGGTGAGTCTTCCATTAAGAGAAGGATATTGTGATATTAAGTGGGTGGGGAAGTAGGCGGGAGAAGGGAAAAAGAAAAATTATAAAAAAGTCCATTTGGAGCAATGAAGATCAAAATAATTCTTTAAATAAAGAGAACTCCTAAATCAAAGCTCCTTCCCTCAAGAACATCACAGTTCTTACATTCTTTTCTTAACTCCTGACCACCTGTTATCCCTACTAGCACTTCTTCCCTGAAATAGGAAAGATGTTATAATTGCTCTTTCCGTTCCAAAAGTATTAAGATGTGCACATAGAATTTGATTTTGTGTGTGTGTGCGATTGTGAGGTGTTTTGTTTGAATTTATATTTTGGTGGGGGAGGGAGAAAAAAGGAGAAGAATAGTAGGATAGAAAGGCTCATGATATGAAATAGTCTCAGAGCCAGAACCCTCCTAGACAGCTTAAGGTGGTTACTTCTTCACTGCGGTCTTCTCAACCTGTTTTGATTTGTTTTCTTCAGTTCACCTCCCTGCTTACATCATTTAGGATATATAATCAAGAAAAAGAAATGTGGGAGAAAGTGCTTTGAAAATGTTTTATGATACGCTGTCAGGCCAGAGAAAGGGCAGGCAAGTCTTAGGTATGCCACAAGAGATAAATAAGCTTCAAAAACCACATAAATTCTATAGGCCTATCTACAGTTTGAGAACTCAAACTGAATATTGCTTATCTGCTTACAGACTCCTGCATATCCCAACTGCTGACCCAAGCACATTCAGATTTAGAGAATTCCTACATCCCTAAACAGAGGTCACTGAAATTGTAATCCCTCCTTTCTCTGTCTTATCTCCATTATAAATTTAAAGTGTCTTTGGAGAGGGATAAGTACCAAGTTATTTGACATAGCTTGGCCATTCAGGCACCTGGAGAATTTCTCCTGATAATGCAATAAGAACAAAGAGGTCACAAAAGTACAATGGACATATGCAAAGTTATGCTCCTCCATTCTTATTTTCCATTTATCACTACTCCCAAATTACCAAAACAAGGATAAAACAGAGATACCAACAGAGGGAATGAACTTGGAGATATTAGAAGAAGGATGATTCATCAAGATAACAGGTTTAAAAAAGAAATACACCGGCAGTATAAAGACATTCCCTAACACTATGCAGGCTGAAGATATCCAACATGAGCTAAGGAAATCTCCTGGACTGTCAAACGTCAAATAACGTCATTATTATCAAACTCATGGATTATCACCAAACTTTTTCATATGGCGTCTGACAATTTACACTCTAGTAACACCACTGAGTTGGAGAAAGAGAAAGAAAATATAGGCAAGAGAAAAGAAAAGGTAAATAGCTATTTAGAGGATAAAAATCCTCACATGATAGAGATGTCACAGAGTCTTCTGCCTCAAGCAACTGCACTGCACCACAGACCAGGGAGCATGACTTTGTCTCTGATAGTCTAATCAGTAGGTTCCAAATTCCACCATGATATTGGTAGTGTGGCCACCAGGATGAGCTGAACCATTCGGTTATACCTTGGCACACCTATCCGCAAAATGACACCCCAAATAAATCAGGTCCCAGAGCCCCAAGAGAGAACAGAAATTTGTTATCTGCACTATCTAACATGGGCCAGATTTGTTATTCCACTTAAGTATGATGTGAAGTGCTTAGACATGTTCATTTGGTTTGCCTTCTTCCTTAAAATTAAAAACACAAAATGGTAATCAGAATAAGGGTAAAATAACTACCCCCAGAAGTACCTACTTAGCCTATTTCCTCTCAGCTGTTTTCAACTGTAAAACACAAAGCTGTCTAACCCAGTGTTATGGATTGAATTGTGCCCCCAAAAAAAGATATGTTGAAGTCCTAACCCCCGTACATGTGAGTGGGACCTTGTTTGGAAACAGAATCTTTGAAGATGTATCAGTTAACATGAGGTCATACTGGAGTAGGGTGGTGTCCGTATAAAAGAGAAGAGACATGGAAGATGGCCATGTGAATGAAGATGGAGGCAGAAATGGAGTCATGCTATAGCTGCAAGCCAAGGAATCCCTCAAGCTACCAGAAGCTAGGAGCAACAAGAAAGGATCTTCTCCCTAGAGCCTTGACAGAGAGCATGGCCCTGTCGACACCCTGAATTCAGACTCGGAGGCACCAGAACTGTGAGACAATACATTTTTGTTCTCATAAGCCATCTTTGCTATGACAACCCTGGGAAGCTAATACACCCAGTGAAGACTATAAATCATTAGAAGGTGGCTTGCTGTGTGTGGCAGTCATAAAATGCTCCTCTCAGATCTTCTGTTATGGAGAACATAAGTGACTGACAGCCTGAAATCCTGCCCCTCTGGATCCCACCACTGTGTTCGCTGTGAGGCCAAAATTCCCATGGGCTGCTCTCAGCCAATGAGTGAGCACAACAGAGGTATTCAAGCAGACACATTCTGGCAATATGCAGAACTCCTCAACATCCTGGTCAAACCTTTCTTAGCACTGCAATGCAGTCTGAGAATCCCCCAGCCTAATCCTCCTTCCCTCCTTTTCTCTTCTATAGGTGTCAGTCTGAAGACTCTTCCACCTCTTCTTAATCTCTCCCCCAATAAATCTCTTTCATGTCTAGTCTCACCTTGGCATTTGTTCTTTGATCCAAAATAACACAAGTAGTACCAAGAGTGCTCTGAAAAAACAGGCAGTAATTTGGGGATTTGGGACTGGCTCACTCACCAAACAAAAGATTAGAAGGTGCCATCCTGTGAGGTAGGTAGGATACAGATAGTCCCTGGCACAAGGTGGGGGCCTAATGGCTGAAGATTTCACCGGATATGATCTAGGAAAATGTCCCAGTGGAGGAGAACATTCCTACAGGTCCAATCATTCAGGCATTTGAGATATGGGAGGAATAATGCCTACAAAGACAACAGAGTTGGCTGCTTATTGCTAAGTTGTATTCAATGTCCTGCAGAGACAATGAAAAACTGAGACTATTGACAAGCAGCTAAAGACTAAGTATCAGAACCAGGGGACCTCTTTGGTAGCTTTTACAAGGAAGTTTTTATCTTCTACAGTGGAAAAGAAGAAACTGGGGAGCAGCAAGCTGCAGATCTGTTAAAGTTTTCGTGCTCCAGAGGTGTTTGAATGATCAGCCAAGGCAGTTCTGTTACACTAAGTGATGTTATCCTTAGTTGGGAAAACCTGAGACCCAGAAAACCTGGTATAGGAACATCTGGTGGACACTCCCAGAAGATTTTGTCTGTGCAGGTCATCCTGCACCCTCAGAACTTGTAGATGTAGCCTACCCATCCCTACTAATACCTAGCACCTCTACTGTGCTGGAAAATACTGAATAGAGCTGCCCCTTACAAGGAAACAGGTGCCTCCTCAGGGCTACATTTACCTCCTCTCTTGGCTGCCCAGCTGAAGACCCATGGACCTGATAAGAGAAGAATGAAACTCTACACCAAAGATATTGCAAGAATTAGCTAAAAAGCCAGGGGAGTAATGCTGGGATTGGATTTTAAGGGTGCTTGATCAAAGGGGCCAGAATTATCACTGGATTGGGTAAGCAGGAATTCACTGAATTGAAGGTACTTTCTTGAAACACAGGATTTAAAACTCCAGAGGATAGGGTAAATTTATTGCTAGGATGGCTCTGAGAAACCTGATAAAAACAATGACCAACACTCAGCAAAGCAAAAATGTCTGAGTTTTCCTGACAGATAATATAGGGAAGAATAAAGAGGCTGAGGGAAGTGGACAAGGCTGAGATTAGGGTGAGGCAAGAGAGGTTCCCAGGGGGAAGATCTTATGTAGGCACTTACTCTCAGGGTATCGGAAGAGGAAAGTTTCTCATCTCATCCTAGTCCTGGGCCTGGAAATGGGCATGCTAGAATTCATACACTGCACAAGGCCTGAAGACTGACCAGAGGATGTTCCACAGGAGGACACATCTTTCACCAAGTTCATTGGAATGCCCTAGTGAAAGGGACATCAGCACCACTAAGAAGCCCAGTGGTGGCTCCTCTGCAGGCTGGAGATGATGCCAGGAGAGGTGGACACAAAGCTAGGCTCATTAATATCCATAGAGATGATTGAGTTCTCAAAGTAATACAGACCAGGTGACAGCACTTAACTGCCAGAAACCAGGAGGTTGCAATTACCATATGATCTTAAGATCAGAGCAGCCAAGAGGGTTTGACCCACGGGCGATTGTGGAGATGGCTGATACAGCAGTTTCCCTAGGAGCAAAATAGGAAGGCAGCCAGTAAGGGTGTTATTTAACATCTTTAAAAAAAAAAAAAGGCAAGAATGGACCTCAGATCCCTGGACCTGAGAAAATGTTCATATCCAGAACCCATTGACTAAATACCACAGAAAGTTTATATGACAATCATTCCCCCAGCCTTGCCCCAAAAGATTCTATGGTCATTTATTTTACTGTACATTGTAGGCATTTGAATGACTGTTGTACACAGGATATGAGTTGACACTGAAACCTAGAGACACAAAGTGACATCATGGCCCCTGTTAGAGTGGGGGCTTAGAGGGCCTAGGTAATAAGTGGAGTCCTACCTAAAGTCCAGCTCACAATTAACCCACTGGCTCCACGGACTCACCCAGTAGTAATTTTCCCAAGTCCTGTGTGTATAATTGAAACTGACATGTTTGGCAGTTTGAATAACTCCCACATCTGGTCCATGGCCAATGGTGGAAGAGCTATCATAGTGGGGAAAACAAAGTGGAATTTTTTTTTAATTGTCTCTTCTTCCAATCAAGATAATAAATCAAAATGATACAGCACTCCCGAGGTGATGGCAGAGATTTGTACTGTCATTAAAGATCTAAAAGAGTCAAGGATGGTGGCTGTCATCATAACTTCATTTAATTCACTTATCTGCCCCTGAGAAAACCATACTGGAAAATAACTATAAACTATCACAAGCTCAACCAAGTAGTTGAGCTGATCATAGCCCTTGTGCTGGACATAATATCATTGCTAGAACAAATTAATAAACCCTCACATACATAGTATGCAACCATTGATTTGGCCAATTCATTCTGTCCCATTTCAACTAGAAAAAAGAATCAGAAATAGTCCATATTCATGTGGGAAAAACAATATTCATTTACAGTTTTGCTCGAGGCTATGTTAAGTCTCCCACTCTCTGTCATAATATCTCTGAAGAGATGTGGACTGCCTGGTCATCCCACAGAAGATCACAGATCCATTATATCAATGACAAGCTGATTGAACAAGATGAGTAAGAAGTGTCTAGTACACTGGTGAGACACAGGTGCTACAGAGGGTGAGAGATAAACCCAAGAAAGATTCAGAGACCTGCCACTTCACTGAAATTTTTAGAGTTGTCAGGGATGTGCCAAATATCCTCTCCAAAATAAAGACAAATTGTTGCAATTTGCATGCTTTACCACAAAGAAAGAAACAGTGCCTGGAAGGTCTCTTTGGATTTTGGAGGCAACACATTTCACATCAAGGAATACTGATCCAGCCCATATACCGGATGTTATGGGTTGAATTGTGTTCCCAAAAAAGATATGTTGAAGTTTTAACTCCCTAAACCTGTGAATTTGACCTTACCTGGAAATAAGGTCTTTGCAGATTGGGCCTTAATCCAATAAGACTGGTGTCCTTATAAGAAGAGGAGAAAAGGACACAGACGGATACAGGGAGAGCACCATGTAATGATGAAAGCAGAAACTGGAGTTACATAGCTGCAAGCCAAGGAATGCCAAGGATAGCCAGCAATACCAGAAGCCAGACAGGCAAGGTAGGATCTTCCCTAGAGCATTCAGATGAAGCATGGTCTTGTCAACACCTTGGTTTCAGACTTCTAGCCTCTAGAACTATGGAGAACAAATTTGTTTTTTTAAGATCCCAGTTTGTGGTACTTTGTTACTATGTAATAATTACATGGGTTTGGGAACCAAAGGGTCAAAGCAGGAGTTCTCCCACTTTCCATCAATCCCAACAAACTTCTGGAATATTTTGTGCTTCTTATCTCATCAACTCTGGGCTCTGTAGGGTTGGAGTTCTGGTTCCCAAAGGTGTACACTCTTTCCAGAAGACACAGCAAGTGTCTCATTGAACTAAAAGCCATGGCTGCCACCAGGGCACTTTGAACTCCTTGTGTCCAGGGACCAGTAAGCAAGTAGAGGAGTCCCCATTGTGGTAGGGGTAATCCACACTGATTAGCAGGAGGAGGCTGGATGGCTTTTACACAACGTGGGTGTGCGGTAAAGGACCTATTTTACCCCAAGTAAGGTGGCCTTTGTCCTTGGCTCTAGAGAAATAATCTTTGGAGCAATTAGGGTGCCTTGTTCTGAGACTTCCAGGCCATACCCAGGAATTTGTGCTGGTGAGTGGGGGCTGATCAGAGCAGAAAAGACTCACCTGGGAGGCTGACATCAACTAGCGTCAGGAGGCATGATTTAGCTATCACGCAGGACTGGACAATAAATGCCTGGAACACTAAGGCTCAGAGAGCTTCCTGGTTAGTGAGAACATCTGCTCTTGGGAGAGTAGCACGACCCTTGGGACGTGGAAGCTCTATGTTGGTTGGAAACCCTCCCAGACCTTGCCCTATGTGTCTCTTTATTTTTATCGTTTTTGGCTATAATCTGTAGTCGTAAGTATGATATATTCTCCGTGAATTCTGTGAGTCGTTCCGGCAAATTATCAAACCCAAAGTGGCAGTAGGAGCCAGCATGTCAGAAAGTAGTGTTGTGTGGACTCCTGAGCTTGTGGCTGGCATGCTGAAGGGGTAGTAGGAAGCCAGCCCTGAATCTGTGGCCAATAGGTTAGAAGGTTGGGATGTCATGTAGAATCCTCAGACTTGCAGCTGGCATCTGCCTATTTGGCAGTCTGAAGGGCAGTGTCCTTGTAACTTGTGAGCTCTGATCAAGCTGTGGATAGCTAGGATCAGAAAGGAAGTGCTGCAGAGGCGGCTGGTGATGAGGATGGAGAGGTGGGAATGTTTGGACTGGATCAATCTCTACATTTTGGAGACTGGATTCATACTGATCCTTACCACGAACTGGGCAAGAAGGAATACGTGTGGAACTCAACAAATCTCCTTGGGTACCTCTTTGTCCTCTCTTG
Organism: Dugong dugon; assembly: GCA_030035585.1. NCBI lineage: Eukaryota > Metazoa > Chordata > Mammalia > Sirenia > Dugongidae > Dugong > Dugong dugon. The sequence goes on from CM057466.1 coordinate 57,734,674, forward strand.
CCCTATTGTTATCAAGAACAAACATGTGTAGCAATCCTGAACTGAGAAAGATGTGGTCGCCAGGGCTCAGACTACTCAGGAATGAAGTTTGGGTCACAATACCAGGTAAGCCACCTGTCAAATTGATAGCGGAGGGAAAGGATGATTTAGACTGCATAACTGAAGATGGCCAAGATAAGTACCACTCGTGGCCCTGCAACCAACTGAAGCAACAGGGGCTGTAACTCAACCACTAATTTTCTTCTCTTCTAAGTTTCCCCCCAGAAAGAGAAGCTCAGGGAATCACAGAGGTGTTGCTTCTCAAACCTATGTGAAGAAGTAGATCTGTGTGTCACAAGGGTTGGACTGTGATGGCATGAAAAGGCTCCTTTCAGATCACTTCAGGGAGCATAACTGAATGCAGTCTCAGCTCTGGATCCCCTACTGTGTTTGCCCTGAGGCCACAATTCCATGGCTGCTCCCAGTCACAACTGAGCACAGCAAATCTCTTAGTTATGGTGGAGGTGAATTAGTGCACCCTGGAAACCTGAAGGATTATGGAGAAAGAATCTGCATTTCCACTGGCAATCAGAATTTTTTTTAAGACAGAAAACTACACAAGTGGATCAGAGACTTAGTTATTTCTATTACAATGAAAGTATAACCTGTTAAGGGAAGCAGAGCCTAAAGACGATTAAGAAAATAGTCTAAACATCTGCATAAAATATAGCCAGGGCACAAAGGGGCTGATCCAGCCCCAGTGCCAAGGTAAATGAGAGCACTCTGTACAGTATCTTCTGTCAGTGCCAGTCACACAAATGTGATCTGCCCAGAGCTGGTCTTACTTGTGTTCCTAACATGTCTGAAAGTGTTTAGAGATTGTCATTCCTGGATCAGCATTTTTGGTTTGGGTCATGGTGCCAGCAACACCTTTAATTTTGTGGTTTCCATTCATCTGCTGTTCACTTGGCTATTGACACATGCAACCTCACCCACAGAATAATAAGTGATTCCCTAGTTCTGATGGAGTAAAGCTAGGTTAGAAGCCATAGTTTGGTGGACTTCTCTCAGATGAGTCAGGTTCAGCCAGGTCTGTGGTTGACTTAAAGTACTGCCATCCATTCACTTTCCGGATATGTTCAGGATTCTAGAAGTGGTCCACCCATAACTAACGCATCCTAGAGTTATTATTGGTGACTAATGGACAAACCATTTAATGTCTCTGTGCCTTACTTTTTAATGGATATCAGAATCCTTCCCTTTGAGAAGTTTGTGATGTTTTATATATTTGTATGGAATGCCTTGAAATCCTTAATTGTAATAAGGAAAAATAAGTCCTCACATGCACCATTTTTAGTTTAGTTAATTCGTTAGGCTTTGTCAACTTAATTGACCTTATCTAAGGTAAAGCCTCTGGAGCATACATTTTATTGGCACATTTTATTTTATTTTTCAAGGGTATGGGCTGTCCTAGTGTATCTTTGGCAGCAGTACCTAGCACAGTGATGGATATGTAATAAATGCATATGAACTTGCAGGAAGCAATGTGGCAGAGTGAATGGAGTCATTGAGAATCCAGAGAGCAGGGTTCTAGTTCCAGATCTGCTAATGCATTATATAATCTTCAAATCACTCGGCTTTAATTTCCTCCTTTGTGAATAAGAACACTGGTTTTAATAATCTCTAAAATAACATTCAGGTTTATTAAAAAATCTACTATAATTTGAGAAGTAGTTACTCTTTTATAGATGAGCCACTTCTTAAAAAATAGAAATATGGAGGCATTTATAAGTAAATATTTCTGTTTTATTTTTCAAAAAAATATATGTACTGCTTTTTAAAAGGCATAGTTCGAAGAGCATTAGACCTGGGTTCTCAAAATGTATTTGCCACTAATACTTTCAGGGTTTTGGGTAACCCATTTCACATTTGTAGGTCTCAGATTTCTCATCTGTAAAATTAGGGTATTAGATTAGATTAATTCTAAAGACTCCTCTTACTCAGTCTAAGGTCCATCACAGTCCTAATAGACTATGATTCTTCAGGTGACATTTTTAGATGATTTCTTTTTTTTCTTTTTCCTGATTACATAGATAATGCTTGCTCATTTAAAAATGTTCAAAGAATACAGAAATGTATTAAGTTAAAATTAAGAGTCCATCATAATGCTATTCCTTAGAGATTAGTGTTAACAGCTTGGTAAATAATTTTTCAAAATTTTCTGACATGCTAACATAGATATATTATTTTATAAAAATGAGAACACATCATATATACTTCTATGCTATTTGTTTTTTCATTTAATAAAATATTATGAATATCTTTCAACTGGATATGTGTAGTTGTTTCTCATTCTTTTTCATGACCCTTCCATCAAACAGATTTATCTAATTTATTTACCTATCTCCTACTGATGAACACTTAAATTGTTTTAAAATTTTTATGACGAGCATCCTGGATCATCTTTGTTCATCTATTTTTGTACAACTTTGCAAGTATTTCTTTTTTTGTGTGCTTCAGGTGAAAGTTTACACAGCAAACTAGTTTCTCATTCAAAAATTTATATACAAATTATTTCATGACATTGGCTGCAATCCCCACAATGTGTCAGCACTCTCCCTCTTTCCACCCTGGGTTCCCCATTTCCATTCGTCCATCTTTGTTTTTGGGCAGGTTTGCCCAGTTGCTCATTTGGTCTCATATACTTGATTGAACTAAGAAGCACGTTCCTCACGTGTGTTATTGTTTACTTTATAGGCCTGTCTAATCTTTGGCTGAAAGGTGAACTTTGGGAGTGGCTTTCTGTTATGAGTTAGCAGGGTGTCCAGGGGCCATAGTCTCAGGAGTTCCTCCAGTCTCTATCAGACCAGTAAGTCTGGTCTTGTAGGGTAATGCTGTTCGGCTATATGCATCCCCTCCTAATAGAGGCAGCATTGCTCTTCCCTGAAGCATGCTGGGATGAACTTTGGCTAAGGTACAAGGCCAGAAGTGGCATGACTGGGCCGGAGGCCAAGGCCAAGGAACGCATCATCGACAAAAAGAAAAATTCTGGGCCTAGAAGTGTAGTCCCTGGAAGCACTGGCCGCCTAGGGACTTGGAAGAAAAATAAACCTTAGCCCCATCTGGAACTGTATATAAGCTTGTGTCCCTTGCTGGGTGGTAGCAGAGCACTAGTCTGGTCCAGTTGCCGCCCTGAACTGTCCTGTACATAAGTTCCCCTAGTAAACCATATGTACCTGTCTCTGGTTCTGGAGTCTTTCCTTGGTCTCTTGGCTATGTGGCCGACCCTGGGTCCCGACGTTACTGGGTTGTTACCCGACAGGTCTTTTTTGTGAATTTGAATTTTCTTCTACATTTTTCTCCTGCTCTGTCCGGGACCATCTATTGTGATCCCTGTCAGAGTGGTTGGTGGTGGTAGCCAGGCACCATCTAGTTCTTTTGGGCTCAGGTTGGTGGAGGCTGTGGTTTATGTGGTCCATTAGTTCTTTGGACTAATATTTTCTTTGTGTCTTTGGTTTTCTTCGTTCTCCTTTGCTCCAGATGGGATGAGACCAATACATGTATCTTAGATGGCCACTTGCAAGCTTTTAAGACCCCAGATGCTACTCACCAAAGTAGGACGTAGAACATTTTCTTTATGAACTATGTTATACCAGCTGACCTAGATGTCCCCCAAGACCATGGTCCCCAGCCCTCAGCTCCAGTAATTTGGTCCCTTAAGGTGTGTCTAGTGTCTATGACTGTGCCCCCTTTGTGCTTTATTATATATATGAATATACTTGCTATACGTATAAATATGTATGTAAAAACATCCACAGCCTAACCTATATATGTATGTAGGTATACACCCTCCTTCTCCTACTCAGCATACGTTATCTGCCTATATATCTACTTGTAAGTTATTATTTGTTTTTACTGTTGTTGTAGGGTTGTAAATGCTATAGTATTTACTGCGGTTGCCCCATTCCCCCCTCCTTTTTTTCCCTTTTGCTCCTCTAAGTGTCTTCCTTTGTCTTGGTCAAGTTGTGCTAACTTCCTCTATATGGTGTATTGTCCTTCCCTTCACCAAAGTTACACCTGTCTACTCTCTAGTTAGTAATTTCTCCTTCCTACTCCTCATCTCCCTCTTAACCATCAAAGATTGTTTATTTCTGCAAGTATTTCTTTAAGATAGATTTCCTAAAAAAGGTATTTCTGGAGGAAAAGACACAATTTCAAATGTAGTGCTAAATTGCTCTAAAGTGTTATCAATTTACATTCCTACAAACAATGTATGAGATAAGAACACTAGATGGTGCTAAGCATGCTAATTCAGGCTTATTGTATGGCAAGAACGTGGGAGGCTTATCTAGTTTGGGCCTTGCCCCAAAATAAATCTACACTAGTGCTGACATAAGGGTTGGCGTAGTCCCCCTTCAGACACATTACATGCCGTCCAGAAAGCAGAACAAATGCCAATGTATGGAAGTAACAGGCAGATAAGTTTTGGCTCAAAAGAAGGACAAAACTTTCTAACAACCAGAATTTTCCCATAGTAAAAGAATACATTGCCTATTAATTAAGGTCGGCAGTTCGAGTCCAGCAGCCGCTCCTTGGAAACCCTATGGGGCAGTTCTACTCTGTCCTATAGTGTCACTGTAAGTTGGAATCGACTCACAGCAACGAGTTTGGTCAGGTATCTGGTCACTGAATGGTGATCACTCGAAGGATGGATGACCTTTTGTCAAGTAATTGGACTTGATGACCTCTAGAGTTTCCTTCAGATTCTAAGGCTCAAGGACACCCAGATTTGAAGGGCAAGAATTGGGGCTAATTCCTCCCATAAGCACTGCCTCCCTACACACAGTTTCATGTCAGAATAACAATTTTTATGTTTTCTCTACCCTCCATGTATGAATACTTCATTAAGTTAATTTTTGTAAGTGTAGGTAACTACTTCTGTCAGAGCTAGAGGTTAGTATTTCGATTCCCTTCACCTATTCAACAAGTATTTTTGAACCCCTACTATGTGTCAGGCAGAGTACTAGATGCTGGGTATCTGACAGTGAACAAAGCAGACCATTCCAGCCCTCACAGAATTTACAGATTATGTTTGTACATATTGCTAGATTTGCAGGCAGCCATCGAATCCGTTGTTTCCTTCTCCAAAACATTTATGTTAACGGTGGTGCAGTGGTTAAGAGCTATGGCTGCCAACCAAAAGGTTAGCAGTTTGACTCCACCAGCCGCTCCTTGGAAACCATATGGAGCAGTTCTACTCTGTCCTATAGTATTACTATGAATCAGAATGGACTCAATGGCAATGGTTTTTGTCTATAAAATTAATCTGATAGGCTGTCCAGTAAATCTGAATATGTGCATTAAGAAAATTGGAAACATCAGACTAACCTTTTTAAACCATTTCTCACTGCTGATTTACAGAGTAGACATCAAGCAAAACAGAGAGCGGAAATAATTACCTGAGCATGCGAGGCAAAGGTAAGAGCAGAAGTAATTCTCTAATCCAAAAGTAAAGCGAACAAAAACACATGTACTCTGATTGTCTAGGAAATTGCATCTGTGTTCCACTTTACCTATGGGTCTTCACAGGCCCAAGTTCTAAGATTAGAAACCTCTGAACACTCTAAGAACATGATGACTTTTGTGGCCCCAAGCTTAACTCCACATTTCCTCTGACAGAAAAATTATAGAAGCAAGAGAAAACAAAGAGAGAAAAGGTTCACGGGATGGCTTGGGTTGAACTGTATGTTTATAAAGAAAAGTGCCAACTAGACCACATGTGTCAAGATGAAAAATACCATAAAGAGGTTTCTGGAAGAAATCCTGAGCCAAAAGCCTTTCTTAAGTAAAAATATCATCTTGGGGCACATTCCATATCCTGCCACTCATGCCTGAGGAGACTGCTTCCTGTTGAAAGTTCATTCTGAAAACAAAATGCTGTCCCCATGGTAAGCCTACTATCCCTTGAAGGCACAGGACAGAGTAAACAAAATAATCTTCACTTTCAATGACATTTATTTTAGGTAGGATCTAGAATGTTCAGGGAACAGGAATTATTTGAGAAATTGTCCTTTGAAATGCACCCTCACCAGTTAAACTTGACCAAAAATTTTAAAACCATGTGTTTTTAAAACTCGATGATGAAATTTTTATAACTCAGGAATTTTTTGAAAAATCAATTATTTCTTTACAAGGCTCCCAACCTGACATTCAATGCAAATCACTGCCTTTTATCTTATGATCAAAATACGTCAAGTGTAACTGGCAGAGCCACATGAGCTAGGGGCACACATGATCCCTCTCCTACAACTTGGGGGCTAGCTCATTTGATGTTTAATTTTTACTTTAGACATTAATTCGTTTTTGTCTTATAACCCTCAGGGAGAATTATGTAATCTGATAGGGAATGTACACTTTGCCTTTTTTTAGTTTGCAACAAGTGAAATTGCTAATTTGGAACCCACAAAAACAGCAATTTCATCTGTAACTCGGGGATGTTGAACATGATGAACACAAAGGCTCTAGGTCTAATATTCTGTGAGTCTAAGAGTTACAGGACCATGTTCATGCAAGATACACGGGGAAACATGAGTAGTTGCAATTTTCTATTGTAATTTCTCTAGATAGAAATTTTTTTTTATTAATTTAACAAGAATTTCTGGGCATCTACTTTCAGCAAGGCCCTATTAAAAACCAAACCAATTGCATTGAGTTGATTCCACCTCATGGCAACCCCGTGTGTTTCAGAGTAGAACTGCAGGCTCCACAGGGTTTTCAATGGCCATTATCTTTCAGAAGTAGATTGTCAGCCCTTTCTTCCAAAGCACCTATGGTTGGATACAATCTGCAACCTTTTGGTTAGTGGCCAAGCACTTAACCATTTGCACCACTCAGGGACTCCCAAGCCCCTATTAAACAGGTACTTTTGGGTGGTGCAAACAGTTAGTGTGCTCAGCTGCTAACCGAAAGGTTGGGGGTTCGAATGTACCTAGAGGTGCCTCAGAAGAAAGGCCTGACAATCTATTTCCGAAAAATCAGCCATTGAAAACCCTATGGAGCACAGTTCTACTGTGACACACACTGGGGTGTCATGAGTCAGAATCAACTCATGACAACTGGGTTTTGCTTTTTTCTTCTTTTTTAATGATACAGAAATGCTAGAGGTTATTAGGCTACTTATGGAGAGAAAATTCTAATTCATTATAGAAAGTAATTTATAAAATTATAAATGCGCCAGAGTCTCCTAGGGTAGGTGCTCATCCCTATGAGTAAGTGATAAACCACTAAAAGTGCATTAGCTCTTTGAGGCAACCAATCATTCATTCCACAAATATTACCTGGGCATTTATTATGTCAGGCATTGGGCTAGGGCTTGAGATATGGAAATAAATACTCCCTATATTCAAGGAGCTTACAGTCTATTAGATGAAATAGATAAGTAAACAAATACTTGCACTACCTTGTGACAGTTGTGTGCATAATACTATAATGACGTAAGTGGCAGAGGAGAGGTGCTAGAAGGCTTATTTCACAAAGAAGGTGACATCTAATTGGAATTTGAAGGATGAGAAGTTCACCATGCAGAAGGATGGGTGGAAATGGATACTATAGGCTAACTGAACAGAATGTACAAAATATGAAGTCCTAAAAGAATATTCTATATTCGGCAAAAGGCGAAAACACCTCTAGAGAACAGAGTGCGAGGGAAAGGTGTTATAGGAGATAAGACAGAAAGGGTAGATTGGGACCAGCTTTTGATGTCCTAAAGGCCACGCTAAAGAGTGTGAACTTTGTTTTGTACCTAATAGAGTCCTCGGGCTCAGTGGCATCACTAGAGTTGGTGTCACCCAGTGCTGTAACTCATGGTATCTCTCTCCACCCCAGTGGGCAGGCGTGCTGGCAACCCCCCTCCACAGCCCGCACCCCCGCAGTGGGCAGAGCGGCTCCCCCTTCCGCGACACAGGGCCACGCACAGGGCAGCCCCACCTCTCCCAGCCGTCGCACCCTGCGCCCCCGCAGCTCCTCCCCTCTCCCATTGGCCAAGGCAGAGACCCTCCTCTCTGCCCAAGGCAGGCGTCATGGTCCCGTGGCCCGCATCCTGACTGGTGGGTGACATGGGGGAGAGGGAGCTGGGGGGAAGGGGAGGCAGAGGTGTGTGACAAGTTACCACACTGGGTGACACCAACCCTAGTGACGCCACTGCCTTGGTGGCCTCTCCCCAACAGTGCTGGCCTGCGCCACCGCCACTGCAGCAGAGCCTGGGGTCGTTTTGGTATCACCTCCTGGGGCAGAGTCCGGGGGGGGGGTGCAGTCTGCGTCCCCCACACCCCTTAGTGACGCCACTGCCCTGGGGACTTTTTTTTTTTTTCTCATGAAACAGTAGTACACATATTGTTTTATGACATTGGTTAACAACCCCACAACATGTCAACCCTCTCCCTTCTCGACCTTTTTTTTTTTTTTTTGGTGAAAATATACATAGTCAAAGATACACCATTTCAAAAATTTCTACATGCACAGTTCAGTGACATCGACTAGGCTCTTCCAATTGTGCTGCTATTCTCACTTTAGATGAAGGCTTACAGAACAAAATAGTTTCTCATTTAACAGTACACATGTTGCCCTATGACAATGGTACAACTTCACAACACATCAACACTATTCTTACTCAACCTTGGGTTCCCTATCACCAGCTTTCCTGTCCCCTTCTGCCTTCTGGCCCTTGTCCCTGGACTGCTGCGCCTCATTAGTCCCATTTGGTTTTATGGGGCTGTCCACTTCCAGGCTGAATGGTGAACCTTGGAAATGACTTTACCACTGAGCTAAAAGGGTGGCTGGGGGCCATACTCTCAGGGTTTCTCCAGTCTCCTTTAGGCCAGTAAGTCTGGTCTTTTTTTTGTGAGTTAGAATTATGTTCTGCAGCCTTCTCCAGCTCTGTCCAGATCCCTCTGTTGTGATCCTGGTTAGAGCAGTCAGTGGTGGTAGCCAGGCACCATATAGCTGTATTGGACTCAGTCTGGTGGAGGCCTTGGTAGCTGTGGTCCATTAGTCCTTCGGACTAGTCTTTTCCTTGTATCCTGTTCTCTTCATTCTCCCTTGCTCCTGAATGGATGAGACCAGTGGAGTATCTCAGATGGCTGCTCACAGGCTTTTAAGACCCCAGACACTACTCACCAAGGTAGAATGTAGAACATTGTCTTTATAAACTGTGTTATGCGAACTGAGCTAGATGTTCCCCGAGACGACGGTTACCCGGGGGATTTTAAGCAGAGGAGTAAAACCAAAAAACTGAACCCATTCCCGTGCAGTCGATTCCAACTCATAGCAACCCTATAGGACAGAGTAGAACTGCCCCATAGGGTTTCCAAGGAGGGATTAATAGATTGAAACTCCAACCTTTTGGTTAGCAGCCAATCTCTTAACCACCACACCACCAGGACTCCAGCAGAGGAGTAGCATGATCAGATTTGAAACTTTTGAAAAATTATCTATGGAATGACGGTGTGGAGGATAGCTTGAATGGGGACAACTTGCAGTCATCCAAATCACTTGAAAGGCCACTCCAACTGATGGAAAAGAGATGAGGGAAGACTAAGTTTAATACACTACCACCAACTAGCATCAAGAAACTTAAAATCAGTCATATGTATCATTCAATCCCAAGATCCACCTATTCACTAACTGGTCAATTTCAAACTATGTAATGCCAAAACAACTGGTTTATGACTTTCTTTTTCAGCAAGTTGGCCCGGTTTTGTGACATAGCGTAGAGATAATTATAAATTGCCATAAAATCATTTTAAGCTGGGGAGACAAAAAGCAACTTTTTAGCTTATGAAAGAGTTTTTATGATAAAAATAAATGCCCAAAGGGTATTTGTTACGAGAAAACAAAAAAAAAAAACCCTACTATCTCAGTAAAATCCTCCTGTTTGAGTGTCTCATTAACTCAATATATTAGCTGTTAATTTTCCACATGGAAAGGAAACTGCAGGTACAGAAAAACAAAAATTCAGAGTTTACTTGGAATCTTTCAGGTAACTCTTTGCCGCAACAGACTCATCTTCCTGTTTGCTTAGATTAATTTTAAGACTTATTTTCCCTATTTGGGACACACCTGTGGGAGGCAGGTCACAAGCAAGCAGGGTATAGCAAACTCAGAAGTCAGCATTTGCTTCAGATAATCCACAAATGTATTATTAACATGTCAAAAATAAAATTTTATTCTCAATTTCTAGATATCAGATGACTGGTAATAATTATTAATAATTCTGGTTGGTGGTAGTCTAGTTATTAGACAATTATACAGGATGAAAGGGCTGAGGTGGTCAGATGAAGAGTGAATTAGCTGCATTCCTACCAACTGTGGGTTAAAGGGATGTATTTCTCATGGCCCAAAGGCAGACCTGAGTGAGAGAGTACATGGCTTGTGACAGGTTTCGTAGACACTGCCAAGAAAAAACTAGGATGTCCAGGAGATGAGAAAAGACTGGCCCTTAGGCTGCAGGACTAAATTCTAGCACAGTAGAATAAAAAGGAAAAAAAAGAAATCAGTACCTACATAAGAGGATCACCTGACTTTTAATAATGTTAAGATCTTATCTTTTCGTTCTCTTAACAGTGCCCTTTCCAGACTGACCGTCTTAAATTTTGGTGAAGTCTAATTTATTGATTGTTTCTTTTATGGCTCATCCTTTCAGTGTCAGGTGTAAGAATTATTTGCCTAACCTCAGGTATGAATATTCTTTCCTAAGTTTTCATTTAAAGGTTTTATGGTTTTACACTTTACATTTAGATCTATAATCCATTTTGATTTAATTTTTGTATAAGATATGAGATTTAGGTCAAGTTTAACTTTTTGCATATGGATATCCAACACCATTTGTTGAAAAGAAAATCATTTCTCTATTGAACTGTTTTTGCAGCTTCATCAAAAATCAATTGATTAAATTTGTGTCCAATTTCTAGACTTTATTCTGTACCTCTGAACTATGTGCCTATCCCTTCACCAATACCACACTGTTGTGGCTACTGTACATTTTTAGTTAAGGTTAAAAAAAATAAAATAAAACCAAACCCGTTGCCGTCAATTGATTAAGACTCATAGAGACCCTATAGGACAGAGTAGAACTGCCCCATAGGGTTTCCAAGGCTGTAACCTTAACAGAGGGGCCCCAGTTGTGCAGAGGTTAAGAGCTTGGCTGCTAACCAAAAGGTCAGCAGTTTGCATCTACCCAGCCACTCCTTGGAAACCCTATGGGGCAGTTCTACTCATAGAGTTGCTATGAGTGGGAACTGACTTCATGGCAATGGGTTTAGTTTTATTTATTTATTTTTAACCAGACTGCAACATCTTTCTCTAGTGGAGAGGCTGGTGGGCACTTTAACCACTACACCATCAGGGCTGCTAGACAGATATAGAGATAAAAACCAGAAACCAAATCCATTGTTATGGAGTTGATTCTGACTTATAGGAACCCTATAGGACACGGTAGAACTGCCCTATAGGGTTTCCAGGGCTGTAATCTTTACAAAAGTAGATCACCAGATCTTTGTCCCACAGAGTGGCTGTGGGTTTGAACCACCAATCTTTCTGTCAGCAGCCAAGCGCTTAACCATTGTGCCTCCAGGGCTCCTTTGATATACAGATATATATATCTATATGTATAAATACATATTTAATTCTAAAAGTGTATGTGTAATATAGTATAGATATAGGTATCTGGGATTGAAATTAAAATTGCATTAAATCTATAAATCAATTTATGGAAAACTGACATTGTTACTATGTCCTCCAATCCATAAACATAGTATGTCTCTCAATTTATTTTGACTTCTTTTATAAATGTTTTATAGTTTTCAGTATCCAAATTCTGTACTTGCTTTGTTAAATTTATATGTATTTCCTTTTTTTAGCTATTGTAAATTTTTTTTTAATTTCAGTTTCCAATTGTTTACTTCTAGTATATAGAAATATAATTAAGTTTTGTGCTGATCTTGTATCCTGTGACCTTGCTAAACTCATATGTTAGATTCTCAGAGGTTTTTGTCTTTTGTAGATTCCTTAGTATTTTCTAAATAAGCAATCATGATTTCTGGGACTATGGGCAGTTTCATTTCTTCTTTTATATTTGGTACATTTTTACTACTTCTTCCTGCTTTATTGCAGTATCTAGGCTTCCAGTACAATGCTGAATAACAATGGTGAGAGTGGACATCTCAGTCTTAAGGGTAACATATTCAGTCTTTCACCATTAAGTATGTTGGCTATAGGTTTTTTGCACATTCCCCTTATCAGGTTGATACAGTTCCCTTCTGTTCCACAAATGTTTGCTGGGAGTTTTTATAACAAATGGATGTTGAATTTTGTCAAATGATTTTTCCACATCAATTGATATTATCAAGTGCCTTTTCTTGTTTATAATGTTAATATAGTGGATCGTATTGATTGATTTTCAAATATTGACCCAGCCCTACATTCCTGGGATTTTGGGTATTTTGTACTGTATTTGCCTTGTTTTGGTATCAAGGTAATGCTGGCCTCATGAAATGAGTTTGGATGTTTCCCCTCTTCTTCTATTTTCTGAAAGAAATTGTGTGGAATTGGTGTTATTCTTTAAATATTTGGTAGAATTTGCCAGTGAAAGCATTTGAGCCTGGAGATTTCTTTTGAGATGCTATTTAACTACAAATTAACTAACAAATTTATTTATTAGACATTATTAACTAACAAATTTATTTATTAGACATTATTAACTAACAAATTTATTTATTAGATATAGGACAATTCAGATTATCTATATCATCTTGGGTAAATTCCAATACTTTGTAGTTTTTGAGATATGGGTTCATTTCATCTAACTTGACAAATGTGTGTGCACAGAGTTGTTCATAGCACCCCATTACTATCCTCTTAATATATATATATATATATATATATAAAAGTTGTCATTGAGTCAATTCTGACTCATAGCAATCCTATAGGACAGAGTAGAACTGCCCCCGTAGAGTTTGCAAGGCTGTAAATCTATACAGAAGCAGACTCCACATCCTTTCAGTTAACAGCCAAGTACTTAACCACTGCCCCACCAGGGCTTCCTTCTCAAAGTTAGCAGGGTCTTTAACAATGTCCTCTCTTTCAATAACTTGTGTCTTCTCTCTTTTTTTCTTTGTAAGTCTGATTATAGGTTTATTCATTTCATTTTCAAAGAACAAGCTTTTGATTTCATTTTCTCTACCGTTTTTCTGTTTTATGCTATATTTAATTTAATGCTATAAATTTTCCTCCAATCTCTACTTTAACTGCATTCCACAAATGGTATGTTGTATTTTCAATTACATTTTACTTCAAAATATTTTCTAATCTGCTTTAATACTTCATCTTTGATCCATTGATTATTTAGAAGTTAATGTCCAAGTTTTTAGAGATTTTCCAGTTATCTTTCTGCCATTGATTTTGGTTTAATTCCATTGTGGTCAAAGAACATAATTTGTATGATTTCAATTATTTTAAGTGTGTTAAGGTTTGTTTTACAATCCTAGATACGGTCTATTTTGGTGAATGCTTCATGTGCTCTTTGAAAGAATATGTATTCTACTGCTTTTGGGTGGAGTATTCTATAAATGTCAGTTGGTTGACAATGTTGTTGAGTTCTTCTGTATCCTTGATGATTTTCTGTCTACTAGTTGTTTTACTGGAGCCCTGGTGGTGCAGTAGTTAACTAATTGGCTGCTAACCAAAAAGTCATCAGTTCGAATCCACCAGCTGCTCCTTGGAAATCCTATGAGGCAGTTCTACTCTGCCCTATAGAGTCACTATGAGTTGGAATCGTCTTGACGGCAATGGGTTTAGTTTGGTTTTGGTTTAGTTCTATTACTGTGAGAAGAGCATTGAAATCTCCAAATACAGTCATGGATTTTTTGTTTCTCCCTTCATTTTTGTCATTTTTGCTACATATATTTTGAAAGTCTGTTGTTAGGGGCTTATGCATTTATAATTTTTATGTCTTATTGGTAAATTGACTCTTTTATCATTATGTAATGTTCCACATTATCTCAGGTGATTTTCTTTGATCTGTAGTCCACCTTGTCTGATATCACTATAACTACTCCACCTTTCTTTTGTTTAGTGTTTACATAGTTTTTTTCCATTCTTTTACATTTAACCTTCCTATATTATTATATTTGAAGTTTCTCGTAGACAGTCTATACTTGGGTGGTGTGTTTTTATCCATTCTGATGATATCTGCCTTTTAACTGGTGTGTTTAGACCATTTATATCCAATATAATTATTGATATGTTTGGATTTAAGTCTACCTTTTATTCTATGCTCACTCTTTGTTCCCTATGTTTTTCCTTCCTCTGTTGTCCCTTTCTTCCTTCCTTCCTGGGTTATTTCAGCATGCTTTAGTATTCCATTTTAACGTATCCATTGTGTTTTTTTGACTGTTTTTCTTTGTATAGTGTATGGGTGTATGTGCATGCACACACATGGTTTGATTTAGTTGCACTAGTGATTACAGTACACTTACTCAACCTTCTTCAGTCTACTTAGTATAAATATTTTACCACATCAAGTGGAATAAAGAAATTTTTTCACAATATATATCCTTTTATCCTCCCCCCATGTTGTACACATTTAATGTATTACATCTATACATTGAAAACCACATCAAATTATGTTACAGTTTTGCTTTTAACCATCAGATATATTTTAAAGAACTCAAGAGGTAATGGATAGTCAATTATATTTACCCATATATTTACCATTTATACTGCTTAATCTTCATTCCTGATGCTCCAAACTTCCTTCTGGAATCATTTCCTTCATGTCTGAAGAACTTCACTTAGTAGTTCTTTTAGAGCAGTCTGTTGGCCATGAATTCTCTTTGTTTTCCTTCACCTGAGAATGTCTTTATTTCGCCTTCATTTCTGAAGGGTATTTTCACTGGATATAGAATTCTGGGTTGACAATTCTTTCAGCACTTTAAAAATACTGTTCCACCTTCTTCTTGTCTCCATGGTTTCTGATGAGAAATCTGTAGTAGTTTCAATAATTTTTCTTTTGCTGCTTTCAAAGTATTTTCTTTGTCTTTAGTTTTTAGCAGTTTAATTATGATGGGTCTGGGCCTGGATTTCTTTGAGTTTAGTGGTCATTAAGCTTCTTGAATCTGTAGGTTTGTGTCTTTCACCAAATTTGAGTTTTCAGTCCTTATTTATTCAAATGTTTATGTTTCAAGCTTTTTCTCCTCTCTTTCTGGGACCTGATGATATTTATGTTAGACTTTTTGGTATTGTCCTATAGATCCCTGAAGCTCAGTTCATTTTTTGTAAATCTTTATTTCTGTGTATTTTTCATATAGGATAATTTCTATTGATCCATCTTCATGTTCACTGATTGTTCTTGCTACTAGGCCCATGCAGTTTTTGTTTTGTTTCATTTTGATTTAGCTAACTGTATTTTTCAATTATATATTTTCCATTTGGTTCTTCTTTATATTATCTATTTATTTGTTGAGACTATTTTTCCATTATTTTCCATTATTCAGTGTATGTCCTGACTTTTTAGCATATTTTGTGAGATAACTCCAACATCTGTGACACACTGATGCATTGACATCTTTCAATTCTTATTCAAGTTGAGAATTTCCTGATTCTTCATATGTTGAGTAACTTTGGATTATATCCTGATCATTCTAAGTATTATGTTATGAAATTCTGAGTCTTATTTTAATATTACGGAGAAATGTTCCAATTTTTGTTCTAGCAAAAAAAATATCTGCTTAGGTTCAGGCCACAGGTTCTGTGGATTGTAATTTCAATGCAAGTTTTCAAAGCCTTTGTAGTGTTGGTCAGATCTATCCCATATGCATGTCATCCAATGGCTAGTCTGGGAATTGTTCAGTTCTCAAAGTATTTGATCAGCTGCTTAGGATCAGATCCACACATCCATAGCTCAGTAGTGAACCCAGTACTCTACAGATAACTTTATGTTTTTTCTTCCTAGCTCCTCCCTTCTCTGTGCTCTCTCCAGTACTTCCATTTTTCTGTGGCTTCCTTTGCAATACTCTGGTCAGGAAGCTGGATTACTCTCCTCCACATTTCCTAAGACTGGGCCCTCATCTGGGACCAAGCAGCAAGAGAACAGAGAGAGAGGGAAAAAGTGACAGGAGTTCATTCTACTCTTTTGGGACCACAGCTTTCAAATCAGAGAGGAAGGGTCCACTCCCTCAGAGTTTTAGATGCCTGAGCGCCAGCTGCTGCTATTCTTGGTGCCATTGCTGCTGTCACAGAATGACTGTCTAGGTATTGGGGCACTAGAAAAGATTAGGAGGAAAGGAGAAGAAAAGGAAGAGGAGAAGGGAGGGGAGGTTCCCCCACTTTCTCTGAGTTTTAGCTGATCCCTTTCCTGTACTTCAAGCCAGAACTAGAAATCTTCTGGAGTTCTCTCTGACCATGCCAATGCTTGCTTCTTGATTTTAGGCTGCCGTAAGTTCAGGCTGGGTGTTGCCAGAGGGCAAAAACTGGTAATCTCACTATCTGTTCGATGATACTTCAAATTCTGTTCTTCTTCCACCATCTATCTGCTCCTATTAACTATTCAAAGTCCTCAAATAGCTGCTTCATGCATTAAGTCCAGGTTTTATAGCTGTATTCAGTGGAAGAGACAGAAACTTAATACACATTTGTATAGATTGTGCCTACACTTTCAAAGAATTAAAATTGCAGTATGGCTTCTATTAAGTTGATGTTTGTTTTATTCATTTGCCTAAGTAGCCCAGTTTTACTACCTGTGAAATTTGTTATCCATTGGCCCACGAGAGGTATGTTTTGTTTTCAGAAATAAGAAGCATACTTGCTGATAATTTCAAAAAACAATTATTTGGACAATATCATCTCTGCTTCCTTCTAATGTTTTCTGTTTGACTAGGCTGAAAGATTACAGTGCATTCAATTATATAAAGGCATAATTTGTATTTAGGAGAAGAAAATATAAAGTACTGCACTGCTGGACTTGATAGTAATTTGAATCTCTGCATGGCTGTGCCATTTGATTATGCCACTTAAAGCAACTAACAACAACACGGAAAGTCCCAATGTACCAAATACTAACAAGTGAACTGCCAGTGACATAAATAAAGAACATATTTTAAAATAAGTTTGTGCCACTATCTAATATTTTGAAACACTCCACAATGCTGAATCATTGAAAGAAAAGACTTTTCTCTTCATGTGCCTAATTGTCCAATGTTACTTACACATATTAAATTTTAAGACCCATAATCTTTCAGAGAATAAAAATTTCATGAAAGGCATATATTTTATATACCAAAATAGAGTATTGGAACTATAATTATTATTAGAACAGAAATCACATCTTTATTGACAAATGCTATAGGGTTAAGTACCAAAACAAACAAACAAGTCATTTTCAACTCATAGCAACCCTGTAAAACAGAGCAGAACTGCCCCCATAGAGCTTCCAGGGAACAGCTGGTGGATTCAAACTGCTGACCTTTTGGTTAGCAGTTGAAGCTCTTAACCACTGTGCCACCAGGGCTGCAGGGTTAAGTATAGTACCTGGCCAATGGAACTACTGAAAATAGAAAGGAATATGAATAATAAGCCTGGAAATTAAAGAAGACACATAAACACAGACAACATAGAAAGAACTACATGTCTTAAGACATGATGAAATTGGCTAGAAGTGGGAAGGAGGAGTGGAATGAAATTTACCTACTGTCTTAAGGATAAGGTAGGAAAAGAATAGTGGCTGAAAACGAATGTAACTGGCTTTTCAGATAGCTAAGAGAATGAAATTTATGATTCTGTCTTAGTATATCAACCTGATGATAACTGTTTTAATAAAATTCCTGTTTGTTCATAGGCTTTTAAAAGCTACAAATACATTTTTACTGTGTATTCGATAACCAATAAGCTTTGATGAATAACACAGATTTTTAATAAGAATTGGTACAGACTTTTCTCAAGGTTTCCTCTCACTCTGTATGTGAAAGATAAATATGGTTTTAAATGGCTACAACACATACACACTGTTCATCTCAATAGATCCTTGTGGAAATAGAATCTTAAAAAAATGCTGAAAAGGGGAAGATGGGTTTCTACTAGTTATTCAAAGTGAAGAGAGGGAAGTAGACACAGCAAGAATGTGTGTGGAAAACACACAAATAACTGTAAAATCTGAGATCACAACTTGCCAATTTAGGCTTTTTAAAATGAGTTTGCTACCTGATCCATAGGCAGGAAGCTAAGACAGCAAAGGGATCATATGTTTATAAGCAGAGTGGGTCTCCCAGAGGAAAACAAACATATTTCTCTTTGTGAAGCTGATGAAAATGTCTGCTTCCATACCAACCTAATTATCATAATCCAACCACTTTCTTTTAGGATTTCCTCAGTACCTAGAATGGTGTTCTGCACATAGTAAGTTCTTAATACATGAGAATCGAGTTTATGACTTTGTAGTCATATTATGCATATCTGTTGATTTGTTTCAATTTAAAGTATCCCAGTGGATTTTCTCTAAAATACACAAAGAATAGAATATGACATTTATAATCTACTATCAGTCCTAAATATACTGTTTCACCTGCTTTAATCACCAACACGGTGCCTTTGAATATCGGGGGCATTCAGTAAGTGTCTCAAGAATGAGGGCAACAATGAATGAACTAGCTGGAATATAACACCTGATGAAGGAAAGGAAGTTACTTGATTCTCAAATTGGCCCATTCTTTCTTGTGGCTACCTGCATCAAACTTTCAGAGCCAGCACGCCCACAATGAAAGAACACAATCTGAATGAAGCTTAACAATTACTCTCTCATTACCACTGGGCTTCTGGCACCCAGCACATCTTGGAGTCCTAGTGTTAAGGAATGCATTCTGAGCCTCTGCCGGCACAGACATGTCACAGTGATGCTTCTAAAACAAAATGGAGCTCCGGTTTGTTTCAAGTCTTCACTTGCTTTTGATGGAAGATGTGCTGGCAGCTGTTGTCATCATTAGCCTTGTGGCAATGTTTTTTTTCCTCTTAAGTGTCTTATGTCTCATATGAAAGCTTAAAGCTCATTAAATAGGGAGGGACTTTGGAATACGTGCCAATGTCAAACAGTAAAGTTTTTATTTTCTTCTGTTGTAACAGCTTTCTGAATTTCCAAATCTTAGTCCCTAACATCACTTGGGATTTTAAATTAGCTAATGGGGTGAGAAGAGGAGGATCCCAATTCCTTCACCTCCCTTTATAATAATTACCAGAGAACTAGCAAATGAAATATATAAAGGCCACTTGGAACTTGGGTATGAAATCTCCTATAATCCTGGCATTTATGGGATGAGTGAGCTGTCCACCATGGGTCTGTGACCTAGAGAGCTGGCGTATCTGAGTCTACAGTCTTCAATGGCATTAACATTTCCTTAGAGCTGACTCAAGTGGTACATTTAGAAACCAATAATCAACAACACTCACTAAGCACTTACTATGTGCCAGGCAATATCTTAAGTGCTTTACATCACAAAATTTTCACAACACACTTCAGATATTTATCTTCATTTTACAAATGAGAAAATTGAAGATTAAAGAAGTTAGTAACTACCTGCTCAGATTTTTACCTACTGTAAGGAAGATTTTTGTAAAAGGGTAATTTGTAACTACCTAATATAATAAAAACATCTACCCTACTAGTCAGTACATTCTTTTAAGGCAAGAACTATATCTAGTTCATCTTCGTATCCTCTACAACATCTAGAACAATGTCTCACATCTACAGACTTCTTAATAAAATCTTACTGAACAAATGAAAGGTCTTGTAGTTCTGGAATGACTGTATATTTCTCTTTCTGTTTGTAATTTTGTCATATTAGAGAATAAGTTTCAGTTTCAGAACCCTCAAAGTCATTCATATTCATATACACATACTTGTTTACCAAGTATAAGCCAGGGTCCCTTCTTCTAAAACCCAAAGGCACAACTCTCTGGGGCCAAAAGCAGCAGCTGCTTAAGAAATGAACAACACCAACCAACAGGTTAGGACAGGTAATAAAGGATACTGAATACATTTGAAATTGCAGGGAAAATTTAGGGAAGTGAATGTATTTATCAGAGTTGGAATTTAGCCAGGATTCTAAGTAAAACACCAATTACCCTTTGATTATATAAAGTAGCATAAACACTGTTTAACTGAATTTCTGTCTTAGGTAAAAATTTCAGAGACCCACAGAAGGGACACCTCATCTCCTAACCGACAAATTCTTCCATTGAGAGGGGTTCTTTGTACTTTCATGGTAACCCCTCTCATCCAACAAACAAATCCTCTTGGTGTCTGGTTAGTAGCAAAAGTGAATCCTAGTACAGAATTAAAGGAAGAGGTCTTTCCAGCAGTACAATGTATTGTACTTCAAGAATTTACAGCCTAATTTGAAATGAGATTTACACAGGAAATTAGAGCATAATAAAAATCTGAACTCAACAAATTAAAGTACACTGCTAATCAAATCTATATTTTGTATTTTTAAAAAAAGATCTACAAATAAAGCTGAACTCAACTGATTTATCAGTCGAAATTCCTACATTTATTCACCCCATATATGATTACTGTTATTTTATTACTGCTTCAGTGTTGTATGGAACAGTCTGTTGCTGTTCTAAGTTCTCTAAGTATATGTAGCAGACAGACTAGAGATGGATCCCACATGATCCCCACCTCCTAGTGTTCAAGCCTTTGTGTAATCCTCCCCGCCACCTTGAGCGCAGGCTTCTAACCAATAGATATGACAGAGGTGATGGTATGTCCTGTCACTCCTGTGATTATGTTATATTATATACCACTCTGTCTTGTTACCAGACTCAATCTAGAGACTCCTTTTATTGGCTTCAGAAGTAAGAAGCCATGTTGGGAAAACCCACATGGCAAGAAACTGCGGGCAGTCTCAAGAAACATCAGGCAGCTGCTAGGAGCTAAAGGCAGCTTCCTATGACAGCCAGCATGAAGCCAGGGCCCTCAGTCCTACACTCTCACACACACACAAAATAATTCAGCCAACAACTTGAGTTTGAAAGCAGCTTCCTCCCCTAGTAGACCTCCAGATGAGACAGCCAATACCTTGCCTGAAGCTTTGTGAAACCCTAAGCTAAGACTCAGATAAACCACGCCCAGACTTCTGGCCCACTAAAACCGAGAGATAATAAATACGTGTTGTTTTAAGCCACTACGTTTGTGTTAATTTGTTACACAACGATAGAAAACTATTGTTGTTGTTGTATGCCATCAAGTTGATTCCGACTTGTAACGACCCTATATGACATAGTAGAACTTCCCCATACGGTATCCTTGCCTGTTGTCTTTAAGGGAGCAGATCACCAGCTCCTTTCTCCCGTGGAGCCACTGATGGGTAATACAGTACAAATTTTAAAAAGTAAATGTGTAAGAACTGAATACTGTAAAAGTGCTATGCCTTATTTAAATACAAAAAAAAAAAAAATTAAAGCCAGAAAATTTTGCCTGACTAAAGTCTATTCCAGCCTGGAAGAACTTTTCAAATTTAGTCAGGTTTTTAGGAAGACACAGTAATTCCAAAGGAAAGAACCTAAGAAAATTGGCCTGTGCTATATCTGAGTTAAGACAGAAAAATGGACAGTATACTCATAAATCTTCAAGTGTGAAAACAACTTCTCATTCCTGATAAACCCCACTTGGTGACTATGTATCATCCTTTTTACATATTGTGTTCAATTTGCTAAAACTTGGTTAAGAATTTTTTAATCTATGTCCATGAGGAACTTTGGTCTGTAGTTTTTTTGGTTTTGTTTTGTTTGTTTTGGTGATGTTTGTGTGGTTTTAACAATGCTGTCCTCATAGGATGAGTTGGGAAATATTTCCCCTCTTCAGTTTTTCCAGAAGAGTTTGTGTAAAATTGAGCTTTCTTCCTTAAATCTTTCATGAAATTCACCAGGGAAGCCGTCTGGGACTATAGAGTTTTCTTTCTGGGAAAGTTTTAAACTACAAATTCAATTACCTTAAGAGATATAGGTCTATTCTGGTTAAGTATTTCTTCTTGAGTGAGCTTTGGTAGTTTGGTTCTTCATTCATGTTTTCAAATTTATTGCCATAAAGTTGTTCATAATATTCCCTTTTCTTTTTTATTTATATTACCTTTAATATCAATAGAAGCTTTGCAATTTGCATTTTCTTTTTTTCTTAATCAGTTTGACTAGAAATTTATAAATTTTTTTTATCTTCTCAAAGAGCCAAGTTTTGCTTTCACTGAATTTGTTTGTTTTGTATTATGTCGATTTCTGCTTTTATTGTTGTTCTCTTTTTTTTTTCTTACTGTAGGTTTTTTTTTTTTTTTCCTAGTTTCCTGAAATAAAAACTGAGGTCATTCATTTAAGATCTTTCTTCTTTTCTAATATAGGTATTTGGTGCTATAAATTTCCCTCTAAGCACTGCTTTAGCTGCATTCCACAAATTTTGATATGTTGTATTTTTATTTTCATTCAGTTCAAAATGCTTTTTTCTTTTTTCTTCCTTTTTTGGCCCACGGGTTCTTCAGAAGTATGTTATTTAATTTCCAAATATTTGGAATTTCCTAAATAGTTTTGTTACTGATTTCTAACTTAATTACATTGTGGTCTAATAACACAGTCTTTATGACCTGAATATTTTTAAATTTATTGAGACTTGCTTTGGGGCCTAAAATATGGTCAATCTACTTAAATATTATGTGTGTGCATGGAAAGAATGTGTATCCTGCCATTGGGTGTAATATTCCATAAACATCAACGAAGTCATTATTTGATAGTATTGTTAAACTTTTGAATATTCTGTTTTTCTACTTGTTCTAGTAGTATGGAGAGAGTGCTAGAGTCACTCACTAAAATTGTGGACTTGTTTATTTTTCCTTTCAGTTCTATCAGTTTTTGCTTCATATATTTTGAAGTATGTGATTAGTGTTTATATACACTTAGGATTGTTATGTCCTATTGATGAACTGACCCCTTTATTACAAAGAAATGACTCTCTTTCTCCATGTTAATATTCTTTACTCTGAAATCTACTTTGTTTGATATCATTATAGCTATTCTAGAAGTCCCTGTGTGTTGGAAATGATTAAGTGCTCAGCTACCATCCGAAAGTTTGATGGTTCAAATCCACCCAGAAGCACCTCAGAAGAAAGGCCTGGAGATCTACTTCTGAAAGGTCACAGCCATGGAAGACCCCATGGGGTGCAGTTCTATTCTGAAACACATAGGGTCATACTGAGTCACAATCAACTCGATGGCAATTGGTTGATTATAACCGCTCCATCTTACTGTTTTTTTTTTTTTAATTGTGCTTTAGGTGTAAGTTTACAGAGCAAATTAGTTTCCCATTCAAAAATTTATACACAAAGTGTTCTATAACATTGGTTGCAATCCCTGCAATGTGTCAGCATTCTCCCCATTTCCACTCTGATTTCCCCATTCCCATTAGTCCAGTTTTTCTGCCCCTTCCAGCCTTCTCATCTTTGGTTTTGGGCAAATGTTGCCCTTTTGGTCTCGCATAGTTGATTGTTCTAACAGAGCACTTTCTTCACGGGTGTCATTATTTATCTGATAGGCCTGTCTCTTATTTGTCTGAAAGGTGATCTCTGGGAGTGGCTTCAGATCCAGGTTAGAAGGGTGACCATGGGCCATAGTCTCAGGGGTTTCTCCAGTCTCTATCAGACCACTAAGCCTGGTTTTTTTAAATTAATTTGGATTTTGTTCATTTTTATCCCACTCTGTCTGGAATCCTCTACTGTGATCCTGGTCAGAGTGGTCAGGAGTGGTAGCCGCGCACCATCTAGTTCTTCTGGTTTCAGGCTAGTGGAGGCTGTAATTTGTATGGGCCATCAGTCCTTTGGACTAATTGCTTCCTTGAGTCTTTGGTTTTCTTCACTCTCCTTTGCTCCGGAAGGGAAGAGATCAATAGTTGTATATTAGATGGCTGCTCACAGGCTTTTAAGACCCCAGATGCTACTCACCAAAAATAGGATGTAGAACATTGACTTTATGAGCTATGTTATGCAAATTGACCTAGATGACCCCCAAGACTATGGTCCTCAGCCCTCTAGCCCAGTAGCAGTACCACCAAGTGTTTGGTTATGTCTAAGAAGTATCTCTGGGTTCCCTGTGTGTTCCATTGTATATATGACTATACATGCAGCATATACAATCATGTATGTAGAAATAGCCACAACTTAATCTATATATGCACATGGGCGTACTCCCATACACCCTCCCAGACCTATTCAGATAACATATCTGCCTATGTAGCCACTAGTAAATTATTGTGTGTTATTACTGTTGTTGCAGGGTTGAACATGTTGTAGCATTTAGCATAGTTGCCTTTTATTCTTGCATACCTCTCAATGCCTTTCTTTGCCTTGGTCATGCTGAGCTGATGTCCCCCTTATTTTTAAAATAAGAAGAAAAAAAAAGGCTTTTCTATTTATGCACATATTTACCCGTTCCAGTGTTCTTCATTGCTTTATACAGATCCAGATTTCCATTTGGTATCATTTTCCTTCTGTGTGAAGAACATTAACATTTGTTGTAGTATAGATCCATTAGTAATGAATTATTACAGCCTTCATGTGTCTAAAAAGGCCTATATTTTGTGTTAATTTCAAGAAAAATATTTTCACTTGGTAGAGAATTATAAGTTGACAGTTTTTGTTTTTCCTTTCAGCACTTTAAAGATGCTACTCTACTGTGTTCTGGCTTTGCATTGTTTCCAATAAGAAGTTTGCTATCATTCTTACCTTTATTCCTCTGGAAATAATGCCTTTTTTTTTTTTTTTAAGCTGGCTGATTTTAATATTTTCTCTTTATTATGGTGTGCATTGGTGTGTTTTTCTTCATGATTCTCGTGTTTAGAGTTTGTTGAGCTTTTTGGATCTATAGATTTTTTTTCAGTTATTATTTCTTCAGATAATTTTTCTATTTCTCCCTTTTACTCCTCTCCTTTGGGGATTCCAAATACATATATATTAGACTGTTAGAAGTTGTTCCACAATTCACTGATGCACAGTTGTTGTTTTTCCCAGTCTTTTTTCTACCTGTTTTGTTTTGGATAGTTTCTATTGTTATGTCTTACGTTCACTAATCTTTTCTACTATAATGTCTAATCTGCTATTAATCCCATCCAGATTATTTTTCCTTTCATAAATTGTTTTATTCTTTTCCTCTAGAAATCAAATTCAGGACTTTTTAATATCTTCCACGTCTCTACTTAAAATGCTCCTCTATTTTCTTGAACATATGAATGAATACAGTTATAATAACTGTTTTAATGTCTTTTTCAACTAATTCTATCAGTTGTATAATTTCTGAGTCTGTTTCTATTAATTGCTTTTTCTCTTCATTATGGATCATATTTTCCTGCTTCTTTACATGCTTGGTAATTTTTTATTGGATGCCATACATTGGCATTTATCTTGTTGGATGCCTGATATGTTTGTATTCCTATCCCGCAAACACCCTGTTCTAGGATGCAATTTACTTTCTTGGAAATAATTTGATCCTTTCAAGGTTCACTTTTAAGCTTTGTTAGGTGTAACTAGAGCATCATTTAGTCTAGGGCTAATTTGCCTCACTACTGTGACAATATCTATCTGATGTCCTATGACTTACAAGGTTTTTCTACTCTGGCTTCTGGGAAACAAACTATTCCCAGCCCTGTGTGAGCTGTGAGGACTGTTCCCTCTGTTCCTTTTGCATGGTTCTTTCAGATCAGTACTTAGCTGTAAACTTAAGGGAAACCCTCTACAGATCTCCAGAACTTTCTTTCTGTGCAGCTATTTCCTCTAGTTTTCCCTATGAACTCTAATCATCTTGGCTCTCCCTGACATTCAGCTCTGTCTCCTCAACTCAGGGACACCACTGTGTTCCACGTAGGGGTCCTCTTCTCCATACTGCACTGTGAAAACTCTCTCCAGGCACTACACTGGAGCAATGTGCGGCTTTCCGCATTTGTTCCCCTTCTCTTACAGATTCACTACCTGATGTCCATTGTCTGAAAACTGTTGTTTTATATAATTATTGTTGTTGATTTTTAACTATTTCAGCCAGGAGAGTAAATACAGTCTCTGTTCTCCACCTTGACCAGAGGCAGAAGTCTCCTACTAATCTTAAATAGTACACAACTGGTATAAATACTCTCTCCATGAAATCTGGTATTTCTCATCCTGAAAATCACATATATGTTTCACGTATTACAATATCACATAGAGATAAGTCACTAAGAAAAATCCAGGGTTGTTTTTATTATGATAAATAATTTGGACAATGGTAGATTCGTCTTAGTTATCTAGTGCTACTATAACAGAATTTCCACAAGTGGTGACATTAACAAACAGAAATTTATTTTTTCACAGTTTAGGAGACTAGATGTCTGGATTCAGGGGGCTGGCTCTAGGGGAAAGCTTTCTCTCTCTATCGGCTCTGGAGGAAAAAGTCCTTATTTCTTTTGAGCTTCTGCTACCAGGTGATCTTCATGTGAGCTGGCTCTCTCTTCCCCATCTCTGTTTTTCCACTTGCTGGTTTAATCTCTTTTATATCTCAAAAAAGACTGACTCAAGATACATCCTACACTAATCCTCCTCATTGACATAACAAAGACAACCCATTTCCAAAGGGGATTATAAACACAGGCATAGATATTAGGATTTACAACACATATTTTGGGGGACACAATTCAATCCATAACATTCCACCCTTTGACCCCTGAAATTCATATCCTTGCCATATGCAAAACACATTCACCCCATCACATCATTCCAAAAGTCTTAAATAAATTCCAAGTACAAAATCTCATCTTCGGAAGCATCTAAATCAAATATGGGTGAGACTTCAGGTGTATTCCATTCTGGGGCACAAGTCCTCTTCAACTGTGAACCTGTGAAATTTAGAATACAAGTTATCTGCTGCCAAGGTTCAATGGTAGAATAGGCACACAGTAGGCATTTCCATCACAAATGGGAGAAATTGGAGGGAAAGAAGGGATAACAGGCACCAAACAAGTCCAAAACCCTGTAGAACAAATTACACTAACTCTCAAAGCTTGAAAATAATCCTCTACTCTCTGAGACCATCTGGGCTATGCCCCCACCCTCCAAACTCTGGGTGCTGGCCATGGCCTCTGGATTCTGGGCAGAGGCCCCTCAGCCCTGAGCTTCAGCTCTGCCCTCTGGGATGGTAACTCTGCTCCCTCAGCTTTAGGCCAACTGAATGGCAACTCCACCTCCTGAGTTCCAGCAGGCCCCATTCTTCAGCTGTGGGTGGTGGCCCCATTCCCCTGGCACACCTTAACAGCAGCCCTACACTCTAGAATTGAGTTGCGGGAGATCCAACTCTTTGAAACCTAGGAGGTTGTGGTCCCACCTTTTGAGATCCAGGAGATCAAGGCCCCACCCTTTTAAACTGAAAAGGCCCTGCTTCCCATGCTCCTTCCAACAGTTCTGCTGATCTCTGAGCTGCTCCATGGATGGTCCTTTTCTTTTCTTGGAGGACAACAGATGTAGCTCCTCTGGCCTGTTTCCTGCCTGTAAAATTCCAAGAGGCAGACAGAGTTCTTTCCTTTCATTCTTTCTCTGCCCCCTTCAGACTAAGCTGATAAGATTTTCTGCTGTGGTAGTTGGTTAGATCCATCAGTCACGGACTTAATCTCTTTAACAAAAGATTGTATAGTCACATCCTTAGTGAACATTCTAAGACCCGTGTCCTTAGTTTGTACAGAAGAATTTTCCAAATCTTTAAGTTGTTTTCATTTTGTATAGTTCATTTTTAAGTCCATCTCTTTCCTCTTGCATTTTACTATAAGTGACAAGGAGAAACCAAGTGGCCCCTTTAAGATCTTGCTTAGAAATTTCATTAGCCAGATATCCAAATTCATTACTTACAAGTTTTACCTTCCATCAAACATTTGAACATAATTCAGACAAGTTTTTTGCCACTACATAAAAAGCATCACCTTTCTTCCATTGTCCAATTACATGTCCATCATTTTCTTCTAAAGCCTGACCAGAAGTACATTTAATGTCCACATTTCTAGCAACATTCTGTTGCTGGTGCCATATGTATTCTCTAAGATGATACATACTTTCTGTATAGCTTTCCTTACCTTCTTCTGAGCCCTCATTAGAATCACCTTTGACTTCCATAATTCTACCAACAGTCTCTTCAAGGCAATCAAGGCTTTTACTATTAAAACCAAACCCGTTGTCATCGAGTCGATTCCGACTCACAGAGACCCTATAGAACAGAACAGAACTGCCCCATACGGTTTCCAAGGAGTGCCTACTGGAACCGAACTGATGGCCTTTTGGTTAGCAGCCACAGCTCTTAACCACTATGCCACCAGGGTTTCTGCTTTAACTATTAGGCACCTTAAAACTCCTCCAGCCTCTATTACCCAATTCCAAAACTGCTTCTACATTTTAGGTATCTACTAGAGCAGCACCCCACTCCTCCAGTACCAAGTGTCTTTGGCTTGGTTCTCTATAGGAGCAAAACCAGTAAGCATATAGAGATAGAGATACATTTATAGAGAGATTTACTTCAAGAAAGTGGCTCACACAGTTGTGGAGGCTGGCAAGAATCCACGGGGTCTGATGTCAGGTTTAAGGCTTCTCCTGATTCACATGGTACAGGGGCCGATGAACCCAAAATCAACAGGTCAGACAGCACGCTGCTGGCTCACGGGGCTGCGGGAGCTGGCAAATCCCAAAATCTTCAGGTCAGATGGCAGGCTGCTGGCTCACGTCCTAAGAAGCAGAAGCCAGTGGTTGATGGGTTGCATGCAAGATCCAGAGAGAGCAAGCTTTGCCAGAACATCCTTATATATTGGATGCAGGCCACACCCCCAAGGAAACTCCCCTTTCAACTGACTGGCTGCTCACATTAGATCACAAAATGAAGGATGACTACACAGTATCTGCTAAATCACCGAGAACCATGGCCTAGCCAAGTGGACACAAAACTTTAACCATCACATAGATTTACCCCTAATTTGAAGTAGTGAAGGTTCAAGTCACTGAGCTGTACACATCAGAGTTGTTGGAAGTGCACATCAACAACTTTGTTCTAGGAATAGATACCTTTACTCCGTATAATACAATATATGTAACTTTTCATAACCTTTTAAAGAGGGAAGAAATTGAATTCAAACAATTAAGTGTACTTTATCTTTAAACTTCTCCTTTGTAGAGAAACTTCATTAGTGGTTTTGCTTAGTTTCCCAAAGGCCTTTATGCCAGAAGAAGCATGAATTCGGATACTATTAAATTCTATAAAGTGGACAGAAATTGCTGCTAAGCTACACTGATAGCTGCCTTCAAGAAGAGCTTTTGAAGTATGGTAAATGACAGTAAATCTTCTACTTAAGGTATGCCTTAACCCCATTTCACCATAGCCTGTGTACTCTGAGTCCACTTTAGAGATTTATAAGAAAAGAATGGTATATCATTCACTGGTTCTGATTTTTTTTTTCTTCAAAACACTCATTGGATGGTTTACCCAAAGAGAAAATTAATAATAAGTTTGAATGTTATAAATTTCCTCTAGTGGAATCCAGTCAAGCAGTACAAGGGGAAAAGTTCTCAGTGATAAGAAAGCACTGAAAGGCAATGCCTTCATCATTTGACTCTAAACGATGAGACCAAACACCAGTATAAGAAGCCTCACAACTCTGCTCACACATTGTAAGCCCTCCAGTATATCTGTCCCTGCAAGCCCTTACATCCTTTTAGCCTCCAGCTGCTTTGGACAGTGAGACTCTTTGACTTGCCATGGCAAGGTTCCGTGTATTATGAAGATACAGTAAGGAAAAGTAATTGAATGAATACAATTGTACATTATGCTATGTCCCAATAGGACTGGTCAGAGTAAAGGCAGTGACACAGCCTGCTGTGCAACCCATAATTAAATAGATGTTTCTTCACCTTATTGGGAAAAGACTGAATCAACTGGCATGTTTAGCTTTCTCTAAGATATGTACATTGGGTGCCAAAAATGGAAAAAGTGGCATTCTGAGTCACCTCATGTCAGGTATTAGATCCTCCCTCCGGAAATAAGTTTTTAACCAGAGTTGCTTCCATTTTCATAGCCAAGTCTCAACCCTGTAGAAAAATTTTCTCTTTAAACCCAAGGTATTTCTATTTCCATCAACATTTTTAGTCGTTTAGAAAAGATAGTCTCTGACTTTTTGTCATCGTTTAGATATTTACCTGTTGCTGAGCTATGAAGGATATATCCCGTGTTTCTTATTTTCCTTTCAAAGAAAAACTTAAACATGTTTAATTTGTGTCCCTAGCTTCGAGTAAGAGCCTTTATAGTTTGGTTGCCTGATGAATAGAAGAACAGCAATTCCTTTTAGAACCTGAAGTCAGCCACTCAAGTGTTTTCAAGATAATCTTAAAACCTTTGTGTACTAGGTCTCATTGGTTTCCTTATCTGTTACATTTGACTAGAAACAGTGATACAGCTGATAGTATTTTTCAGTCTTTGGGAACGAAATATTTGTTTAGTACTGTGAGAGCTGGAGCTTAGCACCTTTCATATAGAGACCAATATTAATAAAGCAATTATTAATAGATATAAAATATGAACAATTAGACTTTATTTTTGATAGTGTTCATCCTAACTTGTTCATCTTGAACAAATATGAACATGGCAGAGCAAGACATAGTTTGTGGAATACAGTGCAAAATTAAAATGTGGGGATCTTTGTTAAAATATTAAGAATTATAAATCAGAACATTAAAACAAGCATGGTCCTTCTGAGTGTAGGCCCTATATGACTGCAGTGTCAAAAATAAGGTCTGACTGTTCCTATTATTATACCTATTAATAACTGTATTCATATTGGTCTCTATATGAAAGGTACTAAACTCCAGCTCTCACAGTGCTAAACAAATATTCCATTGCAGTATGTACCACATTACCCATTCATCTGCCAAATGGTTTTTAGTCTGTTTCCATTTTTTTGCTATTGTGAATAATGCTGCAATGAACATACATGTACAAATGTCTATCCATGTCTCTTTTATTAGATCTCTAGGCTACATACCTAGGAGTGGGATTGCTGGATCATAAGGCATTTCTATTACTAGGACTTTGAGGAAGTGCCACACCTTTTCCATAGTTAAGAGGGTGTATTCTTAAAAATAAAGTCATTTAAACGACTTCACACACACACACACACACACACACACACACACACACACACATACACACACACACAAAATGGCACTGTATAAAAAAAACCTCTACACTGAATTCACAATGTGTAACTAAGAAAATAAAACAATGCAACATTGAATTTAAAAAAAAGCATTGTTATCAGTCATGGTTCAGGCATACTCAAACAGGGTAATTGAAAAGACTTTATTAAAGGGACTATTTACAAAAATGTGGACATATTTTAGAGAAGTTAATAAGGGATATCCTATAGGGCAGTTCTGTCCTGTCCTACAGAGTCTCTATAAGTCAGAATCGACGGTACAGCAACGGGTTTGGTTGGTTTTGTATTAGCCTGTGAGACTAGCAACAGCAGGAGCCCAATGTGGAGGAGAGGTTACTATTACCTG
This sequence comes from Dugong dugon, assembly GCA_030035585.1. NCBI lineage: Eukaryota > Metazoa > Chordata > Mammalia > Sirenia > Dugongidae > Dugong > Dugong dugon. The sequence continues at coordinate 57,766,281 of CM057466.1, forward strand.
CAAAGGCTAACAGTGTGCAGAAGGCCTCCTGACAGGAGCTGTGACCTTCATCAGAGGAACACATCCAGCCAGTGGTGACCTCCCAGGGAGAGAGTTGGGAAAAGAAATACCCAGACTTCACACTCCTCCTTCCCAGATTTCCTGCTGATGCTCCCTAATGACCAAACCCAACCAAAAGCCACAAGATAAGAAAGCTTAATGATGTAGTCTGGCAGTTCTCAAATGTTAGCATGCAAATGAATCACCTGGATGGCTGACTTGTTAAAACACAGATTGCTGAGCCCCACCCTTATTGATTCTGATTCAGTAGGTCTGGGGTGGGGATGATATTTTGGATTTCTAGTAAGTCCCTAGGTGATGCTGATGCTGATGCTGATCTGGGGGCCACACTTAAAAACCACTGATGTAGTCTAATCAGGTCAGCCTCTCTAGGCAGAGAGCAGGGTAGAGAAGGGTGGAGCATACAACTGGAAGACATACAGCACAGGAACAATGGAAGTTGATTTGAGGACAATAGGCTTGTTTATCATCAAGAAAATGACTACCTCTGAAGGCTGTTCTTTTGATTTGTCCTATTTTTTTCCTCCATGAATACTAAAAGGCGTATTTTACTTCCTTGGTGCAAGCAAAGAGAAGCTTGATGTATTTGCAACGTAACTCCTAAACAGATCTTTTTTTTTCCTAAATTTTACTTAGTTTGTTGTTGAGAATATACACTTCAAAACATACACCAATTCACCAGTTTCTACGTGTACAATTTAGTGACATTGATTATATTCTTTGAGTTGTGCAACATTCTCACCATTGTGTTCTGAGTTGTTCTTCCTCATTAACATAAACTCACTGGCCCCAAGGTTCCTATCTAATCTTTCCAGTTGTTGTTATTAATTTGATCCCATATACACAGTTCTTAAAAGAGCACAATGCTCAAGGCACACATTTTTTACTAGCAAAGCTAAACTACTGTTCAGTTTTAAGATGACATTGGGCAATATTTGGTTTAAGGTTTAAAGATCATCTCAGGGCAATAGTTTGAGGGGTTCCTCCACCCTCCACGGCTCCAGAAAGTCTAGAGTTCATTAGAGTTTGAAATTCTGTTATACATTTTCCCTCTTTTAATCAGGATTCTTCTATGGAATCTTTGATCAAAATGTTCACTAATGGTAGCCAGGCACTATCCAGTTCTTCTGGTCTCATGGCAAAGGAGGCAGTTGTTCATGGAGGCAATTAGACACACATTCCATATCCTCCTTCTATTCCTGACTCTCCTTCTTCTTCTGTTGCTCCAGGCAAATAGAGACCAATTGTTGAGTCTTGGATGGCCACTTGCAGGCTTTTAAGACCCCAGGCACTATGCAACTAACTAGGAGGTAGGACAGAAGCACTAAACACGTTATTAGGCCAGTTAACTGGGATGTTCCATGAAACCATGACCCTAAACCTCCAAACTAAGCAGCCAAACCCCATGAAGTGTTTGGTTGTACATAAGCAGCCTCAGCAGCTACTCTTTTTTTTTTTTTCTGTCATTGCAGTAAATACATCTATCACACAACTTTCGCCAATTCAACTTTTTACAGGTGTATAACTTATTGACAGCAATTAAAATAATCAGCTGTGCAACCCTACCCTTAATCGATGAGATTTTTGCATCACCATTAACCCCCTTTTCCTCCTCCCTCCCACCCCTGGTAACCACTAATAAACTTTGGTCTGTATACAGTTGCCTTTTCTTGTCTTTTTATATAAGTGAGGTCATACAATATTTGTCCTTTTGTGATAGGCTTATTTCGCTCAGCATAACGTCTTCAAGTTCCATCCATACTGTAGCATATATCAAGACTTCATTTCTACTACTGGCTGAGTTGTATTCCATTGTATACATACACCACATTTTTTTTATTCATTCATCTGTTGATGGGCATTTAGGATGTTTCCACCTTTCGGCTACTGTGAATACTGCTGCAATGAACACTGGTATACAAGTCTCTTTCTGAGCCTCTGCTTTCAAGTATTTTGGGTATATACCTATGAGTGGAATTGCTGGGTCATAGTATAGGGTCACTATGAGTCAGAATCGACTCCACGGCAATGGGTTTGATTTTTTTTCTTTTTAGTGGTAGTTCTATTTTCAGTTTTTTGAGGAAGCACCACGCTACTTTCCACAACTGCTGTACAATTTTGCATTCCCACCAGCAACGAGTAAGGGTTCCAATTTCCCCACATCTTCACCAACATTTGTTATTTTCTGTCTTTCTTAACCATCCTAGCGGGAGTGAAATGGTACCTCATTGTGGTTTTGATTTGCATCTCTCTGATGGCTAATGATGTTGAGCATCTCTTCATGTGCTTAAAAATCAAACCAAACCCGCTGCCGTGACTCATAGTGACCGTATAGGACAGGGTAGAACTGCCCTATAGGTTTCCAAGGAGCAGCTGATGGATTTGAACTGCCGACCTTTTGGTGAGCAGCCGTAGCTCTTAACCACTGTGTCACCAAGGTTTCCTTCATGTGTTTGGCAGCCACTAAATAGATCCTTTTAAAACCCCAAACTTCAGACAAAATATTGTATGATTTTAACTTAATGAAATGAATAGGCAAATTTATAGAGACAGAAAGTCTGTTAGAGTTTACCAGAGGCTAGGGGGAGGGGAGAAGTAGGAGTTATTGCTTAATGGGTACCAAGTTTCCATTTGGAGTAATGAAAAGGTTTTGGAAATAGATAGTGGTGATAGTTGCATAACATTGTGAATGCAATTAATGTCACTAAAAATTGTACACTAAAAATGGCTAAAATAGCAAAATTTACATTACATATACTTTGTTGTTGTTAGCTGCAGTCAAGTCAGCCCCCAACTCATGATGACCCCACGCACAACGAGACTGGACCACTGTGATTCATAGGGTTTTCCTTGGCTGAGTTTCAGAAGTAGATCACCAGGCCTTTCTTCCTATTATGTCTTAGTCTGAAAACTCAGCTGAAACCTGTTCAGCATCATAGCAACACACAAGCCTCCACTGACAAACAAGTGGTAGCTACACTTGAGGTGCACTGGCCAGGAATCAAACCTCAATCTCTCACATAGAAGGCGAAAACTCTACCACTGAACCACCACCGCCCTCTGTATATATTTTACCACACTAACATGTAAAAAAACCAAAAAATTTCAGATAGTACAGTACGTCCCTGGTTTATGAACATCCGACTCTGGGACAACTCGTACTTTCCAAATTAATGTTGTGTAAATTTGCCCTCACTTTGAAAAGACTGTCCCAACCCCTACTTGCAACAAATTCATCACAAACATCTTCACTTACTGCACATGCATCTTTTAAATCCTTGGAAAGGCTTCAACCCTTTTCTTGCACTAAACCAAGAAAAAATCTGTTGCTGTCAAGTCGATTCCAACTCATAGCGACCTTTTAGGACAGAGGAGAACTGCCCCAAAGAGTTTCCAAGGAGTGGTTGGTGGATTCGAACTGCCCACTTTTGGTTAGCAGCCAAGCTCTTAACCACTGCGCCACCAAGGCTCCTTTCTTGCACTAAAATAAAGCTAAATAAGAACTGTATGCACCTGTTCTGACTCACCTACAAATATGACTTAAAGACACAGTCAGGTGCTGATCTTGTTTGTAACCCAGGGACTGCCTGTATCTAATCTAGACTACCTCTTACCAACCAGAACGGGTACCTGCAGAAAGGAAGGTGTTGACATTAAAGAGCTTTGGCTTTTCCTTATACCACTGTGATGAGTTCAAGAGTCTAGGGTGCTCTCTGTAAAGGAAGATCTAGTAAACTGACAGTTTCAATGCTAAATCAGATGCTTATTAATTTCCTGACAACAAGAGTACATTAAGTTTTTGGTGGATGAGATAATCAATCAAGATTTGTAATAACTGAAATATAAGGTTGACCTACTACTGGTTCTTACTGTGTTTTCTCTGAAGGCCAAAAATGAGATTATGCTAAAGACAATGGAATCCTTTCAAGCAAAGCAGAAATAGAATGCAAACTAAAAGCTAAAATTTTACCCTGCTCTGTTTAAACAAAGTACAGCATGTCAGATTAATGAACAACCTACTTGAGAAAACTTGTAGACAAGGGTTTAATCTGTGTTTGATAGTGGAAAGGTTGTGTGCATTTCCTGGGAGAGATCTCAGAACACCTAATACATATGAAAAATGAAAAGTGCACAAGAAATATGCCAAGCCATAATGATCTTATATATCCCCGAAGGTGCTTAACACTAGTGTTTAGTTGTATATGCATCATACACAGTATTTTTCTTTAGTTGTTTTCTGAGATTTTTGTTAAATTACATTTTGGAAGGTATACATATTTTTTTCTGCTTTATGTAGGGTAAAAGCTGATGAGATAGCAAAAAATAAATACGGTTTAAATGTTATTTAAGTCAGAACCCTAGCTGCTGCATTACTGGAGGAGGGAAGGTGATAGCTGTTAACCTACACATTATCCAGTGATTTACTTACTTATAGGGAAATTGATAAGGCTATAATCACCTTAGCATTTTAATTGCAAATACCAATTTAAGAATGAAAACAAATTATTATTTCACCTAAAAGGCAATTAAGTTCTATTAGCCTTTTTCATTGAAAGTGTTTATAAAATTGAACTTGACACTGTTCTTCAAAAGAAGGATTATGATTAAACAAACAAAAAAGATGTCTTATCAAATGCAAAAGAGTAGATGCACCAACATCAACTAAAGAACACAATAAGTTGAATTATTTGGCAAATAACAGAAATTAAGTCACTCCAAAGATACATAATTGCAAGCCACTCTGCCCACAGTTTCATTCACCTGTTCCTCTGAAAAAAGCTGCCTTGCTCTAATTGTAAAGAAACAGCAACATTCTAGCCACTGTTTGGGCCACCATGACCTCTAGACACAGTGTCACAGAGAGAACTGAGGATAAGTGGATTCTGTGTGTTTGGTCAGCAGTCCAAATCACAGTGCCTGGGGCAATGGGACTAACTCTGGACTGTTGTCCTTAGTCAAGAGGGTTGATCAAGTGGATGACACATGAAGTGAGAGCAAAACCCTCTGCAGACATGATCATCAGTTGATTGGATAGCAATTATCGTTTTAAAAAATAAAATACAATCAATACTATTCATCGTAAACATTTTCAAACAGTACAGAAGGGCACAAAGGGGAAAATAAAAGTAGCTTCAGCCCTCTTCAGCGTCAAATCACATTTCCAAGAATAGTTTTTCTTTTGTTGTCATCCAAGCATTTTCTATGCAAATACAAACACGTACATATAAATGTTCTTTGTTTATACAATAAATGAGGTGATACACTACATACTGATCTGCAAATTATTTTTTTCAGTAAATGTATCTTAGAGATTTTCCTGTAGTGGGTATATCTAGATGCACCTCATTATTTTGAATTACCACACAGAATGTTGTTGTTGTTGTCAGATTCTATGGAGTCGGTTCCGACTTATAGCGACCCCATATACAACAGAACGAAACACTGCCTGGTCCTGTGCCATCCTCACAATAGTTGCTATGTTTGAGCCCACTGTTGCAACCACTGTGTCAATCTATGTCATTAAGGGTGTTCCTCTTTTTTGCTGACCCTCGACTTTACAAAGCATGATGTCCTTCTCCAGGGACTGGTCCCTCCTGATAACATATCCGAAGTACATGAGATGAAGTTTTGCCATTTGCCTTCTAAGGAGCATTCTAGCTGTACTTCTTCAAGGCAGATTTGTTCGTTCTTCTGGCAGTCCTGGTAAATTCAATATTCTTCACCAACACCATAATTCAAAGGCATCAATTCTTCTTCAGTCCTCCTTATTCACTGTCCAGCTTTCACATGCATATGAGGCAACTGAAAACATGACAGCTTGGGTCAGGCACACCTTAGACCTTAAAGTGATATCTTTGCTTTTTAACCCTTTAAAGAGATCTTTTGCAGCAGATTTGCCCAATGCAATGTGTCGTTTGATTTCTGGACTACTGTTTCCATGGGTGTTGACTGTGGCTCCAAGTAAAATGAAATCCTCACCAACTTCAATATTTTCTCCATTTATCATGATGTTGCTTATTGGTCCAGTTGTGAGGATCTTTATGTTGAGGTGTAATCCATACTGAAGGCTGTGGTCTTTGATCTTCATCAGTAAGTGCTTCAAGTCCTCTTCACTTTCAGCAGGCAAGGCTGTGTCATCTGCATATTGCAGGTTGTTAATGAGTCTTCCTCCAAACCTGATGTCGCATTCTTCTTCATATAGTCCAACTTCTTGGATTACTGGCTCAGCACACAGAATGTATGTACCATAATTTAACTAACCAGTCTTCTATTGATGGACATTTAGGTTGTTTCTAGGTTTTTGCTATTAAAAGCAATTTGCAATTAAACCTACATTGAAATAGCATATCTTACCTATTCAATTGATAATCCAAAAGTCTGAAAGCATATTCTATTGGAAAGGCATCTTCACACATTGCTGGTAGGAATGTAAAACAATACAATTCCCTATGGAGAAGAATCTGTCAGTATCTAACAAATTACATACACATTTATCCCTTGACCTAGTAATTCCATTTCTAGGAATTTATTGCAAAAATACACATGCAAAAGTACTGCAGGGATACTATGATGGATTACCCAGACCGCTTCTTTATGATGTAGGCTCTCTGGGTGACCTCACTGCTGTAAGTGTTGGCAGTTGGTGGTTCTCAGCTGAGATCCTCCCCAGGAATTTCCTTTGGATAAAGAGAGATGCCTCCCAATCCACATCCAATGACTGTTCCACGTAGGGGTATAAAGACCCTGTCCCCTTGCCTCAAGAAAGGGCAACTTTGAAGAGTCATCCTAGCTGCAGAGCTCCCCATGGGACTAGCTGAAGCCTTTGGTACAACTACACTGCAGTTCAACTCTTATCAATGCCCAAACCAACTTCCTTCACTCCTTTAAAGATACTGATCCCAAAAGCAATCTCCAATAACTTCCTGCATATATACCTCTGCTCAAAATCTGTTTCTCAGAGCACCCAATCACTTGGTGCCAGGAGTGGTCCAAGGAAGCAGACTCTAACATGGACTTTTAGAGCTGGATCACCTGCCAGCTGGCTAACAGTGAGGACCACATTACTGCTGATTGGTGGAGCACTTATATGTCTGGCATGCTGCAGCAGTACAATTGTTAAGATTTTTACATGTGGTGAACTGGGATGGGACACCAGAGGAAGGGGATATATTGGCAGTTGTAATGTCTCAGGCCTTTATGGAAGAACTAATTATAAGGACAATGGAATACAATAGCTGTTGCTGAGTGTCACTGATGCATTGGAAAAACACAATCAAAGGCTGAGGATAATTATCAATTTAAGAGGAAGTACAGAACTTTTAGAGATCCTTCTTGGCAGGAGATAAAGAGCTTTTTATCTCCTATATCCAGATGACAAAAATCTGAGGATCAGGCTCAGGATTTAATTATAAGAGTAGCAGAATTCCAGAGAAAAGTGAATTGTCAGTCCTGGAAAGCTATGTCAAAGTCAGGGCCCTAGTGGGAGTAAGGGTATCTAGGTTGATTCACTCAAACAATTTGAAGCCCCAGATACCCCTTACGCTCTGGGCCTAAGAAATAGCTTACTCCTCTTTATTAAAAAGCTAGCTTTCCACTCCACCACCCTTACTTGAGGAAAATGCATGAGTCTCCCATCACCCCACCCCACCCCATCCCCAAAATCTAATCCCTCTTCTCCTCATGACCATCAGACCAATATCTAGGGTCAAGTCTCCACATAACCCAGAAGAGAATTCCTGGGCCTGCTAAAGGAGGAAAAGGACTATATGTCGACCGAGCTGCAGGATCTAGCCTGTGTGTACCAGCAGGAGCTGGGAACATATGCATGAGATTGGATTTCGAGGGTGCTGGATCAATAGAAACGGAACATAAGGCTGAACAAGGGAGAGTTTATCAATATGGGAGCACTATCCTGAAATATAGGATTTAACAGCCTAGCAAGGACCCCAGGAGTCAGTGCTACAATGTTGACCGGATAACTCTTGGACACAGAGAAATCAACGAATTACACTAACTGAAGTAGAAATGTTAGAACGGTCTTGGAAGATGGTGTAAGCAGTGATCAAAAGACTCAGAAAAACAGTGGCTAGAACAGATATACTGTATAAAGCCATAAACTCAGAGTTGAATATATTCCATGGGAGAGCCTGGAGAAGATCCTATTTTCCAAAATCATAAGGAATGAGCCAATGAGAGGAGCACCAGCATCGCTGAGAAGCTCCATGACGGCTATCCTCTACAGGCCAGATACATATATCATAAGAAACAGAAATATGAGAGTGAAAGTTAGGGGGCAGGAGCCTTGGATGTCAGAAAGATACGGAAATTTTTTAATAGAGCACAGCACCCTTGGGGCAAGATAGATGGGCAGCCAATCTATATGGGATGAAGTTCTTCTTTATAAAACTCCAGCTAACACATCACCATTTTGTCACCCTTATGAAATAATAATGAATGTAAACAACAATCATCAATGGGCACTAAAAACCCTAGGCTGGTTGATGGGAAGCTTTCTAATGCATGGATAAGTTTAGAATCACCAACAATGGAATAACCAGGTATTGTGTCTCCTGATACGATGTAATAGAAAGTACAAGGCACCAATTATGTAATACTCTGCTTCCCCCCCACCCCTGCAAAAACTGAACTTCAGTATAAAAAAGCCTTTATAACTTAATACTAATTTTCAGTGAATACAGGGTATAGAGGTGGTACTATGGTTAAGCACTCAGCTGCCAACCAAAAGGTTGGCAGTTTGAACCCACCCTGTGACTACACAGGAGAAAGACCTGGCGATCTGCTCCTGTAAAGATTACAGTCTAGAAAACCCAATGGGGCAGTTCTACTCTGTCACATGGGGTCACTATAAGTCAAAATCGACTTGATGCACCTAATAACAACACAGAGAAACAAATCAAAGGACGCCATGAGGTCAAAATAAGCAAGTCTAAAATGCAGAACATTCTATGGATGAATTACCCAGTTTCTTCAACAAATAATCAGAGAAAATGAGGTAGGACTATTACAGGTTAAAAGAAAATTAAGAGATATAACAACCTAATGCAGTATGTAGACTTTGTTTAGATCCTGTATTTTCCTAGTGTTGCTGTAACAAATTATCACACACTTACTGGCTTAAAACGACAAATTTATTATCTTACAGTTCTGGAGGTCAGAAGTCCAAAAATGGGTCTTTCTGAGCTAAAAGCAATGTATTGCCCTTCCTTCTGAAGGCTCTAGAGCAGAATCTTTTCCTTGCCCTTTCTAGCTTCTTGAGGCTGTCTGCATTCCTTAGCTTGTGGCTCCCTTCTAGCAATGGCATCAGTCTGACTTGTTTCCAGTCATCTCTTTCTCTGACTCTGACCTTTCTGCTTCCCTCTAAGGACCCCTGTGATTACACTGGGCCCACCCAGACAACTCAAGATAATCTTCCCATCTCAAGATCCTTAACTTAATCACACCTGCAAAGTCCCTTTTGCTATGTAAGGTTCCAGGGTTTAGGATGTGGACATCTTTGTGGGGGACTACTATTCTGTCTACCACAGATTCTGATTAGAAAAAAACCAACTGTAAAAAGATGTTTTTCGCACAGAGAAATTTAACCATAGATTGGATTATAAAGCAAATTATAAAATATATGAGTACATATTAATATATAAAAGTAATGACTGAAGAGAGAAAGAAGGAAAGAAACAGGGAAGGAGGGAGTAAGGGAGAAAAGCAAGTGACAGATGTTCATTACAGAAGAATTTCAAATAATATATGTAAATATTCCAGCAGGATGTGAAGCGTAATCCTCCCACACCCACCATTCCCCCTTCAGCTTGGGCTGGACTTGGTGACTCCCTTCCAAAGAACAGAGTATGGAAGTGAACAACAGTAAACTTACAATGGAGAAACCTGCCGAAACACTACCTTAACCAAATAATCAAGATTAATATCACCAATGATGTCATGTGAATATCATCATCATTGTGGTTGTCATCCTCATTAGCTATAGTTGAGTCAGCCCCCAACTCATGGCAAACCCATGCACAACGGAACTAAATGCTGCCCAATCCTGCACCATTCCCCATGATCAATTGCGGGTTGGACTGTTGTGATCCACAGGGTTTTCACTGGCTGATTTTCAGAAGTAGATAGCTAGGCCTTTCTTCCTAATTGGTCTTAGCCTAGAAGATCCCCTGAAACATGTTCTGCATCACAGCAACATGCAAGCATCCACTGACGGATGGGTGATGGCTGCATGTGAGGTGCACTGGCCAAAATCGAACCCAGGTCTCCCACAAAGAAGGTGAGAATTCTACCACTGAACCACCACTGCCCACATGAATATCATATACCCCCTCATATCATGTGATAAGAAGGGCATTTTACCCCTGAGGGACCAAGCAACTGGGCTGAGGGCTGGGGCCCATGGTCTCAGGGGACATCTAGCTCAACTGGCATAACACAGTCTATAAAGAAAATGTTTTACATCTGACTGTGGTGAGTAGCGTCTGGGGTCTTAAAACCTGCAAACACTACAAGACTATAGCCTTCAGTATGGATTGCACCTCAACATAAAGAACACAAAAATCCTCACAGCTGGACCAACAAGCAACATCATGATAAACAGAGAAAAGCTTGAAGTTGTCAAGGGTTTCATTTTACTTGGAGCCACAATCAATGCCCATGGAAGCAACAGTCAAGAAATCAAACCATGTATTGCACTGGGCAAATCTGCTGCAAAGGCCTCTTTAAAGTGTTAAAAAGAAAAAACGTCACTTTGAGGATTAAGGTGTGCCTGACCCAAGCCATGGTATTTTCAGTCACCTCATATGCATGTGAAAGCTGGACAATGAATAAGGAAGACTGAAGAAGAATTGACGCCTTTGAATTATGGTGTTGCTGAAGAATACTGAATACACCATGGACTGCCAGAAGAACAAACAAATCTGTCTTGGAAGAAGTACAGCCAGAATGCTCCTTAGAAGGGGGATGGCAAGACTTCACCTCATGTACTGTTTTTTTTTTTTTTTTTTAATTGTTGTAGTTTAAGTTAAAGTTTACAATTCAAGTTAGTCTCTCATACGAAAACTTATACATACATTGTTATGGGACCCTAACTGTTCTCCCTATACTGTGACAGCACACTCCTCCTTTCCACCCGATTTCCCATGTCCATTCAACCAGCTCCTGACCCTCTCTGCCTTCTCATCTCACCTCTGGACAGGAGCTTCCCATTTAGTCCCATTTATCTATTTGAGCTAAGAAGCACACTCTTCACAAGTATCATTTTATGTCCCACAGTCCAGTCTAATCTTTGTCTGAAGAGCTGGCCTCGAGAATTGTTTTAGTTCTGGGTTGACAGAGAGTCTGCAGGCCATGCTTTCTGAGGTTCCTCCAGTCTCAGTCAGACCATTAAGTCTGGTCTTCTTACTAGAATTTGAGTTCTGCACCCCACCTTTCTCCTGCTCCTTCCGGAACTCTCTGTTGTGTTCCCTGTCAGGGCAGTCATTGGTGGTAGCTGGGCACCATCTAGTTCTTCTGGTCTCAGGCTGATGCAGTCTCTGCTTTATGTGGCCCTTTCTGTCTCTCGGGCTAATACTTCCCTTGTGTCTTTAGTGTTTTTCATTCTCCTTTACTCCAGGTGGTTGGGACCAATTGATGCATCTTAGATGGCCACTTGCTAGCTTTTAAGACCCCAGATGCCACTCACCAAAGTAGGATGCAGAACATTTTCTTAATAAACTTTGTTATGCCAACTGATCTAGATGTCCGTGGAAAGCATGGGCCCCAGACCCCCATCCCTGCTACTCTGTCCCTTGAAATGTTTGATCGTATTCAGGAAACTTTTTAGCTTTGGTTTAGTCCAGTTGTGCTGACTTCCCCTGTAGTGTGTGCTGTCCTTCCCTTCACGTAAGATAGTTCTTGTCTACTATCTAGTTACACCTCACGTACTTTGGATATTTTATCAGGAAGGACCAGTCCCTGGAGAGGGACATCATGCTTGGTAAAGTCAAGGGTCAGCAAAAAAAGAGGAAGACCCTTAACGAGATGGACTGACACAGTGGCTACAACAAGGGGCTCAAACATAGCAACGATTATGAGGATGCCGCAGGCTGGGCAGTGTTTCCTTCTGTTGTATGAAGGGTCGCGGTAAGTCGGAACCGAGTTGACGGCACCTAACAACAACAACAACAACAACAACAACATCAGTATCTTAGTTCTGACAAATGTACCACGATAATGTAAGATTTTAACAATGGGAGAAATTGGATGAGAGTTATATAAGAACTCTCGTGTAGCATTGTTGCAACTTTTCCATAAATCTAAAATTATTCTTAAATAAATGTTTATTTTTTAAAAATGCTGATAGTTATTGCCTAATCCATTGCCATCAAGTTGATTCCCACTCATAGCAGCCCGATAGGACAGAGTAGAACTTCCCCATAGGGTTTCTAAGGCTGTAACTTTTATGGAAGCAGACTGCCACATCTTTCTCCCAGAGAGCGGCTGGTGGGTTCAAACTGCTGACCCTTTGGTTAGCAGCTGAGCTCTTAACCACTGCACCACTAGGGCTCAGTTATTACCTAATTACCCTCATAAAAAGGTTATAACATTTCGAACTTTCATCAATAATGTATGGTAATGGATGGTGGCATCTGAATTTCTGGAGTTCTATTAGAGTTGAAATAGAACCATAGCTACGTGAGGTAGAGGTATGTGTGGCAGGCAGAATTCTAAGATGGCCCTTAAGATTCCCAGTCTGTATAATCTCCAACCCTTGGCTGTGGATGGGACCTGTGAATATGACAGATGTCACTCCTATGATTAGGATATGCTATACAGCAAAGGTAAAAGGATTTTTGCAGATGTAATTAAGGTCTGGGCAGTTTCATTCTGTTGTACATAGGGTCACTATGAGTCGGAACTGACTTGATGGCACCTAAGAACAACAACAATTAAGGCCCCTAATCAATTAATTAGCAGCCCTGGTGGCACAACGGTTAAAGGGATCAACTGCTAATCCAAAGGTTGGCAGTTTGAAACCACTAGCCACTCCGTGGGAGAAAGATGTGGCAGTCTGCTTCTGTAGAGATTCACATCTTGGAAACCCTATGGGGTCACTATGAGTCAGAAGCGACTCAATGGCAGCAGGTTTAATCAATTGACCTTGAGTTAATCAAAACAGAGATTATCCTGGGTAGGCCTGACCTAAAGGTGAGTCGTTTAAAAGAGGGTATAGACATTGAAGACTTTAATGGCAGAGTCTCTATCTATCTAAGTTTTACAACTGCAGGGAAATGAATTCTGCCAACAACACGAGCTGGGAAGAGGAGGCCAAGTCTCAATGAGAACACAGACCCAGCCAACACCTTGACTGCAGCTTTGTGAGACCCTGAACAGAGGACCCAGTTAAAACATGCCTATAGAAACCGTGAGATAATAAGTGTGTGTTGTTCTAAGTTGCTAGATTTGTGGCGATTTGTTACACAGTGATAGAAAACTAACATAGTACATGTGAATAAGGGCACAACTCCTAGAATAAAGGGGTTAACAAGTGCTGGCACTGGGTTAACCTTGGCATCTACGCTCAGTGGGCTGATGTATATTCAGGAAGCCAAAGTAAAAAGCCAGTCATTAAAAGATGGTTGGTGTTAACAGGAAAGGTTACAGCTCAAATAGACACGTAGGTACACTGGGAACTATTTTGGTTCAGGATACATGCTGTCAAGACTTTGCCTTCAGAGACAAAGGGATTGGGCATATTAAAAGTCTTTCCATACCTTAGTATTGGGCAGAGCTGGGCAGAGCTGGAGCAGGTATAATCCTTTCTTTCTCCTTTTCTCTCTCTTTCCTTCTCTCCCTCAATCCCTCCTTCCTCCTCTCTTTTCTTTTTTACTCATTAGGGCTAGCTCTTAAGAACTTCTCATAGTCTGGTGAAGCACATACTGGCTCAGGTACCAATTTATAAAAAGGGAAAGGTAACTTACCAGATATGTTTCCATGAGCATCTCACACACTTCTGTCCCCACGGCACACACTGACAGCCCAGGAGATTGTTACCTTTACCTTTTCAGTAGGAGGCCTGAAGTATCCCATACTAACACTATCCTATACAAACACTATCCCATACAAATGGGCTATTAAGGCAAAGTGTCAGCTGCCTCGTGTGACTGATAGTCTCTGAGGAGTTGGCAGATTTCTGAAATCTTTAAGACAAACTCTATACAAGCATCTGAGTGATTCACTCTCCTTAAAGACGTTTACAAAAGCCCAGGACTTTTCCTGGGTATGGCAGCATCAGTAGACAGTAGGCCCCTCTCTTTACCAACAGACTAAACCTAATACCCAAAAAAGTAGGTGTGAAAATACTTTTCATTAAATCAAAAATAATCCTTAGAGCCACAAGTGCTAAAGTAAAGCAGAAAGATTTTTCTTTAAGCTTCATTTGTAGGCACTTAAATCTCAATACTCTTCAGCCATGCAGTTATCTGCAGGGATCACTTCTTTCAGGTCTTTACACAAAGATCACCTTGTCAGTAAGGCCTTCCCTGACCACCCTATATAAAACAGAATCTGCCACCAACCGCAGGACTTCCTTTCTCTCTTATCCTTCTTTATTTTTCTCCCTAGAACTTGTCATCACCAGGCATATTATACAATATGTTTGTTTATATAACATTCTCTGTCCTTCACAATAAACTTCATTTGGGCCAGGATTTGGTCTATTTTATTCTTCATGGTCTCCCATTTTTTTTAGAACAGTGCCCGGACAGTAATATATGCTCAATAAATATGTGTTGAATGAGACAAAAACTGATAACAATCCAATGTCCACTAACAGGTGAGTGGATAAACAGGATGCAGTACAGCCATACAATGGACTACCACTCAGCAAACTGAAGGGAGAAAATACTGGTATATGCAGTAATACATGCATGAGTCTCAAAATCATTCTGCTGAGTCAAAGAAGCCAGACACCAAGGAGTAAATATTATATGATTCCATTTGTATAAAATGCAAACAAAAAGCAGCTCAGTGGTAGCATAGGACCAGGGATAGAGTGAGGGATGGACTGCAAAGGAGTACAAGGAATCTTTAGGGGGCCATTGACATGTCCTGTATTCTAATTATGATGATGGTTTCACAGGTACATACAACTGTCAAAAGTTACCAAATTTCATGCTTTAAATGGATGCAGGTTATTGTGCATAAATTATTCACCAATAAAGCTAAAATGGGAAAAAAAGTTTGTTTAATCAGTTTACAGTGGTGTTTACAGCTTAAGTAAAACCCTTTAGAAAATATGGATAAGTTGTGTTTGGAAATTTTTAACTTCAAGATTCTGGAAAAATAGAGGTTTTTCCTTTCTCTATTTCAAGTAAAGGGTTTCAAAGTGCCATATCCCACATATATAGTAGGTAGACCTTTCTTGAGTTGCTCCAAAAAACCCATTGCCGTCAAGTTGATTCCAACTCATAACAACCCTACAGGACAGAGCAGAACTGCCCCATAAGGTTTCCAAGGAGAGTTTGGTAGATTAGAACTGTGGGCCTTTTGGTTAGCAGCTGAGTTCTCAGCCCAAGGGATATGAAATAGGAGCTTCTGAAATCAAGTGGTTCAAGCATAAATAAGGGACCTATGTTCAAGCATAGAAAGGAGAGATCATGCTTGAGTACAGATTCCATATTATATTTGTGTTTTGCAAATTTACGTCAGCCATAGATATCAAACTTTTTAAACACCAAAATATCTTGATTAACACTTTCCTTAAAGCCAGGGGAATGGCACCTCCTTGTAAGTAAATCTCCTTAGTATCTTCACATAATACTAACTTCCATTCTATTGTCCATATGAACTGTAGTCCATAGTGTTACAGAGAAGTGCCAGTATACCAAACTCTGGCTTAAAATCTTTTATATAATTATCAATCTTAATGTCTAAAGTAAAATCGAATTTGAAAATGACTGCTAATTTCTTGACTGCAACAAAATGGTTTTTAAAAGCAATTGAAGAAATGTGCACTTGTTTATAGAATGAAGTTGCAAGATTGTACAGGAACTCTACAGCCACTCAGAACAGAATAGTGTGTTTCACAATTAAAATCAGATTAGTTACAAGGTAAGTTGAACAATGAAGCAATAAAACACACTATGAATACATTCTTCCTCCAATCAACAAAGCACTGAGCATGTTGTTGTGTCAGGCAAAACACTGCAATTAGAAAAAGTACAGAAACTAGATTCTTTACTAATCATTCACTTATTCTTTTCATGTAAACTGTCTTACATTTATAATGGAAGATAAAATTTTAAAAAAATTCTTAGCCATGAAAGCAATAGGAATAATGAAAAGCTAAAATATGCACCATATTTTACTGAAACACACTTCATTTATAACAGAGAAAATGAGGATTATACAAAAAGCCTACGGACAATCATAAATTGTTCGAAACTTCAAGTTACACAGCTAAAACTGAGATACTCTGATAAGTAATATCAATTACTATCTTTTGCACTGAAGAGATGAAGTTTTTAAGTAACTCTGCCCCCCTTTTCTTCCTTCTCTGCTATAGCTTGCCCAGTGATCTGAGATTCATGCCTTCCTCATTCTCTAGGGAATAACATGAAAGTGATTGTTTGAAAATAAAATGAAGGGTTGAAACCCTATCCTTCAGAAGACAGAATCAGTTACCTGACATTCAATACCAGCCTTTGCTGTGTTAAGAATGTCAGTGTTTCACATGCCCCACTCAGGAAGAGAGTTGTTTCAAAACACGCTTCTGTGGCTTTACTCAGTTTGGTTACACCTCACGGAATTTAATTTCATGCAAGGCTTTCAGATAGTGCTTTCCAGTGACAGGAGCAAATCCAGGCACCATAAGGCAGCAGTTGGAAACTCAGGGAAAATGAAAGCAACCTGGACTGCTATGCTAGAGCAGAACCTGGGCTTTACCCTGGAAGTCAGCCTTAGAGAACTAAGAAAGAAGCAGTTTTGGCACCTCCTAAGATATTCATAAAAAATGTAAACATAATGGGATGAAAGATGATATGGTTGCATTTGGAGCTTATATATTATGTCCATAAAGGGAAGTGGCAATGAGAAGTGGATGGCAGAGATTTAACTAAACTGAACTGATTTCATGAAAGGCTTAAGAATCAGCCTGACTGAGAAAACAGAGGTAAAACACCTGCGCTACTAGCCCATACATGAACAATGCACTGATTTTCAAACAAAGAGTAGATAATGCTCAAGCTGTGGAAGGGGAGATCTATTTTTCAGAGAAAGTACGGACACCTGAAAGAAACACAAGGGGCATTGTGTTTAGGAATGAAACATGTGATCTAGGGAAATGCCAGTTTATCCAAGCTTTGGCTGGGTTACTTCTTTGTTAAGGAACGGGACATATTTTTGAAACAACTGTGATTAACTGAGGTTTAATGTGCCTTCTTGTAATTACCCATAATTTTAAAAGATTACATTGTAACCTGTAAGCCTGGTTAAAGAACAAATCAGGTGATCTTTTTAAATAATACAGCATCACATGTATTTTACTATTTAGAATTTATCCCCAAATACAGAGAACTCCAAGTTTTGTTATTTACTAAGAGTAGTTTTGTCTATTCAATTTGGCTGCTCTCTCAGCCTTTGGTTCCTTATCATGGACACATCACCATCAGTTACTTAATATTTTCAAAGTTTAATCATGCTAGTGGCTGAAAAACCACTGTGTACAACTGGAGTTTCAAATAAGGTCACTTTTCACAATTTATCTTTAGTGGGTCTTCTTGATCCATGTTCTCCCTAATTCAAAGGCTAGTATCTGAGTAAATTTTTCTTATGTATTCTAAATCTCATAGAACTCCCAGCACAGACACAAGAACTTTCTGGGTCATAAGTCAGCTTAAAGAATGAACACAGATTGTTAGTACTGCTTTTGATTCTCATGCCATTTCTGAAGAAGAGGGCATTCTCTTTAGCTTTACTCTTCTCTAGCTGTGTGACTCCACACAGGTTTGGCAATTTAGCTTCTCCAAGCTTCTTGTCTCTATCTGGAAAAATGGGGCACTATCTCACAGGACTATTCTTAGTATTAGTTTTTTATAGGTAGTGCTTATAAAAATGTACCAATATCTTTGATCAACATTGTATGTTACATCCCACTCCTGTCTTTTGCATTTAGTTTTCTTCTGACTGAAGTATATCATTTTAGTGTTCTTTTGGCAAAGATCTGTAAGCTTTGCTTTTAAATAAAATTTTGGTTGGTTATTGACTTTTAAGTAGAAAGCTGATTTACCTCAGCTCTTTGAAGACATTTCATTGTTGTATTCTATTGATGCTGACGAGAACTCTGTAATCAGATTGCCATTCATTTATAAGCAATCTGTCTTCTCTGTTTCTAAGACTGGAGGGAATGACTGAACATAAAGTATATTAAGATTCCTATTTTGTTTACATAAGGGATATAGATATTAACTTTAGATCTGCTTAGAACTTATTATCTATTTTAAGAAAGCTACAGAAATTACAGAAATAGAATATATAACTATCAAACAAGTAGAGGGAGAGAAAAGAAGCAAATTGATCAACTGAAGGAAGGAAAGAAGGGGGAAAAGCAGATCAAAAAGCACAGTAAATTGGAGCACAAAATAAGATGATAAAAATAATACTAAGTGGGAAAAAAAGGAGGGTGAGAATGGTTGCGCAACTGGAAGAATGTAATCAATGTCACTGAATTGTACATGTAGAAAGTGTTGAATCGGTGTATGTTCTGCTATGTGTATTCTCAACAGCAACCATAAAATTAAAATAAATTATTGAAAAATAAATGATTATTCTAAGTATATCAGTAATCACTAAGTGGGGTAAACTCACCAAATATAAGACAGGGACTCTAAAATTTTTTTTTTTTTTTTTTTAAATCCAAGTACATACTCTTAACAAAAGACATTTAAGACCTGAGAACACAGGAAGGTTGGAAGCAATCTTATAGAAAAACATATGCCAGGCAATTAGTAACAAAATTTAAAGCTGTTATACCTGTACTAATTAAAGTAAACAGAATTCTAAGATGGCCCCAAGATTCCCAGCTCCTATTATACATACCTCTTCTCCCAGTCATTCCATCAAACACTAATTTAGGTACTGCTCTGAAGGTATTTTGCAGATATCCTATTTTAACTGAACTTAAAATGAGATTATCCAGATGGGTCTCAGCTAATCACATAATCCATTTAAATGTAAATCTAGCAAAGACGAAGTCAGAGAGTCAACGCATGAGGGGAATTCAATCATGAGAAGTACTCCATTGCCAACTTGAAGATGAAGGAGGCCCTTTGGCAAGGAATGCAGGTGGCAACTAGGAGCTGAGAATGACCTACAGCTGACAGCCAGCAAGGAAAATAGAAACACTGGTCCTACAGCAACAAGGAACTGAATTCTAACACAAACACAAGAGTTTCAAATAAGTTTGAGCTCAATATGAGAAAACAGCCAAGCCAATACCTTGAATTTTAGCCTTGTGAGAAGTTGAGTAGAGATTCCAATCATGGCATGCTTGGACTTGACCTAAAGAACTGTGAGCTAATAAATGGGTGTTATTCTAAGCTTCTACATGTGTGGGAATTTGTTACACAGACTAGAAAACTAATACAGAATTTGATACCAGAAGTGAGGTGCTGCTATAACAAGTACCTAAAATGTGGGGGTGACTTTGGAAGCAGGCAGTGATGTATTTCGTGGAACTTGACAGGCTGCTTCTAAAATGTGGGAGAAAAATAACTAGCACAATTTGGAAAAGAAAAAAGTGGGTGAGATAACATTATTAGGTATTAAGATTTATTATAAAGCCTCAGTCATTTAAACAGAAAAGTTTTGGCACAGAGAAAGACAAATGGATTATTGAAAAAAAATTAAAGATCTTAAATAGATGAAACATATAGAAATTTGATCTATGACAATTCGTATTACAATTCAGTGAGAAAAGGGTAGCATATTCAATAAATAGAACTGGGCAATGTGATAATTAACAATCAAAAAAGAAGCTTATCCCTATCTCATACCATACAAAAAATAATACCCAGGCAGATTAAAAATAGAAGAGTAAAGGCAAAACTTTAACCATAGAGAGGAAAATATAGAAGAATATCTTTATAGCCTCAGGTTAGGTGAAAAATCTTAAACATAACCCAAAAAGGAAAACAATAAAGTGAAATATTGATAATTCTAACTAGATTAAAATTTAAAACTTTGGGGACTTCTGCTTTTAGCTATGATAGAGTAATTTGTACTGGACTAATCCTGCCATCCTGAACAACCATAGAACTACACAAAATATATAAGGCAATTATTATTAAGCATTGTACAACAGGTAGTATTAAGAGTGCAATCCCTGATGGAAGGAAAATTCAAGACATGAGCTCCACAAATGCCCCAGTTCTCTTCCTGGAGAATAATTTTTCAATCCAGACACAGCAAGCTGAGGTCCAAGCAGAACACAGAGACCTCACTAAACTCAGGATGCAAAGGTCAGAGTTTAGGGCACCTGAAGCAATTAAAATCTGTGGGATAGGGCATCAGGGAGAAAGTAGCTATATGGAGAAGGCCCCCCAGAAATATATGTGAGTATTCCCTATGAGTGCTTCATCAGAGGCTGTATTAAGAATCCACAAAATGAAACTGAACAAGGCTTAGCAGGGAGTGGCTGCTAAGAAGTTGAGAACAAAACAGAGATACTAGAAGACAAAAAGTGCTGGTGGTCAGCAAAATTTTTCCATAAAGAGACAGAAGGTAAATATTTTAGGCTTTCCATACCAGATGATCACTGTTGCAACTACTCAACTCTGCTGTTGTAGAGTGAAAGCAGCCACAGAGAATACATAAATGAATTGAGCATGAAAAGATGACCCACATATGGGAAATTATACTATTTGCAAATCATATATCTGATAAGGGACTTGTATGGACAATATATAAAGAGCTCTTACGACTCAATAATTAAAAAAAAGACGAATAACCCAATTAAAAAAAGGCAAAGGATTGAAACAGGCAGTCTCCAAAGAAGATATACAAATAGCCAACAAACTCATGAAAAGATTCTTAACATCATTAGTCATCAGGGAAATGTAAATCAAAACCACAATGAGATACCACTTCCTACCCACTAGGATGGCTATAATCGAAAAGTCACGTAATAACACGTTTTGGCAAGGATGTGGAAAAACCAGAATACTCATTGTCTTAGTCATCTAGTGCTGCTATAACAGATATACCACAAGCGGATGGCTTTAACAAAGAGAAATTTATTCGCTCACAGTCTAGTAGGGTACAAGTCCAAATTCAGGGCGTCAGCTCCAGGGAAAGGCTTTCTCTGTCGGCTCTGGAGGAAGGTCCATGTCATCAATATTCCCTTGGTCTGGGAGTGTCTCAGCACAGGAACCTTAGGTCCAAAGGACGTGCTCTGCTCCTGGTGCTGCTTTCTTGGTGGTATGAGGTCCCCATGTGTCTCTGCTCGCTTCTCTCTTTTATATTTCAAAAGTGATTGGCTTACGACACTATCTAATCTTGTAGACTTCATTAGTATAACTGCTGATAGTCCATCTTATTATATCATAGTGATAGAGTTTATAACACATAAGGAAATCACATCAGATTACAAAATGGTAAACAATCATACAATACTGGGAATCATGACCCAGCCAAGCTGACAGATATTTTGGGGGGACACAATTCAATCCATGACTCTCGTACACTGCTAGTGGGAATGTAAAATGGTGCTGCCACTCTGGAAAACAATCTGGAAGTTCCTCAAATGGTTAAATATAGAGGTACCACATGACCCAACAATTCTACTCCTAGGTATATACCCAAGAGAAATAAAAACATACGTCCATACAAAAACTTGTACACAAATGTTCATAATGATATTATTCATAATAGCCAAAAGGTGAAACAATCCAAATGTCTATTAACTGATGAATGGATAAACAAAATTTAGTATATCCATACAATGGAATATTATTCAGCCATAAAAAGGAATTAAGAACTGAAACACACTATGTTATGGATTGAATTATGTCCCCCTAAAATATATGTTGTAAATGCTAACCCCTATATCTGTGGTTATAATGCCACTTGGGAATGAGTTTTCTTCGTTACGTTAATGAGACAGTATTAGTGTAGGGTGTCTTTTAAGTCACTCTCTTTTGAGACATAAAAGAGATTAAACAAGCAAGCAAGCAGAGATGGGGGAAGAGAGATGCCACACCATGTGAACCAAGGAACCAAGGAATAAGGGCCTTCCCCCAGAGCCGACAGAGAGAGAAAGCTTTCCCCTAGAGCTGGCATCCTGAATTTCTAACTTCCACCCTCCTAAACTGTGAGAAAAATATTAATTTCTGTTTGTTAAAGCCACCCACTAGCAATATTTCCATTATAGCATCACTACATAACTAAGACATGCTACAACATGGATGAACTTGAAAACATTATGCTAAGTGAAAAAGGTCTTGTGTGACTACACAAGACCATGTATTGTATGATTGCATTTATTTGAAATATCAAGAATAAATGAATCTATAGAGATACAATTAGAATGGTGGTTGCCTAGGGCTGGGAGGAGGGGCTGGGAGAACAGGAGGGACCGCTAATGGGCAAGGAGTTTCTCTATGAAGTGATGAAATGTTCTAAAATCAACTGTGTTGATGGCTGCACAACTATGTAACTATAGTAAAAATCACTGAACTGTACACTTTAAATGGTGAATTTATGGTATGTGAACTATGTCTCAATAAAGTTATTGTTTTTAAAAAAAAGAAACAAATAGAAATCCTAAACTGAAAAGTACAAAAACTGAACTGAAAAATTCAGTAGATGAGTTTAGTAGCATATTGGAAATGAAAATAGAGTCAGTGAATGTGAGGACAGGTCAATAGAAATTATACAATGTGAACAGAGAGAAAAAAGATACAAAGCTGTTGAAAGAAAAAGAATGGGAAAACATATACCATGCAAACAGGAAGTATAAAAAAGCTGATGAGGTTACATTAATATCAGATAAAGTAAAAAGACAGTATTACGAGGGATAAAGAGGGAAATTTTCAGAATCATAATAAAGGGCAAATCATCAGGAAGACCTAACAACCTAAATATGTATATACTTAACAAGAGTTTCAAAATTCATTAAGCAAAACTTCACAGAGATAAAGGAAGAAACTGATAAAGCCATAAATAATACTGGAGATTTTAATATCCCTCTCTCAGTAACTGATGAAACAAGCAAACAAAAAAATCATCAAGGAAATAGGTCAACCATCTTGACCTAATTAATATTTATAAAACACTTGGAGCCAATAACTGCAGAATGCACATTCTACAAAATTGTACATGGAAACTTCACTAAGGTAGAATATATAGTAGGCTATAAATTCTCAATAAATTTCAAAAGATTAAAGTCTTACGGAGTATATACTCTTACCACAATGGACTTAAATTAGAAATTAATTACAATAAGACACCTAAAAATACACAGATATCTGGAAATTAAATAATACACATCTCCTTAATACTAAAGTCAAAGAAAAATATCACTAGAGAAATTATAAAATATTTTTGGTGCATGCCAACCTGCCCCTCTGCTGCTTCTTCCAGACAGAGAAGGAGCAGAGACAAAGGCTAATGAAGTTCTAACCTAAATTTAGTCTCTTGCATTTTTTTTTAACTTTTTATTTTGAAACAATTACAGATTCACATAAAGTTGCATAGACAGTACAAAGATGTCCCATGTACCCTTCACCCAGTTTTCCCCAATAGTTACATCTTACAACAACAGTACGGTATTGTTATGGATTGAATTCTGTCCCCCAAAATATATACTGAGGTCCTGGCCCCTGTACCTCTGAATGTGATCCTGTTTGGAAATAGCGTTTTTCTTTTGTTCCTGAGGTCATACCAGAGTAGGGTGGGCCATAAACCTAATCACTTCTGAATTATAAAAAGGGCAGAATAGACACAGAGACACACACAGGAGGAAGACAGATGGTAAGAAATACCAAGGAATGCCAAGGAACGCCAAGGAACTCCCAGTGTTACTGACAAGGAAGGACCCTACCTTACAGCTGATGTCCTGATTTGGACTTCCAGCCTCCAAAACTGTGAGAAAATAAATTTCTGTTCTTTAAAGCCACCAACATATGGTATATTTTGCTACAGCAGCACTAAGTAATTAAAACAAATATTAAAACCAGTAAATTGACATTGTGTCATTTCCTGTGCCATTTTATCACGTCTACACATTAGTGTAACCACCACAATTAAGATACAGAACAATCACCACAAAGATCTCCCTTGTGCTATCCCATTAGTTACAAACTCACAATCCCTAACCCCTGGAAACCATTAATTTGTTCTCCATCTCCAGAATGCTATATAAATGGAATTATACAGTATGTGATCATTTGCAATTGGAATTTTTAACTCATCATAATGCTCTTTAAAAACCAAAAAAACCCAAATCCATTGCTGTCAAGTTGATTCTGACTCATAGCAACCCTAAAGGATGGAGTAGAACTGCCCCATGGGGTTTCCGAGGAGCAGCTGGTGGATTTGAACTGCCAACCTTTGGGTTAGCAGCTGAGCTCTTAACCACTGCGCCACCAGGGCTCCATAATGCTCTTTAGATCCATACAAATTGTTACATGTATGAATAGTTCATTGCTTTTTATTGCTGAGTATGTTGCATGGTATGGTAGCATCATAGCTTGTTTAAATATTCACCCACTGTAGGACATTTTGTTTGTTTACACTTTGGGAGATTTACAAATAAAGCTGCCATGAACATTCTGTAAAGGTTTTTTACATTTTCATTTCTCTGGGAAAAATGCCAGAGGCGCAATTGCTAGGTTGTATGTTAAGCATATGATTAGTTTTTAAGAAACCGCCAAACTACGGCTAACAGTCACATGAAGAAATGCTCACCATCATTAGCCATTAGAGAAATGCAGACCAAAACTACAAGGAGATATCATCTCACTCCAACAAGGCTAGCACTAATCCAAAAAACACAAAATAATAAATGCTGGAGAGGTTGGGGAGAGACTGGAACACTTATACACTGTTAGTGGGAATGTAAAATGGTACAACCACTTTGGAAATCGATTTGGCACTTCCTTAAAAAGCTAGAAATAGAAGTACCATACGATCCAGCTAACCCACTCCTTGGAATATACCCTAGAGAAACAAGAGCCGTCACACAAATAGATATATGCACACCCATGTTCACTGCAGCACTGTTCATAATAGCAAAAAGATGGAGACAACCTAGATGCCCATCAGTGGATGAATGGATAAACAAATTATGGTATATCCACACAATGGAATACTACGCAACAATAAAGAACAACAATGAAGCCATGAAACATAACATAGAGGAAGCTGGAACTCATTATGTGGAGTGAATTTAGTCAGTCACAGAAGGACAAATACTGTATAAGACCACTATTGTAAGAACTCAAGAAAAGGTTTAAACACAGAAGAAAACATTCTTTGATGGTTACCAGGGTGGGGAGGGAGGGTGAAGGTTATTTACTAACTAGACAGTAGATAATAATTATCTTAGGTGAAGGGAAGGACAGCACACACTACAGAGAAAGTCAGCACAACTAGACTAAACCAAAGCTAAGAAGTTTCCTGAATACAATCAAACACTTTGAGGGACAGACTAGCAGGGTAGGGGTCTGGGGACCATGCTTTCAGGGGACATCTAGGTCAACTGGCATAACAAAGCTTATTAAGAAAATGTTCTGCATCCCACTTTGGTGAGTGGCATCTGGGGTCTTAAAAGCTTGCAAGCAGCCATCTAAGATGCATCAATTGGTCCCAACCACCTGGAGTAAAGGAGAATGAAGAACACCAAAGACATAAGTAAAGTAAAGGCCCAAGACACAGAAAGGGCCACATAAACCAGAGACTTCATCAGTCTGAGACCAGAAGAACTAGATGGTGTCTGGCTACCGCCAATGATTGCCCTGACAGGGAACACAACAGAGAGTCCCAGATGGAGCAAGAGAAAAGTGGGGTGCAGAACTCAAATTCTAGTAAAAAGACCAGACTTAATGCTCTGACTGAAACCGGAGGAACCCCAGAAAGCATGGCCCCTGGATTCTCTATCAGCCCAGAACTAAAACAATTTCCAAGGCCAACTCTTTAGCCAGGGATTGGACTGGACTGTGGGACATAAAGTGATACTCGTGAAGAGTGTGCCTCTTAGCTCAAGTAGATACATGAGACTAAACGGGCAGCTTCTGTCCGGAGGTGAGATGGGAAGGCAGAGAGGGTTAGGAACTGGTTGAATGGACGTGGGGAATCGGGTGGAAAGGAGGAGCGTGCTGTCGCAATATGGGGAAAGCAATTAGGGTCACGTAACAATGTATGTATAAATTTTTGTATGGGAGACTTGAAATGTAAACTTCATTTAAACTAAAACAACAACAACAAAAAAAAGAAACTGCCAAACTATTTTCCAGAATGGTTGTACCCTTTTACATTCCCTCCAGTTCCTCTGTATCACTGCCAATATTTGGTATCGTCACTTTTTTTTTTTTTACTTTAGTTGTTCTAATAGATGTGTAGGAATATCTCATTACGGTCTTAATTTGCATTTCCCTAATGGCTGGTGATGCTGAGCATCTTTTCATGTGCTTAACTGCCATCTTTATAGCACATCTTCAGCAATGGGAAGAGTGTCCAGGTCACATTGTAAGAAAAGCATGCAGGATGGGAGATATTGTTGCAGCCATTTACAGAAAATATAATCTGGTAAGGGCTATTGGAAAAGGTGGATCTTGAACATGGCAGGATTTGGATAAACAGATAACAAGTAAAGGCATTTTGGGTGTATACTGTTGTATTCACCCTACTGAAAAATTTTAAAGAATGCAACGTTTTTATTTACTAAAAAATGTATAACCAGAATAAAAGATATGAAGGACAGGGCACAACAATTTCACATAGTAAAATTCCTTAAAATAGTCTTTATTCATCTGTTTCCCAAAACTCACTTCCTCTGATAATATACCATATCTCATTTTAGCCTTTATTCTTTCCCCTCTTCTCTGCAGCCCTATACATTAATCTGTCTCTCCTCTCCGTCTTTATTTTAAAAAGCAAAGCATTATTTCCTTAACTGTTCACATTCTCTTCCCTCATCTGCTCAGAAGAAAACAAAAGGTTTATATTGTGACTGTTCATCCTTTGAATGTTAAGGAAGGACATATGTTCTACTTGATATATGCACGGGGACCTAAGGAAGGAACGGGAGTTTTACAAATAGAGAAATAAATAGGGTATGCTATTTTTTCATTGGTTTTCAATATACAGTAATATTTTTTCTGTCTTGCCCAATTAAGTGCATTTATGGATTACTAAACTAACCCTCATAGGATGGACACATGGCTGAAACAGGCAAAGTAAAGACAAACTGAAGATAATACTAACAATGTAAGCACAATGCCAAAGAAGAAAACAGCACAATCTCTTCTTCATCAGCCCCACCTTCATTTAAAAACAGTAACAATATAATCAAATCTGGCAAGAAGCTGGCCAAAATAATTTGGAATTATTTTTTTAACTATTTTAAATCATTGCCATTACCATCAACAATATATCTTATTGTGCACTGAGGTGTTATCTAACAATAAGACGCATGTCTGTACTTAATAAATTAATATATATAATAAGATCAACAGTCAAAAAGTTTCGAGATCACTGGACTAAAGCATTGATAATGCTGTTCTCTCTCTCACCCTACCCTACCACTAGGTTAGAATGCTCTTGCGAAGGTCAGGTTGCTGGCTTGAGCTCCTACCCAGATCTCTTGAGCTCCTGGAGTTCTTCTGGTTCCTCTTCTTCAGGGTACAGGTGCCTGCAGGGAGTCTGGCCTTGTGTACCAACTGAATGACTTGAGCCTGTTTTTCTTTGCCTCAATTCTAGATACATGTCCTGAGTTTGCATCTAACATTCCAGCACTGTCTCCCAACCTCTAAAGCTGTGACCAGAGCCAATCTCCTAAACTGTATGTGATTTAAGTGGCCATCTAAGATACGTCAATTGGTCCCAACTCACTTGGAGCAAAAAAAAAATGAAGAACACCAAAGACACTAGGAAAATATGAGCCCAAGAGACAGAAAGGACCACATAAACCAGAGACTCCATTAGCCTGTGACCAGAAAAACTAAATGGTGCCTGGCTACCACCAATGACCGCTCTGACACAGAACACAACAGAGAGTCCCTGACAGAGTAGGAGAAAAGTGGGGTGCAGAACTCAAATTCTACTAAAAAGACCAGACTTAATGGTCTGACTGAGACTGGAAGGACCCCAGAAGACATGGCTCCTGGACTCTCTGTTACCCCAAAATTAAAATCATTCCCGAAGCCAACTCTTCAGACAAAGATTAGACTGGACTGTAAGACATAAAATGATACTTGTGAAGAGTGTGCTTCTTAGCTCAAGTAGATATGTATGAGACTAAATGGGTAGCTCCTGTCCAGAGGCGAGATGAAAATGCAGAGAGGGTCAGGAGCTGGTTGAATGGACATGGGAAATACAGACTGGAAAGGAGGAGTGTGCTGTCACATCACAGGGAGAGTAACTAGCGTCACATAACAATGTGCGTATAAATTTTTGTATGAGAAACTGACTTGAACTGTAAACTTTCACTTAAAGCACAATAAAAAAAATACAATAAAATAAACAAATAAATAAATTATATGTGCTCCATTATTTAGATCTTGATCCCACCTGGCTGTCCTCTCCCTCATACCTGGGAAAGAGCCTGGCAGCACGTCTGGCTGGAAGAAAACTAGGAACAGGCCAGAGAATGCCAGCACCCCCAGTTCCAATGAGTCATTTATAATAACTTGCTCTGAGTATAAAGTTCTTAAAATCCAAAGTTAAGAATAAACTTTATAGGTATTTTTAAAAACATAACATAGGACTTAATGGAAGTATCAAGTACTAAGTATCAAGTACCCAGTGCCTTCCCAATATAAATGTACATTTATCTCAAAAAGTTATACTTTATGAGTGCCATACTCTGTTGCTCTATGAGTTACTTGAAGACAAGGGCCATGTCTCACACACCTTTGTTTCGCAGGATCTGGTATGATACCTGGCATTGAAAATAATGATTAGTACTATTCTTTTTAACTACTGCTACTTTTTAAACATTTACTATGCGCCAGGGTCTTGCTAAGCACATTTGCAAATATCATCCCATTTAATCTTTGTGATAAACTTCTTCTCTGTCTTGTTTGATGAAAAAACTAAGCTCAGAAGCCAAGTAACTTACCGAAGATCTTACAACTAGTACATGGTTGAACTGGAATTTGAACCTAGGTGCAATTTGAAATCCAAATTCTAACAACTATACTATAATTCTGAAGGGGAAAGAATTCCAGAGGTAGGGAGAGATGAAAGCTTGCCACGGCCTTCAAAGCCAGAACTAGTGGCATGTTGCTACTTAGCAAGAGTGACCTCCAGTCCTGTTTTCCACTAATTATGACTTCTCTGGCATTAAATACACTGGCCACAACATTTTCAGACACAGAAAAAAATCTCTCTCTAACATGTGTTACAGAAAAAAAAATAAGTTGTAGAAACACAAGTATAAAGTAAGAAAGAAATATGAAATATTAACTTTTGTAAAGGCAGCTGAGGTTACTTTTCCTTGGTGAGTAGTTATTATTGCTGGCACGTAGAATGAAGTTCTTTGCAAATTCATATCTCTTAATTTGGCACAAGTTACCAATTTAAGGGAAAAAATTATGGGAGGAAAAAATATCACTGCTTACAGCAGCACATAGAATAAAAAAGTGATGCAATTTTCATTACATGTCTCCTCAAGTTGGAGAATTCGTTCGCACTTATAGAGCACTTAAGTAATTTCAGACAAAGCAAGTTTCAATATTTAGCCATAAGTTCATTTTGCTTTGTAATTCTATGACTTCATATTAGAAGTTTAAGTACATCAATTACTTCAACATTAAATGCAGATGTAAAATACTCATTTCAAGCTGTTCCTGTTTTAAGTCTTGGTTGACCATAAAATTTTCTAAGAAATAAATTCTCAAGGGTATATTCTATGATTGAAGTTTGTTTTAACCCTAAAAAAATGGAAAATATTTCACTGGAAACTGCCCCTAGTCAACAAGGATGGGCCCCATCAGCCTTGTATGTACTAAATAACCTGATCCCTGGCCCAAACTGAGTAATCTGGGGTGGATATCTAATCTGAACTCAGCCAATCTGATTCTGCCTCATAGGGATTTGGAATTGGGACCCAATTCTAGTCAGCTCAGGCTGCTTGCTTAAACTGAGTCGCTGCAGGGAGGATGTTTTCTCCCCCTATACACATTGAGAAGCAAAAGTAACAAAAGTCAAAACTGTATTATCTTAATGACAAATACTAGAAAGAGTCATGCTCTTGTTTGAGCTGCTTAGATTGGGATGTAATACCCTGACAGCATCCGTATCAGAAGCCACAGAAATAAAGGAGACCATAAAACTACTCTGCATGGCTCCAAAAAAAAAAAAGTTTCCCTCTTGAAAAGAGAAAAGCGAGAAAGAAATCAGTAAGAAAGTCTGAAGTAGAAGACTTTGAGGGGTAAAGGGCCAAAGGAAGTTTCTCAGAAGTAGCTGAAAGTATCCCTAGCAGTCAGTGCTGATTATATTGCAGTGACAGAAACCGCAAAACCTTCAACAGAGTCTAGTATATATGGAAACGGGGGCGCAGAGCCAGAGGTGACAATGAGAGTACCAGTCTGGCATTTCTTCACCCCCTTATCTCACTGCCACCTCACACAGAAATCTGTAGAAATCTCACAGAAGCCTCCAGAGTTCCACTGGATATGGAATATGGTTCAGACCAATATGTTAAGTCTCAAAGTACTGGGATATTTTAGCTGACATTTGGATCTGCAAAAGAAGAAAAATGAAGTAGACTTGCAGAAAGATGCAGAAATGAAAAGACTACGGGTCCCTGAGACAGAAAGTGTAATGAGTCTTTATAATTTCTCATTTGGCTAGACTGACTCCCTGCTCTTGAAATACCTACATCCCTATATTCCTCTTGGGATACCCAAGAACCTTAAAATAAGCCCTCCACCGTTTTGGCTTTAAGTAGCTCAAGTTTGTCTAATTTGTGACCAGGGAAATTTTAACTAAAGCGGTATGAAAAATAAGCCGTAAAGCCAGGTTATTGGAATTTTAATCATACTTGCTGCAGTTCCTGGGAGGACAGTTGATGCCACAAGAATTAAGTGAGTAATACTGTCTCATTTTTTCTAAACTAGTGCCCTGCACAATACTTCACACAGTTTTGGGTAGGAGTTGATAGGTGTGCAATAAAAAAAAGAGTGTTCTGAGGTCAAATACGTTCAGAAAATACTACATGAACACTATATGGAATAAATGACTTCTGAGCAGTAGACAAGATCTTTTTTTTTTTTTTTTTTTTTGAAGGCAGAAAAGGTATGTTATTGAAGGGAACTTAAAAGGTAATTAATTATCTCCTTAAAAATAACAAATATAAACAAAAGTTGCTAAAATAATAGAAATAACAGCAATTTGAAGATCAAAACCTAGTTCATCTCTAAGACAATATAATGTAATGATTAAATACTAACAACAAAAATCCTTACTGGAGCAGATCACCAGGTCTTTCTCCTGCCACTGAGTGGGTTCCACTAAGTGGGTTGGAAACGCTGACCCTTCAGTTAGCAGCCAAGTGCTTAACCACTGCGCCACCAGGTGTTGTTGCTGTGTGCCACCGAGCTGATCCTGAACCACACTGATCCTATAGGACAGAGTAGAACACCCCATACAGTTTCTTAGGAGCCCTGGTGGTGCAGTGGTTAAATCAATGGGCTGAAAACTGAAGGACTGGCAGTTAGAACCCACCAGCTGCTCTGTGGGAGAAAGATGTGGCAATCTGCTTCTTGAAGATTGACAGCCTTGGAAACCCTATGGAGCAGTTCTACTCTGTTGTATAGGGTCAACTTGGAATTGATTCGGCAATGCGTAATCTTTAGGGGAGAGGATTGCCAGGTGTTCTGTCCCGTGGAACCACTGGTGGGTTCGAACCAACAACCTTTCAGTTAGCAGCCAAGAGCTTAACCATTGTGCCACCAGGGCTCCTTGCACTCCCAGAAAGTACTGTAAATTAGTATTAACAAATACAAAATCTCCCAGACCTCAAAAACCTGATGTAATTATATACATAAAATTAGCCAACTGTGCTTTTCATCGTATATGGTCAAAGAAGACTTCAAAATAATTGTTGGTGTATTTTAGATATTTCAAAAATATGAAACTAAATTATGTGATCAGCAATGGGTTGTGTGTGTGTGTGTGTGTGTGTGCGCGCAAAAATGAAGAGTTTATCTAAAACCATAAAGTTATAGTTACTATGTTGCATTTGTTTACAGTCTATGGCTTATCTTTTCATTTTCTTAACTGTCTTTTGAAGATCAGAAGTACTTAATTTTGATAAAGCTCAATTTATGGATTTTTTTCCTTTTTGGATCATACTTTTGGTGTCGTATCTAGAAAATCTTTGTGTAATCCAAGGTCACAAAGATTTTCTATGTTTTCCTCAAAAAATTTTAATTAAACTTTGATTATTGGAGTTTTGTAATACATCTTAAAACCAGGTAGTAGAAGCAGTGGTGTACTGAAGCTGACTTACACCCACTCACGGGAGCTGATCATGTGCATTTCTTCTCAATTCTGTTTAGTGATGTCATGTGAGTAGCTCGAAATCAGTCACGGTATATTTACACCATGAAAATATTTTCAGAGAGCTATTTGCTAAATATTTATGAGCACACCACTGAGCGTAAATTTTCCAACTTTGTTCTTTTTTAAAGTTGTTCTGGCTATCCTAGGTCCCTGACATATGCATATAAATTTTAGAATCAGTCTGTCAGTTTCTGCAAAAATTCTAGGGTGTTCATTGAGATTGCATTAAATATATAGATAAATTTGGGGAGAAATGACATGGTAACAATATTGACTCTTTCAATCCATGAACCCAGTATATCTCTCAATCTGATTAACCCACTGCTGTTGAGTTCATTTCAACTCACAGCGACCCTACAGGACAGAGCAGAACTGCCCCATATGGTGTCCAAGGAGTGGCTGGTAGATTCGAACTGCTGACCTTTTGGTTAGCAGCTGAACTCTTAAACACTGCACCACCAGAGCTCCAAATTAGGTCTTCTTAATTTTCATTAGCAATATCTTATAGATTTTAGTTACAGTTCTTATATATTTTTGTGAGATTTGTGCCAAAAGTTATTTCTGATACTAGTGCAAATGATACTGTTTTCTGAATTTCAATTTTAGATTACTCATTGCTATTATTTGTTGATTATGACTTTAGTATACTGATCTTATATACTACAAACTTTATAAACTCATTTATTCTAGTATATTTTTTATAGATTCCATAGAATTTTCCACGTAGATGATCATGTATGCCAATAAAGATAGTTTTACTTCTTCCCTTCTCATCTGGATGGCCTTTATTATTTTTTCTTGTCTTATTTCACTGGCTGGAACCTCTAGTACACACTGAATGTAAGTGGACATCTTTGCCTTGTTTCTAAACTTACAAGAATATCTTCCATTCTTTTACCATTACTTATGATGTTAGCTGTAGGTTTTCATATATGCCTTTATCAGAATGAGGAAGAGTTTTTCATTTCCAGTTTGCTGATAATTTTCTTTTGCATATATTGAGATGGTCACATTGTTTTTCTTTCTTCAGGCTGTTCCAAACAGTTAATGCATTCAGCTGCTAATCGAAAGGTTAGAGGTTTTCGTCCACACAGAGGCACCTCGGAAGAAAGTCCTGGTGATCTACTTCTGAAAAATAAGCCACTGAAAACCCTATGGAACACAGTTCTACTCTGACACACACAGGGATGACATGAGTTGGAATCAACTCAATGGCAACTGGAACTGAAAAATATAAATTACATTGATTTACAAACTTTACATTTCCAAGATAATACCCCACTTGGTCAAGATGTAAGATCTCTATTATATGTTGCTGGACTCAATTTGCTAAACTTTTGTTAAGAAATTTACACTAGGATGTGCGGCCAACATGGTGGGCGGAGTAGTCAGACACTTCTGGTGGACCATCTTACAACAAAGACCTGAAAAAACACATGATTCAATTATATATGGAAATCTGGGAGCCTGAACATCAAAGGCAGAGTTAAGGAACTGGACTGAGTGGCAGGGGGAGGGAGAGATGGTTTGGAAGCAGTGAAGAGTTGCCAGACCTGAGCCAGTGAGAGCCTGAGCCCTTTAGGCCTGATCAGCTTGGGGGTGAGCGGTGAGGCAGGCAAGCAGCCATGCTCGGGAGGTGCACTTTCTACACCAGGAGAGACCCAGCACCAAAGAGTCTACACGGCCACCTAGAATCAGTGAGAAGCGGCCCTCCACGAAAGGTAAGTACTTGTATACGGCTTACTGCGCAGATCAAAAACACCCCTCTTAAGGAAAAACCTCTCTCTCATTTACCTCCCTGCTCCCTGCTCTGCACTGGGTCCTGGACCGGCTTCAGCAATTGCTGAGTCCCCTGGGCCAGAAGTAGGATCCGTCACACGCCCAGAGCCATTCTCCCTGCCTTGGAGAGTGAACAAATTAACAAATGGGGAAAAATAAACTGCCAGCACCCCTAAGCCAGGAACCCAAGGTAGGCACAGCTCCTTTGCCTAGGCACAGGCATAAGGGATCCACGGACTTTGAGTGCCTTTCCCCCTGCAAAGATTTGTGTGAGCCCATTTCAACAGCGTAGGCCCTCATTACCGCAGTACAACAGGGCATATACTGGAACTCTAGCTTCAACTGTTTCAGCTGTGAAGTGGCAGGTTCTTGACATCTGACACTGCTCTGCCCATTAAGCAGGGTCTTCACCTACCCACATCAGGGGCTTGAGGACTGGTGGCTCCACCCATGCCACTTAGCCACCTGTGAGAGGGGCCTATGAATAAGAGGTGCCCCCCAGTCCTTACAGCCAACAGCATTAGGTGCTCATAGTCGGGCTGCAAAACCCACCCACCTACGTGCTCTAGGGAACAGGGACACGCCATCCTCCTGGAAACCTGGGGGCAGCTGTCAGTCCCCTGCCTTGCTCAGAGTGTGTCCCCCTGCTACAGCCAGATGCCTGTGCCTACACCAATCACCCATGCCTGTCTAGGACTGTGAGAGCCTATACCATACACTTGATGGCTATCTACCTGGGCACCTGAGCTGAATCCATACAGGAGGAGTGGGCGGACTCCTGAGCTCACATACCTAATAACAGATCTAACCACCTGGTGACAGGACAATAGAGCTTCAAAGGTATGAATAATCAAACTAGCTCACATGAGCAGTGTATTTGGGCATATTAAAACAAAAAAAGAAGCTAGGACACAGTAAGCAAACATAAAATAAATAAATATAATAAGTTATTGATGGCTAAGAGACATTAGTCAATATCAAATCACATAAAGAGGCAATCCATGACGGCTTCAGCAAGCTCCCAAAATACAGAATATAGAAATTTTCTGGAGGAGGAACATTTCTTGGAATTACCGGAGGCAGAATACAATAGATTAATATACAGAACTCTTGAAGTAATTAGAAAGGAAATTAAGCAAAACACAGCACACACAACAGAGGAAATTAAAAAGATTAAAGAAGAACATAATCACAAATTTAACAGGCGGCAAGAATCCATAGACAGGAATCAGAAATCCAGAAGATTAATAATAGAATTGCAGAATTAGAAAACTCAACAGAAAGTCACAGGAGCAGAACTGAGGCAATGGAAGTCAGAATTAGTGAGATTGAAGATAAAGCACTTGACACCAACTTATTTGAGGAAAAATCAGATAAAAGGATTTAAAAAAAATGAAGAGACCCTAAGAATTACGTGGGACTCTATCAAGAGGAATAACCTACAAGTGACTGGAACACCAGAACAGCAGGGATAACAGAAAATACAGAGAGAATTGTTGAAGATTTGTTGGCAGAAAACTTCCCTGATACCGTGAAGGGGACAAGATATCTAGCCAAGATGCTCATCAAAACCCACATAAGGTAGGTCCCAAAAGAAAGTCACCAAGACGTACTGTAATCAAACTTGCCAAAACCAAAGATAAAGAGAGAATTTTAAGGGCGGCTAGGGATAAACGAAAAGTCATCTACAAAGGATAAGAATAAGCTCGGACTACTCAGCAGAAACCATGCAGGCAAGAAGGCAATGGGATGACATATACAAAGCCTTGAAGGAAAAAAAAACCTGCCAGCCAAGAGTTATATATCCAGTAAAACTGTCTCTCAAATATAATGGTGAAATTAGGGCATTTCCAGATAAACAGGAGTTTAGGGAATTTGCAAAAACCAAACCAAAATTACAAGAAATATTAAAGGGAGTCCTCCGGTTAGAAAGTCAGTAACATCGGATAACAAACCAAGACTAGCACACAGGACAGAGCAACAAATATCAACCCAAATAGGGAAGTCACAAAAGTAAATTAAAGCTAAAACACTGAAAATAGGGAAAAAGATGTCAATATGTAAAAGATGACAAAATTAAAGCAAAAAAGAGGGACTTAAAAAATGTAGACATAGATTTTTCATATGGAGAGGAAGTCAAGGTGATATAATAAAAGACTGGTATAAACTTAGAAAAACAGGGGTAAATATTAAGCTAACCACAAAGGAAACTAACAATCCTACAAGTAAAAATAAAAAACCAGAAAAATATAAAGACTCAGCAAACACAAAATCAACAACAACAAAAAAGATGAAAACAAAATAAATAAAGAAAAATGACTCAGCACAGAAAATAAAGTGGAACGAAGAAACTGTCAAAAACACACAAAAAAAGTCATCAAAATGACAGCACTAAACTCATACCTATCAATAACTATGCTGAAAGTAAATGGACTAAATTCACCAACAAAGAGACAGAGTGGCAGAATGGATAAAAAAACACGCTCCATCTATATGCTGCCTACAAGAGACACACCTTAGACTTAGAGACACAAACTAAAACTCAAAGGATGGAAAAAATATATCAAGCAAACAACACTCAAAAAAGAGCAGGAGTGGCAATATTAATCTCTGACAAAATGAACTTTAAAGTAAAATCCACCACAAAGGATAAGGAAGGACACTATATAATGATTAAAGGGTCAACACATCAGGAGGGCATAACTATAATAAATAATTATACACCCAATGACAGGGCTCCAAAATACATAAACAAACTCTAACAGCACTGAAAAGAGAGACAGACAGCTCCACAACAGTAGTAGGAGACTTCAACACACCACTTTTGGTGAAGGGCAGAACATCCAGAAAGAGGCTCAACAAAGACTTGGAAGAGCTAAATGCTATAATCAGTCAACTTGATCTCATATACATATACTGAACATTCCACCCAACAGCAGCCAAGGCTACTTTCTTTTCCAACGTGCATGGAACAATCTCCAGAATAAACCACATACTAGGCCACAAAGCAAGCCTTAACAAAATCCAATGCACTGAAATATTACAAAGCATCTTTTTTGAACATAAAGCCATAAAACTAGAAAATCAACAACACAAAAAGTAAGGAAAAAAATCAAACCCATGGAAACTGAACAACACCTTGCTCAAAACCTACTGGGTTATAGAAGACATTAAGGATGGAATAAAGAAATTCATAGAATCAAATGAGAATGAAAACACATCCTACCAGAACCTTTGGGACACAGCAAAAGCAGTGCTCAGAGGTCAGTTTACAGCAATAGATGTACACATCCAAAAAGAAGAAAGGGCCATAATCAACTGGAACAAGTAGAGAGCAGCAAAAGAAGCCCTCAGGCCAGAAGAAAGGAAATAGTAAGAATTAGAGCAAAATTAAATGAAATAGAGAATAGAAAAATAATTGAAAGAGTTAACAAGACCAAAAGCTGATTCTTTGAAAAGATCAACAAAATTGATAAACCACTGGCCAAACTGACAAAAGAAAAACAGGAGAGGAAGCAGATAACCCGTATAAGAAACGAGATGGGTAATATCACAACAGAGCCAACTGAAATTAAAAGAATCATAACATAATACTATGAAAAACTATAACAAATTTGAAAACCTAGAGGAAATGGACAAATTTCTAGAAACTCACTGCCTACCTAAACTAAAAGAAACAGAGGTAAAACAACTTAATAAACCCATAACAAAAGAAGAGACTGAAAAGGTGATTTAAAAACTCCCAACAAAAAAGAAGCCCTGGCCTGGATGGCTTCACTGGAGACTTCTATCAAACTTTCAGAGAAGAGTTAACACCACTACTCTTAAAGGTATTTCAGAGCATAGAAAAGGATGGAATACTCCCAAACTCACTCTATGAAGCCAGCATAACCCTGATACCAAAACCAGGTAAAGACACCACAAACAAAGAAAATTACAGACCAATATCCCTCATAACATTGAGGCAAAAATCTTCAACAAAATTCTAGCCAATAGAATTCAGCAACATATCAAAAAAATAATTCACCATGATCAAGCACGATTTATACCAGGTATGCAGGGATGGTTCAACATTAGACAAACAATCAATATAATCCATCATATAAACAAAAGACAAGAACCACATGATCTTATCAATCGATGAAGAAAAGGCATTTGACAAAGTCCAATACCCATTCATGATAAAAACTCTCAACAAATCAGGAATAGATGGGAAATTCCTCAATATAATTAAGGGCATTTTACAAAGCCAATAGCCAACATCATCCTAAATAGAGTTTGAAAGCACTCCCCTTGAGAATGGGAACCAGACAAGGATGCCCTTTATCCCCATTCTTATCCAACATTGTGCTGGAGGTCCTAGCCAGAGCAACTAGGCTAGAAAAACGAAGCACATCCAAATTGGGAGGGAAGAAGTCAAAGTATCTCTATTTGCAGATGATATGATCTTATACCCAGAAAACTGCAAAGAATCCACACGAAAACTATTGGAACTAATAGAAGATTTCAGCAAAATTTCAGGATATAAGATAAAGATACAAAAATCAGTTGAATTCTGTCTTAGTCATCTAGTGCTGCTATAACAGAAATACCACAAGTAGATCGTTTTAACAAAGAGAAGTTTATTTCCTCACAGTCAACGTAGGCTAAAAGTCCAAATTCAGGGCGTCAGCTCCAGGGGAAGGCTTTTTATCTCTGTCGGCCTTCTTCTCTTCGGTGTTCCCCCAGTCTAGGAGCTTCTCTGCACAGGGACCCCAGTCCAAAGGACACACTCTGCTCCCGGCACTGCTTTATTGATGGTATGACGTCCCCAATTCTCTGCTTGCTTCCCTTTCCTTTTATCTCTTACAAGAGATAAAAGGTGGTACGGGCCACACCCCAGGGAAACTCCCTTTACATTGGATCAGGGATGGGACCTGAGTGAGGGTAGTGTTACAATTCCACTCTAATCCTCTTTAACATAAAATTTCAATCACAAAATAGAGGGCAACCACACAATTCTGGGAATCACAGGCCTAGACAAATTGTTACATACATTTTTGGGGGAACACAGTTCAATCCATGAGATTCCTTTAAACCAATAAAGAGAACCTTGAAGAGGAAATCACCAAATCAATACCATTTACAATAGCCCCCAAGAAGATAAAATACTTAGGAATAAATGTAATCAGAGATGTAAAAGACCTATACAAGGAAAACTACGAGACAGTACTGCAAGAAACCAAAAGAGATCTGCGTAAGTGGAAAAACATACCTTGTTCACAGATAGGTAGACTCAACATTGTGAAAATGTCAATTATATCCAAAGTGATTTACAGATACAATGCAATCCCGATCCAAATTCCACTAGCCTTTTTTAAGGAGATGGAGTAGCAAATCACCAACTTCATATGGAAAGGGAAGAGGCTCCAAATAAGTAAAGCATTACTCAAGAAGAAGAACAAAGTGGGAGGCCTCACACTACCTGATTTTAGAACCTATTATACTACCACAGTAGTCAAAACAGCCTGGTACTGGTACAACAACAGATACATAGACCAATGGAACAGAATTGAGAATCCAGACATAAACTCATCCACTTATGAGCAGCTCATATTTGACAAAGGCCCAAAGTCCGTTAATTGGGGAAAAGACAGTCTCTTTAACAAATGGTGCTGGCATAACTGGATATCCATCTGCAAAAAACTGAAACAAGACCCATACCTCACACCATGCACAAAAACTAACTCAAAATGGATCAAAGACTTAAATATAAAATCAAAAATGAGAAAGATCATGGAAGAAAAAATAGGGACAACACTAGGAGCCCTAATCCATGGCATAAACACAATACAAACCATAAGTAACAATGCACGAGCACCAGAAGAGAGACCAGATAAATGGGAGCTCCTAAAAATCACTTATGTTCATCAAAAGACTTCACCAAAAGAGTAAAAAGACAAGCTACAGACTGGGAAAAAATTTTTGGCTACTACAAATTCAATCAGTGTCTAATCTCTATATCTACAAGATACTGCAAAACCTCAACAACAAAAAGACAAACAACCCAATTAAAAAATGGGCAAAGGATATGAACAGGCACATCACCAAAGAAGATATTCAGGCAGCTAACACACACATGAAGAAATGCTCATGATCATTAGCCATTAGAGAAATGCAGATCAAAACTACAATGAGAGATCATCTCACCCCAACAAGGCTAGCATTAATCCAAAAAACACAAAATAACAGATGTTGGAGACGTTGTGGAGAGACTGGAACACTTATACACTGTTGGTGGGAATGTAAAATGGTACAACCACTTTGGAAATCGATTTGGCGCTTCCTTAAAAAGTTAGAAATAGAAGTACCATATGATCCAGCTATCCCGCTCCTTGGAATATATCCTAGAGAAATAAAAGTCATCACACGAATTGATAAATGCACACCCATGTTCATTGCAGCACTGTTCACAATAGGAAAAAGATGGAAACAACCTAGGTGCCCATCAACAGATGAACGAATAAACAAATTATGGTATATCCACATAATGGTATACTAAGCAACAATAAAGAACAACGATGAAGCCATGAAACATAACATGGAGGAAGCTGGAGGTCATTATGCTGAGTCAATTTGGTCAGTCACAGAAGGACAAATATTATACAAGACCACTATTACAAGAACACGAGAAAAGGTTTAAACACAGAAGAAAACATTCTTTGATGGTTACGAGGGTGAGGAGGGAGGGTGAGGGTTATTTACTAACTAGATAGTAGGTAAGAATTATCTAAGTGAAGGGTAGGACAGCACTCACTACAGGGGAAGTCAGCACAACTGGACTAAACCAAAGCTAAGAAGTTTCCTAAATACAATCAATCACTTTGAGGGATAGAGTAGCAGGGGTAGGGGTCTGGGGACCATGCTTTCAGGGGACATCAAGGTCAATTGGCATAACAAATCTTATTAAGAAAATGTTCTGCATCATACTTTGGTGAGTGGCATCTGGGGTCTTAAAAGTTTGCAAACGACCATCTAAGATACATCAACTGGTCCCAATCACCCAGAGTAAAGGAGAATGAAGAACACCAGAGACATAAGGAAAGTAGTAGCCCAAGAGACTGAAAGGGCCACATAAACCAGAGACTTCATCAGCCTGAGACCAGAAGAACTAGATGGTGCCTGGCTACCACCAGTGACCGCCCTGACAGGGAACACAACAGAGAGGCCCTGATGGAGCAGGAGAAAGGTGAGGTGCAGCACTCAAGTTCTAGTAAGAAGACCAGACTTAATGGTCTGACTGAGACTGGAGGATCCCTGGAAAACATGGCCCCTGGATTCTCTATCAGCCCAGAACTAAAACAATTTCCAAGGCCAACTCTTCAGACGGGGATTGGACTGGACTGTTGGACATAAAGTGATACTCACGAGGAGTGTGCCTCTTAGCTCAAGTAGATACAAGAGATTAAATGGGAAGCTTCTGCCTGGAGGTGAGATGGGAAGGCAGAGAGGGTTAGGAACTGGTTGAATGGACATGGGGAATCGGGTGGAAAGGAGGTGTGCGCTGTCACAGTATGGGAGGAGCAATTAGAGTCACAAAACAATGTTTGTATAAATTTTTGTATGGGAAAAAATAAAAATAAAAAAAGAAATTTACACCAGTGTTAATGAAGTATATTAATTTGTAGTTTCCTTTCCTGTAAAATCTTTGTCTGGTGTTAGCAAAAGAATAATTCTGACCCTATAAAATAAACTGGGAAGTATTTCCTCCTCTCTGATTTTGTGGAAAAGTTTGTGTAAAGTTGGTATTATTTCTTTCTGGAAAGTTTGTAAGAACTCACCAGTAAAATCTTCTGGACCTGGAGTTTTCTTTGTAGTTAGGTTTTTAACTACAAGGTAAATTTCTTGAATAGATACAGCATTATTTTTTCTTGAGTGAGCTTTCATAGTTTGTATCTTTCAAGTAACTTGTCCATTTCATCTAAGAGGTTGAATTTACTGAATGGAAGTTGTTTATAATATTCCCTTATTATACTTTTAATATCTGTAGCATCTGTAGTGGAATCACTTCTCTCATTCCTGATATTAATAATCTGCATTTTCTCCCTTTTGTTCCCTGATCAGAGCATTTAGAGATTTATCAATTTTATTTACTCGGCCAAAAACCCAGCTTTTGGTTGCACTAATTTTCTGTATCACTTTTCTGTCTTCAAGTTCACTGACTTCTGCTCTGATCTTCATCGTTTTCTTTTCTGTTATTTTTCTAGTTTCTTAAGGTAGAAGCTGAGGTCATTGACTTGAAGTTTTTTTTTTTTTCAACGTAGACATTTAGTGTTATAAATTTCCTTATAAGTACTGCCTTAGAAACATTTCACAGATTTTAATATGTTGTATTTTTTTATTGTTGAAGAAAAAATGTAAGTTAATTACCTTTTAAAGAAAGTTAAATAATAAAAATAGAAGTTTACATCAACCAACACAGCTACCATATATGGTACTTACCTTTATGTAGATGCAGATTTCCATCTGATGTCATCTTCTTTCTGCCTGAAGGACTTTAACATTTCTTATATTGTATGTCTGCTGGTGATGAATTCTTTTAATTTTTGTATGTCTTCAAAAAAAGGTCATTTCAATTTTTTCTGAAAGGATTTTGTGGATATAAAATTCTGGTTTATAGTTTTTTCTTTCAGTACTTTAGAGATGTTGTTCTGTCTTCTGGTTTGTATTGTTTCTAATGAGAACCTTGCTCTCATTCTGATTTTCGCTCCTCAGTATGTGTATCAATCAGGGTTTTCCAGAAAAAAAACAGAAACAACAGGAGATTTTATTTAAATAAATAGACTTATTTTAAGGAATTGACTCATGGGGGCTGACAAATCTAAAACCACAGGGAA
The DNA here is from genome assembly GCA_030035585.1 of Dugong dugon. Lineage (NCBI taxonomy): Eukaryota > Metazoa > Chordata > Mammalia > Sirenia > Dugongidae > Dugong > Dugong dugon. The sequence goes on from CM057466.1 coordinate 57,809,780, forward strand.
GGCCAGCAGGCTGGAAACCCAGGCAGGATTTCTGTGTTAGTCCTGAGGCAGAATTCCTTCTCCAGGAAACCTCAGTTTTCTGTCTTAAGGCCTTCAACTGGATGAGGTCCACTCATATTATTGAAAGTAATTTCCTTTACTTAAAGGCAATTGGTTGTAAATGTTCATTACATCTATAAAATACCTTCACAGCAACATCTAGACTAGTGTTTAACTAAACAACTGGACACCACAGCCTAGTCAAACTGACACATCAAATTAACCATCACAGTATGTGTGTGTGTGTGTTTTGTTTGTTTGTTTGCTTTTAAGGTTTTCTCTTTATTACTGCTTTTAAGCAATTTGATTATGAGGTGTCTTAATACAGTTTTCTTCAATGTTCCCTGTGCTTCCAGCTCACTGAACTTCTTAGATCTGCGAGGTTTTAGTTTTCTTCAAGTTTGGAAATATTTGGGCCATTATCTCTTTAAATATTTATTTTCTCCCCTCCCCCTCTTTTGTGGACTTCAATCATGTGTATTTTAGGCTACCTTAAGTTCAGTGATGCTTCACTGATTTTTTTCCTCCAGTCTTTTTTCTCTCTGTGCTTCATTTTAGGTAGTTTTTAATGCTATAGCTCCATATTTACTAATCTTTTCTATTGCAGTTTCCAATCTACTGTTAATCCCATTCAGTGTATTTTTTATCTCATAGTTTTCAGGTCTGTAAGTTTGATTTGGGACTTACTGTATCTTTCATCTCTACACTCATCATGCTCTATCTTTCCTCTCTCTTCTTAAACATATAGAATATAGTTATAATAACTGTTTTTAATGTCCTTGTCTACTAATTTTATCATCTCTGTCATTTTGGGTTTGCTTGTTTTTTTTAAATAACATTTTATTGTGTTTTCAGTGAAGGTTTACACAGCAAACTAGGTTCCTATTTAACAATTACTACAAAAATTGTTCAGTGACATTGGTTATATTTTTCACAATATGTCAACATTCTCATTAATTACGTTTTTGATGTTCCGTTTCCAGTAATCTGGTTTCCCTGTCCCCTTATCCTTCCATCTTCACTTTAAAGTAATTGTTGACCATTTGGTCTCATATCTGGGTTGGTTTTGACTGACTGATTTTTCTCTTCAATTATGGGTCTCTTATTTTCCTGCTTCTTCATGTTTTATAATTTTTCATTATAAGCCAGGCATTATAATTTTACCTTCTGAGATGCTGGGTATTTTTTATTTTTATTAATATTCTTGAGCTTTGTTCTTGGATGCAGTTATTTGGAAACAGTTTGATGTTTTCAGATCTTGCTTTTAAGTTTTGTTAGGCAAGACCTGAGCAGCTTTTAGTTTAAGGCTTCTTTTGCACTACTATTGAGGCAAAACCCTTCTGGGTGCTTGACCCAATGTCCTGTGAATTCTGAGGTTTTCCACTATGGCTAGTGGGAACAGGAATAGTTCTGGCCCAGCGTGAGTAGGTATTTTCCCCTCTAATTCTTTCAGGTAGTTCTTTCCTTGGGCTCCAGTATTTACCTCACATAAATGCAATGATCAGAACTCAGCTGAAGACTCAAAGGAGACCCTCTGTAGACTTCTGGAGCTCTCTCTCCTTTTAAATTTTATTGTGGTAAAATATATAGCAGAAAATTTGCCATTTTAACCATTTTTAAGTGTAAAATTCAGTGACATTAATTACATTCACAATGTTGTACAACCATCACCACTATTTCCAGATGTTTTTCATCACTCCCCCCCGCCCCAAAAAAAACCTCAGCACCCATTAAGCAATAGCTTCCAATTTCCTCCTTCCCAGCTCCTGGTAACCACTAATCTACCTTGGTCTCCAAACATTTGCCCATTCTAGATATTACATGTAAGTGGAATCCTACAATATTTGTCCTTTTCTGTCTGACTTATTTCATATAGCATACATAATGTTTTCCAAGTTCATCTATGTTGTGGCATGTATCAAAACTTTTTATGGCCAAACAATATTCCATTGTATGTACAGATCACATTTTGTTTATCCATTGTGTTGATGGACACTTGGATTGTTTCCACGTGTTGTCTACTGTAAATAATGCTGCAATGAACAGTGGTGTACAACTATCTGTTCGAGTCCCTGCTTCCAATTCTTTTGGGTATATACCCAGGAGTGGAACTGCTGGGTCAAATGGTAATTCTATGCTTAACTTTTTGGGGAACTGCCAAACTGTCTTCCACAGTAGCTGCATCATTTTACATTCTTACCAGCAATGAATGAGGGTTCCAATTTCTCCACATCCTTGTCAACACTTGTTATTCTGTTTTTTTTTTTTTTTTTTTTTTAATAATAGCCATCTTAGTGGATGTGAAGTCATATTTCACTGTGGCTTTAAGCTAAAGGTTGGCGGTTTGTACACATCCAGCAGTGCCATGGAATAAAGGCCTGGCAATCTGCTTCCATAAAGGTTACAGGCAAGAAAACCCTATGGAGCAGTTCTACTCTGTAACACATGGGGTTGCCATGAGTTAGAATCAACTGGACAGCAACAGGTTAATAAGGTTAGTGACTAATGACATTCAGTATCTTTTCATGCGCTTACTGACCATTTACTAATCTTCTTTGAAGAACTTGGGATCCCTGGTGGCACAGTGGTTAAAGTGTTCAGCTGCTAACCAAAAGATCAGTGGTTTGAACCCACCAGCTGCTCCATGGGAGAAAGATATGTCAATCTACTTCCATAAAGATTTACAGCCTTGGAAACCATATGGGGCAGTTCTACTCCGTCCTAACAGGGTCACTATGAGTTGAAATCAAGTTGATGGCAGTGGGTTTTGAAGAACTATCTATTCAAGTCCTTTGCTCATTTTTTGATTGGTGTGTTTGTCTTTTTGTTGTTGAGCTCTGGAAGTTTTTGATAAACAGATCGATAGATACAGATATACAGATATATATAGATATAGTCTAGATATTAAACCTTTACCAGTTATATAATTTCTAAATATTTTCTCCTATTCTGTAGGTTGTCTTTTCATTTTCCTAATAATGCCCTTTGATGTGTGAAAGTTTTAATTTTGATAAAATCCAATTACCTATTTTTTCTTTTATTGCTTGTGCTTTTGGTGTTGTTTCTAAAAATCCATTGCCAAATACACGGTTTTGAAGATTTACCCCTATTTTTTCTTCTAAAGGTTTTAAGGTTTTAGTGAAGATCTTTTTGTGCTGCTCTCTCCTCTCTGGTATTCTGCCCTGTGAACTCTAGACACCCTACCTTCCCCAGATTCCCTGCTCCATCTCCTCAACTCTCTGAGACAACTAAACTGTAACTGGGTTGTCCTTGTCTTTGCCAGGGCCTGAAAACTCTCTCCAGGCATTATGCTAGAGTAACTGCAGGGCTCACCTTGTTTCTTCTCTCAGGGATCACTGTTCTTTGTTGACTGATGTGCAATGTCTTAAAAGGATTGTTTTATACATTTTGTCCTGGTTTTAGATTGGAAGGTAAATCTGATTCCTGTAACTCTATCTCAGTTGGAACCAGAAGTCTTTGTGCTTCACTCTTAATGTTATAGCACTTGCAACCTTCTTCAGAGGACTGCTCTTGGGTTACTAGAGCTACTTCTGTGGAGATGCTGAGAGCCAGAAGTGCCTGGAAGTTTACTTCCCCTAGGGTAGCTAGAACCCAGTGAACAGTTCTGGAATATGAAAGCCCAGTTCCTGTGCCTCCAGGTGGGATAAACTCTTTGGTATAATTTATGCCCTGGTGTTCCCTGGGATCAGGCTTATGCTGAAACCATGCCCTTGTTTTTATTCTCCTTTCTGGTCCTACCTCCCTGACTGTCTTACTGGCTTCATAGGGGAGCACATTTCTAATAAGTGACTTGCACCTGAATCCATTTCTCACTGTTAGCTTTTGGTGAACCCAACCTAATATTAGCTTGCATTTTAGCATTTCTCTTCTGTAAAATGTCTCCTTGACCAGTCTAGTTTGCTTTTGCTCCTACATTTTTAGAATTGTTCACCTGTCCAAAAGAACCTCAGAATAAAAGTTTTGAGCTGAATATTTAGAAATTATCCGAACACCCTCATTTAATAAACAAAGCAAGTGAGGCACAGAATATTAAATAAATAACTCATGATCATAACCTAAAAGTAATTGAGGCAAGCTCAGAATCATGTTTCCTGATTTGGGCTTATTCAGGTAAAACATGCTCTTAATTTCCTAATGATCAGGTTTTATTAGCTATTGGGTATGCTGAAACCCTTGCTGTGCATACTGGCAGATATAAATGTTTGTGCATACTTCTTCTGAAGATGCAAGTTTGTACTTGTACCATTTTAATTGTCTTTCCCATTTTATGATCTTCAAATATTAACCCTTGGTGATGATTTTCTATCAACATTGCGTCAATCAGGAAACATTTTCAAATCACTGGGATAGCTCAGCTTAACTACACTGTAGAAAATAACCTGATGTTTCCAGGTTTGACTTGTGAAGTAGAAATGTAATTCTGGTTCAAAGTAGGTTACATTTTTTTCTTGTCATTGTGGCAAGTACAATAGTGCTGTATGAAACTGTCAAAATAATATCAGAAAAAGAATTGCACTTGGGGACATCCAAGTTAAAAGAAAATAAAGCGAACATTTGCATTTAAGAAATCCTTCAAATTTTAATATTATTTCTTACAATTACTTTGAATAAGTATGAAAAGAACATAGAATTTATAGTACAAGAGATGCTGTGTATTTTTTCATTAATTTAAAAAATATTAACTATGCCAAATTACATTCTCTCCCCTGGAGATGATTCTTTTTAAAACTGAGCCTTAATGGGTAAAAAGTTGCTAATGGGAGAAAGGAATGGATATTAGATGAACAAATGCTGATATAAATATCATTTCCAGGTGAGAGCCATGGAAGGAAATACAACAAAAGAATACTGGTATGTCCTAGACAAACTCCACCTACTAAGTTTCGTTTAGGTAATAAGCTACTCTTTCGGAATTCAAATACCCTCATAAATGATTAAATCAATTGATCAATCACACAATTGCTTTAATGAATATAATACCTAAATGAAATCAACCTTCATAAAGAGAGTTAGCATGGGGAAAGAGAAAATACCAAAGATAGCTCTTGATCTTTAATTACATATGCAGAGTGAACCTATCCCTTTCCCACAGAGAAGGTTACAGCTTCAAGATAAAGGTTAAAACAAGAGGCTTGGGAGTCAGACCGCCTGGGTTTAGAAAAAATGGCTCTACCTCCTAACTGTTATTTTGCCTTCAGTAAGTTTAAAAAAAAAAAAGTGTCTTATTTTTCTTATCTGTAAAATAAAAAATACAATAATAGCAATGTTTATCTATTAGGAACATTTAAGAACTCAATGAGATGATACAGGAAATATAATAATAGCAATGTTTGTCTACTAGGAACATTGCAAGAATTCAATGAGATGATAATGTGAAAAGTACTTAGAACAATGCCTGGCATTGACCAACAAATAACAGCTGTTATCATTACTGTTATCTGTTGCTCTAGTCAAAGTACTTATGGCCTACAAGCCCTTCCATGACTCAAAAAATGTCTGAGAACTAGACAAAAAAAAAAATTGGGTAGAATATGAAAAATAGGGGCATCTATACATTTAATGGAGCCCTAGTGGTATATTGGTTAAGAGATCAGCTGCAACCAAAAGGTCAGCAGTTCGAATTCATCAGGTGCTCATTGGAAACCCTATGAGGCAGTTCTACCCTATAGGATTGCTATGAGTTGGAATTAACTCGATGGCAATGGGTTTGGTTTTAGGTTTTTATACGTTTAATAGCAGCCCTGGTAGCACAATGGTTAAGTGCTCGGCTGCTAACCAGGTTTGGTGGTTCAAACCCACCAGCAGCTCTGCAGGAGAAAAGAACTGACATGCTCCTGTAAAGATTTCAGCGTAGGAAACCCCACGGAGCAGTTCTACTCTGTCATATAGGGTTGTTATGAGTCAAAATCAACACAACAACATACATTTAATAAAAATTTGTATATGACATGTTTCATTGCTTTCTCCACCCACAGCCCCCTTCTCTGAGAATGTTCCAGTCCATAGCACGTAGCACCACAGCTCTGAGGTCTACCCAGGCAGATCTGTACCATAGACACCTGATCCAAGTCCATCCAATGAACTGGGTGAGCAAAAACAACCAACGATATTCATCCTCTCTCTGTCACACGCACACTTCTTTCTCATTCTTTCCCTTAGTCACAGGCTAGGTGCATTTAAAATAAAAATCAGAATCTTCAATAAGTTACTGGTGAGTAGTGGCCATATATACATATATATATGTGAGGTTGGGGTTGGTGGCCATATTGGACCTTGAGCAAAGAGAAGAAGCCAGGATTCATCTGGATTCCATGTCTTCATCTTTCTTAATTTATGCTTGTTTTGGAGCACATCCTACAGTAGTTTTTTTAAAAAAAGATATATGGGAGATACAGTTTTGGGGACCTTCTGGGTCCAAAGCTATTTGATTGCAAGTCCAAATGAATATAGATTTCTTGGCTTGTAAATAAAATGCTCCCAAATTTTGACAACACTAAGCCATTGCTTTCTAGTTTTCTGTGTTGTGATTAACAGGTCCTATGGAAACCCTGGTGGCATAGTGATTAAGAGCTACGGCTGCTAACCAAAAGGTGAGCAGTTTGAATCCACCAGGAGCTCCTTGGAAACCATATGGGGCAGTTCTACTCTGTCCTACTGGGCTGCTATGAGTCGGAATTGACTCGACAGCAATGGGGTTACGGCAACAGTTTATGCTATTCTGCTTCCAAATCCTTTCTATGTGGCCAGTTTTTTTCCCCCCTCTTTCTCTGGAAGTTTTTAGACCTTTTCTTTCTCTAGCGTTCTGAAATCCCATGATAATGTGTCTTAGTGATAGTCTTTCTTCATTCATTTTGCTGAGCATTTGGTGGACCCTTTAATGAGAAACTCAAATCCTTAATTTTAATGCTATTTGAAATCTTCTAGCCTCCATTTTTTCTGTTATTTCCTGAAACTTACAATGGTTGGAATAGATCAATTCACTGATTTTTAAAAAATGTTTTATCTCCTATTTTCCTTCTCTTTATCTTTCTATTTTACTTTCTGAGAGATTTTCTCAGCTTTATCTTCCAGCTCCTTCTGTTGACTTTATTTCGGCTATCATAATTTTGGCTTTCCAATATCTACTTCTTGTTCTCCAGAAGTTCCACTTTTAGATAGGATTCTGTTCTTGTTTTATATAATCAGCATCTTCTCTTACTTCTTTGAAGATATTAATATAATGGTTTTTATTCTTCTGCTCTCTGCATTGACTCTATTTTCTCTAAGTTCTTTTTTTTTAAAAATAATACTTGATTGTGTTTTTGGTAGACGTTTACATAGCAAATTAGGTTCCCATTTTAACAATTACACAAATTGTTAGGGTCACTATGAGTCGGAATCAACTCGATGGCAATGTGTTTGGTTTTTTGGGGGGGTTGCACAAATTCTTCAGTGACATCAGTTACATTTTCTACTGTGTGTCAACATTCTTATTAGTTCTGCTTTGGACATTCCATTTCCAGTAATCTAGTTTCCCTGTCCCTTTACCCTTACATCCTTGCTTTAGAGTAACTGTAGATCATTTGGTCTCATCTTGATGATTTTTTTAATGGTGCACAGTACTCATGGGTAATATTCTTTATTTTATGAGCCAATCTGTTATTTAGCTAAAAGGTGACCTCAGGAAATAGTTTTGGTTCACAGTTTAAAGAGTATCTCAGGGCGATAGTCTCAGGGAGTCCTCTAGTCTCAACTAGTCCAGTTTTAAGTCTGGACTTTTAAGAACTGAGTTCTGGTCCATGTTTTTTTTCCATCCTATCAGGATCCATCGATATGGCCCTGATCAGAATGGTCATTAGTGGTAGCTGGGCACCATCTAGTTCTGGTCTCAGGGTGGATGAGGCCATGGTTCATGTAGACAGTCCTATAGACTAGTTTCTTCTCTGAGTCTTTGGTTTCTTTCTTTCTCTTTTGCTCCAGATGAGTAGAAGCTGATAATTGTATCTTAGATGGCCACTCGCAAGCTTTTAAGACCCCAGACACTACTTACCAAACTAGGATGTAGAATATAAACTTTATGAACTATATTATGCCAGTTGACCAAGTTGTCCCACGAGACTATGGTCTTAAGCCTTCAAAGCCAGGAAACCAATCTCATGAGGTGTTTGATTATGTCTAAGAAGTATCTGTAACTGTGCCCCCTATGTAGTTTATTATATATATGAATATACGTGCATGCACACACATACATGTATACAAACATACAGATACATCTATATGTGCACACATATGTACACACACATACATACCCATACTCATATTATGCATATATATGTACATATGTAACCACACATATATTTTTGGTTGTTCTTAGTATTGTTGCAACATTATATATGATATATCCTTTATCAAAAACATCTTTTCTCTTGTGTACTTCTTAGCGACATCACTTACCTTGATCAAGCTGTGGGCTCTTCACCCACATTCAGTGCTACCTTTTCTATTACCAAAAATTAAATAAAATAACAGGTTTCTACTATCCAGAGAGTAATTTCCCTTCCCCCTCATCCCTGGTAACCACTAATGAATGTTGGTCTCTGTTTATATATACCTATTCTTGTCTTCTTATAAAAGTGGGATCATACAATATTTGTCTTTTTATGACTGACATATTTCACTCAGCATAATGTCCTCCAGATTCACTCATGTTTCAAGAACTCATCATTATTCTTTATGGCTGCATAGTATTTCATTGTGTGTATGTGCCACATTTTGTTTATCAGTTCACCCATTGATAGGCACTTAGGTTGTTTCCATCATTTTGCTATTGTGTCTAAGTTCTTTTTATCTGTTAGTTTCTTTCAGTCTCTGTCTTTCATGTCAAATGCTCTCTATATCCGAGAATGGGGCATAGATATGCTGATCGGCAATTCTGTGGGCCTGGGTGGGCCTGACTGATTTGATTGATTTTTACTAGGGTAATGTTGATCGGCAGGCTTAAGATTAGGGTAGAGTTTCTCAATCTTGGCACTACTGACATGCTGGGAAGGATAATTATTTGTCAAGTTGTGGGAGAATGTTGTCCTGTGCATTGTAGGATGTTTAGGAGCATCCCTGATCCTTTCCCTCTAAATACCAATAGCATTTCCCAGTTGTGACAATAAAAAATTTCTCCAAACATTGCCAAATGTTCCCTAGGGGAAAAAACCACCCATAGTTAAGAACCGCTGTAGTAGGGTGACTGTGGTTTTGAGAGTTTCTCAGAGAGAAATTCTCCAATTTTCTGCTTTGGGAGTGTAGTGTGTAAACCTTGTTACCAGCATTTGGGAACCAGGCAAAGGACAGACTGGGTATCTCACCATTCAATGTATGGACTTTGACTTACTCTCTGTGGTTGGCACAATAATGACCTCTCAAAGATGTTCACATCCTAATCCCAAGAATTTGTTAATGTGTTACATTACATGGCAAAGGAGAATTAAGATAGCAGATAGAATTCAGGTTGCTAATCAGCTGACCTGAAAATAAAGAGATTATCCTAGATTATCCAGGTGAGCCAAAGGTAATTACAGGGTTTCTTAAATGTGAGAGAGAGCGGCAGAAGAGTCAGTGTCAAAGTGATGCAACGCTGAGAAAGACCCATCCAGCTGTTGCTGGCTTTGAAGATGGAGGAAGGTGACCAACCATGAGCCAAGGAATGTAGGCAGTCTCTAGAAGCTGGAAAAGGCAAGAAAAGTCTTCCCTAGAACCACTAGAAAGGAATGCAGCCCTGCTGATATATTGATTTTAATCCAGTGAAACCCATCTCGGACTTCTGATTTATAGAACGGTAAAATAATAAATGTGTTGTTTTATGCTATTAATTTTGTGGTAATTTGTTACAGCAGCAATAGGAAACTCATACAATCTCTTTGCTTTCAGTCTGGTACTTTACCATCCACCCTCAGCTTTGCCAGATATTCCAAAGTCCAAAACCAATCTGGGGCAATCTCTCCTAGTATAAATGAATCAACCAGTCCTACCTATCTTCAGTCAAGGGTGAAGAAGGAACAATCTCCAGGCTTCTGGATTGAGGAAGGGTTCTAGTGAGCAAACTGCTCCTTAAGCAGACTTTCCACCAATCCTCCTATTTCAACCCCACCCCACTCCCTGAGGCTATTTAGAGGTGCCTTGTGCCTCCAATTCCTGAATTTTCCCAGGATTCTGCAGCAGAAATAGGCTTGCTTTTATTATTGTAGGTAGTTAGACTTCATCTTTCTCTGTTCTGCTAACTCAGTCACCACTCATCATTTTCCTTCTTCCAAAAATGCATGGATATCTTTTGTCTGCTACCTCTCTCATTCTCTTTGATCCCTAAGGGTTTGTGCTGTTTTAGTTCTTTACTGTCATTTTAGTGGGGTTTTTGGAGATACTAGAAATGAATACCCATGTTGAACTACCATGTTTAACAATTTTATTTTTAGCTAACACTTTATTGAGCCCTTACTGTGTATCAGATTTTCAGGTAAACCTTTATAAGAATTACATTATTTGAATCTTGTAATAACTCTATGGGGTAGGTACTATTATTTTTATCCCATTTTATAAATAAAACTGATGCTTGATTCAGGTGACAAAGTTAGTATGCAGCAGAACTGAGATGCAACACAAGACTTTCAGGCTTTAAAGCCATTTTCTTAACTAATTATACAATCCTGTTAATTTTTACAACTTTCACTATTGAACAGAAGTCAGCAAACTATGGCCCACTGGCCAAATGTGGGCTGCTGCCTGTTTTTGTAAATACAGTTTTACTGGAACACAGCTACACCCACTGACTATTATCTACAGCTGCTTTTGTGCTACTATGTTAGAGCTGAATTGTTGAGAACAGACAATCTGGCTCACAAAGCCTAAGATATTTATGCTCCGATCCTTTATGAATAAAGCTTCCTGACCCCTGCTCTAGAGAGTAATCTTATTACTAAGTTTTGAAGTCATTGTGTCCTCAGATTCTTAAAACTTTTGTTATTGAATCAAATCAGAGGCATTCTTTTTATTGTTCCCTCGTCCTTTTGTTATCCTACAGATATAAATTTTGGTCATAGTTAAATAAGAAAAGTCTCTAAACCAATCTCCTTTGTGAAATCTTCCCCATACTCAGTCATCATGATCCTTTTTCTGTACTCCTACCTCAATTATAACATTTAACACAGTTTGAGTCTCATAACAGTTACATGCATGTGCTTCTCATACTAGTTGTGATTTCCCTAGGATCTAGTGAGTACTGGCACTGAGTAGATACTTACTTAATAAACATTTATTGAATATTTTCTAAGTGCCAGTCAGTATTGTAGACAATGGAATGTGATTAATGTGTATTCTACTTAATGAGGTACTGAAGCAGGAAAAGAAGCTCAACACGGAGTCTGGACCTATGGTCCCTGAAACAACTGCATCAGAATCACCAGAAGAGGTTGGGCACCATCTGTTTTACTGAATCAGAATCTCTGCTCATGAGGTCCATAATCCGTAGTCTTAATAAGTACATCAGATGATACTAAGCAGGAAAGTTTGAGAATCACTGCATCAGGAGAGATGAAAGACTGTTTCTAAATGTATAAGTATGAGAGAGTAAGAACAAATCTCACATGATCTCTCTTAAAAGAAAGCAATTTCTGACAAAATGTGATCCTGTTGAGCTTAGTGTTGCTCACTTCTTCCTTCCAAAAGCTTACTAGACAACATGCTTAAATGGGAATTCCAACATTGCTCCCATCTCTTACTAAGCTGTAGGTTCCTTATCTTTTTCACCATTGTGAGTCCTGGACCTGGCAACAGTAGATATCAATATGTGGGTCAAACTGTTGAATATCCAAAGTAACTCTCCAAGTTGTCCCTAGTATATGTGAATGAGAATTTTTCAAATTTTAGACTGGAATGATATAAGAATCATCTGAGGAACAAGGAAGACATCATTCTCAGGCAAATGTTTAGTCAACCTACACCTTATTGTCCTACCTCTAGACATACTTCCTCCTAGGTCCCAGGGCCACTACCCTTGTGTAGATAGCAACCTCTCCTCTCACAGCTAGACAAAGCAAGGCCAAGTGGTCTAGGGGAAGATGTTGGGCATTATGGGATTCTTCTTCATTGTAGATAATCTACCGTTAGAGGCTTTGGCCTGCACAGAGTCCTAGAGCAAATTTTAAAAAGGATGAACTACCTCTGAGGATAATACACCACTTATATGTATCTACAGTGAGAGGGTTATAACAATGGACTCTTGCTAAACCTGACACAGATCTACCCCTCCCACTAGAACTCTGAATTATTTTGCTGGAGGCTACAATATTCTGAGTAGTCTGTTGGGAGTTGACATGAGGTGGGGATAACTCACCCTATACAAGCTTAGCAGAGCTGAGCCGCTGCAGCATGTTGGGCTAGCCTTTGATGCGGACTGGTTGGACGGGTTCTGGATCTACAGAAGAACCGGTCTGACTGGCCTGTTATGCCAACATATTCTGGTTTGATTCCATGTTCCACAGACTGTAGAAACCTGCCCAGCCAGTTAAATGAAAGGCATATTAGGTTATCCATTGCACGCGGTATATAACTTAGATGTAGCACAACTCTTCTACATAGCAGTAGTGTCTAGCAAACTCTACTGTGGTCCAGAGAGGTGGCTTCCACTGATTTCATGTCTTAAGTTCATAGCTTCAGGGAAAGTAAGCAGTAAAACACCTTCTGCTTTTGACCAAGAGCAAAGGTTTTCTAAATAAACTGAAGGGTAAGTTAATATATTTTTTATATTCCTCAATTTCCATGTATTTTTGGTAGGTTAAACTAAGAAATGAGGTTTAAGAAAACTATTTTTAATATAGTAATACTTGCATTATATATTTTCTGTAAAGCTGGCTACAGATCATTTTATGACACTTGTATATATGTTCATTGATATGTTTGGATAAAGGTTATCTGATACATAATGTTATATATATTTTAATTGGGCATGGCTATAGTAATTTAAAAAGCTGGGCTGAATACTTTTGCTAAATATATTTCACATATTAATGATTCATCTTGTCATCTATCTCTTTGGTAACATACTACTAAGTTTCACAGGCTGTTGCTGTATGGATATATTATATAAGGTAAATCTAATTTTAGATAGAAATAAAAATGTCTTTTTAAGAAAAAAAAAGTGTTGACCTGCTTGGTGATCCTAAGTACATTAGAGGAACAATTCACAGCAAGAACTAAGGAGTGTGAAAAATAAAGATTGTGGAATCTGGTAACTGATTAACTATTGGAGCTCAAAAGCACTTGCTGAGCTGAATGGAAAGGAATGAAGACAGGTTTTGTCATGCCTATTAGGTCTTAAAAAATTTTTGGATCTTTCTGTCATTTGTATTATATTTGTAAATTATTCTTTTATCTCTCACTTTCATTAGTCCAATTAATTTATTTTTCTAGTTTGTGTCATTTAAAATGAAAGGTACCAATCCCTTTAGATTAACTTTGACATACCAAACTACCCCCTTAGTTATTAATATTAGCGTAAATCGAATGCACACATCTTCTTTGGCATTCAGTTTAACAAAACAGCTGACAGATGAAATTTACAGCTGACATATGAAATTATCTGGGAATTTAAAAAAAAAAATTAACAGATTTATACTGAGTACTTTCTTGTCAAGAACTATCTTTAGGTCACTGTAGTAAGACTTAGCCTTGAATTGAGTAAGACTGATGCATCCTCTTTGTTGTCCCCAATGTCCCTACTGTGCCATTACGTTCAAACTAAAAGGTTGTAATAGTTTCTCCAGGGTGTTAATAAGCAATAAAGAAAAAAAGTGATAATAAACGTCCACTTCTTGCAGAAAAACCCTTTGGATGCCTTTTATTCCTGCTCCAAGGTAATTCTGCACAAAGCTTCTTATCATTCAGCTGAACTACTGTAGAACTATATAACATTGTGTGTGCAAAAAGTATGTGCTGATTCAGCAAACCAAAATTAATTTCACTCAGTAATAACTGTATTTTTAATAATACAGATCAAAACTTTCAGTTGGTTGAATTTTTCTCTTTTCAATCACTCTCCAGGCAAGATATTGATACATATATCAATACAGTATACTTTTATATACCAGTACAGTGTTTCTAGTGAATACATTGCATAGAATAATTTTAGAATTTTAAAACACACTGTGTTTAAAATACAGGGCTTATTGTTTAAAGACAAACTTAATTTGGGATTCTAATTTATTTATTGAACATTTTTTTGTTCCTAGTTTTGAGGAAAGCTATTTAGGAACTTAGGTATATATTTAATGTAAAATCCCTAGCTAAAATCTCAAGCTATCTCTACATTTTGGAGGGGGAGTCTACATTTTTCATTTCAAAGGATTTTATTTTCAAGTGTATTAAAATCTTGTTAAATATAATTTTATCTTCCAAAAATTGATTCCTTTAAAATATTGATACACTGTGTTTTTTTATTAAAATTAAGGATATATGGAATTTATCGATCAAATTGGGGGGGGGGGTGTGCGTGTGTATTTTATACAAAAACCCAACATTATCTCAGGATCCAGTTCAAAGTGTTCTACTCATTTAAAAATCTTTTTATTCTTTAAGTGTAGCCAGAGATGTATTCCTTTGCCTTTATTTCTAGCCACAGAACTTCACACAGTGAATCCTTTTGTCAACAATATTAGCTTCTCAACAATATTAGTTTCTGAACAACTGTTTCCTCTTTCCTTCCTGAATATTTTCATGTGTTTCCTACTAGAAGCACTCAGAATTATGAACTTTTCAACCTAGACGGACTCTCAAAGAGTAAATACTACATCTACCTCCTCATTTTTTAGTTGAGGAATGAAAAGCCCAGAATTGTAGCTAAATCACTACTATACAACCTAGGGGTAGAGCAGAACCAGAACATCCTGGTTTCCTGAATACCAGCCCAGTCTAGTAGTTTTCTCAATATCCTACATTGACTCTTTTGAATACCACATGAAATCTGTTTTATAAGGTATTTGCAGAAAACTAAAATTGTGTAGCTATGTTAATCAGTCTTTGCTGAACTAAGAAACTGTTGCCTTTATATTTTAGTTTATATCATTATTGTCCCCATTTTTGGCACAATGGCTCAATTTATGGGGTTGCCACTGGTAATGAAAGTGACTACCACTTCAAACCCTAATCTTTTCAAGCCATCATAAATTCTGTTTCATACTGATAGAAGTGCTTCACATTCTTTCATGTTTGCCCAGATTATCCACTGATCCTGTTGTCTTTTCTGATTTAATATTGCTTTAAATTTCTCAACTATTTATTCTTAGTATTTATGTATACATGTATTTTTTTTCAGTGATTTTTATATGGACATTTTTAAGATTTGTTTAAGAATTTACTACTCCTGAAGCTTGGTTGGAGCCCTAATGGTGCAGTAGTTAAGAGCTACGGCTGCTAACCAAGAGGTCAGCAGTTCAAATCCACCAGGTGATCTTTGGAAACCCTATGGGGCAGTTCTACTCTGTCAGGAAAATTTCACTAAGGTTATGAGGACCAGAATTGCAGGATTCAAACCCATTTCAGAGGTGATATAAACAAAAACCCATTGCTGTTGAGTTGATTTCGACTCATAGCAACCCTATGGAGCTGAGGAGAACTGCCCCATAGGGTTTTTAAGACTAAATCTTACGGAAGCAAACTGCCACATCTTTCTCCTGTGGCGCGGCTGGTGGGTTCAAACCACAATTTAGCAGCTAAGAGCTTAACCACTGCACCACTAGGGCTCCTTTAGAGGTGATCCCATTGCCATCAAGTCAATTCTGACTAATAGTGACTGTATAGGACAAAGTAGAACTGCCCCATAGGGTTTCCAAGGCTGTAATCTTTATGGAAGCAGATTGCCGTTATCTTTCTCCCACAGAGCATCTGGTAGGTTCGAACCACCGACCTTTTGGTTAGCAGTTGAGCACTTAACCACTGGGCCACCAGGGCTCTCTCATTAGAGGAGACTGTACCTGTTATTTAAGTGGAGAATTCGTAATACAATGTTTTGCACCCAAATGCTCAAAAAAAAAAAAAAAAAAAAAGCTTTACATGTTTTTTTGACTTGCAGAATTTCTAGGAAATGGGACCACAGAAAGCTTGAGAACCAAAGTCTATAAAATACTAGATTTCCCTAATGTCAATTCTTATTCCAGGTACTAAATGTTAATTCTTCTAATCTCCTTATCTTTTCACAGATAGAGTCCCACCTAAAGATGCTTCTAAATTTGGTAATTTCAGTTCAGTTCAAGTGAATCCTTTGGAAAATAATAATCACTTTCATTTGTTTCTTACCTTTACAATCAAGAGAAAGGGTAGTATACTGAAGCATATGGGTTTTTGAGCCAAAGGGACATGGGTTTCAATACTGACTCTACTACAAACTAGTTTACCCTTGGGAATTATTTAACTCTCTGAACTATCTTTTCTCCATCTGTAAATCAAGGAAAGTAATACCATTCTGTAAGCGTTATTAGAAGGATTAGATATTATATGTAAAACACCTACCAGTTTCTAGAACACAGTAGATGCTCAGCAAATGTTAGTAGCTCTCCCACCCCCTTAACAGAACATAAAACAAATTTCAACAAATAACAGCTTGATTGAGAGGAGTCAAAACTTAACTTAGAATATACATATTTTGTTTTTGTCAGAGAGATAAATATTAAATCAGCAATCTTAGTAAGCATTAAGATTTAATATTGGAAAACATTTCAATCTTGTTAAATTTTAAAAATTAGAACATATACAATCCAATCCAATTAAAGACTCATTTCAAAGAAGCCTTTGTTAAACATATTTTTTCAGAATATACTACCACAATTAAAGGTTTAAATAATTTTAAAAAATTCACATTTCAATCATTTATGCTAATAGAAGGAAGTGTGGCATGGATAATCCAAATTATAAGACTTGTGCCTAGTGTCTGAGTTTTTTCGAAGTCATTTTGTATCTATTTATATCTACTATCTCATATGACATTAAATTAATTGGGTCAAGGATTTCTATATGCTCTTAGGATTGTGCTCTTTACATTACCAATCGAATTATTTCTTCAAGACTCTAAAATACATGTTTTAGATTCCCTTCCAAACTTAATCATTGGGTTAATATTAAATTATATTGGATTCTCTTGATAGTAAATAATGACAGGAAAAGTGGGTCCAAAATGTGTTGGGTTATAAGAATTAAGAATATAGTATTTAACATTTTCTAAAGATAGTATTTGGAGTCCCTGAGTGGTGTGAACAGTTAACTTGTTTGGCTGCTAACGTAAAGGTTGAGGTTGGAGTCCATCCAGAGGCACTTCAGAAGCAAGCCCTGGTGATCTCCTTCCAAAAAATCAGCCATTAAAAACCCTACGAAGCAGTTTACTCTGAATATATGGGGCCACATGAGTCAGAATCAACTCGTTGGCAAATGGTTAAAGACAATATTTAATTAACCTTAGAATTGATTAGGGGATGAAGTTAACAAAGTTCAGACATGAGCATACTTATGAAATCTATGTCATTGATCAGAAAGAGTTCAGAATAGTGTGACAAACATTTTAAGAGCTTGCCTAACTAAAACTGGGTCAATTGACACATCTTCCAATGCATGAACAAAAAAGAGGAAAGAGGGTAGGACTTGATATTAGAACAAACAGATCCAATTATAACACAAACTGATCTTACAGAGCTCTTGCAATCAATTTAATTGCCATATAAAATAACTGCTATACAAATAAGCTTTCCTCTGATGCTATAATTTGAATTAATATCCATAATAAAAGAATTTTGTTTTTTTTTCTTGAATTTTAGAAATTGTATGTAGATAATACACCTGAAGATAGAAATACAACCTTACCAATTTAGTTCACTAATTATATATTCTTATTAAAGCTATTTTATTAGATTCATAAGCAATTTATCCTTAAGTGACTATTCATTAAATTAGGTATTTAATTTGTACATTTAGACTGGATATTACTATAAACTTGCCAAGTTCTGCTATTCAAGGCTATTGGCTCAATGCTGTTGTCATGTGCTATCGAGTCAATCCAACTCATAGCGACCCTACAGGACAGAGTAGAACTGCCCCACTGGGTTTCCAAGGTGTAGCTGGTGGATTTGAACTGCCAACCTTTTGGTCAGCAGCCATAGCTCTTAACCACTGTGTCACTAGGGCTCCAGAAAAGAAGGCAGGAGAGGTTAAAAAAATTTTTTTTAAATGTTTCTATGTAAGTAGCTAATTTGGATAGTTCAGGACTAACATCCAAACTTGCTAGGAATCAAAAACTAACTGGGAAATACAGAGCATTATAGCTCATTGTGTTAGAAACATACAGCCTTAAAAATAACCAGGTAAAATAAAAAAAGTCACATATTACTGACAAAGTAAAAATAGAACTTGGGTAGTAAATTTTAGTTTTTAAGTTATATCAAGTTTGTTCCCTTGAAGATTCTTTTCCTATCATATCTATAAAGATTTAGATTAGGAGTGAGAAACACTTCCTTCCAGCATGAAAACATTTTAAATCTAAGGGATTTCTGAACGAATCCTCAAACGTTAAGAAATACAAAATAGATGATAACTTTACATGGCTTACAGAACAATGTTTATGGATATGGAATAATATTTACAGTACTGCTCTGTGATGAAATTTTCTATTAAAAAAGTCACATTTAACATATACAGGTCTAAATCTGAAAAGCAGGGGTCTCCTAACTGAAAGCAGATGAAATACAGTCTGAGATGGTAAGATCATTCACTTTTCTGAGAATATTAATATTGTAATAAAAACCAAAAACCAAACTCGTTGCCATCTAGTCATAGGACCATACAGGACAGAGTAGAACTGCCCCATAGGGTTTCCAAGGAGCAGCTGGTGGATTCGAACTGCAAACTTTTTGGTTAGCAGCCAAGCTCCTAACCACTGTGACACTTGGGCCAATACTGTAATCAGTATTGCAATAATATAAGTAATGAATGGTAAATAGCATTTACACAGCATTTTAGTGAGCTACTGACTTATTCTCAACTCAACTTCCAGGCAACTGTTCAACAAAATTTAAAACAAATATACGTTGCTCAGGAACAAGTATACTGTTTATTAACTGCAATATCCCTACCATCAAAGAAAGTAAAGCATCCAATTTTAGCAAGCATATAAATTTGTATTAAATCATAATTTTGCCTCTCAACTAGAAAACAAATTTTATAAGTTGTTTTGTATCTCATTTGGTACTTTTTGTCATACGAAGTGTTACTCTGGAGCCTGGCTACAGGCTGTTCGGCAAGAAAAGTTCTTCAGTCAGTTCCAGAACAACAATACCACAGTCTCTTTTCCCACAGTTTTTCTTGTTAAGATGTGAATGTTTACTTCTTTGAGCAGAATGACATGTTGTTCTAGTTCTACCAGTAACCCTAAACATCTAGCATAAATTAAATTCTCAGCAGTTCCTTGGTACTGTAACAAACCACGTTAATGCTAAAGTTAGAGCCAAGTAAATAATCCCAAATCAAATCTCCACAAAGGAAGAGTACAGCAACTTTAAAATAAAAATTGGGTTGCCTTTTTAATCTGACTTCCTATTCTGTGGTTTGTTAGCTCGGTTTATTAAAACATTTGAATAAAGGTGCCATGATACTACTTCAGTCCCTGTGGGGCCAGTTAGCTTTAACTTATTCCATAGTCATAATTACACTAAGCAGTGTAACTAGTGTAATAATCTAGCAAAGTTTCTCAAAGTGTAGTCCATGAACCATTTGAATCACCTGGGGGATATCTATTAAAAATGCAGATACCAAACCCCATTCCAGATATTTTTTTTTTTGTACTTTAGATGAAGGTTTACAGAACAAACTAGCTTCTCATTCAACAGTTAGTACACATATTGTTTTGTGACACTGGTTGCCAACCCCACCATAGGTCAACAGTCTCCCCTTCTTGACTTTGGGTTCCCTATTACCAGTCTTCCTGTTCCCTCTGCCTTCTTGCCCTTATCCCTGGGCTCGTGTGACCATTAGTCTCGTTTTGTTTTATGGGCCTGTCTAATCTTTGGCTGAAGGGCAAACCTCTGGAGTGACTTCAATACTGAGCTAAAAGGGTGCCGGGGGTCATACTCTTGGGGTTCCTCGAATCTCTGTCAGACCTGTAAGTCTGGTCTTTTTTTTTTTGTTTGTTTGGTGAGTTAGAATTTTGTTCTACATTTTTCTCCAGCTCTGTCAGGGACCCTCTATTGTGATCTCTGTCAGAGCAGTCAGTGGTGGTAGCCAGGTACCATCTAGTTGTGCTGGACTCAGTCCCCTTCCAGACATATTGCATTAGAATCTCTAGTGGGCAGGTTCTAGGAATCTACATATTAACATATCTTCTAGATTATTCTGATGCCCACTAAAGCTTCAGAAACAGCAAACGATTCCCTTATTTATAGGAGAGACTCAGTAAGAGTGTATGAGTCCCTCCAAATACAACCCATTAACACTCTCAGAAAAATAATCTCAAACGCACATGCTCAGCCAATCTTGATTCATCATTAACATCCTTACAGAAAACAGCATGTAATTAATCTGACTGTCCCATCTATGTCTGCAAACTTTCAAAAGTTAGATTTTCCATTAATAACCCATTAATTAAAAATAGTGAAATGGGAATCTCTTTATTTCCCCTTTTTCCCTTTGTTTGGTTTCTCTGTGGAAAGTAGAGCCTAAGCCCCTGGTTTATGTGAAAATTCTTATTTGGGAACTCTACCTATGGGACAAGAATGGGAGATTAGGAAAAGGAAGCAGGGAAAGAGGGAAAGCCAATACAAGAGTGCCTTTTTTAATTGCTTTCCCACTATGGACAAATGGGGCCCAATCCTGGTATCTTCTTAAGAGCCATGAAGCTACCTCAAAATTGTCTATCAGAGGAGACAAGAGAGAAAAATTTCTCCACCAGTTCTGACTTCCACTAGTAAAGGCTGCCTTGTGGGTTGTTAATTTCCTCACACTTCCAGGCTGTGCACGTTCCCAGTGCCTTCGGAGAGAACCCAGGGCAAAAAGTCAGGTGAGAAACTGTCAGGTTGTCAATCTGGTTGTCACCACAATGGCTGGAGCAGTAGAACCCAAGGGGTGTCCAATACACCACAATTATATATAGGACAAATTCAAACTCCCTTTTCCTTGGTTCTACCAATACAGTTTTAAATAATACACGATACAACTAAAATGGACTTTCTCAGAAATGAGTAAAACAATTTCAAATGGAAAGTGAGGAAATTTAGCTTAGTTTTGTCTGATGTATTTGATCCATTCCCACAAAACCTGAGATGCACTGAAACCTGATCTTCTGTGAGAAAGGTATTTCCTAACAAACTACAATTCATTTCCTGAATTTGGTTGACAATTTTTAAAGGGGCAAACAGCAGCAAAATGAACAATTAGTATGTGTTCTGCAAATACTTCTACATCCAACATTGATCCCAAGATTTCACTGTTTAAGTTTATATTGGTAAAATTACAGTAAAAACAGACTGACTACACTGGACCTACAGGTAACACTTCTCATTACCGTGAAACACAGAATTTTGAATAGTACAAGTTTGTCTTGGACTCTGTCCAAGAGGGTTTAGTTACAAGAACTAATTCATTATAACCTATATTGTGATCCTGGAGCATGGCTCTGAAGAATATATTATATGAAGGCTCTAGTTAAGTGGATTAAAAATAGAAAAACTGAACAGTCATGTACTTTAAGTAAATCTCATATTTGTTTGCATAATGATAGAAATTTAGTTTAGAGAGAGTGAGGCAGAAATAAGTGCAAATAAAAATTTGATTAAAAGTATATGATCTTGTCATTTAACTTAAATTATGTTAAAATAGAATAATTAAGTATATGAGTTTTTTAAATAATGATCTCTCTTAGAAGGTGGTTAAAGTAGTTAACGAACTGATAAAGGTGAAACAGAGAGATGGGACTGAAGAGGGCATGGCAAATAAGAAGAGTGGGGTCACAAGCCGAATAATAACAGATACTTGGACCCTATTTTCAAAAAGAAGAAATCAAATACCTTCAGGTCTATACTAAATAGCTGAGGAGATCATAAATGATTCAGTAATGATTTCTTATAATCATCAATCCCTGAAATAATTTTTGCAGTTGGGCTAGATGATTTCTAAAATCCCTTGGAATATAATGAAAATAACCAAAAAACAAAAAGCAAACCCATTGACATCGAGTCAATTCTGACTCATAGCAACCCCATGTGTTACAGAGAAGAATTGAGCTCCATAGGGTTTTCTTGGTTGAAATCTTTACAGAAGCAGACGGTCAGGCCTTTATTCCTTGGCACTGCTGCATGGGTTAGAACCATCAACCATTCAGTTAGTAATTGAGTGCAAACTGTTTGCACCACCCAGGGACCTGAAATAATAACCCGATATAATATTTCCTGACTTATTTAAGCTTAATTATGTGAATCAAATAAGATTATATACTTAAAAGCACTTAATATGTAATTTGATCCATTCTATAATTATAAACCTCTCACAATTTGCATAGTAATTCAACAATTTCACTACAACTGTATAACTTGAGCAATTAGAGATCTCTCTGATTAGCTACAGTTATTAAACCTATCCTGAGTGGTGCACATGGTTACATGCTCAACTACTAGCTGAAAGGCTGGCAGTTCGAACACACACAGAGGTGCCTCAGAAGACAGGCCTGGTGATCTGCTTCCGAAAGGTCACAGCCTTGAAAACCCAATGGAGCAGTTCTACTCTGCACACATGTGGTCATCATGAGTCAGAATCAACTCGATGGCAACAACTATTAACAGTTTCTGATGTTGTCTGGATTCATATGTACATCTCATTCAATCTTATCAACTATCCTCTGAAATACTCAAGGTATATATCATTATCTTCCTTTTATTGATAAAGAAAATGAAGCACAGAGAAGTTTAATTATGTGCTCAATAAGATTAAAATTCATCCAACAAATTGGGTGGAATTGCTACTGTTTTTCCAATATCAATCTATACAAATATATTACTAGCTACTTGTAGTTCCCAGAACTCACAGTAATTTCCCACAGCAGGACCTCTGCACGTGCCTTCTACCATAGAAGCCTTCCACCACTCTGCTCCCAGCAGGCAAGCTGCTTCAAATATCTCTGAAGTCTTCTTTAAGAAATTTCACATACATTATTTCATTCTTACAATAACCCCTTTGGGCACAATCAGTAGGGAAATAAGACATAGGAAACATGCAGATAATTAGAGATAGGGTCAGAGCATAACCACCATCCTGTCTCTCAAGTTCGTGGCTCTTTCCACAGTACCACGAGGCTGGGAATTTGGCTAAGCCTTCGCTGATTATAAAGCGAGATCACTTTTTTTTTGAGCACTTTCTGCTCTAGTCCCTTTTAAGATTACAGTATAATTCAAAGCCTTTCAATCTACTTATTTTTAAATTTACTATAAGAAAAAATCCACAATTCGGGGCTAGAAAAGCTAGTATAATTCCATCAGAAGTCAATACATATTCCTCTCTCAAACGTCCATACCTATTGTAAGGCAAGTAAAAAAGCACGTGTGCTGTAATGACAAAGCAATGCAATGACTAATGCAAGAAAGTCTAAACAATAACCTGGGAGTGGGCCATATAACAGGTGCTTCATTCCAACCCTGACTGAAAGACCCCAGCTTATTTTCATCTTCTCAATGATGAGACTCAAATTAAATTGCTATCTGACTTAAAAGGCTTTTAGTAACCTATTGAGGAGCCCCAGTGGTGCAGTGGTTAAAGCACTCAGCTATTAACCAAAGGGTTGGTGATTGGAACCCCCCAGCTGCTCCGTGGGAAAAAGATTGACAGTATGCTTTCATAAAAATATACAACCTTGGAAACATTATGGGGCAGTTCTACTCTGTCCTACGGGGTTGCTATGAGTCGGAATTGACTCAACAGCAATGGGTTTGGTTTCTGTTTTAGTAACCTATTACAAGTGAAGTTTTCTGAAGTAAACAAAAATTTACTGGGTCTGCAAATTAGCCTTTAGGTAGCAGTGATTTTTGGTCAAAATCCAGAAACTCTATTTGGTTATTTTCCCAAAAACATTTTCTAAGTTAAAAAATAGAAAAGCACAGAATAAGCCTTATATAGACTTTATTACTCAAAAACAGCCTGGTATACTGAAAAAAAGCATATATGTAGAGTTTATAGCCAGAAGACTGGGAACGGAGTCTTGGGTCTACGTACCTAGTAGTTTGTACATATACATAATGCTAGTCAAACCACCTAATCTATCAACCTCAGTTTCATCTGTAAAAAAATGAAAACAGTACCTGTTCTACCTTGATGGCACAGTATTTTTAGGTTCAAAAGAGAAAATCTGTTATAAAAGGTACTTTGTAATTTATTGTTGTCAATCTTTCTTGGACTATTTCCTATCAGTCTTAAACTACTTCCCAACTCAAAGAAATTTCAGAATACTACCAATAAACTTAAAAAATACAATTTCTATATGACTCGCATTATCTATGCCACTATATTCTTTAAAAAGAGTTTAGAGAGGTCTATACATAGTTGAAAAGGAAATACTGTTGACTTCAATAGTTTATTTAAATCTTGCCCTTCTTTTTTTTTTAGTTTATGTTGCAAATTCCTTAAAGCTTCTGACGACATAATTTATCATTCAAACCAGGACAATTTTTAAAGTAAAGTGGGAGAGAAAACTATTAATAATTAAGCCAGAACAACTAGGACTGTTGCATAAACTAGGACTGTTATTGGTAAACCAGCAACAACAGATTTGGGAAGAGGAAGCTTATCTGTTTTAGCCTTCGTATGCTAAGAAGTAAAGGAGCCCCTGTGGTGCGGTGGCTAAAGTGTTTGGCTGCTAACTGAAAGCTCGGTGGTTCAAACCTACCAGCCACTCCAATGGAAAAAGATGTGGCAGTCTGCTTCCATAAATATTTACAGCCTTGGAAACCCTATGGAGCAGTTCTACTATGTCCTATAGGGTTGCTATAAGTCGGAATTGACTCGATGGCAATGGTTTCTTTTTTTTATCCTGATTAAAAAAAAAAAAAAAAGTCACTTAGAGTGTGAAGTGAATTGAAACATAATTTAGTTTCACTATAAATTTCTAGTACTTTTTGATTATACATGGATTAGGAAAAACAAAAAGCCAATATTTTAAAAAGAGTCTATTTTTTCTCGTGCATAGTTAGAATAGGGTAAATTGAATAAAGTAAGCCAGTGTATTTGAAGATATATCTGTAGACTTGTAAGGAATGAATATATTAAAGAACACAGCTATTTGCCAGCAGTGAATAAATT
Source organism: Dugong dugon (assembly GCA_030035585.1). Lineage (NCBI taxonomy): Eukaryota > Metazoa > Chordata > Mammalia > Sirenia > Dugongidae > Dugong > Dugong dugon. The sequence goes on from CM057466.1 coordinate 57,835,175, forward strand.
TATCAATTCAGAGATGGAAACATTACTATTTAAGGCGTGAACCATATTTTAAGTGGACAAAGCAATGAATATTAAACATGTTTGCTCTTGTGAATCTATCAAGGAATGCTTTAATTACAAGGCTCCAAGTGTCCATGACTTGTTCCTACAGTTAACCCTTCATAATTTTTTCCATTTACATTACTGTAAATATTGTTCCCACAGCTTCCATCATGATAGCATTATACATGTGTTCACAGGACAATGCAGTACAGTACAATGTATTTATTTATTGGTTGAAAGATAAAGATAAAGTTTAGTTTTTGAAGCTTCCCAAAAGAAAATCAACTTTTCTACCCTACAATCTTAGTAATTACACTTAAAGTCTTTTATTATCTCTACCGAAGTTAAGTTCTTCTTGCTAGGTGCCCTCGAATCGGTTTCGACTCATAGTGAACCCATGTGACACAGTAGAACTGCCCATAGGGTTTTTAAGGCTGTAATCCTTACGGAAGCAGAATGCCAGGTCTTTCTCCCGCAGAGCTGCTGGATGGGTTCAAACCACCAACCTTTTGATTAACAGCTGAGCGCTTAACCGTTGTACTACCAGGGCTGAACTGCCCCATAAGGTTTCCAAGGAACAGCTGGTGGATTTGAGCCTCCAACCCTCTGGTTAGCAGCCAAGTGCTTAACCACTGCACCACCAGGGATACAGCTAAGTTCTTAGGTTGTTATAAATGCAGCTGTTAGAGATAAGGCCTAAAGGCTAACCATCTAGTAAAATTCCCGGGCTTCATAAACCTGTAAATACTGCTGAAACAGCTATTACATTATAAATGAACGACCCGGAAGAGAAAGATGTCCCTTTGCATTGATCATAATCATCTGCAAATAACAAATAAATATTTTTGATCAGCCCACCATCATTTAAACCCAGGTCACTATGAATATACTGTATGGAAAACTTTATCAAGTACAAAGACATAGTTCCTAAATTGGGCAAATCATATATCCAGTAAAACTTTGCCGATTACTATATGAAACTAAGTAGCTAAATGAATGATGCTTAAAAACAAAAAACTACTTTAATAGTTTATAAAGGAAAATGAAGAAGGTATAAGTCCAATGAAGCCATAGAGAAGATAAAAGTAAATAAAGCTTCTTTATCAAAATTGGAAGTTGGCCAGCCTACATGAGGCTAACCTTTCAAATTGGAAAGCAATGTATAAACTTTAACATCCATTAAAAACTAAAAACCTATTTCCATTGAGTCAATTCCAACTCATAGTGACCCTACAGAGTAGAACTGCCCCAGGGTTTTAAGGCTGTAATTTTTACAGAAGCAGACTGCCACATCTTTCTTCTGAGGAGTGGCTGGTGGGTTCGAATTGCCAACCTTTCAGTTAGCAGTTGAATGCTTAACCACTGTGCCACCAGGGCTGCTTTAATGTCTGTTGTAAGTACTTTAATGACCACCTAATTCACTGTTGGAGCCCTGGTGGCTCAATGGTTAAAAGCTCCGCTGCTAACCAAAAGGTCGGCAGTTTGAATCCACCAGCCGCTCCTTGGAAACCGTACAGGGCAGTTCTACTCTGCCCTATAGGGTTGCTATGAGTCACACTGACTTGACAGCAGTGGGTTTGGTTTTTTTTTGTTGTTGTTGTTTACTTGTTTTAAGCTACCGTCAAAATAAAAACTGTGTTACTGATACCCTCTATAAATGTTAAATATATCTTTAAAAAAATTATAAAACTGCTCAACCTAACTGGAATCTTGGCACCATCAACTTAAATAATAAATAAAACATTTTGTCACTTGGGGCCAGATCACTAATTGATATATATTCCCACTTCCAAACAACACTGAGTAATTACTGCAAATAATTTTTTTTTAAATTAAATCAAGTATTCGTTTAAAACTGACATAAATGTTGACAGGTAACAATTTTCTCGTCTTAAAATTTCTCCTCAGACAACCTTTTGACTTATTTCTAGAGTAGTTCTAAGGTATACAGCTCACTCCACTTTTCCAGCATTGCATGTTTGTGTTAGAGATGCTGGAAAGTATTATGTAAATAATCACAATAGGTTAAATCACTTAATTTTTTTGTTGTTGCCTAGAAATACTAGTACTCAATGTCAGGGTGGGGAGGGTGGGAGATGAGGTGGGAGTGAGAGAGATGGAAAATGCCCAGCACAAACAGTGGAAAAATTGCACTAGATTAGGAATCAGAATACTTGTATCCTGTTCCCAACTCCACCTTGGTTCTTTAGGTAAATCACTTAACCTCATTTGTTCTTTCAACATTCATCTGCTCATTATATAGACTAGATGTGCAGTGTCCAACACAGTAGCCCCTGGCCACATGTGACTTTCGGTACCTAAAATGTGGCTAGTTCAAATTGAGATGTGCTGTAAAGGTAAAATACATGTTCAATGTCAAAGACTTGTTACAAGGAAAAAATGAGAAATGTCATGTTAATAAATTTTTGTATCGATTACATGCTGAAATGATAATATTTTGGATAAATTAGGTTAAATAAATACATTATGAAGTTAATTTTACCTGTTTCTTTTTATTTTTTAATGTGGCCACTAGAAAATTTAAAATTACATATGCAGCTCTATTGGATAGCACTGTGTTAAAACTCTCTGGTAAGAACTAGGAATACTGAGAAGAATAAAGAAAGCAGTCTCTATAGTCAAGGAGCCCACAGCCTAGCTGGGGAAGATAAAAATACATAAAAATAACTACAATATAAGGGAGTTAAGTACAATGACAAAGGTATGTATAAAGAGGTATTGGAGAATGAGGAGGGCCATTTGTAAGGATGAAGAGTGAGAAGCAATGTTAGGTTAGTCTCCTGGAAGTAGTACTACCTGAGCTGAGTCTGAAAGGATACGTAGAAAGATGAAGTGTAAAGGATGGGGGTGGAGAGAATTACATGCGAACAGGATTGTATGAGCCAAAACAAAGAAAATAGCAAAGGGGAGGAGGAAAGAATAAAAGCAGTTTCCTGTTGATAGAAAGAAAAGGTGAGGTGTGAGGCAGAGTGTGTGCAAGACTAAGAAGGGCTTCTGTGACATTTTAAAGGGCTTGAAATTTAACCTTTAGACAATGGAGAGTCACTGAAGGGCTTTAAGCAGGGGAGTGCCAGGATCAAAAACACTTGTTTAGAATTCTGGCAGCTGTGTGGAAGATGGTTTATGGTAAACAAGACCGGAGGAAGAAGACAATAGTCTAACCTAGGGCAGTAACGGAGAGTAAGGACAGAAAGGAAAGCACCACAAAACGACAGCAATGAATTTATACCTATCATTAATCACACTGAATGTAAGTGGTTTAAATGTACCAGTGAAGAGACAGAGTGGTAGAATGGATAAAAAAACATGACCCATCAATATGTTGCCTACAAGAGACACACCTAAGACACAAAGACATAAATACCCTAACAATCAAAGATGAAAAAATATATACAAGCAAACAGTAACTAAAAGAGAGCAGGAGTAGCAATAATAATTTCGGATAAAATAGATTTTAAGTCAAAATCAATTAAAAGAGATAAAGAAGGGCATTATATAATGATTAAAGGATTAATTCACCAAGAAGACATAACAATAATAAATATTTATGCACACAATCACAGAGCTTCAAAATACATAAAACAAATTCTAACAGAATTGAAAAGAGAAATAGACTTCTACAATAATAGTAGGAGAGTTTAACACACCACTTTTGATGATGATCGGAACTAGAAAGAAACTCAATAAATACAGAAGATCTAAATAACACAATCAGCCAACTCAACCTCATAGACATATATAGAACACACAACCCAAGAGCAGCACAGTACACAGTCTTCTCCAATGCACATGATCATTCTTCACAATAGACCATATTCTAGACCACAAAGCAAGCCTCAATAAATTCAAAAAATATCAACATAATACAAAGCATCTTCTCTGACCATAATGCTATAAAACTAGAAATCAATAACAGAAAAAACAATGGAAAAAATTAAATACATAAAAACTGAATAACACACAGAAGAAATTAAAAAATTATTAGAATCGACATACCAAAACCTCTGGGACAAAGTAAAAGCAGTGCTCAGAGGAAAATTTATAGCAATAAATGCACACATCAAAAAAGAAGAAAGGTCCAAAATCAGTAGCTTAACCCAACAACTTGAACAAATAGAAAGGGAACAGTAAAAGAAGTCCATAATCATCAGAAGAAAGGAAATAATAAAGATCAGAGTAGAAATAAATGAAACAGAAAATAGAGAAAACAACAGAAAAAAAAAATAAACAAAACTAGGAGTTGGTTCTTTGAGAGGATCCATAAAAATGACAAATAACTGGCCAAATGGACAAAGAAAAAATGAGAAGGTGCAAATAACGAAAATAAGAAATGAAACGGGCGACATTATAACAGAACCAACTAAGATAAAGAGGATCATAACAGAATATTATGAAAAATTGTACTCCAACAAACTTGAAAACCTAGAAGAAATGGACAAATTTCTAGAAACACACTACCTATCTAAACTAACACAAATTGAGATAGAAAATCTAAATAGACCCATAATAAAAGAAGAAATTGACAAAGTCATTAAAAAAAACAAACAAAAAAAACCTCCCAACATAAAAAAGCCCCAGCCCAGATGGCTTCACTGGAGAATTCTACCACACATTCAGAGAAGAGTTGTCACCAATTCTATTCAAACTATTCTAGTACATAGAAAAGGAAAGAATACTTCCTAATTCATTGTACAAAGCCAGCATAACCCTGATACCAAAGTCAGACAGATACCATGAAAAACAAAATTACAGACCAATATCTCTCATGAATATAGACACAAAAACTCTCAACAAAATTCTAGCCAATAGAATACAACAGCATATTAAAAAAAATAACACATCATGATTAGGTGGGACTCATACCAGGGATGCAAGGGTTCAACGTTAGAAAATCAATCAACATAATTCACCACATAAATAAAATGAAAAGAATCACATGTTCATCTCAATTGACACAGAAAAGGCATTTGGTAAAGTCCAACACCTCTTCCTGATTAAAAAACTCTCAGTAAAATACAAATAGAAGGATAAATTCCTCAATATAATCAAGGGAATATATGCAAAACCAACAGCCAACAGTATTCTCACTGGAGAGAGACTGAAAGCATTCTCTTTGAGAACAGGAACAAGACAAGGATGCTCATTATCACCATTTTAATTCAGTATTATACTGGAAGTCCTAGCCAGAACAATAAGGTAAGAAAGGGAAATAAATGACATCCAAATTGGTAAGGAAGAAGTAAAACTATCCCTATTCGCAGATGACATGATTCTATACATAGAAAATCCCAGAGATTCCACAAGAAAGTTACTGGAACTAATAGAAGGGTTCAGCAAAGTGGCAGGGTATAAGATCAACATGCAAAAATCAGTTGGGTTCCTCTACACTAACAAGGAGAACTCTGAAAAGGAAATCAAGAAAACAATACCATTTACAATAGCTCCTGAAAGGATCCAATACCTAGGAATAAATCTAACCAGGCACATAAAAGACTTATACAAGAAAAACTACAAAACACTACTGCAAGAAACCAAAAGAGACTTACACAAATAGAAAAACATCCATGCTCATGGATTGGAAGACTTAACATTGGGAAAATGTTGATACTACCCAAAGCAATCTGCAAATATAATGCAATCCCAATCCAAATTCCAACAACATTTTTTAATGAAATGGAAAAACTAATCTCCAACTTTACATGGAAAGGAAAGAGGCCCTGAATAGCTAGCTAAAGCAATACTGAAGAAGAAGAACAAAGTAGGAGGCCTCACACTTCCCGATCTCAGAACTTACTACACAGCCATAATAATCAAAACAGCCTGGTAGTGGTACAACAACAGACACATAGACCAATGGAACAGAACTGAGAACACAGAAATAAATTCATCCATCTACAGAGAGCTGATCTTTGACAAAGGGTTAAAGTCCATTCAACGATGGTGCTGGCAAAACTGGATATCTATCTGCAGAATAATGAAACAGGATCCATACTTAACATCATATACAAAAACTCACTCAAAATGGATCAAATGTGGAAGCTAAAACTATAAAGTTCCTGGAAGATAACATAGGGACAAAGCTAGGACTCATAATTTTTGGCATAAATACATTATCAAAGACAACTAAAAATGCACAAACAATAGAAGATAAACTAGATAACTCGGACCTCCTGAAAATTAAATAGTCATGCTCATCAAAAGACTTTACCAAAAGAGTAAAAAGAGAACCAACAGACAGGGAAAAAAAATTTGGTAACAACGTCTGACAAGGGTCTAATCTCTAAGTACATAGAAAATTTCAACAACTCAACAACAAAAAGACAAACAATTCAATCAAAAAATGGGCAAAGGATGTGAACAGACACTTCACCAAACAGAATATTCGGGAAGCTAACAAACACATGAAGAGATGCTTGAGATCATTAGCCATCAGAGATACGCAAATCAAAACTACCATGAGATACCATCTCTCCCCTGCAAAAATGGCACTGACCAAAAAAACAGAAAACAGCAAACGCTGGCAAGGTTGTGGCAGACTGCAACTCTTATACACTCCTGGCAGGATTGTAAAATGGTACAACCACCACGGAAAATGACATGACGCTTCCTCAAAAAGCTAGAAATAGAAATACGTTATGATCCAGCAACCCCACTCCTAGGTATATATCCAAGAGATATAAGAGCTGTGACACGAATAGACATATGCACACCAGTGCTCACTGCAGCATTATTCACAATATCGAAAAAGATGGAAACAACCTAAGTGTCCTTCAAATAAATGAATAAACAAATTGTGGTACATACGTAAAATGGAATTCTACACAATGATAAAGAATAATGTTGAGACCACGAAACATCTTATAACATAGATGAATCTGGAGAACATTATGCTGAGTGAAATAAGTTAAACACAAAAAGACAAATATTACGATATCACTTTTATAAAAAGTGAAGAATAGGTATACGCTCAGAAAGTAATGTTCTTTGATGGTTACCAGGGATGGGAGGGGGAAGAAGGGGGAATCACTTACTAGATAGCAGACACTTGATAATTCTGACGATGGGAAAGGCAATACACCATATGGGAGAAGTCAGCACAACTTTACCAAGGTAAATGAAGACACTGAGAGGGACGCAAGAATAAAGGGCATGTATGATATACAATCTTTCAACAACAGTTTTTGTTGTTGTTGTTAGGTGATGTCGAGTCAGTTCTGACTCACAGTGACCCAATGTATAACACAACAAAACACTGCCTGCTCATGCACCATCCTCACAATCATTGCTATGTTTGAGCCCATTGTTGCAGCCACCGTGTCAGAAGAACGAATAAATCTGTCTTGGAAGAAGCACATCCAGAATGGTCCTTAGAAGTGAGGACGGTGAGACTTTGTCTCATTTACTTTGGACAAGTTTTCAGAAGGAAACAATCCATGAAAAAGGACTTCATGCTTGGTAAAGTAGAGGGTCAACAACAACAGTAAAAACAAACAAAAAATATGTGAGTGGTTACATAGGCACATATGTATGTTATACAGGTGTGGAAAGGTATACGGAAGTACATGCACGTGCATATACAGGTATATTGGTGGGCGTATGTATATACATGTTTGTATGTGCTGCATATATATCCATATATACAATAAAGCACATAGGGAGCACAGTTAGGGATACTTCCTAGACATAGTCAAATACCTCATGGGATTGATTTACTGGGTTTGAAGGCTCAGGACCATAGTCTTGTGGGACAACTAGATCAACTGGCATAACTTAGTTCATAAAGATAATGATCTACATCCTAGTTGAATAGCATCTGGGGTCTTAAAAACTTTCGAGAGACCACCTAAGATACAATTACTGTTCTCTTCCTGTCTGGAACAAAGGAGAGTGAAGGAGATCAAAGACTCAAGAAAGAAATTAGTCCACAGGACTTATGGCCACCTGAATCACAGCCTCTTCTAGCCTGAAACCAGAAGAACTAGATGGTGCCAGCTATCACCACTGACCGTAATAGCTAGGAACAGAATAGGTGGTCCCGGTTAGAATGGGAGAAAAATGTAGAATAAAATTCAAATTCATAAAAAATACCAGACTTACTAGACTGATAGAGACTAGAGGAGCCCCTGAGACTACTGCCCTAACATACCCTTTTAACCTGGAACTGAAGCCACTTCTGGAGGTCACCTTTCAACCAAATAATAGGTTGGCCTAGAAAATAAACAGTAACACTGCTGAGGAACGTGCTCCTTTAAAAAATCAACTATATGAAACCAAATGGTCAATATTTACACAAAAGCAAAGACGAGACAGCAAGGAGGGGCAGGGAAACTGGATGGATAGAAACATGACAGACGAGGTGGAAATGGTGAGAGTGCTGACACAGTGCGGGGACTGTAACCAATGTCACGGAACAATTTCTGTATGAATTGCTGAATGGGAATCTAATTTGCCGTTTAAACTTTCACCTAAAACACAATAAAATACTTTTTAAAAAGAAAGGAAAGCACCAATTCAAAATTATATTTAGGAGGTGACATGGAAAGGACATTGCCGTCAGAGTCGATTCCAAGTCATAGCCACCCTACAGGACACAATAGAACTGCCCTATAGGGTTTCCAAGGCTGTAAATCTTAATGGAAGCAGACTGCCACATCTTCCTCCTGCAGACCTTTCAGTTAGTTTGAACCAAGGACCTTTCAGTTAGCAGCCAAGTGCTTTAGCCGCTGCACCACCAAGGCTCCTTAATCAACTCAACAGCAGCAGGTTATTGCTACAGAAGAGGTTTAAGATGATGGTGTATTGGACTATGGGGATGCAAAGGAGACGGTGAGAAGCAATTGGATTTGGGTTGTATTTTTATCTGCAAAATGGTGTTGTCTAATTCACTGAGTTGAGAAAGGAAAAGGAAAGTTTAGGAAAATAACACTTGTTGAGCCTAAATGTCTTTAATGAGGAGGCTAGGTGGTCTGCAGAGAAAGCTATAGAGGCTTGAGGAAAATAATGAAGTTTTGGAAGAGGCCAAAGGAAAATAGGAGGAGCTGAACAAAGACTATTTTAAGGATTAACGGATGCCTTACATAAGGTTTGACACCATGTAATTTCAGTGGAATCAGTCTAACCCACTACGTGATTTTTCCCTTCACAACACTAAACTACCCAGTTGTAGGAGTTAAGCATAGGTTGTAGAATCAACAATTTTTTTTAAAAATGGCTTGAGTTAGATGATTTTAAAATCTACATTGAGTTCCAAAATCCTAGTTTTAAGAAGCCTATAGTTTTACTGCTACCACAAAATTTTTAAATCCAACATCCTAACCAGGGTTCTCAAATGGGACATTAAAATCCCAAGCCCTAACAGTGGCAGCAAGCACTGGGCCTGGGGTTGTTGGAGTCCCAGTCCCTGTTAACTCTAGCTGGAAGCAGCCTTGTCTTTTTATCACAAGATGTAATATGCATGTTTTAAGTATGGGAAGCATTGTTCTAAGTTATAAAACATGGGAATACAAGTATTACAAAGAGTAATGCTTCTCTGTTAAAAGAAGTTTCCTCAACAGATCTTTGGAGACTTTGTAATTTATTTCACCACGTGGGTCTTAAAGCTCCTTTTGGGGACAAACATCTATTAGTATGTCTACCATTGCTACTGTTAAAGTGACCATTATAAAACTTCATAAAGATAATCTAAGAATTTTTAATATACCCAAAGGCTTCCACTAACATAAAATACAGAAATCCAGTCAGAGATGCTCAATTCAGACATGCATCCAGAGTACCAACTCTGTGACAGGCACTAAGTTAGTTTCTGGAGATAAAATGATGAGCAAGACATGGTTTTTGACCTCAAGAAACTAGTGGGGAGACAAATTAAATCAAGAATTAAAATTCTGATCAGTATAAGATAGGGAGTACATGGTGCTATAAGATCATCTAATAGAAGAGATTTAATAATTAGCTAGGCAAAGGGCAAGGAACCCTGATGGCGCAGTGGTTAAAGCACTCGACTGCAAACTGAAAAGTCGGCGGTTCAAAATCATCAGCAGCTTCATGGGAGAAAGATGTGGCACTCTGCTTTCGTGCAGATTTACAGCCTTGCGAACCCTATGAGGTCGCTGTAAGTCGGAACTGACTCGACAGCAGTGGGTTCTATGCCAGTGGGTTAGGCAAAGGGTGGCAGTGAGTCTGGTCAAGAATTCCAGGCTAAGGAGACAGCATGTAAAGGCCCTTTTGCCTAGAAGATTGTGACTCTCAAGACACTAAGAGGCCAGAGAGCCCATAGGGTAGAATATGTCTGAAAATGAAGCTGGAGAGGTGGTAGAGGAGTTCAAAGTGGCTTTCTTTAAAGCCACTGAAAGGTTTTAAGCAGCAGAGTGACTTTATCAGAGTTACTTTCAAGGTCACAGTAGCTACACTGTAGAGAAATTGTCTCAAAATGGACACAGCTTAAGGTGGGAGGAGGAGAGGATATTACATTTCTATTCTTTTTTCTCAGCCTTGAAAAATGAGTTATAACGTTCATAGTCTATTACTTCAGTACTAACAATGGCTAGCATTTATTGAAAACGTACTATGCATCTGAACACTATACTAACCAGTTCACATGTATTAACTCATACTATCTTCATAACCGTGTGAGGTTTGTACTATTATCCTCATTTTACAGGTAGAAAAATGAGTAACTAGCCCAGGTCTCTCAGTCAGGAAATACTAGAGCCTGGCTCCAGAGCCTATAACTTACTCATTAGACTACATACCATCTTCCAGCAATACATGCACACAATTTAAAATTAAATATATACATGAATTAGAAACACTCAAAATTTTTTTCTGAACATAATGAAGGGAAAAGCTTGGTGGGGTGGTTGGTTGAACACGAAAAATAAACTAGCAGTAGAGTCAGAATCAACTCGACAGCAATGGGTTTTATTTGGTTTTTAGACTAGGTAAGAGATAACCGTATCTTGGATTATGGTGGTGGTGACAGAGACGAAGGGATGGATTTGGGAGATATTTGGTAAGTAAAACTGACAGGACTTGTGATGGACTGAAGAAGCCCTGGTGGCACAGTGTAAAAGTGCTCAGCTGCTAACCTTAAGGTCAGCAGTTCAAATCCATGAGCAAAAGATGCAGCAGCCTGCTTCCGTAAAGATTTACAGCTTTGGAAACCCTATGGGGCAGTTCTACCCTGTCCTACAGGGTCGCTATGAATTGGAATTGACTCAACGGCAATGGGTTTGATTTGGTAATGGACTGGAATACGGAGGTTAAGAAACAAGGTGTCAAGGATAATTCTTTGGATTCTAATTTGCATAAATGGATTGGACAGTGAAGCTGTTGGCAGAAGCCAGAGGAACAGGTTAGGTCATTGGGCTACCACAGTTTTTCTTTAAACCACAAGTATACTATTGTTTCAATGTGCTGTTTAACGGCAACTGGTTACCTTTGGGTTCTTTCCATTTATAACAGAACTCTCCATTTCCACTAAAAAAATTATAAAAGCTTCATCCTGCCAATTATATCTCCCATGCTGTATTAAAAATGGCACAGTCAACTTTTCATGCATTTTCTTTAAAAAGCTTTATGAGTTAAGTCTTAACCAAATTTAGATGTTAATGATAGTTACTCTAACAGGGTAATGAAGGTTCAACACCCCTCTATAAAGATACCAACTTTCCTATGGCAGTACTAGAATTGTATATAAACATCTGTTGCATCCAATCTCAAGGAGTAAGTACAATACTCATCCACCAACATATGCAATGAGTAGAAAAATTAACTTTACGCTTCATATTTATTATTTTCTAAATACTACTTAACTTCTAAAAGTTTATAATATGTCCTGTCCTCTTCCCAAGATTTTGAAATACTACAGAAAAATTCTGGACTGGTTTAAAAGATATTGTGATCCTTGTCTACTCGACGTATTTTCTTCAACTTCATTTGCAGAATTCCTACGGTCTGAAAACGCTTCTTTTGGAAATTAAGATAAATAGGAAAACATACTATCAGTTTGAAAACCATAAACAGCCACAGGAAAAGCCGATTTAAAAACAAAACAAAGTTACCTAACAGCATGTTGTCCGACAAATAATGCTGGTCACTTCGGATTCCTTCTCCATTCCGGTTCACAGTCAATTTAACCTCAGCAAAATATGCCTCCTTTTGATATACAGAGCTACCACCCAGTCCTGCCAGGTCACATCACTAAACTGTAGGTAAGAACTAAAGACAGAAAACTACTTTAGATTATCTGTGTACAATCTCACATCAGTTAATTTTAACTTTTCATGTGGAACATGTCACGCATACATGCTTTCCCTGTTGTTGAACATACACTGAGCACTTGAGGCTCTCCGGTACAACGGCTTGAGTTTTCTCCACGGCAGGTCAAAAACGACTTGGCGATCGCCTGAGGCGTCCCTCCACTTCCACGCTTCGCTTTCTGTTCAGGGCGGGGGTCGTAAAGGGCGCTGCCTCGCTGGGCTGCAGGACGAAGGGGTGTGACGTCACGGGAACTCCCGCGTGACGTCGCACGGGCTCCCGGCGGGGCGGGTCTGGACGCATCCGAGCTCGGCCTGTGGCCATCCGGCTTTCCCCCTCCCCCGGAAAAGCGTGGGCTGCCCTGAGGGGCCGGGTTTCCCGCCGGGCGACTGGCTGGTGAAGGAAAGAGGCGAAAGAGGAGAGACGCGAGCAGCTGTATCTTCACAGTCCAGAGGGCGTGCGCTTCCCTGTTGGGGCTTTCGGGAACCTCGAGGCAATTTTGGAAGCTGTGAGTAGGCGAACCTCTTTTCCCCAACCCGGAGCGCTGAATCGTAGCGCTACTTCCGGTTGAGGCGGAGAGCGCGCGCTAAGCGAACAGGTTTTGCTCCCGGGGTGGGGGTGGCCGCGGGTACCCGGGCTGCGTCTGAGGAAATAGGCTGGGGCTGGGCTGTAGTAATAACAGTGGGCCACAGGGAGGACGAACTCGCGCGCCGTGTAGCTTCCTTCGTCTACCGCGCGGCGTGAGGAAGAGCTTCCGAGCGCCGAGCCTGCCTCGCGCATGCGCCGACCCCCGCCCGCGCGGGCTAATGCTCTTGCCTTACGAGCGTTTTCGTGAGGTTCATCTGCAAAACCTGCTGGCGCCTGGTGAGAAGTGATGGATAAGGGTCCTGCGACAACGCGTTCTGGAGAAGACTACCACATTCTCCCTTCTGTTTGTCTTGGACCCTTGTGTGACTCGACTTGTGCTTTGAGTGGAAACAAATCTTTCATTTGTTTCCATGGAAGCACCTTTTGTGTCAGTTTGTTGGTGAACACCTCAGTATATAGCTCTTTCACAGATAAGGACTTTAAGTTTTAACATAACCATACTGTTATCATACCCAAGAAAATTAACAGTAATTTCCTAGTGTTATCTAAAATTCAGTTCATGTTCAGTTTTCACTGATTGTTTCAAAAAGTACCTAAGTGTTTGAAGAACTTAAAGTATTTAAAAAAAATTTTTTTTTATTGTACTTTAGGCGAAGGTTTACAGAACAAATAGTTTCTCATTACAAGTCAGTACGCATATTGTTTTATGACATTGGTTAACAAACCCGCAACATGTCAGTACTCTCCCTTCTCGAACTTGGAGGACCTTTTTTCTTGTTTGGTGAAAATATACGTAGCCAAAGATACACCATTTCAAAAATTTCTGCATGTACGATTCAGTGACCTCGATTACGTTCTTCCAGTTGTGCTGCTATTCTCACTGTCTTTTTCCAAATTATTCCATCACCGTTATCTTCAACTCACTGCCCCCTAGGCTTCCCATCAAACCTTTTGAGTTGCTGTTGTCAGTTTGATCTCACATAGATAATTCTTTTTTTGTACTTTAGATGGTTTACAGAACAGAATAGTTTCTCATTAAACAGTACACATATTGCCCTATGACAATGGTTAACAACCCCACGACATGTCAACACTGTCCTTCCTCAACCTTGGGTTCCCTATTACCAGCTTTCCTGTCTCCTCCTGTCTTCTAGTCCTTGTCCCTGGACTGCTGTGCCTCATTAGTCCCGTTTTGTTTTATGAGGCTGTGCAATCCCTGGCTGAACGGTGAACCTCGGGAGTGACTTCACCACTGAGCTAAAAGGGTGTCTGGGGGCCATACTCTTGTGGTTTCTCCAGTCTCTGTCAGCCCAGTAAATCTGGTCTTTTTTTGTGCGTTAAAACTTTGTTCTACATCCTTTTCCAGCTCTGTGCAGGACCATTTGTTGTGATCCCGGTGAGAGCAGTCAGTGGTGGTAGCCGGGCACCATCTAGCTGTACTGGACTCAGTCTGGTGGAGGCGTTGGTAGCCGTGGCTGAAAGTGTGTTTTTTATTTCTGTAATGCTTTGCAGTTTACCAGGTAGCTTCACCAAAAGGTCAGCACTTCGAATCTACCAGCAGCTATGGGGCAGTTCTACTTTGTCCTATAGGGTCGCTATGAGTCAGAATCCACTGGATGGCAACAGTTTTCACACATAATCTTGCTCGCTTTAGGCATGTCATTGCTTATTTTAGTCTTCATCAGAGACCTCAAGAAATGGTTAGGGAGAAACCCAAGTCAGTTTTGGCACCTGTTGGTAATGGTAAGGCATTGACTAAGGAGCCAGGTGTGAGGTTTAGTAGACTTGTTAATCATTTTACTTTTTTAGTGGTAGCTAAAAAAGTAGTTAATGGCTTCAGTTCAGGAACACATATTTAAATCTTTACTACTCCGCTTGAACTTAATAGCCTATTGCTACCTTCAGTGGCTGCATGAGTAATAATAACTTAATCATTTACCTTTACTCTGAGAGACAGAGTAGCTTTACCCTGATTGCCTTGTTCCTGTAAATATTAGATGCTCTGTATTCATAGATCTTAGCTGTGTCTGTATCTTGCTCACTGACTTCCCTCGTTATGAGAAAGCTGTACAGCTCCTCATGTGCGTTGATACTTAAATCATCATACGTACAACTTATGTATCTTTATGTATGTGAGTACTTGTTAAAAAAACCAAACCAAACCCACTGCCATTGAGTCAGTTCCAACTCATAGTGACCCCATAGGGTTTCCAGTGATGTAAATCTCAACAGAAGCAGACTGCCACGTCTCTCTCCTGAGGAGCGGCTGGTGATTTTGAACTGTTGACCTTTCACTTAGCAGTGGATTGCTTTAGCCATTGTGCCACCAGGGCTACTGAGTACTTGTTAAGTCAGGAGTATTTCAGGATGTTTTTCTGGTTTGGGATTTGATACATTGTTGTTCCCTACATCGATCCAAGAATAAAACAGTACATTTTTTATAATGCTAAGCGAATACTGAGCATGGAAGATTAAGAACCTTTCGGTAATCGAATTCTTTCAATTTAACAAGAACCCTGATGGCTCAATCGGTAATCCCTCGGCTGCTAACCAAAAGGTCAGTGATTCGAACCCACCAAGTGCTCTGCAGGAGAAAGATGTGGCAGTCAGCTTCCATAAAGATTTACAGCCTTGGAATCTGTATGGGGTAGCTCTGCTTTGTCCTATAGGGTCGCTATAAGTCCAGTCAACCCGATGGCAAAGGATTTTCGATAATTTTAGGTAATTACTTCTTTCTGGGGGGAGTAAGAGAAAGTTTGCCTGAAAATTTAGTTTAACTAAAGACCACATAAGGAGCCCTGGTGGTTCAACGGTTAAGCCCTAGGCTGCTAACCAAAAGGTTGGCGGTTTGAACCTAACCTGGGGGGCCTTTCTATCTCTTCTGTCACATGGGGTCACTATGAGTTGAAAATCAACTTGATGGCACCTAAGAACAACAAATGCCAAATTACTGAAATCAGGACTTTTCTCGTCTTAATCATCTTCCCTCACTCCCCCTCACACACATTTTCAGTTTCAGCTGGACATGTGTTTCTTCCATGACTGCAAATCACATAAAAATAAATGCAAAATTCATTTGTATTGTGATCTGTTGTTTCAGGTATTTCAGCTGTCTTCAAAGATAACTTCATGCTTCCATAATGTAACAGAAAAGGTCATAAATCATTAGGTAAAGAGAAGTGTGAAGCATATTCAGCAAGATGAACATCTCTGGAAGCAGTTGTGGAAGCCCTAGTTCTGCAGATGTATCTAATGACTTTAAGGAACTTTGGGCAAAACTAAAGGAGTACCACGATAAAGAAGTTCAAGGTAAAATCTTTTCTCAAATACTGATTTGAGAAGTGTTTGTACTGTATTTTGTTGAGACTGTTATCATAATAACTTTGTATAATAGTTTTGTATCTTTATAGAAGGAAGAAATGACTTGGAAGTTCAAAGAGCTGATCATTAAGTGACCTTTATTATAATTTTTTTGTGTTTCATTTTTATGGTTGGGTTGTTATTTTTTTAACTATTGGCAACTACTGCAGAACACAGTTCTTGCTTACAGTTACTTACTTGTGGTGATACGTATAGTATAGTGGAAAGGGTATAAAAATTGGTGTCTGAAGACCTGGATTTTAGTTCTGATTTTGTTCACCTACTTGCTCTGTGATCCCAGCCAAATCACTTAACCTCTGAACTTAATTTTCTTTCGAAAAATGGGCTTTTATTTGCAGGATTATTTATAGACGTAAAGATTCTACTGAAGTCATTCAGCAACCTGTTGGGAATCCTATTTGCTGTTAAGCATTGAGATACAAAAGTGAATGGTAGTTTACCTTCAAAGAGTCTGCAGTCTGATAGAGATGAGTCATGTAAACATAATTACAGTACAATAAAATAAAAGCTAAAAGGTTTATATAAAGTGCTTTAGTATACAGGGGATTGTGCAGTCGTGCCTGGAATGTTGTTGTTAGGTGCCATTGAGTCAGTTCCGACTCATAGCGACCATATAGAACAGATTAGAACTGCCCCATAGGGTTTTCAAGGAGCGGCTGGTGGATTTGAACTGCTGACCTTTTGGTTAGCAGCCAAGCTCTTAACCACTGTGCCACTAGGGCTCCATAGAAAGAAATTTTCTATTAAAGCTAAGCTCAAGATTTGATACTAAGGTTTAATATACTTTATCTAATTCTGTGACATTAACATAATACACTTTTTCCGTGTGTGGGAAATACCTCATATTGTATTTGTTTTTTTGATTACTGTTGCAACGATAGGTTTAATAGTATAGCATTTTATAGCTTTAGCATTACGCTGGAGTGCCATTAAAACATGATCTACTTGAGTCTGAGGTATAGTATATGGGTCTGTGTTGAAGCTTTCCCATGGAATATTTAGTTTCTGGCAGAACCTCATGATAATAGCCTCATCATCAATTAATATGTACTGAAACATGAACCCCAGAAGTAGTTTTCTTATAAGCCCCAGTTTACTTAAAGACATTAGTTCGAGAAATGTCTTTTGGGCACTTAGGTCCCTGGATGGCATGGACAGTTTGCATTGGACTAATAACTGAAAGGTTGGCGGTTCAAACCCAGAGACGCCTTGCAAGACACGCCTGGTGATCTGCTTCCGAAAGGTGACAGCCTTGAAACCCTGTGGAACAGTTCTGCTCTGTAACACATGGGGTTGCAGTGAGCTGGAATCACCTCCATAGCAACTAACAACAAAAACAACTATGTGTCAAACTTTGTACATAAGAATGAATCATAGATAGTCCTGGCTTTAAGAGAATTTCTAGTCTAAAATTATAATGGAATATGTTATCTGGAAACATAAAGGAAGAACCAGGTGTATGTGTCTTTGTCTCCGTCGTTTGCTGTCAGACCAGGCTTTACAATTGTTTTAAGTCTGTTAGCCAGACAAATAATATGCTGGGTGGGAAGAGAGAGGGAATGTTCTGAGTAAAAAGAATAGCATGTGCATAGATTTGGAGATAAGAGCTTGGTATAGCTCTAATAGAGGGATTGGGGTGGGCAATGGGAGCTTATTGGTTGGGATGTGGCTAGGAGATCATGTCAGAAAGATAGAGCCAGACTGTAAGTTATAAGCACTGTGCTAAGGACATTGTCATCATGCCTGGTCTTTAAGATTTATGTCTAAACTTTCACCTTGAGTGCTTACTTCCAGTGGTTAGGAATCAATGCAAGTAGTGCTGTGTTGACAAAGAGGCAATTTGTTGTAGTTGTTAAGCTCATAAATTCTGGATCTAGATTGCCAGTGTTTGAAAGCCATCCGTGCCACTTGAATACAGGTGGTGACCCTGTTATTTATCTTTGCAGTGTTTCAGTTTCCTTATCTATAAAATGGAGATGTTAATAATACCTACCTCATATTGTATTAAATAGGTTAACATATGGAAAACATTTGGAATAGTGTCTGGCACACCGTGTTTTCTAGCTGAGGTAAACATTCAAAACTGTCTTTAATTTTTTTATTCTGAAAGGTTGGAGTTTAGCCACCCCTACTTCTTTACCTGTACCCTTTTACTGCTGTAGTATACTCATTCTTTGATAGATTATACTGATCCACGATCCCATTAAAGCCCTTTTCCAGCATAGTAGGCCTGCTGCTCCATCACGTGTCTGTCAGTTTGTCGTACTGTGTCAGCTTGTGTGTTGCTGTGATACTGGAAGCTTTGCACCAGTATTTCAAATACTAGCAGGGTCACCCTTGGTGGACAGGTTTCAGCGAAGCTTCCAAACTAAGACTAGGAAGAGAAACCTGGTGGTCTGCTTCTAAAAAAAAAATTAGCCAGTGAAAACCTTATGAATAGCAGCAGAACATTTTCATGTGTAGTGCTGGAAAATGAGCCCCTCAGATTGGAAGGCACTCAAAATAAGGCTGGGAAGACTTGCCCCCTCAAAGTAGAGTACACCATAATGTGGTTGGAGTTAAGCTTTCAGGACCTTCCTTTGCTGATGTTGCACGACTCAAAATGAGAAGAAACAGCTGGAAACATCCATTAATAATCAGATCATGGAATGTAGGAAGTATGAATCTAGGAAAATTGGAAGGTGTTAGAAATGAAATTGAACACGTAAAGATCGATGTTCTAGGTATTAGTAAGCTGAAATGGACTGATGTTGACCATTTTGAATCGGACAATCATACGCTCTTCCGTGCCGGGAAGAACAAGTTGAAGAGGCATGGCGTCACATTCATTGTCAAAAAGAATATTTGAAGATCTATCCTGTAAGTGATAGGATAATATTTATATACCTACAAGGAAGATAAGTTAATATGACTATTATTCAAATATATGCACCAACCACTAAGGCCAAAGATGAAGCAATTGAAGATTTTTACCAACTTCTGCAGTCTAAAATTGATCAAACATGCAGTCAGGAAGCATTGATAATTACTGGTGCAATCAAAGTGCAGTAGTGTTCATTTAGAAATCCAGATATCAGTGGGGTTATTATTGTTCATTATTTTTTTAACAATATTTTTTTCTAGAAAAGTCAAAACAAAGTAAACAATGAAAAGTTATCCTTTACATACAAACAGGTAACTACTTTTTAAAAACTAATTTTGTTGTTGAGAATATGCATAGCAAAAACATACACCAATTCAGGTTTCTACATTGATACTGATTACATTCCTCGAGTTATACAGCCATTCTCAACTTCCTTTTCTGAGTGATTCCTCCCCCATTAACAAACTCAACTGCTCCCTAAAATTCCTATCTAATCTTTTGAGTTACTGTTGTCTCTGATTCCACACAGATCTTAAAAGAGCATAATGTTCAAGGCAGACATTCTTTACTAGTTAAGCTAAGCTATTCTTTTTTTTTAATTCCCATTTTTTTCTTCTAAATTTTATTTTGTTGTTTTTGAGAGTATGCACAGCAAAACATATACCAATTGAATAGTTTCTACATGTACGGTTTAGTGACATTGATTACATTCTTCAAGTAGTGCGACTGTTCTCACCTTTTTTGAGTTGTTCCACCCCATTGACATAAACTCAGTGCCTCCTAAGGTTTCTATGGTACTTTCCAGTTGCTGTTGTCAATTTGACCTTTTTTTTTACTAGTTCAGTTTTAAGATGACTACAGGGGATATTTTTGGTTTAAGGCTTAAAGATTATCTCAGAGCAGTAGTTTCAGGGGTTCATCCAGCCTCCATGGCTCCAGAAAGTCTAGAGTCCATGAGAATTATAAATTCTGTTCTGCATTTCCCCCTTTTGATCAGGATTCTTCTATGGAGTCTTTGATCAAAATGTTTAGTAATGGTAGCTGGGCAACATCTAGTTCTTCTGGTCTCATGACAAAGGAGCCAGTTGTTCATGGAGGCAATTATCCACACATTCCATTGCTTCCTCCTATTCCTGACTCTACTTCCTCTGTTGCTCCAGGTGAATAGAGACCAATTGTTGAGCTTCAGGTAGACACTTGGAAACTTAAGACCCCAGGCACTATGCAACAAACTAGGAGAGCAGAAACACTGAACACTTCGTTAGATCAGTTAACCGGGATGTCCTGTGAAATCATGACTCTAAACCTCCAAATCAAGAAACCAAATCCCATGAGGTGTTTGGTTGTACATAAGCATCCTCAGCAGCTACTCTTTGTTGTTGTAAATATATCTATCACACAACTTTTGCTAATTCAACTTTTTACAGGTGTACAACTTACTGACAGCAATTGGAATAATCGGCTGTGCAACCCTACCCTTAATGTGATTTTTCCATCTCCATAACTAAAGCAGTAACCCCCACTTTCTCCTCCCTCGCACCCTTGGTAACCACTGACAAACTTAGGTTTCTATACATTTGCCTGTTCTTGTCTTTTTGTTACATGAGGCCATACAGTATTTTTCCATTGTGATTGACTTACTTCGCTTAGCATAATGTTTGTAACATATCAAGACATGATTTCTCTTACTGGCTGAGTAGTATCCACTGTATGTATGTACCACATTTTGTTTATCCATTCATCTGTTGGTGGATATTTAGGTTGTTCCCATCTTTTGACTATTGTAATAGTGCTCCAGTGAACATTGGTGTACATTTCCTCTTTTTGAGTCTCTGATTTTAAGTCTTTTGGGTATATACCTAGCAGTGGAATTGCTGGGTCATATGGAGTTCTATTTTTAGTTGTTTGAGGAGCCACCACACTGTTTTCAACAATGTCTGTAGCATTTTGCATTCCAGTCAGTAGTGGATAAAGGTTCCAGTTTTCCCACATCCTTGCTGACGTTTGTCATGTTCTCGGGTTTTTTTGTTTTGTTTTATCTTAGCCATCCTAAAAAATAAAACAAAATAAAAAAACCATTGACATCAAGTCAGTTACAACTCAGAGTAGAACTGCCCAAAGGGTTTCCAAGGCTGTAATCTTTATGGAAGCAGGCTGTCCCATCTTTCTCCCACAGAGCAGCTGGTAGGTTTGAACTGCCAACCTTTCAGTTAGCAGCCAGCACCTCCAGGGCTCCTTTTAGCCATCCTAGTGGAAGTGAATGGTATCTCATTGTGGCTTTGATTTGTATAACTCTGATGGCTAATTACATTGAGCATCTTTTCATGTGTTTGGTGGCCATTTAAATGTTCTGTTCAAGTCCTTTGTTCATTTTATGATTGGATTATTTGTCTTTTTGTTGTTGTCAAAGTTTTATACATATTTTGGTTATTAGATTCTTATCATATACATAGTTTCCGAAGATATCCTCCCAGTTGGTAGCTTGTCTTTCCACTTTTTGGTAAAGTCTTTTGATGAGCAAAAGTTTTAAATTTTTATCAGGTCCGATTTATCTGTTTTGTCTTTTGCCATTTGTTCTTTCGTTACTTATGTTAGATAATCTGTTATTAAAATCTAAGCCTGACAGCATTGCCCCAGCATTTTTTTCTAAGAATTTTATGGTTTTAGTTTTCACATTAAGGTCCTTAGTAGATTTTGAATTTGTTTTTGTGTATGGTGTGAGGCATGGATCCTATTTCATTTTTCTACGTGTGGGAAATCGAATTTTCCCAGCACCATTTATCGGAAACACTCTTCTTTCCCCCATCAAATGGACTTAACCAGGTCAAAAATCATTTGACTATAGATGTCTGGGTTTATTTCTGGACTCTTAATTCTGTTCCATTGGATTTATGTATCTATTATTATACTACTACCAGGCTGTTTTGATTACTGTAGCTGTGTAATATGTATTAAAATCAAAAAGTGTGAGTCCTCCAAACAGGTAACTACTTTTAAATAATTTTGTATGTGTGCATATTCTGCCAGACTTGTTTTCTGAAACATGAATATACATCATTCTTTTTAATGTAAGTTTTCACGATTTTTAGCTTAGAAAATTTTACATATATACAAAAGTAAAGGAAATGAACTCCTATATACCTGTCACTGAACTTCAGCTATTATCAGTTCATGGACAATATTGTTTTACCTATATTCTGTGTTCCTAGTCCTCTCAGTTAATGTTGAAGTCCTTAACATATTTTCATCTATAGATACTTCAGTATGTATCTTCTTTTTTTAACCAAAAATACTGTTATCACACTAACAAATCAAGTTCTTTAATATCATGTAAGCAATATGTAGTTTTTAAGTTTCCCCAGTCAACTCCAATGTCAGATTTTTTACATTTGGCCTGTTCAGATCCTAATCTAAAAGGTATCTCCACATTGTGTATGATTAACATTTCTATTATATTTTTCAGTGTAGTTTTAATTTCATTTTCTGTTACGAGTGAGATTAAGCATCTTTGATTATGTTCAAAAGGAGAGTTATTTTGTATACTCTGAAAAACTTTAAGGGAGGAATACCTCAATGGTTAACATGTGATTTGTATCCGTGTGCTCTATGAATGGTAGATATCAGATATACTTTTGAGCTGATGAGAGAAAATAACCTTTGATATATATTATAAGATATTGATCAGGTCACTTTTTTTCCTTTGGTTGTTGGCCCTTTTCCTATCAATTTCTAAGAGCTTTTTATATATGAGGCAGATTCTTTTGAGTTTTAATATTTAAAAAATTAAAAAATCTGAATTTGTTGTTGTGATAAAGATCTAATTTTAAAGTTAACTATGCTCGTGGCTATATGTCGTCCAGGGACAAATATGAATATTTTACATTAATTCTGCCCTTCAGTCGGCTGTACTGTTTTTCCCCAGAAAGTCTAGTGTAAAACACTGAGGAAGGATTCTGAGTTATAGTACCGACTTTCCATTCATTCAGTGAATAGATATTGAATAGCTGTTATGTATGTTAGATGTGGTACCAGTTGCTGGTGATACAACAGTGAACAAGACACAGTGGGTTTTTCGGGCAGTTATATTCATTTTCTTTAGGGAAATATTTATATGATATAATTAATGAAATGATAGCAAAAATAAGCCACATACAAAACAGTATGCACACCGATCACAACTGTAAGCTACGTGCACTTCTTTTAAAATTGGGAAGGAATAAACAAAGTGTCTCAACTTCTTTTGAAGAGCAGCAGTATCTTCCTTTTGGTTTATAAAACTGTGACCCTAGTGTGTAAGTTTACTGATGAGTGACTTCAAGTTTAAAACTATTAAAGGAGTTTTACTGCTACATAGTATAAATTTTTTTATTCTTTTGTGACTTGGAAGTGAAGCAAATACAGTATCTTCAAATAATTTAAATAGGACCAGATGTACTTGAGTTTTTGTTAGATAGGGAGGAATTAACATTCTGCCATCTTGGAGCAGAATTTATTCTTATCCTTCAAATGACTACTTTGTGTTGTTTTATAACTGGTTATAAGAAGATCATTAAATTTTTATTATGCAGAGTCCCTGACTTACCTTTACATCACCATAGGTAAAAGCACTTGGCACATAGTAGGAAATTAGTAAATGGTATCTGAACAAATTATATAGCTTATAGCTGGTTCAGTGGAACATTTTCTGGAGCTTAGTTTTTAAAAACACATAATATATGAAAATATCAAAATTCCATGCCTGTCTAAAACCCTGAAATACTTTACCACCCATTTACTTTAAATATTTTTGTTTTTAGGTAGAATTGTAGAAAGTTGGAAAAGAAATAAATCACTGTCCACAAGAATGAAGTTTGTGCTTTTTGTTTATCCTTTCCTAATCAAAGAAATGCATGTAGTTTATTGTATAGTTTTAATCAGTGTACATACTACCTTGTATCTGGCATTTTCAGCTATCATTTCATTATTTATACTTACGTTGTACATATACATGTTATATACATGTTGTACATAACCATCATTTTATAATTTTTTGAATAAATACCCATTTAAAACTGGGCCAGTTTCATTTTTAGACTCTTAACAGGGAGAGGATGTTTATGACAGATTTCTTCCTCGTGTTCTTCGGTCTTGCAGGGTTTTCAGGAGACCCCTATTGTATGATGAAGGAATCTCTGAAAGTAAACAAGATACTCTTTATTAAAAACAGTGTGCCATATTTATCAGATAATAGACTATATAAAACTTAGAATATTATATACTGGATAATTCTTTTAAATTGAGTACTTACTTGTGGTTATGCTCTAATATTCATCACACTCCATGGAGAGTTGTTTTGTATACTCTGAAAAACTTTAAGGGAGGAATACCTCAATGGTTAACATATGTGATTTGTATCCGTGTGCTCTGTGAATGGTAGATATCGGATATACTATTGAGCTGATGAGAGAAAATAACCTTTGATATATTATAAGATATTGATCAGGTCACTTTTGCCAATTTCAAAATTACTATGGATTTTTCAAGATGTTAAATGAATAAGCACTATTTTTAAAAAATTAATATGTCATTTAAAAACTCATTTTGGTTGGGGCCAGGCGAGGCTTTTTTAACACTAGTCCTTCGTTAATGTGGTCCACATAGTCCCATATAAAATGAGACTATATAATAACATCAAAGACATGCTTGAGGGTACTTAATTTTTTTAAGAAGGTGGGGGATCCACTTCAAGAAACCAGTATAAGAGGCTATTTGAAAGACATCAAACATGGACTTGTCCAGGCTTTGCAGATTATGAAATATATACAGGAATCAAAATTGACTCATTATTCTTAAACTTCCATGTCAGTAAAAAACAAGAGAAATATTATGAATGGTAGTACTTGCAAGAGAATTTTTGCTTCAATATCCAAGGAAATCTGCCCATAGTAACCTACATTCCTCTGAATACCCTGATATATGTACTTAAAGCTTTTTTTAGGATGTAAAAAATAAGCCACATACAAGATAGAAAGTATACTGCTACAACAATGCAATGAGCCGCATTCATTTCTTTTAAAACTAAAATAGAATAAACAGAATCTCTCAGCTTCTATTGAAGAGCAGCAGTTTACAAACCAGAGCATTTTTGTTAAATTCTGGAGATATTTGTGGCTGAGTTTTTATATGTTATCTTTAGGATAATTGTATCCTTTCGTGATTGTTCATTCTAGAGTCTTATATTCCTTTGTGACAAATGCTGCTAATATCATGGTTAAGCACAAATTGTTACTGATAATATACAATCTTCCTGCTTCGAATTCAGAATTAATAGATTGTTTTAATAGAATTTAATAGAAATTTTAAGATTCCTTAAATTTAAAAAAATATTAAAGAAGTGTGTTATTAGTTTAGTACAAATTTCATTTTCCTTTTTTAATCTTTAATCAGATTTATTATTAAAAGTGCAGGTAATAAATGGTGCCCGGCTACCACCAGTGACTGCTCTGACCAGGATCACAACAGAGGGTTCTGGACAGAGCTGGAGAAGGATGTAGAGCATAATTCTAACTCATTAAAAAAAAGACCAGATTTACTGGCCTAAAGGAGACTGGAGAAACCTCGAGACTATGGCCTCCAGACACCCTTTTAGCTCAGTGGTGGAGCTACCTCCGAGGTTCACCGTTCAGCCTGGGAGTGGACATCCCTGTAAAACCAAATGAGACTAACGAGGTACAGGAGTCCAGTGACAAGGGCCAGAAAGCAGAAGGGGACAAGGAAGCTGGTGATAGGGAACCCAAGGTTGAGTAAGGATATTCTTGATGTGTTGTGAGATTATTAACCATTGTCATAGGGCAACATTTGTAGTAACTGTTAAATGAGAAACTATTTTGTTCTGTAAGCCTTCATCTTAAGTGAGAATAACAGCACAATTGGAAGAGCGTAGTCAATGTCACTGAACTGTGCATGTAGAAATTTCTGAAGTGGTGTATCTTTGACTATGTGTATTTTCACCAAAAAAAAAAAAAAAAAAAGGTTGAGAAGTTAGAGGGTTAGTATTATGTTGTGGGGTTGTTAACCAATGTCATAGAACAACGTGTGTACTACTGTTTCATGAGAAACTGTTTGTTCTGTAAGCCTTCACCTGAAGTACAATAAAATTTTTAAAAAAAAGTGCGGGTAATAAAATGAAATTTGGAATGTTTATTTTTCAAAACACTACCATTTTAATAAATACTATTGTGCATGCCAGGTTCTGCTGCCAGCATCTCAGCTAACATATCTTCTGTATCTTATAAATCTGATCATCAATTTCATGGAAAACTGGGCAGTTTTAGGGGGCAAAATTTGAACCTCTCTGAAGGAATGGGAAAGTATGGAGGCTCTAATATGACAAGATAAATAGTTCTTGATTCAGTTTAGAATTACTCCATTTATTTTCTCAGATGTTTCATCAAAAATTCCCAAAAAGGAACATTCATAAGACTACACAAATGAGTAGTGACAGGAGTTGCATGTAATTTTGGTCCATAACAACATGTCCTCCTCATCATTAGGAATGCTGTTGGTAACTCTTGTATCTGTTATTTTTTCGTTTGTATTAACATGAGTAAATTCAACAAAATCCACAAAAATTAATTTATCCCTTTTGAGATAGTTAAGAGCAAACTAAACATACCTTGAATATGGCTGCATCTCATAAAGACAGGAGTTTTCACTTTGGAATTGAAATAATTTATTAGATAATTGCAGGAATACTAGTAGTAATACTTCCAAAAAGTTAAATGGTATATATATTATATATATATATCAATTATTATATATATGTAAGTGTGTGTATATATATATATACACACCCACTAATTTGTCAAGAATGTTGATGTTAGGCTTATAATTTATAGTTTGAGACCATAAATCACTTTTTTTAAAGTTAGGGTACATACATTACATATGGTTTATTCTGGGCAGTGTTTCCTGAAGTAGGGGGGTTGGGTAGAGAACTAAAATAAGTAATAATTAACATAGCAATGGTTTTTGTTATGTTTATGTATAACAAATTGAATTTTTGCCTCATTTCTGAATTACTTAAATTTGTTTGGTGTATTGTAATGACACGTATGGGCACTTGATTGTTTTATTTCTTCCAAAATTTATATAAGTGGGCACAGGGTTAATTGTAGTACAGTGCTTGATCTTTTGAGCACCGTTTCCTCATTAGGTGTCTCAGGTTGCCAGTGTTAGAATCCCAAATACTTTGTTGAACAGACTACCTGTTCATACAGGAGCTGCATTGTTGTATAGCCTCATTCCTTCCGATGGGTGTGGAGCAGGATTAAAGCACACTTTATAGGGGTTCTAACTGTAGATGCCTAATTGACTTGATGAATAGTAAGTGCTTGAAATTTAAACACACACACACACACACACACACACACACACACACACACACACACACACACACACACACACACACACACACACACACACACACACACACACCCACCCACCCACCCACCCACCCACCCACCCACCCACCCACCCACCCACCCACCCCTGTTTCAGAGCTGATCTGCATGACAGAACAAATGCCTCGCAGGTGTTGAATGCTTATAGATAAAAGAACAGTCTTTCCGTATTTCCCAAGAATTTTCTTTTGAAGTTTATATGGATTTTCTGTCTCATTGTTTCTTTTCTTAAAATGGTTCATGGCAAGAATCCATTTCATCTTTGGCTGCACTTTCACTTCTGAAGGCAGACCTCAGTTTTAGAAGTTGACCAAAATTAAAAGCAAGAAAATTTGTCAGCAGATAAAGTTTACACACTTTGTGGAAGGAAATAAAAGAGAAAAAACTGTTGACTCCAGTCTTTGGCCTACTAGGGTCACAAATTCTTCTTTTCTTAATTTGTCAAGAATGAGTTCATGCTTTACTAAGTACTTTCAGGGTCTCGAATTACTTGTCATCGCCTGAAAAAGAAGGAAACTTGCTAAGGCTAGGAAATTGACAGATGGAAAGGATTTTAAAAAATGAAAAGATCCTACCAGTATTACATGTATTCATTTGTGTACATGTGTCCTTAGTTTTGTGCAATTTTATCACGTGTAGATTCGTGTGACCACCACCAAGGATCCTGTGTGCCGCCCTTTTAAATCCCCAGCCCACCTTCCTCCCACCCTACTCCTCCAACCTCTGGCCACCAATAGTCTGTACTCTCTGGCTATCATTTTATCATTTCAAGAATGTTATATAAGTGGAGTCTATAGTATGCAACCTTTTGAGATTGGCTGTTTTCACTCAGCATGATTAAATTCCCTTGAGATACGTGAAGTTGTTTCACATATCAATAGTTGTTCTTTTTTGTTGCTGAGTAGTATTCTACAGCATGAATATATCATAGTTTAACAAGTCACCCATTAAAGGACTTTGGGTTGTTTCTAGTGTTTGGCTGTTAGGAGTAAAGCTACTATGAATATTTGTTTACAGGTTTATTCATAAAGTTTATTTACTCAGATTGTAGGCCATAGAAATAAGGGTAAAATGTGCTATATCATTTGAACATTTCCTGGATGTGAACGTGTTAACATCCAGAAAATTCTCTGGGGCCTTTATTTTCCACAATGTCTGGGTTTCCTGGCATTAAATCATTATCACCCAGGGACAATAAGGAGAGGTGACTTTCCCTATCAGTATATGTGTGACTTTTAACCTAACTCCTACTTAGCACTGTGGGGGATGGTAGGGAAACGATAGGTTAGTTTTTTAAAACTCTTACTTGTGTAGTAATTATGTTGTTCAAAAGATTGTCATGAATTAAACAGATAGTGAGAAATCCTGTTCTTAGAAATGACAGATTTACTAATGTTTCTATACATACTACGTGGAAAGCTTTTCTAAATTTATAACTTATTAGAATCCATAGATAAGCTACCAAAGACAAAAAAAAAAAACTTTGATTTTTTTTTTTTTTTTAATAGTCAACTAATAACTATTTATTGGGAACTAACTGCCTCAAATAAGAGAAATTCTTGACTAAGTGTAGAACTTTTAAACTTCTAGGCAATTCTTTTATGGTAAAAAAATATATCACATAAAATTAGCCATTGTAACCATTTTTATGTGTATAATTCAGTGACAATAATTATCAGTGTTGTGCAACCATTACCACTCTTTATTTCCTAAACTTTTTAATCACCCCAAAGTGAGGCCCAGTATCCATTAAGTAATAGCTTCTTACTGCCCCTGGTCACCAGTAACCCAGGTGCTTCTGGGTGGACTAGAACCTCCAAACTTTTGGTTAGCAGCCAAGCATGTTCACCAGTTGCACCACCCAGGGAGTCCATAATACATATTGCTAAATTGCTTTCCAAAACAATTGTACCAGTACTCCAGCAAAGTATGGGAATATAGTTTTAAAACACTTTTTTTCAACACTCGGGATTATGATTTTTAAAATTTTGCTAATTGTTTTGGTTTGCATTTGTTTAGTTGCAGATGATATTGACTGCATTCTCATATTTGTTTAATGATAATTAGAAATGTTGCCCTATTTTGTCCATATTCTTCCTTACTTTCTTTACAGTAACTACCTGAATCCCTAGGCAGTGGTTCTCTTAATGGTTTTTGGTTTTTTCTCTTACTGTTTTTATGTCAGACTCAATTGTTAGCTGTTGTCAAGTCAGCCCCCAGCTCATGGCAGCTCCGTGCACAACGGACCAAAACCCTGCCCGTTCCTGCACCATCACCATGATTGGTTGGGGATTGGACTTTTGTGATCCATAGGGTTTTCATTGGCTAATTTTCAGAAGTAGATCACGAGGCCTTTCTTCTTAGTCTGGAAGCTCTACTGAAACCTGTTTAGCATCATAGCAATACATAAGCCACCACTGACAGACTGTGCATGAGGTACATTGGCTGGGAATCAAACTCAGGTCTCCGGCTTGGAAGGTGAGAATTCTACCACTGCGCTCATCAGAATCAATTAAAATTTAAAAAATGTAACATATCTTGAGATACAATGCTAGTGCCCTTGTTAAGTACTTTGTAAGCAATTTTGCTCCAGGTCATGGACTTCCTGTCATATTTTAGTTTAATCCCAGAAGACTTGAGCTTAAATAAGCACTGTTGCTGTTAGCAAATACATAGGCTGTGTTAGGACATAGACTTTCGTTTATAGTATGCTGTAATTATATGCTTACCCCTGCTATTAGAAAGGAAATAACTCATGGTAGGTGGGTTACTACTTGGTTGTCATATGATAGACCAAAAGCAGTAATGTTGCAGATATACTTTTAAGACCTGAAGGTAACAAGTAAAGGGAAATGCACTCTCTTCCAACTAATAGGGCCTGGTTCATTAATCAGAGGCTAGACTGAAGTGACTTAATAGTGTAGCATTAGATTCACAAAAGAACTTAAATCCACTGCTATAGAAATAGTAAATTGTTTAAATAAAATACTCTGATTTTTTTTCTTTTTATTTGCAGGTTTACAAGTAAAAGTAACCAAACTGAAAAAGGAACGAATTTTGTAAGTATCAGTGTATAACAGTGATATCTTATTTATGAGGTAATTGACATATTAGACCTCAATTTCTTCTTTATAAGGAAATTAGCTTTACTTAGTGTGAGTCTTGTGTAATTGACAGTGATTTTAAAAATTCTAAAGTAAAATGTGTAACTTTGTAATTGTAAGAAATCCTTAGTTAATATTTGTGTATATATTTATATTTTAATATAATTTATATATACACATAAAATATTTTTCCATAAAGTATTTATTGAGGCTAAAACTGATTTGTAAACTCATTTTGATCGATCTGTCAACAGCATTCTTTTCTCAGCTAAGATTAACACCTAGAACTGAAGATACTGCAAGAAGGGGAATACAGTAATTCTGGGATTCTAAATTCATTAAAGAAACAGAAATTAAGTGGGTATTCTGAGACTCCTTGTAAGTAGTTTGAAATTACCAGCGAACTCCCTGAATTGTTTTAGTTGTTAAGCCCGTGATCAGATCTGATTTTCTAAGTTAGGAGCAGATTTTACTCATGATCTTTAGAGCTTCCCTACTCAGGAATCTGAGTCAGATTTCATAGTAGAATATAGGTACCCATAACAAAAATTAATATTGTGACTAGTAATAATGGGATTTGCTTTATGGTACATACCCATGGGCCTCAGTTACTCTATATTTGTAAAGCTTCCAAGGCTGTAACAGAAACCTAGTTACTGATCCCTAACCAGGAAAAGCACCCAATTGTTTTCCCCATTAATAATCTGAAAATGGGAAGTTTTTCTTCATACCTGGAAAGTCATGTTTGGAAATAGACTTAGATTCAGAAATATGAAATCATAATTTTTTTAAATGGTTTTATTTAAAAATAATAATTTTATGAGACTTCTTAATTAGGAACACTTTTAAATACTTTGCAGTATTCAAAGTGTACATGTTTCTACCTTAAAGATATTATTTTAAACGTCCTTAACCATAAAATAACTTATTTCTGTGTTTCTCTGATAGAGCTGTGTTTAGTTCCCCCAATTAGAAGATGTTTCTTTACTTCTAGAGGAAATTTAATAAGCCATTTCTAAGTAGTATATTTAGAATGTATATTTTATTAGTTAGAATATTTTCTGAAAAACAACCAAAAGTGGCTTTTACAGCAAGGAAAAATGTATGTTTTCACATAGAAGGCCTAAAGTAGAAAGAATCTGTTGTTGTGTGCCATCAAGTCAATCCCGACTCATAGTAACCCTATAGGACAGAATAGAGCTACCCTCTGGGGTTTTCTAGGGTGAAATCTTTATGGAGGCAGATCATCAGGTCTGTATTCCTATGGAGTGGCTGTTGGGTTCAAACTGTTGACCTTTTGATTAGCTTTAACAATGGGAGTGGCTAATTCAGTACCTCAACAACATCATCAAAGAGCCAGGTTATTTCTGTCTTCCTTGCCTTTCTTAGTGTTCTGGCTTGCCCTCTTAGTCTTGACCCCCTGCAGAATAGCAAGATGACCATCATTCTAGCCATTAAGTGCAGAACATCCAAAGGCAGAAAAGAAGCTATCCCTTCCTTGTGTCCCTTGCTACGAATGTATGTGAGTTTACCAGAAGCAGTCCCCAGCAGACTCCCCCTAACTCATTGACTATAAATGTTGTGTGCTTGTTCCTGAACAATAAGGGGCAAAGGGCATTGAATTAATGTAAGTGACTTAGGTAATCAAGATTCTGAAACTACTTTATGTGTATTCTAGGATTGAGCAAATAATTATATTGTAGATAATGTCAGCCAGGTCATTCTCACTGTCATGAAAGGTACAAATAGCAAAGGGGGAAGGCTAGAATGAATCCTATGCTGCTGGATAGGAATTTGAGTTACTAGTTGTCTTAGTCATCTAGTGCTGCTCTAACAGAAATACCACCAGTGGATGGCTTTAACAAAGATAAATTTATTCTGTCACAGTCCAGTAGGCTACAAGTCCAAATTCAGGGCATCAGCTCCAAGGGAAGGCTTCAAGTCCAAATTCAGGGCATCAGCTCCAGGGGAAGGCTTTCTCTGTTGGCTCTGGAGGAAGGTCCTTGTCATCATCAATCTTCCTCTGGACTAGGAGCTTCTCTGCACAGGCACCTCAGGTCCAAAGGATGTACTCTGCTCCTGGCACTGCTTTCTTGGTGGTATGAGTTCCCCCTTCTCTGCTTGCTTCCCTTTCCTTTTATCTCTTGTAAGGTAAAAGGTGGTGCAGGCCACACCCTAGGGAAATTCCCTTTACATAGATCAGGGATGTGATCTGGGTAAGGGTGGTGTTACAATCCCACCCTAATCCTCTTTAACATAAAATTACAATCACAAAATGGAGGCCAACCACACAATTCTGGGAATCATGGCCCAGCCAAATTTTGGGGGACATAATTCAAACCATGACACTAGTATTAACTCATGGTTTTTAATAATATAGATAGGAAAATATATATATTTATGTGTTAATGTGTGTGAGGACATGCATGTATTTCCTAGACTTGGTCCTTTGAGGACCTGGAAGCAATTACACCTCAGTAGCAATAAGCCCGTCTAGAACCCACATCTTGATTTGTGAACAGTGTTCCCCAATAAAAGGAATCAAGGCTCCTTGGATAAATGGCTGATTCAAAGGTTGGGGTTCAGAAGGTACAAGATGACATCTTTTGGTCCCAGAAAATAAGGAAGTGCTCAAAAGTGATATGGGCTTGTTGAAAAGATAGAGAAGGAAACTTGAAAAAATTCCTAACGGCAAAATCTAGGACAACTTGAGCAATGAAACAATAATCATAATGAATTATAATCCATAGAATAAAATAAACATGAGTCTTTAGTGATAAATACATAAATAAAAGAGAAGGGACAGCTCTTACTTGGTGTAATTCCAATTAATGTAGAAAGAATGATGAAAATAGAAAATCACAGTTTGGCACACATGACAGCGATAATTGTTGCAGGCAGGAGTCATCGATGGAGGCTGAAATTGGTGGATGAAAGTAAAATGAGAACCAGAAATTTGCATAGCCTTAAAGTCTCTCCCCACAAGATCTTATGAATTACAAAGGGAAAAATAGTAACATTACGGTAGAGAAAATTGACAAACTCCACCTCAATCAAAAGATCAAAGTTAACATCATTAGTGATGATCTATGTCAACCTCATATACCTCCTAATATGATGGACTGTGAAAGGCACAGCAACACTTCTGTCATATTTTTGCCCAAAATACAACTCAAATGTAATAATGAGGAAACTTCAGACAAACCCCAATTGAAGGAGAGTCTACGAAATAACTGGCAGTGCTTTTCAAAGGTGTAAAGGTCATGAAAAACAAAGATGGAGAAACTATTCTGGACTGGAGGAGACACGACGGTTAAATGCAGTGTAGAATCCTGGATGCTTCTGAACCAGAAAAATAATATTACAGGGACAATTGGTAAACTTTGAATTTGGTCTGTAGAGTAGTTAATACCATTGTATCAGTGTTGATTTCCTGGTTTTAATCATTGTGCTATGACAATGCAAGATTCTAGGAAGCTGGATGATAGGTATATAGGTACTCTTTGTTCTATGTTTATAACTTATTTTTAAGTCTGAAATTAATTCAAAATGAAGTGTTAAAAAATGAGAAAAATTTTTTACTTTTTTAAAAATTTCAGCCCCTGGGTCTAGAGAGAGACTCAGATTCTCCCCAAGCAGTTGTTGGATATTGAGCAATCTTTAAAAATGATTCTTTTAGCAAGGAATAAGAAGGAAATGACTGTCGGGTAGGCAACCAAAAATGTCTGCTGCAGATAGACTAGCCTGTAGCTCAGAGAGTAGTAGCCAGTGCAGCGCCTGAGGCATTTTTTCCTGCTGTGGCACCAAACAGACTTCAGATTTTATTTTGTGTCTGCGGGCAATGGGGATTTTAAAAACTTTGTAGGCTTTTAAGGCACTTTAATTCATATTGATGGTATTACCTTACGTTCATGTATCTTAGAACTATCTGAATGGTTCCAGAAGAAAACCCTTTATGTATAGATTCCCCCTAAAGTAAAAATTACTACAAAAATGAGTATAATGAAATTACATCAGCTGGGTGAGGAAAATAGAACCATTTTTTTGGTTAATAAGTAAAATGTCTCATTTTCTATGCAGTTGAAATCAAAAAAAGAAAGCATTTTTGTTTTTAGAAATAAGTAGGCTTTTTTCTTCAGTGGCGAAAATATTAGAGTGGTTTGAGGTTTAAAGTCATGAAATACAGTTATTATTTTATCTTCATTTTTGTTTATAGCTAGCTAGTGATGATTGCTATTAAAAAAAAGAAAAGAAAACTCTTTGCCTTCGAGTTAATTCTGACTCATAGCAACCCTAGGACAGAGCAGAACTGCTGCTCTGTAGGGTTTCCAAGGCTCTATATCTTCACTGAAGCAGAGTGTCACATCTTTCTCCTGTGGAGCAGCTGGTGGGTTTGAACGACTAGTCTTTCTGTTTGTAGCCAGAGTGCTTAACCACTGTGCCAGCAGGGCTTTTTGATGGTTGCTATAAGCATTAATTAGATGAGGACTATCAATAACTTGCTATGATAATATATACCAAACTAGATAGCTATATTACTGTTTGTTGGCGATGTTCTACAAGTCTTTCCTTTTATGTATAGTAACCCTATATAGGAGTTCTTGTTCCCTCTGACCTTTTCTGATACCAAAGGTTTAATGTTTCACAGTTGATTAGTAGACAGTGAGCTCTTTATATTGTATCTTGGTTCAGTGTTGAAGTTAATCTTATCAATGCTAGATTAACAACCATTGATTAGAATGACTCCTTTAGAGCCAAAATGTTGGTTACTTTAAAGAAACAATACTAAAACCCAGAAATCATTGTGATTGCTGTTTGATTATACATTTTCAGGTACATTCACTACATGTTTTTGAAGGAACTTATTTTTTTAAAAATGAATTCTTCATGTAGGCCTAGTAATAGCTTTATTTTCTAAAATATTACTATTTTAAATGATAGATTTATAGTTATAAAATAGTATTTTGTCTTAGTTTATTTCAGAATAATTTCTTCTGTAGATTGAATGATGAGATATAATTAGAAATTACCTAGATTTGCTTATTAAAAACATACTTTTAGAACTTGAGACTGTTAATGCAAAATGTACTTCTCCACACCTATAACCAAATAAACCAAAAAAACCCATTGCCATTGAGTCAATTCCGAC
This sequence comes from Dugong dugon, assembly GCA_030035585.1. Lineage (NCBI taxonomy): Eukaryota > Metazoa > Chordata > Mammalia > Sirenia > Dugongidae > Dugong > Dugong dugon. The sequence continues at coordinate 57,871,022 of CM057466.1, forward strand.
TCATAGTGACCCTACAGGACAGAGGAGAACTGCCCCCAGGGAGTTTCCAAGGAGTGCCTGGTGGATTCAGACTGCCAGCCTTTTGGTTAGCAGCCGTAACTCTTAACCACTACGCCACCAGGGTTTCCTGTAACCAAATAGTCATATGAAAAAACTTCTTAAATTTGTAAGTGTCTGTTGAATGTTACTTCTTGAGAAATTATCTAAAACACCTATGAATATTAAAGAAAATAAACTAGAAGAACACCTGGTTAATAAGTAGCTGATAATAATGCCTTCATTGTACAGTTTACAGAGTCATTTGATCTTCATAGCAACCTTTTAATATATATTTTAATTACTCTGTAGCTTTGTACTTCAGGTAGCTTTAGTGTATACATTTTGGAAGCACAAGTAACTAAATTCCCTGAGTAATCAGAGACTTAAAGGAATACTTATTTTACCCTCCCCAGAGTAAATTAATTAGGTCTTTGCATTGTGGGACCAGGAACTAGGGTTCTCTTATTTTACCATATCCCTCCTCTCCAGTATAGTTTATAATATACAGTCAAGACACCATAACCGTCAGGATGTCTTATCTCTAAATTGTTGGAATAGCTGTATTTCAAAGATATCCCAGTCCTTAGGGATTCCCACCTGGAAGAAACAGATAGAAAAGGAATCAATATAGTGTATTTGTGTATCACATAATTGTCTCATACATGTGTTTGGATAGTAGTCAAGTTGTCTCTGCTAATGTTTTCCTTTTACACAGATTCATTTATAAAATTGAACATGTAGAAAGGTCGACCATTCAATATTGTGAGCGTATTTGAAAAATTATACTTAAGCCTAGTTGATTCTTTTAACCTGCTTGTGGATATGGACTATGTCTGTTTTTACCAATGAATACCCAGTACTTTCCAACTAACTGAATGTCTTTATGTTAGTGAATCTGATCGTCCTGTTTACCCGCTGTCTTAGTTTCCTAGGGCTTCTGTAACACAAATACCACAAGTGGATGGCTTTAAAGAACAGAGATTTATTTTCTCTTAGTTATGGAGCTAAAAGTCACAACCAGGATCTTGACAGTGTCAATTCCTTCCTTGTCTGTTGCCCCAGGCCTTCCTTGGTTCCTTGACTTGTAGAGGATCCTCACATGTTATCTTGTCTTCTCCCATTAAACATACATCTGCGTCTAATCTGCTCCTTTATAACTCCCAAGTGGTTAGATTTAGGGCACACTCTACAATGATATGGTCTCATTAGCAAAATAAAGAAAACCCTACTTCCAAACAGGATTATATCCACAGTTATAGAGGTTGGATTCCAAACACATATTTTGGGGGGACATAATTCAGTCTTTATACCTGCCATTATTTATAGTGTTAAAAAACAGTAACTGCTTTATTTTCCAGTGAGGAAATATAAAGATGAATTTACTATCATCAGTCATCCAGCTTTGTAGCACTTAAGAAAATTCCATTTTTAGCTGCTGAGAAATTTTAAAATTCTAAAGTATAAACTACCTACCTACAAATAAGCCCTTGTTTTATTTTAAAATATTTTTTAAATTAAAGAATTCCAAAGGTGAAAAAAAATATCCTGCAGAATATACAGGACTATTTTCATAGTCTTGGTTTCTTATCACAGATAAAAGCAAAAACCAAACCCCTTGCCATCAAGTTGATTCTGACTCATAGTGACCCTATAGGACAGAGTAGAACTGCCCCGCAGGGTTTCCAAGGAGTGCCTGGTGGATTCAAACTACCAACCTTTTGGTTAGCAGCCAAACTCTTAACCACTACGCCGTCAGGGTTCACAGATAAGTTTCTTTCTAGAGAGTATAGCTTGAACATACATTGTTTTCTCCATTTTTTTTTAGTCATGGTTGTCAAAAACCTAAACACAGAAAAATACCAAAAATTAGTATAACAGAAAGTATTTATTGTGAATAGATACAATTTGAATCAGGCAACGTTAACCCAGAAATTATCAGGAAGGTGCTCTGAGGAGGGATCAGTGAAAACTGGTTGTATAGGTCATTGTCATGTTAATTTCTCAGGCGATGGCATGAGAACACTTGCAAGGTTCCAGGGTCAGTAAGTTGTAGAAACTGAGTCACCAAGGATATGGATACATTTTCCATCAGACCCAGGGTCTCCTGCTCCTCGAAACTGGCTGCACATAGATAGTTCTCTAAAAGAGCTCAAGGCCCAAGACCAAACGGTCCCTGCTAAGCTGCTTACCAGGCTGTTGTTTGACCTGATAGTGACTTTAGGAAAACAGTTCAAGGTTCAGAAGGACACCTAAGGGCAGATGGCCTGAGTGGGTCACCCCAACTCCATGAACTCAGAAATCTGGATTCCAGGAGAATTAAAACAGTTTCTCATGGTAATTCCTATTTATCTTCCTATACTTCCTTACTTCCCGCCCCCGGCCCCCCCCCCTCCCCATTTTGAGATGTGATTTTAAAATATGAGAAGCCTGGTGTATGTGGCCAGTGGGTGTGTCAAAGAGAGACAGAGAAGCTAGGGTCTGTGGATTCTATCTCATTACAGTTACATTTTCATATATCAGATTTACCCAGTTTTACATGCCAGTTATATTTAAAATGTTTCATTACCTAAGAAAGACAGGAAGCCACCTACTAGGAAAATGATATGGAGGCTCTTGTAAAATGCTACCAATGGGATAGGTGCATTGAGATTGCCTTAGAGGTAAAGTTGGAGTTGAACAAGGTCCAAGGTAAACCTGTCTTACAGTGTACTCCACTTACCTGTTTCTTAAATTGCATGACTGTTTTTTGCATTTTTTGAAATTCATCAATTTGCTTTCTTAAAGAGTTTGTTAAATTATTCCTACAATTAGTAGAAGCCCATTATGTTTACCACTGAGTTAGCATGAGTAAACAAATACTTTGATATTATGAATCATTCTAAACAGAACATTGATAGAATGTATATGAATGGGGAAAATCAGACATTACTATTGCAAAGTTGTGTCTGTACTTTTGCTCATGATTTTTTATAAAACCTTTTTCTATGAACTTTTCAGTCCTGAAAGGTGTGTATAATTCTTCAGTATGTGACTCTGAAATTTAATATTTCATTGCTAGTTTTTATAGTACAGATTATTTAAATACTAAATTTGAATTGGTATTGACATCTCGCAATCTGTTTTTTTTAAAAACACAACTTTGTGTCCCCAAACAAGTTACTGATCTCGGTAATATTTGTTGAATACTCCCAAAATAGGATCAGTGAAAAGCTGATGCTGCTTCTGAATTAAATACATTTTTCAGAGGTATTAGAAAATTTTTATTATTATTTTTATTAAATGAGAAACCATCAAATTAACGAACTTCTTCTGTGTCCTGTTGTGTATAATTTCTGAATTTTCAGATGTCTTCATATTCTCCTGTAACTGCATTTATTGTATAGCAGGAGGCTATTGCTCTTGGATATTTTCTTCCTATCAATATCAACTACTCAACAAATATTTAGTAAGTATGAGTTGGAATCAACTCAACGGCAACGAGTTTGGTTTGGGTTTTATTTGTGGTAGGGAGCGCTGGTGGCGCAGTGGTTAAGAGAGCGGCTGCTAACCAAAAGGTCAGCAGTTCAAACCACTAGCCGCTACTTGGAAACCCTATGGGGCGGTTCTCCTCTGTCCTGTCGGGCTGCTATGAGTCAAAATCAACTCAGTGGCAACAGGTCTAGTTACAATGGTAAGGAGCCCTGGTGGCGCAGAGGTTAAAGCACTTGGCTACTAAAGAAAAGGTCAGTGGTGCAAATCTGCCACCCACTTCATGGGAGAAAGATGGTGCAGTCTGCTTCCACAAAGGTTAACAGCCTTGGAAACTATAGGGCAGTTCTACTCTGTCTTATAAGGTCACTATGAATCAGAATTGACTCGATGGCACTGGGTTTTATACATGGTACCTGTGTGGAAAATCAAATCCCACTTCTATAACACCAGACTATAAGGATCAATCAAATCCAAATCTGTTTCCCTCTGTTCTTCTTCCTCTGACCCTAACCACTGGAGTTAGGTCAGACTTCACAAGTTAAAGGGCACAGTCCTCCAGACTGCCAAGTCTACCCAAGACTTCAGATGCCAGCTGTAAGCTCAGAGTCCCCACGGCTCCACTTGTTACTGCAGTAATGTGGATTGGAGCCACCTGCTGCAATAGCCAATTCTGAGACAGGTGAGGTGAGCAGCAAGAGTTTTATTATATATCAATATGTAAGAGACAGGGGAATAGTTTCCTCCCAAAAACCTGTCTCCCCAACTGGAGATCGGCCAAAGGCTTTTATAGGGACAGGATTATGGGTCTTAGAAGTTTGTGTGTGTTCCACCTTGAGGTGGTCATGTCCCAGATGAGTTAATCTTTTCTTGGGGGTTATCTGGTGACATCCTGGTTTTCTTGTCCCAAGATGGGTGCTTTGTTCGTTTGTCATTCCTAGATCATTATCACTTGTTTTCCACCCTCCAAGGAGGAACATTGGTTAGTCTTAAACCTTTTGTAGAGACTTGAACCAGAGGGAAAAACAAGATCATGAGACAATGTGGGGGTTAGCAGTGGGGAGTAATAATACTGAGCCGGACCTGTGCAGCCTCTTCCAGTCCCCCCTTTTATTGGAAGTTTCTCAATCTTGGGAAACAGGGCATTGCTTCTTTTCTAACTACTTCCTGCTGGTTAGGTCTGTCGGCTGGCATGAGAAACCTCCTGATATCGACTAGGGGCTATAGGTGGGGGGTGAGTTAGAGTGGAAATTGGCAGCATCATGGTGAATTAGATGACGTTCGTCCTCAGAGCTTGCAAAAGGGGCGTCCCAACTTACCAGGGTAAAAATTTTTCTAGCGTTAGGAATATTTGTAGTTCCTTTTGTTAATATTCTTATAAAACGGAACATACATACACAAAAAACAGCTAGAATAATCACTATTCTTAAGGTTCCTTTTTTGGGGGCTCTTCTATGGCCCACTTAACTGGACCTACTGCAGTTAGGGTTGAGACTACACATGGGAGGGTCAGAGTGTCTCCAGCTTGTAGGGTCAGTGTCCCTTTTGCATGTAGGATTACCACCACATTTTCCGTCCAGGTCTCCTGGGAAAATAGAAAGATAGAGGGAAACAAGGTCAAAATCATTATACTGTAAGCTTCTTGAACTTGTACTTCAGGCCCTGAAATGGTGGCTCTTTGTTTTCTGCTGCTTTCCCTTTTTTTGGCGGGGCTGTCCAGTGATGCACCCACATGGCTACTCCTGTTAATTTCAGAGACGAGTGGGTGGTCAGGAGAACTTCAAAAGGTCCCTCCCAGTGAGGGGCCAGTTGATCTCCCAGGGGTTGATTCTTCCAGGTTTGTCACAGGACCTGATCTCCAATCTCTGGGTTGGAACCTGTGGAGGGGAGTGTCAGAAGGAAAAGACAAACGAGAAGAAACGTACTGGTTAACAGCATTTATGGCAGCTCTCAGAGAATGGACCCAGTCTCTTTTCTCTACCTCGGTCATCACCGAGGTCGGGAAAAGTCAACTTTTTCAGGAATGGTCTCCCATATATTAATTCGTAGGGGCTCAATTTGAGCCTGCTTCAAGGGGCTACCCAGATTCTAAGCAGGACAATGGGGAGAACTTGTATCTAAGTGGAGCTTGTCTCCTGGCAAAGTTTCGCCGAGGACTTTTTCAGAGTATGGTTCATCCTTTTGGTCTTCACAGTCGATTGTGGTCTCCGGGCTGAGTATAATTTCCAATTTATATCTAAAACCTTATTGACTTCTTGGGTGACTGTTGCCATAAAAGCTCTCCTGTTGTCATTCTGTACTGAGATTGGAAGATCAAAACGGGATATGATTTCTTTGAGTAACACCTTGGTCACTTTTTGGGCTCGTTCAGTTCGACAGAGGAAAGCGTCTGCCCACCCTGAGTAGGTGTCTACAAAAACCAGCAGATATTTAAAATTTCCAGGTGTCCGGGGCATTATACCACTGCCACCTGAAGGGGATCATTGATTGCCTTCAGCAGTTCTAGGATTTATGGTACATGTTTTATTTCTTTGTTGGCAGATGTCAGGAGTCCGCTTTCTTTCTACAAAGCACCATGTGAGTGAAGGACCAGATGGGCATATTTGTTATCAGTATACACAGTTATGCCGCTTTCTACTCTTAGTCGCAGGGCCCACCTGAAGACTATGAGTTTGACCTTTTGAGCTGAAGTGGAGCTGCCTCTAACACCTCAGTTCGTGTCTCCACCACATATCCTGTCTTGTGGCATCTTTATATAGAAAGTTACTGCCATCTGTATACATTTCTATCTCTGGGTCAATCAAAGGAACATCTGAGAGATCTGGTCTGCTAGAATAAACTTCTTCAGTTATCTCTAGGCAGTCATATATGGGGGCATCTTCCGAAATAGACAGCAGTGTGGCAGGATTGAGGAGGAGACAGCCTTCAGAACCAAGTTTGAGTTGTCAAACAAGATTGCCTGATACTTTCCCACCCATCCTGCCGTGAGCCAAAAACCCCCCTTTTTTCCAAAAGAAGCAAAACTGTATGTGGTGTGTTTACTGTTACCTTTTGTCCAAGGGTGAATTTCTTGGCTTCCTGTAACAAGTCACATGTTGCCATGGCTGGAAGACAAGGTGGCCATCCCCAGGCCATGTTGTCCAGCTGTTTTGAAAAATAGGCCACCGGTCGCCTGGCTGGTCCCAGAGTTTGAGTTAGTGCCCCCACAGCAATTCTCTGTCTTAATATCAGTCCATTCAGTGGCAGATAGAGGCTGAGACTTGGAGTGTAGAGGAATACAAAAGAAGGCATCTTTCAAGCTCAGTACTGAAAACTAAGCACATTGACTGGGTGTAGTAACCAAGAGGGTATATGGGTTTGGCACAATCAGATGAATGTCCTCTACTATTTGGTTGATTTTTCTTAGGTCTTGAACAGACCAATAGTCTCGTCTCAGGTTTTAACACTGGTAAGATAGGGGTGTTGTACGGAAACTGGCAAAATTTTAAAAAGTCCGATTTTTATGTATCGATGCACCAATGGTGTGGTCCCTTCCAAAGCTTCCTTGCAGAGGGGATATTGCCTCTGGTTTATAATAGGTGCTCCAAGTTTTAAAGTAATTTTACCAGTGCAGCTGACTTGGCTTGTCCAGGTCTTTCTTATGCCTGGACCTCTGGATTCACCTTTTGTTGACTGTGGAAAGGGATGCCACTAAGTCTCACTATTTCTTCTTGTAACAGTGTCACTTGCGAGGCGTGTGCGTTTTCAGGCAGGATCTGTAGAAAATGGAAAGGAACAACTCTGTCATCCTCTTTAGGTTACTCTGATAAGGAGGATTGTGATTCTTCTAATTATACAAGTCGGGGGTAGAGAAAGGAGTATGTACTAACATTGTTCCTCCTTCAGCTGGAATTTTTCTCAGGAAAATTGCCCTGCCCAAGCCCCGGCAGTACCCTCACCGAAAACATTACTCTGATGGGTGTGTGTAGGGGGAAGACCATACCTAATGAAGTCAGACTCTTACTTCCCAATTCCCTTCCTTCATCAGTTTCTCTCAAGTTGGCCGGACCAGAATCAGGCTTGGCCCTTTCTGTGAGGTACTCTGTGTCGTGCCTCAACCTGCCATGTCGGCTTCTACCGCACCTTCCCTGTACGGCAGGGGGGGCCGAAGCAGTTATTGGGGCTATTCCCTATATGGCAGGGGGAGCCAAAGCAGTTATCTGGGCTATTCCTTCTAAGAGAGACCCTCCAGTGAGGATTGCGGAAGCACTTTTGCCTTCTGCTTTCCCTGGAAAAGAACCTGGTTAGAGGGATTTAAAGTTTGATAGAGAGATATGAAAGCTTGAATATAGGGAACTTTGTCCCATTTTTTCCTACAAAACAAGCCAGCTGAAAAAGCACGCTGTAAGCCAAACACCCATTTTGGAGCCAATGTTTCTGGTCCCCCAGCTGGTACTGGGGGGTCATACATTGTTATATAAGCATGTCATTTTCTTTCTTGTCATAGTCTCATAGCTATACCTCCTCCAGTTTGTTAGGACACAGCCTAGAGGAGATTTGGCTGGGATAGATGGGCCTCCCCCCATAATAGGTGTTTGTTTATGCATAAGCAACATTAGTAACTGCTTTTCATGTACCTCAACAGCAACTGCATTTTGTAAAACCTCAGATTGAGTATTAATATAAATACAGCAACATATATCTATTAAAGCACAAACTTTCTTGAGAGACTAACAGGAAGGCTAATGCTATTCTGTTTTGTAAAATCACAGCTCAAATTTCAGACACTTCTCTGGTTATGATAGTTACAACTTTGCTAAGTTTACCAACAGAACCTCTAATTTAAGAGTTACAATATCTAAACCCATTAGTTAGATACTTCAGGAGAAAGGAAAATGATTTCTTATATCCAGAAAGTAGGACCTTAAAACATCAGCAGTATTCTCACATAAAACCCATAGTTTCCTTTTGTTTACTCAGTCTTGTGTAGTTAATTTCTGCTCCATGTGATTCTGGATCAACCACAGTCTGTGAACTCATCATCTTCTGCATAAGAGTTGTGGAAATTTTGACTGAGTATAGTCACAGTCCTTTAGCAAGTCCAACATAGTCCATCTTTTTGTTGAGATATTTTGGTCAAACGTTTTCAGCAGATCAGCAAAGTAAAAACTTACCTGCAGATGGCAAAACTTAGTATGGCCATGACTAATTCAAAAAATAATATTCTTAATAGTAAAAGACCTGATAGAAATTAATTACAAGCACAATGTAAAGGCCAGATGAAACCAGTTAAAAACTTTAGATAAAAATATTTCTGAATATAACCGTTAACCAACCGTATTCAAAGAGCTTCAGATGTAATACATAATAATTTTGAGACAAATTACCATATAGTCAAGATATACCAAAAATATACCAAGATTATCAAAGCTCTAAATACCTGAACTGTAATAAAAAAAACTTCATAGGTAAATGATGAGTGTTCCCCAGTCAAACCATTGGCTTTGATGATGCTAGATTCAAAAAGATAAAGGTGCGACCGAGTTAACAATAAAGAAATAGTAATATTATAGGTCACTGTGAAACAATACTCAAGTTATTTAACCAAAGTTCTTAAAGTAAAAACCTTAGCTTTCTTTTCTAAAAGCCATGCGGCTTAGTATTCAGACTCAGGAATCTTATTCTAATGAGAGACCAACCCTTTGTCTTCTAGGCAGATTACACAAAGAATAAATTAACCCTTTAACTCAGAAATCAAAAGAAAATTTTGTTGTTTTAACAGCAAGAAACCTAATTCTTTGTTTTATATGCTACTTAACATTAAAACTCCTAAAAATCTCATAAACCATTAAACTTTAGTCAGATAAAACTTGACCATATCAAATAAATTTCTTTTTCGATAAACCTCTTAAACATTGTCTTTGTTGCATACCTCTTATAGTGCATCCCTTTAAATGGTGAAAATGAACACTCTTTAGCGGCTTAAATATACTTATCTGTCTGTCCTTTCTCTTGTGGCATAAAAAGCCAAAGTATATAAGCTTAAATTATGACAAATATCTGTTAACTCAGTTTAACATTAGTAAGTTACTTAGAATGTATTGGGAATTATTTTAAGCCTGTATACCATAAAACATAACTGTTGTTGAAAGGAAGTCTGTTTAAACATTCCAAGTTTTTATTCAACTTTTACTGTTTCTCATATTTTTCCCAATCTAATTTTAGCCCTTAAAGATTTTATCAGCTGGCTTTGGAAATCACAAAGTATGTGTTCAGTTAACCAGTTCATTAATATGGATATAACTTTAAGCCTCTGACTACCACTGGAAACATTTTTCCAGTCCATTTTAGGTGTGTCTTATTGTGATTTCTGTTGTTTGACTTCTTAGAGTTCCCCTGTAATAGAACTTGTTTACAGTTTATTATCAGGATCCACTCAATTTCTGATAACTGTAGCAAAGCAGCAGTTTTTTTGTCTTTTATCTTAAAAGAGTCTCCACCTAGCTGGAAAGAGTTTTTCAAAAGCTTCTCTTGAGCTACACGACGTTGGAGACTGGGGACTGGGGGCTGAGGAGGCCTGATCATGCCCCGCCCTCACTCTCTTGACTGACAGAAGATATTTACATATATTTAAGTTGATGGAGACATTTTGAAAGGCTGTCTACCCAGTAAATACCAAAGCTCTTTAGCAATTTTGTAAATGAATCCATCAACACTTGGCTAGCAAGATTGGGGCTGTGGATGTCATCCCAGTTTGTTTACATATGTTTAAATTGACCTAGGAATTTTGAAGGACAAAAGGTAACGAACTTCTTTTTTATTGTTCTGGAACTGCTACTTTTTACTTTAAGACAAAACTATCCTTTTTTCTTAAATAAAACACATTTCATCTAATATCTAGCTTAAGTTACTTAGATTTTGCTTTAAGATTGACATAGTACAAAACATGAAGGTCTTAGTGTACTTTTCAAATAGACCAATTTGCATCAAAGTTTCTCCAAATAGCTATTAAAAGTCTAAGTCATAAGACAGACACAAGATGCCGTTTTTTCTGGATGAAGAAAGAACTGAGGTTCTATGACCAGCCTTGCAAAAAACAGCAATTCTTAGCCATAACCTCCAACCTGATGTAAGACAGACTTAAGACACAATGCTCTAGACCAAAAGCAAGCTCTTTCAGGACAAAAGGAGACAGACCACTTAAATTCACCAGACAATACCATACGAAAAGGATATGTGGATCCTAGTTTCTTAAAGTGTACATAGCAATTTTTGGTAAGATAGACTCAATTCAATGGAAAAAACAGGTTCTAGATAAAACTTATTAACTTGCCGGAGCCTCAGATAGAAGAATATTAGACCTTTTGACAAAACCTGAGCATCAAGCAAAGGTCCCTAAAGGAAAGAACGGACAATACAAATGAAAGCTCATTTTCCCAAAGTAGTCACTGAAATTCCAGGTTACTTCTAGTATACTCAGTTTATAATGTTTTTAAATATGAACTCCAAACCAGTGAATCAGAAGTAGGGGGGGAAATCCAGGCTCACTTACCAAAGATGTTAAGTGATAAGGTTCAAGCTTTTGGTTTCCTTCTTTCTGAAGCTTTCTCTTAATATCGGGGGCACTTTGTCCTGTAAAGACTATATTGACCGTTCCGGCATTTTCAGGGCTCTCAGGATCCAGATCAGTTAATTTGTGAACATAGTCTTAAGATACTATGGCTGTCTCAAGAACCAGTCTCACCTGGGGTATTTTCACTTTCCCTAACAGCCGAATAAGGGCACCCAAGTAGATGGTATAGTACTAGTTACACACATACAGTGAACAGGACATACAACCACAGTAAACGAGTGGACAGGACAGACACAAAACCACAGTAAACGAATAAATCTCACAGGCTGATGGAGGTGCTCTCGACCCCTTCAACTTCCCAGACGGCCCTGTCTGCTGACAGAGGTACTCTTAGAGAATCTTAACCTCCCAGACACTTAAGAGCGCTCACACACCCTAGAACCAGGACTCTAGAGTCACCAGGAGTCCCTTCTTGCAAGCCTACTGATGGGGTCGGTCATCTGGGGCGTATCCCGCCTCAGAAACCAAGGGCTCAGGTCCCACTCCGGAGCCCTTGGGCCTGCCTTATGTGCCCCAGCCCTGAGCACATCAGGGAGAGGAGTCACACACTCACCTTGGGATCCCTCCTTTGCAGGTCTTGCTTTCTTTCACCTACCTCTTTTGGTGCGGTTGGGGACTGGTGGTGCTGTGACAGACCCAGGTCTGGCCAATAGTCTCCCCAGAGGCAAATGAAACCTCTCGGCCACTTGTCCGGAGAGCTGTTGATCAGCCCCAGGCCCTGCCCCAGGGCTACTGCGTCTCAAACAGCTGAAGCTCCCTGTACAGGCCACCAAATTTGGTAACTGCAATAATGTGGATTGGAGCCGCCTGCTGCAGTAGCCAATTCTGAGACAGGTGAGGTGAGCAGCAAGAGTTTTATTATATATTGATACATAGGAGACAGGGGAATAGATTCCTCCCAAAAACCTGTCTCCCCAACTGGAGATCGGCCAAAGGCTTTTAAAGGGACAAGATTATGGGTCTTAGAAGTTTGTGTTAGTTCCCCCTTGAGATGGTCACATCCCAGATGAGTTTATCTTTTCTTGGGGGTTATCTGGCGACATCCTGGTTCTCTTGTCCCAAGATGGGTGCTTTGTTCAGTTTGTCATTCCTAGATCATTATCACTTGTTTCCCACCCTCCAAGGAGTTAAACCTTTTTAGAGACTTGAACCAAAGGGATAAACAAGATCATGAGACAATGTGGGGGTTAGCAATGGGGAGTAATAATAGTGAGCCAGACCTATGCCTCCTCTTCCACACTCGCTCTGACCTGCTGGCTACCAATTCGAGGGTTCCCTGTACCCCTTCCAGGGTACCAGCAGTAAGCTTGGCTGTCCTCACTTCTGACCTCCTGGCTCCCACTGCTCTCTTGGGTTTGATAATTTGCAAGAACAACTCACAGAACTCATAGAAGGCACTATACTTAAAATCACAATTTTATTATAGCAAAAAGGAATCAAATGAAGAGACGCGTAGGGCAAGGTCTGGAATGGTTCCCGATACAGAAATTTCATGTCCCAGAAAGGGACATGTTACCCTCCCACATGCATAGCCTTTCACCAGCCATGAAGCCCATGGAGCTTCCTTGTCCAGAGCCTTTATTAGACCTCATTATTGGTCATAATTGATTGAACTATGCCCCCTCCCCAGAGGTCTGCTGGTATCACAGGTGGGTCTTTCTGGCATGGTCAACCCCACCTCAGCCACTTCATTGACATAGTCTGTCAGGTCTGGAGCCTTCTTAGATAACAAAGACTTCAGTCACTGGGGAAATTCCAAGATTTTAGAGGTTATCTCCGGAATCAAGAACAAAGACCAAATCCTTTGGGTAAAGTTGACTGCTCACTGACATTTTGAGTTAGTTGTTTTACTCATCTGTTTTCCTGCCAGTGGTAGTCTACATTCTGGCTGCTTTGACGCAGTCATTTTGATACCTACTTTTTGTGGCATACTGGTTTGCTACCCTTATTTGATCTGATATTTTAGACCCTTGAGGAGAGTGGGGGAAGATGTTTGAATCACAGTATTGTTCAGCTTCAAGACAACACAGAAGATCCCAGTTAAATTTCTAACGGATTTTCTTAGAATTAAAACATATGCATGTTTTATATAATAATGTGAATTTTTAAAAATAATGATGGTAGGGTAAAATATGGCATAACCTTGGAAAGTAATCAAATTCTACCAAAAGAATAATTTCAATATCTTTATTTTTTTTCTGATTATAAAATCATAATTAAACACTTAAAGAACTTTCTATGTGCCAGCGCTGTTTTACATACTATATGTACATTAATGCCTAGTGTTTGCAAATGCCTTATGAGTATCAAAGTAGAAAATCTCATACTTTGTTAGGAGTGAAAGAAAAGGAGTTTTATTGAGAAACAGTAACAGCTGTAGCTGTTGAAGTGGCGAAAGGGGTCTTTATACATAGAGAACAAAAGACAGGTAGAGGGTTAATGATTGATTGTAGATAAGACGTCCTTTGAAATGGAAAGGTCAGTCACCTGGCTAGGTAAGTGTGAGTCACCACCAGCTGGTTCAGCCATACTTGATTATAGAATTGTAGTCGGTTATACATCCCTCCCCGCCCCCCAACCGGGAGCAACTTGCTTACTTCTTGACACATTCTTCCTAAATGGTTTACACCCTGACCTTTTGTTTCCTGAGCATGCTGTTGGCACCATCATTCTTAGTCTGACACTGAATGCCTCCAGTTTGAAACTTGTCTGTATTCATGAGGTAGGTACTATTATATCCACATTTTTTGAGGCACAGAGAGTCTAGGTTACTTGAGCCAGCTCACAAAGCTGGTAAATGACAGAGCTGAGATTTAAACCCAGACATCTGGGTTTAAGATTTGTGTTCTTCCACTTCACATAAGCAATACCAGGAAAAAGTTTCAGCAAAACAGAAATTAATAAATTATAAAGTACAGATCTCCCATAATTGGAATAGGGATGATACAAGAGTAGAGATGTCTGTTGTTCACATTAACAAATGTAGACAAAACGATAAAAAACAGTAAGTGTGTATTTTTATAGACATTTTGACAAAGTTGAGCCAATGGTGGCATCAAAATCCATTCCATCTGTGTTCCAGCACTGTGTAATGAATGCCAGATACTTTGGATAATACTTCTCTATACAAAACCCATTGCTATCGAGTTGATCCCGACTCATAGTGACCCTATAGAACAGAATAAAACTGTCCTATAGGCTTTCCAAGGCTGTAATCTTTATGGAAGCAGACTGGTACATCTTTCTTCCTTGGAGCAGCTGGTGGATTTGAACCACCACCTTTTTGGTTAGCAGTTAAGCGCTTACACACTGTAGCACCAGTGCATAAAAATGCCTAACAGCAAATTCTAGTATAATTTGAACTCTGATTAACAAGGTATGTAAGCTCTTTGTTTTGATATAAGAAATTCATGATACGTAAGTGGTGAGATTGTACTTTAGAGTTCTTTTAACAGAATTATCCTGTTAGAGTATTTTTTTTAAAAAAACAAACTTACATTTATTTCTTCACTTTCAGAGATGCACAAAGACTAGAAGAATTTTTCACCAAAAACCAGCAGCTGAGAGAGCAGCAGAAAGTCCTTCATGAAACCATTAAAGTTTTAGAAGATCGGTGAGTGTGGTACTTGGATCTTTTTGAATAAGAGGGGATTTTTCTCTTAACATTGGTTTTAATTTGTAATCAGTTTTGGGATTGAAAGTGATTTTCTCCCCAATCCTCTGTCACCTTTGAATGAGTACCTTTATGAAATTTATTATATATTCTTGCTTTTTTCATTAATTACAGTGATCATATCAGTTTACCCTTTAAATGATATCTTTAACTGGCATTTGATATATGAGATTAAGGGTAGCAGTGTTCTAGTTTTGATGATTTAATTCCATTTTCGCTTCTAAGTAGATAGAAACTGCTTCAGAGTTTTATTCTTTTCTTATTCCAAGGAACTGTAGTGGTGCAGTGGTTAAGCGCTCAGTTGCTAACCAGAAGTTTGGTGGTTTGAACCCACCAGCCACTCCACAGGAGAAACACGTCACAGTCAGCTTCCATAAAGATTTATACCCTTAGAAATGCTAAGTAGCAGTTCTACCCTGTCTTGTAGGATTGCTGTGAGTTGGAATCGACTCCATGGCAATGGGGTTTCTTATTCTTACCATTCTCTTTTCTTCCCTACATACTTCTCCACTTGCAGGCAGTCCAGGAACTCTTCCTGAGTATTCCTGAGATGATGCTTATCAGTTACTTTACCTCCGCACGCAGACTTCTTTCTTTCCCACTCGTGTGACGATAACACTCAGGAACAGAGAAGGCTTCCAGAATTTGTGTATTCTCTGAACTGTAAGTGCTAGTTAGGACCTTGAAGTAGCTACTATAGCAGGCAGTGTTCCTTGATTTCTTTATAATTAACGTTTCCCTTTACTATTATTTTTGTATATCTTACAGAAGGGCCGGAGGGTTGGAATTTGCCTCTGTCCGATTAGTGGTGGAGTAATCTAATATTCTGCATGTATGCAAACCAAAGTTGCATACCCTTCTTCTATAACTGCTGACTCAGTGTATGCACATTTACTGGAATAGGCAACATACTGTGGAATAAAAACCTATGTGCTTTTGGAATCACTGATGTAAATTTGAATTCCAGTTTCACACTGTATCCTTAATTGGGATTCAGCAACAAATATTCAAGTTCTTAAAATGTCTTAGGTGTGGCTGTAGAGGCTCAGGATAATTCATACTCTTATGGAGCTTATATTTAATTTTCAGAGGTTTAGAATGAGGCGTACCAACAAGTAAATGAGATTTTAGGTTATAGTCCTATGAGGAAATTAAAACTGATGTAATTGAGTGACCACAGGCATTGGGAAGTGGAGGTATGTACTAATGGCTATTCAGGGATAGTCTTTCTGAGGAGGTGTCATTTGAACTGAAACATACTATACAGAAAAAGAACCAGTCACTTAAACAACTACAGGCAAAAAGATATAAAACAGACAAATGGGAAAGCCTAAAGTGGAAATCAGTTTGAAATGTTTGAGGAACAGAAAGTCCATTGTGATTCTAGCTTAATGAGTAAGGGAATGAGTGTTAGGAGATGAGACTGGAAAAATGGGCAGTAACTAGATTATGTAGGGACATAGGCAAAAGGTTTGGATTTTAATTACAATGGAAGCCATTAGAGGGGTTAAGCAGGCAAATCCAAGGGATATGAGTGGGTATTGACAGCATCTGCTATAATATCCAAGGGGAGATGTCAAGTAGGTAGTTGTATATATGAGTCTAGAACTAAATGGAGAAGTTAGAGCTAGAGAAACAAATTTGAGAGTCATCATCAGCATATAAATAGCAATTAAAACCTTGGGACTAGACAAGATTTCCTAAGGACACCTTAAACAGTGTAGGAAGAGAGTAGAAGAGGTCTCTCTCAGTCCTGAGTCCTGAGGCATAGTAATTATGGTTTAAGAAACGATAAGGATTTAGTCACCAACAGAGATTGAGAAAGAGAGGCTATCATAGTAGGAGAAAAGCCAGGAACATAGGGTATAACACTAACAATACCTTCTTCACAGGGCTAATTTGAAGATTAAATGAGATAATGCAAGTAAAAGCATACAGTAGAAGTTTAATAGGTTTTATAATCTTCCTCTTAATTGATGCATCTGAATCCAGCCTTTAACATGCCAGTCTGTGCTGTGTACCACTGCCAGATCTAGTCTCCTAATGAGATATCAAGAAGCTAGAGAGCCATCCCTTCTTCTCACCTTTCCCCAGTCCAGCAACAAAAAGGAGATCATCCATTACCCTTTGGTTAGTGTGTTGAGAGGCATTTCCTTCTGCTTTCTTTGAGTATATAGTATGAAGGGAAGGCAGGTAGCATATCTTCCTCAGCCTTGAACTCTCCAGCAATGGAAGCACTTCCTTCTCTTTCTTTACCATGTTTTTATCTCATCTCTACCACTTAGCACAGGCAACTAGCTTCTTCATCCCTGTAATAAGGGTAGTAACAGTAAGAGATTATAAACTCTTTCTGTTCCATAGTTCCTATGTAAAGAAAATTTCAAGGTTGGCGCTAGTAACTAAGTGTATTAGTTTGAGTCCTCTGAGAAGTAAACACCTTTATGAGATTAGATGTGCAAGACATTTATTGGGAGAAACACTTGTGAAGGAAAATGGGGAGGGAGCTGGAGTAGGCTGGGAGAGGAGTCAGATCTCCACGCATCCACCTCCTGTGAAGGAGAGATGGAAGGAAGTTTTGGCAAGGTTGATGGAGAGTCCTGGAGCAATAGTGTCCCTGCACTATTTCTTCATGGGATCCTTGGTGTTCACCTATGTAAACAGGTGAAAGATTTACAGGATAGTAGCTGGGACCAGTGACTTCATTCACTATGGTAGGAGATGGTGGTGTTTTCATGGTTGCTATGGAATACAATCAGGACTGACTGTATTCATTTCTAGCACCCTTCCTTCTTAGTTGGTCATTAGCAAGTTGTTTAGGGCCCAAGGTTAATATGGTGGTGAGGGGTGGGGGGGGAACCAAAAGATAAAGTATTCATTATGTTTTGCTTGAATTGGCTTAGTACAGTCAGTTCTCCATTTTATCCCCAAGATAGTGTTCTTCATCTTAGCGCTTGAAATGCACCTTTCTAGTGTCTTCAGAGCACTTCACTTTATGATCGAATCCCTTGGTTTAAAGTTTAGGCTTCCGGTTCTGCTGTCCTTTGCATCTTGCTGTTCCTTTCTAAAGTGAGTTTTTCTTCTCCAGGTCTTTCTCAGAGGAAATGTCAATGGATGAATACCTCCACTCTTCCCGTGGAAACCTTTTCTAAATTACTCTCCTCTGTTCAGTTAATGGGAAACCCTGGTGGCAGTTCGAATCCACCGGACACTCCTTGGAAACCCTATGGGGCAGTTCTCCTCTGTCCTGTAGGGTTGCTATGAGTTGGAATTGACTCAACATCAACATGTTGTTTGTTTGTTTGTTTTTTAATTCAGTTAATGTATTCTTAAAATTTTCTTTTTTATTCTGCAGCTTCTTAAAATTAATTTCTTCGGATCTAGTCTACCTCTGGTTACCAATTTCATGTGAATGTCATTCCTCTTTGTTATCTCTTATCCTAAATGTTCTCTTACCTTTCAGTTCATTCTAATGGAAATGTTTTCAAAGTGTTCTTTCACATTTAACAACCTGTACATCCTTATTGGGGCTATAATTCATTACATGGTATTAATTTGGTGGAGGTGACGGAGAGTATATAGCTCATTTCTTTATACCGATGCTTTTTCTTTCCTTCAAATACAAATCTGAAATTTCTTCTGCATATGCTTTATAATTTATCCCTCATTTTATGAAACCTTATTTAATTAAACTCAGGATCATTATTTTTTTTTAAATTCGGGAACTGATATGTATTCAGAGCTCACTGTGTACTTGGGCATTGCTCTAGCACTTAGTCTTCATATTAACACTATAAGGTAGACCATAGCTCCAGTTTACAGAGGAAACTGAGCTGGCAAAGAATTAAGAAACCTTCCCAAGTTCACATAGTTAATAGATAATTAGGTCACATCTGATTGCATAGCCCCCTAGTTTCTGCTGTTTTGTGCTACCATGTCTATATGTTGTCTTCATTTTATAAATGTTATATAAATGAATTATGTCTTAAATGATCATCCCAGATACTTGTGCTTGACGTAAAGTTACTAAAACAGACACTTTGAAATATTAAGTCTTCAGTGTTGCCTATTACCTAGTATGTTTTCTTGGAACTTTTTTTTTTATTTTATTTTTCCCATACAAAAATTTATACGTACATTGTTACGTGATTCTAATTGCTCTCCCCATACTGTGACAGCACACTCCTCCTTTCCACCCCTGATTCCCCATGTTCATTCAGCCAGCTCTTAACCCTCTGTGCCTTCCCATCTCACCTCCGAACAGAAGCTGCCCACTTAGTCTCTTGTATCTACTTGAGCTAAGAGGCACACTCCTCACGAGTATCACTTTATGTCCCACAGTCCAGTCCAATCCCTGTCTGAAGAGTTGGCCTCGGGAATTGTTTTAGTTCTGGGCTGATAGAGAATCCGGTGGCCGTGCTTTCCGGGATACCTCCAGTCTCAGTCAGACCATTAAGTCTGGTCTTCTTACTAGAATTTGAGTTGTGCACCCCACCTTTCTCCTGCTCCATCAGGGCCTCTCTGTTGTGTTCCCTGTCAGGGCGGTCATTGGTGGTAGCTGGACACCATCTAGTTCTTCTGGTCTCAGGCTGATGAAGTCTCTGGTTTATGTGGCCCTTTCTGTCTCTTAGGCTACTACTTTCCTTGTGTCTTTGGTGTTCTTCATTCTCCTTTACTCCAGGTGGTTGGGATCAACTGATGCATCTTAGATACCGCTTGCAAGCTTTTAAGACCCCCAGACACCACTCACCAAAGTAGGATGCAGAACATTTTCTTAATAAACTTTGTTATGCCAGTTGACCTAGATGTCCCCTGAAAGCATGGTCCCCAGACGCCTGCCCCTGCTATTCTGTCCCTCAAAGTGTTTGATTGTATTCAGGAAACTTCTTAGCTTTGGTTTAGTTCAGTTGTGCTGACTTCCCCTGTAGTTTGTGCTGTCCTCTTGGAAGTTCTTTTGTTTTTTGTTATTTCGCTTTTAAATTGCTACTAAGTAAGTACTACCTGCAGATGATCTAAGTGGGTAATGTTTGATAAAGTTCTGCTGTATTTAATATTTCATTTTCATATTATGTCTTACGTAAGAATGATACCTAACGTAAGCTGTAAAAATTACTGTTGCCAAGACTTTTAAAAAGCTGTATGGATTTTATCAAAATTTCTAAACAGTAATCTGGACCTTGCTACCTACTTTTCATGAGATGAAACGGTTCTTACTTCTTATGTTAATATTTTAAAAACATTGTGAGATGTTTAGATGAAAGGAACTACCCAGTAAAGATAAATTAGATAATAAAAAGTTCTAATTTTATTGGGTTCATTTATATTTCGTTACTGTTATTATTACACTTACAGACTTTCCTTCAGGGAACCTGAAAATGTTTCATTAAATCTAAGAATCAGTCACTGCGTTAAAGCAGTAGAGTACATTTTCTAAAAACATTTAAACAGTAGTTACATCATAGTTGTCTAGTAGATTTTAATATTATTAAAAGCATTTTTAATAGGAAACATCTTCAATTTCAGTTGTCATTAACAGGGAAAATAAGTACACATAATCTGCATTTATGATTGTGCAACTATTTTTCAAATATTGGACCAAATGTCTTTTGTCTCGATAACTCTTCTTACTCATAGATATCAATTTAAACATCATACAGGAGACCTTCTCTGACTTGCTAGACTAGGATAAGTTCTGCTGGGTTTCATAGTACCCTGTACTCCACTATTATACTCCATACTTTGTTGTAATTTTTATTGTCTGACTTTCTCTAGTAGACTGAAAGCTCCTTAATAGATGTGATCTTATCTCCGTCACTGTTACGTTGAGGTGTATGTTGAATACACTGAGTACAGTATACTGAGTATATTATAGGTGTTCATTGAATCCCTATTGAATGAAAATGAATAAATTTGAGGAAATCTTTTTTGGGTAGAGCAAACAATTAAGCATACTTGTTAATCTGGTAAGTTTTAATAGCAAAATTAAAACTTTTATTTCTTCTTTGCTATGAACAGACTGTAATAAAATTCAGAATGCATGTTGCTTTCTGCTCTTATAAGTGGAATTATTCCTTTTTCCCTTTTACCTCTTTATAGCAGCTGGAAGTAATAAACAGGCTAGAGAATATTGCTTCGTTTTATTACTATCTAAATCTAGTGGAAGTTTTAAGCTTTGGAAGCAGGGGTTCCAAGGAATTTTTTTTTATAATACCTCACGGCGTTTTAGTTTTGATTTCTTGGAAACAATAAGGTATTCAGTTTTAATAACAAACTGACTAGTGAATGACATGTAAATAATACATTAAAATTGTTTAACGCTATTGTTTTTCAATGGCCTTTCAGTGTCAAAAAGTCTTTGGTTTCTTGCTACAGCTCAGTAGTTTACTTCTGTGTATAAATATTTTAAGCAAATAGTTAAAAATGAGTTTTTTTTAAACAGGTTAACAATGTTTTGGTTTTAGAATAGTTTAGAGAGAATCTATTCTTCCTTTGAAATATGAAAGACATAAATAGACTTTACCATTAGCTTTAGAAATGCTTAATAGGTCCGCACACATAAATATTACAGTAGAAAGATACGAAGGTGTATGTCCTTTTTAGTTCTTTTAATTCTCAAAAAGATTTCATGCAAAGTTTGCTAGAATATAGTATTAAAGTGCTATAATGAAAGGGAGTATATCGTGTACTCCTTGACTTATTTTGTCTGGGTTTTGGGTGGTGTTTTTTTTTTTTTTTTTTTTTAACCTCTTTTGTAATTTTTGTTCAAGTAATGCATGTACATATGAAAATGTTATAGAAGGGCTTATAATGAAAATAGTAATTTTATGTTTCATTCTTTCCCCTCCCCATTCCAGTTTTTAGTTCTCCAAAGTTCTGAATGATGTATTTTCACTTTAATACTTGATTTATCAATCTGAGACTGTATCTCTTGACTTCTTGCTGTGGAGATAAGGATACTACTTTTCCCAGCTTTCCTATTTTTGAATAGTTTTTGTTTTAGTTCTGTTTTACCTTTGAACCTTTGTTGTGGTTAGCTGCCATCGAGTCAGCTCTGACTCATGGTGACCCCATGTACAACAGAATGAAATATTGCCTGGTCTTGCGCCATCTCCATGATTGTTGGCATGCTCAAGGCCATTGTTAATGGCCACTGCACGTTTTGGGTTTTTTTGTTGTTGCTGAGAAATATTCACAGCAAAACATTCACCAATTCAGCAGTTTCTGCATGTAAAATTCAGTGACATTGATTACATTCTTTGAGTTGTGCAGCCATTCTCATGCTCCTTTTCTGAGTTGTTCCTCCCCCATTAACATAAACTCACTCCCCCATAAGGTTCCTACCTAATCTTTCAAGTTACTGTTGTCACTTTGATCCCCTATAGATAGTTCTTAAAAGAGCATAGTGCTCAAGCCAGACATATTTTACTGGTTAAGTTAGGCTGTTGTTTGGTTTTAAGACTTTAGGGATATTTTTGGTTTAAGGTTTAAAGATTGTCTCAGGGCAATAGTTTCAGAGGTTCAGCCAGCCTCCATGGCTCCAGAAAGTCTGGATTCTCTGAGAATTTGAAACTCTGTTCTGCATTTTCCCCCTTTTAATCAGAATTCTTCTATAGAATCATTGATCAAAATGTTTACCACTGTACGTTTTGAGTGCCTTCTTACATTCCAGCACTGTACTGGACAATATTCTGTTGTGAGTTATAAGATTTTCATTCGTTAATTTTCAGAAGTAGATCACCAGACCTTTCTTCTTAGTCTGTCTTAGTCTGGAAGCTCCAGTGAAACGTGTCCACGATGATGACCCTGCTGGTGTTTGAAATACAGGTGGCATAGCTTCCAGCATCATAGCAACATGCAAGCCATCACAATACAGCAGACCGACAGATGGGTGGTGATTTGGACCTTTATACATATATTTAGATCTTTTTTTATATTCCTTCACCTCTAGGCGATCTCCTGGACTGACTACTATATTAAAGGAGGATATTGGTGCTTTTATTCTTTCCTCCATCATTCTTCCTCTTTCTTCCTCCTACCTTCTGTCAGCTGAACCACTATGAGTTGAGCCAACTGGACAACAGCTAACAAAAACAAGGTTGATAATAATTACATTCTTTTCTGTTTCCAGACTTCAGCCTTTTGTATTTTGTTTCTAAGTTGATCGTAGAAGTTGAAAAATAGTAAACAGTGTTTATTTGTTATGTAAATAAATATTTACCACAGAGGTAAGATTATATTTCATTTTCCAGAGGCCCAATGTCATGAGCTCTTTGCCCGTCAAGGAGAATGTTTCCAATCAGTTATGAAAATCAGTTCATAATTATATTATGACATTTACTTTTTAAGTCTTTTTTTAATGTTTACTTTGTTTTTCTAGAATTTGTAACTATCTTTTTTTATACTGAGCCAAGAAACATGTTTTCTTTACCATGTCATTAATATTTTTTAATGCTTTAGTTATTCTGTGTGTTTTTTATGATCTTTTCTGTTCTTTTTCTTGAAGACATACTTGTGGGAGCTGAAAAACTTTCTGTACTAATTGGACCATTTACTTTTTAAAAAAAATATTTTATTGTGTTTTAGGTGAACGTTCACACAGCAAACTGGATTCCCATTCGTACACAAATTGTTCTGTGACATTGGTTATAATCCCCCGTAGTGTGTCAGTACTCTTAGCATTTCCACCCCGCCTGCCTTATTTCCATTCCATCCAGTTTCCCTATCCCTCCTTGCCTTCTCATCTTTGCTTTTGTGTAAATGATGACCATTTGATCTCGTATACTTTGATTGTTTAAAAGAACACATTCCTCATGGTGTTATTGTTTATTTTATAGGCCAGTCTATTATTTGGCTGAAAGGTGACCTCTGGGAGTAGCTTTAGTTCCAAGTCAAAAGAGTATCTTAGGGTGATAGTCATACTGTGGTTCCTGGGTGGGCAGGGCGGAAGGAGTTGGGGGCACTCAAGCTGCTGATCACTGGGAGGGCGGCGGGTGGGGGAACATGCTCCTCTAGTTACCAGGTGCGGGTGTTGAGGTACTCACCATAGGCTGCAGCCAACCATCAGGACCTGGACCCAACCAAATGCTGGGGGCAGGAGGGGGCGCTGCCTGGAACCTGGTCCAGTGGGGGACCTCCTGCTGACAACCTGTGAATCTGCTACTCCGTGTGCACCACCCACCCTAATGGTCAGGGACCACTGCTGGTGAGTGGTCCTGTCTTAGGTTCCTGACTCCCTCCCTGTTTTGTGGTTGCCAGAATCCTTGGAGGTCCACTTGCCTTCCTTTACTTTCCCTTCTTAGATCCAGTTCATGTCGTGTTCATCTTTCTTCAGTCCAGGTTTGTCTCTACAGTTTCTCTGTCTCCTATTGGGAATTCCGTGAAGTTGCCTTCCTGTGCTTGTCACCTGGGGTCGCTGCTCGCTTTGTCTCAAGATGGCCATGCGGTGCTGGGCCAGCTGTCAGGGCATCTCCAATCCATAACTCCTTGTTCGCTGTTTTCATTCAGTTTTTCCTTCCAGTCGGTGTTCGATCTAATTCTTCATCCTTCCTTTTGATGCTCAGGGTTGCAGGATTGTCATCTGTATCTGTTTCGCTTGGTTTCTTGGGTCTTTGCTATAAGGGGACAGCATGGTGTGTCTGACTAAGCCGCCATTATGGGCTGTCTCCTGGACCATTTACTTTTTAGTCTACTCTACAGCTATCATTCTGGGATTTCTTTTCATTAGATACTTGCATTGATTCCATTATTTCTTTTAGCTCATGTTAAGACAGTCAACAAATATTTATAGAGCACCTACTTTGTGCCATGTGCTGCTTAGACCTTGGAGATACACCGTTGAACATGGCCGATAAAATGTGAGCCTCCTCTTTTTATTTTTTCCTGCTCATTCCATTGTAACTCACACTTCTGGAAAAAGAATGCACAGGAAATAAATTTTCAGAGAATCCTTGCATGTCTGAAAATATTTTTATTTTATTGCACTTAGTTACTATTTTGACTAGATATAAAATTCTAGGTTCGAGATAATTTTCTCTCAAAACTTTGAAAGCGTTGCTCCATTGACTATTAGCATTCAGTGCTGATAAGAAGTCTAATGTCATTCTAATTTTCATTCCTTTGTAGGTAACAGATTTTTTTTTTATTTCTGGAATTTAAGATCTTTTTATCCTTGATGTTCTGAAATTTTATGATTTATCTGTGTGGGTGTGCGTTTCCTTCACTGTGCTGGATACTCAGCTCATTAACCAGAACATCAGTATCTCTTAAGCTCCGGCAAGTTTTTTTGTATTATTTCCTCTCCAATTTTTATGTTCTGGAGTTCTTCTTAGTCAGATATTGGACATTATGAACTGATCCTCTGTCATCTTTTATTTACTGTTACTTGGTTTTTGTTCCATGTTCTGGGAAATTTCTTCTATTTTATTACCCAACCCTACTGTTGAAGTTATTTTTATATTAACATATTTAATATCCAAGAAATTTTTATTGTTTGTTGATCATTGCTTTATATATACATATGAGCACGTGCGTAGTTTTTTGTTTCATGGCTGCATCTCTTCTCAGATTTTGCTAGGGTTGCTCAAAAGCTTTTTCTCCCTCGCCCCAAGCGTTTTAACTTTGTCATCCTACTGCCATCTGGCCTCGATTGTTTCTGATGAGAAGTCAGCTGTTAATCCTATCGGGATTCCCTTGTATGAGTTGTTTTTCTCTTGTTACTTTCAAGGTTTTGTTTTTGGCTTTCAGCAGATTGACTGTGATGTGTCTAGGTGTGAAGCTGTTTGTGTTTATCCTATTTGGAGTTTGTTGAGCTTCATGGATGTGTACATTAACACTTTTAATCAAATTTGGGAAAATATCAGCTATTATTTCTTCAAATTTTTTTCTGCTCCTTTATGTCTCTGCTCTCCTGCTATTTCCATTTCATGTATGTTGGTATGCTTAATAGTTTCCCACAGATCTGTAAGTCTCTTGTTTGTTTTTCTTCATCCTTCATCCTTTCTATTGATAATATCTTCAAGTTCACTGATTCTTTTTTTTTTTTTCTTTTGGCAGCTCACATCTACTGTTGAGCCTCTCTAGTGAATTTTTCATTTCAGTTATTATACTTTTCAACTTCAGAATTTCCATTTGCTTCTTTCTTACAATTTCTATCTCCTTATGAGTCTTTTAAACATGGTTTCCTTTAGTTCTTTGAACATACTGTATTTTTAATAGCTGATTTGAAGTATTTTTCTATTAAGTCCAACATCTGGGTCCCCTCAAACACAGTTTCTGTAGTCTGCTTCTTTTTCCTATGTACAGATCACCCTTTCCTGCTGTTGGATCTGTATGTAGCTTGGGGACTTTTTTCAAAGTTTAAGGAGTTTACAAGCCTGCCACACATTGAGCAAGGGCATAGTAGTTTACTCCCTGGTTACTCCTGAGTGGATACAGCCTTGCACATGCATACAGCCTTCTAGACCAGCAGAGATGAATGTGATCTCAGTAGGTTCCTTTTTGGGTCTGTCCTTCCCCGGATCTCTCTTAAAAATTTCTGGCTAGTTTGCAATTTTGTTTATCTGTACTAGTATCACAGAGAGACTTCTTTGATTGAAAGTACTTAACCTTCCCTGATTGCTCTTCACCATGATCACTAGTGGTTTTGACAACACTTCTGGGCATGGATTTTTCCACACTCTGCTCCAAATATTCCGCCCTTTATGGTGGGTCCATTGAGCCTCGGTTCTTACAGCTTGCCACACCCATCCTAGGCACACCCTCTGCAACATAGAGCCATAGCCATGGGAGGGGATAAGGGCTGCCAGTCCTCACAGGCTGTCCTGCCAACCCAGCATAGACTTTTTCCAACACTGATTTGCAAGAATGCTATAGACTCCCACTGTTCTTAGCAAGATTCAGTGGATTTTCTTGAATAAATGCTTCTCAACTGTTGTATGGCCCTTGCTAAATTTCCAGAGACTTTAAATGATTGGTTTTTTTTTACTGTCTTGTTCAGTTTTATCACAGTTTATTGAGAAGATTTGCTGAGCTCCTCATGTAACCATTCTGCCTATGGCACTATCTTTTTCCTTCAGAATGAGGTAGAAGACATGGGAGCTAGCTAATGCAGTCAACAGACTTTCAGCTACTTTTCACTCCTGCTTTCCATTGTATTTGATAGCTCTGACACTAGACTACCTCTGGAATTCTTCTGGGCAGACGACTTACGTACTCTACTGCAGTCCTGTCCTAAGTGTCATAGGCTGCTATCTCCTCATCATTTTCTCTTTAAACAGACTTCTTTCTGTCTAACAGGAATCTGTTGCAATATCTTGAGGGTTGATGATCTCCCTTCTAGTCTTCTTTCTGTTTCAGGTTTATTTCTTTATTATGACTCTTGCATGTAGAAAAGGAAGATAAATGCTTGTGCTCAAGTTTTCATTTTAAAACTTGAAGCTATGTCTTATTTTTAACCATTTCCTGCTTCCTGCTTGTTTCACTCATTGCCTGCCAGAACCTCTGATGTCATTTGAATTTACTACCCTTGTTTTGAGTGAACATATGTGTATTGATCTGTGATGTCTAGGATTGACACTTTCTTGGATGAGTTTTTACTGTTTACCTCCTCTAGCCAGTTTATGAGATATCTTTATTTGAATTTTTTTATTTCCTGAAATGTCAAAAAGAACTTATCTTCATTCTCACTCCTTATCCTTGCTTACAATCAATCCCTCTCCCAAATTATTTCTAATTTTCCTCTTGGTTTCCCATAGTCATTAGTTTGAAATTTAAAAAAGTGCTTTGAAGGTTAATTTAATTCCTCAGCCCCTGCATGTGTATGACTGTCAGAATTTTCTGAGGAGCTTTTTAAAAAAAACCATGCATTCTTCTAGTTTTAAACTTTAATGAATTCTGATGGATTTTAACAAAGCTATAGTTTAGACTATGACTATCACCAAGAGATGGCACCAGGAGTGAAGCATAGTCCTTTTTTTGTTACTGCTGTTAAGTCAGCCCCCAGCTCATACCTACTAGATATGCACAATGGGGCCTGACCATTGTGATCCATAGAAATTTCACTGGCTGATTTTCAGGAGTAGATTGCCAAGCCTTTCTTCCTAGTATGTCTTAGTCTGGAAGCTCCGCTGAAACTTGTTCAGCATCATAGCAACATGCAAGCCTCCACTGGCAGGCAAGTGGTGGTTGTGCTCAAGGTGTATCGGCCAAGAATTGAACCTGGGTCTCCCACATGGAAGGCAAGAATTTTAACACTGATTTAACTCTTGTCTTAGCCATGAGTTTATTTAAGCTAGAATTAAAAGCAGAGCATGGGGAGGGGGGTGGTTAATCTTAATCTTTTCTACTGATTAAGCATCCCTATTTTCTTCGATCATTTTTTGTTTATTTAATCCAACTTGTACAAGCGCAGAGCTTAAAGATTTAAATAGTTTTTTCAAGGTTAAAAATAGCAGATCTTCTATTCTCCTTCTTATCAATTCCCTCTTCTTCAGAATCAGTCACTGTCAATTCTACGTATTATTTTGATATTTACCTTAAGATCTCTATGCTTATATTGCTATTTTTAAATTTTTTCTTGACTTCATATAGTTTTTTCCTCCCTTTTCGTACCTTCTGTATACACACCCTTCTCATTTCCCTCAAGGAAATATCTTTTAATAGATGAAACAATATTTTGTTTTTGTTTCCTAGGTTAAGAGCAGGATTATGTGATCGCTGTGCAGTAACTGAAGAACATATGCGAAAAAAACAGCAAGAGTTTGAAAATATCCGGCAGCAGAATCTTAAACTTATCACAGAGCTTAGTGAGTTTCCTTTCTTCATTTATTAAGTCTTTAAAGCATAATGTCCTATTGTAAAAACCTTTTAGTAAATTGGTTGCAGTCAAATGGATTGTTTACATATATTTTTTCTTATTTAGGTAAAAGCTCTTATGTCCTTCTTTCCTTTTTGTAGATTTAATCTCATGCTCATTTTAGTAAGAAACAAAGATACAAACAGGTTACACAAACACTGTCCACATTGGCCTTAAAGTTGGTCTCGCTGTTAGAAAACAAAAAGCAAATAAATTTCTTTTGGGTATGTCCATATTTTTTTATTTTATTTCACGTAAATTGGTTACTTAGTAAAGTTAAATACAAAGCAGTTAATTTAATTTAGTGCTCTACAAAGATTTGTACTTTTTAGGTTTTCATGACATACTGTTTTGAGTATACTATTTTCAGTTTATTCTTCTTACCCATTCAATGGAGGGTTTTCTTACATTCTTCTTAGCCTTCTTCTCTTTGCCTTCTTTTCCTCCCTCATCTGTCTTGGTGACATTTACCTGGATTCTCCGTAAGCACCTCAAAATTAGCATGTCCAAAGGTAATTAATTAAGATCTTTTCCAAACTAATTCTTTTTTTTTTTTTTTCTGTTAACTTATCCTTCTGGTTACTCAGGCAAGAATATATGAATGTATGTTCATTATTTTAAAAATAGAAAGAATATAGTTTTATTCTCCTCCCAGAGGTAACTTCTGTTAACAGTCTGATATGCATCATTCCAGTTCCAGGTTTGTCTATCTTTCTGTCTGTTTTTGTCTCCTTCACTATCTCCTTTCTCTTCACTTTAAAATTTTGATGAGATCATACTGTACTTCCTGTTCTGATGCTTGCTTTTTCACTTCAGACTGTGTCTTGAGACTCTTTACATGTTAATATATTTAGGCCTATGGATTCTATGGTGTGTGTGTGAATGTGTGCCTGTGTGAATGTAGGAATATAAGTATATTACCAGTGAGTAGAAAAGCATTACATCCCAATAAACATAGTTGAGATTTACAGTCATATTATCATTAGTAACTAGAAATAATCTACAGTAATATCTACATATGTAATAAATTTCTAGCAACTTAAACTGTCTGAAAAATAGCTGAAAACTCTAAACAAGCAAAAATTTTGACTAGGTGTTAAGGATTAGGACAGTGTTCTTTTTAATGGCTGCATTGTATTCCTTAGTATAGTTTATTTAACTTTTCTCATATTGATGGACAGCTTAGTTTTTTTATTTATTTGAGTGCTTGAGAATGCCTACTTTCCTGTAGCTTCTTCATCTTTGTACAAAATGTATTGATTGATAATATCCAATCTGGTGGGTGAAGAATGATAACCTTTCTTAAATTTGCATTCTCCTTATTACTTTTTCACATGATCTTTTTTTTTTTCCTGTTACTCTTTGTGTGTGTGTGTGTGTGTGTGTGCGCGCGTGCTTTAGGTGAAAGTTTACAGCGCGAGTTAATTTCTCTCTCAAAAATTTATACACATACTGTTTTGTGACATTGGTTGCAATCCCCACAATGTGACAGCACACTCCCTCTTTCCACCCGAGGTTCCCTGTTTCCATTCATCCAGTTCCTGTCCCTTTCTGCTTTATCGTCTTGCTTTTGTACAGGAGTTGCCCGTTTGGTCTCGTATATTTGATTGAACTAAGAAACATGTTCCTCATATGTATTATTTTTTATTTTATAGGCCTATCTAATCTTTGTCTGAAAACTGGGCTTCGGAAATGGTTTCATTTCTGGGTTAGCATAATGTCCAGGGGCCATACTTCCATACTTTCATAGGTTCCTCTAGTCTCTTGTCAGACCAGTAAGTCTGTTCTTTTTCTGTGAATTTGAATCCTGTATTTTTTTCACTCTGACTGGGACTGTCTCTTGTGATCCCTTTCAGAGCAGTCATTGGTGATGGCTGGCCACTATTTGTTTCTTCTGGTCTCAGGCTGGTAGAGTCTCTGGTTCATGTGGTCCTTTAGTCCTTTGGGTTAATATTTTCCTTGTGTCTTTGGTTTTCTTCATTCTCTTTTGCTCTGGATGGGATGGGACCAACAGATGTATTTTAGATGACTGCTTGCAAGCTTTTAAGACCCCAAGCACTTCTCAAAAAGTGGGATGTAGAACATTTTCTTTATGAACCATGTTATGCTAGTAACCTGGATGTCCCCTGAAACTATGGTCCCCAGGCCCCAGCCCCAGCTACTCAGTCCCTCACAGTGTTGGATCTGACTAGGAAACTTCTATGCTTTTGCTTTGGTCCAGTTGTGCTGACTTCCCTTATATTGTGTGTTGTCCTTCCCTTCACTGAAGTTGATACTTATCTACTATCTAGTTAGTGATTCCCCCCTCCCCAACCCTTGTAACCACCAAAGAATGCTTTTTTCTTTGTGTAAACCTTTTCTCAAGTTCTTATGATAGTGATCTCATATGTTATTTGTCCTTTTGTGACTGACTTAGGCTGAGTGAACTAAATCTTGAGTTTGCATTTCTTCTTGGGTGAATGGCTTGTGTTCTTTGCCAGTTTTCAATTGCCCTGTCTGCCGTTTGTATTTTTTAATTAAGAGTCTTCTGCATATTACCAAACCCACTACCATCAAGTCAATTCTGACTCTTAGCAACCCTGTAGGACAGAGTAGAACTGCCCCATAGGTTTTCCAAGGCTGTATATCTTTATGGAAGCAGACTGCCACATCTTTCTCCCACAGAGTAGCTGGTGGGCTCGAACTGCCAACCCTTTGGTTCGCAGCTGAGTGTTTTAACCGCTGCACCACCAGAGCGCATTCCTTTGTATGTTAGGGAAGGATTATTAACCTTTTGTTATATATACTGTACAAATATTTTCTACCGCAGTGTCTATTGTCTGTTCATTTTGTTTTAGAACTTCTCATGACAAATACAAATTTTGTTTATATTTCAAAAGGCTTCTTCTATATCAGGGGACCTCTGGTGGTGCAGTGGTTAAAGCGCTCGGCTACTAACCAAAAGGTCAATGGTTCGAACCCACCAGCCTCTGCGGGAGAAAGATGTGGCGGTCTACTTCCATAAAGATATACAGCCTTGGAAACCCTATGGGGCAGTTCTACTCTGTCCTCTAGGGTCACTATGGGTTGAAATTGACTTGACGGCAGTAGGTTTTCTCTACACCAAGATTATGATAATCTCTCATTTTTTTTACTATATGTACACAAACTTTTTAAAAATTTAGATATTTAATCCTTCTGGAATTCTTAGCATGGAATGTGAAGTAGAAATCTGTCATCTTTAGGGTCTTGGCATTCATCCTCAAGCTTGTTGCCTCACGGCCACAAAGGTGGCTGCCACTTTTTCAGACCTCATGTTTGCGTTTCAGACAACAACAAGGAAGATGAGGTAAAAGGCTGAAAGGGGCATGCCAGCAGAATTGTTTTCTTTAAAAAAAATTAGCTTTCTTGTAAACCTCACTTGTTTAAATCTCATTGGCCAGAAACTACCCCCCAAACCATTGGAAGAAAGCTAGGGAGTTGAAGGAAGTTGCAGTGGAAACAGCGTCAGACCACCAGTACTTTATGCCATATGTGCTATTAGTTCTGTAGTTTTATAATACATTTTAATACTTGGTCAGAAAAAAATTCTCTATTCTAAAATTTCATGCACATTTACTTTTAAATTTTAGAATGAGCTTGTTAAGTTCCATAAAATATTCTGATGGAAATTTAATTGGGCGTACATTGCTATAATTTGGTAAACAGTTTTCTGATAGTCAGTTACCCCATTCTAGAACTTTGGTTAAGTTTCTCCATTTATCCCAGTCCTTTATGTTGTTCATTAAAGCTTTATGTTTTCTTCATATAAATCTTATTTCCTGTTAAATTATTTCTGGGTATTTTATGTTTGTTGTCATTCCAAACCAATATAGGAAAATATATGCCAGTTCTTTTATATAAGTATGAGGGAAAAAATACTAGTTTTTATGGCCTTGTATCAGGGTACCCTCCTGACACCTCTCTAATTAGCCCTATTTTACTCTGGATTGTCTAGGTAAAAATATCATCTGCAAATAATGACAGCATTATTTCTTCTTTCAATTAGTTTTACAGTTTCTTTTGGTTATATTGTTTTTTTCTTGGCATAATGCATTGGCCAGGGGCATTAGAATATTGCTGAGTAGTAGCAGCTGATGGAGGGGAGACTGTCATATTTCACTCTTAAGTGTGCTGTGGTAGATAATGAAATCAAGTTAAGGGTATTTCCATCTGTTGCTGTTCTGCTAAGAGTTTTTTTTTTAATCATGAATTTATCAGATTATTTTCTTAACGTCTGTTGAGTGGATTACAAGGAGCCCCGGTGGTGCAGTGGTTAAGAGCTCAGCTGCTAACCAGAAAGTCAGCAGTTCAAATCCACAAGCCAGCCGCTCCTTGGAAGCCCTGTGGGGCAGTTCTGCTCTGTCCTATAGAGTCGCTATGAGTCAGAATCAACTCAACGTCAATGGATTTGGTTGGTGTTTTTTTTTTTTTTGAGTGGATCATAGGGTTTTTTCTTTAATATGTTAATGTGGTGAGTTCTATTGATTCTCTAGTGCTGAACCAGTGGTTCAGCACTAAGACAGTTTTGATATGTTAATATTTTAATTGAGATGTGTACATTTATTTTTTTTTTTCCCACGTTTTTGTTCTCAAGGTTATGTTCCGTTTTAGAAAATGAGCTGGGGTGCCTTTCATCTTCTGTATGTTCCTGTATTTTAAATAATCTCAGACCAGTCAGTCCTTGGTTTATTGCAATATGTCTGTGAAATCATCTAGGCTTGATGCTGTTGTTGGGATTAGATCTTTGACTACCTTTTTAATGTCTAAGATGTGGTTCTTGTTGTATTCAGTTTTCTGTATCTTCTTGAGTCAATTGTAGTAATATAATTTTATAGAAATTGTCTTTCAGATTTTTAAAATTTCTGGTATGGAATTTGTAATCTTACTTTGTTTTAAACATCCACAAGGGTAGTTAAATTCTATTTTACTTTTCCAATTCTGTTTACCCTTTTTTCATTGATTAGAAATGCCAAGCAAGAGTCATTGTTTCCACACCCTTTCAGGGATGGAGCTAGGAAGTACATAGGCAGAATTACAGATAAAATACCTCATGAGCTCCTGTTGAAAATTCAAGTACAGAACTACAGAGCTTTTACTAACCTCATCTTTATTATATCTGTATTTCCTTTCTTCCTTGTTGAGAATCTGGTTCTCAAGGACATGGGAATGATAGAATTAAAATATCCTCTAGTTACTCGTTTGCTTTATCTTGTAGTACAAGCACAACAGTCTCAAAATAACACCAGTAGAGGAGCCCTGGTGGCGCAGCAGTTACACGCTTGGCTGCTAACCGAAAGGTTGGCGGTTTAAACCCACACAGCCACTCCTCGGGAGAAAGACCTGGCGATCTGCTTCTGTAAAGATTACAGCCAAGAAAACCCTATGGGACAGTTCTGCTTCATCAAATGGGGTTGCTATGAGTCAGAGTAGAGTTGATGACACCCAACAACACCACCACTAGTGTGATTACTCAAAAGTTCTGGAAAACTAATTTTACATAAAAATGAACAACAGAAAAATTATCAAGACCAAATCCTATGCAAAATTATTATAAGAATAAAAGTATTAAGGGCTTCATGTTGCTTGTAAATTTTTGGTGTTTCTATCTAGTTGCTCTGTTTCTGTTTTTTGCCTGACAGTTTTAAGAAATTTCCCTACTGTCACTGCTGCCACCTTTCCAGAATCTCCCGTGTTTTATATGCTACTTTTTTTCTCCGTCCTGCCTTTTCTTTTTTGTTTTTATTATTCCTAGTTATTGAATTTTAAGAGTATTTATGTTCTTATTCCATTTTTATTTGATCCTTCACTAGTTTTTGTTTGTTTATTTTAACGCTTTATTTCTATTCCTTTTGGTCAGCCTTGAAATTTTATCATGTATTCCTAAAGTATAAAGTTAATGTCTTAACCCTCTTTTGACTGATTCAAAAACTTTACATCACTCTCTTCTCCACTTACATGCTGTTTTTGTTCAGTATTTCATTACTGTATTTTTTTGACCCTACATATTAGGTTTAAAAAAAAAACAAACCCACTGTCATTGAGTCAAATCCACCTCATGAACCTATAGGACAGACTAGAACTCCTCATAGGGCTTCCAAGGCTGTAATCTTTTTCTTTTTTTTCCCCATACAAAAATTTATACATACGTTGTTATGTGACCCTAATTGCTCTCCCCATACTGTGACAGCACACTCCTCCTTTCCACTCAACCAGCTCCTAACCCTCTCTGCCTTCCCATCTCACCTCCAGACAGAAGCTGCCCATTTAGTCTCTTGTATCTACTTGAGCTAAGAGGCACACTCCTCATGAGTATCACTTTATGTCCCACAGTCCAGTCCAATCCCTGTCTGAAGAGTTGGCCTTGGGAATTGTTTTAGTTCTGGGCTGATAGAGAATCCAGGAGCCATGCTTTCTGGGGTTCCTCCAGTCTCAGTCAGACCATTAAGTCTGGTCTTCTTACTAGAATTTGAGTTCTGCACCCCACCTTTCTCCTGGTCTATCAGGGACTCTCTGTTTTGTTCCCTGTCAGGGCGGTCATTGGTGGTAGCCAGGCACCATCTAGTTCTTCTGGTCTCAGGCTGATGAAGTCTCTGGTTTGTGTGGCCCTTTCTGTCTCTTGGGCTACTACTGTCCTTGTGTTTTTGGTGTTCTTCATTCTCCTTTACTCCAGGTGGTTGGGACCAATTGATGCATCTTAGATGGCCGCTTGCAAGGTTTTAAGACCCCAGACGCCACTCACCAAAGTGGGATGCAGAACATTTTCTTAATAAACTTTGTTATGCCAGTTGACCTAGATGTCCTCTGAAACCATGGTCCCCAGACCCTCGCCCCTGCTACTCTGTCCCTCAAAGTATTTGATTGTATTCCAGAAACTTCTTAGCTTTGGTTTAGTCCAGTAGTGTGTTCTGTCCTTCCCTTCACCTAAGATAATTCTTATCTGCTGTCTA
This sequence comes from Dugong dugon, assembly GCA_030035585.1. Lineage (NCBI taxonomy): Eukaryota > Metazoa > Chordata > Mammalia > Sirenia > Dugongidae > Dugong > Dugong dugon. Next base: position 57,906,631 of record CM057466.1, read on the forward strand.
GTTAGTAAATAATCCTCACCTTCCCTCCCCACCCTCGTAACCATCTGAGAATGTTTTCTTCTATATTTAAACCTTTTCCTGAGTTTTTATAATAGTGCTATTATACTATATTTGTTCTTCTGTGACTGACTAAATTCACTCAGCATAATGACCTCCAGCTTCCTCCATGTTATAAGACGTGTCACTGCTTCATTGTTGTTCTTTATCATTGCGTAGTATTCCATTGTGTGGATGGATATACCATAATTTGTTTATCCATTCATCCGTTGATGGGCACCTAGGTTGTTTCCATCTTTTTGCTTTTGTGAACAGTTCTGCAGTGAACATGGGTGTGCGTATATCTATTCATGTGACAGCTCTTATGTCTCTAGGATATATTCCAAGGAGTGGGATAGCTGGATTGTATGGTACTTCTATTTCTAGCTTTTTAAGGAAGCACCAAATTGATTTCCAAAGTGGTTGTACCATTTTACATTCCCACCAACAGCATATAAGTGTTCCAGTCTCTCCACAACCTCTCCAGTATTGTTTTGTGTTTTTTGGATTAATGCTAGTCTCGTTGGGGTGAGATGATATCTCATTGTAGTTCTGATCTGCATTTCTCTAATGGCTAATGATCTTGAGCATTTCTTCATGTGTGTGTTAGCTGCCTGAATATCTTCTTTGGTGATGTGCCTGTTCATATCCTTTGCCCATTTTTTAGTTGGGTTATTTGTCTTTTTGTTGTTGAGGTTTTGCAGTATCTTGTAGATTTTAGAGATTAGATGCCGATTGGCTGTGTCATAGCCAAAAATTTTTTCTGAGTCTGTAGGTTGTCTCTTGACTATTTTGGTGAAGTCTTTTGATGAGCATAAGTGTTTGATTCTTAGGAGCTCCCAGTTATCTACTCTCTCTTCTGGTGCTTGTGCATTGTTACTTATGGTTCGTATTGTGTTTATGCCATGTATTAGGGCTCCTAGCATTGTCCCTGTTTTTTCTTCCATGATCTTTATCATTTTCAATTTTATTTTTGAGTCTTTGATCCATTTTGAGTTAGTTTCTGTGCATGGTGTGAGGTATGGGTCTTGTTTCAGTTTTTTGCAGATGGATATCCAGTTATGCCAGCACCATTTGTTAAAGAAACTGTCTTTTCCCCAGTTAATGGACTTTGGGCCTTTGTCAAATATCAGCTGCTCGTAGGTGGATGAATTTATGTCTGGATTCTCAATTCTGTTCCATTGGTCCATGTATCTGTTGTTGTACCAGTACCAGGCTGTTTTGACTACTGTGGTAGTATAATAGGTTCTAAAATCAGGTAGTGTGAGGCCTCCCACTTTGTTCTTCTTCTTGAGTAATGCTTTACTTATTCGGGGCCTCTTCCCTTTCCATATGAAGTTGGTGATTTGTTTCTCCATCTCATTAAAAAATGCCAGTGGAATTTGGATCGGCATTGCATTGTATCTGTAGATTGCTTTGGATAGAACTGACATTTTCACAATGTTGAAGCTACCTACCCATGAGCAAGGTATGTTTTTCCACTTATGCAGGTCTCTTGATTTCTTGCAGTAGTGTCTTGTAGTTTTCTTTGGTTAGATTTATTCCTAAGTATTTTATCTTCTTGGGGGCTATTGTAAATGGTGTTGATTTTGTGATTTCCTCTTCGAGGTTCTCTTTCATGGTGTAAAGGAATCCAACTGATTTTTGTATGTTTATCTTGTATCCTGACACTTTGCTGAAATCTTCTGTTAGTTCCAGTAGTTTTCTTGTGGATTCTTTGGGGTTTTCTGTGTATGAGATCATATCCTCTGCAAATAGAGATACTTTGACTTCTTCCCTACCAGTTTCGATGCCCTTTATTTCTTTTTCTAGCCTGATTTCTCTGGCTAGGACATCCAGCACAATGTTGAATAAGAGTGGGGATAGACGGCATCCTTGTCTGGTTCCGGTTCTCAACGGGAATGCTTTTGAAGTCTCTCCATTTAGGATGATGTTGGGTGTTGGCTTTGTATAAATGCCCTTAATTATACTGAGGAATTTCCCTTCTATTCCTATTTTGTTGAGAGTTTTTATCATGAATGGCTGTTGGATTTTGTCAAGCGCCTTTTCTGCAGCAATTGATAAGATCATGTGGTTCTTGTCTTTTGTTTTATTTATGTGATGCATTACATTGGTTTTCTAATGTTGAACCATCCCTGCATACCTGGTATAAACCCCACTTGATCATGGTGAATTATTTTTTTGATATGTTGCTGAATTCTATTGGCTAGAATTTGTTGAGGATTTTTGTGTCCCAACCCTGGGTTCCTGGCTTAGGCAGTTTATTTTTTCCTCTGTTTGTTAATTTGTTCACTCTTCAAGGCAGGGAGAATGGCTCCGGGCATGTGACGATTCCTACTTCCAGCCCAGGGGATTCAGCAATTGCTGAAGCCGGTCTGGGATCCAGTTCAGAGCAGGGAGTGGGGAGGTAAATGGGAGAGAGGCTTTTCCCTAAGGAGGTTGTTTTTGATCCACACGGTAGGCTGTACACAACTACTTATCTTTTTCACAGATCCAGGGCTGCTTCTCACTGGTTCTGGGTGGCCATGTAGACTCTCTGGCACTGGGTGTTTCCCGGTGCAGAAAATGCATCTCCTGAGCACCGCCACTTGACTGCCTCACTGCTAACCCCGGAGCTGATTGGGCCTGAAGGGCTCAGGCTCTTGCCAGGTCAGGTCTGGCGACTCCTTACTGCTTCCGAACCGTCTCTCCCTCCCCCTGCCACTCAGTCCGGTTCCTCAGCTTTACCTTTGATGTTCAGGGCTCCCAGATTGCCATATGTAATCAATTCATTTGTTTTTTCGGGTGTTTGTTGTAAGAGGTCCACCGGAAGCGTCTTGAGTACTCTGCCATCTTGGCCTTGCCTCCCCAAGGCTGTAATCTTTAAGGAAGCAGACTGTTGCACATTTCTCCCATGGAGTGGCTGGTGGGTTCAAACTGCCAGCCTTTCGTTTAGGAGCCGAGTGCTTAACCACTGCACCACCAGGGCTTCTTACAAATTAGATACTTTCCAAAAATTATTCAGACAGTTTTTAAAAGATTTGCCTACATGTTTATCAATTTCTTTACTCGTTATTCCTTTCTGTATCTTTATTTGTCTCTTGGGATTGTTTTCCTTTCTAAGATCCATCCTTCAGATGTTCCTTTAGAAGGGATGTGTTGGTTCTAAAGTCTCAGTTTTTATCTGAAAATGTTTCTGTTTTCATGCTTATTCTTTTTTTTTTTTTTTTGGCTTTAACAAACAAATTTATTTTCTCACAGTTGAGAGTGCTAGAAGTCCAAATTCAGGGAGAATTCAGAAAGCCTTGAGGAAAGCCTTGTCTCTCTGGTGGAAGATCCTTGTCTCATCAGCTTCTATTCCTTGGCTCCTTGGTGATATTGTGGAGCCCTGGTGGCATAGTGGTTAAGAGTTCTGCTGCTAACCAAAACGTCAGCAATTCAAATCTGCCAACCATCCCTTGGAAACCCTACCAGGCAGTTCTGCTCTGTCAGAATCGACTCAACAGCAGTGGGTTTAGTTTTTGAGTTAGTGATCTTTATGTGGCGTAGCATGGATCTTGCCCCGTCTCTGCTTCTTTTTCTTCACCTTTGTTCTTGTAAGGTTATTTTCTGGGTAACAGTTCTTTTTCTCTGGGCTATTTTTTTTTTTCATTAGATTTTGGTGATCTATAATTTTTAGTATAATTTCCTCTACATTTTTTTTTAAATTCTGCTTAGTATATGTTATCTATGAAATCACTTCTTTAGCTGTCAAACTCAGTTACTAGCTCTTCAAATACTGTGTCTTCTTCAACTTCTCTATTTTATACTAGGAGTCTGATGAGACCTCCACATTCTGTCCTTCGTACGCTTAACATCCCTTTCATATTTTTCATACCCTTGTTTTTGTTGCATCCTGGGTAATTTCTTCAGATCTTTTGTTTGGTATACTGATTATTTCTTGAACAGTTTCTATTATGCTGAGTTATCTTATATCAGTAACCATATTTTTTTTATTTCTAAAAATTCTATTTGGTCCTTTTCCAGTCTACCTATTTTTTTTAATTTTCTAATGAAAATTTTTTTTGAATACAGAAAGGTAGGGAAAATAGTAAAAAAAGAAAAAAAAACCTGTGCCCCCATCACATAGATTTAATAGTTGTTTATATTTTACTGTATGTACTTCAACCTTTTTCCACACTGAAATATTTTAATGTAAGTTATATACATCAGGACATTTTTCCTCTAATTACTTGGATAATTTCTGCCTAACCACAATACCATTACCATACTTACCAGAAATTGCCCATACTTGCTAATATTGTCTAATAGCCAGTCCATATTCATATGGACAATCCACAACTGTCCCTAAAAGTCTTTTTCAGCTGTTGTATTCAAACCTGGTCCAACTACAGCCCACACATTGTATTTGATTGTTTTGTCTTTTTTTAATCTAGAATAGCTTCTCCCCCTCCCCCTTTTTTTTCCTTCTGTAGCATTCACTTGTTGAAGAAGTACGGCCTTTTTTTTTAGAATATGCCACCTTCTGGATTTTTCTCATCATGTTCTTTATCTTGTTCCTTTATTTTTTTTGTAAAGTAGATATTGAATTTGAAGGCTTAATTAGGTTCAGATTAGACATTGTTGCAAGGATACTTCATAGGTGATTCTACTTCATATTGTTTCATCAGGAGTCAGATATTGTCTGATTATTCCAATCTTAGGTATCCTAAGGTTGATCCCTGGATTAAGATGGCAGCCAGATTTTTCCATTATAGAGTTATGTTTTTTCCCTCACACCACAAGTAACCTGAGTGGGGAAGAGGTGTGCAATACTATGAAACGTTGGAAATATGCAATTCTCCCTTAATCTTTAATGGTTTTCAATCCATTGGTGTTCCTCACCTGAATCAATTAGAGATTGCAAAATGATAATTTTCTAATTCTATTATTCTTTCTACACTTAGCTGTCATTCTTCTGTAAACAACCTCGTTTACTGGTGCTTTTTGATTATCTTGAAAGTAGTTCCTACTAGAAAGGCATGATACATCTTTTTTTTTTTTTTTCCTTTTAATTGCTTTCAGAATAAGTTTTTAATATAATAGTCACCTACATTTTGACAGATGAGGTTTTGTTTCATTTTGGTTTTAGTGGGAGTGGGCTTTCTCTTTTGTGAGTGTCATGGACAAATGGATTTTTATGTATTAAATGTATTTCAATCAGTTATGTTCATTATTCTTTATGATTCTCAATTGTCCTTATTTTGCCTGCTTACTCATTTTCTGTAATCACTTTTAGTACATTTATTTTGGGATTCCATCTTTTAAATCTAAACTTTTCATTATCATTTCAGATAATTTTATTACATGAAATACTTAGGGATCTGTAGATGAGTTGCTTTTTCTGACTTTTATGGTAAGTGAATTAGGATCACATTGGCTCCATTTCGGGGGTTCTGGCTTAGCCTAGAGATCCCAGGTTCAGTCTTTCTCCCTTACACCAGTGCTGATACCAACATTTGGGCTCTGGGTTCAGCTCACAGTGTTTGTTGATGATTGGTGGTGGTGCGGTACTCCCTTGGATACCTCTGCCTGTGAGCTCAGCAATTGAGTAGAGTTTAGCAGTTTAGCAAAAACTATGTTTTTATTTTTATGCAGGATCTAATTGTTTTGTAGTGAGAATACTGTTAGAATATCTAATATACTCTCCCCACCTTCAAGTATTTGCTTAGCCCAAGGAAGTTTTTTCTGTTATTTCTTTGAGTATTTCCTCCTTTATATATTCTGTCTGTTTTTCCTTCTGAAACTCATGTTAGACAGATGTTGGATCCATTTCTTTTATACTTTAACTTTATTCTTTAGTGGTGAATTCTGGGAGAATTACTCAGGTAGATATTAATTTTATCTTCAATCACATTTTTTCTTCTTTCATCCTATTAAGTTTTTAATATTGATGATCTTCGTTTCTTTTTCATGATGGCCTGTTGCTTTTTTTTTTTTTTTTTTTTTAATAGATCCATCAGCCTTTCAGATCTTTCTGAAGATGTCAGTTGTATTTAATAAAAAATATCTTTTGTTTCCTATATTAAAGCTATTTATCCAGGGGTTAATTATTCTGTTTAACTTACTTTTAAATGTTTTTAATTTTTTTCAAATGTTTTTTGAATATTGATTGTCATTGTAGATCTGGTTTTTAAATTGGTTGGTTTTGTTAAGTGCAGTCTTAATTTATCAGCTCAACCCATAATCCCTACTTTGCTGATAATGAATGCAACTTTGAATTTACAGAAGCCCTACTCCAGTGGCCGAAAGGGTAAGAGGAAGACATTTGGCCAGAGAGCTTTCCTGTAGGGTTTGTGGACAGTTTATCTTGAGTGTGGGGTTATCTTCTCTAGTGGTTCCTATAAATTTCTTGGGAGCACTGACCTGATTTCCTTGTCTCAGTATTTATTAACGGAATCTCCTGCGTCAGAACTTGTGCTTTAGAGATCTGTCTTCATGGTGTTGGCCTGAGATCTGTCCTTATGGTTTTAGCGACTCTTTATTTACCCATTCAGTAATTTTCCAGGCCTCATTATCTCTGATATTGGGATTAATGTGAGGTTCTTCTGGAAAAACTTTTTTTTTTTTTAAGGCCCTTTCTTTGTTGGATTTTATCACCAGTCTGAGCCTGTCTATTTTGAAATTATTCAGGAATTTTTCATAATTTTGATTTGCTCGTTCGCACCCTTCCTTGCTTTTCAGTATTGCAGTGGAGTTACTTTTAGAGTTGTTTTGTCATTCCATTTGGATTTGGAGAGGGAGAATCAAGTAAACCATCTTAATCAGAAATTTAAGGTCATCTTTGACTTCTCTCACCCCTTTATAGAGTGAGTTGCCAAATACTACTGCTTCTGCCTATGTAACAGTGCTTCTGCCTAGCTTCACTCCCTGCTTCTACATCGTCTACATTAGTCCAGATACTTACTTATTTTAATGATCTCTAGACTTGTCCTCTAGTTAATACTTCTCGCTTCGATATATGCTATACTTACTCACAGATCAGTCTTCCCAAACTGAAACTTTGAAGATCATTCAGCTACAAAAAATGACAACTGGTAATCTTTAAGATAAAGTTCAGATGTCTAAGCCTGATATTGAAGACTTTCTGCCATTCATTATACCCAGTCTTCCTTTGTTCCACTAATTCTTTGCGTAGAATAGTCTCTTGTCCAGCTCAGTTGCCCTGTCTTTGGTGAATTCTTTTCTGATCTTAAGGACTCAAAGTAACCTATTCCTCCTTGAAATTTCCTTTAGTACTTAATTTGTACATCTCTAGTGGCTGTTTTCACTTTCAGTTGTGTGAAACATGTTTATATAATGTCTTAAACCTCTCTTATTGAACCACACTGTCCTTTAGATCATTGTCCGTATCATAAGATTTTTTTTTTAGATCCTCCATAGGAGATGGTTTAGTAACCTCACATTTTGTAGATACTGGAAAAATTTTAATTCGCTCAATGGAAGAAAATACGTTCAGATTTATAAACCACTGACTTATTACCAAATTTTTGGAATATAATTAACCTTCTTTGGTAGAAGTTAATTGTATTTACTGTGACTTGGATTTTTTTAATCTACGTGTTAGAAAAATACATGCTTGTCCAATGACATTATGCTAAGTACTGAAAAGAGTTTTGTGCTGGCTACTGTGGAAATTATAGCCCAATATTGGGTTTCTGGTTTATAAATTAAAGATGGATAGGAAAATTTAGAGAGGGATTCAAGCAAACAGGTACTACTTCAGTGGATATTTTAAAATTACTTACACCATAGTTATTAATGAAGCAAATAGTATGACTAAAGAAGAAAGTTTGACTCAATTTGTTTATATTATAAAAATTACGCTGATATTCAGTATTGTATTGCTCTTATGGGCAGATTTATTTTAAAATAAGTGACTCTCACTAAACTGGTATTTGAAATTAGAAGGGCTGAGTAACCAGATGGAATGTTTACTTGTCCTCGGTATAAATCAACTATACTCCCCAGTACTACTCTTTCGTTGTTGCCCACAGTCATTACATAAAATTGTCAGTTAAGTCATTTACTTGGAACTAGTACAATTTGAGATATAGTAATCACTACTTGGGAGTCCCTGGATGGTGCAACTAGTTAAACACTGGACTACTAATCAAAAAGTCGGTGGTTCAAACCCACCCAGAGTCGCCTGGGAGGCTTCCGAAAGGTCACAGCCTTGAAAACCCTGTGGAGCAGTTCTACTTTGCACATATAGGGATACCATGAGTCGGAAGCAACTTGGCAGCAGCTAACAGCAAGAGTCACTACCTAATAACACATTAGTTTTGCCACAGTGGCATTAACCCTCTTAATGCTGTTTTTTGTTGTTGTTGTTTTGTTTGGTTTTTTTTTGTAATATCATAACTTAGAATTAGAAATCCTGAATATTTTATCAAAAATGCCTGACATAGATGTTAATGAAACTGTATTATGTGCCTTCTTATTCACATTAGATTTATTATGTGCCTTCTCTTTCACATTATATTTAAGTGAATGAAAAGAATACCCTACAGGAAGAAAATAAAAAGCTTTCTGAACAACTGCAGCAGAAAATTGAGTAAGTATTTTTCCCAAATTGCTTCAGAAAACTGAGTATTTTTTCCAACTTTTCTGTCTTCATTTTACTTAGCTATACAGACTATAAAGATATTCACCCACTCTTACTTATTGGTATGGTTAGGTTCCAAAGACCAGGTCGTTATGTGAAAATCTACCTTATGCAAGAGTAGGGGCCATGCGCCTTCAGCACCGGGCCCCCCTCCCCTCCGTCACTCATTGCCCATCGTATGCCCCCAGCGCATCTTGGGATGCGTAATGCGGTGGTCCCCCCTTCCCCACCATGTGTTCCTCACCACTTTGGAGCCAGGGGTTGGGGGGTGGTATTGGTGTTTGGGAGTTGCCTGCTGCCTCGGGAGCAGCAGGGGCCCACCACCACCTGGCCATGCTCCAAGCCTCCACGCAGACCCACCAACACCTTGGCTCTCCACTTTCCCACTCTGCTGGCCCCAGAGACAGGCCTTGGCAGCTGATGGTTCCTGTGCCAGTGGGCAGGGAGGGCCAGCCACTTGGGCCCAGTGGAGGTTGCAGAGGTGGCAGAGAGGCCTCTTTGGAAGAAGACTTCTGAGCCCTCCGCCCGACTCCTGCAGCCCCAGCTCCCACCACCTCCTTGCAGCCTGGCTGCCCCTGCCTACTGCGCACCGCCCACCACAGGCCCAGTCCGGCAACTCTGCCTAACCCAGATAATACAACTGCCGGTAGCCTGTGCTGCCTCAGTCCCTCTCACAATCCTCGCCCTCCTCCTCCTCCCTCTCTCGCCTTGGCTCCTCCTTAATACGTAAAGTAGATAGTAGATTTTTTACTGTTGTCGTAAAGGTGAAATGATGTATAACGAGATAGTAAGTGAGGAGTAGGTATATTAACAATTGCAGATTTCACGTTTAAAAATTAAGTGTTCTGTACAAAGAAAATCACTATATTTTGGGTTGTTTGTGAGTATCTATGAAGAATGTATAAATGTGTGCATCTCTTCAGTTAGTATGTGAATATATAAAGAAAGAGAACCATATTTTAAGTGAAAGTATTTTAATTTTTGTAATGATTTATTATAAAAGATTATTAACATACGTTTGTTTCAAGTAAACATTTGAGTTTTGTTACCTCCCTTCCAGCCCTGTCCCAGAAGCTTCATAAAAGCAAACTGAATGAGTGTTTCCTGCCATATAGTTCTCAGGCCTGGAGAACTTCTTTCCTCTGTTCCTCACCTCCTTCCCCACTTTCTCTTAAAGAACAAAAATACTAACTTGTATCCTGTGTGCCACTTGCTCTTCTGTGTGTTTTATGTTTGTTATTTCTAATCTTCACTATGATTCTACAGAGTAGCTTTATTATCCGTACTTTACAGATGGGAAAGCTACAGCTCACAAAAATCAAGTAACTTACCTATAGTCCCACAGTTACTAGGTAAGGAGACCATCACTCAGATTCTGTCTTCTGACTTAAGAGCCTTTGTTCTATACAGTGCTGTCTAAAACAAACAGACACACAAAAAAATGTTTTTCTGGGTATGGTGTAACTAATGCAGAGGAGAGAGATGGCTAGCTCTTAGTTCCCATTTATTTAAAGTATATGTAATATTTTTTTAAGAGTTAGGATTCAGGATAGTTTTGTTTTTATTTAGTTTATTTTTCTGGGTTCTTAAAAATGGTATTGCATTTGTGTGGACATATACAAAAACTTGGTAAACTGTAGATGTGGTATATTATTTTGGCTTAGAATAGTTGTTTTCTGTTTAAACAGGTCTCATAGGTGGAATTAAAATTTGTATCAGTATACTTTTAGGTAATGGGTATCCAGTAGAGTTTTTATACTCCTCCCATGTGATCAGTCCACTGAATGTTGGTAGCTAAAGGGAGTTTTGAGGAGGGGTAATAGTCAGGTGGAAAAGGAGGCTGTGGGACCAAACAGATTATTGAACATGTATATGGAGATAGTAACACCTTTTAGTTTTCCTCATGCTATATATTGAAGAGAGGCTAGAAAACAGATCCTCAGTCTCTTATAGATGATTATAAAACCCAAAAGATTTTTTGAAATGTCATTCGCAGTCTAACCTTATCTCAGTGGACAGGATGCTGTTTATACTCTTTTATTTAATTTCACTATGTGTAACATTCATATGTTTTGCTGTGAAAATATCAGTATGTTTGATTACAGGATGATGCCTCAGACCCCATGGGAGGTGGCATGTAATAACCTGTATGTGCTCTGTATTACCTTTTATTAAAAAAATTTTTTTTTTTTTTAATTCCCAATCACGTCTCTTTCCAAGGATTTCAGATAAATGATTGTTGGCCTACATTATGTTGTATGAAGTGATTTAGCACCTATAGCTTATGGTATTTTCAAGACATCAGTTTGATATTTATGAATACCTGATAAGATAGAAAGTATGTAGAGGTAAATAAAATAATAAAGTTTAATACAGAGTTAGATATATGATTGCCTCAAAAACCAAGATGTATATCAAAACTAAATAATGACATTTTCTTGGTAGAAGTATGAATTCTAATTAGTTTAGAATTCATTTACTTTTAGTGTTCTCAAATTTACGATTTTTCTTGTTGAAGCTCAGTGATATTTTAGAATGGAAATAAAGGCTGAAGTTTGAAATTACAGTAAAGACTAATCAAAGAGTTCTGGGCATGTGTGTTTTGTTTAGGTCATGCCTTAGATCAGTGTAGCAGGCGATCTATTCTGTCTTTTGTTTGTCTCCTGAAGTTTAAGATAGTAACAATTCTCATGAGCCAACTTCTTTTGTAGTTTGTTCTACACACACACACACACACACACACACACAATTTCCTTTGATAGTTTAAAAAGTAGCAAGTATCATTTTGTAAAGGCAACCTAGTTCCCTCTGACTACCTAAACCACTAACTTTCTGCTATTAGTGCCTGAAATTCCCCTGAATTTTATAAAAAATATTATTTGACTTATAATTCTGCTTGTTAAATACAGTAATTGTAACTTACCTGGGCTGGTTTTGAAATCATGCCTTATGTAGTAGGACATTTATTTAGTGACACTATAGTAAGAAATTTGCTATTATAAAGTTTAAAGATATAGAGATAAAGAGAGTGAGTGTGCCAACTCTCCTAGTCACAGAAAGAAAATAATCATATAAGCTAGGTGTTGAGGTCACAGCTGTTTTGTTTTGAATCTTCTGGGCCAGTGAAAGAAAGCCAAAGAAGTCTGTAATCTTAACACTTCAAAGAACTTTAGTATTGTTGATTCAACCCTCTCTTCTAAATTGAATTCCTTGTACAACTTCTTTAATAAATAATAAGCATTGTTTTAACCTCTCTGTCATAATTTAATTTTAGTTGACTGAAATTATTAGAAAATCTTCATGGGCTTGAGTAGAAATCAGCTTACTTACAAGTTAAGTTTGTTGATCCTAGTTTTGCTTTCTGGGACCATCTGGAACCTTTTTCCATTTGATGGCCTTTTATGTTCGTGAAGATAGCTCTCATGGCCCTTCTGAGTCTTTCTTGTCTTCTCTAGAGGTAAATATCCTCTGTTGCATTAACTGTTCCTCAAGTGGCATTACTTAAAGACTCTTCAGAGTGCCATTTCTGTGTAATGTTTTAGTTAGTCAGTGTCTTAATTAAGAACGTAGTATTCTAGGTATAGTCCGATCATTAGAGAAGTACTCTTCACCTCTCTTTTTCTGTATCATTTTACTTATATTATTGTAGTCAAAATATATATGTATTACCTCACTCATGGTTCACTAAAGCTAACTAGAAATTTTAAGTCAATGCCTAAGCCCTATCTCCATCCTCTACTTGTAATTTGGTGTTTTTGATATAAATCTAGGACTTCAGAGACATGGCTTCGTAGTAAGTTGCTGAAGAAACCTTATATCATGTGGTCTGCTTCATTTTAAGATAATAGCCCTATTGATTAAATACCTACTTATTTTCTCAGCATTGGGCTATCTTTACATAATTACCTATATTTACATGTTGTTTCATTTTCACAGGTTTCCTACAAAAAGGAAGTAGGAAAGTACTTTTATAGATGAGGAAACTAAGGCTTAGAAAGGTTGAATAACTTACCCAGTGTGGCTAGTAGGTACCAGACCCAGAATTTGAACCCAGTTCTACCTCACTTCAGAGTTTGCATACCCTTTTATAAAACCAAAACCAAACCCATTGCCACTGAGTCTATTCTGACTCATAGTGACCGATAGGACAGAGTAGAACTTCCCCATAGGGTTTCCAAGGCTGTAATTTTTATGGAAGCAGACTGCCCCATCTTTCTCCCACAGAACAACTGGTCTGTTTAAACTGCTGACCTTTTGGTTAGCAGCTGAGTACTTAACCACTGTGCCACCAGGGCGTCTCGCCCTTTTATATAGTCTTGTGCTAAAATACACTAAAAAGGTTACCTACACAGTGTCACTTTGTGTCAGTGGCAGAACCTACACAGATCCTATCTCTTCTGACTCAGTTCAGTGAGGCTTTTATACTTTGCATGTAGCAAGAATACGACCACATTATTATTCCAGCTTTTAGGGAACCTTCGTGTGCTGATAGCCCCGGTGGCTCAGTGGTTAAGTGTTATGGCTGCTAACCAAAAGGTGGGCAGTTCAAATCCACCAGTCACTCCTTGGAAACCCTGTGGGGCAGTTCTACTCTGTCCTGTAGGGTCAGTATGAGTCGGAATTGACTCGACATTGATAGGTTTTTGGTTTTTTTGTATATGAGGTTAGCTTTTATTCTCAGCTTTGTGTCTTTCACAGATTTGATGAATATTCCATCAGTGCCCTGCATCAAGATCGTTAATAAATTATTGAAGAAAACCTACCTAACGATTAACTTCTGAGGCGTACCACTACAGATTTCTTTCGTTAATAATAATTCTTGGTGTGAGTGATATTGTTCAGTTAGGAGTCTGTCTTTTTGATACCAACTTTATATTTCTTTTTGTTTACAATGAGAGGATATAAATAGAATCATTATCCGGTTGCTTCTTGAGAGCTAGATATACAGTAAAGCATTCCTTGGAACAGGTAGTCTAATAACTTTTTTTTAAAATAAGTCTTACTTGAATTCCAAGAGACCGGGGATTCCTTTCCTTAAGAGCTAGCTAATAAACTCTCCTAAAATAATTTCTATAATGTTGCTGAAATCTGGTATCATACTCTCTAGTTTGTATTTTAGGGAATCCCCTTCCCTTTTTTAGAGATCAAAACATGTTAATGAATTTGATGACTATACCATTGCTTCATTATGTTTAAATTATGTTTTAATTGAAAATATAAGTTCTTTAAAATAGAGAAGGAGAAAAGCTGAATGTTAAAAGTTTTTTACAGATTCTTTATGAAGACAAACCCTAGATCTTTAGGTCTTTGGGTAAATGAACAACTAAAATAATTTTGACAGGAATCTAAAGAGAGGCCTGCAAACAAAATAACCAACCAAAAGAATGTAGTCTCAAGCCATTAAAAGTAAAAGTAAAAGGAGAACAGTCTACATAATTTCAGTAAAAACTGTGATTTGAACTTTTCTCAGAAAATCAAAGTGAGACCTAATGCTTAAAGAAGAAATTTGGCTAAAACATTAGATTTTTTTTTTTTCTTTTATGACAGCATTTGTTTACTTAGTTTGGATATCTCTAGTTAGAGCTGGTTTTTTGTTTGTTTTTTTCTTCCTTTTGTGATGCCAGCTATTCTAGATTGACTGCCAGGAAATCAGTTTCTTCCTGTGACTCATTCATGTTTCAGGTTGGATTTTATGAGTATTAAGCAGATTGGTTGTGACGTGATTAGTTAAAGCTAAGTCAGATTTCACACTCCATTAATTTATAAGACTTTCTCATATGGCTTTGGCTTACTCTCTTTTTCCAGAGTAAGACTGTATAATTATAGAGAGATTAAAAATTAGATATTAGCTCTAAAGATTGGTCCTCCATATATAGAATTGTACATCGCAAGTAATATTCATATTATCTAAGAAATTAAGGTATAAATCTTTCTCAGGAAGAATTGATCTTTGTCTCCTAATGTCTTAAATATATCTCTGTTGGTTATAGTTTATAAAATTCTCCTTATGTTAAATGCGTTGGTTGTAAGTAGTGTTACAAACTGATATGAGTCTAATAGAATAGACTGGTTTTGTTACGTAGAGCCTAAATGCCTGACTGCTAAGGATCAGTTGGCATATAGGTCAGTCATGACCTTGACATGGGAAAGTCAGTTAGCTTTGTTTTACTCAGTAACCACAGTTCATTCCAAACCCAGTCATTAGGTTTCATTAATCGTAAACTGAGTTGGGTAAGAGAATATGCCTAGATTAGCACAAATCTATTTCTTCACTGGAATCTGGGGATCTGTCATTTTTATTCAGCAAATATTTTTGAACACCTACTAAGTGCCATGCACTATTGTAGGTACTTGGGATACTTCAGTAAACCGAAGGTTTTTGTCCTCTTAGAGCTTATGTTCTGTCAGGTAAGCAATCCATAAAAATTGCTGTCAGGTCAATTCCAACTCATAATGTCTCTATAGGACAGAGTAGAACTGCCCCATAGGGTTCCTGAGGAGTGGCTGGTAGATTCGAACTGCTGACCTTTTGGTTAGCAGCTGAGCTTTTAACCACTTTGCCAGCAGGGCTGCATCAGGTAAGCAATAGACATAATAAATAAGTTGTATAATACGTTAGAAAGCATTAAATGCTATAGAGAAAGAAAATAGAGCAGAACAAGAAGGAACAGGAGTACTAGGGTGTAGGTGGGAGTCCAAGTAGCTCTTGATGAGAAAGTAAAATTTCAGCAAAGACTTGAAGATGAGGTAATTAACCATGTAGCTATCTAGGGGAAATGCATTCTAAGAAGATGGAACAGCAAAGGACCTAAGGTGGGAGTATGCCTGGTGTGTTTGAGGAACATCAAGGAAACAAGTATGGCTGGAGTAGAGTACAATAGGAAAAGAGGTCAGAGAGGTAATGGGGAGGGGAGGCAGTCAGATTATGTAGGACCTTGTGGATCATTAAAAGCACTTTGCCTTATATTCTCAGTGAAATGGGTGAGATGTGGCAGGGTTTTAAGCAGAGGAGTGACATGATATGACTTAAGTTTTAAAAGCATTACTGGGACTGCTGTGTTGAGAGTAGACTGTAAGGGGACATGGATAGAAGCAGTGATAGAAATTCAAAAGTTTGAAGCCCACTTGTAGTCATTAAGGTCATGGTCTACACTAAGGATACCACATTCGGTAGATACCAGTATGGTCTCTAAAGTCTGACTGCCTAGATTTAAATCCTCACTCTGTTACTGTTTTAGTATGTGACTTAAATATTATATCTTTATTTCTTCATTTGTAAAATGAAAGTAGTAGTACTTAACAGATTTGTGATACGTGTAACATTTCAAACAGTGCCTGGCAGTGTAAACGCTCAACAGATGTTGTTAATTATCAATGTTAGTATTATTTATCACCATTTATTTGTCATTTGCCAAGCCATGTTGATTTTCTGCGACCACAGTGTTTAACATAGGTCTCTTCCTTTCCATACTTACTTTCAACCTTCTACTTCAAAACCGCAGAGGCTCTTGCCTGGACTGTTTAGTCTCCCAGACATTGCTGCTAGATCACCACATTTCTTTCATGCTCTGAAGCCTTAATTCCTTTTCTCTTGCCTTCCAAATTACGTGCACACGTAATCAAGGCTCTCCTTTATGTGGTTCTAGATTGTCCTTCTCCAACACTTAGTATAGAGTACTGCGTGCTTTTACTGAAACTGCTGGGTCCTCTGCTCATCTCTGCCATTTGAAATTCTTTTAATTTCACCTCAGGTGCCATCAGCTACACTTTTTGCATCACTTCTTCCCCACCTCGTACTATAATCATTTGAATACCTCTCTGATCCTTGTATTTAGATATGTAACATTAGATACAAGGGATTACACTGTAGCTTTATATGGTATAGTAGTTTTTCTGTTTCTTTTTGTGGTAAACATACGGGTAACAACCTTTGCCATTTCAGCAGTATTCCTTCACCTGTACAGTTTAGTGACATTAAATATGTTCATCATGTTGTTCAATTATCACCATTAACTGTTCTCAAGTTTTTCTGTCTCCCCTAATAGATGCTCCGGGTCCTCTAAGCATTGTTCCTTCCTTTCTCCCTCCCTTCCACCCACTTCTGGTAACCATTAATAAACTTTGATCTCTATACACTTGCCTATACTAGATATTTCATATAAATGGAATCGTATGTATTTGCCCCTTTACAACTGACCTATTTCACTCAGCATAATGTTGTCTAGGTGCATGTGTGTTGTAGCATGAGAATAACGTTCCGTTGTATGTGTGTACCATATTTTTGTTGTTTTGTTTTTGCTTTTTTGTTTATCTATTCATCTGCTAATGGTCCTTTAGACTATTTCCACCTTGTGACTATTGTGAATAGTGCTGCAGTGAACATGAGTATGCAAGTATTTGTTTGCGTTCCTGCTTTTAATTCTTTTGGGTACCTACCTAGGAGTGGAATTGCTGGATCATAATGGTAATTCTATGTTTAACTTTTTGAGAAATTACCAAACTGTTTTCCCCAGTGGCTGTACAATTTTACAATCCCACCAGCAATGGATGAGGGTTCTGGTTTCTCTATGTCCTTAGCAACACCTGTTGTTTTCCATGTTTTTAATCAGTCATCCTAGTGGGTGTGAAATGATTTCTCATTACGGTTTTGATTTGCATTTCCCTAATGACCAGTGGGAGCCTTGGTGGTGCAGTGGTTATAAGAGCTGTTAAACCAAAAGGTTGGCAGTTCGAATCTATCTGCCACTCCTTGGAAAGCCTATGGGGCAGTTCTACTCCGTCCTGTAGGGTCACTATGAATCAAATCAACTCAACAGCAACAGGTTGAATGACCAGTGACGTTGGGCACCTTTTCATGTGCTTATTGGCCATTTGAATTTTTTCTTTGATGAAATGTCTGTTGAAGTCTTTTACCCATTTTTTTGATTAGATTGTTTGTCGTTAGATTTTTGTTATTAAGTTGTAAGAGTTCTGTATGTATTCTGGATATTAAACTCCTGTCTGATAGGTGGCTTCCAATAATTTCCTCCCAGTTTATAGGTTTTTTCTTCACTTTCATAATAAAGTCCTTTGATAAAAGGTTTTTTTTTTTTTGTTTCGTTGAAGTCCCACTACCTATTTTGTCTTTTGTTGCTCATGCTTTCAGTGTCATATCTAAGAATTCGTTTCTAAAAATTAAGTCCCGAAGCGTTACCTGTACATTTTCTTCTAAGAGTTTTATGGTTTCAGCTCTTACATTTAGGTCTTTGATCCGTTTTGAGTTAGTTTTCATATATGGTGTGGGGTATGGATCTAGGCTCGTTCTTTTGCTTGTTGATATCCAGTTTTCTCAGCACTGTTTATTAAACAGACTGTTCTTTCCACATTGGATGGACTTAGAACCCTTGATGAAAATCAGTTGACGATAGATGTGTGGCCTTATTTTGGGACTCTAAGTTCTATTCCTTGGTTTATATGTCTAGCATTATACCAGTACTAGACTGTTTTATTATTTATTATATGTTTTGAGATCAAGAAGTATGAGCCCTAAACTGTTATCTCTGTTACCATGCAACCAGAAGAAATGGGTGGTATTTGGCTACCATTACTGAACGTTTTGATCAAAGACCCAATACATGGATCCTAATCTTAAGGAGAAAAAGTGTGGCCCAGAACTTCAAACTTATATGGAAACCAGACTTATTGGATTCATTAAGACTGGGGAACTGCCGAATTTAAGGCCTGGAAATAACCTTTGAACCTTGAACTGAAACTGTCCCGTGGAGTCATCATTAAACTAAACAGCAGTTTAGCCTAGTTAATAAAGAATGTTTGCCTCGAGCATAGCACTCTAAAGCACAAACGAGAACTTTAAGGGCCAGAGAACCTAAATTAATGGTGATGAAACAATATGGGTAGAGTTAGAATGGTGACATAGTATGAAGTAAGTAACCAATGTTATTGACCTGTTGGTTTAGAAATTGTGAATGGATGTATGTATGGTTGTGTATATTGCCACCAAGAATAAAGTATTTCTTAAAAAAAGGAAGTATGAGTCCTACTCTGTTCTTTTTTTTTTTTTTTTTAAGATCATTTTGACTATTCAGAGCCTTTTGGAGTTCCATATAAATTTGAGGATTGGCTTTTCCGTTTCTGCTAAGAAGGCTGTTGGAATTTTGATGGGTATTATGTTCAACCATAGATTTAGATAGTACTGGCATCTTAACAATACTGTCTTTCAACCAAGGAGCACAGAATCCTTCCATTTACTTAGGTCTTCTTTAATTCCTTTCAGTAATGTTTTATGTTTTCAGTGTACAAGTCTTTCACCTCTCTGGTTTAAATTTATTCCTAGGTGTTTTATTCTTTTAGACGCTATTGTAAATGGAATTATTTTCCTAATTCCCTTTTCATCAGCTTGTTGCTGATGTATAAATACCTGACTGATTTTTGTGTATTGACTTCATATCTTGTCACTTTGCTGAATTGACTTACTAGCTCTAGTAGCTTCTTGTGAATTCTTTGGGTCTTCTGTTATTTAGCATCATGTCATCAGTGAAAAAAGGGATAGTTTTACTTCTCCCTTCTCAATTTGGATACCTTTTATTTTTTTGCCTAATTTCTCTGGGTAGAACTTCCAGTACAATTTTAAATAACAGGGTGAGAGTGGGCATCCTGATCTTAAGGAGAAAGCTTTTAAGTCTTTCTCTACTGAGTCTGAGTTAGTTGTGGGTGTTTTCATAAATAATCTTTATCATTTTTAGGAATTTCCCTTCTATTCCTAGCTTCAGTGTTTTTTTTTTATTATGAAAAGGTGTTGGGTTTTGTCAAATACCTTCTCTGCCTTGATTGAGAGGATCATGTGGTTCTTTTCCCTTATTCTATTAATATGGAGTATTACATTGATTGATTTTCTAGTGTTGAACCAGTTTTGGATTCCTGGGATAAATCCCACTTGGTCATAATATGTAATCCTTTTAATACGCTTTTAGATTTGGTTTACTATCATTTTGTTGAGGATTCTTGCATCATATATATTTTTATAGAATTTATTTTTGTTGTTATTGTTGAAGATATACACAGCAAAACATGCACCAATTCAGCAGTTTCTACATGTACAATTCAATGACATTGGTTACATTCTTTGAGATCTGCAGTCATTCTCACTCTCCTTTCCAGAGTTGTTCCTCCCCCACTGACATAAACTCACTGCTTCCTAAAGGTTCTGTTGCATCTATATTCTTAAGGGATATTGGTGTGTAATTTTCTTTTCTTGTGGTGTCTTTGGCTTTTGTATGAAAGTAATGCTAGCTTCATAGAATGGGTTAGGAAGTGTTCCCTCCTGTTTTTTGGAAAAGTCTAAAAAGGATTGAGGTCACTTCTGTGTACTACTTTTTTTTTTTTTTAAATTGTACTTTAAATGAAGGTTGCCTGAACAAACTAGCTTCTCATTAAACAGTTAGTACACATACTGTTTTATGACATTGGTTAACAACCCCACGACATAATGGCACTCTCCCTTCTTGACCTTGGGTTCCCTGTTACCGGCTTTCCTGTCCCCTCCTGCCTTCTAGTCCTTGCCCCTGGGCTGGTGTGCCCCTTTAGTCTCGTTTTGTTTTATGGGCATGTCTAATCTTTGGCTGAAGGGTGAACCTCAGGAGTGACTTCATTAGTGAGCTAAAGGTGTGTCAGGGAGCCATAGTCTCAGGTTTTCTTCAGTCTCTGTCAGGCCAATAAGTCTGGTCTTTTTTTGTGAGTTAGAATTGTTCTACATTTTCCCTCAGCTCTGTCCGGGACCTTCTATTGTGATCCCTGTCAGAGCAGTCAATGGTGGTAGCCGGGCACCATCTAGTTGTAGTGGACTCAGTCTGATGTAGGCGGTGGGGGTTGTGCTCCATTAGTCCTTTGGACTAATCTTTCCTGTGTGTCTTTAGTTTTCTTCATTCTGCCTTGCTCCCAAAGGGGTGAGACCAGTGGAGTATCTTAGATGGCCACTTAGAGGCTTTTAAGACCCCAGACGCTACTCACCAAAGTAGAACATAGAACATTTTCTTTATAAACTATGTTATGCTAGATCTGTGTTGAGCTAGATCTTCCCCAAGATATAGATATTTTAATAAATATTCGTTGAATTAAATTTTCTTTTAATTGCCATTATTTTCCTCTAGGAATGATCAACAGCATCAAGCAACTGAACTTGAATCTGAGGAAGATGTTATTCCAGATTCACCAATAACAGCTTTTTCATTTTCTGGAGCTAACCGGCTACGAAGAAAGGAGAACCTCCATGTCCGATACGTAGAACAAACACATACTAAATTGGAGCACTCTGTGTGTACAAATGGTAAGGATTGACACTGTATTTTAGTTGTCTGGTTTTGTGAAAAACTTGTCTATTAGTTTTTGTGTTGTTCAATTTAGTGTAAGATAGCCTTTGTTTAGGTAACCTATATTACAACTGTGAATTTAACATTAAAGTTCTTAGTCCCATTAGTGGGACTGGGAAGACATTTTCTGCCGTATTATGTATGGACATGTGTTGTTCAGCTAAACAGGTAAACACTCAACATTTCATTAATATAGTGAATAGTTTCTTTTCCTCTTTTTATTTTAAAAAATCTTTATGTGTATATATCTGAGTGGGATAATAGGAAAGAGGACAGGAATGTAACAGTAACTTCCACCTACAGTGTGCTAGGTATTGTGCTAAGTGCTTCACATACATTATTAATGTATTTTAATTCTTATAAGTCTTGTGAGGTAGCTGTTGCTACCTTTGTTTTATAGGCGAGGAGAAGGTAGGCTTAGAGAAGTTAAATAACCCACCCAAGATCAATTATCAAGTAAGTAGATGAGTCAGAATTGAAATATAGGTCTTCCTGTCTCTAAACTTTTGTACTTTTCAGTTCTCACCACACCTACTCCACCATTGGAGCTATCTTTAACTGTTTACTTTTATTTGTTATAGTTTTTAGCAGTTAGTGGTAATCAAGAAATGTCTTTATAATTTATCTACCAGTTACCATTTTTGCTAACTGCTTTGGAACAGTATTCTCATGTAGCCCTGAAATTATGTGATATGATACAATAATTATTCCTTTTAATATTAATCTAAAGTAAATTGTAAAGACTTTTAACCTAAACTATCTATAACAAGTAAAGTATTTGAGGGAAGAGGTTTGCATAGTCCTAGAGATGTTTATATAATTCAAATAAATCGTTGTTGGTAAGCTAGGTCTTTAAAAAAATAAGTAGATCCTGTTCTTTGATTTTGGAAAATCGACACAATTCACCAAGCTTCTGTGCCATTTATTATAAGCAAGTATCATGATTTTTTCTTATGAGAGGGTAGAAAAAAACAAAACAAAACCAAAAACCCGTTATCACCAATTTGATTCCAACTCATAGCAACCCTACAGGACAGAGTAGAACCGCCCCATAGAGTTTCTAAGGAGCAGCTGGTGGATTTGAACTGCCAACTTTTTGGTTAGCAGCCAAGGCCCCTGAGAGGGTAGAGGGGAGGATATTTGAAGATACTGGAATTTTTTTCCCCATTTTATTTGATCTTGCATCACCATCTAGTGGAAAACAGAAGAACTGTTAAAAACCCTACTCATAATTAGGATCTAAATTAAAATATAAATCTGTGGATCTAGAATGAACATTCACTGACCTTGTAGTCTGCTGTCGGACAGGACAAGAATCATTACAGAGAACATCTGTTTAATTTTGATTGTGTTTAAATTAAATCCGTGTATAAAAATTTTCGGAAAACAAATCACAGCAATTTTCTTTATTAGGAAAGTCTTCTTTTATATTCAGTATAAATACTTTTGGAGCTCTCGTGGCACAGTGATTAAGAGCTCAGCTGTTAACCAAAAGATTGGTAGTTCGAATCCACCAGCTGCTCCTTGGAAACCCTACAGGGTAGTTCTACTCTGATCTATAGGGTCACTGAGTCAGAATCTACTCAATGACTATGGGTTTGGTTTTGGTATAAATACTTGTGGTTTATTTCTTCATTGTATGAAAACAGCATATAACTGTTTAAAAACTTTGTTTTAGTCTTATTCTGATCATTTTTACTTGGAATCTGGAATGTTGGTTTTAAAATTTGGGATAACTTTCGAGCCATGGAAAGTATTATAAAACTGATTTAATGACTGATTGGTCCTTTTCTTCTGTCTACACTTGCTTATTTATCTTAAAGTTTACAGTGCTTTTTAATATTTTCTAGTTATAATTAGTTCTTTTTGCCTTTACTTTGTAATTCTCTGGAATTTCTTTGAATTAAATCCTTAAAAAGCTGAATGATTTCTGATAAACATATTTCAAGATTTCCTTCCAGAAAATAAAAACTTCAAGATTGTGGAGATATATAATGCAGTATACATTTTAAATGAACCTGCTGATTTGTGACAAATACACAAGGAAAAGAAGCATTAAAATGTTTTTACTGGAGGTGACTTAAGTCAGAAAAGCTTATGTACCATATTTTTACAGCAACATGTGAAAAGAATTGGCATGGCAGCACTTACGAAAATACTTCACGGGGCAGGCCGGGGGGAGGCCACTGTTAGCCAGCAAACGTAGAAGACGTGTTGTTTTCATAAAAACACTATAGTACTCTGTCTCTAGCTAACTTCCCAGCTTCGTTTATTAATGAAACTAAAAGAACTTACTTCTTAGAATATCAAAATTGTATCAATAAAATAGTGTTTGTAATGTATTTAAAGACAAATTTATATTGCTGGTGCAGTGGTTAAGTGCTCAGCTGCTAACCAAACGGTCAGAGATTTGAACCCACCAGCCACTCCACAGGGGAGAGATGTGATGATCTGCTTCTGTAAAGATTAGAGCCTTGGAAACCCTATGGGGCAGTTCTGCTGTGTCCTATAGGGTCACTATGAGTCACAATCAACTCGATGGCAAGGAGTTTATCAAAATTTCGTTAATATTTTTTTTCAGTCTTTGTTTATATATAATTTCTCTCCTTTTTTCCCTTAGAATTGAGAAAAGATCCAAAGTCTTCAGCTCATCCACAGCATAACCCTAAGGAAAGTGAAATTCTAGTGGCTGACACTTGCAATCAAAGTCAATCTCCCATGGCTAGTAAGAACAATACTGGGATTACTTTACAAGTTTAAAGTTTATACTAATGGTGGGCAGTAGTGGCCAACAGTCTGAACTAGACAATTTTGAAAAATATTTTCCATATAATTTTGTTTATATTATTAGTTGTTTAGTAGTCTTTTTCATATTGGAAAGTAATGTTATCCTATTAGTAATACATTTTAATATCCCTATCCATATTAATGTATGTTGCTAATAATTTTAACTAAAGAAGGCATTACTGTGGTTTACGCATCCATTCAACAAATATTTGAGTGTCTACTGTGTACCAGGCACTGAGCAAAGCAAAGCTCTTGCCCCCATGGAACTTACAACCTAGTTGGGGGAGAAGGAAAATAAACAAATACATGTCAGGTAGAGGCAAGTACTATGAAGAAAAGCAAAGCAGGATAAGAAGGGATATTGGAAGGCCTCTCGTAAGCTGACATTTGAGCATAGACCGTAAGAGGCAAGTGGGTCATGTGGGTCCCCAGAGAAGGTCATCCCAGGTAGAGAAATCAGCAAAGACCTTGAGGTGAGAGTGCTGTTTGGCTTGTTTGAGGAACGTTGAGGGGCCTGTGTGGCCAGAACAGCAAGTGAAGGGGGACAGCAGAAAGTAATAGAGTTGCTGTTTACTAAGGTGGAAGAGACTTGGGGGGTTGTGGGGGAGAGAAAGAGAACGCATACTCTCACATTCTTCTTTCACTCACACTACAGCTACTCTGACAGAGGCCGCCAGTGGCTTGATTGCTAAATCAAATGACTGCTTCCCAGTCCTTACTTTACTTGACCTTTCTGTGACATTTGACATTATTAATCACTCTGTTTCTTGAAGTGGTCTCAATCTCCTGGTTCTCTTGCCTCTTTTTGGTTTTTGTTTATTCTTTGTTTACCTTTATTGGCTGTTCTTTCTCCATCTGCCTCTTAAATTTTGCTCTTCCCAACATGTGACAGATAATAAATCCCAAATCTGTATCTCTGACTTTTCTCCTGGATTCCATATCAGTGTATCTGCCTGCTGTTAGACTTGTCCACCTGGATATGTTTCAACTTCAGCATGTCCAAAATTGACACTTTCTGCCAAACCTACTCCTCATCCTTACATTTACAATCTCAGTGAATGACACTATACATACCTCTTTGAATTACCTAAATCAGAAGACTTTGAGTCATCCTGGACTCCTTTATTTCCCATATCTAAACAGTCTCCAGATCTACCTGCTACATCTGTTACACATATTCTTTGTTCTCCGTTGTACTAGTATAGGCCTCAGCACCTCGTCAAGACTGTTTTAGTAATTTTATTAGTCCCCTTATCTGTTAGTGACTGCTCCTTGCCCTAAGCCTATCATGGCCAGTATTATCTTTGTAACATAAATATTACATCTGTTGTCCATTTAAAACACTTGGGTTTATTTTCATTGCCTACAGGATAAATTCTAAACCCCCTTACCATGATCTGATCCCTAACCTGCTTGTCTGGGCTCATCTCCTACTGCTTCTGTCTTTTATACTTTGGTTTCTAGCAGTTGAACCACATGTAGTTTCCTGAACATGCAATCTTGTCTGGACCCATATATGGACCCTAAAACATGCCTAGAATCCTCCTTTCTACCCTCAACCCAGTTGACTTGTTAAATTCCTCTTTCTCTCAAAGGTAAGCTTAGGCATTGTTTTATATAGCTTTTCTTGATTATTCAAGGCACATTTAGGAGTTCTTCTGTGTTTAAATTGCCCCTTACTTGTACCTTTATTATAATGCTTATCACATTTTCTTGTAATTCTCTTTTTATCATTCTGTTTTAACTGTAACTCATAAGCTGCTTGAGGACAAGAACCTTTTCTTTTCATCTAGTGTCTAGCACAGTGCCTGTAACATAGTAGGTGCTCCATAAATACTTCTGGAGTTAGTGAAATTCTACATGCATAAAACTTTATGAAATACTTGAACACAGGTGACTCCCGTATGAATAAGTGTTAGCTTTAGACTTAAAAATTATGCAATGCTGAAAATTTTTCCCACTAAGTATATTTTCATGAAAAGTACTGTAACATTAGTTTACTGTTCATGCTGTGTTTTAGGTCACAATAAATAAATAAATAAATATGATCTCCTTTATGATATTTTCAGCAGCAATAAGAAAAATAATCTGCCTGTTGCATTTCAGTCATTTAGGAAAAATAGAAGACTTAACAGCTGAAAAAGTATAGCATGTGTGGATTCTAGATACCTATAATTTATTACCATTTTGTAGTGGCTATTTTGGACTTTTTAGCACAGAATTTAAAAGTGTGTCCAGTGCCATCTTGTAAAGTGATTCTTTGAGCCTCTTTATTTCCTTTTCATTTTTTGATATATGTAGTTGCCATAATTGTTTAATTGGTAGGCTTTTTGTTTTGTTTTTTGCCGGTTTAGAAACGCACGGAACAAGCAGTTACTCCACTGATAAGCCATCTTTTAATTTAGCTACCGTTGTTGCTGAAACACTTGGACTTAATGTTCAAGAAGAATCTGTAAGTAATTGTCTAGTTTGGTGATAATATGAATTAATTGATAGATCCTTTTAAGTCAGTTTTTAGAGAATTGAGCAAGAGAAGATTTTTTTATCCAGATATCATTGGATAAAGGCCTAGAACTAAACTGATGTGGTTAGGAAGGCTCATATATATTCTCTACCCCAGGCAGTCCCAGAAACCCAGAGTCTTTACAGTTCTTGGGATATGAGTGGAATTAAAATTTGATATATAAATTTTATGATATATGAAGTTTTATAATAGATACATTTACAACAAGAAAAATAAAAAGAGTAGCTGCTGAGGCTGCTTATTACCTCATGATTTAGTTCCTCAGTTTGGAGGTTTGGGGTCATAGTTTCATGGAATGTCCCAGTTAAGTAGCCTAATAACGTGTTCAGTCCTTCTCTTCTGCCTCCTGTTTGATTGCATAGTGACTGGGGTCTTAAAAGTTTGCAAGCAGCAGTTCAAGGTACAACAATTGGAATCTTTTTGCCTGGAGCAACAGAGGAAGAAGGAGAGTGAGGAATAGGAGGAGGATATGGAGTATGTGGCCGATTGCCTCCATGAACAACTGTCTCCTTTGCCAGGAGACCAGAAGAACTGGATGGTGGTGCCCAGCTCCCATTACTGAACATCTTGATCGAAGATTCTGTAGAAGAATCCTGATCAAAAAGGGGACAATGCAGAACAGAATTGCAGATTCTCATGGGCTCCAGACTTTCTGGAGCCATGGAGGGTGGATGAACCCCTGAAACTATGGCTCTGAGATAATCTTTAAACCTTAAACCAAAAATATCCCCTGAAGTTTTCTTAAAACCAAACGGTAGTTTAGCTTAACTAGTAGAGAATGTCTCTCTTGAGGATTGAGCTCTTTTAAGATCTATCTATATGGGATCAAATTGACAATGGCAATTCAAAAGATTAGATTGGAAACTTAGAGGGTGGTGAGTTTATGTTAATGGTGGAAGAACAACTCAGAAAAAGAGGGTGAGGATGTTTGCACAACTCAAAGAATGTAATCAGTGTCCCTGAATTGTACATGTAGAAACTGTTGAATTGGTGTATGTTTGCTGTGTGTATTCTCAACATCAAAAATAAAATCAGTTATTAAAAAAAATTTAGAGTAGTAATGATGGCTTAGGGATTTGGCCAGCCCTCCTCCCCACCTCATTACATCTAAGAGAAGACCTAAATGTTTAGGTTGATCTCAGAATTTATTTATTTTTTTTAATTCTTTAAACTGGAGTTTGCTACAGATACTTTAGTCTTCTTTGTCCTCGAGTGCCAATCCATTTAGACCTAATTTTTAGGGATTGGGTCAGAAATTAACTCCATGTTTTCTTTTCATTATTTTTTAAACACTTTTTACATCAGATACATTTCCTTTTTTCCTTAATCGATCCCTAGGAAATAGAAGACATTCTTCAATCTTAAGAAAAAGTGTTACTATCATACAATTTAAAAATAGTATTACTTTGCTCTAGTCAGTAAATGTATATGTGCTTTCATAAAATTGTCTTGCTATTGAATTTTTAAAAATTGAATTGGTTTTCATTACATTTGAGGTTTTGTCCTTCCTAGTTTCAAATCCATCTTCAAGTGATAAAAAACCCACTGCCATTGAGTCAATTCTGACTCACAGCGACCCTATAGTAGTTTTTAACCCTTGAACTTTAAATGTGTTTAAATCATTTCTAATTCTCCCGCCCATAAGCCTGGCAAGTCAGTTGTTTGTTATCTGTTAAACACCAGATGTGTTAAGGGAACTAATACAGTATCTAAACACTTGCTGCTCAAAGTGTCATCCACAGACCAACAACATCTGCGTCACCTTGAAGGTTGTTAGAAATAAAGACTCTCCAGCCCCAACCACAGACCTAGTGAAAGAGAACTTGCATTTTAACAAGATCCCCAGTTGACATGTATGTATGTCAAAGTTTGAGAAGCACTGATCTCTAAAAGGCCTTTTTAAATTCATCTCCTGTTAGTATAAATGTATCTGTTCCCTTCCCCTCATCTTAATGTTGATTTTTGGTATTAGAGTTTTAGAATGTACTTATGTAAAAAAATAAAATAATGATGCTTTTTTTCTTAAAACTCCAAATGTGCTTTTTTTATTGTGGTGAAATCATATAAAATGAACCATTTTGAAGTGTACAGTTTCAGTGACATTTAATACATTCACACTGTTTTGTAGCTACCACCTGTATCTAGTTACAAAGCATTTTCATTACCCCTAAAGAAAACTCCTGGAGCCCTTGTGGCACAGTGGTTAAGAGCTCAGCTACTAACCAGAAGATCGGCAGTTTAAATCTACTAGCCACTCTTTGGAAACCCTATGGGGCAGTTCTACTCTGTCCTGTAGGGTTGCTATGAGTTAGAATCAGCTCAACTGCAGTGGGCTAAAGAAAACTTCTGTATCCATTAAGTCATAAGCCCCCTATCCTCCCAGCCTCTGGCAACCACCAATCTGCTTTCTGTCTCTATGGATTTACCTATTCTGGATATTTCATATAACTGGCATTATACAATATGTGAGATTTGTATCTGGCTTCTTTCACTTAGCATAATGTTTTCAAGGTTTATCCATGTCATAGCATGTATCAGTATTTCATTCCTTTTTATAATTAAGTAATATTCCATTATGTATGTTCTTCATATTTTACTGCTGAAGGAATCTCAAGGTCCCGTGAGCCCTCTTGGTAATGAGCTCTACCGTTGTCTGGAAGGAGATCACAAGAAACAACCTTTTGAGGAATCCACAAGAAATAGTGGAAATGGTTTAAGGTAATTTGGGGCACTTTGGTAATTTTTATTTTTTTTAAATAAGCTATTCGTGAGATCCCATTACAGTGAGTTCTATATAATTAAACCATTTCCCTTGATGTATAGTTTGTTATTCTGATTATATTTTTATTTAAAAAAATGTTTTCCCCAGCTTATGAGCAGCTGAAGCCTTTTTAGCATTATGGTAATGTTAGTGAATGTTACTATTAAACACTTTTTGTACTTCTATCAAGCCATGCTTAAGAGTTCCCAGCCTTGTTACTCTGCCCCTTTAAAGACCAAGACATCCCTTCTGGGTTTGTATTTACAAAAATTGGATGTTGTACAAAATTTTGTTTCTTACAGTATAGAAGAACAAAGATTTCATAACAACAAAAAAATTCAATTCCCTAGTAGAATTTATTATAATATGATTTTCTTATATAGTGATGTTATTTAAATTACTTAGGAAAAATTCTTAAAAGAATATTCTGGTATTTTGACACAGGTTTCCTGTGTCATTTTCCTCTGTTTTTTGTTGGCCAAAATCAGCTACACCCTACCTTAAATTTTGGTTAATCTTCTGCCTCTAGTTGGTAGAGAAGGACTTACCATTAATAATCCTGTATTAACAAAAGTTTCTCACTATGTTTATCTTTTAATTTTTACCCTGTTTCTTTAGTAGTAAATAAGTTTTATCACTCTCATGTATTTAGATTTTCAGATTCTACTTCAAAGTCACCTCCCCAAGAAGAATTGACTACTCGAGTATCATCTCCTGTATTTGGAACCACCTCTAATGTGAAAAATAGTTTAGGTTTGAATACAAGTCTGTCCCCTTCTCTTTTAGAGACTGGGAAAAGAAAACATATGAAAATAGCCCCTTTCAGCAACACTTCTAATTCTAGACCAGAGAAACCTAGATCAAAATCTGAAGATAGTGACTTTTTCACACATCATAATCTTGGGTCTAAAGTGAACATGGTCGTCAGTCAGTCATGTTCTGATAAACAGATGCTTGTAAATAAAAGTATAAGTGAATCCATAGGTGCTCAGGGTAGTACCGATCATATTAAAGATGCCATTACTGATAAACATTTAGTGTCCCTGAAACCACTGGGAAGCAGAACATCCAAAAGGAAGAAAACTGAGGAAGAAAGTGAGCGTGAAGTTAGCTGTCCCCAAGCTGCTTTTGATAAAGAAAATGCTTTTCCTTTTCCAACGGATAGTGATTTTTGCATCAGTGGGGACTATGTAATGGATAAACCTCTGGATCTGTCTGATCGGTTTTCAGCTATTCAACGTCTAGAGAAAAGCCAAGGAAGTAGTGAGACCTCTAAGAACAGATTTAGGCAAGTGACTATTTATGAGGCTTTGAAACCCATTCCAAAGGGTTCTTCCTCAAGTCGTAAGGCCTCGAATGGGAGCTGTGTGCTAGCCAGAGATGCCCCAGAGGATCCCTGTGTGCAGGAATGTATCCTCCAGTCCTTGAGCAAATCCTCTCCAGATAATAAAACACCATTAAAAATAAAAGAAGAAAACCCTGTCTTCAAAATCCCTCTGTGTCCGCGTGAAAGTTTGGAGACAGAGAATCTTTTTGATGACATGAAGGTTTGTGTTAAATGTTCAAGGATTTTTTTTTATTAAAATGGCTATTTATGGTTTCATCTACATGGTAATAATTATTTCTGTTTTAGGGTGCTGCTTCTCATGAGCCAATAAGAATGAAAACCAGGTCATCCCATGGAGCATGTGAACTTACATCAGTTCTTCAGTTAAATCCATGTAGAATTGCCAAAACAAAGTCTCTAGAAAACAACCAAAGTATGTACACTATGCATATGATTTTCATTCCTTTTTAATGACTTTAAATTGAGTATTGTAATATGTAGTATTGTTTATCGTTCTAAGAGCTCTGGTGACACAGTGGTTAAGCACTATAGCTGCTAACCAAATCCACCAGCTGCTCCTTGGAGACTCTATGGGGCAGTTTTTCTTGGTTCTATAAGGTCACTATGAGTCAGAATTGACTTGACAGCAGTGTTTTTGTTTTGTTTTTTTTTTTATAGTCCTTAGCTAGGTTGAATAGTTCTGGGGGAGAGGGGTCTTCTTTCTTCCTGCATGTTTCTGTGTTTATAGGATGATTCTCATTGATTTCAGTTTACCTGTGATTTTCCTGCTCTTACACTTTTTGAAAAATAAATTGACATCTTCTAATTCCTACCTTTATAGGTGATTATGTACAATTATTTATTTTATGTAACTATTTCTTATTTTTACGAAAGCTTTAAATTGAACCATACAGAATTTTAAAGAGTAAAAAGTAGAACATCACCCAAACATTGTTCCTCACCCTGTAGATACTTGTCCTTTTCCTTTGCATTTGCATGTATATGTAAAGTAATGATATAAACTTATCATTACTTTGGAGCCCTGGTGGTGAAGTGGTTAAGAGCTCAGGCTGCTAACCAAAAGGTTGGCAGTTCAAATCCACTAGCTGCTCCTTGGAAACCCTATGGGGCAGTTCTACCCTGTCCTATAGGGTTGCTATGAGTCGGAATCAGCTCGACGACACACAACAACATCATTACTTCATTTCTTTTTATTACTGAATAGCATTCCATTGAATGGATATACCATATTTTCTTTATTCATTCATCACTTGGACATTTAAGTTGTTTCCACCTTTTGGTTATTATGAATAATGCTTTCATGAACATTCATGTATAGGTTTTTGTGTGGATGTATGTTTTCATTTTTCTTGGGTTATACTTAAGAATGGAATTTGTGGACTGTATGCTAACTCTGACATTTTGAGGAGCTGCCAAACTGTTTTGCAAGGCAGCTACAACCCTTTTACAGTTCCACCAGCAGTGTGTGAGGGTTCCTGTTTCTCCACATCCTCACCAACATTTGTTATTATCTTTTTGGTTATAGCCATGCTAGTGGATATGAAGTGGTATCTCATTGTGATTTTGATGTCTAATGATATTTTGTATATCTTCTTTGGAGAGCTATCTATTCAGATCCTTTCCCCATTTTTAATAGGGGTTTTTGTCTTTTTAATTATTGAGTTCTAAGAGTTCTTTGTATATTCTAGATGTAAGTCCCTTCTCAGACATCAGAAAATGCACATAAATTTTCTTCCATTCTTTGGGTCCTGTAGTTTTTTAAAGTGGTAAGAATTTTGGAAATTAATTTTTAATTATGCATTTTTTTTCTCCTTGTCTAAGACAAATCTTTTGAAAATCTCCAGTGGAGTCTAGATCCAGGGGCAGACCTTTCTCAGTATAAAATGGATATTACCATAATAGATACAAAGGTAAGTTAAAAGTAAAACTAAAGCCCATTTGGGTCTTAACTCTAGTGAGTTGTTAATCAGTCTCCTCTCCTGATCAGTTCTCTTACTTTGAGATAGTCACATGCCTTATAAGCAAGCCTCTGTTTATCTCTTCAGAAAACTAAGAAATAAAAGTGCTTATTCTTCCAACTTTAATGGTATTTTTGAGATGGTAATAACAGTTCTGACTTTAAACCGACTAAAACTTTAATTAATTTTAAAATAATTCAGAGTGCTAATTATATATTTTAAATAATTTTATTTGTTGTCAAAATGATCCATCATATGTCTTGATTAGCTTTTAAAATAATTTACTATCAAGAAAAAATACTCATTTTCCCAGTTGACTATTTTTTAAAATACTGTATATTTAAAAAAAATTAAAACTCATGGTAGAAATACTTTTGGCTTGTATTTAGGTTCTGTATAGTTTGAGAAGTTCTCTTTCACCTGGTAGCATGTTAGTAACAGAGTATTCAAGAGTTGCTTGAGTAATATATACCCATCAAGAAATCAGATTGAACATATAAAATTGTGGTTCTTCGTGTACATTGATGTGCATTATTGTGAGGCAGGTTGGAGAAGAGAGAGAGCTGAGTGGTAGGTAACTCTCCCCTTCCTTGGAAGCAGTCCTTTTCCTGCGCTTGAGTGGGGATGTTTATATCGAAGCTAAGATGTTCTACAGACAATAAAACCTAATTTATATCTGTTCCTAAAATGTAAAAAGTGAATATAAGATCTTAAAGGGGTAACTTTTAAAATGTGGATTTTTTTGTTTTGTTTTATGTGTTCAGGATGGCAGTCAGTCAAGATTAGGAGGAGACGAGACTGTGGACACGGACTGCACGTTGGTTAGTGAAACTGTGCTTTTAAAAATGAAGAAGCAAGAGCAGAAGGGAGAAAAAAGTCCAAGTAAGAGTTTAACTTTTGTTTTTCTAATTTTAATAAAAATGTGGAGGAAAATTTATAGTGGTACTGTTGTACTGATGAGCGTAAGTAACCGCTTCACCATAAATCAGTTTTTTCTCCTGTTAATTTTTAGTTTCTCTTAGTAAAGCTCAGTTTCAGTATTTTAGGAAAAAAATCTTTTAACTCAAAATGATTTTGATTTCCAAAATAATTCAAATACGTTTTTGTTGGAACACATCCTCACTCATTCGTGTATGTATTGTCTGTGGCTGCTTGTACAATAAAATGACATAGTCAAGTAGTTGCTGCAGAGACCTTCTGGCCCCACAAACCTAAAATATTTACTCTCTGGCAGTTTAAGAAAAAGTTTGCCAATCCCTGGTTTAAACATTTTTTCATGAAGGAAGTAAAAGGAAATCTTAAGAGTTCTATGTCAGAAATAGATTTACCAAAGCAGTTTGATAAGGAAAAAAATAGAGATTCTACTGGGAAGTATTAGTATAGATTTGTAAATAAGTAGTAAACTAAGAATAATGGTGTATATGCTGAGTTACTCTGGTGTAGTCTGTCTACTGAAAGGAGGATATGGCCAAATTAGAGTTCTGCAGCCCTTTGTAGTGAGAAACTATTAATTATTTACCTAAAGCCTTGATTTTCCAAAAGAGATGTGAACAATGGAAGGATTTTGGTTGGGACTCCCTTAGCAACATTCCTAACTATGGAGGCCCATGGCATGAGAACAGCTAGACGGGGAACAGTTGTCATTTATCATTTATGTATGGAGGGGTTAGGACCTACACATAAAGAGGCAATGCTAAAAGCAGAGACGTTTCCAGTGGTCGTCTGTTAGTAACCGAGGATATTTGTACTATGTGCATTCCGTACCTTCTGCTGAATATTCTGTAGTGTACCTTCACAGGGCAGAATGATAAAACATCCAGTCTTTCCCTTGCTGCTTTTGGAACACCTTATCTCTTGCTGCCCTAAATGCAGTAAGTGAAAGAAAGTTTTAATAGTCCTCACCTTTAATTCTTTGTCCTTCAGTGAAGAACTAACCATATGATCAAGCAGCTGACTGCCTAGGTTGAATGGCTAGTGCCTATTAAAAGAAAAAACCTTTACAATGATTTTTTGTATTTTTATACTATGAAACTTAACTTTAAAACTATTCTTCTCAAGAGGGTACTTTGCTTTTAAGATTATTTTTTTCCTGGTATCACCTCCTGATAATGTTTTTGGTAGAAAAAGATAAAAAAGTAGTAAAGTATGTCTACTTTGCTTTTAAATGTATCTAGTTGATTCAAAAAACATGAGAGTTTCCCAAATATTTGAAGCGGTTATCATGTGGAAGTGAGATTAGAACTTTGACTAATGAGTAGAGGGTATAGAGATAATTTTGGCTAATAAAGTGTTATGGGTATTACTGGGTATTACTGCTGCATAACAAATCACCCAATAACTTAGAGGATTAAAACAACACGAATCATTTTTTTATCTTAGATAATTTCTATGGCTCAGGAATTCGGGAAGGGCTTGACTGAGCGGCTATGTCTCAGGGTCTCTCAGGTAATTGTGGGCAAATGGTTACTGGAGCTGAAACAGCTAGAGAGCTAGGCAACTGAGGGTTGGCATTTCTCCTTCCTCATTTAGTCTCAGGGCTTCTCCATGAGGTCTTTCCACATGGGCTACTTCGATTCTCCTCATCACATGGAGGCTAGGTTCCAAAGTGAGCATCCCAAGAGAGCCAAGACATTTTTATGATCTGGCTTCAGACGTTGCATAGTGTCGCAAAAATCTGCCCAAGTTCAAAGTGGGTGAGCATAGCCCTTACGCTCAGTGGATGAGTGTCAAGATCACATTGTAAGACAACACGTGGATAGGTGATACCATTGGGGCCATATTTAGGAAAAAACGACCTTCCCCATGAGGTAAAACCTTTCAGCACTTAAAATTGGTTAAAAATGAGATATGCGAATGAAAACTCCCAACTATTGCTAATATTTCAAATCAAAAAATTTTTTTGAACCCCTCCTCTGTGTTAGATTTACTAGGTGCTGTGATAGAGAGAGATAAGGATATAATCTCAGTCCTTAAATATTTCACAGTCAGAAGTCAGCCCCACAAAAAAATAAATCAATGACTTCACATGTGTGATTCACTAACAGCATATACAGAGTGCTTTGGTTTGTCTAACACAGTGCCTGGCACATACAAACCAAAAACCCATTGCCATCAAGTCAACTCCAACTCATGGCGACCCCATGTATTACAAAGTAGAACTGCTCCATAGGGTTTTCTTGAATGTAATCTTTTATGGAAACAGATTGCCAGGCCTTTCTTCCATGGCAGCATCAGGTGGGTTCTAACCACTAACCTTTAGGTTAGTAGTCAAGTACAAACTGCTTGCGCCACGTTGACCCTCAGAATGAAGAATAAATGTTCAGTCATTCATTAAACATTGAGCTGTAGTTCTGTGCCTGAAAGTGTTCTAGGAACTGGAGATAATTCCTAAACAGAAAAAAGTACCTCCCCTCATGGAGCTAACTTTCTAATGGGGGAGAAACAGACAATAAACAAGCAAGTATACGCTGTGATATATGATGGTAAGTGCTGGAGAAAGATACAGCAGGGTGAGAGTGGTAGGGCACTGTGAATTGGGGCAGGCAGTAGTTACTTCATATAGAGTCGTCTCCTCAGGCCTTTGTTACATCACCTGTTAGCCCGCTGGACTTAAACTTCTGTTTTTTCTTAAACTCTGGTGTTTTGTAAATTGTGATTATATATTTGAAAATGTAGTTAGACATCTGAAGATGAATTTAGCACTTTTGCAGATCAAATATGGAATTGACCTCATTTCTGTTGACACTAAACTAGCAAGTGCTAATGATGATGCAAGAAAACACTTTTTTGCTACATCTTTAGAAAAAGCAACAGGTAAGCAAAATTCTGTAGAGATCTTAATGTCAGCAATTTATTTACTTTTTATTTAAACTCAGTATTTTCATCATTCATTATGATTTATTTTCTGTTCCTAACAGTTTTTTCATAGAACTCCTTTTGGTTTAGTAGGATTTATACATGAATTGGTAGGCAGAAAAATATTTAAATGTTTGTAGAGATGTGGTTATATGACAGTAACAAAAACATCAGCATTCTCTTCACATGAGTAAAGGGCATTTAATGCCGTAACATAAAGCCTTTGTAAATAGACAGTAACTGCCCAAACGTGGGGGTTTATTCTTGCCAGATTTTTTCTTGCCTCCTGCACATCTGAATTGTTTTGTGGCAAATACTGTCAGTTTCACATCGGTCTATGTAGAAAGCAAAAAGCTGCTTGTTGCCCTTAAGTCAATGCTCTTTTACATAGATGGAGAAAGAAAAATGAATGATAGTTTGGAAGATATGTTTGATCAGACAA
This sequence comes from Dugong dugon, assembly GCA_030035585.1. Classification (NCBI taxonomy): domain Eukaryota; kingdom Metazoa; phylum Chordata; class Mammalia; order Sirenia; family Dugongidae; genus Dugong; species Dugong dugon. The sequence goes on from CM057466.1 coordinate 57,943,333, forward strand.
CACACGGAGAATACGAATCCTGTTTGGCAGATAATTTCTCCCAAGTAGCAGATGAAGAGGAGGAATTGTCAGCTACCACAAAGAAACCAGACAGTAAGGCTGTTTTTACTTTGAGTATGGCTTCTTAGTTACACTGATTTCAGTAAATTAAGTCATTGAGCTAATTAACAGAGGCTTGATGAGGTATATTAACAATGAAAGTTTCTTGTTTCTTGTATAAATTTGTTTTTCACAGTTAATTTTTTTTAGGTGATTTCGCTGATAGAAGCTCAAATGCAAAAAAATAGTTGAGTTTTTGTTTACCTTTCAGTCAGCTTCCCTCACATGTTAACAGCTTATATAGTCATAGAACATTTATCAAAACTGAGAAATTAATCTTCATTCAATGCTGTAAATTTCTTTTTAATAATGTAGGGTAGCAATCAAAAGAAGAATATTTAATTGAAACAGTAAGTAGATGATCTATATTGAACATTAGTTAAAATTCTTGCTAAGTATCTCATTTTCATACTATGAATAAAGTGGTCAGAATTTTCAGTCTAGTGCAAAGGTTGTTTTATACTAGTCTAAATGAATGGACTTTCTACTATGGCAGTGTCTGTTATGGTTATGTTTTTCTTACGTTTCCATCAAGTGTTTTAAAATGACAACCCTTAAGTGAAGAGACCTTAATCAGATAAAGAACATAGGCTTTTGCTTGCTCAGTTTATTGCAGAAACTTTATCAAGTAAAATTTTTAATAAAACATTTCAACTATTCAAGACTTCTTTACCCTTTTTTTTCCCAAGAAGAGCCTTTTGAAAATTGGTTTCAATTTCAAGAGGAAAAAAAAAATCTTTTACAAAGATAATAATTACTAATTTCTGTCCTTTTTTTTTTTTTAAAGTTATATTTGACACTGACTATCCCAAAGTTTCTTCTCGATTAGCTTTTGTGACATTACTGCACTGTCCTCTTGATCTCTGGTAACTTTTATTTCCTAGCGTATCCCCAAGACTGTCTTTCTCCTTCACATTTTCTCACACAGCTTTTGTTAACCACCTCTGGAAAGATGACTTCAAATCTGCATCTCTAGGTTTGACTTCTCTGATGAGTCCCAGTCCTGCATTTCTGAGTAATTGCTAGATACTTTTATTTTTTTCAAGGAGTCCTGGTGGCACATTGGTTAAGCACTCGACTGCTGACCAAGGGGTTGGTGGTTCAACCCACGAGACACTCAGTGGGAGAAAGATGTAGCAGTCTGTTTCCATGAAGATTTACAGCCTCGGAAACCCTATGAGGCAGTTCTGCTCTGTCTTATAGGAGTGCTGTAGGGTCGCCATGAGTCGGAATCAACTCGATGCCAACGGTTTGGTTTTGATTTTGGTTTATTTCTCTTCAGTGCCTTAAACGTAACCTTTCTTAGCCAAGTTCCATTTGTTTCCTACCAAGTGACCCCTGCAGACTTCTTTATTTTTCCCGGACACCTAGGCGTATAATTTAGGACTTATTGTCCATTTATTTCACTTTCTTGACCCCTATATCACAAAGTCCTACCTAGTCTTCCCTCATAGGAAGGAGCAAATTTAGAGAATACCAGACACTCAGTTCTTGACAAATTAGTACTTACTAGACCAAATGTGGAGGTGTTTTAGTTGGTATGTATTTAGAGTTTAGACAAGAAATCCAAAATAAATAAATACGAGGAGTCAGGGGATCACCGGCAACTAGATGATACTTAAAGCATGAAACTGAGTGAGTTCACCAAGGTATTGAATTTAAATAGAAAAGAGAAGCATTTTAAGTTCTGCATTCTGGGCATGGCAACTTTAAGAGCTCAGAGACATAAAGAAGAACTAGCAAAGGAGATTGACAAGGAGCAACCTGTGAAGTAGGGGGAAAGCAAGAGAGCATGCACTGTTCCAGAAGCCAAGAAGATATTTCTGTATGTTCATTGTTCCCAGCCTAGTCCTCTCTCTTCTGAACTTCAGATGTGTATATCCAGCTACCTATTTGACATCTTATTTGAGTGAACTATAAACATCTTGAACTTAATAATTTACATTAGAAATCTTTTTTTTCCTACCCAAATTTGATCTTCCCTTGCTTTTCTGGATCCCATTAAACCTCAGTAACTGTCCGCCCAGTTACTAAAGATAGACACATTGGAGTCATATTTGACTTCTTTCTTCACCTCACCTTCAGGCCCAATACCTTAACAGTACTGTGTCCAAAATGTATTTAATATCAGTTCACTTCTCTTCATCTCTGCTGCCATCACCCTAGTCTAAACCACTTTCATCTCTGGCTAGTGGCCAGTAAGCACATGCAAAGATGTTCAGCATCATTGGACATCAGAAACACTATTTTATATCCACTGAAATGGTTAAAAACACTGATAATATGTAATATTGGCAAAAGTGAAGAGCAGCTGGAACTCTCATACATTGCTGGTAGGAGTGTAAATTGTACAGCCACTTTGGGAAAACAGTTTGCCAGAATTTTTTAAACAGCTTGACTGAGGTGTAATTTACTTGGTGTTTTTTTTTAATAAAGTTATGCGTATAGCTGTCCTATAACCCAACAATTCCACTCTAGTTTTATACCCAAGCAAAATGAAAACTTGTTCACAAAAAGACGTATTCAAGAATGTTCATAGTAGTACTATTTGTAATCACTCAAAACTGGAAACAGTCCAAGTGTCCATCAACAGGTGCATATATTGTGGTATATTCATATACTGGAATACTACTCACAACAAAAAAAGGAGAGAACTAATGGATCCAACATCATGGGTGAATTTTCATAACTTCTTGAGCTAGATACCTCCTAGTTCATTGTGTAATGCCCGGGGTCTTTAAAAGCTTGCAAGCAGCCATCCAAGATACAATAATTGGAATCTGTTCTCGGAGCAACAGAGGAGAGAGAGTCAGGAATAGTAGGAGGAAATGGAATGGGTGGCTAATTGCCTCCATAAAAAACTACCTCCTTTGCCAAGAGACAAGAACTGGCTAGTGCCCAGCTACCATTACTAAACATTTTGATCGAAGATTCTATAGAAGAATCCTGATCAAAAGAGGTTGAGAATTGAAGAACAGAATTTCAGATTCTCATGGAATCCAGATTTTCTGGAGTCATTGAAGCTGGATGAACCCCCAGAACTATTACTGTGAGTTAATCTTTAAGCCTTACACCAAAAATAACCCCCTGAAGTCTTAAAACCAAACAGTAGTTTAGCTTAATTAGTAGAGAATGTCTGCCTTTTAAAGGACTATCTATATAGGATCAAATTGACAACAGCAACTTGAAAGGTTAGATAGGAAGTTTAGGGAGCAGTGAGTTTATGTTATTGGTGGAGGACTAGTTCAGAAAAGGAGGTGAGAATGGTTACACAACTTGAAGAATGTAATTGATGTCACTGAATTGTCCATAGAAATTGTTGAATTGGTCTATGTTCTGCTCTGTATATTTTCAACAACAAAAAAAAAAATATTTATTTTAAATAAAAACATGTTGAACTAGAAAAATACAAAAGATGAAGAAAAAATACATACTGTATATTTCCAGTAATGTTGTGTGCCATTGAGTCCAGTCTGACTCTTGGTGACCCTATAGGACAGAGTAGATCTGGCTCATAGGGTTTCCAAGGCTGTAATCTTTACAGGAGCAGATTGCCAGGTCATTTCTCCTGCATAGCCACTGGTGGGCTTGAGCCATTGACTTTTCAGTTAGCAGCCAAGCACTTACTGTACCACCAGTTGTCGGTTCAAAACCACTAGAAGCTCCACAGGAAAAAGATGTCACAGTCTACTTCTGTAGAGATTTATAGCTTTGGAAACCCTATGGTATCATTATGACTTGGAATCGACCCAACGACAGTGGGTTTGGTTTGGTTTAGTACACTTTTTAAAAGTCAGTGTGAATTATATGCAAATTATACCTCAATAAAGTTGATTTTTTAAAAAAGCCTTCAGTGGCTACGGTAAAAGTCAAACTCCTTTTGGCTTACAAGGCCCATCATGATCTGGTACCTGCCCTCCTTTTCAGCCTCATCTTCCCTAACACTTCCCTTTGCTAAATCTCAACTACACTGGCTTTCTCTTAGTTCCTGTAACATACCAAGCCTTTGTCCCATGCCATATCCTTTACCTGGAACATCACACACATATACCCCGTTCTCACGGCTGACCTCTTTTTACTCATCATTTACTTAATGTCTGTTTCCCTGACAACAGTAGCACTCCGGAAGGACAGGAGACCTGGTCTCTGTTGTTCTACATTGTATGTCCAGAACTTATACAATGCTGTGTACGTTTTGATTGGATGGATGGATGAAAGCAGTTGGTTGGTTGAGTCTTGACAACCTGGAAGTCAGGTCCATGAGCTCTAGTTCTTATTTTGTTACCAATTTTCTGGTAAAATTCTTTAATTTCATAATTATAACCAACTTTAAAGACCCATTATAAAAATCAGTAAGACTGTTAAGTGGTCTGGACATAGGAAAGCTGTCTCTTGTTATGTTTGGTGCCAAACAATAATAATAGGTGTTTGAGTAGTTCTTTTAAAGTTCCAAAATTCTTTCTGAGGTAGTATTTTTAGCTCTGTGATAATTCTGAGATAAGCGAGACAGCACCCTCCTCGTTTTGAAGATAGGAAAAATGTAGGAAACTTCAATTATTTTTCCTAGGGGCCTAAAGTATGAAACTCAATAAAAATGGAAGTTTTGATGCATGTCAGTTTTGTCAAACAAGCTAATTACCTCCCAGTAAGTTGTGCATTCAGTTTATGGTATACTTGTTTTCTTTACAGGTAATGGTGATAAACATGATAAAATCAAGCAGAAAGCATTTGTGGAGCCATATTTTAAGGATGATGAAAGGTAAGTTGATCTTGATTAATATCAGCAATGTGATTGGAAGAACAACAGAGCTATCTTAGTCAGAGTTATCTCTAAAGCTGTTAAATTTACTTCATTTGCAAGAGAATGAATGTCATAGTTTATGGTCACAACAACAAAGGACTCAAGCATAAATGTGACAAATTTTACAAAATTTTTATCACACCCCCCCTTTTTTTTTAGAGTGGTAATAGCTGTTTTCTCTGTTTTATAATAACAACTATTCAATTTTTTTTTAATATATATTATTGTACTTCAGGTGAAGGCTTACAGAACAAATAGTTTCTCATGAAACAGTAGTACACATGTTGTTTTATGACATTGGTTAACAACCCCACAACATATTAACCCTCTAAATTCTCAGCCTTTCTTTTTTTTTTTTTTGGTGAAAATACACATAGCCAAAGATAACACCGTTTCAAAAATTTCTACATACACAGTTCAGTGACATTGACTACGCTCTTCCAATTGTGCTGTTACTCTCACTTAAGATGAAGGCTTACAGAACAAAATAGTTTCTCATTTAACAGTTACTACAAATACAACTATTCATTTTTATTTTGAACTTTGGGTATTTATCAAACTGTGTACAGTAACTTTTATATAGTGTAAGGGCTGAGCCTGAGATTGTGCTTCAGGGTTATTTTATACAGATTTTCAAACCTTTAAAACAAACTTAAGCATCTTGATTTTGAGCCATAATGCTACTTTCTGCTTTTTGTTCAAAGAATGCAAATTCTGTTACTTTCAGTCATACACTGTTTGTTCTTGAAGTGAATTAAGGTATAGTCATAAATTCAAAAAAATTTAGTACCTTTTTTCTTTAAGTTACATTGTTAGCAAAATAAATTACTCAATAAGCAAAGTTATTCCTTATACTTTTTTTTAATGTTTTATTGTGTTTTAAGTGAAAGTTTACACAGCAAATTAGGTTCCTATTAACCCAAAACGAAACCCACTGCCGTCAGGTCAGTTCCAACTCATAGCAACCCCCTAGAGTTTCCAAGACTGTAAATCTTTACAGAAGCAAACTGCCACATCTTTCTCCCACGGAGCTGCTGGTGGTTTCGAACCGCTGACCTTCTGGTTAGCAGTCGATCACTTTACCCACTGCGCCACCAGGGTTCCTAGGTTCCCATTAAGTGTCATTATAAACTCATGGATTTAAATATGTTAGATGTGTTTCAGTTCATCGCCATAATTATCCTTCTTGATGCTCAAATTATGCTGTCTTTGCCCAATGGAAGCCTCTGTGAATTGGCAGTACCCTAGAAGTCTTTCATAGTTTCCTTATTTTCTCGTAGGATACGATATTCTAGGCTCTCTTGTATACTTCTTACCATTGGCCTGAAATCTACCATTTCTGTAGGAGCCCTAGTTTATTTTAGTGAGAAGTGGTATTTAGGCCACAGTCTGGGCTCTAGGGTTGATCATTGCTGTGGTTACTCATTGTTTCTAGACCTTTTAGGTGAACAGAGAGGAATAAGGTTTTTGTTTTGTTTTTAAAGATAAACTATACTTGTTCATACTGATAACTCCAATTAAAATTTAGGACTACAGGCAGTCCCTGGGTTACGAACGAGATCCTTTCCTAACTGTGTCTTTAAGTCGAATTTGTAGGTAAGTTGGAACAGGTGCATACGGTTCTTTTTTAGCTTTACTTTAGCGCAAAAAAAGGGTAAAAGCCTTTTCAGTGATTTAAAAGCTGTGTGTGTAGCAAGTGAAGGTGATTGGGATGAAAAATTTGTCGGAGTAGGAGTTGGTTCAATCGTTTCAAAGTGAGAGCAAATTTACATAACATTAAAGAACAGGTATGAGTTGTCCGTAACTCAGAAGGTCGCTGGTTACCCGGGGACTGCCTGTACAGGGGTTTTTATTTAACCTCCACTGTCTCATACCTGCATCTCCTTTCTTGCCTGCTGAAAATCTCACATCTAAATGCCACCAGTATAATTCCTCATTTTACTTTATTTCACAATACATACATAGGGTAGTCTCAGAATAATACAAATACCACCAATAATATGATTAATGAAAACGTTTCAAGACTTTTTTTGTGTATTCTGTTTGTCCTTGTCTTAGTCATCTAGTGCTGCTATAACAGAAATATCACAGGCGAATGGTTTTAACAAACAGAAGTTTATTCTTTCACATTCTAGTAGGCTACAAGTCCAAATTCAGGGTGTCATCTCCAGGGGAAGGCTTTCTTTCTGTGTCAGTTCTAGAGGAAGATGCTTGTCATCAATCTTCACCTGGTTGAGTTGCTTCTCAGTGCGGGTACTCCGAGTCCAAAGGACACGCTCTGCTCCTGGCTCTTGTTTCTTGGTGGCATGAGGTCCCCCCCTCTCTCTGCTTACTTCTCTCTTTTATATCTCAAAAGAGATTGGCTCAAGATGCAATCCAGTCTTACAGATTGAGCCCTGCCTCATTAACATAACTGCTGCTAATCACATCTCATCAGCATCATAGAGATAGGATGTATAATACCTAGGAAAATCACATCAGATGACAACATGATGGACAGTCACACAGTACGAGGAATCATGCCCTAGCCAAACTGATACACAAATTTTGGGGGGACACAATTCAGTCCATGACAGTCCTTAAGATATATTCTATTAGAAACATATGGCCAAGTTACTGTATTTTAAAAGTCACTCAGATTAATTATTTTCTGTGTGGTTATGCCACCAGCTCAGTACCCAGGTTTGTTTCATTAAAAAGTAGAAAAAGTATGTGCATGGTACCAAAACCAAAAACCCTTTGCGATCAGGTCAATTTCAACTCACAGCGACCCTATAGGACAGAGTAGAACTGCCCCATAGTGTTTCCAAGGAGCAGGGTGGATTCAAACTACTGACCTTTTGGTTAGCAGCCAGGCTCTTAACCACTGCACCACCAGGGCTCTGTACATGGTACCAGAAGCTACAAAACAAGATATTTTCAGTTAAGTCTGGCTTCTATCCTTGTCTCCTTCACCCTGTTAGCTCTCTATCCCTATAGGTAACCATTTGCTTAAAATTTTATAATTTCCATTATAAAAAATAAAAGCAAACACATACATATGTATATTATATATATAGTAATACTCTCCCCCCTTAGGTAAATGGTACTATGCCAGATAGATAGATAAAGAGACAGACTGACCAACCACCCTTTCTCTGTGTTGCATTTTTCACTTAACTATATATCCTGGAAATCACTAATAATAGTATATAGTAATATTCCTTGTTTGATTTCTTAGCTGCATAGTACTGCATTGTGTAACTGTACCATAGTGTATTCCCCATCAATGGCCATTTGTGTGTTTATAATTATGCTAGCATACTTAGTGCTACAATGAATAGCCTCGTACATTCTCTTTTCATATTTTTGTCTGTGCATCTTTGAGATAGATTCCTAGAAGTAGTATTGCAGAGTAAGAACTATCATTTTAAATATTTCCTATTTGAGGGTCACTAACTTTTTTTTTTAAATATGAGTAGTTTTATTTATTCCGAAGCCGTTGGAAACTGGAGACACAGGAGGTGGGTAAAGGTGTAGGGATGGTAAAAGTCTGAGTTGGCTCAGAGATTATTACCAGTATTACTATATATACATATGTATATGTATTTCCTTTCTCCACTGAGAATATTAGCAAACCCAGGAAGATGGGCTATGTTACATCAGGGACAAGAAGCTTACTTAGTAATCTCTTAGGTGAGGCTTTGAGGTCTACTACAGATGCCATTCTACTAGCAGACTCCCTGTTGCATTATAGTGCACTACAGAAACTGAATAGATAATATTCAGAGGAAAGGTTATGGCCAAATTGTATTCTACATAAGCTCAGGTTCCATAAACTAATTGAAAGAAAATAATAGTTATGGCAGCATTTTTTAATCTGTCCTTTTCTTGGTCTCCCATTTTAATTTGTAGATTGCTCAGAAGTTGAGGGCTCTGGAAGTTAAACACAACAAAGTTCTATAACCCTAAACCAAAAACACCAAACCCACTGCTGTTGAGTCGATCCCGACTCACAGTAACCCCATAGGATTTACAAGGCTGTAAATCTTTACAGAAGCAGACTTGCCACATCTTTCTCCTGCGGAGCCGCTGGTGGCTTCACACCACTGACCTTTTGGTTAGCAGTAGAGCACTTTAATTGAAATAGAGCAGTTAAAGCTTTCTTCTGAAGGAAAGAACATTCTTGCCAACCACAGGGGCATGTTACCCTAACTGTGGATCAAGATACCTCGGAGGAATAGATGTGTTACTAACAAATCATTTTAAAAATCAATTCTTGTGACTTAGACTGTTTAACCTTACTGAACATTTTTATCTATTATAAACAAAATATATATGCCATCACTTAACTCTTCATTTACCTATTTTGTAAGTTTCGATTTTTCTATGTTGCTTTTTTTTAAAATTATTATTGGTGAAAATATACACGGAAAAACACACCGATTCAACAATTTCTACATGTATAATTCAGTGCCATTGATTACAGTCTTCAAATTGTGCGACCATGCTCGCTGTCCCTTTCCAAATTATTCCACTCACTGCCCCCTAAGCTTCTCATATAACCTTTTAAATTGCTGTTGTCAACTTGATCACATATAGATAATTCTTTAGAAGAACACAATGCTCAAGACATACGTTCTTTACTAATTAAGCTAAACTATTGTTTGGTTTATGTTGGGCTTTTTAACGCAGAGTATTAAGTATATATTTTTTTTTTCTCTTTTTTTTTTTTTTTTTTTTTTGTTTATTGTAGTTTAAGTGGAAGTTTACATTTCAAGTTAGTCTCTTATACAAAAATTTATACATACATTATGTGACCCTAACTGCTCTTCCTATCCTGTGACAGCACATTCCTTTCTGCTCCTGATTTCCCATGTCCATTCAACCAGCTCCTCTCTCTGCCTTCCTGTCTCACCTCCAGACAGAAGCTGCCCATTTAGTCTCTTGTATCTACTTGAGCTAAGAGGCACACTCCTCACGAGTATCACTTTATGTCCCATAGTCCAGTCCAACCCTGTCTGAAGAGTTGGCCTCAGAAATTGTTTTAGTTCTGGGCTGGTAGAGAATCCAGGGGCCATGCTTTCTGGGGTTCCTCCAGTGTCAGACCATTAAGTCTGGTCTTTTTACTAGAATTTGAGTTTTGCACCCCACCTTTCTCCTGCTCCATCAGGGACTCTCTTTCTTGTTCCCTGTCAGGGTGGTCATTGGTGGTAGCCGGGCACCATCTAGTTCTTCTGGTCTCAGGCTGATGAAGTCTCTGGTTTATGTGGCCCTTTCTGTCTCTTGGGCTAATACTTTCCTTGTGTCTTAGGTGTTCTTCATTCTCCTTTACTGCAAGTGGTTGGGACCAATAGATGCATCATAGATGGCCACTTGCAAACTTTTAAGACCCCAGACACCACTCAACCAAAGTAGGATGCAGAACATTTTCTTAATAAACTTTGTTATGCCAGTTGACCTAGATGTCCCCTGAAAGCGTATTCCCCAGACCCCCACCCCTGCTACTCTGTCCCTTGAAGTGTTGATTATATTCAGGAAACTTCTTAGCTTTGGTTTAGTCCATTTATGCTGACTTCCCCTGTAGTGTGTGCTATCCTTCCCTTCACCTAAGATAATTCTTGTCTACTATCTAGTTAGTGAGTAACCCTCACCCTCCCTCCCGCCCCTCGTAACCATCAAAGAATGTTTTTTTCTATGTTTAAACCTTTTCTTGAGTTCTTATAATAGTGGTCTTATACAATATTTGTCCTTCTGTGACTGACTAAATTCACTCGGCATAATGCCCTCCAGATTCCTTCATGTTGTGTTTCACGGCTTCATCGTTGTTCGTTGCGTAGTGTTCGATTGTATGGGTATACCATAATTTGTTTATCCATTCATCCATTGATGGACGCCTAGGTTGTTTCCATCATTTTACTATTGTGAACAGTGCTGCAGTGAACATGGGTGTGCATATATCTATTCGTGTGATGGCTCTTATTTCTCTATGATATATTCCAAGGAATGGGGTTGTTGAATCATATGGTACTTCTATTTCTAGCTTTTTAAGGAAGCGCGAAATCGATTTCCAAAGTGGTTGTACCATTTTGCATTCCCACCAGCAGTGTGTAAGTGTTCCAGTCTCTCCACAACCTCTCCAACATTCATTATTTTGTGTCTTTTGGATTAATGGTAGCCTTGTTGGGGTGAAATGATCTGTCATTGTAGTTTTGATCTGCATTTCTCTAACGGCTAATGATCGTGAACATTTCTTCATGTGTCTGTTAGCCACCTGAATATCTTCTTTGGCAAAGTGCCTGTTCATATCCTTTGCCCATTTTTCAGTTGAGTTATTTATCTTTTTGTTGTTGAGGTTTTGCAGTATCTTACAGATTTTAGAGATTAGATGCTGATCGGATTTATCATGGTCAAAAATTTTTTCCCAGTCTGTAGGTTATCTTTTAACTCTTTTGATGAAGCCTTTGATGAGCATAAGTGTTTGATTTTTAGGAGCTACCATTTATCTAGTCTCTTTTCTGATGCTTGTGCATTGTTACTTATGGTTCGTATTGTGTTTATGCCATGTATTAGGGCTCCTAGCATTGTCCCTATATTTTCTTCCATGATCTTTATCGTTTTCAATTTGATGTTTAGGTCTTTGATCCATTTTGAGTTAGTTTTTGTGTATGGTGTGAAGTATGGGTCTTGTTTCAGTTTTTTGCAGATGGATATCTAGTTATGCCAGTACCATTTGTTAAAGAGACTGTCTTTTCCCCCAATTAACAGACTTTGGGCCTTTGTCAAATATCAGCTGCTCATAGGTGGATGAATTTATATCTGGATTCTCGGTTCTGTTCCATTGGTCTATGTATCTATTGTTGTACCAGTACCAGGTTGTTTTGACTACCGTGGCAGTATAATAGGTATAATAAGTATATTAGTAAAAGTTTTGTAGTTCTTGATTGCATTTTCTTCCTAAAGTACTCCATAGCATATTAATCAAACCTCAGTGGCTTTGGCCATTCTTAGGTTTGCACTGGTTCACAATAGGATCTGATACATTTAAGTACAAGTGCAGATGATAATTGTGCCTGTTATTTTGAAGAACTCAGGGTGGGTGGAGGCAGCAAAAGTTAATGTTTCTTTTAGAGAAAATGTCACATGGCCTATAAACAGGTGAATCTGTACTTAGGGGGGGAGGAGTAAGTTAACCCTGAAATCAGAGTTCTTAGTACTAGAAAACTGAATTAACAGAGGGAATATTCCCTTTCCTGGTTATGTTATAGAATACAATTCCTGAGTTTAGTAATACATTATTCCTTTTTAAATAGGTTATTTTATTTTAACCACCTAACCTTTTTTTTTTTAATTGTGGTGAAAATATACATAACAAAACATACACTTTCAACAATTTCTACATGTACAATTTAGTAACATTGTAGATTACATTCTTCAAGTTGCCAAACCATTCTTACTATCCTCTTCAAAATCATTCCATCACCAGTAACATAAATTCAATGCCCCCTAAGCAAAAACTACCCCTTTCCCCCTCCCTCCCACTTCTGGTAACCACTAATAATCTTTGGTTTCTATATATGCTTATTTTACATAAGTGAGATCATACAATATTTATCCTTTTGCAAGTGATTTATTTTCTTCAGCATGGTGTTTTCAAGATTCATCTATGTTGTGGCATGTGTCAGGACTTCATTTCCCTTTATGTGTATGTACCACATACATTGTGTGTATGTACCACATTTTGTTTATCCATTCATCTGTTGATGGACATTTCATTTGTTTCCACCTTTGGACTGTTGTGAAAAGTGCTGCAATGAACATTGCTGTATAGATTTCTGTTTGCGTTCTTGCCTTCAGTTGTTCTGGGTAGATACCTAGGAATGGAATTGCTGGATCATATGGTAGCTCTGTGTTCAACTTTTGGAGGAACTGCCCATTTTCCATAGTGGGTGTACCATTTTATAGCCCCACCATCAGTGGATGAGGATTCGAGTTTCTCCACAACCTCACAACCTCACCAACACGTATTGTTTTCCTTTTTTTTAAAATCATTGTCATTCTAATAGGTGAGGTGGTATTTCATTGTAGTTTTTATTTGCATCTCCCTAATGGCTGATGGGAAATCCTAGTGGCGTAGTGGTTAAGAGTTCAGCTACAAAGGAGAAGGTCAGTTTGAATCCACCAGGCATTCCTTGGAAACCCTATGGGCCAGTTCTACTCTGTCCTATAGGGTCGCTGTAAGTCAGAATAGACTCAATGGCAATGAGTTTGTTGTTTTTTTTTTTTTTTGAATGGCTAATGACGTTGAACATCTTTTAATATGCTTATTGGCCGTTTGAATGTTCTCTTTGGTTAAACATCTGTCGAAGTCCTCTGCCAATTTTTTTATTGGGTTGTTTGTCTGTTTGTTGTTAAGTTGTACAAGTTTTATATACAGTAAAACCTGCAGAAGCCAGAACCTGTGTAAAGCGGAAACTTTGAGAGAAGGAAAACTCAAATATTTTCCACTAAAACAGTAGAAAAATGGTAAGACTGCACCTTGTCAAAGGCGCAAAACTTGTAAAACTCAGAAAAACATGGCAGTCCCGTTGCGTTACAGTTCTCACAGGTTTCACTGTATATTTTAGGTATTAGACCTTTATTGGATATATGATTTGCAAAAATTTTCTTACAGTCTGTAGGTTATCTTTTCACTTTGTTGATAAAATCCTTTGATAAAAATATTTAATTTTTATGAGGTCTCAATATCTATTTTGTCTTTTGCTGCTCATGCTTTTGTTATCATACCTGATAATGCATCATTAAAAACTAGGTCTCACAGTCTTTCCCCTACATTTTCTTCTAAGAATTGTATGGTTTTGGTTTTTCACATTTAGGTCCTTAATCCATTTTTTAATTGGTTTTTGTGTGTGGTGTGAGGCAGGGATCATATTTCAATCTTCTGCATGTAGAAACCCCATTTTTCCAGCGCCATTTATTGAAGAGACTCTTCTTTCCCCATTGAATGGACTTAACCACCCTTGTCAAAAATCAGTTGACTGTAGATGTATCCTCCTAACCTAATCATTATTTTCAGCCAGTCAGAGGCAGAAATAGGAAATAATAGTTATCTTTTTTAGTTAAAGAGAAAAATACCCTTAAAAACACCTGGCATATAGTTGTTGTGTGCCATCGAGTTCATTCCAACTCACAGAACCCTATAGGACAGAATAGAACTGCCCCATAGGGTTTTATAGGCTGTAATCTTTATGGGAGCAGATCACCATATCTTTCTCCCATGGAGCGCTTAACCATTGCACTACCAGGGCCCCTATGGCATATAGTAAGCACTCAATAAATATTTGATGTAGAATGGATGAAGAAATATTTGTTTCTCTAACAAACGGATAAGCATTTCAATGAATGAATGTTTTGGGATTATTTCTCCTCTCACCTCTCACCTTTGTTAAATTTAAATCCTAAACCAAATATCTTTATAGTAACAAATGGATTAATTTTAAACTTAATTCATTTTTTGCCCCCAGGGAGACTAGCTTACAAAATTTTCCTCATATTGAGGTGGTTCGGAAAAAAGAAGAGAGAAGAAAATTGCTTGGACACACATGTAAGGAATGTGAAATTGTAAGTACTGATGTAAATGCTGTCCAGTTCTTTTAATTATGGGTTTATAGATCATAAATGCATGATTTAAGAAGTCACAGATACAGATCATACTGTATCTAGAAACCTAGCTCGAGCCAGGAATAATAGGAGGAATAAATAAACAGTGTATACAGACTGTGACCTGGGAGAGATATAAACAGATGAAAGTTCTCAATTTCTCTTAAATTTTCATTAAGTGAATCTGGAGCCTAAGGTCTAGTTCTTCATGCCAGATTAAGACATTTATGCCATTTTTCTTTTTTCTCTGTTTACTTACGTTTGTTTAATTTTCCCTTTCATGGCATATGCTCTTATATATATAGTATTTGGAGAAAATTTTGATATTTCAGTAGTAAACTTTGACATTTATTACTTACACAAGCAGTCTCGGGAAATGAGGCATACTCATAATTGTTTTGTTTTGTTTTTCTAAATAACCAGTACCACCATAAACTGTTTTTTTCCCATTTTTCTTCCTAAACAAAATGTGATGAATAGGTTCTAGTTCACCCGTAGAACACAATTATATTTTCCTTTAATACTAATGGCTGCTTTGGACTATTGAAATAGATAGTACTAATTACCCTGTTACTAAATAGGTCCAGGCAGGTTCTGTGTTTTCTTGAAACATGCTGTTCTTATTCCTTCCATTGCTATCCATTAGCTATCATATGAGTGCCTCCAGCAATTTACTTCCCGTTTTAAATTTCCTATTTAACAATGGGTTGGAAAATTTGATAACCAAGCACATTAAAGTTATGTGTGAAAATGTGATTAGATCAATGCAAGTAAGCATTTGGTAAGAAATATGCTGTTATATATACTCACAATGGTATGACTCGTTTGGAAAGCAGTTTGATAAACAAGCAAAACTTCCTGTATCATGAATTTTCCTAGCACAAATCAAATTTATCATGATTTTTTAACTGAGAAACATGCAGTAAGTCTCCAGGTATTAGTAATAACCATCACTCTTTACAATCTGGAACTAATAACTGCCAATTAGGAAAAAGCTCTTGTGCTAGAAACACTGCTGATTTGCATGTTTCTCTCAAGAATCTTTTCATGTACTATCTGTTGTTCAATCTCTGAAAACCATTGTTTCATACATTTTTTTCAATTTCTTTAGTTGTTTAAGTTAGGAAAGTAAACCTGTTCCCTGTTACTCCATCATGACCAGAAGTGAAAGTATCACTCCCATATATTTGAATACCATTCATATACTTACAGTTTCTAAAGTTATCCCATTGTCTGTTCCACTTACCTTCTTGTTCAAAAGCAAACTTTTCTGCCTCCAATATCCAAACCTCACCTCTGAGTCTTCCGTATGTCACTAATGGCATTTCCACTCTTTAGTTGTTTAAACCAAAGATCTTTTAGTTATCCTCTATTCTTTTCTTTCACATCCCATAATCAGTCTGTAAGCAAATCCCATTGGTTGTGCTTTCAGAACATATCCCATTTCCAACCACTTAGTATTCTACCACTAACCCCCTGGACCAAGGCACCATTTTATCTTGTCTGGGCTGTTGAAATAGTTTCTGACTGCTCACCTTGTCTTTTCGGTCTTGTCTCTTTAAGTGTACTTAACATAGCAATGAATGAACTTTTTTTTTTGATCATCTTTTTAAAATAAAAGTTAAATCATGTCATTCCTCCACCCGGAACGCTTCAGTATCTTCCCATTCAAAGTCTTTATTAGAAACAACAAACCATGGCACCTCACTTTCTCTCTGACCTCATATTCTACTGCTGTCCCACTTGCTGGCTGTGTTGCAGCTGCAGTAGCCTACTGTTGTTTTTTGAATATGTTTTAATTTGGTAACATTGTTTTTTTCCAATAAAACATGGTTCTCTAAGGCCCTATCCCAAAGCCCAGGGTAAGGTAACAAAGACTCGTATGCATGGCAGTGATGGTGAGAAGGATACCCCTCCCCCCCAAGAAAAGGTGTTTCAGAGATACTGTAAAGCCTATGGTTAATCTATATAAAAGAAAAATATATTAAAAATTTTGCTTCAGACTTCAGTTCTAGTCCTAAATCTGTCTTTCAATTTGTAATATCCTATGTGAATTATCACTTCTTTGATTTTCAGTTTCTCAAATGTACAATGAAGGAATTTGCTGAGTTATATGATCCTAACATCCATGTTCTATTATGTAAACATTAAACTACTGTTTTGTTTTCTTTAGGTCTAGAACTTAAAGACCTGTACAGTTTTTACATGTAATTTCTATCATTGTTTGCATGAAGCTCAAGTTCTTTATGATCACAGTTGCAAAAAACAGTATGCATTTGATCTTAATTGAAAAATACAGGTTAAAGAGGGAAGTCATGAAGCCTGCAACATTCGAATTGAAAATTTATTTTAAAAAGTGTAAAGTTATGAAAATCACTTGGAAACACACGTTATATAGCCAAATAATAATTGAGAGTAGTGCTGTGCAAAGTGCAGGTCTCTGGATTTTTGTTTTTGGCCTGACAGAGATGAGGAGTTTGTGCTAACATATAAATTAGCTGTATCACCAAATCACGCTGTAAAGTTCAGTTGGCTTTTTTTTTTCATTGCCAAGATTTTATTAATGAAGGAAGTGGTATGTTGATTTACATTGTGATACAAGCTCGTTTTCTCATCTGTGAAACAAACATTTCACAGACCAGCACCAGCACTGATTACTGTCAGTAAGTAATTAATACTGTATATATTAATTACTAGTATTATCAAAAGGAGCCCTGGTGGCTCAGTAGTTAAAGCACTTGGCTGCTAACCAGAAGGTTGGCAATTGAACCCACCAGCCGCTCCATGGGAGAAAGATGTAGCAGTCTGCTTCCGTAAAGATAAGAGCCTTGGAAACCCTGTGGAGTGGTTCTACTCTGTCCTATAGGATTGCTATGAGTCGGAATCGACTTGATGGCAGTGGGTTTTTTGCATTGTCATGAATGAGTATTGTTTCCTTAGAATGTTGAATACTTTAATAAATGCCTTCCTTAGCTTCTAGTTAATAATCAGTAAGCATAAGTGAAAAAACTTACCAGTTTTTATTATTAGTATTATGCAGATATTCCAGCAGAAGAAAGAGAAAAGAAGTTGGCTTCCTGCTCAAGACATCGATTCCGCTACATTCCCCCCAACACACCAGAGAATTTTTGGGAAGTTGGTTTTCCTTCTACTCAGACTTGTATGGAGAGAGGTGAGAACATAGATATTTGGGAATTTATATATATTTTTAAATACCATTTATACCTAAGCCTAACATTAGACTTTTTCTCCATGGTTCTCTTTACCTTCTGCTGCAAATTGAGTAGTAGTTTTGTGACATAAACACAAGTTCTTAGAGATAAAAGGCTTACCTTCAGCTCTTCAAGTAATTTAATTGGGATCAGAGATCATTTATAATCACTTTAATGTGATTATGTGTATATTCTGGTTTATTGTTCAATTTCTCTTTCATTTTAATAAAATAAATTATAGAAATTACCAGCACAGTTATATTGTTAAAAAGAGAACATCTTTTTAAAGATATTACCCTGAATTTTGGATTTGAAAACCTCATTTGTCAAGAATGCTGGATGTTTATAAACCATATTTGGGTAAAAAGGACCTTGTTTGTTTGAAGATTGCTGATACACAGCTCCTTCAAATCTGGCACTTATATTTAATATAATTTGAGAATATATGCAGCTTTAAAGCTGTTTTAAAAGAGTCACAAGTTGTGATTTTTGTTCTCACTATCTTATCAGTGTTATCACTCACCAGCAGGCATATTGCTAAAAAATGTGTGTACATGCTTCACTGGTTTTATATGACTTTTCTCCCAAAGCTGTGTGTAGTCTTCTGATGTCCTCATGTTGCAGCATACTTCCCTTTCTGTGCTCAGGCTAACTCTTCCACTCTGGACTTACCCAGGATTTGGGCAGTATAATCAGTCGAAGCCATTAGGTCTGAACTTTTTATTTGCAACCATTGGTTTAAATGCAATGTTCTAGAATCCTTAGCCTTTAAGAGCTATTCAGTTAAGTACTATCTGTCTCACAAACCCTTTATTATGAAAATATCATTCCAAGGGAGCTTGCAGAAGCATATAATAGCTAGTCTTTATGAAGGGACCTCTTTTAGTTCAAGATTTTACTTCCTACATTACTGTATTTATAGAGTTGGGGTTTTTTTTGTTTTTTTGTTTTTGTTTTTGGCATATTTAGTTTAAAACTCATTTGTTATTAAAGGAGTGTTGCCACAGATACTTTTTTTAATTAGAGAATGCACTCATGTTTTATGAAGAATTTTATTTCAAAGTCATCATAAAAATAAGGTATAAATATTCACAGAAATATGTACAGTTTATTGTATGCCAGCTATACTTCAGTAATACCTGTTGGATAAAAATATACAAAGGAGGGAGGATATTAGCTAAGCAGAGACTTGTTCTGAACTCTTTAGTATTTTTTGCTATTTTCTCCATGGTCTGCAGAGCACTCGATTATAGGCTATGTCTTGTGGTTTAAATAATGAGTTTTATGAAAATGTGATGTGTCTTCTGAGACGTGACTGGAAAATACAGTAATGTTCAGAATATTTATAATTTGAATTTTAGGTTTATGACAGGTTTAGTTTTCAAGTCTGTATTTGTAGTTAGAGATAAACATAATAAAATTTTTATGTACAAGAAGGTAGGTTGTTGTTAGTTGCCATCGATTCTGACTCATTGGCAACCCTATGTGTGCAGAGTACAACTACTCCATAGGGTTTTCAAGGCTGTGGCCTTTTGGAAGCAGATCGCCAGGCCTGTCTTTCGGGTGCCTCTGGGTTGGTTCAAACCTCCAACAACCTTTGGGCTAGTAGTTGAGGGCTACCCAGGGACTCCATACAAGAAAGTATAGTAACATTGAGTAAATTTCAAATGATAAAGAATACCGCCTAGAATTTCAGTTCAGCCTTGCCATCTATAGTGACTATTCTCAAGTAAGGGTCCTGATGGTTCAGCTAAATGACTAACATTGGGGGGAAAGCTCCCCTACTTTTGGAGAAATTCCAGATATTTCGTTATAAGATAGTGTCTCCAAAAAATGCAAAGTCTCTGGTAACTTGTCAGATTTCTGCTTTCCACACTAACAAGCTAGATTAAGTCTTGACATGATGTCTCTGCCTGGTCACCAAATAGAATCAGCCAGTCTAGATGGAGCCTGTGTTAGCTATGGCCTAGAGGTATGGCAGAGCACAGTCCTCTCCTGCAGATTACATGATTGGAGACACCCTGGGAAATAGCTACCATGAAAAGTCTTTTTGATGTGCACCTGGAATTTATCATAAAGGTAAAGAGTTCCTCTTTAGCAGTTTGTCCCTTGTGCATACTATGGGAAGCAGAACAAGAAAGTGCTTAAGAGCTCTGGTTCTGGTATTAGATACTGGACAGAGTCCCAGCTCATCCACTTCCTAGCCTTATGACCTTGAGTAAATCATTTAATTTCCCTGGGCACAGTGGGAATTACTTCAAAGGAATCTGAGAGTTATCTGACATAATGTATGTAAAAAGCATTTGAGAAATGTGTGTGCTGCTGTTACAGTTATAAATGAGGAGACTGATGTGAAGTAGTGAAGTCATTTGTCAGCATCACACAGTCATGATCAGAAGACTCATGTAAACTTCGGAGGCATTAAATAAGACAAATGTTTACTAGATATATGCTGAAGGAAATGTATGTCATAAATACAGTCTTCTCAATTTGTAATTTTTTATTTTAAGGTTACATTAAGGAAGATGTTGATCCCTGTCCTCGTCCAAAAAGACGGCAGCCTTACAATGCAATGTTTTCTCCAAAAGGCAAGGAGCAGAAGACATAGATGTTGAAGCAAAAACAGGAGAGAGGACAATTTTTTCATTTTTAGTTATTTATAGTTAAAGTTGGTATTAAACACTGATTTTTTTTTTTTTCAGTCTTCCGTAAACTGATTTATAAATCAATTTTCTATTGAAAATGTTTTTAAATGGCATTTACCCACCACAGAAGCAACTATTTAAAATGTGGATGAGTTTATGTTGTGTTTTCTTGCTTTTGCACCTTTAAAACAGTAAGGTGCTTTCATTTTTGCACTCTAACTTAAGAGAGGTTTATTTACTTTATTTGGTAATACCCAATTACAATTTTGAAAATACAGTTTTTGTCTGATTTGTTGCCTTCCGATCTTTTCTTTCCGTCTTCCCTTTATACTTACATTTAGCAGCAACTTCATAGTAATCATTACAGATCTTCATTCTCTTCATCAGTTGCTCTTCTATAGGTCATACCAATGTCTGACATTTAGATCTAAAAAAGGCTAAATTTGAATAGTCCAGCTGCTTTTTCTGTTAAATTGAAATGAGAGATACTACTCTGTAATAAATTCCTTCTGGGGTGATCATGAATATCAACCTTTTTTTCTTTGCTGTGTAATACAAATTAATTTAGTTCTCTGATCTGATCATAATATTTACATGCTTTCATCATACTTTTTTCCTCGTCCACTTTTCATGCTAAATTTATTGCGTTCTCTGCCCATTGTGTTTAATTATATTCTTTCTCTTGCTTGACTGATGTTACGAACTTCCAAGTTGGTTGGCATCAAAATAGTTTTCTCTATATAGCAACTTTCTATCCCTCAAGGGTCTAGTGTCTTTGAGTCATTAAGATGACTGAGCACACCTATGTCATCATTTCTAGTGGCATTAATCAACATCTGTGTGTTCCTTTAATTCATACTTTGACAGTATTATTACATAAATGGGAGCACATGAGACTCTGAATGAACTGCCTCACTAAAATCTAAATAACCTTATGTTGTTAGGTGCCATCAGTCGGCTCCCAACTCAAAGCGACCCTGTGTGCAACAGAACGAAACACTGCCTACTCCTGTACCATCCTCACAATTGTTGCTGTGTTTGAGCCCGTTGTTGCAACCACTGTGTCAGTCCATCTCATTGAGAGTCTTCCTTTTTTTTGCAGACCCTCTACTTTACCGTGCATGATGTCCTTACATAGTATTTTTACGCAGATAACACGTCTTCTACATTTGTTTGCCAACTGTGCCTCCCCCAAGGTATTTTTATAGGCACCACTGTGCCAATTTTTCTTACCACGTTGCTGTTAAAAAAAAAAAAAAAAAATTAGCATAGCATGTTATAAAAATACCTTGTGGTGGGGAGGGTGCAGTTGGCAAACATAGAAAGCACATGTTATTTGCATAAAAATATGATAATCTTTTCTTAGAATTTCTAAAATCTCTTTGCTTACAGTCTAGTCTTCCTCATTGATCATGGTTCCCATGAGAATAAATGGTGTCAGTTTGTGTTCTCCTCCTATAGGAAAGGGAAAGAAATTACATTTATGAGTATCTACTGTATGCCAGGCACTTATGTACATCATTTGGTTCTGAGTGTTACTGTGAATTTCTTACAACTGTATCATAGCTTCTATTCAGCATTTTTCCTCCTTTCCCAAATTGTTTGACCTGTGTTTGATTTTCGTTCTCTGCTGGCAGTCAACTAATCTCCCAAAAATAATAGCAATTATTGGTTACTTACTATATGCCAGGAACTGAGTTATGTTCTTCACATAGACTTTTCTTTCTTAATCCTCAGATAATCTTGTGTGTTCTTGTATTACTTAATGATTAGGTTAAGCTACAAAAAATGGGTCCAGAAAACAGCAGGGTAAACAACAGGTGACAGGTTTTATTTTTCTCACTCTAAAAAGTCTGGAGGTCAGCAGTCCAAGGCAGTAATCAGCTCCATGATGCCATCAGGGACCCATCATGTCCATGTTCTTGGCAGGAAGAAGGGAAGAGAAAGAGTATATGCCATTTATTTGTTTTCCAGAAAACCACTCCCCTCATTTCTAAATGGCCAGAATTGTCACATGGCTACCTCTAACAACTAGTAGAGATGAGATTGGAGCCTAGGATTGCCTAAGTCCAGAGTCACAACTCTTATCCACTACAGGATAAACCAAGAACCCACTGCCATTGAGTCGATTACAACTCACAGTGACTGTATAGGACAGAGTAGAACTGCCCCATAGGGTTTTTTACAGAATCTTTACAGAAGCAGGCTGCCGCATCTTTCTCCCAAAGAGCGGCTTGTGGGCTCCAACTGCCAACCTTTTGGTTAACAGCTGAGCACTTTAACCACTGCACCACCAGGGCTCCTCCACTACAGGATAGTGCTTGTAAAGACCAGGAGTCTGAAAGACCGTGTGGATTTGAACAGGGCACCACAGGATGTGCAGTTAGAACTCTACACCTCCGGTGGATTTTGCTTTTTAAATGAAGGCCGAAGCAGAGACAGGATTAGAGATGGTCTCCCTGATACATCTTGGCAGCTATCCAGCCCATTTGTAACTAGCATTTTTTCATTTTACCCTCAGTCACCCTGTGAGGGTGGGTGAACTAAGGTTTCCCTTTTTATCTGCTATTGACCAGCTATACCATTAAATGGAGTAATAAAATAAACACTTTAAAAAACATACTTGCATTAGAAAGATGAGTTTAAATTCAAAACTGCACTTCATAATGCTTAGTGCACAAGCTTTTCTTTAAAAAAGATAATGTGTATAAATAATCATTCGTATAAATTTACATAAGGAGCCCTGGTGGCACAGTCATTAAGCACTTAGCTGTTAACCAAAAAGTTGATAACCAAAAGATTACAGCCTTGGAAACCCTGTGGGGCAGTTCTGCTCTGTCCTACAGGGTCGCTATGAGTTGGCATCAACTCAGTGGCAACAGATTCGGGTTTTTTTCTTTTTTTGGTTTATATTTTGTAAAGCATTATACATGTTAGATAATACTTTCATACAAATATATGTTAGCCACTGGTTATATATACTTTAAAAGTCTGCAAGTTTTTTAAAGTTGAGATCCTCTGATTTGAACTTTGGAAATATGCAAAACCTGTACGTCAGCGCTTAACATTTTATTAACACCTTTCCTGCCTTTGATAAACCATCTGAAACCTACGGTTGTCAAAGGCAACAAATTAAATGAGTTAATCATGGATACCCAAATGTATGTAGAAGGCATACTATGTTACCTTGAGAGAAAAGCCAGATGAAATAGAAGATAAATCCTAATCCCTTTCATGTAGTGAAAAATGTTCCCCAAGTCAAACTGGAATGGCAGCTGTTGTTAGGTTCAAACGTTACTAGTTCAAACGTAACAGTTTCAACTGCATCTAGCACTTGTGTTTAAAAACTCACAGAGGGCATTCTTAGGCCCTCTAAAAAATATACAAGAAATCTGAAAGACTGCAAATATTCTCCCAAGACTGTCTTTAATTCATAATTCAATTACAAAAAGGAATAGTGTTCCATAAAGCAAATAACACTAATTCATTTATTTAACAAATATTTATCAAGCACTTTACCAGGCACAATACTAGCTACAGTGTCAGGATCTTGTAAAATTTGACAGATTTTCTCCAAATAAGCAAGCTCTTAAACATACACCTAAGAGTTATCTGTTATCCTTTACATCTTAAGTTCCTTTGGTGGCGTAGTGGTTAAGTGCTATGGCTGCTAACCAAAAGGTCAGCAGTTTGAATCCACCAGGTGCTCCTTGGAAACTCTGTGGGGCAGTTCTACTCTGTCCTGTAGGGTCGCTATAAGCTGGAATTGACTCAAAGGCAATGTTTTTTTTTTGCGTCTTAGCAAACATTAATTTTGGAAAATGCTCTTCAGAAGTAAGCATTTGAAATACATCTAATATTTTACTGTCCACTGTCTATTCTCAAGAAGGCCAGCAGTTTAAGAGACATCTCGAAGTCTTTTCTCTTTGCTAAGTTAATGCCATTAGAATGGTTCCTTAGAAAACAAGCATCCTTACGCTTGGGTCCTTTAGCATTCACTTAAGCCAAGAATTATGAAACAGTTGTCTGCTATCACACCAGCAGAGGCCAGAAGAGAGCTATTTTTGTAGAAATAATCAGCGGAAACTAGGGGCTGAGTAGGACAATCAAAGGAAATTTTCTAGACAAATAGGAGCTGGGAACCTTTGGTACAGTGATGAAAGCTCATTGGGCAAAAAGGGCTTTCAATGTAGCTGTTGTTGGAATAAAACAAATGGCAGAGACAAGAATTTATGGCCTTGAGATAAAAATAAACGTGTACCTACTATATACTGGGCATTTAGGGATACAAAGAGATACATGAGATCCTTTTTATTACCCAGTGGGAGACCATAAAAAAGATGCCTAAGAGGTCAATGAAGCTTAGGCTGAATACCAAAGAAGCACTAAGAATAATTAGAATGTGAACTGTGTCTTGAGGATGAGTTGGACCTAGAGAAGCAGAGAGGAGGAGACAGTGCAATCTAGATGGGAGCTAATCTGAATGTGCAAAGGCTAGAATATTAAGAGTCAGAAGGAGCCCTAGAGGTCATATGGTTTCAGTCTCTCTGTGGCTTTCAAACCATTTGTAGCAGATACCTTAAATCTTAAACAGACCCTCAATAAACAAATAGTGATATTTTGGTGGCAAGCATTCAAGTTTATCACCTTTACTTATAAATCTAATCAGTAAGGCTAGATAAATACAAAACAGTGAAATGAGTTATGAATGGCAGATAATTTTTACATCAGCTTCAGTATCCAAATATTTGCTGCGTCGCAGACCAATTCAGTCAGAATATCTGGGGGTGAAGCCAAGGCATCGGTGTTTTTTAAAGCTTTCTAGGTGATTCTAGTGTGTAGCCATGATTGAGAGCCATTGCCCTAAATCATTGTTACAAGCTAGGGCAAGGGTGGTCAAACTTTACATAAGAGTCACCTGTACGTCTTGTTAAAACACAGATTACTGGGTTCCACCCCAGGGTTTCTGACTCAGTGGATCTGAGGTGAGGCCCAAAAATTTACATTTCTAACATGTCAGTCCTCAGTGATGTTAGTGCTGTTGGTACAAGGACTAGAAATACCTAATCATAAAAATTCCCCGGAAGCTTGGTACATAGAGATTCCCAGACTACTCCCCTGGAAATTTTGATTCACTGTGCTGAGGACACCTAAACATTTAAATTTTTAACAAGTTCCCCAGATCACTGTTACAGGCAAATCTAAGAAATGCTGCTTAAGACAACCAGAAACCAAAACCCGTTACCATTGAGTTACCTCCGACTCATAGCAACACTAAAGGACACGGTAGAACTGCCCCCATCGGGTTTCCAGGCTGAAAATCTTTACAGAAGCAGACTGCCACATCTTTCTCCTGTGGAGCCTGGTGATTCTAACTGCCCACCTTTCAGTTAGCTGCTGAGCACTTAACCAGTATGCTGCTAGGGCTCCCTTTAAGACAACCAGGAAAGCTAAATAGCAAAATGTTAACCTTCAAGCATTCTCTGAAAATATTTTGAGCTGGGTAGTAATGCACAAATTTAGATAGAATCATCAGATAGGACTATATATATTTGGGGGATAGGGAGTGATTAAGCATATAGTCAGGTGTACAAGAAAGAATTTTAGTAATCTATTATAATATTCCAAGCATACATACACACTATGGAATGATAACACGATGACTCTGGGAAACTTCTCACAAAATGGATGAATCTGAAGGGCATTATGCTAAGTGAAATAATCACAAAAGGACAAATACTGTATGAGATCACTATTATAAAAACCCAAGAAAAATACAATCCTTGTTGGTTAGGAGGGAGAGGAGGGGTGGGGAGGGGAAATCAGTAGATAATAGACAAGGGTTAACTAAGGGAAAGACAACACACATTATAGGGGGAGTCAGCACAACTTGACCAAGGCAAAGTCATAGAAGCTTCCTAGACACATCCAAACACCTTGAGGGACTGAGTTACTAGGGCTGAGGGCTGGGGACCATGGTCTCACAGGACATCTAGGTCAATTGGCATAATGTAGTTCATAAAGAAAATGTTCTGCATCCTACTTTGGTGAGTAGCATCTGGCGTCTTAGAAGCTTCAGAGCAGCCATCTCTTTTTTTCAAATTAAAAAAAAGACCAACCTAAATATAAAGCCAGAAACTACTATAAAGTTCATAGAAGAAAAAATAAGATCAATGCTAGAGGCCCTAATGCACAGCATTAACAGGATACAAACCATAAAAAACAACACAAAAACTCTAGAAGATAAGCTAGATCACTGGAATCTTCTAAAAATTAAACACTTAATGCTCATCAAAAGACTTCACCAAAAGAGTAAAAAGAGAAAAAATTTTTGGACATTACAAGTCAGACAAAGGTCTGATCTCTAAAATCTAAAAGAAAATCCAACACCTCCACAAGAAAAAGACAAATAATCCAATTAAAAAAATGGGAAAAGAAATGAACAGACACTTCACCAAAGAAAGACATTCAAGCGGCCAACAGACACGTGAGGAAATACTAGCAATCACTAGCCATTAGAGAAATGCAAATTAAAACCACAATGAGACTACATCTCACCCCAGCATTAGTGACATGAGTAAAAAACACTGGAAATAACAAATGTTGGAGAGGCTGCAGGGAGATCAGAACTCTTATGCACTGCTGGTGGGAATGCAAAATGATACAACCATTTTGGAAAATGATATGGTGCTTCCTTAGAAAGCTGGAAATAGAAATACCATACAATCCAGCAATCCAACTCCTAGGAATATATCTTAGAGAAATAAGAGCTGTCACACGCACACCCATATTCATTGCAGCACTGTTCACAATAGCAAAAAGATGGAAACAACCTAGATGCCCATCAACAGATGAATGGATAAACAAACTATGGTACATACACACAATGGAGTATTATGCAATGATAAAGAACAATGACGAATCTGTGAAACATAACATGGATGAAACTGGAGGACATTATGCTGAGTGAAATAAGTCAATCACAAAAAGACAAATATTGTATGAGACCACTACTGTAAAAACTCATGTAAAAGTTTACACACAAAAAGAAACAATCGACTTCCGGACAACATGGCACTATAGTCAGAAGCACCACACCATCCCTCCACAGCAAAGAGCAGAAAAACTAAGTCAAACAGAGTCACGCATCAATCCTGCAATCCTACACATCAAATGAAGAAATAAAGAACTCAGCTAAGCACCAAATGGAATAAGAAACTGACGGAGAACAGTGAGGAGAGATAAATGCAGAGGTCCCCTATCAGCTACCGAAGTACGGATCTGCCATCTTGGACTCCTATCAGAGATCAGCGAATAGAGAGTACGAGAAAGCAGCTTCACGGAGTTTCCATCAGGAGACAGAACAACTGGTAACCAGTGATATAGGCTTTCCCACCCCCACCCTTCTTGACCCCCACTTAGCCTGCTCTTCTTCCTGCAGCCACAGTCTCTTGGCCGGGGAACACCCCGGTGTCTCTTGGATTCCACCCGCCCGCACTGGCCAGCTCCAAGTGCCTTTTGTTGGCTGCTGGTAATGCTTTTTTCCGCTTCTTTAGATTTCTTCCTTGCCTCTCACTACCTCCTCCTCCTTTCTCTCAAATACCTGGCTCTATGCGCCATCTTTGCTTCTTCTTGAAAGGCTGCGAAACACTGCTTGACTGTGAAACTGCTTCCCGGTCCATGCCACCACGCTGGTAGGACCCCAGGGCTTTTTTGTTTGTTTGTTTGTTTG
The DNA here is from genome assembly GCA_030035585.1 of Dugong dugon. Lineage (NCBI taxonomy): Eukaryota > Metazoa > Chordata > Mammalia > Sirenia > Dugongidae > Dugong > Dugong dugon. The sequence goes on from CM057466.1 coordinate 57,971,461, forward strand.
CTCTGATTTGTTCTGTTTTGATTTGTTTGTTTTCTTTTTCTTTTCTCACCTTGGGAGCTGCTTCTAGCCCGGCAGTACCACAAGGGTTGGAAGCTACTCCCTTACTCTGCGCAGACGCACAGGGATGTCCCCAAGAGCATTTTTTTTTTCTTGTTTTTTTCCCCTACATTTCCAGTTTCTCGATTTATTCATTTTTTTTCTTTTACCCTTTTTCTTTTTTTTTTTATTTTTTTTCCCTTATTTCTCAGTCTCTCTCCACTCCAATAGCAAGCTCCCTTAGAACTCTTTTTTGTTTGTGTGTATGTTTTTGCCTCCTGTTCCTCTCTTCTCTCCCTCATCTTTCCCATACCCATCTTAGCTCCACACATCCCAAACTACCCCCTCTTTCCTGCCTATCTGCACCATGCACTGAACATCACACTCCCAAACAGCACAGGCACGGCCTACTGGAACCTGCCTTGCACTGATTCCCAGTCCGCACTGTCAGCCCTGGGACATGCCACAAACAACCCATCCCAGCAACTCCCCTTCAGCTGGACCTGCCCTGCTGTACATACTGAGTGACTGACCCTGCCCATTGGAGAAGAAGGTGAAAAGTATCATGCCCACAGACAAGCAAACAACAAAGAACGCACAGCCCACCTGCTCAGACATAACCAAATAGAACAAAAAAGCAGGATGGAACAAATCTACAGTCAATAAATGAGGAAAATAACCACTGAATGCCCCGAAGACAGCAGACAATATCAAAACATTTACAAAAAACAGGACAGAATGGCTCCAGTAGGTGTCCAAAACAAAACACCAGATGACCTTCCAGTAGAAGAAAAGGCACTAGACCTAACTGATACGGAATTCAAATCTCTAATATTCAGAATTATCCAAGAGTTGAAGCAAAAAGCAGACAAAAATGAGGAAAAAATAGGCAAATTCATGAAAAATACAGACAAAAAATTGAAAGAATTCAAGAAAATAATACACGAACAAAATGCTAAAATAAATTCAGAACTAGAAATCATACAAAAACAACAATTAGAAATCCAAGATAAACAACACGATTTCAGAAATCGACAGTGTCATATAAGGGCTGAGGAGCAGGTTTGAAATGATGCAAGATAGGATCAGTGAAATTGAAGACAAACACTTGGACAAAACTCTGAGAAAAATCAGAAGAAAGAACAAAGAAAAATGAAGAAACCCTGAGAATTATGTGGGAGACAATCAAAATCAAGAATCTATGAGTGATCAGAGTTCCAGAACATGGGGAGAAAACAGAAAACAGAGAGGATCATTGAAGAATTGCTGACAGAAGACTTCCCCAATATCACGAAAGATGAAAAGCTGACCATCCAAGAAGCTCAACGAACCCCATATAGGATAGACCCCAAAAGAAAATCACCAAGGGGTATCATAATCACACTTGCTAAAACCAAAGACAAAGAATCCTGAAAGCAGCTCGAGAAAAACAAAAAGTCACATACAGAGGAGAAACAATAAGACTAAGCTCAGATTATTCAGCAGAAACCATACAGGCAAGAAGGCAATGGGATGACATGTATAAAACCTTGAATGGAAAAATTGCCAGCCAGTAATAATATATCCTGCAAAACTCTGGCTCAGATATGATGGTGAAATTAGGTCATTTCCAGATAACAGAAATTAAGGGACTATGTAAAAACTAAACCAAATTTACAAGACTTATTAAAGGGAGCCCTTCGATCTGAGAACAAACAACATCAGACTACAGGCTGAATATAGGACACGGGATTGTACTAGCCGGATACCAGCCTAGGAAATGAACTCTTAAGGACTATGCAAAACCAAACAAATTACAACAGGGAACCAGAGAGGTTAATCTGTACATGACAACAGCATCAGAACAATAAAAGAGGGAAAAAATGGTGTAGGTATAGAACCTTCTAATGGAGAGGAAGGAAAGGCAATACTAAGTAATAATAGGCTGGTTCAAATATAGGAAGATAAGGGTAAATTCCAAGATAACCACAAAGAAAGTTAACAAACCTACTCATCAATATAAAGAAGAAAAACATAAAGTCTCAGTAAAAACAAAACCTACAAAAAACAGAAGAAATGAAAAAAAAATCCACAAACAAAAGGAACTCAGCACAGGAGAGTAAGAGGAACAAAGAAAATGTCAGCACCACAAAAAAAAGCATTACAAAATGCAATCCCACTCCTAGGAATATATCCTAGAGAAACAAGAGCCATCACACGTGAATAGACGTATGGACACTCATATTCATTGCAGCACTGTTCACAATAGCAAAAAGATGGAAACAACCTAGATGAATGGATAAACAAACTATGGTACATACACACAATGGAGTATTATGCAACGATAAAGAACAATGATGAATCTGTGAAGCATCTCATAACATGGATGAAACTGGAGGACATTATGCTGAGTGAAATAAATCAGTCACAAAAGAACAAATATTGAATGAGACCTCTACTGTAAAAACTCATGTAAAAGTTTACGAAGAAGCAATCTTTGTTGGTTACAAGGGATGAGAGAGGGGAACTAAGTAGGCAATAGATAAGTGTTAACTTTGGTGATGGGTATGACAGTACACAATACTGGGGAAGCCAACACAACCTGTACAAGGAAAGGTCATGGAAGTTCCATAGACACTTCCAAACTCCCTGAGGGACTGAATTGCTGGGCGGAGGGCTGTTGGGACCATGGTCTCAGGGAACATCTAGTTCAATTGGCATAACACAGTTTATAAAGACAAAGTTCTACATTCTACCTTGGTGAGTAGCGTCTGGGGTCTTAAAAGCCTATGAGCAGCCATCTAAGATACTCCACTGGTCTCACCCTTTCGGGAGCAAGGGTGAATGAAGAGAACAGGATACAAGGAAAGGATTTGTCCAAAGGACTACTGGACCACAGCTACCATGGCTTCCACCAGACTGAGTCCAGTACAGCTAGATGGTGCCCAGCTACCACCACTGACTGCTCTGACTGGGATCATAATAGAGGGTCCTGGACAGAGCTGGAAAAGGATGTAGAACAAAATTCTAACTCACAAAAAAAAGACCAGATTTACTGGCCTGACAAACTGGAGAAACCCCGTAAGTATGGCCCCTGGACACCCTTTTAGCTCAGTGGTGAAGTCACTCCCAAAGTTCACCGTTCAGCCAGGGATTGGACAGCCTCATAAAACAAAACGGGACTAATGAGGCACAGCAGTCCAGGGACAAGGACTAGAAGGCAGGAGGGGACAGGAAAGCTGGTGATAGGGAACCCAAGGTTGAGAAGGGACAGTATTGACATGTCGTGGGGTTGTTAACCATTGTCATAGGACAATATGTGTACTAACTGTTTAATGAGAAACTATTTGTTCTGTAAACCTTCATCTAAGGTACAAAAAAAAAAAAAAAGAATTATCTATATGAGATCAAATTGACAACGGCAACTCAAAAGGTTTGACGGGAAGCCTAGGGGGCAGTGAGTTGAAGGTAATGGTGATGGAATAATTTGTACAAATATAGTGAGAATAGCAGCACAACTGGAAGAATGTAATCAATGTCACTGAATTGTACATGTAGAAACTTTTGAAATGGTGTAACTTTGGCTATGTATATTTCCACAAAAAAAAAAAAAAAAGGTCCTCCAAGGTCGAGAAGGGAGAGTGTTGACATGTCGTTGGGTTGTTAACTAACGTCATAAAACAATATGTGTACTGACTGTTTAATGAGAAACTATTTGTTCTGTAAACCTTCATCTAAAGTACAATAAAAAAAAATTTAAAAAAAAAAGACCAAAGACCAGACTAACTGGTCTGACCATGACTTGAGGAACCCCTGAGACTGTGGCCCCTGGACTCCCTGCTAACTCAGAACTGAAGCCATTTCCAAAGTCCACCTTTTAGCCAAAGATTAGACAGGAGTATAGTATAGAACAATAACACACCTGAGGAACGTGCTTCTTAGTTCAGTCAAGTATACGAGACCAAACGGGCCACACCTGCTCAAAAGCAAAGATGAGAAGCCTGGAAGGGAAAACTGGATGAATGGACACTGAGAACCCAGGGTGGACAAGGAAAGGGGGAGAGTGCTGACACATTGTGGGGGTTGCAACTAATGTCACAAAATGATTTGTGTATAAAATTTTTGAATGAAAAACTAACTTGCACTGTAAACTTTCACCTAAAACACAATAAAATTTTTAAAAAACCTAGAGAAGCCAGATAAATTACAAAAATCATCTGTTTAAATGCACTGGAGATCTGCTGAAGCAACAATGGCTAGAGGTACTAAGATCATGGAGAAGGGAAAGACCTCCAAGAGGTGAGCTTAATTCTGTTAATGGTTTTTCCCTGGAGGCAGGCAGCTGAGAAATCCAAGCCAGAGGGTCACTACCAGGAAGCAGAGAACTCAACAGAACTCCTAGTAGTCTCACAACGCTGGAATGATAAAAATAAAGACTTGAGGGACCTCATGCATTGGTATCAGATTTTGAGGTTATAGGGAGTCTTTGAGGCTAAAAAGCTATGCTGAAAACCTCTTTTTAAAGAACAAAACCATTTTCAGGACCTACCTGATGAACACATGAAAGTCTTAGTCAGAATCCCTGGAGGGCTATGACATAGGAATAGGGGCTGAACAGAGGCAGCCTGAACAGCGCCTTACAAACAATGCGACCCAACCGTAAATCAACTCAGTCCCTGGTTGGATTGAGGTGATCATTTGCCACCCTGCCAAGCAGAAGAAAGTTGTGAGTCCTTTCTGGAGAAATACTATCTAATCTGGAGACTCACAATGTTTAGCATTCAATAAAAAAATTCCTACACAAGCCAAAAGATAGGACCATATAACCCAGAAAACAAGAACTATCTTAGACCCACAGTAATTAAGATGTTGGAGTTAGTAGACAAAAACCTTAAGATAATTGATGAATATGCTCAAAAAAAAAAAAAAAGAGAGAAAATCAATTTAAGAAAAGAAAGATGGAAAATTTCACTAGTTAAATTTATTAACCAAAAGGCAACTCTAGAACTAAAGCATAAATATCTGAAGTTAAGGACTCAGTTGATGGCTTTAACAGCTGATTAGATACAGCAGACGACAAGATTTAAAAACTGGTATACCTGTCAATAGAAAATATCCAAACTGAAACAGATTTTAAAAAAGGAAAACTACAGAAAACAGTGTAAGAGACACTGGGGCACATTGAAAATCTATAGTATATGTGTAATTTGAGTCTCAGGAGAGAGAATGGGGTAGAAGCAATACTTGAGACCTTTTCGAAACTAACAAAAGACATCAACCTACAAATTCAAGAAGCTCTTCAAACCCTAAGCAGCATAAATCTAAAGCAAACTACATTTAGACACATAATAGTAAGATGTTGAAAACCATAAGGAGAAAATCTTAAAAGCAGCAAGAGGAAGAAAAAATATATTACCTCAAATAAATAACAATAAGATTGTTGATTTCTCAACAAACTTGAATCTGGCAACAATGGGAAGATATCTTTAAATTTTTGCAAAAAAAAGCAGCCTAGAATTCTTTGCTCATAGTATCTTTCAAAAGTGAACGAAAAATACTTTTTGAAAAAAAGGAATTTGTCACCTGCAGACAGCACTTGAAATACCGTTTTGACCTTCTTGAGGTCAAAAGAAAATGATCCCGAAAAAGAACACAGAAATACAAGAAGGAATAAAGAGCACTGAAAATACTAAACAAGTGGGTAAATACTAACAAATTTTGACTACTTAAAAATAGTAATGTAAAAGGGTAACAAGCTTTTTATTTTCTCACTGGTAACCACCAGCACCCTCTGGCTTTTATTGACCATTCTTTATGATTTGAAAACAAGCTACCTAGGGTCTTACTGTCAGATATTTTACCGAGTGGATTTTTTAAGAAGTTAACATTAAGCTCAGAAAACATTAAGATAATAAGCTGTGTAAAATGTCCTGCTGAACATGCATTTGATTGGCAGCTTCAAAGTATCAGTCAAAGAGTAAAACATTAATGCTAGAAATAATTTAGCCCAACTTCCCATAATGAATAAATTGTTTGGGGGTACAATTTTACTGTCTTTTCTACAGATGAACAGGCAAATTTGAAATTTGGATATACAAGTGACAGCTGCAGTGTTATGCCAACCTTAGCAGTGAAGTTATTTCTGTATTTTGATTGCTCAGTATCAAGATTATCATGATTCACACAGGTAGATTGTTGCCAGTGGAAAAAGTTTTTTACATATCGTGCAATCACAGGACACTCTTCTATTAAACTAGTCCAGAATCTTGAAGAAGAGTAATAAGACAATTTCAAGACACAGTTGAATCACTTACAATATCTCACAAGGGCTTGCATCTCTTATCATAAATATAACAAGTCAAACAAGAAGTAGCTGAAACTTTCAAAAGTTCTATATATTACACATTCACTTGTCCAATGATAGCAAATGCAACTCAGCATGCTTGCTATTTCAATATGTGTAGTATACTTGTCATGCGGTAGTGTATTGACCCATTCTGTCGAGTTGATTCCGATTCATGGCGACCCTACAGGACAGAGTAGAACTGCCCCCATAAGGTTTCCAAGGAGTGGCTGGTGAATTTGAACTGCCAACCTTTTTGTTAGCAGCCAAACTCTTAGCCACTGTACCACCAGGGCTCTGGTAGTGTACAGTTGTGCAATTTTCTGTGAACAGACATAACTAGGCCAAAAAAAAATTAATTTAGGTCAAAATTTTTAAAAGACTTGTGCAGAGGTACAACCTTTCTAATTGATACCACATTTACAAAATCTTTAATATATGCCCAGGAATAGTGAGGAAGGTTTTATTCTGAGTTCCCACAAAATTTGAGTTAATCTGGCAGCACAGTTAACCCAGTGCTGTCCAATTTTCAGAATTTTATATATGGCATGTTTGTATGGGCATGCTTTTCTAATTGCAGTCTTTTAAATAGTTTAAAATAATTATTTCACTTTAATAATACTTTCTTTTTCTTGTGCTTTAGGTGAACGTTTACAAAGCAGATTAGTTTCTCATTAAACAATACTGTTTTGTGACATTGGTTGCCAACCCTGTGATGTGTTAACGCTCTCCCCTTCCCCACCCCAGTTTCCTCGTTTCCATTCGTCCAGTTTTCCTGTCCCTTCCTGCCTTCTTGACTCTGCTTTTAGGTTGGTGTGCCCATTAGTCTTGTATACATGATTGAACTACAAAACATGTTTCTCACATGTGTTATTGTTTGCCCTATAGACCTGTCTAATCTTTGGCTGAAGGGTGAACCTCGGGGGTGATTTCAGTACTGAGTTAAAAGGGTATCCGAGGGCCATACTCTTGGGGTTTTTCCAGTCTCTGTCGGACCAGCAAGTCTGGTGTTTTTTTGTGAATTTGAATTTTGTTCTACATTTTTCTCCCACTCTGTCTGGGACCCTCTATTGTGATTCCTGTCGGAGAAGTTGGTGGTAGTAGCCGGGCACCATCTAGTTGTTCTGGGCTCAATCTGGTAGAAGTTGTGGGAGTTGTGGTCCATTAGTCCTTTGTAATACAGCAATAATGACAACCAAAAGTGGAAATTCACACTGAAGAGTTTATTACCCAAGAAGTGAGGACAACCACCAAGCATCATCTTTTCTCTCAGAAGTCTGGGGTTCATTTCAAGCCTTGCTGGTACCCTGGAGAGACATTCATTTATTCATTAACAAATATTTATTTAGTGCCTTCTAGGCACCTGTCACTGTTCTAGGTGTGGGATTCAGCAGGGAACAAAAGAGGGCAAGTCCCTGCTCTCATGGAATTACATTCTCAAAGGTGGCAGAGGGTGCAGGGACTAATGTTGATGGGAGAGGGGTGTTGGGGGGGTCTGTCTAAGGAGGGAATCAAAATGAAGTGAGGAACTGAGCCACAGGATTGACAGGAATATCTAGGGGAAGAGATTTCCAGACAGAGAGACTAGCAACATAAAGGCCTTGAGGTAGAACCACGCTTAGCAGGTTAAGTCCTCATTATCTGGAGGAGAGAATAGGGGAATCTGGTCAGAGACGTCAGAAAGCCTGTAGTGCCGTGTCGGTGGAAAGGACTGGATTTCAGCCTAAGTGAGATGGAGAATCATTAGAGGTGGGATGTGCAAGGGAGGGACTTGACCTGTTTTAGAAGGATCCTTCAAGCTGACATGTGGACAGAATGAGGTAACGGGCAAAGGGGAGAGCAGGGAGTCTTAGATGATTGCCTTTGTCCTGGGAAAAGATCGTGACAGGGGGTAGGGAAGGCCCAGTGCCCTTGCCTCAGAGCAGGACACCCCTGCAGGCCAACCCAGCTCCAGAGTTCCTGAAGGACAGGCTAAGGCCTTTGTTGTAACTGCCTTCAGTTCAACTCCTCCCTCTTGTTGATCCCTAGAGCATTCCCCAATGAACTTCCTGCATGTAAGTCTTGACTCAGAGACTGTTGCCTGGGACCCCTGACCTAATACAGGTTGTGGATCTTTTGCTTTACCATTATGGGTAGTCCTGCTCTCAGCATTCTATTACGTGTCTCCTTGTCCATATGTTCAAGAGTGTCTCCAACTTACAAAATGGAATATCTGAATCATAAGTATGTGCATATTCAACTTTACAAAACAATATCAAATGGTTTTCTAAAGTACACTCTCCCCAACAATATTTAAGATTCCCATTGTTCAATATCCTTATTGCATATTAGTTTGTAGGAAGAAACATAACTGGCCCAGGGATTGGAATCATTGCAAGGTAAGAAGTAAGAGCTAACTTGTCCAGGGCTGCATCCTTGTAGGCTGGTCTCTGGGGAATGAGATAACCTTCTGCAGAGATCCATGGACACAGGTCCGTCAATCCCAGTAGGATACTAAGGTTAGAGTTCAGTCCTCTGGTCCTCCATGTCCTCTAGCTGTAATAGCCAGGGTGGGCCAATCCTTCTAATCACACCAGGGGAAGGGCCAGTGCTCTTCCAGCTGAGATGACAGAATCGAACCAGTGGCCAAGTTTCTATCACATTTGCTTTGAGATCCCAGCCGCTAACCACATCAAAGGAGGGGCTGCTACTTCCCAGCCATGAAGCATAGAAGCCTCACAGTCCAAGGGTCAGGGTCCCTCTCCCACAGGCTGATATCTGGGCTTTCTGGATCAACATAGACTACACCATATGTGATGGAGAACAGGCATCTGCACACCAGCTACTGCTTCCATGCCTGTGAGCTCCCCACTAGGTACACTATTCCTCACGGCGAGTTTATGTGCTGCTTGGTCAGTCACCCTTGTTTCAGTGACATGAAGCAAGATAAGTTGCAGTCAAATATTGCTGATCTGGTAGCCGTTCTTTCTCCATTGCATACATGTGCACACATACTTCTACTTGGATCTAGCATGTGTTGTGTTGATATTACTCACATGTGTTATTGTTTGCCCTATAGACCTGTCTAATCTTTGGCTGAAGGGTGAACCTCAGGAGTGATTTCAGTACTGAGTTAAAAGGGTATCCAAGGGCCATACTCTTGGGGTTTTTCCAGTCTCTGTCAGACCAGCAAGTCTAGTGTTTTTTTGTGAATTTGAATTTTGTTCAAGGAACAATCAAATTTTCTTTCCTTCCAAGTTCTCAAATAGGACCTTCTTGTGGCTCCCACGTCCTCTCAGCTCACTTGAGAGGGTTTGTTGGGCATCTCTAAGGATCCTCAGATAAATCTGCCCACAAAATAAATAATAATAATAAATCCAGGTAGTGGTGCCGGGATGGGAGACACCTAAGAGGACAAGCTTACTGCTCTACTCGATGCTGTCGAGTCAATTCCAACACATAGCGACCCTACAGGACAGAGTAGAACTGCCCCATAGGGTTTCCAAGGAGTGACTGGTGGATTCGAACTGCCAACCTTTTGGTTAGCAGCCAAGCTCTTAACCACTGTGCCTCTAGGCCTCCAAGAGGATAAGCTTAGTGACTTCCTTATCCCTACACACACTACAGCAAAGGAGGGAAATTGGGTTAGACTTAGTTGGCAAAACTAGGAGTCATGCTTGCTATTTTCTAATGCTTGTTTCTAAAACATCCGTTACTTGAGCAGCATTGAACCATCTTCATAAACAGGACCTTTCCTGCACATTCCCCCGTAAAGAATAAATAGCTGTAATCAAACACCCTCTCCCCCAGTCTCCAACACACCCTCCCCCCTGGAACTGCAATTGCTTCTGAATGTGGGTTGGTCTATGTGCCTAAGCCTCCAGGGACAAGTGAGACACACTAGGAAGAGGCAGACGTTTACTTCATCCTCCGTTTTAAGGCAGTTTTGTGTGTGAATTCATTAAACTTGCAAAAGGAGCACCCAGAGAAGATGCAGCAGGAAATATATTCCGGGCCCAACGCAGTTACTTAAACATAGCAGGCTTGAGTAAATGTGTGTTGAATGAATAAATGATAAATGAGTCTGAGGACCAGGGGAGCTGGTACTTGTCCGGACTCTGCTAAAACTTCACTGTGTTACCTGGGTCAAATCTCTTTGCCTTTTTGGGCTGTAGGGTTCTCATCTGTAAAATAAGAGGACTGGTTGGTATGACCTTTTAGGTCCCATCTAGCTTTATCAGCTTCTCAAGATTAGGTAATTAGCACCCCCCAGGAGGGCAAACTGAGGCCAGTTAAAAGCATGACCTTCAGAACAAGGGAAACCAGAGCTGGTGTTCCCTCTCCATCACTTAGCGTATAGCATGAGCCAAAACCAAAACCAAACCCACTGCGGCTGAGTCGATTCCAACTCATAGCAACCCTACAGGACAGAGTAGAACTGCCCCATAGAGTTTCCAAGCAGTACCTGGTGGATTCAAACTGCTGGCCTTTTGGGTAGCAGCTGTAGCTTTTAACCACTGCACCACTAGGGTTTTCATGACATGGACAGAGCACTAAAATTCTCGGAACATTCCGTGCCTATAAAAAACAAGATTATTATAAGGATTAAATGAGATTATGTATGAGCTCACTACAGTGTCTGGAGTCCCTTGCTGGTAAACAGTAAACACACTCTGCCACTAACTGATAGCTTGGAGGTTCGAGTCCACCTAGAGGAGCCTTGGAGGAAAGGCCTAAAAATCTGCTGAAAAACCTGCCATTGAAAACCCTATGGAGTGCTCACTTCAGCAGCACATATATTAAAATTGGAACGATACAGAGAAGATTAGCGTGGCCCCTGCACAAGGATGACACATAAATTTACAAAGCATCCCATATTAAAAAAAAAAAAAAAAAAAACCATGGGACACAGCTGTACTCTGATGCACATGGAGTTCCCATGAGTTGGAGTCGACTTGACAGCAACTGGTTTGTTTTTTTTTTTTTTTTAACAGTGCCTGGCACATAGTAGCTATTCAGTCATTGATCATCATCATCTTTATTGTTAATATTGCAGGGATGATGGTGAATCAGACAGGAAAGCCTCTTGAAGAAGTCAGAATTTGAGTTGAGCTTTAAAATCTAGGTAAGACTTAGAGAGGCTGGGAGAGCAAGGTGGGATGGGGTTTCATAAAGGGAGAGGGGGTCATACGAGCAAAGGCAGGAGACAGTGAACAGGAGAGGTGACTGCAGGTTATAGTAGGGGCTGCAGGTTGCGGTGGGGGCTGCCGGTGTGGTGAGGGCTGCTCAAGTCAGGATCTCTAAGTAAAATTGCACAAAGGATGCTCCGTGACGCCAACACCCTTGCTGAGCCCTGGGTCCTCCTTGGTTTTTAAATGTTCAAAGTCTGGACCAGGGAGTACAAAGCAAGGGTCCCTCCTGGGCCACAGAGTCATTTAAAGTGCTGTCATTTTTAAAGAGTGAGTTTTATTCCATAAATACTAATTGACCACTTCTTATCTGCTGATCATGAAGTCAGCAGAGACTAGAGGTAGAAGTGTGAACAGTCTTCCCAGGACCAGATGAAAACTGAAAGACCAAATTAATACTTCTAAAAGGTTGTCTTAGAGGAACACCCACAAAGGGACTTTCCAGAATGTACCCAACCTTGTTTCATAATTCAGGGCTTGAAAAAAAAGCCAGGTGATCTTCTGCAGATGCAGCACATAGAGCACTGATAGCTTACCTGGTAGGTGTGCATTTCAGATGCAAAGTGTCTGCTTGGCAGCACTGCCTATCCCCCATGTCTACTTCTCTGGGCACCCCATTTGTTCTAGACAAAGGAGGTAGCCAGAGTTAACCTGACACAGCTGTTAGCCAAAGACGCTCCCCATCACAGCCCTCCTTCTCTATCTGTGTAGAAAACAGGCTGGCAGCCTCCTTAGCCAGGAGAACAGCATAGTTGGCAAGGACAGGGAGTAGACTTGGCCCCCAGAATATTAAAGCACCATCTACCTAAGTAATATCCAAACATCCACACACGGGACAGGGTAGAAATGTTAGCGATCAGCCATGTAAACTGAGACCCATGCCTCAATCCTAGTTGTCCTTTGATAGTGTAAACACTGCATATTTTTCACTCACTAGGAACTGAAATGAAGAGCTATATGGCCTTCATTTCATGAGGAGGTGAGCCACTGCTCTGTGGATTTCATCTCCCCACTGTGATTGGTCAATCATCAATTCCTCTGACTTTGTCTCAGCAGTCTCCACCCTTAATGCGATTTCAGAGGCTTCCGAACCACCCTGTTTGCCTGAAATGCTCCCCACTGCAGAACTGTTTCCTTATGTGGAGGCATAATGCCTCCAGCAGTCTCCTGTTAAATTGTGAACACCTCTGCCTAACACACTGAACGCGTTAGTGGTCATTCTTACCTTGGCAGTGATTCATTTCTCAGCTAACCAGATGCTGTATTGAAAAAGGAGAACAGAGTTTTAGGGAAGGCTTTGGAAAGTGCAAGGTTGAAGAAAGGAGAGAAATGTCTGAGGTGCAAAGGACTTCCAGAGAAGAAAGACGAGGCATTGCCCAGGACAGGCAGCACAGGGTGGGACCTGTTTCTTTGGGTTCTTGTAGCTGTACCTGTGGTGAGTACAGTCATGAGCACGGCAGACCTGCTCTTCTCACCTGCTCATTGAAGCTACTCTTCTCAACAGGGGCCCCTCTCGTGTGTCCTTGAGAAACCCAGGGCCCATGGAATGCTGGGAAGAAGGCACTGAAGAGAAGGTTCGGGAAGAGAGGCAGGAGGTGACAGGGCTGTTTCCTGTTGGTTCCTGTCCTGATATTTTATCTGAATGGAAATTGTGCACATCTCCAGGGAGCTGTGAATAGTTGGGCCCCAGCTGTCAGTGTTGCTGCACCAAGCCTGGCAGGTTTCATGTTAAAAACAAAATCTGAGTAGCTCTACCTCTACCAGGAGCTGGCAAGGTATGGCCCATACCTCCACGGGAGGCCCCGAGGCTCTTTCAGAAGGTCCATGAGTCCATTTCCATAATAATACTAAGACAGTATTTGCCTTTTGCACTGTGTTGATATTTTCACTGATGGTGCAACTGAATGATAGGTAAAACGGGTGCCTAACAGGAAGCAAGGTGTCCTTCACTGGCATACACTGGCAGGGAAGAAAAGCCATCTTCATTTAAGAATGTCTATGCAGAAGTAGTAACAAAGCGATAATTTGATTACATTTTAACTTTTTTAAATATTCTGTGTAGGGAGGGTTGTCTTGAAGGAAAGCACTTGTATGACTGAGTTACAAGCTGAGTTAGCCACTGCATGGAATGCCTTTGAAAGAAAGACTTTTTTTGAAAGAAGGACATATTATGGTGATTCAGACTTGCATATTTGGCAGACATTTTCTCAAAAATGAATGAAGTGTGTCTGTCATTTCACGGAAAACAACTGACAGTCTTTGTTGCCAATGACAAAATTTAAGCTTTCAAGCGAAAATTAGAATTTGGGAAAAGTTGTATCTGCCACCGTGAACTTGACAGCTTCCTAATACTTAAAGACTTTGCTGATGGGATTGGTGATGATGCTAATGAATGTGATTTTTTATCATATAATGAAATGTGTCAACACTGAGAAGATCTACATACCTCAGTAAACAAATACTTTCCAAATGACCAATGCAAGATGTCACAAAGCATGCCTAGGTAAAAGATACACTCACAGTGCAAGCCAGACCCATGGACTTTAAAGCAACAGGGTACAAAAGTTCACTGATATGTTTTCAGATTCCACATTGCAACTATCCTTTCAGAAACTGCCACTTGTCAAGTATTGGTACAGTATCAAAGACAAGTATCCAAAATTGTCCAAAAAATCTGCTAAGGACTGATTTTCTTCAACCAAAACAACATATCACAACAGACTGAATGCAGAAGTAGACATGAAAATCCAAATGTCTTCAATTAAGCCAGACATAAAAGAGATTTGAAACATCTCACTAATTTTTTGCTGTTGTTTTGGAACATACAGTCATTTTTCATAAACATGTCATATTTTCCTTAAAAATTTTTTTATTTTTCATATTTAATATAATTTTTTTTATTTTTTATATTTAAATAAATAAGTATTCTAAATTTTTCTCATTTTTAATTTCTAGTATGCTAAATATCAATCAATACAACCCACATTAACCAGAGTTCTTTAGGGTCCTCAATAAGTTTTAAGTCTAAAGGTGTTTTGACACCAGAAAGTTTGGGAACTGCAAGTATAGTGGACAGAGAATGCTCCGTGGGTCAAATCTACACAGGCTCCAGTCCTGGCTCTGCCACTTACTAGCTGTGTGATCATGAGCAAGTGGTGGCTCGAATCTTAGATCTTAATCATGTATATAATTTTTTATTTTATATATATATATAATATATATTACTTTTGCTATTTTATATGCATATAAAATAGCAAATATTTTATATTTTATAAAATATATATCTATATAGAAAACCAAACTCATTGCCTTCGAGTCGATTCTGACTCATAGCAACCCTACAGGACAGAGCAGAACTGCCCTATCAGGTTTCCAAGGCTGTAAATCTTTAGCAGACCGCCACATCTTTCTCCCACAGAGTGGCTAGTGGGTTCGAACCACCGATCTTTTGGCTAGCAGCCGAGAGCTTTAACTACTACACTACCAGGGCTCCTAAAAAAGGAACTAAAAAAAAAAAAAAAAGAAGATGAAGAAAATTTAGTTTCCAGTATATAAGAATTCTGTATTAGGAGATCTATATGCATGATATTTTTAATGCTGTGATCTTTTTAATGCTGTGAGGGTTCTCTATTAAACATGCTCAAGTTCTCTTAGAAAGGAAACCTCCTCATATAAGACTTCAGGAGCTAGTGGGCAGTCAGGGACGTAAGACCCAGAAATAATCAGGGCCACGTAAGCGACAGATTAACTCATCAATATGCAAAATACCCAATGTTTATTCACTAGATTGGTGGGGTGTTTTGGGTTTGTTTTAGGGCAAAAATATGCGAATGAGTTCATCTGAGCCGATGTATATCGAGGAGGGTGATCTGACGCAAGATGAAGTTCTGACAAAGACGTGTGGCATACCATAATAGAACTGAAGGTTTGAAATAGAGTTTTCCTGAACTCAGGCTCTTTTAACAAAATGTTTTCCTTTTGGCTATTTTTTTTAATTGAAAATTTTACTAAGGTAATTGTAAATTCACATGCAGAGATCCCGTGTACACTTTACTCAGTTTCCCACAATATTAACATTTTGCAAAACCGTAGTACAATATCACAATCAGGATATTCACGTTAATACAATCCACCTATTTTATTCAGATTTTCCCAGTTTCACTTTTCCACCTTTATATGTATGTGTGTTTGGTTCTACGTAACTTTATCACATGTGCAGGCTCACTATTACAGTCGAGATGCAGAACAGTTCCATCATTACTAGATCCCTCATGTTGTCCTTTTATAATCAAGCTCTCTTCCCCAACACCTGGCAACCGCTAATCTGTTTTCCATTTCTAAAATTTTGTGATTTCAAAAATGTCATATATAAATGGAATCATACAGTACATAACCTTTTGGGATTGGCTTTTTCACTCAGCATAATTCTCTGGAGATTCATCCAAATTCATTCCTTTTTGTTACTGTATAGTATTCCATGGTGTGAATGCACCACAGTTTGTTTAACCATTCACCTGTTAAGGATATCTGAGCTGTTTCTAGTTTTTGACTATCATGAATAAAGTTTTCGTAAATATGCATGTACAGGTTTTTGTGTGAACACAAATTTTCATTTCTCTGGGATAAATGCCCAAGAGTGCAATTACTGGGCCATATGGTAATTACATATTTAGTTTCATAAGAAACTTCCAAACTGTTTTCCAGAGTGGCTGTATCATTTTACATTCCCACCAGCAACGTATGAGTGATCAATTTCTCCACATCCTTGCCAGTATTTGGTGTTGTCATTATTTTTATTTTAGTCATTCTGATAGGTGTGTAGTAATATCTCATTCTGGCTGTAATTTGATGGCTAAGGATGTTGACCATCTTTTCATGTGCAAGGACATTATACATGAAGAAAGCATAAGGTCATTAAAAAGACAGGAAAGAAAGAAAAGACCAAAATGGATGGCAGGAAAGACTCTGAAACTTGCTCTTGAACGTAAAGCAGCTAAAGCAAATGGAAGAAATAATGTAGTATAAGAGCTGAACAGGAGATTTCAAAGGGTGACTCGAAAAGGCAAAGTAAAGTATTACAATGAAATGTGCAAAGAACTGGTGTTAGAAAACCAAAAGGGAAGAACTCACTTGGCATTTCTCAATCTGAAAAAACTGAAGAAAAAATTCAAGCCTTGAATTGCAATTTTGAAGGATTCTATGGGCAAAATATTGACTGACACAGGAAGCATCAAAAGAAGATAGAAGAAATACACAGAAGCACTGCACCAAAAAGATTGGTCGACTTTCAATCATTTCAGGTAGTAGCATATGATCAAGAACTGATGATATTGATGGAAGAAGTCCAAGCTGCACTGAAGACATTGGCAAAAAACAAGACTTCGGGAATTGATAGAATACCAATTCAGATGTTTCAACAAATGGATGCAGTGCTGGAGGTGCTCACTCATCTATGCCAAAAAATTTGGAAGACAGCTACCTGACCAACCGACTGGAAGAGACCCATATTTGTGCTCATTCTAAAGAAAGGTGATACAACAGAATAAGGAAATTACCAAACAATATCATTAATATCACATGAAAATAAAATTTTGCTGAAGATAATTCAAAAAACTGTTGCAGCAGTACATCAACAGGGAACTGCCAGAAATTCAAGTGGGATTCAGAAGAGGATGTGGAGTGAGGGATATCATTACTGATGTCAGATGGGTCTTGGCTGAAAGCAGAAAATACCAGAAGCCTGTTTACCTGTCTTTTATTGACTATGCAAAGACATTTGACTGTGTTGAACATAACAAATTATGGATAGCATTGTGAAGAATGGGAATGCCAGAACAGTCATTATGCTCATGCGGTACCTGTACATAGACCAAAAGGTAATTGTTCAAACAGAACAAGGGGACACTGTGTGGTTTAAAATCAGGAAAGGTGTGTCAGGGTTGTATCCTTTCACCATATGTATTCAATCTGTATGCTGAGCAAATAATCCAAGAAGCTGGACTAATGAAGAAGAATGTGGCATCAGGATTGGTGGAAGACTCATTAACAACCTGCCATATGCAGATAACACAACCTTGCTTGCTGACAGCGAAGAGGACTTGAAGCACTTTCCAATGAAAATCAAAGACTACAGCCTTCAGTATGAATTACACCTCAAAATAAAGAAAATAAAAATCCTTACAACTGGATCAATAAGCAACATCATGATAAATGGAGAGAAGATTAAAGTCGTCAAAGATTTCATTTTACTTGGATCCACAATCAACGCCCATGGAAGCAATAGTCAAGAAATCAAAAGATGTATTTCATCCTAAGTGGAGAGAGTCTGAAAGCGTTTCCCTTGAGAACGGGAACCAGACAAGTATGCCCTTTATCACCACTCTCATTCAACATTGTGCTGGAGGTCCTACCCAGAGCAATTAGGCTAGAAAAAGAAATAAAGGGCATCCAAATTGGTAAGGAAGAAGTCAAAGTATCTCTATTTGCAGATGATATGATCTTATACACAGAAAACCCCAAAGAATCCAAAAGAAAACTACTGGAATTAATAGAAGGTTTCAGCAAAGTATCAGGATACAAGATAAACATACAAAAATCAGTTGGATTCCTCTACACCAACAAAGAGAACTTCAAAGAGGAAATCACCAAATCAATACCATTTACAATAGCCCCCCAAAAGATGAAATACTTAGGAATAAATCTAATCAGAGACATAAAAGACCTATACAAAGAAAACTACAAGACACTACTGCAAGAAACCAAAAGAGACTTATATAAGTGGGAAAACATGCTATTTTAGTCATCTAGTGTGGTATAACAGAAAGACCACAAGTGGATGGCTTTAACAAAAAGAATTTTATTCTCTCACAGTCCAGTAGGCTGGAAGTGCAAATTCAGGGTGCCAGCGCCAGGGGAAAACGTTCTCTGCTGGCACTGGAAGAAGGTCTTTGTCATCAGTCTTCCCTTGGTCTGGGAGCATCTCAACTCAGGAACCTCAGGTCCAAGGGACACGATCTACTCTAGGCACGGCTTTCTTGGTAGTATGAGGTCTCCTGTCTCTCTGCTCGCTTCTCTCTTTTATATCTCCAAAGAGATAGGCTTAAGACACTATCT
The DNA here is from genome assembly GCA_030035585.1 of Dugong dugon. Taxonomy (NCBI): domain Eukaryota; kingdom Metazoa; phylum Chordata; class Mammalia; order Sirenia; family Dugongidae; genus Dugong; species Dugong dugon. Next base: position 57,990,100 of record CM057466.1, read on the forward strand.
AATCTTGTAGATGTCATCAATATAACTGCTGCTAATCCATTTGATTACATCATAGTGATAGAATTTACAACACATAGGGAAATCACATCAGATGATAAAGTGGTAGACAATCATACAGTACTGGGAATCATGAACTAGCCAAGTTGAAAGATATTTTGGGGGGACACAATTCGATCCATGACACATACCTTGCTCATGGATAGGAAGACTCAACATTGTGAAAATGTCTATTCTACCCAAAGCAATCTACAGATACAATGCAATCCTGATCCAAATTCCAATGGCATTTTTTAATGAGATAGAGAAACAAATCACCAACTTTATATGGAAAGGAACGAGGTCCCAGATAAGTAAGGCATTACTGAAGAAGAACAAAGTGGGAGACCTCACACTACCTGATTTTACCCGCCACAGTAGTCAAGACAGCCTGGTACTGGTACAAAATCAGATACATAGACCGATGGAACAGAATTGAGAATCCAGATGTAAATTCATCCACCTATGAGCAGCTACTATTTGACAAAGGCCCAAAGTCTGTTAATTGGGGAAAAGACAGTCTCTAACAAATGGTGCTGGAATAACTGGATATCCATCTGCAAAAAACTGAAACAAGACCCATACCTCACACTGTGCACAAAAATTAACTCAAAATGGATCAAAGACCTAAATATAAAATCCAAAATGATAAAGATCATGGAAGAAAAAAAAAGGACAACACTAGGAGCCCTAATACATGGCATAAACAGAATACAAAACATTACTAACAATGCACAAACACCAGAAAAGAAACTAGATAACCGGCAGCTCCTAAAAATAAAACACTTATGCTCATCAAAAGACTTTACCAAAAGAGTCAAAAGATAATGTGCAGATTGGGAAAAAAATTTTGGCTACGACAAATCCTATCAGCATGTAATCTCTAAAATCTACAAGATACTGCAAAACCTCAACAACAAAAAGACAAATAACCCAATTAAAAAATGGGCAAAGGATATGAACAGGCACTTCACCAAAGAAGCCATTCAGGCGGCTAACAGATACATGAGGAAATGCTCATGATCTTTAGCCATTAGAGAAATGCCAACCAAAACTACAATGAGATACCATCTCACCCCAACAAAGCTAGCAGCAATCAAAAACACACAAAGTAATAAACGTTGGAGAGGTTGTGGAGAGACTGGAACACTTATATACTGCTGGTGGGAATGTAAAATGGTACAACCATTTTGGAAATCAATTTGTCACTTCCTTAAAAAGCTAGAAATAGAAGTACCGTACGATCCAGCAATCCCACTTCTAGGAAAATATTGTAGAGAAATAAGAGCCCTCACACGAATAGATGTATGCACTCCAATGTTCATTGCAGCACTGTTCACAATAGCAAAAAGATGGAAACAACCTAGGTGCCCATTAACAGATAAATGGATAAACAAATTATGGTATATTCACACTATGGAATACTATGCAGCGATAAAGAACAATGATGAATCTGGGAAACATCTCACAACGTGGATGAATCTGGAAGGCATTATGCTGAGTGAAATTAGTCAATCACAAAAGGACAAATATTGTATGAGACCACTACTACAAGAACTCAAAGAAAGGTTTAAATACAGAAGAAAACATTCTTTGATGGTTACGATGGTGGGGAGGGAGGAAGAGGGGAATTCACTAACTAGATAGTAAACAAGTAGGTGAAGGGAAAGACAACATACAATACAGGGGAAGTCAGCATCACTGGACTAAACCAAAAGCTAAGAAGTTTCTGAACACAAACACACACTTTGAGGGACAGTGCATCTGGTGCAGGGGTCTAGGGATCATGCTTTCAGGGGACATCTAGGTCAATCGGCATAACAAAGTTTATTAAGAAAAGGTTCTGCATCCCACTTTGGTAGGTGGTGTCTGGGGTCTTAAAAGCTAGCAAGCAGCCATCTAAGATGCATTAATTGGTCCCAACCCACCTGGAGCAAAGGAGAATGAAGAACACCAAAGATACAAGGAAAATATGAGCCCAGAAGACAAAAGGGCCACATAAACCAGAGACTCCATCAGCCTGAAACCAGAGGAACTAGATGGTGCCAAGCTACCCACCAATGGCTGCCCCAACAGGGCACACAACAGAGAGTCCCTGACGGAGCAGGAGAAAAGTGGGGTGCAGAACTCAAATTCTAGTAAAAAGACTAGGCTTAAAGGTCTGACTGAGACTGGAGAGACCCCAGAAGACATGGCCCCCAGACTCTCTGTTGGCTCAAAACGAAAACCATTCCCGAAGCCAACTCTTCAGACAAAGATTAGACTGGACTATAAGACATAAAACGATACTTGTGAAGAGTGTGCTTCTTAGCTCAAGTAGATACATGAGACTAAATGGGCAGCTCCTGTCTGGAGGCGAGATAAGAAGACAGACAGTCAGGAGCTGGTTGAATGGACACAGGAAATCACGGGTAGAAAGAAGGAATGTGCTGTCACAGTACAAGGAGAGCAACTAGGGTCACGTAACAAGGTGTGTATAAATTTTTGTATGAGAAACTGACTTGAACTGTAAACTTTCACTTAAAACACAATTTTATATATATATAAAAGAAATCAACAATGTATTGCATTGGGCAAATCTGCTGCAAAAGACCTCCTTAAAGTGTTTAAAAGCAAAAATCTCACTTTGAGGGCAAAGATGCACCTGACCCAAGCCATGATATTTTCCATCACCTCATATGCATTCCAAAACTGGACAGTGAATAAGGAAGACCATAGAAGAATTGACACCTTTGAATTGTGGTGTTGGTGAAGAATATTGAATATACCATGGACTGCCAGAAGAATGAACAAATCTGTCTTGGAAGAAGTACAGCCAGAGTGCTCTTTGGAAATGAGGATGGTGAGATTTTGTCTCACGTACTTTGGACATGTTATCAGGAGGGACCAGTCCCTAGAGAAGGACATCATGCTCAGTAAGGTAGAGGGTCAGCAAAAAAGAGGAAGACCCTGAACGAGATGGATTGACACTGTGGCTGCAACAATGGGCTCAAAGATAGCAAAGATTGTGAGGATGGCGCAGGATGGGCAGTGTTTCGTTCTGTTTTATATAGGGTCATTATGAATCAGAACTGACTCGACGGCACCTAACAACAACAACATACCTTTTTTGGTGAAATATCTGTTTCTGTTTTTTGCCCATTTTCTAAATGGATTGGTTCGCTGTTAAAAACGGTTTATTTTTAAATGGCGATCTGCTCACTTTTTTTTTTTTCATTTTAAAGTATAGTACTTTATTGAATAAGTTTTATTCAGAGAAAAATAAGCTTTAATCTACGATGACTGCCAGATTATATAGTGGAAAACAATTTTCTTAGTTTTCCGTACGGATGGAAAGGTTCCTACTAAATGAAAAGAAAAAAAAAGCCATAAAATTATATTAACAAATATAGTACTCTATCTCAAAACATTTCACATGATTATTCACAACACTAATACAACGTAAGAATCAGTCATTCCACCAGGTTAGATACAGTATACCAGTAATGAAAAAAAAATGCAAAATCTCCTAACAGAAACTACATTAAAGCCTTTGTTACATCAAATCAAAAACGCAAATTTGTTATTATATAGTAATTTTAAATTTTCATTAATGATACATAAGAATGTAGTAAATGCCAAAAAATCTATATGCATATCTGAAAACTTAAAGACTTCAAAATAGACTCTCACCACTCAAACATTAATGTAGTATTGTACACCTGGAAGATACATGTATTTAAGATTGCCCTATTGTATTAGTTATAAAGTGTCATTTAATATGTAGTGAAAGTTATGGTATAGTGGAAAGAAGAGTTTAAAAAAAAAATATGAGACCTCCCAGGAGAGGTCGTTTGGTGAAGCTTCATCTTCAATCTGTGTCCTAGTCCTGGTCCCACCACTAACTAGCTGTCCAGCTTTTAGTCTTAGTTGCTGACCTGTAAAATGAGGGGGATGACTTAGATACTCTCTAAGGTCACTTCTAGCCCTGACACTCTATGATTCTAATATGCTGCGAATGAAATTCACATTGTGCTAAGTATACGAGAGTCAAACCGAAACTGATTATTAAGGTGGGAATAAACCAATTGTTTTTATTAGAAAAGCTCAAGCAGTTTGATAAGAATAATTTTTTTGAAGTTTTTCAAAAAGAAAGTTAAATATTTTCAGGGACTTTGCCTATTTATATACTGTCATTTACGTATTCAGTACGAAAAACACAAAAAAAGATGACTAAGAGTCACTGAAAGAATTATCATGTAAGAATGTCTTCTAAATTTTAGCTCAAGTAATTATGTAAGAATTTCTTCTAAGTTTCAGCCCAAATTTCCAGGTCCTGGCAAACCCATGGAAGGTCAGAGTACTAGAAAGGGAATTACATTTATAACATGTATAGGTGCTTTACATACATGGGCTTCCTGAACTCTCATAACATTGTGAGATAGGTAGTATTCTCTTCATTTCACAGATGAAGAAGTGGCTACTTCTTTTTTTTTTTTTTTAAGCAGCTCTGACTAAAAAGAAACTACATTAGTCGAATATTCCTTCCCATTTTCATATTTCCCTAATGGAAATTATGCCACCTATTCCACTTCTCCCACCCCTTCCACTCCTTTGCCCAAGTCAACACCTGGGTAATCAAGAAATAAAACAGCGATTTGGGTCTAAAGCGTGCAGTATATGCAACTAATGCCGTGGTGGTAGTCTCCATTCAGAGAGTTCAAAATACAAAAGGAAAAAGGAAAAAACAACTATCAAAGTTTAAATCACATAACAACAAAAGATCATAATACACAGGGCCAAATCACATTATATACACCTACCCTACCTCACTTCAGCCCCTAACCAAAGGTGGGGGGTGGACACAAATCTGGCAGGAAAAGCAACACAAAGTCATCAAATAAACTGGAATTTACTTTATAAACAATAAACCCATTTCTCAAAAATTAAGACAAGGCTTTTGATCAGCACTCTAAATTATTACAGATAAAGACAGCTATTCGTTACAAACAAACTGGATCTTCACTAGACTAAGATAGAGTAAAATAGATGGTGACTTTGAAATCCTAGAGTGAAATTTATACAGAAAATGGAATGTCTACACGTAGATACTGAGAACTAATTTTTTTAGGGGGAAAGAGTTGGATCTGCTTATATTTTTGACCTTGCAAAAGATCAGTTTTACACAATTAGATGGGAAGGATCCAGTGCTTTTAATAGTACAAACATAGACAAAGACTGGTAAGTCTCAAAAATTTGATTAGAAGCTAGAGGGGTGCTGAGTGGTTTTAAGAATCTGAAGCCACAGCATTTTCTAAACAATTCTTAAAATAATCTTGTTAGCCACATCAGCTGCATGCATTAAATTTCACAACTCATGGGGGGTAAAAAAGGTCTTGCTTAACTCTAAACATAAAAGAAGAGTTTTAATGAACTGAGGCTTTCAGAACAGGAAAAGCCTTATGCTCAAACAATTCAGTGCTTGGCTAGCAACTAGACTGAACTAACTACTTGACTTGGAGCTGAAGTGTCTTGAAAAACACACTTTATAAACGTGAACACTTTTCTCCCCTTGTAGAAAGCTTTAAATTTGAACTTAAAGCTTAGACTATACATGACAAATTTAACTTAATATATAACTAGACCTCAGTGGAAGACAGTGCAAAGGTAAAGAACTGAGGATTTTACATGGTAAAATAAAAACAGGGCAGTAATTATTTAATTAAAAAAAAAAAATTCTCATTTAAATTTTGCAAAGCTTTGAATGAATATAACATGAAAGTAGTAATCAACAGGTTAGGAGAACATGACAATACTCTTTCTCTTAGAAAATACAATGAAAATATAATTTTTAACAGTTTCACTCAAACTTTTCTCTGCAGTAAAATGCCTCACTTCATCTCTACAACCAACAGGTCATTGTGAGACTCTTGTAATATAAACCCTGGGTGGTCTGTGAAGCATTTTTAAACTTGCATATGAACTCTTACCCAAGTGTTTTTTAAAAATATTTAAACAACTATTCTTCTCTTTTTGTCAGTATTTTATAACTTTCAAGAGGTTTTAGGGATCTTGAGAGAATATTTATTTCAGAAGTATCTACTACTATTACTAGCAAGAAAACAAACAAAAAATTTCAGGTAGAGGAAAGACAACATTTTGTCCTATATACACTTTAAACAATCATCTTAATGGTAAAAAATCACATGAAACTTTAAGATAAAAGATGATATGAGAATCTCAACATGGAAAGCTGTCACTATAACTATGAGCAGTGTACAAACATGCGTCTACTTTTACCTACATAAGCTGACAGATGTTTAAAATACTGGGTTAACAAAGATCTTTTAGTAAAGTGAGTTAGGCAGGCTTAAACTAGCAAGGATTAAGGATGAATCCTTACTAATTAATTGGAAGGTGATCTGCTCACTTTTGTCAATAGGAAGCCCATCTGTATTCTTGCAAACTTATTTTAAATTGAAGTCAGCTGTATCCCATAGCAATTTTCAGAGGCTCTAAGGGTGGTGGTTCAGTGGTAGAATTCTCAACGTCCATGCAGGAAACCCGGGTTTGAGTCCCAGCCAATGCACCTTATGTACAGCCACTTCCTGTGGATGCTTGCATGCTGCTATGAAGCTGATCAGGTTTCAGCAGAGCTTCCGGACTAAGACAGACTACGGAGAAAGGCCTGGCAATCTACTTCCAAAAATCAGTCAGCGAAAAGCCCTATGATCACAATGGTCTGATCTGCAACCCATCATGGGGACGGCACAGGACTAAGCAGTGTTTCATTCCATTGCGCATGGGGTCACCATGAGTCAGGGGCTGACTCAATGACAGCTAACAACCACCACCACAACAAAGGGTGTTTATGGCCACCTGGTGAGTGCCAGTTTTTTAAGACAAAGTCAGAAAAACATAAAGACAAGAAAGCAAGTTGAGTCCCTAGATCCTTAGGACTTCTTCCTTCTGGAGGTAGTGTTTCACCACCAGCTCTGTTGATTGACACCCATTCCACTGAGTAAGGGTGTTAAGCCCATTAGGAGCTGCCTTGGGTGAAGACATGGATTGATGTTGCTTGTTTAGTCCAGAGCATGAGTCCCTGTTCCCAGCAATGATCTTGAGAATTACCCAGGCACAAGAGAGAGGCTTATTCCATGCTGATTACTGACTCACTCTGTAGTGAGTGTGCCCATAGCATACTCAGCTTTGGGAAGTTCGACAGGTTACCCCACCCGGAAGTGTGGGCAAGAGGTAAGCCCTGAAACTTCTAATGCCTCTAAACTGGGACCTTAGCCAGTTAGCCATGACCCCATGTTAGCTGTGACCCCAAGTGTGTCACAGTAGAACTGTGCTCCATAGGGTTTTCAGTGGCTGGCCCTTCAGAAGTAGATAGCCAGGCCTTTCTTCTGAGGTACCTTTGGATGGACTCTAACCTCCAACTTTTGGGTTAGCAGCCAAGCATGTTAACCATTTGCACCACCCAGGGACTCCTAAATTGGGACCTTGGTGGGTGGGAAGTACAGGGCGCCGATGGTGTAGGGGTGGCTGCTGGATAAGTATAATTGGCCACACTCAGCACTCACAACTTTTAAATCCTCTATCCCTACCTTATCAAGGTTCTTAACGTATCAGCTCAGACCAGCACTCCACAACTTAGCACTCTTTCTAAGCCCAACAAAAGATTTTAAAAATATAGCTGAAACCACTCTTCACTTCAAGCTCTGATTCTACTGTCTGCACATCCTCTAATGTCACATAAAAACATTAGTCACCTTGCCCTGCTGAATGTGGCTCTGCCTTTGGCTCAGAGGAACTGAGAGGATGCCTGATTTCTCCTTTAGGAAAAAAGAAAACTTTTCCCATTTCATTTTCTTTTCAGCTCCTTTTTCGGAGAAGATAAGCCGATGCCGAAACACGCTGATTAGACATGTTATTTTTAAATGAATTTTTAATGGCAAATAATTTGTTCCATCTGGAAAAAGAGCAGTGGCATTTTCTGCAACCAGGAATGAATCAGGAAGGATTCTTTGAAGCACTGAAAAAAAAAGTGTCCTTAAATCCCCATTTCACCAGGCGCTCAGCGTCAGTGGCATTTTCTGACCCTGAAGAGGGGCTAAACTGTGGTTGCTTCTCCATCCCTTGAGACCACCACTTCTCACACTATCAAAGAGTTTTGTTCACCAGACACCTCCATGGTTTTTGTCACCTAGTTTCAGGGGTGGGAGGGTGGACTATTGTGGTTTCACACTCTGGTAGTTCACACTGTACCTCACCTCAGCCGTTTTGCGAGCTTGTCGGGCGGTGTCACGTATCAGCCACTGAGCTTGGCTTGGCTTCTCTGGGTGCTGTTCACAGAGCACATGGCCTCCTAGTTGAGAAAAGGGAGCAGAAACAGCCAGAGAGCATTAGGAGAGCAAGGGTTGCGGTACCCCCAGGCCTCATGTTGATCCATCCAGCTCTCAGCTGCCCTCCAGGAGCTCCAGAATTAAAGGCATTCATAAAAGGAAGAAAAATACGTTTGTGCTTGCCACTGTTCCCAGGTCCTTTTCTAAAACAAGGCTTCTGGATGCCATCATTGCCAAGTGAGGTGATGGTGAGTGACTGAACTACTCACTGGTGTGCTGGTAAATGTTTAACAACCAACTTGCTGACAAAAATATATTTGTAGGTACATTTATTATAAATTTTACTGGTATAAAGGATGCGAGTCACATGACTAAAGAATAATAAAATACACAATACTTTTTATTGTAAATTCTTAGGGCCAATTGATTTCACAGAATGCTTTCAATGATCCCCCAACCCATGGCTGGTTTTACAAAAGCTGATCACCAGGCCTTTCTTCTGAGGTGCCTCTGGGGTTTTAATTGATTTTTGCCAAACTCTTGTGTTTACAGCCAACAATGGTTACAATTAATGAACAATGGTTGCAACTGATGAACAAATGTAGTTCTGACATGAATGCTAGTTGATTTTTTTTTTTACTTTAATGAATAAGATGAAAGTGAAACAATAAAGACATGTCAAATGTCACTCATTTGTCAATGATGTAAGCAGTTTCTTTGATTAATTGAATAATAGCTTGTTAATGTTGTTGTTGGGCCCCAGCTCACGGAGACCCCATGCACCATGGGATCAGACCACTGTATTCCATAGGGTTTTCATTGGATGATTTTTGGAAGTAAATCACTAGGCCTTTCTTCCTAGTCTTAGTCTAGAAGCTCCATGAATCCTGGAAACCTGTGGAGCTTCTGTGCCCAGAGCCTTATTTGGGGCCTGTCACACCCCAGTGGATCAGGAGTGGCTCTGAGGGGCACAGGTTGGATTTCAAAAAAAGAGGCATAAAAGGTCAGGTTGATCAGACAAGGCTTTCTTAGGGAACTGACATACAGAGGTCGGTGCCAAGACTCCAGTGACAGTGAAGTGCCAAAAGCCACCTGAGTAGAGGTTTCCCATGGCAGAGTGGGGTGTGGGTTTATGTACTTAGTGCTTACATGGAAGGATACGTGCAGTGGAACCAGGAAAAAACGTGTCTAATCTAAGATGGATAGGGTTGTTTTTGTACTAGTTAATGGTTCCAATCGAGGTTACCATGAAGTCAGGTGTTTGGTGTGTTTTTTCCTGGCCCAGGTCACTGCCTGGTTAGGTACTCTGGTTCTTTCCCATAGTCCTTTTCAGGCAGGACCCCTCTTGCATTGTTCATGGCCCTCACAGGGCCTCATTGTATAGGCATGATTAGAGCCTCATTTCACAGGCACAACTGATTGAATCATGTCCCCCTCCCCCACTCCCTGAGGTCAAGTGATATCAGGTTACATGGTGGTCTTTCTGGCTTGGCCAGTGTCTTAGTTATCTAGTGCTGCTATAACAGAAATACCACAAGTGGATGTTTTTAACAAATATAAGTTTATTCTCTCACGGTCTAGTAGGCTAGAAGTCCGAATTTGGGGCTATCAGCTCGAGGGAAATGTCTTAGTCATCTAGTGCTGCTATAACAGAAATACCACAAGTGGATGGCTTTAACAGAGAAATTTAGTTCCTCACAGTCTAGGAGGCTACAAGTCCAAACTCAGGGCATCAGCTCCAGGGGAAGGCTTTCCTGTCTCTGTTAGCCTTCTCATCGACCTTCCTCCAGACTAGGAGCTTCTCCGCGCAGGGACCCCAGTGCTTCTGGCACTGCTTTCTTGGTGGTGTGAGGTCCCAACTCTCTGCTTGCTTCCCCTTCCTTTTATCTCTTGTAAGATAAAAGGTAGCGCAGACCACACCCCAGGGAAACTCCCTTTACATTGATTGAGGGATGTGACCTGAGCAAGGGTGATACATCCCACCGTAATCCTCTTTAACCACAGGCAGAGATTATGATTTATAACACACAGGAAAATCACAAAATGGAAGACAACCACACAATACTGGGAATCATGGCTTAACCAAGTTGATATATTTTGGGAGGACACAATTCAGTCTACGATAGGAAGTCTTTCTCTGTCTATCGGCTCTAGGGAAAGGTTCTTGTCCTCAACCCTCCTCTCATCTAGGAGCTTCTCAGAACAAGAACCCCAGGTCCAAAGGACACACTATTCTCCTGGCACTGCTTTCTTGGTATGAAGTCCCATGTCTCTTTTCTCACTTCTCTCTTTCATATCTCAAAAGAGATTGATTTAAAACACAACCTAATCTTGTAGATTGAATCTTGCCTCATCAACATAACTGCTGCTAATCCCACCTCATTAACATTATAGAGGTAGGATTTACAACATAAAGGAAAATCACATCAGATGACAAAATGGTGGACAGTCAGGCAATACTGGGAATCATGGCCTAGCCAAGTTGATACACATTTTGGGGGGACACAATTCAATCCATAACAGCCAGCCCCCACCTCATTAGCATAAAACCTTCAAGTGTAGTCTGGAGGCCTGACAAAAGGCGCGTCAGTTACTCAGGGAATTCCTATGGTTATATCTCAAGAGCCAAGGACAAAGGCCAAATTACTTGAGGTAAAGTAATTCTTTACTTCACAGTAAACTTACATACTTTAAGTTTTTAAATGACTGTGTTTAACCAGTGGTACACAAAACTCCTGAAAATCTAACAATTGGCTTCCACAGGCCAGCATAGGCCAGGCTGGCACACCACTGAGGCTCCATCTCTCCATGGGCATTACGGAGCCATGGAACAGCTTCCTACCTGTTATGGATTGACTTGTGTCCCCCCAAAATATGTATTGGAATCCTAACCCCTGTATCTATGGATATAATCTCATTTGAAAATTGAGTTTTCTTTGTGATGTTAACGAGACCACATCAGTGTAGGGTGTGTCTTGAACTTAATCACCTCTGAGATATAAAAGAGCAGGTTAGGCACAGAGAAGTAAGCACAAATGGAAGAAAGATGCCACATGGAAATCTCCAAGCTAGAGAAGTTGAGACATGTATTTTTCCCCTAGAACAGACAGAGAAAGCTTTCCTCTAGAGCTAGTGCCTTGAATTTGGACTTCTAGCCTCCTAAACTGTGAGAAAAAGGAGCCCTGGTGGTGCAATAGTTAAGCACTCAGCTGCTAACCAAAAGGTCAGCTGTTTGAACCCACCAGCTGAGCCATGGGACAAAAGATCTGGCAATCTCCTCCCTTAAAGATTAAAAAAAAACGTTGCTGTCGAGTTGATTCCAACTTATTGTGACCCTATAGGACAGAGTAGAACTTCCTAGTTTTCTGATGCTCAGTGCAGCATTTTAACGAACTCGACAATCAGAGGGGGACACATTCTACAGATGTATCTGAAGTTGGATCCCTAGAGCAGCTGCCCGTTGAGTCGGTTTTCATTAGTGAAAAAAGCATGGCACAGATGGAACGGATGGAAAAAGCCAATAAACCCTACAATAAAACAAGGCAATGAAATGGTGCAAATTTCTAGAGGACTAAATACTCAATGACATCCAGTCATCAAATATTGGGTAATTCATGGACTCTTTTAAAGAGAAAAATTTGATACCAAAACCAAACCCACTGCCATCAATTCCAACTCATAGCAACCCTACAGGACAGAGTAGAACTGCCGCTTAGGGTTTCCTGGGCTGTAATCTATATGGGAGCAGACTGCCACTCTTTCTCCCATGGAGCCATTGGGTGGGTTTGAACCGCTAATCTTACAGTTAGCAGCCGAGCACTTAACCACTGTGCCACCAACGCTCCCCAAAATTGATACAGACCCTATTAAAGGAAAAAGAATTCTTACAAACCCTAAATGTTGCCTTAAATTATTTTTATTTTTCTATTTAAAGTGTACAAACTAAGCATAAATCCCCTGGGCTTATGTTGTCATTGTTGTTAGGTGCCATTGAGTAGGTTTTGACTCATAGGAACCTCATGTACAACAGAACGAAACACTGCCTGATCTCGCACCATCCTCACAATCACTGCTATGTTTGAGTCCATTGTTGCAGCCACTGCATCAATCCATCTCTTTGAAGGTCTTCCTCTTTTTCTCTGACCTTCTACTTTACCAAGCATAATGTCCTTCTCCAGGGACTGGTGCCTCCTGTTAACCCCAAAACAAATGTACTAAAATGCAAACAAAACCATAAAAATCAATAATTTATTTTTTTATTGTGCTTTTAGTGAAAGTTAGTTTCTCATACAAGAATTTATACACACATTGTTACGTGACCCTAACTGACCCTTTCCACCCTGATTTCCTGTGTCCATTCACTCAGCCTCACTGGTTCTTTGCTCATCTGTATTATATAATTTTTATCATAAATATACATTGATTTATGATAAAGTTACTCTAAATTTAAAAATATGTTGTCTGGAGTCCCTGATGGAGCAGGAGAAAAGTGGGGTGCAGAACTCAAATTCTAATAAAAAGACCAGACTTAATGGTCTGACTGAAACTGGAGAGACCCCAGAAGGCATGGCCCCCGGACTCTCTGTCAACCCAGAACTAAGGCCAACTGTTCAGACAAAGATTAGACTGGACTATGGGACATAAAATGATACTCGTGAAGAGTGTGTTTCTTAGCTCAAGTAGATACATGGGACTAAATGGGCAGCTCCTGTCCGGAGATAAGATGAGAAGGCAGACAGGGTCAGGAACTGGTTGAATGGACATGGGAAATCCAGGGTGGAAAGGAGGAGTGTGTTGTCACAGTGTAGGGAAAGCAATTAAGGTCACATAACAATGTACGTATAGATTTTTGTATGAGAGACTAACTTGAATTGTAAACTTTCACTTAAAGTACAACAATAAAAAATAAATAAATAAATAAGTGTAAGTTCAAGGAAAAAAAAAAAAAAGAGTTGGCCTCAGGAATGGTTTTAGTTTTGGGCTGAGAATCCAGGGGCCATGTCTTCCGGGCAAATCAATAACATTTTAATAACAACATTAATTTAATGTGATGAATGATGTTCTTAAAAGTAAGTTGCCACACTGGGCTAAAGAGTTGGCTTCTTGAAAAAAAAATGAATTAATGAATCGATAAATTATTAAATTTTGACTTTATTCATAGGTGGCAATAAATGGCAATTTATGGCAACCCTGACCCCCTCACCAGGCCCCACCAACTCTTCACTGTCCCACAAACATCAGACAGTGAAAAGCACTAGCCATCTTCTCTTCTATATTCTCCTACATCTGTCACTATTAATAAACAAACAAAAGAAAGGAAAGCATATTTACTAGCTCATAAATGTATTTGATATTTAATTCTACAGTCTTAAAAATTGGCTGAGAAAAAAATTTTAACTTTCTTTATTTTTCTATAAGTCGTTTTATCTCTTGAACTCTCATTTCTGCCAGGCAACGGGAAATGTCATCCTGCCAATTCAAGGTGAACTCAGCCCCTCCTGGAGAAAATAGTCAATTCTTGAATCTCTTCCCCACTCTTCTCCTAGAAAGTGACCTAAGTTGCAGGGGGACTAGTCTAGAAGGAGAGGAATCCTGGTCCGTGCTCATTGGTGTTCACCATGTTGGCTTCTTCTGAGATATGCCATCCCCACTGGTCTTTACAGCCAGCACTTACCCTGCCTGCCTTCGTGATGGAAGGTCAGCGATCCCACTGGCCTGTCCATTCTACGTCTGTGAGCCAATTCCTGCTCTCATCCTGGTGGTGGACAGAAAGTTCTATATGTTCCTCAGCTTCACTGGGAATTAAGGGAGACATGGCAGTGGGTGGGCATGGCAGGGAGGCCAGTGCTATAAAGTACTCTGTGTAGCTGCCATCTTCTCAATCCACACAATCCACTCTTCTTCATAGCTCCAGCCTCATGTGGGGGTTTCATTGCACCCACCTCCCCTACCCCCTTGAGTTCATCCCAGGAATACTCTAGCGGTTCACCCATGCTCTTTTCTCTTAATTCTCCCTTCCTCAATCTGTGGGATCTTTATCTAGACAGGGACAGGAAACTACTCTTACATCATCATTCATTCTTTTGAATCATTATTTATGGACTAAAGCAGTGGTAGTGGCATGTTGGTAAATGTATAACAACTGACTCTCCAGGGGAAAAAATGTCCTGGTTTGTAGTGTTTGCCAATTTTCATTGTGTAAACACTTCTACCATGGCTGAGTTCAAGCAACCAATGTGATGTTGCTGAACGCGGAGTTGGCAAAATTGGTTCTCATGAGCCAAGCCAGCACTGGCACACCACTGGATGTTGGAACCATTGATTATTTGTAGTCAGTCAATTTTATTAGAATTAAAAACATTTTTTCTCTCAAAAACCCAGATCTTACAATGGAAAGCCTTGACTTTCAAGACTTGTCTGCTTGCTGTGCATCTAAAGACCCTATTTTAGAACTCAAAGCCAAGAACTTGTCTCTGTCAGTTCTCTTCTGAAGGTAGTGCATTTAGAATCCTATCTCTATGTCCCCAGTGGTGGGAGACGGCTAATGGGTTCAGGAAAGCTTGGAAAAAAAGAAACCTCAATTAATATCTCAAAATATTATCTACTTCCCACTTATTACTTTTTTTGAATGGTTTGAAATAGCAACTCTACTGCCAAAAGAGGCTCCACGAAGAAACTTCTATCAAACTAAAGTTGGTATTAAGTTAAAGAATGGGTCAGTGACTAGGGCCTCTCAGTGGCAGAGAGAGAGAGAGAAAGAAGGGAGGCTAGAAGGAGAATCATTAAAGCAGAGTTACCAAAAATGTGGTATACATGTATTTTGTTGATATTCAACAAGTTAATGGTTTCAGCACATGCACTCACCAAGTATAACTGTATGTCTAATCTCATTTGAAGATGTCATAAGACTAATTCTAACATCTCAAAGAACAGGAGGCCCTCCTGGTGCCTCTACCTTCTACCATGGGCTCTGCAGCTACTGTCTCCTGGGGTGATGGGAGAGGGAGGAGATGGGATGTCTAGTTAGTGCCCACTCCTTATCCCCCGCCCCTTTTCCCTTCTCTGTATCTCTCCTGAGATTAGGAGGGCAGAGTTTTGCACCCCCTCTTTAGTTTCCAATCTAGTGGGAGCCCCTGGCAGTGAAAGAACTGGAGGTGCAGTGCTAGTGATGCACTGGCCCACTGGATCTGGGATGCCTAAGACCCAGACTGAAAAGTGAAGGGTAAGAGAACCTTTAATATCAAGACTATATATACATATATAATATTTTTTTAAGTTTTATTTTTTTGTGTTCTTTAGATGAAGGTTTATAGAGCATACTAGTTTCTCATTAAACAATTAATACACATTGTTTTGTGACATTGGTTGCCAACCCCACAACATGTCAACAGTCTCTCCTTCTCAACCTTGGCTTCTCCATTACCAGCTTTCCTGTACTCTCCTGCCTTCTCGTCCTTGGCCCTGGTTTGGTGTGCCCATTTAGTCTTGTTTTGTTTTATGGGCCTGTCAAGACTATATTTTGATCACTTGCAAATGGTCTCCTTTCCCCCTTCCCATTTACTCTGGCCTGCAGTAGACAGGTACCTCAAAGTCTTCTTCAACATGAGAAGTGGCAAAGACAACAGATTGCAATTGGTCTGACCCCTGATTGCCTTAGGAGTCTGGGAAAGTACATTGTCAAGCCCAAGGACTTCTGCTATTTACTCCTTGTGTAACTTTGCAAAAGTTACTTAGCATCTCTTAGCTGCAATTGCCTCATCTGTTAGTGGAAGTAATTCTTACATTATAAGGCCAATGTAAGGACTAAGTGAAATTTTACGTAAAAGGGTGATTTACAAGCTAAAATTCTGTATAGATATTTGCTGTTGGTATTCCACATTTCCTCAATGGTAGAGACCACGTTTTATTTATCTTTGTAACCACAGCACCTAGCACAGATCTCCCCTCAATAAATGTTAACGGATCAAATTATGGAAAGGGCTGCACAGGGTCTAGTCAAGAAAACAGTCATACTAGTTATTTAGTCATACTAGTTATTTTTCCAGAGATCATTTCAAATAGGAATTGATCAAACAGGTTTGGGCATACTGAAAAGGAAAAGGGAGAAGGTGAGGTAAAAGAGACAGATAGTGACTACAGGAAGCAGCTACCACCCCTGGGGTGCGGTGAACACCAGAAGAAGCTGAAGTCATTTAGAACCCAGACCTCAGAGGAGGGCCTAGCTGGTGCGGGTGCCTCTGAGGGGTTGCCAATCTGGGAAAAACTGAACTTCAGCTGCTGGAATCAACTATTGCTGCCAAGGTGAAGATTCATTGCTGGGGGACCAACAGCAGGAAAAGTAAGCAACACAGGAAAGGGCACGTCCCTTCTCCCCCTCCAGCGCATCCACTGTCCCTCTCGCGCCCCCTACCTGCACAGCCAGCAGGAACGCAACTAGCAGAGATGATATGTGTGCACCCCAGCCTCAGCTCCAGGGCAGAGTCTAAACGGGTGGGTTTGAGCTGCGACACAATAGCATATTAGCCAGCACAGCGCCCTTAAATAAGATTCTCATTATTCACGGTAGAGTCTCCACGTAGGAGAATTAACAACTACCGAATTAGCCTGGTTGGCCCGGCGCGGGGACGTCTCCTCCACTCTGCGCATGCGCATGTGCATGTTTGCATTTCCCTGAGGAAGAGACGCAAGCATCTTTAGTGAATAGCAGGTCCTAGAATACAGAATTCACGAAAAATGAGAAGAGGCTGTAAATGCAGTTGGGACTTTTACCTGTGGGCGAAGATGCCAAAGGCTATGTTTGAATGATTTGCTCGCTCTTTTTACGTTACTTTAGAATGATCAGATGGAATATGAGTGTGGCAACATGAGAATCAGAAGGGTCGCAGCCCTCCGTGCCCTTCGCTCGCTGACTCTTATCTCCCTGAGGAGCACTGCTGGAGCTTCTACGCCGTCCAGGGGGCCGCGGAAGGCCCTACTGCTACTGCTCGTCACGTTGGGCAGTGGCTCCCAGTGCGCACAAACACACAGAGAATAGTGTTCTTACTTCCCTGGGCCACTGTAGAGGTAATCAGGAGAGCAAATTGGTCTTATCTCGGGCCACACACCTGGAGATGCTGGAGAGGAGACGCAGAGAGGGTCCTCTGTGGACCTGGGCAGGTGCCTCGGGCCAGTTTTACAGCTGAAAGAGACAGGAGTCTGTCCCTGAGGCCCCCTGCTCCGGACACACTCTGATTGGTGATTTGACCTGGCTCCCTGGGGCAAGCGCCCAACTGGCCTGGGTGAGTTTAATGACAACGAGAACTCCAGCAGCTTCAGTGATTTCTCACCTTCCTCCCTACCCCCTTCTCCTAAGAAACGTTGATTACACTGAGGGCTAGGAGAAGACCTCCAGGTTGATATGACTGATTAACTCCCCAACTCGACCCTGAAAAGATTTGTGTTTTTCTTTTTAAGTCAGAATCTAAATGAAACTCTTGTTTTTTGTATGTCTCTTGAGATGATGTTTGAGAGTTATGACCTTCTTTCCTGTTTCTGCAGACAGCTAGATCATGATAGATCACCGTGTGGCCCCGGAGAAGAAGAAATTTCTCTCGGTGAAGGCTAACACTGCAGCTCGGATTCCCTCATTAGGAAGGCAAGAATATATGGAGCTGGTGTTGCACTCACCTCTAATCTTAGCTGGCATTTTCTTCCAAGCGAAATTCACCTCTCATTCCAGGACAGGGAACACCGTTAAGCATTTTCCACCAGCTGAATCAACCCTGGGCCCATAGGGGAAAGAAGCGCAGGTTTGACTTAAGTTCCCCTCATCCACTTTCTCCTTCTTTTCAACAGGCCTGTTTCCCCTTCGACTGCTTCCCTTGGAATATGAGGTGTCTTCCCGCTGACCCCTGGCTGACCTGGCACCCCACCCGACACCCACTTTGAAGTCAGGCATTCTCTTGAGGGCAGATCTTTCCCTCACTCCATATTCCCACCAAAATGTAACCAGTTTCGTTTCTCAGTCAGTTAAGGCTATTCCGTCTTTCAAGGATATGGTTAGTTATCTAGATGGGCAGGGAGGTGGGAAAGGCGCTGCAATTCAATTCACAATATAAATTGGGGGTGGAGCATTTCTTCAGACCACAGGCATAACTTTGTGTTAAGTATTGTACTACAACCAATTCTACCGAGCTCTCCAGCCCCACATGACAAGTCCAGCCCTGTGACTATCCCTGGAGTGCAGGCTCCTTTGTAGTGGTTTATTAGTATGCATTCCGCCTCTGCCACCACAGCTGGCTGGTACAACACACAGAGGAAACTCACATCTACAATCAGTATCAATCACAATTGACGCCAACAAGAATCATCCTAAAGTGGATAGAATCAGCCATCTGCAGAAACAAAGCACTTTAAGCATGGTTGCAAACAGCGGGGCAGCAGCTCTGCTAAATATAATCAGGAGATGAGAGCACCTCTCAAGCTGATCAAGAGACCAGATTACCCCCAGACTGTGCCAGGTGTATGCTTAGGACTGGAACTTTGTTTTTGTTTTAATTTAATCTATTATTATTATTGTGAAAATTTACACAGCAAAAGATATACCATTTCGGCAATTTCTACATGTACAATTCAGTGACATCGATTAGATTTTTCAAGTTCTACAACCATTATTACTATTCTTTTCCAAATTATTCCACCACCATTAACATAACTCACTACCCCCTAAGCCTCACATCTAACCTTTGATTTGACAAGATAATTCTTTAAAAGAGCACAATGCTCAAGGGAGACATACTTTACTAGTTAAGCTATCGTTTGGTTCAAAGAAGATGTCGGGATAGTTTTGGTTTAAGCTTTAAAGATGAGGGCAATAGTTTGGGGGCTTCATCCAGCCTCAATGCTCCAGAAAATCTGGATTCCATTGATAATTTGAAATTCTGGTCCATCCACATTTTCCTTCCTTTTGATCAGGATTCTTCTATAGAATCTTTGATCACAGTGGAATTTTGGTTTTTTTAAGTGACCTGTATAATCATGTCATGACTGATTGCCTGATAGAAGGATGATATTCTATATGGATTCTAGAACCTAGAGGAGCCAAAGAGTAAATATTTGTTGGTGTTTGTCCTCTGCTGCCCAATGGAGCAAATGGTATGTTTGACAGGTCACTGGATAAAATAAAAACCAACATTTAAGGAACAGTTACTATATGTGTCAGACCAGAGTTAAGTAAGTTTTATGTCAGCTTTCTCATTTAATCTTCACAAGCACATTATGAGGTAGGTTTATCCATCAGCCTTTAATTACTGGGGATCAGCCACCCAAAGCCTGATTATCTGAACTTGCAAAACTAAGGATTTGGAACACCGTGACCTGCCAACATACAGCCACAGTGAGGGTGCCAGGCTAAAACAGATGGCTAGACTCTCTTAAACTATCTTGATTGCAAAAGAGACCATCCATTCCAGCCCTTGGATGACCTGGAGAGCTTATCAAGCTGCCTTCATTGCAAGATGAGAGATTCCAAATATGCAAACCCAGATATGAACAGAGACATGACATGGAGTTCAAATGGGCCAGTCTCTGTGGACACTCAAGTTCAATCACAAATGCTTTGTTCTTAAGGACTCTTAAAGTGAAACGAGAATGCATTCTACCAGAGAAGACAGGTGACATGTCTCAAACAGCTTTTAGGAGGACAAAAGCAAGTGTGTGGTGGAGAATGTGTTGGCAAGGATTCTAGTTGCCCAGAAGAGGAGAGGAACCCCCTTTGACAAAAAAAGATTTGAAACTTGAAGAACCACTGACATAATAACCTTACTACAAAGTATAAGTATTTAAAAGGAGAGGATTAGAATTATTCTGACGTTATGCAGCTTCCAGCCTGATTTCATTCTGAGCTGATATCTCTGAGACAACTGATTGTTCTGGGGTTTGTGGAATACCCATCACCTCCCTAAGATAATCTAAAACAACAGGGGTGTGGAGAGGCTGACGTGATGTTATTGCACCCAGAAGAAAGTGTCTCCCTAAGTGGGTCTGGTTTGGTAATTAGACCCTTTACTATAGTGCTCAAAAGTAAAGCCTGGCCCAGCAATTTTCTTTGATAGTAAAATATTCCAATTCTCTTCCAGACTCTGGTAATGATCTAAGAAGTATATGTTTATAGTAACAAAAGTATAAAAATATGGGTATTCAAGATCAGAGAAAATTTGCAACACAGTACATATCTATGACCGGAAGGACAATGAGACCATTAGACTTCAAATATATATATCGTTTTAAACACTTCTTTTCCTTCCTACCCATGTCTCATTCAAGTCCATGCTGATGCAGTATCTTGGGGTCCCCATTCATTCATCCATTTATTACACCTAGCATTGTGATAGGAGGACAAAGTAGGGGGGCTCTTTTCCACTATCCTTCCACCCCCAAATAGGAGAGATAAGACTGTGAACAATGAGCCTTGTATTTGTGGTGTTTTAGTTTAACAATGTGGGGAGTGTTATGAAAGGGCAACTATTTCTAAGATTGTGTCTCCACACAGGACAGAACAGTTCCAAGAGCAGTTCCAACTGCCTCTTTCAATCAAACCAATCTATCCACACCACAGTATGATCAGAACATCTAATCCTTCAAGCTCTTCCTGGCTATATGGACAGAGAACATTGATCAACCTGACCAAAAGCTACAGCCAGAATAATTCTTGGAATTTTCCTATTGAAATTGTTTTAAGAAGTAGTTTCACATAGCGGTGATGGTTGCACAACATGAACATAATAAATGTCACTAAATTTGTACAGGAGCCCTGGTGGTGCAATGATGAAGAGCTTGGCTGCTAACCAAAAGCTTGGCAGTTCAAATCCACCAGCTGCTCCTTGGAAACCTGATGGGGCAGTTCCACTCTGTCCTGTAGGGTCGCTATGAGTCAGAAACAACTCGACGGCACATGACAACAACAAATTGTACATGTAAAAAATGTCAAAATCTGTTTTAAAAAAGAAGTTGTTTCAGAAGAGTGGCAATGACAAATTGAACAGAAGTTTGAATGGGTCTGTGGAACAATGAAAATAATTTGTAGACAGATGCCTTTTTTAATTTAACTATTTTAGATAATTTTTACTGGTTATTAAAATAATACAACTCACTGCAGAAAATATAGCAAAGCATAAAGAAGAAAATAAGTCACCAGTAAGGTAACCTTCCTCCCAGCCCAAATGAATGACCATAAACAACTTTTTCAACCTAACTAAAAGGTGGAGCTAGAAGAGTACATCACCATTCCAGAGGTGGAGTAGGCAGCTCCAAATCCCATTGTTCCACAGAAACATCAAAAAACAAGCAGAAACTTCCAGAACAAACTTCGCCAGGACTCTGGAAAACAGTCAGTGGTTTACAGCAATCAAGTGAACACCAAACCAAGGGAAAAAAAAAACCCCGTTGCTGTCGAGTTCTTCCCAACTCATAGCGAACCTACAGGACAGAGTAGAACGGCCTCATAGGGTTCCCAAGGAGCAGCTGGGAGATTCAAACTGCTGGCCTTTCGGTTAGCAGCCGAACGCTTAGCCACTGTGCCACCAGGTAAGCAAGAAAAAGGAAACTTAAAAATGATAGTAAAAAAGCTTATGGCTTTTTCACCTTGTCCCATACCCTTTCTGGCTCTGTGGCTGACTTGAAAAGAGCAGCCCGTATTCCCAGTGTGGGACCCTGGTCCTTGGTTCTGGAGGGAGAAGAGCAGACAATTTGCAAATTATTGTTTGTTCTAATCTGTCTGGGTGTTACCTGAAGGACTGACACAAGGTGCTTGTGTCTGTTCCACCTGCTTTGGAGCCCAGGGCAGAAAAGTGATGGTACTGATTGAAAACATTGTAAGGCTAATGAAAAAAGCCTACAACTGCCTGGGGCAAAAGATTATGGTTAGACCCCCGCTAAGGTCTGGGAGGAAAAGCCAAAGAGAGAGTTTCTTTGGGGAATTAAAGCAATCAAAAGTGTCCATGTCTGCTGGGGAATTTAGAAAGCCACATACATGCCCAGGACAGAACATGTGTTCAGAAAAGACCTGAAAAGATCCTAAGATTTCATCACTGGCTGAGACCTAGGCTTTGTGCAAGCAGGAGGTGAAAACTGAGGCAGAGTTGTAAATAGCCTGGTTTAGTGTTAAAGAAGAACCCCAGCAAAGAGCCAATTCTCACATACTGGGAGAGGTGTTTTTTGGTTTGCCGGGGAAGGTTGTTTGTTTTGTTTTTACGCCCTTGGCATTCAAGGGAGTCTCTGCCAAAAGACTAGCTGAACACAAACTAAAGGAACAGAAACATAAGTGACCATGTTCAACAAGGAATATAGTATTTGCAAAAATAGTTTGTAAAGTACACTAAACAAATGGACTACTACAGCCTTCAGCAATTAAAAAAAAAAAAACAGTATGGTGATCCCTCAAAAAACTAGAACTAGAACTACATATGGCCCAGTAAGTCCACTCCAAAGTATATACCCTAGGGACCTAAAAGTAGCAACATGAACAGATATATGTACACCTATGTTCAGTGCAGCACTATTCACAATAGCAAAAAGGTAAAAACAACCCAAGTGCACATCAATAGATGAATGGATAAACAAAATGTGGTACCTACATACAATGGAATTCTACTCAGTCTTAAAGAAAAGTGAAGTCCTGAAACATGCTACAACATGGATGAACCTCGAAGACATTATGATGAGTGAAATAAGTCAGTCACAAAAAGACAAATATTGCATGATCTCACCTACATGAAATGACAAGAGTAGGTAAATATATAGAGATCAGTGGTTTCTAGTGGTTACCAGGGGTTGGAGGGGGGATACAGAGGGAGGAGTCTTTCCCTGGGAAGTAGTGAATTTTTATCTATGGTGATGAGAAAATTGGCATTGACTCAGGGTAATGGTTACACAACTTGACTAATGTAACTGATATAACTAAGCTGCACACCAGAAAAAAAAGGGCAAAACAGCAAATATAGTGTTATATATAATTTTACAACAATAGCAGCCTAAAAAAAAAAGAAAGAAGAAGAAAGAAAAGAAAAAGTTGCACTTGTTGATACTACTTAAGTACAACTAAATGCCTCATAGGATTAGATTTATTGGTGCGAAGGTTTAGGGCCATGGCTTCATGGATCTATCGAGTCAATTGGCCAAACATTGTTTTTAGAGCTTCTATTCTACCTTCTAGTTCAGTGAGTAGTGCCTGTGGTCTCAAAAGCTTGCAAGTGGCCACCCAAGATACAACAACTGGTATCTATTTGTCTGGAGCAGTAGAAGAAGAAGGAGACCCAGGAATTGGAGAAGGAAATGGACTGCAGGTCTCATTGCCTTCATGAACTACTTCCTTTGCCATGAGTTTAGAAGAAATAGTTGGTGCCTGGCTACCATTATTGAACATTTTGATCAAGGAACCAATATATGGATCCTGATCAAAAGGAGGATAAATGTGGAACAGAACATCAAACTCTTATGGAAACCAGACTTACTGGATCCAGTGAGATCGGAAGAACCCTCAAATCTATTGTCCTGACATAATCTTTAAACCTTGAACCAAAACTATCCCATGAAGTCATCTTTAAACTAAACAACAGTTTAGCTCAATTAATATAGCATGTTGGCCTTGAACATTGTGCTCTTTTAAAGTATTATCTATGTGAGATCAAATTGACAACAGTAACTCTAAAGCTCAGATGAGAACTTTAAGGGGCACAGAGAGTAAAAGTTAATGGTGGTGAAACAATATGGGTAGAGATAGTGAGAATACTGACACAATGTGAAGAAGAATGTAACCAATGGCATTGATCTGTATGTGCAGAAATTGTTGAATGAGTGTATGTTTTCTTGTGTATATTTTCACCAAAAATAAAATTACAAAAGAAAACAGCAAACCCTGGGGAATGGGAAGAATCTGATTTCCAGAGGTAACATATTATAATATTCAAAGATTCGGTTTCCAGCAACAGCAGCAACAAAATCACAAGGCATACAAAGAAACAGGAAAGGATGACACAGTCAAAAAAAAAAAAAATGACAGAAACCATCAGCCAGATACTGGATGTACTAGATAAAGACTTTAGAACAATTGTCTTATGTATACTCATAAAGCTAAAGGAAACCATGGACAAAGAACTAAAGGAAATCAGAAAAATTATGTATGAACAGAATGAGAATATCAATAAAGAGAAATTATAAAAAAGAACATAATCACTGGTGAAAGACTGGCAGCTTTCCCCCTAAGATAAGGAACAAGACAAGGATGCCTGCTCTAACCATTGCTATTCAACACAGTACTGGAAGTTATAACCAGAACAATTAGGCAAGAAAAAGTTAAAAAGGCATCCAAATTAGAAAGGAAGAAGTACAACTATCCCTTTTTGCAGATCCCAAGGTGTCTTAGGCTGAGTTCTCTAGAGAAGCAAAACCAGTAAAGCATATAAATATATATAGAGAGAGATTTCTATCAAGGAAACAGCTCACATGATTGTAGAGGCTAGAACATCCCAAGTCCGTGGATCAGGGCAGAGGCCTCTCCCAATTCACACAGCCACAGAAGCTGGCGAACCCAAGATTGGCATGTCAGAGAGCAGGGCTCCCACTCACAGGCTGTGAAGGTTGAAGAATTCCAAGATCAGCAGGCAAGACTGCAAGGTTTCTCTTGATTCACATAGCTGCAGGGCATGGTGAACCGAAGATCAGCAGGTCAGGAAGCAGAACTCTTACTCGCAGGCAGTGAAGACTGATGAATCTCAAGATTAATAGGTAAGCTGCTAGCTCAAGTCTCAAGAGCTGGAGGTGAAACAACAAGAGGCAGCCGCTGGATCTGGAACAAGCCAAAAACCTTGGCAAGGTGAACAGGAAAGAAGAAAGAAGTAGCCAGCGGAAGGTGGAGAGATGAAGCTTGGCCCCACTCCCACCAGTACCACTTAGCAGATTCCATCAAGGGTGTGATCACATATCAGATTTCAACAGGGAACTGATCACAACATTATACAACTGCCAAAACACTGAGAATTATGGCCCAGCCAAGTTAACGTACAATCTTAACCATCACACGAGGAATCCACAAAAAAGCTACTAGAGCTAATAAATGAATTCAGCAAAGTAGCAGGGTACAAGATCAGCTTAAATATAAGAGCAAAAAACCACAAAACTCCTAGAAGAAAATATAGGATTAAATCTTCGGCACCTTTTATTTGGCATTGGATTCTCAGATATGACACCAAAACATCAGCAACAAAAGAAAAAAAATAGATACATTGGACTTCATCAAACTTAAAAACTTTTGTGTATCAAAGGACATTATCAAGAAAGTGAAAAGACAACCTACGTACGGAATGGGAGAAAATATTTGGGAACCATAAATATGATAAAGGTTTAATATCCAGAATATATAAAGAACTCCTACAACTCAACAACAAAAAGACAAACAAACCAATTAAAAAATAGACAAAGGACTTAGAGTAGATATTTATCCAGAGAAGATACACAAATGGCCAATAAGCACATGAAAAGATGTTTAGCACTGTTAGTCATTAAGGAAATGCAAATTACAACTACAATTAGATATCACCTCTCACCCACTAGGATTGTTGGTGAGAATGTGGAGAAATTGGAACCCTCATTTATTGCTGGTGATGCAGGCTCTGTGGAAAACAGTTTGGCAATTTCTCAAAAAGATAAACATAGGATTATCATAACCAAACCAAACTTACTGCCGTCGAGGGGATTCTGACTTTATAGTGGCCCCATAGGGCTTCCAAGGCTGTAAATCTCTACAGAAGCAGACTGCCACATCTTTCTTCTGTGGAGCGGCTGGTGGTTTCAAACCACCAGCCTTTTGCTTAGCAGTTGAGCACCTTAACCACTGCACCACCTGAATCAGCAATTCCCCTCCTAGGTAAATACACCAAAAAATTGAAAGCAGGGACTCAAACAAATACTTGCACACCAATGTTCATTGTAGCATTATTCACAATAGCTAAAAGGTAGAAACAATCCATGTGCCCATCAACAGATGAATGGATAAACAAAATGTGATATATACGTATAATGAAATATTATTCAGCCATAAAAAGGAATGACGTTCTCATACATGCTACTACATGGATGAACCTTGAAAACATTATGCTAAGTGACATAAGCTGACACAAAAAGGCAAATATTGTATGATCCCACTTATATGAGATAATCTAGAATAGCCACATGCATAGGGGCAAAAGTAGATTAGTGCTTACCATGGGTCTGGGGTTTCTGTTTGGGGTAATGGAAAGTTTTGGAAACAAATAAGGATGATGGCTGCAAAGCATAGTGACTATAATTCATGACACTGAATAGTACATGTTAAATGACTTAAATGGCAATTTTTATGTCATATATACTTCACCACAATAAAAATGTGTGTATTGCTCATTTCACAGAAGGAAAAAAAAAAAAAGAATGAAGTACTGATACATGCTGCAACATGGATAAACCTTGGAAACATTATGCTAAGTGAAATACGCCAGACAAAAAAGGGACAAATATTATATGATCCCACTTATGAGAAATTTCTAGATTAAGCAAATTCACAGAGATAGGAAGTAGATTAGAGATTACCAGGGTTGTGGGGAGGGAAATGGGCGTTATTGCTCAATGGGTACAGAGTTTCTGCTTGGGGTGAGGAAAACGTTTTGGAAACTAATAGTTGTGATGGTTGCACAACATTGTGAATGAGATTGATGCCACTGAATTGTACACTTTAAAATGGTGAATTTTGTGTTATATATATTTTACCACAACTTAAAAAAAAGACACTAAGTCAATCTGCCACAAACAACAAATATCCTAAAGTTTTCTGGTGTTTGCCCTTCACTCCAAGAGTTTCACATCCACAGTCCCCAAACCAATGCTTCCTCTTCATAGGGCAGCCTTAGTCTTGGGCAAACTGGTAGTCCTCCATGAAGTGAATGTTCAGCGTCCCCAAGGAGGCTTCTGCCCAGAAATACTCTTCCATGCTGCTCCCCAGAACCAGAACTCAGGACACAACACTCGTTATTTCACAATTAAATTTGGCTAAATATAAATATCTATTGTCTTAAACTTATTGACAATAAAATGTAAATATTGCTGTTGTTGTGAGCTGGCATTAAGTCAGTCTAACTCGTGGTGACCCCTTGTACAACAGAAGGAAACGTTGCCTGGTCCTGGGCCATCTTCATGTTCACTGGCATATTTGAGTTCATTGTTGTGGCCACTGTGTATCTTGAGTGCCTTCCGACCTAGGGAGCTTATCTTCCAGCACTATATCAGACAATAATCTGTTGTGGGTCATAGCGTTTTCATGGCTAATTTTCAGAAGCAGATTACCAGGCCTTGTCTGTATTAGTCTGGAAACTCCGCTGAAACCTATCCACCATGAGAAATCCTGCTAGTATTTAAAACACCAGTGGCATAGCTTCCAGCAACATAGCAACAGGTTTCTACAAGGGGATGAGGGGACACACCAGAACGCTAGGCATCTGTAATGGATTGAATTGTCTCCCCAAAAAATATCTGTCAGCTTGGCTAGGTCATGATTCCCAGTATTGTATGATTGTCTACCATTTTGTCATCTGATGTGATTTCCCTATGTGTTATAAAACCTATCACTATGATGTAATGAGATGGATCAGTGGCAGTTATATTGATGAGGTCAACAAGATTAGATAGTGTCTTAAGCCAATCTTTTTTGAGATGTAAAAGAGAGAAGTGGGCAGAGAGACATGGGGACCTCATACTACCAAGAAAGCAGCGCTGGGAGCAAAGTGCGTCCTTTGGACCTGAAGTTCCTGTGCTGAGTTGCTCCCAGACCAAGGGAAGACTGATGACAACGACCTTCCTCCAGAGCCAACACAGGCAGAAAGCCTTCCCCTGCAGCCGGCGCCCTGAATTCGGACATCTGGCCTACTGGACTGTAAGAGAATAAACTTCTCTTTGTAAAAGCCATTCACTTGTGATATTTCTGTTATAGCAGCACTAGATGACTAAGACAGCATCTGAGTTACAAAGCTGTATGCCATAGAAGGCAATCCTAACCAATGAAGTATCCATTCTACTGTCAGGCCGCCCTAATTGTCAGTGATTCTTTTAAGCCCAGTGTGCCTTCTGGTAATACAGAACATGGATATTCTTTGAACCAAAGCCACTAAGGGCTACTTGTTGTCCAGTGAAACGGCACTGTGGCATCTCTATTACCTGAGAAAGCCGGCCTGGGGCACAAAAGTCAAATCACAGACATTATTTCTTTAGCTTCTTTTCTTTTGAAAATAGGCACTTTTCTCTTATGTTTCTTAACTCTTAAAATTAATTAAAAATAATAGAAGCCTGTCATCAGGCCAAGAGTCCAGTTTCATGTGAGAATTTCTCATCTTTTGATAAGCATGCAGGCTTCTCACAGTTTGTTTTTATATTTGAATTAGACATGGCTTTGGGGTCATTGAACCCTAAATTGATTAAATCCATTGAATTATCTTTGAGAAAAAGTCATTCTGGGTGTTTATTAAACAAAATTATCTAGTCTCTTCAGTTTCCCTTACAATGAACTAATTCCCTTGTTGTTTCTTTGGAATTCTTTGATGTCCCAAAAGCTTCTGGAACATTTTACATGAGACTTTTCTAGGTTATTCTTCCTTAGAAACAGGAAGTAGACAAAAAACTCCAAACATTTATGTTATTTTCCAAAAGTGGGGTGGGAGATGGCTAGTGAGTTCTAAAAATAGTAAAAGCCTTCAACACTGAATTTTGTCATTAGCACAAGGATTTAAATTGAGTCTGAAATTTGTCAGAAACTCACCTAGGTAGTTTTGGAGGCACCCTCTACACTCATGAATATTCTCTGCTCTGCTAACATTACACTCGGAAAATTGCCCTTATTCTGTTCCTTGACAGGATAAATGATTATGATAATAAATATCTCTGATAATAAAATAGTGAAGCACTCCAATCTCTCTTTTAAAACGGGAATTGCAGTACACAACACTGGGAAGCCAACACAACTTGTACAAGGAAAGGTCATGGAAGCTGTATAGATGTATACAACCTCCCTAAGGGACCGAATTGCTGGGCTGAGGGCTGTGGGGACCATGGTCTCAGGGAATATCTAGCTCAATTGGCATAACACAGTTTATAAAGAAAATGTTCTACGTTCTACCTTGGTGAGTAGCATCTGTGGTCTTAAAAGCCTGTGAGCAGCCATCTGAGATACTCCACTGGTCTCACCCCCTCGGTAGCAAGGGAGAATGAACAAAACAAGATACAAGGGAAAGATTAGTCCAAAGGACTAAGGGACCACAACTACCACGGCCTACACCAGACTGAGTCCAGTACAGCTAGATGGTACCCAGCCACCACTGCTGACTGCTCTGAGAGGGATCACAACAGAGGGTTCTGGACAGAGCTGGAGAAAAATGTAGAAGAAAATTCTAACTCACAAAAAAAGACCAGACTTACTGGCCTGACAGAGACTGGAAAAAACCCCTAGAGTATGGCCCTCAGACACCCTTTTAGCTCAGTAATGAAGTCATTCCCGAGTTTCATAGTTCAGCCAAAGATTAGACAGCCCCATAAAACAAAATGAGACTAATAGGGCAGAACAGCCCAGGGACAAGGACTAGAAGGCAGGAGGGGACAGGAAAGCTGTTAATAGGGAACCCAAGGTCAAGAAGGGAGAATGCTGACATGTGGTGGGGTTGTTAACCAATGTCACAAAACAGTATGTGTACTGTTTAACGAGAAACTGTTTGTTCTGTAAACCTTCATCTAAAGTACAATAAAAAAATAAGTAAAATAAAATAAAACAAGAATTAGCAAATTACATGAACCAAAACCACCTCATGGCCTGGTTTTGTAAATAAAGTTTTATTGGAACACAGCCAAGCCCATTTAGTCATACATTGTCTATGGCTGCTTTTGCTACAATGGCAGAGACTATATGGCCCATAAACGTAAAACATTTACTATCTGGCCCTTTAAGAAATAGTTTGCCAAATTCTGTTCTAGAAGATTATTAGCCCTTCCTTTGTCATTTTATTCCACAGCTCCCCAAAATAAGACCAAATAATATCATTGTGACCTTGGGTGACTCAGTTTATTTTTAGTGTTAAATGTCCTTATCTATAAAAAGACAGGGTAGGACTAGTTGATTTCCAACTTCTCTTTTGGCTGTAATCTATAAATCTGTGATGTTTCCAAAACGGGTAATTAATTTTCTGCTTATACTTTCTTGCATCATCTGTAACTTGCTCAGTTTTCTCCTGGCTCAAATAAATGATTTCCTCCGTCGTTCTCCTTGACTTATTCATCTTACAAACAGAGAACAGTAGCCAGTTCCCAGTTTAGGTTGTTTTTTCTCTGTACCAAGTTGCAGTGATTTATTGTTCCAGTAAGATACGAACAAACTATCAAGTGGAAATTCCTGGCTCCTCTTGAACAGAGAAAAGGAATCCTGTGAAACCAAATGCGTCATCAATGGTTTCTTACACACATAGCTGTGTCAAGCTAAAGACCGATTTTTCTTTCTCCAGCTCCTCAACCTGGGGACGAGGGGCAGGAGGAAAAGTAAGGGGGGAGAGAGACAGAAATAGGCAGGGAGAGAAAGAACGCTAGATTATTTAAAGAGTACCTCATAAAATGAATTGCCAAAGCTGAACCTCTTTTATTCATAAGCTATTCTTCATATTACAAGGTGGTGAGGATGAACAAATAAGAAACCCTGATCTGAACATCCTTGCCAAGTGTTCAAAACGAAAAAACAGAAGCTAAGTGACTTGCCCATATTTGCCAGGAGATTAGTTGCAGAACAAGAATCCAATCCAATGAAAAGAGGCACCAGGATAATGTCTGCTCCAGAGAGCCAAAGCAAGTGTTTTGACTGACTAGCTGGAGTAGTTGTAACTAGTTAGGGTGAAACGCATAGCCAGCCAGGAAATAAGGGGGAAGTTCTGCTGGCTTGCCCATTCTGACTCAGAATATTGCCCTTGCCCATTCTGACTTGTAACACTGCCCAGGGGAAGGTTATCCAACGGGCAAGGTAAGCACAGTGCTTACCTTGCTTATCAGATCATCTCTAGTGAGCAATTTCACATGGGTTACAGATTTGTAAATAAGCACAAGTAAGCCTGTGCTTACCTTGCTTACTGGGTCATCTGCCTCTGTCAGGGATTGTAAATTTGAAAAGAGGCTTTGATTCTGTAGGAAGGTGCTGTGGAGTTGAGAGAGAGACAGATGCCAGCTATACCTAGAAGCAGAGTCTTTGATGTGGTGAAAAAATGTGAAATTGTTCACTACAGATGATCTGGTAAGCAAAGTAAGCACCGTGCTTACCTTGCCTATTGGATAATCTGCCCCTGATACTGCCTGCTGAGGTCAAGAAGGATACCTCTGGTCTACGTTTTTGTTATTGTTAGCTGCCCTCAAGTCAGCTCAGACTCATGGTGATCCCATGTATAACAGAACGAGACTATATCAGACAATACTCTGTTGTGATCCGTAGGGTCTTCACTGACTGATTTTTGGAAATAGATCACCAGGCCTTTCTTCCTAGTCTGTCTTAGTCTGGAAGCTCTGCTGAAACCTGTCCACCATGGGTGACCTTGTTGGTATTTGAAATACCAGTAGCATAGCTTCCAGCATCCTAGCAACACACAAGCCACCACAGTAGGACAAACTGACAGGCAGGTGGTGTTATGGCCCATAGGTAACTGCCAACAATACCTGGGCATTTCTTAACCTTGGTCTCTAAGATGGATTGAATAAGCCCACAACATGAATTGAGCAGGACTTACAGTTTACTCATCAAATGGCTGAAGCATAATTAGTCAACAAACTCCAAACCCTCTGGTGAGGAGTCAGGAGGTTAGCGTCCAGTTCCCCCCTCAGTGAGGAATTGGTGATGTTCTCAGCCAAGCAAGGAACACCCCATCTCTGCCAAGTCTGGCCCAGCTTAGTCACTTTCATCACCCACGTGTGCTCGGGTCTCTTCCCTGTATCCCCTGCGGTCCCTTGTTGCTGCTCACAGCTGGGCTGATCACTCCCTGCTGTGAGGGCTCTTGTTATTATTCGTGGAAAATTCTCAACCTCTTGTTCTGAAAGCAGTCGAAGTTCATGCTTCAAATCCAGGGTCACCGGCTCCCTATTCCTTGCACCTGAATGTAGCAGTCTCTGAGCCCACTCTGCTTCTTCCCTGAACTCGTGCCCAGACTATTTCCTCTCCTGGAAACCTCATGTCCTGTTTTTGGCCAAATTCTACAGATCTCTCGGGACTCAAGTCAGGAAACTCCTCCCCCAGGAAGCCTTCCCTGACCCCATCCTTTTCCTATCATACTTTTACCCGAGCATTTATCACACTCTACCTCACTTTCCCACTCACTGGTCTTTCTTCACAGCTGGTCTGTGAGTCTCTGGTAGACAAGGACTGGGCTTTTTTGCCTCAGCCTCCCTCACATTTTTCTCGGTGCCAGCTCGGAGCAGGCACAGGGTGAATGTTTGCCGACTCGGTGAGAGAGATGCCTTATTCCAGAGCCCTCTGCTGAGCGCCAGCTGTGGTGCGTCGAAGATCCCTTCCTTTGTGTTGGGGGACCACCTCTCCCTGAGAGCTCTCAGCCTGAGCCCCAGCCCTGCCTGCTGGCTCCTGTAGGGGCTGCCCTGGTGGGTGCTTTGGAGAAGAGAGTAGAGTGCATGTCCCCCTTATACTGCTGGGGTGTGAGCTACTACTGTTCCCAGCTTTTGCAGCTGGAGTGGGGGCGGGGGTGGTGGTGATGAACCATAACATGCCCTATTCTGAAAGGCCTGAGCTGCTGGCCCCCAACAGTGCCATAAAGACTTAGTTTAATTAATACCAATCTGAAATGCATTCTTTGTTTTTGTAGTGTTGTTTGAATTTCTACCCCCATAAATATTTTCACTGTTGTGTTCATTTCAATTAGCTTCTGGTGTTTTCCTTGGACTGGTTTTTGTGATGGGATTGGGGTGGAGTGTTTACAGTCTGACATGTCATCTGTGAAGCTCTGCACCTAAAACCACCACAGCCACAGTTCAGTGATCACATGGGTGTACAGTCAAAACAAGCCCAGGGGCTGCTCTGTGACCTCAGCAGTGCTGTGTCTGAGCTGCAGGGTGACCCTGAAGCACAGGATGTCCAGAGGCAGCCATCACACGGAGGAACACCAAAAACAACCCCTTCACAAATCTTCCAGAACTCTGCCCTTGAACTGACACAAGGTCACCACAATCCAGAACCTAATTTCAGGGAAGAATGCTTTCTTGTGTCAAGAGGGAGCTTCAGCCCAGAAGAGGTAAGAGAGTCAATTTCATTCAGAAATTGGTGCATACATTTACAGAGGATAGTACAGGAGATACGTAGTCCCTGGGTGGGTGTGAACGGTTAACATACTCAGCTACTATCTGAAAGGCTGGAAGTTCAAGTCCACCTAGAGGTGCCTTGGAAGAAAGGCCTGGTGGTATGTTTCCAAAAAATCAGCCATTGAAAACCTTATGGAACGTAGTTCTACTCTGACACACATAAGGTCGCCATGAGTCAGAGTCAACTCCATGGCAACTGGTTTTGGTAAGAGATATGTGGGACATTGTAGAAAGAAGACTACTTGCAGAGAGAACATCCAAGCTCTTCGGTATGAGTCAACGAACTCTGAGTTCTGATTTCTCCATCTGTAAAATGGGGATAATAATACTTATCTTGCTGATCACCCAGAGGTCAAATGAGAAAATTATGTAAATGAGATCAATTTGAAAACTGTAAAGTGCTCTAGAAATACGATCGATTATTGCCATTCTGTAATGTACACACAAGAGAAATGGAGTTTCACTGACAAAACATGTCTAACAGTGATTTCCACTAAAATGCAGCAGGAAGAATGGGGCATTTCCTTCTGAGATTTCCAGTTATTTCAGGTGAGATTTCAAGCGCATTTTTAAACCCAGGAGGAAGAGAGACAACTTTGTGAACATAACAAAATAACAAAACCACAGCAAGGTAGTGTTAGAAAGGGACTTTGCAGTTGCATTGAATATTCCAGGCAAAAATGAGGCCCAGCAAAAGGATAAATATTGTATGACCCACTTAGAACAAGCAAATACGTAGAAACAAAAATTTATTAGTGGTTACCAGGGGCTTCAAGGATAGGGAGTTATTTCTTAACGGGTACTGAGGTTTTGATTGGTGTAATGAAAAACATTTGGAAATAGTGATGATGGTTGCACAACATGGTGAATGTAACAAATATCACTTAAAATAATTTAAAATTTTAAAATATTTTTTATGAATATATTTTTTGTTATACATATATCCTACCCCAGTAAGATTTTAAGGACAAAATGAGGCTGATGAGGCAGTTGAAATTTGCAGCCTGGAGGAGCCGACTCTCCCAGGCACACTGCATGAGGGGGGTGAGGGGTGGCTCCAAGCTGAAGAGCTTGCTGCTGAGGGTTAGTGTTAGAGTCAACATCTTCAGTTTTGTTTTACAACTAAAAATAAAATCAAGTTTCTTTTGAAATATGTTAATCTCTGCAACTTCTACTTATGTACCCAATGAAAATGAGAAAAATAAAATTTCAATTGAAAATTTTTATTGAGTTCCTTTTTGTCTCAAGATGGTAGCCTGAAGAACAAGTGGAATTAAGAGTGCCATTTCACGGTAGTTCAACAAATTTCATCAGAATCAAGCTGTTCTTTTAAAAATTTCACAAAATCATAGAATGTCAAGGTTGCAAGGGATCTTAGGTGTTATCAGTCTAGTCATTCACTGAAGCTTCAACTTCATTCCTAGAGTGTGTTCTTGTTAGGTGCCATCAAGTCAGTTCCAATCCATACCGACCCTATGTACAACAGAACGAAACACTGCCCAGTCCTGCACTAGCCTCACAATCACTGCTATGTTTCAGTCCCTTGTTGCAGCCACTGTGTCAGTCCATCTCCTTGAGGGTCTTCCTCTTTTTTGATGACCCTCTACTTTACCAGGCATGATGTCCTTCTCCAGAGGCTGGTCCCTCCTGATAACATATCCAATGTATGTGAGACAAAGTCTCGCCACTTTCACTTCTAAGGAATATTCTGCCTGTACTTCTTCCAAGACAGATTTGTTGGTTCTTCTGGCAGTCCATGACATATTCAGTATTCTTTGCCAACACCATAATTCAAAGCTGCCAAATTCTTCTTCAGTCTTCCTTATTCATTGTCCAGCTGGTGCATGCATATGAGGCAATTGAAAACACCATGGCTTGGGTCAGGCTCGCCTTAGTCCTTAAAGTGACATCTTTGTTTTTCAACACTTTAAAAAAGTCTTTTGCAGCAGATTTGCTCAGTGCAGTGTGTCTTTTGATTTCCTAACTGCTGCTTCCATGAGTGTTGATTGTGGATCCAAGTAAAATAAAATCCTTGGCAACTTAATCTTTTCTCCATTTATCATGATGTTACTTATTGGTCTAGTTGTAAGGATTTTTATTTTCTTTATGTTGAAGTGTAATCCATTGGTAAGTGCTTCAAGTTCTCTTCACTTTCTGCAAGCAAGGTTGTATCATCTGCATATCACAGGTTGTTAATGAGTCTTCCTCCAACCCTGATGCTACTTTCTTCATATAGTCCAGCTTCTCGGATTATTTGCTCAGTATACAGATTGAATAAGTATAGTGAAAGGATACAACCATGACACACACCTTTCCTGACTTTAAACCATGCAATATCCCCTTGTTCTGCTCAAACAACTGCATCTTGGTCCATGTACAGGTTCCTCATGGGCACAATTAAGTACTCTGGAATTCCCATTCTTTGCAATGTTATCCATAATTTGTTATGATCCACACAGTCGAATGCTTTTGCATAGTCAAAAAAACACAGGTTAAAAATTATCTTTCTGGTATTCTCTGCTTTCAGCGAAGATCCATCTGACATCATCAATGATATTCCTCATTCCACGTCCTCTTCTGAATCTGGCTTGAATTTCTGGCAGTTCCCTGTCGATGTACTGCTGCAACCACTTTTGAATGATCTTCAGCAAAATTTTATTTGTGTGTGATATCAATGATATTGTTCGATAATTTCCACATTCTGTTGGATCACCTTTCTTTAGAATGGGCACAAATATAGATGTCTTCCAGTTGGTTGGCCAGGTATCTATCTTCCAAATTTCTTGGCATAGATGAGTGAGCACCTCCAGCGCTGCATCCATGTGTTGAAACATCTCAGTTGGTATTCTGTCAATTCCTGGATCTTTGTTTTTCGCCAATACCTTGAGCGCATCACTCCTACAGTGTTGTTGTTGTTGGGTAACGTCGAGTCAGTTCCGACTCATAGCAACCCTACAGGACAGAGTAGAACTGCCCAATAACATTTCCAAGGAGTGGCTGGTGGATTTGAACTGCTGATCTTTTGGTTAGCAGCCAAGCTCTTAACCACTACATCCAGGGCTCCTTCCTACAGTGTAAGAGGCTAAAAAGAGAGGTGTTAGAATTTGACCACCTGAGATCATATCCTGGCTCTATCATTTCTTAGCCGTGGGACTCTGTGAAACTTTTAAAATATCTCCTAATTCCAGTTTCGTCATCTATAAAATGGGAATAATAATTATAACAGCACCTACCTCAGGCTTGTTATAAAGCTAAATGGAATAATGTGCCTCAGCATAGTGTCTGCACCTAGTAAGTGCCCAGTTAATGTTAACTATTACTATTAACAAGGAGCCCTGGTGGTGCAGTGATTGAGTGCTCGGCTGCTAACCTAAAGGTCCGTGGTTCAAACCCACTAGACACTCCTTGGGAGAAAGATGTGGCAGTTTACTTCTGTAAAGATTATAGCCTTGGAAACCCTATGGGGCAGTTCTACTCTGTCCTATAGAGTTGTTATGAGTGGGAATTGACTTGATGGCAGTGGGTTTGGTTTTTTATTACTATTAATCTTAGAAAAGTCAGATATCAAGTGCAAAATACCCTGCAAGGAGGTAAAGATAGACCTCCCATTAGTGAGTCAGCTCTGGCACTCTCTGTCTGCCAATTAGGTATCTGTTGATTTGCAATGCTAATTAACTGATTATTTATCAGTTAGAGTGAGGAGAGGAAAAGGTATTAGAAGGGATTGACAATAAACTTCTTTTAAATAAATCCAATTCAGTAAATCCTTATTTAAGAGAAGTGAAGCCATTGTTTACCTGATACAGAAAACTGTTATTAGTCCCTGACTTACCACACGGTTCCATTCCCACAACTACTCCATTGTAAGAGGGTTCTGACTTAAGTCGAATATCTCACTTTTTTTGTTTTCATTACCATATTTTTACAAAAATAACATGCATCTTCCATGTTTGTTTGCCAACCACACTGTCATGGATTGAATTATGTCCCCCCAAAAATGTGTGTATTAATTTGGCTGGGCCATGATTCCCAGAATTGTGTGGTTGACCTCCATTTTGTGATTGTAATTTTATGCTAAAGAGGATTAGGGTGGGATTGTAACACCACCCTTACCCAGGTCACATCCCTGATCCAATGTAAAGGGAGTTTCCCTGGGGTGTGGCTTGCACCACCTTTTCTCTCTCAAGAGATGAAAGGAAAGGGAAGCACTCAAGAGTGTGGCCCCCAGACACCCTTTCAGCTCAGAGGTGAAGTTACCTTCCGAGGTTCGATGTTAAGCCTGGGAGTGGACAGCCCAGTAAAACTAAATGGGACTAACGAGGTACAGGAGTCCGGTGACAAAGGCCAGAAGGCAGAGGGGGAATAGGAAACTGATGATAAGGAACACAAATTGAGTAAGGACACTGTCGATGTGTTGTGAGATTGTTGACCACTGTTATAGGGCAACATTTGTAGTAACTATTAAATGAGAGGGTGTTTTGTCCTGTAAGCCTTCATCTTGGGCGAGAATGGCAGCACAATTGGAAGAGCATAGTCAATATCACTTAGATGTGTAAGTAAAAAGTTTTGAAATGGTGTTAAAATAAAATAAAAAAAAACCAAATGAGACTAATGAGGTACAGTAGTCCAGTGACAAGGGCCAGAAGACAGAAGGGGACAAGGAAGTCCCCTGGTGATAGGGAGCACAAGGTGGAGTAAGGATATTCTTGATGTGTTGTGAGATTGTTAACCATTGTCATAGGGCAACATGTGTAGTAACTGTTAAATGAAAAACTATCTTGTTCTGTAAGCCTTCATCTTAAGTGAGAATAACAGCACAGTTGGAAGAGCGTAGTCAATGTCACTGAACTGTGTATGTAGAAATTTTTGAAATGGTGTATCTTTGGCTATCTGTATTTTCATCAAAAAAAAAAAAAAAAGGTTGAGAATTTAGAGGCTTAATATGTTGTGGGGTTGTTAACCAATGTCATAGAACAACATGTATACTACTATTTCATGAGAAACTATTTGTTCTGTAAGCTTTCACCTGAAGTACAATAAAATATAAAATAATAATAATAATAATA
This sequence comes from Dugong dugon, assembly GCA_030035585.1. Lineage (NCBI taxonomy): Eukaryota > Metazoa > Chordata > Mammalia > Sirenia > Dugongidae > Dugong > Dugong dugon. The sequence continues at coordinate 58,028,906 of CM057466.1, forward strand.
AAGTTATTAACAATCAAATTAAAAAAAAAAAAGGAAAGGGAAGCAAGCAGAGAGTGGGGGACCTCATACCATCAAGAAAGCAGTGCCAGGAGCAGAGCGCGTCCTTTGGACTGGGGTCCCTGCACAGAGAAGCTCCTAGTCCAGGGGAACACTGAAGAGAAGGCGTCCAAAAGAGAGAAAAAGCCTTCCCCTGGAGCTGACGCCCTGAATTTGGACTTTTAGCCTACTTTAACTGTGAGAAAATAAACTTCGCTTCATTAAAACCATCCACTTGTGGTGTTTCTGTTACAGCAGCACTAGATGACGAACACACACACCCTCCCCCTGCAAGGTATTTTCATAAGTACCTCTATGCCAACTTCTTTTATGTGTTGCGGTAAAAAAAAAAATTACCATAGAGCGCTTACAAAAATATCTCACGGGGGAGGGGGAAGACACAGTTGTCAAACAAACACAGAAGGCGTGTTATTTGTGTAAAAATACAGTATTGCCTTTTATTATCAGCATCTTTATAAATCCAATCTTTATTTGTCTTTGGGGGTTGGAAACATTACATCTGAGAATGATAACATCAACAAATTACACAGTGCAACACTGTATGTAGTACATATTAGTAATGATAAGATAGACACACACACACAAAAACAGATGGTCCTAAATGCAGTTCCTCGTAACTCCACCCAGTTGTAAGTCCGGGACTACCCGTGTTTGTGCCAGTATGCTTACACTCCAAAAATGAGCTGTCACCCTTGTTGGAAGTGTGCAAAGGGTTTGTCAACAAGAGAGGCTGGGGCGGGGCGGAGCCCCTACCTAAATTGCAGTATGTGTAACCCAAGACAGTGCCAGGGGCCCTGGAAGCCACCAGAAGGAAATAGCTCCCAGCTTTCTGGAGCACCTATTTTAAGAAGCCGAATGCTAACATTTGCATGAATTTTTAAAGACAAAGCATGATACTTAAAGAACTTCCTGGGTTGCCATGTTCATTTCCAGCCGTGCCTCCAGTTCGAAAGGGGCTGTGTACTCTGCCAAGAAGGGCTGTGGTGGAGAAGTCAGTGACCCTCTGGGGTAGGGGAAAGAGCACTGGTCCAGGAGTCAGAGACGGCACTAGTGCTGAGTTCTAGCTCTCGTTCCACCTGCATCCCTACCCCTCCGACTGTCCCTCGAGGCACCCCCTTAGTTCAGGCACTATCACCCCTTTCCCGGATTACCCCAGCAGCCTCCTCATGCTTCCTTCTTTCCTGCCCCCTCCCCCATGCTGCTGCAGAGTGCCCTTTCTAAAACACAGATGGGCTCCGCCCGTTGTCGCCAGTTAAAAACCTTCAACGCTGCTCCTCCCGGCACACGGAGGATATGTCCAAATACTTTGAAGCCTTTGACCTTCCGGCTCCTCCAAACCCCACAGGTCGCTTCACAAAGCAGCACCCTCTCCCTCCTCCACACTTTTACATACGCAGTTTCTCTGCCTTGTATGCCTTCCCTAACTGCTCTGCTAGAAAACCTCTCTCTCTCTCTCTAATTCTATTGTGGTAAAATATATAACCAAAAATTTGCTATTTTAACTATTTTAAAGTGTACAACGCAGCGACATTAGTTATATTCACCATGTTCCACAACCATTACCACTATCGTTGCCTAAGGTTTTTCATCACCCTCAAACACGAACTCAGCGCCCCTTAAGCAGTAACTCTCCACTGGGCTCATCTCTGAGCTCTCATTCTAAGTGCCCTCCAGTGGGAAGCCTTCCCTATCTCCCCCTCATTGCTGTTAGCAAGAGCAAAGCAATGTTTATAATGCTAAATGGTGTCACCTGGCTCAGAAGGTGCTCGCTGCAATTCTGTTCTCATTGGCTTGTCCAGTTTGCAGAGAAATTGCCTCATGACGTTGAACTGCTCTTTTGAAACAAAATCTCAGCAGATTTTATTTCCACACAGAATTAAAACCGGAAGTGAGAATCAAAAGTGTGCTCAACTGTGACAAAAGTCACGTTATGAAGCCAAATATCCTCATATCTTAGGAGACTCTCAAGTCTCCTCAGGGACAGAATGACTCTTCAGAGCTTCCACGTGAGAACTCACTGAAATTCATGTCAAGGGATTCTCGCTGGCGTTTGATTTCACTCCCATGCAGGGTGAAAGGTCTTATGGTTTTGAATGCCAGAGAAAGCCTCTGGAGAACCTAAGTTAGATCGCGAAAAGAAAGTGGGTACAGAGAGCCAGGCTGGGGGCCAGCTGGAGCTTAGAAGAGACAGCAGTGTTTCCTTCATTAACAACAACAACAAAAAAAATCAGAAAGGGTCACATAGACCAGAGACTTCATCAGCCTGAGACCAGAAGAACTAGATGGAGCCCGGCTACCACCAATGACCACCCTGACAGGGAACACAACAGAGAGTCCCTGATGGAGTGGGGAAGGGTGGAATGCAGAACTCAAATTCTGGTAAAAAGACCAGACTTAATGGTCTGACTGAGACTGGAGGAATCCCAGAAAGCATGGCTCCCAGACTCTCTGTCAACCCAGAACTAAAACAATTCCTGAGGCCAACTCTTCAGACAAAGATTGGACTGGACTGCGGGACATAAAATGACACTCATGAAGAGTGTGCTTCTTAGCTCAAGTAAATACATGAAACTAAATGGGCATCTTCTGTCCGGAGGTGAGATGGGAAGGCAGAGAGGGTTAGGAGCTGGCTGAATGTACACAGGAAATCAGGGGTGGAAAGGAGGAGTGTGCTGTCACAGTATAGGGAGAGCAATTAGGGTCACATAACAATGTATATATAGATTTTTGTGTGAGAAACTAACTTGAATTGTAAACTTTCACTTAAACTACAACGATTAAAAAAAACAACTTTCCCGGAGGAAGTCCTGGGTTCCCAAGCAAGTTCTAACATCAGTAAAAAAAGAGAGAGAGAGCTAAGTTCTACCAACCATTTCAGTCTCTTCCAGAGAGACGGAGAAGGGAGGTCTTACTTCCTCTCAACACTAGGGCAGAGTGAGGTAAAAATGAATTTTGCTGTCTTATAAATAACAAACCACATTTTACTCACTTTTACCCCAGTTTGTCAGTCAAAACCAATATTCACCATCACTGCATTGTTGTTAGGTGCCGTCAAGTCAGTTCTGAACCATAGTGACCCTATATACAACAGAACTGAGACACTACCCAGTCCTGCGCCATCCTCACAATCATTGTTATGCTCGAGCCCATTGTTGCAGCCACTGTGTCAATCCCTCTCATTGAGGGGCTTCCTCTTTTTTGCTGACCCTCTACTTTACCAGCGACTGGTCCCTCCTGATAATATGTCCAAAGTACATGAGACAAAGTCTCGTCATCCTTTCTTCTAAGGAGCATTCTGGCTGTACTTCTTCCAAGACAGATTTTTTCGTTCTTTCGGAAGTCCATGGTATATTCAATATTCTTCACCAACACCATAAGTCAAAGGCATCCATTCTTCTTCAGTCTTCCTTATTCACAGTCCAGCTTTTGCATGCATACGAGGCAACTGAAAATACCATGGCTTGGGTAAGGCACAGCTTAGTCCTCAAAGTGACATCTTTGCTTTTGAACACTTTAAAGAGGTCTTTTGCAGCAGATTTTGTCACTACATTACCAATTACTTTAGGGTTGCTATGAGTCAGAATCGACTCAATGGCAACGTGTTTTGTTTTGTTTTTGGCATTATTGTTGTTGCTGCTGCTTTTAATGGTGTTGATCTTGTTATCAGGAGTCCCTAGGTAGCACAATCACAGTGACCCTATAGGACAGAGTTTCCAACAAGTGGCTGGTGGATTCGAACTACCGACCTTTTGGTTAGCAGCCATAGCTCTTAACCACTGCACCACTGGGCTCCATATCCACCACCAAATCCCTAGACTTCCTTGAACTTAGAAGATGCTCAATAAATATTCATTAAATTGAACTGAAGTATATTTGAGAAAATCCTGAACTCCCAGAGCTTGTGCAAATATTTACACTTTTCTCAGATGAAACAGAAACTTAATTGTGTAAGGACAACTTTATAGAGCAGGGTATTCTCATTTATAGATTGAATAATAGGTTGAGAGCAGAGTATTTTGCCAGTGACTTATTTGGTGAGCTGACATAGGAGTGGACGTCTTGGGGATTGTCTTAGTCATCTAGTGCTGCTATAACAGAAATACCACAAGTGGATGCCTTTAACAAAGAGAAATTTATTCTCTCACAGTCCAGTAGGCCACAAGTCCAAGTTCAAGACATCAGCTCTCTCTGTCAGCGCTGGAGGAAGGTCTTTGTCATCAGTCTTCCCTTGGTCTGGGAGCTTCTCTGCGCAGGAACCTTGGGTCCAAAGGATGCGCTCTGCTCCTGGCACTGCTTTCTTGGTGGTATTAGGTTCCCACATCTCTCTGCTAGCTCCTCTCTTTTATATCTCAAAAGAGACTGGCTTAAGACACTACCTAATCTTGTAGACCTCATCAGTATAACTGCTGCTAATCTATTTTATTACATCATGGTGGTAGAGTTTACAACACATAGGGAAATCAAGTCAGATGATAAAATGGTAGACAATCCTACAATGCTGAGAACCATGACCTAGCCAAGTTGACAGATATTTTGGGGGGACACAATTAAATCCATGACAGGGATTATTAAGAAAAACAGGAAAATAACTTCATCATTCTCTACTACCTGCGTCTGCAGCTGCCTCTCCCTTCTCCCCCTTCCCTCCTCCTTCTCCCCCATCTCCACAAGGCTATCAGTTAATATTTGTAAAAATTCTTGGAGTTCTTGGGAGGGAAAAGCTGCAATGCTGCCAAATGAAACAAATAATTTCTCTCTGTTCTTGTGTAAGAAGGTAGACAGGGGCAATATCATCACACACACAAAAAAATCCTATTTGCCGTCTTTATAACATCCTGTTTATCAAACTTTAGGGCAAACAAGAAGCCACATTTTTATGACCTCAAAGTCCATAGTCTAAGGCTATTTTTGGAGTGGGCTGGTCAGTGAATATTTTAAGTAATACTTCTAAACTTATAACAGTGACTTGTTTTCTGTAAATAGTGTCCTGTCAAAGATCATTTTGTTTTCATTGGTTTCTCTCACTATTGTCAAATATTTTGTTGCTAATACCAAGCAGCAAACCTGGGGAAACAAAAATGATAAGGGTTTATAGTTTAGTTTTCACCCCCTCTTGGTTATCATGCAAAGACAGAAAAGTAACTTTATAATTCTTGCAATTTTATTTTATTTTATTTTTATTGTGCTTTAAATGAACGTTTACAGTTCATGTTAGTTTCTCATACAAAAATTTATACACACACTGCTATGTGACCCTAGTTGTTCTCCCCATACTGTGACAGCACACTCCTCCTTTCCACTCCGGATTTCCAGTGTCCATTCAACCATCTCCTGTCCCTTTCTGCCTTCTCATCTCACCTCTGGACAGGAGTTGCCCATTTAGACTGATGTATCTACTTGAGCTAAGAAGCACACTCTTCACGAGTATCATTTTATGTCCCATAGTCCAGTCTAATCTTTGTCTGAAGAATTGGCCTTGGGAATAGTTTTAGTTTTGGACTAACAGAGAGTCTGGGGGCCATGTCTTCCAGGGTCCATCCAGTCTCAGTCAAACCATTAAGTTTGGTTTTTTACTAGAATTTGAGTTCCACATCCCACCTTTCTCCTGCTCCATCAGAGACTGTCTGTTGTATTCCCTGTCAGGGTGGTCATTGGTGGTAGCCGGGCACCATCTAGTTCTTCTGGTCTCAGGTTGATGCAGTCTGTGGTTTATGTGGCCCTTGTGTCTCTTGGGCTCATATTTTCCCTGTATCTTTGGTGTTCTTTATTCTCCTTTGCTCCAGGTGGTTTGGGAACAATTGTTGCATCTTAGGGCTACTTGCTAGCTTTTAAGACCCCAGATGCCACTCACCAAAGTGGGATGAAGAACACTTTCTTAATAAACTTCGTTATGCCAATTGACCTAGATGCCCCTGAAACCAAGGTCCCCAGACCCCCGCCCCTACTACTCTGTCCCTCAGAATGTTTGGTTCTTGAGGCAACTTCTTAGTTTTTGGTTTAGTCCAGTTGTGCTGACTTCCCCTGTATTGTGTGTTGTCCTTCCCTTCACCTAAGATAATTCTTGTCTCTATCTAATTAGTGAATACCCCTCTCCCTCCCTCCGCACCCCCATAACCATCAAAGAATGATTTCTTCTGTGTTTAAACCTTTTCTTGAGTTCTTATAATAGTGGTCTCATACAATATTTTTCCTTTTGCTACTGACTAATTTCACTCAGCATAATGCCTTCCAGATTCATCCATGTTATGAGATGTTTTACAGAGTCATTGTTGTTCTTTATCATTGTGTAGTATTCCATTGTGTGAATATACCATAATTTGTTTATCCATTTGTCCGCTGATGGGCACCTAGGCTGTTTCCATCTATTTACTTTTGTGAACAGCACTGCAATGAACATGGGTGTGCATATATCTATTTGTGTGACGGCTCTTATTTCTCTAGGATATAGTCTAAGGAGTGGGATTGCTGAATCATATGGCACTTCTATTTCTAGCTTTCTAAGGGAGCACCAAATTGATTTCCAAAGTGGTTGTACCCATTTTACATTCCCATCTTGCAACTTTAAAAATTTGCATGAAGCCATTTACTGTTTAAGATTTTCATTCCAGGCAGTAATTTAATGTTCCTTTTTGTGCAACTTGTCTTTTCATATATCAATTCTGGTTGTCTTTTTTTAGTACTTTGGTAACTTTTTAGAAGTTTTCTTTTAATGATATTTAGAGTATAAATACTCAATATGAGTATATGGGTGGGGGAGAGCAATAAAGCCATCTAACAAAATATGCAGCAGCAGATTTTGAAATACATCTCTGCATCAGAATCACAAACAGCATTTTTAACTACAGAATCTCTAAATTTTAACCTTAGTTTTGTCCTTGTACATAAGGAGAGGTTGAAAATATGGACTGAAATTGTTGTGCCTCTCATTAAACAGCACAGATAATCTAGAAGGTGGCCATCAACTCAAGGGAGATTTAATAGAAAAGAAGCAGGAACTAGGCCTGCCCTACTTCCCAATACACAAAATCTGAACCTGAAACAAGATGGTGTATAAGGAAGCTGCAACATATTACCAGCTCCAGTGTTCCTACGGAGCCCTGGTGGCACAGTGGTTAAGAGCTCAGCCGGCTGCTAAGCAAAAGTCTGGAAGTTCAAATCCACCAGCTGCTCCTTGGAAATCCTATGGGGTAGTTCTACTCTGTCCTATAGGGTGCCTCCCTGGAGGAGGGCATGGCCAGCAAACAAATGCAGAAGGCATGTTATTTGCAAAAAATATGATAGATGGAAGGAAGAAAGGAAGGAGAGATAGAAAGCATTTTGGGGCTGATTGCCGAAGCTATCATGTTATTATTATTAGTTTAGCAGCTCCCCATGGCTGTTTTTCCTTTTTCCTCTTTTTTTATTGTAGATACACCAAGATATCCACTAACACAACAACCTCCACATTTACAACCCCAAGACATATTATCATACTACTTTTTTATTGCGATATAATTTCTATATCATTAAGTTCACCCTTTTAAAGTGTACAGTTCAGTGGTTTTTAATATATTCACAAAGTTGTGCAACCATCATCACCATCTAATTCTAGAACATCTTCATCACCCCAAAAAGAAACCATTAGCAGTCACTAGACAGGAAGCATTTTAAAATCAATTTTCTGTGTAGCTATGTGGAGACAATTTTAATCTCTGAGCAGTGGAATAAGAATTCCTTGCCAAAAGAAGCTATATTTTACTGAGAAGATGCTTTAATAAGCCCAAACTGCAGAGTAAAAGCAAAGCTACTCTGCATAATAGAGGAGAGAGACTCTGGGACCATCTGGGAAGATGGTGTCATCAAGACTGACAGCCAGAGGAGTAGGCAAAAGGGCAGCAATACCATGTTTAAGTAGAGATCTTGTTTTATTCACTGATGTATCCCAAATGTCTAGAACAGTGCCTGGTATACAGTATGTGCTCATTAAATATACATTGAATGATTTAATTTCGTAATTCGTTGGATAGAGGTTCTATTTATATCTAAATCTATGAGATCAAGTTTTTAAATATCCTTGTTTGAATCTTCCATGTTGTTATTGATGTTTTGTCTCCTTGGAGCCTTGGTGGCGCAATGGTTAAGAGGTCAACTGCTAATCAAAAAGTCAGCAGTTTGAATCCACCAGCCGCACCTTGGACACCATATGAGGCTGTTCTACCCTGTCCTGTAGGGTCGCTATGAGTTGGAATCGACTTGATGGCAATGAATTTGTCTGTTTGTTTTTTTAGCAGTTGTACTAATGTACACGCTCACCAGTTGTAGGTGCAAGTTGGTTCTCATTGCTGCATGTTGCCCTAACATTTGTAACTGTCAGAGCTTTTTTCCCCCAGTCTGACAAACGTTGTGTTATCTAATTGTGGTTTTAATTTACATTTCTCTGGTTACTGGTGGGGTTGAGCATCTTTGCACATATTTATTTGTCATTGTGAGTTTCTCTTTTCTAAATTGCCTGTTTATGTCATTAGCCATTTTTCTACTGGGTGTTGTACATTTTTTAATTGATTTTTAGCAATTCTTTGTATATTTCTACACTAATCCTTTGTTGGTTATAGGCACAGCAAAGAGACTCTCCTAGTCTATGACTAGTTATTTTACTTTATTTACAATGTCTTTTGATGGACAAAAGTTAGTTTGTGTGAACAAATATATAAGGAAATTTAGAATAAACAAAGATTACTGGCTATCTCTAATGGAAAATCATGCATTGTTTATCATAACACACCCTTTCAGATTATTGGATTTTAGTTATTCATTGCGTTTGAGCTATTTTACTGCTTTTAAGTTGTAGATACCGATAGCAATGCAAAATAAGTCTTGTATCTAGACAAGAAAATAAATTCTTTCTGGTGGCAGTTCAGTTGACTCCCTTAGCCCTTCCCACCTGCACCCCCAACCACCTGAGGATAAAGCCAGTTTCACATCCATTTGTAAATTTATTTCAATATTCCTTTTTTTTTTCCTGTAACACAAAGAAACCTATATTAAATAAGATTTTAGCAGCAAAAAGGCATAAAAACAGTCATATAAACTTTAGGCTCAATGAAGTCTCAGCTCTCTGCCCTTCTATGTGATCCAACCATTTTTTTTTCGACACATTCTCTTTTTTTCCTCTAATTTTATTTATCTTATTGACGTTATCGAGAATATACACAGCAAAAATACACCTGTTCAAGCATCTGGGATCTTAAAAGCTTATCAGCAGCTATCTAAGATACTCCAATGGTCTCACCCTGTCTGGAGCAAGGGAGAATGAAGAAAACCAAAGGTACAAAGATTAGTCCAAAAGACTAACGGACCACAACTACCACAGCCTCCACCAGACTAATTCCAGCACAACTAGATTGTGCCTGGCTACCACCACCAACTGCTCTGACAGGGATCACAACAGGTCCCTGACAGAGCTGGAGAAAAATGTAGAACAAAATTCTAGCTCACACACACAAAAAATACCAAACTTACTGGTCCGACAGAGACTTGAGAAACTCTGAGAGTATGGCCCCTGAACACCCTTTGAGCTCAGTAATGAAGTCACTCCTGAGGTTCACCTTTCAGCCAAAGATTAGACAGACCCGTAAAACAAAATGAGACTAAATCAGCACACCAGTCCAGGAGCAAAGATGAAAAGGCAGGAGGAGACAGAAAAGCTGGTAATGGGAACCCAAAGTCGAGAAGGGGGGAGTGTTGACATGTCATGGTGTGGGCAACCAATGTCACAAAACAGTATGTGTATTAATTGTTTAATGAGAAACTAGTTTGCTCTGTAAACTTTCATCTAAAGTACAATAAAAAATATATAATTAATTAAACTAAAATATATATATACACCAATTTGACAGTTTCTACATGTATTATTTAGTGACACTGATTACATTCTTCGAGTTCTGCAACCACTCTCACCCTCCTTTTCAGAGTTGTTCCTCCTACATTAACATAAACACACTGTCCCCTAAGGTTCCTATCTAATCTTTCTGGTTGTTGTTGTCAATTTGATCCCATATAGATAGTTCTTAAAAAAGCATAATAATCAAGGTAGACCTTTTTTACTAGTTAAGCTAAACTATTGTTCAGTTTTAAGATGACTTCAGGGGATGTTTTTAGTTTAAGTATTAAAGGTTATCTCAGGGCAATAGTTTCAGGAGTTCATTCACCCTCCGTGACTCCAGAAAGTCTAGAGTCCATGAGAATTTGAATTCTGTTCCGCATTTTCACCATTTTGATCAAGATTCTGCTATGTAATCTTTGATCAAAATGTTCAGTAATGGTAGCTGGGCACCATCCAGTTCTTCTGACCTCAAGACAAAGGAGGCAGTTGTTCTTGGAGACAATTAACCGCACCTTCCATACCTTTCTACTATTCCTGACTCTCTTTTTTCCTCTGTTGCTCCAGGTGAATAGAGACCAACTGTTGTGCCTTGGATGGCTGCTTGCAAGCTTTTAAGACCGAGGAACTACAAAACGGACTAGGAGGTAGAATAGAAGCACTAAATACATTATTGGAGAGGCGGGCTAAGACAGTGGAGTCGTCAGTCACTTCCTGTGGTCCCTCTTACAACAAAGACCTGAAAAAACAAGTGAATAGATTATATATGACAATCTAGGAGCCCTGAACATCAAAGGCAAAGTTGAGGAATTGGACTGAGTGGCAGTGGGAGGAAGAGATGGTTTGGAAGCAGCAAGGAGTCACCAGACCTGATCCGACAGGAACCGGCACCCTTTAGGCTGGATCGGCTCACGTGCATGGTGAGGCAAGCAGTGGTGCTTGGGAGATGTTTTCCACATCGGGAGACACCTAGCGGCAGAGAGTCTACTCGGGCATCCAGAACCAGTGAAAAGCAGGGCCCAATGGGCAAAAATAAGTACCTGCATCTGGCCTACTGCGCAGATCATAAAACACGCCCTTTGAGAAAAACCTGTCTCCCATTTACCTCCCCTCTCCGATCTGCACTGGGTCCCGGGCTGGCTTAAGCAATTGCCGAGTCTCCTGTGCTAGAAATAGGACCCCTGTCACGCAGCCTGAGCCATTCTCCCGGCCTTGGAGAGGGAACAAACTAACAAATGGGGAAAAAATAATCTGCTGGCTCGCCTAAACCAGAAACTTGGGGTAGGCACAGCTCCTTTGCCTAGACACAGGCATGAGGAGTCCACGGACTTTGAAAGCCTTTCACCCCTGCGTAGACCTATGTGGGCCCATTTCAACAGTGTTGGCCCTCATTAGCACAGTACAACAGGGTATATACCTGAAGTCTAACTTCAACTGTTTCAGCTATATGGTGAAGTGGCAGGTTCATGACATTTGACACTGCTCTGCCCATTAAGCAGGGTCCTCACCTACCCACATCAGGGGCCTGAGGACTTGTGGCTCCACCCACACCACCTAGCCACCTGTGACAGGGGTTCGAGAATAAGTGGTGCCCCCTAGTCCTTACAGCCAAAAGCACTGGGTGCTCATAGTCCAGCTGCAAAACCCACCTATGTGCTGTAGGGAACAGGGACACACTTTCCTCCCAGACACTCAGGGGCAGCCATCAGCCCTCTGCCTTGCTCAGCGTGTGACCCCCTACTACAGCCAGATACCTATGCTTACACCAATCACCCGTGCCTGTCTAGGACTGTAGGTGAGAGTCTGCACCACACACTTGGTGACCGACTGCCTGGACACCTGACCTGAATTCATACAAGAAAAGTAAACAGACTCCTAGGCTCACATACCTAGTAACAGTTCTAACCACCTGGTGACAGAACGTTAGAGCTTCAAAGGCGTCAATAATCAAACTATCTCACACGAGCAGCCTATTTGAGCATATCAAAACAAAACAAAACAAGAAGCTAGGACACAGGAAGCAAACATAAAATAAATAAATATAATAAGTTATCAATGGCTTGGAGACAACAGTCAGTATCAAATCACATAAAGAAGCAGACTATGATGGCTTCAGCAAGCTCCCAAAATAAAGAATCGAGAAATTTTCCAGAAGAAGAGAATTTCTTGGAATTACCAGAGGTAAAATACAAAAGATGAATATACAGAACTCTTCAAGATATCAGGAAGAGATCATGCAAAATGCAGACCAAGCTAAGGAACACACAGACAAAGCAATAGAGGATCTTAAGAAGGTTATTCAAGAGCATAATGCCAAATTTAATAGGATGCAAGAATCCATAGAGAGACAGCAATCAGAAATCCAGAAGATTAACCATAAAATTTCAGAATTAGACAACTCAATAGAAAGTCATAGGAGCAGAATTGAGGCAATAGAAGTCAGAATTAGTGAGATTGAAGGTAAAGTACTTGACACCAACTTAGTTGAGGAAAAATCAGATAAAAGAATTTTTAAAAAATGAAGAAACTAAGAATTGTGTGGGACTGTATCAAGAGGAATAACTTATGAGTGACTGGAGTACCAGAACAGGGGGGATAACAGAAAATACAGAGAGAATTATTGAAGATTTGTTGGCAGAAAACTTCCCTGATATCATGAAAGATGAGAAGATATCTATCCAAGATGCTCATCAAACCCCACATAAGGTAGATCCCAAAAGAAAGTCATCAAGACATATTGTAATCACACTTGCCAAAACGAAACGTAAAGAGAGAATTTTAAGAGTGGCTAGGCATAAATGAAAAGTCATCAACAAAAGAGAGTCAATAAGACTAAACTCAGACTACTCAGCAGAAACCATGCAGGCAGGAAGGCAATGGGATGACATATATAAAGCCTTGAAGGAAAAAAAGCTGTCTCTCAAATATGATGGTGAAATTAGGGCATTTCCAGATAAACAGAAGTTGAGGGAATTTGCAAAAACCAAACCAAAATTACAAGAAATACTAAAGGCAGTCCTCAGTTAGAAAATCAATAACATCAGATAACAACACAAGACTAGAACACAGAGCAACCAGATATCAACCGAGATAGGGAAGTCACAAAAATAAATCAAAGCTAAAACACTGAAAATAGGGAAACAGAAATGTCAATATGTAAAAGACGACAATATTAAAACAAAAAAGAGGGGCTAAACATGTTATTGGACCAATTAACTGAAATGGTCCATGAAACCATGACCCTAAACCTTCAAACCAAGGAACAAAATCCCGTGAGGTGTTTGGTTGTACAGAAGCAGCCTCCGCAGCTACTCTTTTTTTGTCATTGTAGTAAATATATTTATCACACAACTTTTGCCAATTCAACTTTTTACAGGTGTCCAATTTGTTGACAGCAATTACGATAATCAGCTGTGCAGCCCTACCCTTAATCAATGTGATGTTTCCATCACCTTTAAGCCCCTGTTTCCCCCTCCTTCCCGCCCCGGTAATCACTAATAAACTTTGATCTCTATACATTTGCCTTTTCTTTTTTTCTTTTTTTTTTTTTTAAATTGTACTTCAGGTGAAGGCTTACAGAACAAATAGTTTCTCACGGAACAGTAGTACACATATTGTTTTATGACATTGGTTAACAACCCCACAACATGTCAACCCTCTAACTTCTCAACCTTTTTTTTTTGGTGAAAATACACATAGCCAAAGATACACCATTACAAACATTTCTACATGCACAGTTCAGTGACACTGACTACACTCTTCCAACTGTGCTGCTATTCTCACTTAAGATGAAGGCTTACAGAACAAAATAGTTTCTCATTTAACAGTTACTACAAATGTTGCCCTATGACAATGGTTAACAATCTCACAACACATCAACAATATCCTTACTCAACCTTGGGTTCCCTATCACCAGCTTCCTTGTCCCCGTCTGCCTTCTGGCCCTTGTCACTGGACTCCTTTACCTCATTAGTCCCATTTGGTTTGATGGGGCTGTCCACTCCCAGGCTGAACGGTGAACCTCGGAGGTAACTTCACCACTGAGCTAAAAGGGTGTCTGGGGGCCATACTCTCAGGGTTTCTCCAGTCTCCTTTAGGCCAGTAAATCTTGTCTTTTTTTTGTGAGTTAGAATTATGTTCTACATCCTTCTCCAGCTCTGTCCGGAACTCTCTGTTGTGATCCTGGTCAGAGCAGTCAGTGGTGGTAGCCGGGCACCATCTAGCTGTATTGGACTCAGTCTGGTGGAGGCCTTGGTAGCTGTGGACCATTAGTCCTTCAGACTAATCTTTTCCTTGTATCCTGTTCTCTTCATTCTCCCTTGCTCCCGAAGGGATGACACCAGTGGAGTATCTTAGATGGTGGCTCACTACATTTGCCTTTTCTTGTCTTTTTATATAAGTGAGGTGGTACAATATTTGTCCTTTTGTGATTGGCTTATTTCACTCTGTATAACGTCTTCAAGCTCCATCCATACTGTAGCATGTATCAAGACTTCTTTTCTCCTACTGGCTGAGTAGTATTCCGTTGTATGTATGTACCATATTTTGTTTATCCATTCATCTCTTCATGGGCTGTTATGTTGTTTCCACCTTTTGGCTGTTGTGAATAGTGCTGCAATGAACATTGATGTGCAAGTCTCTTTTTGAGTCTCTGCTTTCAAGTCATTCAGGTATATACCTAGGAGTGGAATTATTGGGTTGTATGGTAGTTGTATTTTTAGTTTTTTCAGAAACCACCATGCTGTTTTCCACAATAGCTGTACCATTTTGCATTCCCAGCAGCAATGGATAAGAGTTCCAGTTTCCCACATCTTCACCAACATTTGTTATTTTCTATTTTTTCTTAACCATCCTAGCGGGAGTCAAATGGTATCTCACTGTGGTTTTGATTTGTTTCTCTCTGATGGCTAATGACTCTGAGCATCTTTTCATGTGTTTGGTGGCCATTTGAATATTCTCTCTGGTGAAATGTCTATTCAAGTCCTTTGCCCATTTTATGACTGGGTTATTTGTCTTTTTGTTGTTAAATTGTCAAAGTTTTATATATATTTTGATTACTGGATTCTTGTCAGATATATGGTTTCCAAAGATATTCTCCGAGTTGGTAGCTTGTCTTTTCACTCCTTTGGTAAAGTCTTTTGATGAACAAAAGTTTTTAATTTTAATGAGGTCCCGTTTATTTATTTTGTTTTTTACTGTTTGTGCTTTTGTTATTATATTCGATAATCCATTATTAAAAGCTAGGCCTGACACCATTGCCCCTGCCTTTTCTTCTAAGAATTTTATGGTTTTAGTTTGCACATTTAGGTCCTTAATACCTTTTTTTTTTTTTAATAGGTGCAGATGGTGAAACTTTTTTTTTTAATTTTTTTATATTTTATTGTACTTCAGGTGAAAGCTTACAGAGCAAATAGTTTCTCATGAAATAGTAGTACACATGTTGTTCTATGACATTGGTTAACAACCCCACAACGTATTAAGCCTCTAAATTCTCAACCTTTTTTTTTTTTTTTTGATGAAAATTACAGATGGCCAAAGATACACCGTTTCAAAAATTTCTACATGCACAGTTCAGTGACATTGACTACACTCTTCCAACTGTGCTGTTATTCTCACTTAAGATGAAGGCTTACAGAACAAAATAGATTTTCATTTAACAGTTACTACACATGTTGCCCTATGACAATGGTTAACAATCTCACAGCACATCAAGAATATCCTTACTCCACCTTGTGTTCCCTATCACCAGGGGACTTCCTTGTCCCCTTCTGTCTTCTGTGGTCCTTAATACCTTTTGAATTTGTTTTTGTGTATGGTGTGAGGCATGGATCCTCCATATTTATTCTTAAAGTTAGAATTTTAATGTGTGGTCCCTCCACTCAATTCTTAGTTTTTAGACAAAATGGACTCATTTCTATTTTTAAATCCACCTATCCATGGAAGTAGATTCTTCAGCTCAATACCTTGCAGAGTATCAGACACATTGCACACATTCAGTAAATATCTGTTAAATGAATAATGGCTAGATAAAGGCATCTGCTTCAGTATTCTGAATTGTGCATTTTTCTGTGATCTGTAAATTCCATATTCAGCTATGTAAGCATAAAAATATGATATACACATTCCCTACCTTCCAATTTTTTATAGTCAAAATAAATATTGAGAGCAGCCCTAACAGGAAGCAGGGGAGGAAGGGAAGATCACAAATTGATATATAGGGGGAGGTAAGGAGAAGCCTTTGTTGCTAGGCAACCAACTTCATTCCAATGATTGTTGACCCCAGTTCTATAAAGGTCTCCTTTTCTGCCCTCCTCTTCCTCATTCCCCTCCTCTTCTTATCTGATAGAATCAAGAAAAAGTACCCCCAGGATAGTGGGAGTTGAGGGTAGGTAGTGTGGTGTTTACTGACCAAATCTCATGCCTGGGGCAAAGCTAGGATTTAGTTCATAAAATGTACATTACTAGTTGAGATTTATTTCTCCCTTCTGGAGAGGTCAGGCTTGCATTAAGTTCATGCTAGAATATAATGCTTGTTCTGCAAACACAGACTTAAAATACTGTTGCGATCTGGAAGGAAGATACAGTGAGCATGTTTTTGAAAACAAATTGCTCTCTTATGAGGAAATCTTAACAAAATTTTGAATCACATGGACAAAGGGAGTGTTCAGGGTGGAAACGATGGGTCCTCTTTGGTATTTGAAATATTTATGGGGTATCCACATTAAAATCTAAGAAGTATGGGCCTGGGAAGCAGCTGAACTTCTGAAATGGGGACTTAGATTTAAGAGTCATCAGCATGTCTCTTAGTTATCTAGTGCTGCTATAACAGAAATCCCACAAGTTGGTAGCTTTTTCAAACAGAAATTCATTTTCTCACAGTTTAGGAGGCTAGAAGTCTGAATTCATGGTGCTAGTGCTAGGGAAGGCTTTCTCTCTCTGTCAGCTCCAGGGGAAGGTCCTTGTCTCTTTGAGCTTCTGTGCCTGGGTGATCTTCATGGGGCTTGGCATCTCTCCTTCCCCATCTCTGCGGCTCTCCCTTGCTTGTTTAATCTCCTTTATAGTTTAAAAGAGATTGACTCAGGATACACTCTCCACTAATCCTGCCTCATTAACATAGCAAAGACAACCCATTCCCAAATGGGATTATAACCACAGACATAGAGGTTAGGATTTACTCCACATATTTTGGGGAGACACAATTCAATCCATAACAGCATATGAGTGGTGGTTCAGGCAAAGGAAATCAATGAACTCACCACAGAGGGTTTGTAATGTAAGAAGGGAAGAAGGCCACGGTGCTCAAATTTATTGTACATTAGGATCACCCAAACTTTGTTGTACGTTAGGATCACTCAAACTTTGTTGTAAATTAGGATCACTCAAACTTTGTTGTAAATTAGGATCACTCAGACATCGTTGTACATTAGGATCACTCAAACTTTGTTGTACATTAGAATCACATTAGAATTAACATTCTAAAAACAATATATTTTTTTTAACCCTAGACCAATTAAAATTGGAATCTGGAGCTGGACCTAGGCATTATTATTTTTTTAAAACTCCCCAGGTGATTCCCAGGTGCTCTAGACCAAAAAAACCAAACCAAACGCATTGCCGTTGAGTCAATTCCAACTCACAGCGACCCTATAGGACAGAGGACAACTGCCCCACAGGGTTTCCAAGGTTGTGAATCTTTACAGAAGCAGACTGCCACATCTTTCTCCTGCAGAGTGGCTGGTAAGTTTGAACCCACAGATCTTTTATTTAGCAGCTGAGTGGTTAACCACTGGGCCACAAGGGCTCCTCGTACTCTAGACAGTGACTCAAAATTAGGCCTGTATCAGAATCACTTGAAAGGCTTCTGGGCCCAAGGATTTGCATGTCTAACAAGTTCCCAGGTGAGGCTGATGCCGCTGGTCTGGGGACTACACTTTGAGAACCTCTGGTCTAGTACAGTGCTTCTCAAACTTTAAAGTGCATACAAATTGCCTGGGAGGTCTCGTTAAAATGCAGATTCTGAAACTGTAGGTCTTGGTGGGACGTGAGATTCTGCACCTCTAATGAGCTCTCAGGTGATGCTTACTCTTCCCTTTGCACGCGTCACTTACACGCGGATCTGAGAAGTATGGGACTGGGAGCAGCTGAACTCTCTGAAGTAGAGACTCAGCGAATGCATGGTGGTTGAAGTCAGAGCAATAGATGAGGTCACCACAGAGGGTCTGTCATGTGAGAAGGGAAGAGGGCTGATGACTAGCTGGGAGGACTGCTGCCTTTGAAAGGGAAGGTATAGTGCCAAGGACGCCTACAGGGGGGAGCCAGGGAGTGAGGAGGTGACTGGGGGAAAGTGAGGACAGAAACCACAATGTTTTGAGGAGGAAGTGGGAAAGGGTCAAATGCCAAAAAGGGGTCAAGGAAGGTCAGCAGAGAGTGTGCACTGAATTGAGTGCAGGTTGACCACTGGCAACCCTGACCTGTGTGAGTCAATGAGTTCTTCAATGCTGTGTCCTGCATCCCTGGCGATGAGGCCCAGGTCTGACTAGTTTGGTCAAGCCACTCAACTTCTGTGGGTCTCTGTTTGCTCTTCTACAAATTAGGATGATAACAGCAACTTCTTTAAAGGGCTATTCTGAGAATTACTAAAGAAGATACTCAGTGGGTGGCACAAACGGTTTGAAACTGGCTGCTAATTTAAAGGTTGATGGTTCAAACCAACCTAGTGGCACTACAGAAGAAAGGCCCAGCGACCTGCTTTCCTAAAGATTAAAGCCAAGAAAACCCTATGGAGCAGTTCTACTCTGTAACACCTGGGGTTGCCATGAGTCACAGCTGACTCAATGACAGTGGATTTGGTTTGGTTTGATCTTGATGTTTCCGCCCCTTCACTTTTTCCTTCTATCTCCTGCCTCCCCCAAATCTCACCCTAGGAGCACAGCCGTCTGTCTCCTACCTCACATATAATTGGAGCCTCTTTCTGTAAATTCCTTTGTTTTTAAGTTTTCTGCAAACATTTTATTCTGATGCAGAATGTACATGATAGGAGAGCACCTGACTGCATCACCCATCCCATAATCCCCAGACCTCTCTGCAGAACACAATCCCACCACACCCCAAACCTCAGCAATCCCTTTGACTGTGATTTGTATTCTCTGAAAGTTGAGGGAACAAATTAGATAAATGTCTCCTGTGTCATCTGAGTGATTCTGAAGTGGAGATGTTCAAGTAACTCTCCCGTTTTCTCCACCGAAAGAATGCATGGTTGCTAGGAAACCAACAATAAGTGTCAACCACACCTAGCAGAAAAATGCTCCCAACCAAAAGCACTGCAATTATATTCAGAAGAATTTTTGTCTGCTGTTCAATTATCATCTTTCAAAAATTCAATTTGACAAATATTTATGGAGCTTGTACGTGCAAAGAACTTGCAAAGTACAGATCCAATCATGTCACTCCTCAGCTTAAAAGCCTTCTACGTCCTTCTCCTACCACACTCCACCCCCCCAAAAAAAAACCACAAAATGAGTCAAACCTCCTTAATCTGACCCACAAAATCACCAGTTGACGTCAAATCCATTCTAAGCCAGGGGCAGATTACCCAACAGGCAAGGTAAGCACAGTGCTTACCGTGTTTACCAGATCATCTGTAGTGAACAATTTCACATGGATGAAAGTCATCAAAGATGTGGTATGACCCATGTGAAATTGTTCACTACAGATTAGTAAATAAGCACAAGTAAGCCCATGCTTACCTTGCTTACTGGGTCATCTGCCCCGTCAGGGATTGTAAATTTGAAAAGAGGCTTTTATTCTGTAGGAAAGTGCTGTGGGGTTGGGAGAGAGACAGATGCCAGCCACACCTAGAAGCGGAGTCTTTGAAGTGGTGAAAAAATGTGAAATTGTTCACTACAGATGATCTGGTAAGCAAGGTAAGCACCACACTTACCTTGCTTACCAGATCATCTGTAGAGCACCATGCTTAACTTGCCTATTCGATAATCTGCCCCTGATTCTGATTTATGGCCACCTCATGTGTGTCAGAGTACGGCGGTGTGCCATGGCTGATTTGCAATGGCTGATTTTTGGAAAGTAGATCTCCAGGACTTTCTTCTGAGGCACCTCTGGGTGGAACCTCCAACCTTTTGGTTAGCTTAACCGTTTGCACCATCTGTGGATGCCCTGGCCCACAAAGCCAGACTCATTTTACAGCACCCCCTACTCCAGCCTTACGTGGCTACCGGTCACTATCCCCACTTCACACTATTAGGTCATCCTGAAATGCCATCCTGCTCTTGCCTGAACAATGCTTTGCCATTCTTCAAAGCTCAGCTTAAAAGATGCCAATAATTCCAGACAGAATGAATTGCTCATTCCTGTTCATTGATGATTCGAAGTCTGCATGCGTTCATCCCACAAAGATTTTACATCTCTTATGGAGCAGTGGTTAAAGTGATTGACTGCAAACCAAAAGGTCAGTGGTTTGAAACCACAGCGGCTCCACAGGAGAAAGATGTGGCAATCTGCTTCTGTACAGATTTACAGCCTTGGAAACCCTGTAGGGTCGCTATGAGTTGGAATCGACTTGAAGGCAGTGGGCTTATGTACTGAGCACATCTTCTTTTTCCTTCCTTTCTTTGAAGGGCACCGTCGTTCTGTGCCTGGCTCTATAACATGGATTTCCTGTTGGTGACAAAACTGTAGCAGCTGGTAATTCTATTATTTCACAAATTATGGTCCTGATTTCATAAACACAGAGTTGAGAATTTTAAAATTTAAAAAGCAGCTAGTGATTTTCCCAGAGTGGTTTTTAAAAAATTATATATGCTTTGTTACCCAAACATGCTTAACACAGCAATAAGAGATGGCCTCCTCTATCCAGGCTTTGTTTAAGTTTTACTAAATTTGGATGCTCCCACAAGGCCTCGACTCAGGAGAATGAGCATCGTTTGAAGCTCAACGTATGAAAAAGCTTGTTCCTAAGGAAATGAGTGGTTCTCCACATGACACATAAACGACTATCAGTCACCAAACCTGATTAGGAAGACAGTCGGCTTCTGTTTTCATTCTGACACATGCTTAAAATTCTCTCTAAATCTCTGTGCTTTTAACAGGCCCCAGTTCACGAAGTCTCTGAATTTTACTACCGCCATTGCAGCGGATGTTTCTGATGGTGCAATGGATCTTTGAAACATCTTCACTTAACTCCCTCATGGATGTTTCCTTGAGCTAGAGTACATACCTCAGCACGATCCTAAGTTATAACCAGTTGCATAGTCAGAGTCCACTCAGAAAAGCAGAAGCCAACTTGAGTATTTCGGAGGGAATTTAATATAGGGGATTCATTACATAAGTGATCAAAGAGTGGAGAAGCCAAATAGGGGATAGTAAGGCAGCCCATCAAATGCATCAATTCTTCTTTGGTCTTCCTTATTCGTTGTCCAGTTTTTGCATGCATTTGAGGGTGATTGACAATACCATGGCTTGGGTCAGGCACACTTTAGTCCTCAAAGTGACATCTTTGCTTTTTAACACTTTGAAGAGGTCTTTTAAGGCAGATTTGCCCAATGTTTGATTTGACCGTTGTTTCCATGGACATTAATGGTGAATATAAGCCAGAAAAATGAACAAATCTGCCATGGAAAAAGTACAACCAGAATGCTCCTTAGAAGCGAGGATGACAAGACTTTGTCTCATATAGTTTAGACATGTTATCAACAGGGACCAGTCCCTAGAGAAGGACATTATGCTCGGTAAGGTAGAGGGTCATAGAAAAAGAGGAAGATCCTCAACAAGATGGATTGACACAGTGGCTGCAACAATGGGCTCAAACATAGCGAGGATTGTGAGAATGGTGCAGGACGGGGCAGTGTCTCGTTCTGTTGTACATAGGGTTGCTATGAGTCGGAACCGAGTCAACGGCACCTAACAACAACAGTAAAGACAACCCAGAGATTAGCAACAGTGGGAAGCTACTAAGACTGGAAGGACAAAGGGACAAGAGGGCGTTAATGGAGCCTAGGGCTCCATTTTCCTGGAGACGGGAAAAAGCTGTTACCAGAGATACAACCTGTCTTAGAACAGCATAGAACATCTAGTGCTGCTATAACAGAAATACCACAAGCGGATGGCTTTAACAAAGAGAAAATTTATTTAACAAAGATAAATTTATTCTCTCACAGTCTAGGAGGCTAAAAGTCTGAATTCAGGGTGCCAGCTCCAGGGGAAAGTCTTTCTCTCTCTGTTGGCTCTGGGGGAAGATCCTTATCATCAATCTTCCCCGGTAGAGGAGCTTCTCAGTGCAGGGACCCCGGATCCAAAAGATGTGCTACTCTCCTGGCTCTTGTCTTTTGGTGGTACAAGGACCCCCTGACTCTCTGCTTGCTTCTCTCTTTTATACCTCAAAAGAGACTGACTTAAGACAAAATCTAATCTTGTAGATTGAGTCCTGCCTCAGTAACATCATGTTGTTGTTGGGTGCCGTCAGAGCAACCCTATAGTGACCCTGTAGGAGAGAGTAGAACTGCCCCATAGGGTTTCCAAGGAGCGGCTAGTGGATTTGAACTGCCAACCTTATGGTTAGCAGCCGAGCTCTTAACCACTATGCCACCAGGGCTCCCATTAACATTGCAGAGGTAGGATTTACAACACATAGGAAAATCACATCCCATGACAGGATGGTGGACAATCACACAATACTGAGATCATGGCCTAGCCAAGTTGACAGCTATTTCGGGGGGACACAATTCAATCCATAACACGATCCAAGGTAGAGAGAGAGAGAGAAAAATACCTTGGCTTCTCATCCTGGCCCCAACCAGTCTTCCAGCAGCTTCTATTGGCCACACCTACATGAAGCCAGAGGGCAAGGGAACCTGAGAAGTGTAGTTTCCTGAGATAATGGATGAGAGCAGGGTGACAGCAGACAGGACACTGACCAGAACGTGTTATAGAGGCAGGCATAGAACAATTGTGCCCTTTAAAGAAAGAAAGGAAGATGTGCTCAGTACATAGCCCCTGCCTTTGAGCCCTGGAAATTAAACTTTGTCACATCAAGCCCATACTTCTAATCTAACTCCACCAACTATTTACCTCAGTTAATTGGATATTGGGAAAGATGTCCCTCTCTTCACCAGGAGAGCTGATCAATGTTTGGAAAATACCATTGTAATTTAGTTTTAAAAATGATTTTGTTTGGGAAAAATTAATATCTCTGTATTATGACTGTGTCCTTCATTTACATTTCAAGCTTTTTTTTTTAAGGGTCCCTGGGTGACGCTAGAGGATCCCTGGTGTCGCGGTGGTTAAGTGCTCAGCTGCTAACCTAAAGGCTGGCAGTTCGAACCCACCAGCCACTCCTTGGGAGAAAGATGTGACAATCTGCTTCTGTAAAGATTTACAGCCTTGGAAACCCTATGGGGGCAGTTCTACTCTGTCCTATAGGGTCGCTTTGAGTCGGAATACACTCAAAGGCAATGAGTTTGGGGTTTTTTGTTCTGTTTTGTTTTGCATGGAACAAATGGTTCACGCTCAACTACTAACTTAAAGGTTGGTGGTTTGAACCCACCCAGCAGCCCCGAAGAAGAAAGGCCTGGTGATCCACTTCCGTAAAGATTATAGCCAAGAACCCTATGGAACAGAGTTCTACTCTCTAACACATGAGGTCATGATGAATCAGAATCGAATCTACAGAAATAAGTGGTTTTTGGATTTTGGTTGTTTTGGTTTTGTTTTGTTTTTGGTATTATGACTATGCCCTGCATTTAAATTTCAAGTGGTTTTTAGATTTTTACCTTCAATTAATAAGTGTCTTTCTTTTCAACGTTTAATATTCAAATGACTCCTGCATTTTAGCCTATCTTTGCCACATTTATTCCCTAGGGTTTTTCTTGGGTTGGTTTTATTTTTAGCAGATATTTCAAGTAACAGCTGGTGAACTTTAGGCAAATTAAAATAATCTCCTTTAAATTAGAAGGAGCCTCTTCACTGCAGGATTCCTTTGCTCGGCAGTCTGAAAGTCATTTGCCCAAAATATTTACCACGTACTCCTGAGAAATTCTGCACATGCTGGGAACAGCTGAACTATTCAGTGCAATAGGGATCTGCTAAAAAAGCACTGAGAATAAGGGAAAGCAACATTGAAAAATCATGTTCCTATTCACAGACAGGAATTTGAAAACCACGCATTTATTTTTGGAAAATATAATCTTCAGAAACTCTTGTCTATGTTTAAACCATAATACACAACCTCTTTACTATCTTGCATCTGTCTTTTTATTATAAAAATAATAAAGGCTCATTGCAGAATATTTGGAAAATATACAAAGTATAACAAATTTTTCTTTAAAACTCTTAATTCCAACATCCAAAGACTACATTTGTTAGCATTTCAATGTGTATCTTTAGTGTGTGTGTGTATAAAACAACCTTATGGTCATAACATACATACTGTTTTATATTCTGATTTTTATCATTTACCATTTTATTTTCAGGATTAAAACCTGTTGCTATTGAGTCAATTCCAACTCATAGCAACCCTATAGCAAAGAGTAGAACGGCCTCCACAGGGTTTCCAAGGCTGTAATCTTTATGTAGGCTGACTGCCACATCTTTCTCCCATGGAGTGCTAGAGAGTTCAAACCAACGACCTTTGGTTAGCAGCTGAGGCCTTAACCACTGTACCACCAGGGCTTCTTATTTTGAGGAATGCCCCATATTAAAATTTTCCCATCAAAAAAAAAAAATTCCTTGGTTCCTAATACCCTGTTGTATGACTGTACTATAATTTATTAATTTATTTTCCTCTTGTTAGACATTTAGGAACCACATTGCTACTTTTGCCTTGACAAATCTATAAAAAAGACAGGTTTTTAGTTTTTAAAAAGCAAGTAACATCATCATGAAAGAAGCTGGCATTTCCTCTTCTCAACCTCTGGTTTTCTTCTTTGTCTTTGGTGTCACATTAACTTCACGTGAAGTGTTTGTTCTCCCTTTGTTACATTAAACAATAGGAGGGAACAAAGAGTCCACCTACTAGGGGAACACTGATCAAACGACTGGCAATGGATGACTGATTATTAAAATGATCATTTGGAAGAAGATAAGCCTATTGTTCTTTCTAAACTTCAGGTCACATAATAATTTTTAAGGGTATGTGTGCATATATATACATATTTTTCCCCCAAAGCTTAGAAACACCTGTTACGTGAGTGTTGAATTATGTATGACAGGAGAGGCTATGGTTAAGCGCTTGTTTTGATTTATTTCGGGTACCCATTAGATTTTCTTCTTCCTTTTGTGTTTTTCTAGTAGGCATCAATGATTTAGGGTAGGTTGGCTGAGAGTAGTTTTTACAGTACTAAAAGCAGCCTTATCAAACATACTTATACTATTGCTATATTTTTACTTACTATCTGATATGTTGGAGCCCTGGTGGCACAGTGATTAAGAGCTCAGCTGCTAACCAAAATGTCGGCAGTTCAAATGCATTAGCCGCTCCTTGGAAGCCCTATGGGGCAGTTCTACTCTGTCCTATAGGGTCATTAGAAGTTGGAATCGACTCATCGATAACAAGATAGGATATGTTTATATTATACTATATTTGTACTATATTATAATTGATTATACTGTAGTATAATATTGAAAGTATTTATACCATATTCTTTATACGATGTACCATATACCAGCAGTTCTCAAACTTTCTGGTCTCACGATCCCTTTAAAACCAAAAACAAACAAACAAACAAAAAACCCAAGCCCATTGCCCTAGAGTCGATTCTGACTCATAGCGACCCTATAGGACAGGGCAGAACTGCCCAATAGGGTTTCCAAGGCTGTAAATCTTTGCAGAAACCGACTGCCACATCTTTCTCCCACGGAGCAGCTGGTGGGTTCAAACTGCCAACCTTTTGGATAGCTGCCAAGCACTTAACCACTGCGCCACCAGGGCTCTCAGAGGCTCTCTTTACAACTATTAAAAATTGTTGAGGACCCCAAAGAACTTTTATTTATGTGAGTCTTATCTATTAATTCTACTACAGTAAACTATATTAGAAATTAAAATTCAGAACATTTCAAAAAATTTATTGATTCATTTAAAAATAGCAATGAATCTATTACATGTTAACATTAATAATATATTTTTATGAAAAATAACTAATTTTCCAAAACAAATAAAAAAGAGTGAAAAGAGTGGCATTGTGTTTACATTTTTGTAAGTCCCTAGTGTCTGCCTTAGTGAACGCAGCTAAATTCTCATATCTGCTTCTTGCATTCAATTTCTTGTGATATTCTATTTTGATTGAAATATATGAAGAAAATCTGACCTCAGACAGATATGTAACGGGAAAAGAGAGGAAGGCGTATGTAGTAAGCTTTCCAGATAATTGTGAATGTTTTTCTCTGATACCACACCAAAACTCAACAAATTCTTAAAGGTTCATCACACTCTGGAATCTGAAACCATATTAATGAAACTTGTATGCTGTTACATTAAAATCCATTGGTCTTCTTGATATTTGAATGGATCTTGTATCTATGCCCAGGTATCATTTTATAACATCATGCATTGGTCTTTGGGAATATCATGGTTGATTGAGTTATGCAGATCTTCCAGGCACTGACACATTTCTTATACCAAAACAAATTGCATTCATTTACTATCAGTACAAATCTCTTCAGGAAAGTCCATTGGGCAATGATAAAGAACAATGATGAATCTGTAAAGCATCTCATAACTTGGATGAAACTGGAGGACATTATGCTGAGTGAAATAAGTCAATCACAAAAGGACAAATATTGTATGAGACCTCTACTGTAAAAACTCATGAAAAAGTGTACACACAAAAAGAAACAATCTTTGTTGGTTACGAGGGATGGGAGGGGTGGGGGGGAAATAGTAAACAGACAATAATAAGTGGTAACTTTGGTGAAGGGTAAGACAGTACACAATACTGGGGAAGCCAGCACAGCTTGTACAAGGAAAGGTCATGGAAGCTCCATAGACACATCCAAACTCCCTGAGGGACTGAATTACTGGGCAGAGGGCTGTGGGGACCATGGTCTCAGGGAACATCTAGCTCAACTGGCATAACACAGTTTACAAAGACAATGTTCTACATTCAACCTTGGTGAGTAGTGTCTGGGGTCTTAAAAGTCTGTGAGCAGCCATCTAAGACGCTCCACTAGTCTCACCCCTTCGGGAGCAAGGGAGAATGAAGAAAACAAGATACAAGGGAAAGATTAGTCCAAAGGACTAGTGGATCACAACTACCATGGCATCCACAAGACTGAGTCCAGTACAACTAGACGGTGCCCAGCAACCACCACTGACTGCTCTGACTGGGATCACAACAGAGGGTTCTGGACAGAGCTGGAGAAGGATGCAGAACAAAATTCTAACACACACAAAAAAGACCAGACGTACTGGCCTGAAAGACTGGAGAAACCCTGAGAGTATGGTACCCAGACACCCTTTTAGCTCAGTGGTGAAGTCACTTCTGAGGTTTACCGTTCAGCTGGAGATTGGACAGCCCCATAAAACAAAACAGGACTAATGAGGCACAGCAGTCCAGGGACAAGGACTAGAAGGCAGTAGGGGACAGGAAAGCTAGTGATAGGGAACCCAAGGCTGAGTAAGGACAGTGTTGACATGTTGTGGGGTTGTTAACCATTGTTATAGGGCAATATGTGTACCATTTAATGAGAAACTTTTTTGTTCTGTAAACCTTCATCTAAAGTGAGAATAGCAGCACAACTGGAAGAATGTAATCAATGTCACTGAACTGTGCATGTAGAAATTTTTGAAATGGTATGTCTTGGGCTATGTATATTTTCACCAAAAAAAAAAAAAAAATGGGTCGAGAAGGGAGAGGGTTGACATGTTGTGGGATTGTTAATCAATGTCATAAAACAATATGTGTACTGACTGTTTAATGAGAAACTGTTTGTTCTGTAAACCTTCACCTGAAGTACAATTTTAAAAAAAGACCAGACTTACTGGCCTGACAGAGACTGGAGAAAGCCTGAGAGTATGGCCCCCGGACACCCTTTTAGTTCAGTAATGAAGTCACTCCTGAGGTTCATCCTTCAGCCAAAGATTAAACAGGCCCATAAAATAAAACGAGACTAATGGGACACAACAGCCCAGGACAAGGACTAGAAGGCAGGAGGGGACAGGAAAGCTGGTAATAGGGAGCCCAGGGTTGAGAAGGGACAGTGTTGACATGTTGTGGGGTTGTTAACCATTGTTATAAAACAACATGTGAACTGTTTAGTGACAATCTATTTGTTCTGTAAACCTTCATCTAAAGTACAATTAAAATAAATAAATAAATAAAAGTCCATTGGGAATCTGTCAAGCTCATGGTGGCAAACACAAGTTTTCCGAAATTCTCCTTTTTACCTGGAAGCTGTAAATGTATCATTGGCAATAAATAGTTTTCCTCAAAGTGACAGGCTTCCTTCATTCATTTTTGAGAAAATGTTGGCCACATATCCAAGACTGAGTAATCATTCTTTCAAGTAAAAATAATATTTCATAGAAGAATTGTTTCATTGAGCTTACAACTCAATCGCACAAGCGGCTTTCCTCAAGACAACCATCTACTTTGGAATGCACCAGATGTGCTTTATTCGTACTTCGCATTTCATCCCACAGAATATTAAAAAGACATACTCAAGGGCTGAGGTTTATTAAAATTAATAATTTTTACTGCTTCATCAAGAACATTCTTTAAAAAAGAAAAGAGAACATTCTTAATATATGAGACCAAAAGGGCAAAATCTGAGCAAAAGCAAAGACAAGAAGGCAGGAAGGGATAGGAAATGGGGAGTCGGGGAAAACTGGGACATGTTGAGGGGACTGTGACCAATGTCTTGGAACATTCTGTGTACAAATTGTTGAATGGGAAACTATTTTGCTCTGTAAACCTTCAGCTAAAGCACAATTAAATTTTTTTTAAAAAAGAACATTCTTAAGTGAAACCAATATTTTTTAAATTAAATTACAAATTTTTTTAATTGCAAGTACATCATAGTGAAGAATTCAATGACTACTAGTACAGTTTGAGGGGCAGTGGTGGTTCCGTGGTAGAATTCTCACCTTCTATCCAGGAGACCTGGGTTTGATTCCTGGCCAATGCACCTCATGAGCAGCTAGTGGAGGCTTGAATGTCGCCGTGATGCTGAATAGGTTTCAGCAGAACTTTCAGGCTAAGGCAGATTAGGAAGAAAGGCCTGGGGATCTACTTCTGAAATTCAGCAAATAAAAACCTCATGGATCACGAGATCACCTTTTACTGAAATAGCAGAATGGCACACAAAATAAAGGATATTGTCTGTAAGAACAGAGTTCTACTAAAACACCCATCTGTACGAGACCAACAGGTCAGCATTTACTCTAAAGTGAAGATGAGAAGATAAGGGGGCAGGGAAACCAGAGTACTGGAAAGGGAACAACCAGAACACAGCGAAAGAGAATGTCGACATATTGTGAAAAATGTAACTAATGTCACTGAACAAGTTGTGTGGAAATTGTCAAATTGGAACCTAACTTGCTGTGGAAATTTTCACCAAAAACGCAATAAAATATTGTTAAAAAACAACAACAACTATGGATCTCAACAGTGCGATCCCCAACTGATCATGGGGATGGCACAGGACCAGGCAGCGTTTTGTTCCGTTGTACATGGGGTCGCCATGAATTGGAGGTCAACTCAACTCAATAGCAGCTAACGATGACAACAACCCCCTAATCTAGGTTTAACATTACAAGCACAAAGGAAGATAAGGCAGCCAAAATTATGTCTCCTTTTAGGAATGGAACTTGGATAGAAAAGTATTCTGACAAGACTTTCCAAAACTACAGATCACTTACTAATTGCACATAACAATCTAAGGATTTCTTTCAAGGTTTGATATGAGCGTTTAACATCCCATTCCTTCAGCTGGGGCTGTTTGTGACTCAGGTGTACAGAATTGTTCAGGCTGTTCCTAACACAGATTAACATTCTTTAATTAAGCACCCATCTAGAGGTAAGGAGCTGGAGGGGAGTTACATTTAGGGGAAAAATTTTTCAAGAGAATGACTGTGATTCAGTGGAAGGACTGGCTGATAAGTTGCATTCTAAGTCAAGGTCATGGCTCCCAGCATAAATTGAAGAGCCCAGGGGCCTCATAGTCAATGGTTTGGCACTTATGAGTGCTCCAGGTCAAGCTTAGTGTCTACATGGCAGCCATCAATTTGTTTTCAAAGAGCTGCTCCGAAGTCAGCAGGGTTAATCAATTCTAACCACTAGGCAATCAAATAGCAACCAAAGGCATCCCAAGACAGGGAAGAAGGAAGAAAGCAGAACACATCATTTGACTGTTCTAATCATTTAAGAACAATTCATGACAGAACCATCATTTCAATGTTCTGTTGCTTATTAGCGCTCATCCATTAACTGACAACATATTCTCCCCCCATTTTCAAACTATTCTTATAGACACAACTGCAGAATAATCTCTTTCACTTCATTCAGTGCTGGGAAAGGAACTGTGACTGCAGTACGTTAGCAGAAGGACATACTTTGCTCAAAAGCGGCAGAACAGGCAAAGAAAGAAACAGGAGGGTTTGTTAAATCATGGGCTCAGAGTTCCCCACCTGGTGGAGAGCTTCTCAGGGAACATAAGGAGAGGCAGAACAGAAGTGAAGACCGAAGAATGACTTAAAGAGATGACAAGCTTTCAAAAAAGAAATAATCTACGGATAGAGGCACAAACAATCCCAATTAGGGAGAAAGTTGTATTTTGGGGCATGTTGGGGGTGGGGGAGGCAACATCTAAAGGAGTATGACTGGACTGGGTGTGGTATTATTTCCCCAGGGGCCATTTGGAAATTTATCAGGATACTTTTGCTTGTTGTGACCACTGGTGGTAATGCTGGTTCTCATGGGGTGGAGGGTCAGGAATGCTAAAAGTCCTTTAACCAGAGGAGCAGACACACAGAACTGCCCCTCTCAATGTCAATAGCGTCTCCACTGAACAGCATTGATCTGAGGAAACCAAAGTGCCAAAGCGGCCACTCGGGGAGCTCCTCTCTCAACCAGATCTTAAAAGCATATGGCCCAAAGAATGTAATCAATGTCACTGAATTGTACATGTAGAAACAGTTAAATTAGTTTATGTTTTGCTGTATATATCCTCAACAACAATAACAAAATCAAATTTTTATAAAATGATACCAAGATCCCGGGAAATATGGATGGGGCACTGACCATGTACAGCAGGCACAGTAGATCAGTATTGTTGTGGTTATTCTACTTTTGTAAAAACAAACAAACCCTGTGTAATAATAGGAAGGAAAGAAAGAACGTAACCAATGTCACTGAACAATATGTGTAGAAATTGTTGAATGGGAACCTGTTATGTTGTATACAGTTTCACCAAAAATATAATATTATTTTTTTAAAAAAAAAAGCACATGGCCCTTGAAGGATAAATAGTAAAGGATGAATCGTAAAGACCTGCATGGAATTGTAGGAAGTAGATCAAGAAGGCTAAAGGCCCAAAGATTAGAGGCTTGTTAAGAGTTAAAAATCAACACAAATACTTTTTAAGATACTAGAATATTGCAAGTTGCAGAAAGAGGGGATAATTTCCTATAATCTAGAAAAGATAGGGAAACACCATTGAAAGAGAATTGGAGAGCAAAATGGAAAGAGGATGAATAGTTAGAAGCCCCCACAAGGAACTTATGCCCATACAGGGCTGTGCTAGGACCACTTACCTCCCTGACAGAAGACTCAACCCTTGCCTCAGGCTCTGGAAGCAGTCTGTCCCAATTCAGGACAACTGAATACACTAGAGGCCAGTAGCTCCATCAGTGATTGAGCAAGCCTAACCTCTGCATTTAACATTCCTGATGTGGCCTCTGTCACTATTGATCAGATCTTAACCTTAAGGAGCTGGTAGTCTGGTCTGAGGGAAGTAAGACAAGTTAAAATAACAATTCCAAAGATGTCAAAAGACACCATGAGATTAAGTCTTAAATGAGTTGTACAGATGTCAAATAGTGTAAATAAATAAACAAAAAAGAATAACTGCGGCTTAGAGTAGGTAGGAAACGTTTTGTGAAAGGTGTAGAATTAGGGGGAGGAAATACAATGAACATAGACCTCATTCCTTGACTACCATCTTGACTTAGTACTTCAACTGTAACCAGCTTTCCCAGCTGACTCTGTGCTTGGACTTCTGCCTCTTGTCTTGCTCAGCCGTTTGGCATTTCTGGGCTCTCAACTTCCATGGTTTACCTGCCTCTGACTCATTGCTGCTCAGGCCCTTGGGTTTCTGTGTACTCTGGCCTTGGTTTCTCACCCAGCTCTCTTGGCCAGATGCTACCAGTGCCTTGGCTTGATACAAGGAAATGTCATTGGCCACCTCTAGGCAAGCAGCCCAGACATACTCAAGCAGCCCAGACGTACTCATAAGAAAGGGAACGAGCATCGCCATTTTGCGTAGAGAGGGAAGCAGCCTCACTGACTTGCATGCTTTCATGAAATCAAGTCCAAGGGAAAAGACTGTCAAAAAATCTCTCTTTTAGCAAATGTATAGAGATCAAAGCTTATTAGTGGTTACCAAAGGTGGGAGGGATGGGAAGAAGGGGTGTCATTGCTTAGGGGACACTGAGTTTCTGTTAATCGTGGTAGAACAATTTGGAAAATGATAGTGGTAATGCTTGCACAACATGATGAACATAATCATCACTGAATTATACATGCAAAAACTGGTGAATTGGCGAATGTTTTGTTATATATATTTTTACCTCAATTTAAAAAAATAATAAATAAGTGAATAAAATTTCTCTTTTTCTCCCTATGCTTTGATAGCATCCTTTTTGGTTTTTTTGGTTTGTTTCTTTTCTAAAAATTGGTACCAAGTATAACAGGGAAATTCACTTACATCTATCATGAATGATAGACTGGAATGCTTTTGAATAACATGTATTAAAATGTTGGTAACCAAATCAGTAGCCATATGGTATCCTGAATCAATTTAAAAAGCGTTGATCCATTAGCTCCGGAGAGAGTCGATTAATCTGAGTCATAATATAAACTGTGATAGAAATAAACCTGCTGTGTAAGTCATGTACATGTTGGGGCTGTAATCTTTATGATAGACTGAACTAAATCATTATGTTTATTCTCAATGTGGTTCTTTAAAACTACATATTATGCATCTTTTATACTTTAATTAAGTTACTGCCATTCAAAGTCCGGTGATTAAAAAAAAGAAACAATCTTTGATGGTTACAAGGGTTACAAGGGAGGGGTGGGGGGGAAACACTAAATAGAAAACAGGTAAGTGGTAACTTTGGTGAAGAGTAAGACGGTACACAATACTGGGGAAGCCAGCACAGCTTGTACAAGGAAAGGTCATGGAAGCTCCATAGACACATCCAAACTCTCTGAGGGACTGAATTGCCAGGCTGAGGGCTGTGCGGACCATGGTCTCAGGGAACAGCTATCTCAATTGGCATAACATAGTTTTTAAAGAAAATGTTCTACATTCTACCTTGGTGAGTAGTGTCTGGGATCTTGAAAGCCTGTGAGCAGCCATCTAAGATACTCCACTGGTCTCACCCCTTCAGGAGCAAGGCAGAATGAAGAAAACAAGATACAAAGGAAAGATTAGTCCAAAGGACTAATGGACCACAACTACCACGGCCTCCACAAGACTGAGTCCAGTACAATTAGATGGTGCCTGGCTACCACCACTGACTGCTCTGACAGGAATCACAACAGAGCGTCCCAGACAGAGCTGGAGAAAAATGTAGAACAAAATTCTAACTCACAAAAAAAGATCAGACTTACTGGCCTGACAGAGACTGGAGAAACCCTGAGAGTATGGCCCCCAGACACCCTTTTAGTTCAGTAATGAAGTCACTCCTGAGGTTCACCCTTCAGCCAAAGATTAGACAGGCCCGTAAAATAAAACAAGACTAATAGGGCACAACAGCCCAGGACAAGGACTAGAAGGCAGGAGGGGACAGGAAAGCTGGTAATAGGGAATCCAAGATGGAGAAGGGAGAGTGTTGACATGTTGTGGGGTTGTTAACCAATGTCTAAAACAATATGTGTACTGTTTAATGAGAAACTATTTGCTCTGTAAACCTTCATCTAAAGTACAATTAAAAACATTTAATAAAAATCATCTATATGAGACCAAATGGTAAATATTTAACCTAAAAAAAGATGAGACAGTAAAGGGGGACAGGAAAGCCAGATTAATGGAAACAGAATAACCAGAATGGAAATAATGAGAATGTTGACACATTGTGAAAAATGTAATCAATGTCACTGAATAATATGTATAGAAATTGTTAAACAGGCCACAAAGACCAGAGACTACATCAGCCTGAGACCAGAAGAACTAGATGGTGCCCGGCTACCACCAATGACCACCCTGACAGGGTACACAACAGAAAGTCCCTGACAGAGCAGGAGAAAAGTGGGGTGCAAAACTCAAATTCTATTAAAAAGACCATGGTCTGACTGAGACTGGAGGAACCCTGGAAGACATGGCCCCCAGACTCTTTGTTAGCCGAAAACTAAAACCATTCCTGAGGCCAACTCTTCAGACAAAGATTAGACTGGACTGTGGGACATAAAATGATATTTGTGAAGAGTGTGCTTCTTAGCTCAAGTAGATACATGAGACCAAATGGGCAGCTCCTGTCTGGAGGCAAGATGAGAAGGCAGAGAGGGTTAGGAGCTGGTTGAATGGACACGGGACATACGGGGTGGAAAGGAGCAGTGTGGTGTCACAGTACAGAGAGAGCAACTAGGGTCACATAACAATGTGTGTATAAAATTTTGTATGAGAAACTAACTTAAGCTGTAAACTTTCACTTAAAGCACAATTAAAAAAAAGAAAGAAAAAGCAAAAACAAAGTCCGGTCATTAAGAAAAAAAATTTTTTCTTCTAAAAATTAGAAACTGTATTTCCTAATATAATACCCAAGTAGACACAAATTAGGACAATGGTGGGCTATATAATAAAAATGCCTTAAGATACAGCCCGCATGGAGGCAGATGAAGCAAGGGGGCCAGCAGAACACGAGGTTTTTTCTTTGTTGGCAGGCTCTGCCAATGCCATGTTTGGGTTCCGGGTTTGTGCTTATCTGATATCATGTTGACACAGGCACAAATGTTCTGAATTTTTGGAGGATTTGTGTGTGAGTCTGAAGCTGTTGTTGCTATGCTTGCTGGCATGCATTTCTCTTAATGAAGAGTTTTTGATAAGCTGTAAAAATTTCACAACATATAGCCACTTGATAACAGCAACATGTTTTCCTTGGGAAAAACAACCGGAGACTCAAAACAGTTGACGCCGCAGTATGCACTATTGCGCAGTCTAAAACACTTGGTAGAAAACTCTGGAGAGTTCCTATGAGCACAGAATTTTCTAGAGAGTTTTTAGGAAGAGCACAGTCTTGATGCATAGCATTGTAATAATGATCACTGAGCATTTAGGAAGACTGTACTCAGCTCCTTGTCCTCAGGTTTCAGTCTTATTCTGCTCCTCACTTTGATAAACTCCAGCTTGCTAATAACTAACATGCACTGATGAAGGTCTTTCTTCTGAACTCTAAACTAGAAAGAACATTTTTCTTTTCCCAAGTTAGGAGATAATTCATTGAGCACCGTGTCTCCACATCAAAGTTTCTTCAAGTAGCCACGCTGAGGTCTGTTGATTGATCACTAAGCTAAAAGCAGATCAAAGACAAGTATTAAAACTGAATTATGAAATTTAGGTTTATTCAAGCCCAAAGCACATAGAGTTTGTTTGTAAAATCTTTAAATTTTTTTTTTAAATCCTTCACCTATGTTTATAAAATATATTGTTAACTCATCTTCGCATGATATAGACATTGAAATTCTAAGAAAAATCATTTACAATATTAAACGTAGATAGCATAAAAATATACAAATAACTGAATACACATGTGCATATAACTGACTTGTAACATCAGTCCTTGCTGGATGCATCTCCTAAGTCAGCTACAAAGAGCAGGTCAGCAAGCCATGGATAGACACACAGCCCTCCCTGGGCAGGCTGGGAAAACACTCCTCAAGTGTGTGCTGTCTATGGCCAAGTTGTGTGTGCAGAGGCACCGACACAGGCAGCAGGTCCCTCTGTGTCCCAGCCCACTGTTCCCGGAGTCAGTCACAATACTCCAAGTATATCCTCCGACTTAGTTTCCTAGTACTGCTATAACAGAAAATAGCAAAACTGGGTGGCTTTGAAGAATAGAAATTTATTTTCCCACAGTTCAAGAGGCTAAAAGTCAGAATTCAGGGTGATGCTCTAGGTCCTTCTTTGTTTCTTTCAGCTTCTAGTAGCTACCTGCAATCCTTGGTGTTCCTGGGCCTGGATATGCAGCTGTTTCCATTGTGGCATGGTGTCTGTCTTCCCCTCTATGTGAGTGCCTCTGTGCTAGTCTGCTTTTTTTATAAGACACCACTCAGAAGTGATTAGGTTTAGGATCCACCTTACCCCAGTATGGAAACCCTGGTGGCATAGTGGTTGAGTGCTATAGCTGCTATCCAAAAGGTTGGCAATTCGAATCCATCAAGTGCCCCTTGGAAACTCTATGGGACAGTTATACTCTGTCCTGTAGGGTTGCTATGAGTTGGAATTGACTTGACGGCAACGAGTTTGGTTTTTTGGTTTGGTTTTACCCCAGTATGACCTCATTAACATAAAAAAGAAAACCCCTATTTCCAAATTTAATCCATAACACCCCCAAAAACTGCATACCTGTTACCTTTCATTTAATTAAAAAAAAAAAAACCCTCAAATAAACAGTTTCATCAAATAGGCAGTTTAAAACTATGTTCCTTTATCAGCTTGTCCAAAAGTGAAATAAGAACAGAAACACCCAGAAGCCTATTAAATATCCTCCTGCCTTAGTTCCATTCTCATCCCCATCCCCCACCCCCTCCCCTGCCACTAATTTTTCATCCCTCCAGAATTCTCAGTACTCAGGGAAAGGAGGAGAGAGATTTGTGGGTCAGCTGTGGAACATGTGACCAATATCTAGAGGGGGGAGTTGGGGAACTTTGTGCAATCATTAATGGAGTTTTCCTTTAGCATTTTTAGAGAAACTTTAGTTAAGGTATTACATTGCTTTGCAACTACTTTTTTGCTTGTTAGACCTTTTAATGTTACATTGTGCTGTGTTTTGACCATGAGGTAATACTTTCAGTTACCTTTGTGTTAGATTATTTGCTATGTGAACCAGCCAACCTTGCATTGAAGTCCTATTTTTCTTTTCTTCTTTGGAAATGCCTCTGTCATTTACTAGTTGTGTGACTGTGGTCAACCCATGCGCAAATGACTCCAATTATACGTGTTATTGAGTTAATTGTTTTCCATGATGTTTCCAGGTTTCCGATGTCTACAATATTCCTGGAGAATGAAAAACCAAAATTCACTGCCATCCAGTTAATACCGACTCATAGTGACACTATAGGACAGAGTAGAACTGCCCCGTAGGGTTTCCAAGGCTGTAAATCTTTACGGAAGTAGACTGCCACATCTTTCTCCCACAGAGTGGCTGGTGGCTGTAAACCACCAACCTTTTGGTTAGCAGTTGAGTGCTTTAACCACTGTGCCACTGGGGCTCCTTTCCTGGATAATGTTGAGATAGAATTATAGCCTTCTTTGACTTCATCTTCATGGGTCCTGGTCCCCAAGATGTGTGTGCTATGGAGTTGACCACTCTCTGGAAAAGTGTGAGATGAGCTCACATAAACTTTCTAGAAGCATCTTTACAGAACCCATTTATGTCATTCAAAACTCCCTGAATCCAAAAGAAACCTCACAAAAAGTCAGCTAAACAACTCATGCATTTAAAAACGCTTCCTGATGTTTTGATACTAGCAAATAATACAGTGGAAAAAATACCTTGGGATCAAAGGATAATGTCTTTGTACCTATGGGCAGGTAGTATTCTGCATTGTAAACAGTCAGGGTTTAATATTTGATGCAAACATCTGAATGCAAATGTTTTTAAAACTCCCTTCTGCCCTGTAAAATTCACTTGTTTTTTTTTTTGTTTGTTTAGGTTGATTTTTTTTTTTATTGTTGTAGTTTAAGTGAAAGTTTACAATTCAAGTTAGTCTGTCATACAAAAATTTATGCATGCATTGTTATGTGACCCTAATTGCTCTCCCTATACTGTGATAGCACACTCCTCCTTTCAACTCCTGATTTCCCATGTCCATTCAACCAGCTCCTGACCCTCTCTGCCTTCTCATCTCACTGCCAGACAGAAGCTGCTCATTTAGTCTCATGTATCTACTTGAGCTGAGAAGCACACTCTTCACAAGTATCATTTTATGTCCCATAGTCCAGTCTAATCTTTGTCTGAAGAGTTGGCCTCGGGAACGGTTTTAGTTCTGGGTTGACAGAGAGTCTAGGGCCATGCTTTATAGGGTTCCTCCAGTCTTAGACCATTAAGTTAGGTCTTTTTACTAGAAAAATTCACTTGTTTTAGTGGTCCCCAAAGAGCAGGGGCGTAGCTTTACATCGGGTTTATATGAACCACTGCTTTATTTTTGAGTTTTAGAGACTATTCCCTTCAGGCTTCCTTTGCTTGATTTTTGTGAATCTTCATAAAACTGAGAACTAAATAAAGGAGAACAGAAGTAAACTTTGTTTCCCTCTTACAATCCAACTTCTCACCCCCATCTTATTTTTACATTCCTGCAGAATGCTGTAATTCACTTATCCTCCACTCCCATGCCAGGTGCAAAAACTAATTGTATCATCCCTTCATTCCTGTTGGGAGAAAATAAAGCAAATCAATCAGAGCACTCGCCCATGAAACAGGCATGCTGCCTCCTGATGGGGTTAGCGTGGCATTTGGATGAATGAAGCTCTCCCATCCCAGATCTTTCCACAGGCTGTAGATAGAAGCACAAGAAACTAGATGTACATTCTCCACCTCTGGGGAACGAAGAGCAGCTATTCCCACAGTCATACAGATTTACTGCAGGAGGAGCTACAAGGAGAAACCTTGCCCCAAGTTCCTCCCCACCAACTCTGTTCCCAGGAAAGAATGGGCTGTTGCAAACGTGTGTCCAGGGGTCCTAGTACATGTTTTCAAAGGAAACAGCCAGAACTGGCATTCCCACCTATATTTAAGGGGCAACTTACACACTACTTAAAAGAAATAATGATATTTTTGTCCTGAATAGAAAAGTAATGTAAGTCAGTTTAAAAACAGAGAAAAGAAATAAGAATTATAAAATTTTGGTGTATATCTTTCTAGGCTCTTCCAACATATACATGTTTATGGAATAATGTGTATGTTACATGACAAAAAGTGAAGTGACTCTACATTTGCTTAATAAACTGATTTTTTAAATTAACTATATTGCCTGAATATTTTCTCATTTCATTATATTATTTCATACCAGCATTTGAAATGGCTATATAATGTTCCATATAAAGTGGTACTATGATTTATTTAGACAAGCCCCAACTGGTGGAACATTTAATCTCAATTTTCTGCTATTAAAAATAATGCTTCAAGGGGCCTCTTTGTGTACAGATCTTGGCAAACCTCAGCCACAAATTTTTTTGGCATAAATCTGGAAATGTTGAAATGCTGGGTCACAGAGTATGCCCATTTTAAAGGTGTTTGACATGCAACTTTAAACATCAATTTTCTGTCTCTCCCATCTTGCCAACATTGCATATTATCTTAACAAAAAGTATTTTGCCAACTTGACCAAAGATAAATGCTATTTCAGTGTGGTTTTAATATGAATGTCTATGGTTGCTAATGAGGTTGAAGGTTTTTTTTGTATGTTTATGTATTTTTCATTTTTGTTTTGATTATGTAGATCCCTTCCTTAATTTTTTTGAGTATTTGTCTTTTTATTACTGATATACAAGACTCTTCAAATATTAATGATACTAACCTATTGTTAATATGCTGGCAAAATTTTTCCTAGCTTGCCATTTGTCTTAGTTTTATTTATAATGTTTTTTGATACATGGGATTTTTCATTTTTATGTAGTTGAAACCATGACATCCTCCTTTATGTTTTCTGACTTCCTGTGTATGCTTTTTCCAAGTCCCACAAACTTTTGCCAATAAATCATAATCATGTATTGCCTTGGAATAGCTCTTCTACTGTTGTGCAAGATTTAAATAGTAATTAGGGGCAAGGACAAACTTTTACACTGTTGTA
Organism: Dugong dugon; assembly: GCA_030035585.1. NCBI lineage: Eukaryota > Metazoa > Chordata > Mammalia > Sirenia > Dugongidae > Dugong > Dugong dugon. The sequence continues at coordinate 58,069,061 of CM057466.1, forward strand.
GTTAGGTGCTGTTGAGTTGGCTGCAACTCACAGCAACCCTGTGTATAACAGAACGAATGTTGCCCATTCCTGTGGGTTTTCTTACCCACACAACTAAATATCACAATCATTGGTAGTCACACTATGTTCTGTTGTGATATACAGGACTTTCATTGGCCAATTTTTGGAAGTAGATCGCCAGGCCTTTCTTTCTAGTCTATCTTAGTCTGGAAGCTCTGCTGAAACCTGTCCACCATGGGCGACCCTGTTGGTATTTGAAATATTGGTAGCATAGCCTCCAGCATGATAGCAACATGCAAGCCGCCACCGCATGACAAACTGACAATGTTCTATATTTAGTAGATTGCAATCCATTCCATTAATTTTTTTTAATTGAACACCTATTATGCTCCAGGCTTATTAAGTAAAGATGAGGTAGACATTAGTACACAACTGCTTCTTCATGAATTCCATCAACACGTACTGGTAATTTCCACATGAACAGTGCAGAGTCCAGGGTGGAAAGGGAATAGTGGCGAACCAAATAAAGACCCCGCCCCTTGAAACACTTACCGTTCCACAAACTCTTGAGGGATTAAAGAGAGATAACATTTGAAAGAGACAGATGAATAACTGTAATACAAGGGAGGGGGATAAGTACCTGTGAGAGGCGGGAAAACTCTCTACATGCCGTAGTACAATACAAAGATGTTACCTGCAAAATATGTTTGTAATCAACCCACAGTGCCCCGAGGAGGGCTCAGCGAGGGGCTAAAGAAAAGGGGCTAGCATTTCTTTATGTTGCATCAACTGTCTTTTGCATTTACATTTTGCTCGTAGTATTTTTCGATGTACAGATGTTTTCCTTTCTTATGCTGTTAATCTTCTTGGATGGTGTGGCAGGTTGAGTTTTCCAAAGATGGTTGCACCAATATATATCCCATCCTGTATGCTGTCCTTAGAATGTGATGTTAACAAGTCTTATTGAGAGGTAGAATCTATATCCCCTCCCCTTGAACCTGGACGGATCTCTGTAACTGCCTCAACCAATAGAATGTGGCAGAGTTGATGCTGCATGACATCTGAGATGAGATCCTAAAAGGCAATATGGCTTCTGGCTGGTTCTCTTTCTCTCTCTTGGGACGCTTCTTCTCAGAACCCAGCCACCATGTTGTGAGGACTTTCAGGCCACAAAGACGGCCTGGGCATGGGTGTCTGGCCAAGAGCCCCAGCTGGGTTTCCAGACATGTAAGTGCACAACGCTTCAGATGATTCCAGACCCAGACTTTGAGTCTTCCAGCTGAAGCCCCAGACATCATGGAGCAAAGATAAGTCGTCCCCGCTGTGCCCAACTGGAATTTCTGCCTACAGACAGTGCTGGCTTCATGGACAGTATGCAGCCTTACAGTCACAACATCATTTCCACCTCATTCTGTTGGTTACAAAAGAGCCTCAGCCCTGCCCAGATTCAAGGCAGGGAGTGGTAGTGGCAGTCATTGACCCCTCCTCTCGATAGAAGGAGTGTGAAGGTCACCTGCAGAAGAGCACGTAGGATAGAAGATATTGTGGCCGACTCTGGAAAATGATACCTGCTCCAGGTTATTTAGAGCTTTGTAATTGGATGAAAGCAGTCAGGAAGGGAGTGTAGGCAGGGAAGACTTGTCCTGGACTAAGCACTGGGCCACTCACATTTAGAGATTGGGAGGAGGAAATCTGGAGCGTTTCTTGCAGTAGCTGGCAATTCCCTCTGAAGTTCTTAGGACAAGGGGTCACAACAGGTTCTGGCATCAGCTGCCAGCCAGGGCCAGAACCAGCCCTTCCAGAGTGGGTGCTGCCTGGGTGCTCAACTGAGCACAGCTCCACTAAGCCAATCAGACAGTCTTCAGCGCCTCTCAGTCCCTGGTGCTCAGTCTTCAATCACACAAGGGTGTGTGTGTGTTGGGGGGCAGGGATTGCCACAGTCCAGTGTCAAAGAGAGAAATTGATAGCAAATATCTTGCTTTGATTTTGGGGTTTACTTATCCAGGAAACTAAATACTCACTGTAAAGAAGTTCCTGACTAGGATCTATCCTACCAGTAGCTTTTCTTTTACTCAAAGTTGCTAGTCTTTCCTTTCCGATTAGAAACTGGCTTGCTTAATTTGAATTTCAAAGGATATGGCTAAGTGGAGGGGTGGAGACCCTCTTGTGACCTGAGATCAGTTATCTCAGTAAAAGGGGGCGGGCAGAGTTCAATCAATCATGTTAAGATTAGCCAATAGGTTCATCTATATTTCACCACCACCACCACCACCCCCTTCTTCTCTTTACGGAAACCCTGGTGGTGAAGTAGCTAAGAGCTACTACAGCTGCTAACCAAAAGGTCGGCAGTTCGAATCCACCAGGCACTCCTTGGAAACCCTATGGGGCAATTCTACCCTGTCCTATAGGGTCACTATGAGTTGGAATCGACTTGATGGCAATGGGTTTGGTTTGGTTTTTTTTCGTCTCTTTATGGAGCCCTGGTGGCACAGTGGGTAAGAATTCAGCTGCTAACCAAAAGGTCAGCAGTTTGAATCCACCAGCTGCTCCTTGGAAACCCTGTGGAGGTGTTCTCCTGTGTCCTATAGGGTTGCTATGAGTCGGAATGGACTCAAGGGCAACGGTTTTGGTTTTTTGGTCTTTTCTTTTTGGGATCTCTGGTAGTGCAGTGGTTAAACTCTTGGCTGCTAACTGAAAGGTCAGCAGTTTGAACCCACCGGCTTCTCTGCGAGATGTGGCATTCTGCTTCCATAAAGATTCGCAACCTTGGAAACCCTATGGGGCAGTTCTACTCTGTCCTGTAGGGTCACTATGAGTCGAATCAACTCGATGGCAACAGGTTTGGTTTGGTTTTTGGTCTTTATAACCCTCATTGTAGCTAACATCTTCCAGCCATTTTTACTTTTTCTGGAATCAGAATGGTTTCCCTATATGCATACAGAATAACTGCCCAGAATAAACTTTATGTTCAATTTTTTTTGAGTTTTGATTATTTTTAAAACCAGTCAAAATTCATCCTTTTAGAAACCATATTTGCCCCTTCTTCAAAAGTTAAAGAATCCTCCACTTTGTTCAACTCTAAAAGAAACTTAGCATGCCAAACAGTAGCATCTGGATTTAGATTTCTCTTGACTTGAGTTTTCTCTAAGAATAGTTGGTGAGCTATTACATCTTGGGGAAGTTCCTAAATTAATAGAGTTCAAAGGTAACGTGTTTTTTCACCTCCAGGAACCAAAAGTCCTGATAACAACGAAAAAAAAAAATTAAGTTCCTCTTCACAAAGACCTTGTTATAAGAGTTAAAATAAACAGCCCATATTTTAGAATGGGAAATTGTGTTATTATATGGGCGACTTGCTGAAATGGGTTTTGACCTCTACAGAGAGTTAACAAAAAATGAGACACGTGCTGTTCCTTTAATGCTGTTTTTGCTCAGGCAATCAACGCCCTATTACATTCAGTAATGCTTAACTCCTAAGTTAAAAAACAACTACATAGCACTTTGGACCACTCTAGAGTTCCCTTACTGTTTTGTGGTTTTATGCAATTCATACATTGTATACAAGAATGCTTGACCTGGAACAGGCAGCAAGAAATGTGTAATTAGAAACACTTCCCAAGGAAATTACGGTGACAACTGAAGGCTTGAGATTTCCGAGTGAGCCTGGAGCTGCAGATACTCATTATAGGTACTTGGGAGGCACAGCTGCCTCTGCTGAAAACCTCGTCTAATCATTGTGCTGCTGGGTCAGGCGTGGAGGACAGCCCAGGGCCACCCAGAGCCAGAAACGGTGTCCATGGCAACATACCGCTCCATTTTTAAACTTTTCTTTGCATAAAAAGAAATTGCCTAGGTTTTTTATTTTTTTCTCTCTTTCTCCCTAGCAATTTCAGAGTTTGTGGCAACAGTGAGTACTCTCTAGTCTAACATTTCCTGGTGGTTAATGAGTAACTGGGTTAAGTGCCCTTGGCTTTACCTCCAGCTTTAGCAGTGCCAGCCAGTCATTAATTACTGCACCAGGAAGCACTTTCCAATCAAATTATTGTTTAGTCAAAACAAAAGAAAATGAACTATTATTGCTGTCATCAACAATTATCAACTCTCCCTATGAGTCTAAGTAGGAATAATGGAGGTTTTAAATTTAGGGAAAAGTGTTCCTCTGTGGGTGGGTTGAAGTCCCTGGGTGATACAAAAGGTTAGCACACTTGGCTGCTAACCAAAAGGTAAGAGCCTTTAGTCCACCCACAGGCACCTTGGAAGAAAGGCCTGGTGATCTACTTCTGAAAAATAAGCCATTGAAAATCCTACTGAGCACAGTTCTACTCTGACACACATGAATCTGAATCCACTCTAGGGCAACGGTGGTGGGTGGCGGGTAAGTTAAGAAGGGCTTGATACAGTGAGGTTGTACCTAATACTGGAGGGCAGGTTGAATGTGGATGGGAGGAGGCTGACACGCAGCAGGAAGACCCAGGAAGGCTACACATACTTGCTCTAGAATTTTCAGGGCATTTACAGATTGGTCCTGGAGCCCTCCGTCATTCTTCTTTGCCAGTGGACTCATAATCTTGCAGTTAAACCAAGTGTCCCAAATGCTTCTTGGGCAATAGAAGGGGGAAAAGGACTACTTCTAAGAGCAGTGAACATGTGAAACCTGCAAGCCCCAAAATCACATTTCCTGAGTACTGACTATGTGCCAAGCAGGTACTGTGCAGCGTGCCACGTGGTTTACACACACGACTTTGAGCCAACCCCGTAATCCCACCACAAGGAGAGTGCAGTTATTATTCCTGTTTCACAGACAGAGAAACTGAGGTCAATTTGGACTAAGTTGACCACACCCTGGTAAACAGCAGAGCTGGAACTTGATTCCTAGTCTTTCCATCAGAGCCTAACTCTTAAGCACTAAGACGTTTGGAGGTGTGATTCTTAAAGGAGGCCATCATCAGGCTGCGGCTGTCTCGGTTTGCTGCCTGTCCACACCATGGACACCTCAACCTTGGCAGTTCAGTAGAGCACCACGTGCCAGTCAGCCGGTCCAAAGGGCACCTCCTAGCGGCAGCAGAGAGAGGTGCCTGTGGCCAGAGACCTCATGCAGGCTGGCCAAAAGCGGCGCCACAGTCCCACGCTGGAACACTTGACGTGGAATTCTAGCTGTTCAATTCCAACCTGTTTCCCTGAGCCTCAGGTTCTGGGGAAAAGTAGGTCCTTCCTGGCTGGGTTCCCTAAATTCAAACCCTCCTCTGGGTTCAAGTGAATGTGACCTAGTTATCCGCTTTCCTGACTGTCTGCCTCTGGGCCTTAACAATTAACTTTGTCTTGTAAGCACCATCCAGTACAATGCCCACGAGGTAACTGACTACATCTAATTGACGAGGAGCCATCCCTGCCTGGTCCGAGCAGGACAAATAGCATTTGACCTAAGCATGACTGTCCTCCTGTCTCCTCTCCCACTACTCTCCTGCCCACAGATAAGCCCTTCTCTTTGCCTGAAATGGCCACTCTATCCCTCTAGTCCTATATGTGAGAGAGTCCTTCTTTACACGCTAGATTAAATGTCACCTACCTGTAAAACTTTCCCAAAGCGTCATTCTCTCAGGCAGGATCCCATAGCTCTTGGTATGCTCATTTTTTTGAGTACCTGCTAAATGCCAGGCTGTTTCAGGTCTAAATTGTGTATCAAAGGGCAAATGGAGTATGTGATTGTAGCCGGGGCAGGGGGCTCCACAGGCCAGCTAAGAATGCAAGGATGAATAAGATAGGTCCTTGTCCTCAAGGAATCTCCAGTCTGGATAAAACAAAAAAACCCGAGATAAAACCAAAAAACCCAAACTCGTTGCTGTTGAGTTGATTCTGACTATATAGTAACCCTCTGAGTCAGAGTAGAACTGCCCCATAGGGTTTCCAAGTAACGGCTGCTGGATTTGAACTGCCAACCTTTTGGTGAACAGCCAAGCTCTTAACCACTCAGCTACCAGGGCTCCAGTCCAGGTACCTTAGGAAAAAAAATTAAAAAACTATTGCCGTCTAGTGGATTCCAATCCTATAGGACAGAGTAGAACTGGGCCAGAGGGTTTACCAAGAAGGAGCCGGCGGATTCTAACTGCTGACCTTTTGGTTAGTAGCGGAGCTCTTAACCATTACCCCACCAGGGCCCCAGTCCAGTCCCGGTAGAGACAGACAAATGGTCGCTATGCAGTGAACCATGCACTGCGGTGGTGGGGGAAACAGCACTGTGGAAGTCAGAAAAGAGCTGCTGACTCTAACCTGTAGTCTTGAGAGACTTCATTGAGAAGAGGTTGCTTAAACTAAGTTTTGAAGGGTTGAGAAGAAGAATTAGGCAGACAAAGAAGTGTGCCATGACAGAATATTGGAGATAATTCTGTATGGCTACAGTGTAAGGAGTCCCTGGTGGTGCAAACGGTTAACAGGTAATGGGCTCAGCCTGGAGATCTCCTTCTGAAATCTCAGCCATTGAAACCCCAACGGAGCACGGTTCTACTCTGACACACGTGGGCTCGCTATCAGTCTGAATTTTTCTGGATATGTAAGACGCCAGTCCAGGAAGGTGGGGAGAGCTACGTCCTGAAGCACCGTCAGTGTCATGATGAAGAACGTGGATCGGTTGGACTTCATGAGGTAATGCCTATGGGGGCCCGCTCGGGGAATAAGACACTCGCCAGCCTCCTGACCTTGCCAACAGGCGGAAGGATTTCCTCCAAGTCCTCTCCCAGGAACAGTTCCGTTCCCACGGAGGACAAGAACTCACATTTTGTGGAGCGGCTACTTCATGTGCCAAATGCTTTGCAAAGTTCTGCTCTTTTCAGAAGGCGGATGCCCGCTGGCGTGCCCAGAAGACCCAATCAGGATAATGTGGCTGTCTTTCTTGAATGTTAATTTCACTTGAAGATTTCGGAAGGAAAGTTAAATAGTGGTGATTTAAACATTATTTTTATATTAAATCAATCATGGGTATATTACAGAGCAAGAATGCTAAATTTACGTACCTTTTTCTTAATTTATTATTTGAAGACGTAATACGCCTTCAACACACCTCGTGATTCAAAATTCAGAAGGTAAGAAAGAATGAAAAATTACACCTCTATTCTCCAACCACCCAGCTTCACTCCCAGAAGGCAACCACTAGTCCCAGTTTCTTGGGAGGCGTTCTATACACAGTACAGGTAAATACCTATGGATGTGGCTTTAGAAAGGAAAATATATATGCATATAGATGTATACACACAAATGATAATATATTCTGCAGCTTGCTTTTTTTCAGTTAACAATGCATGATGAGGCTCTTTCCATAACACATCCATAAAGCGCTGCTTCATTCTTTTAACAGCTGCACGATATTTCATCGTATGGATGTGTCAGAATTTGTTAACCAGCTCAGAGATGAATATTTATGTTATTTCCATATTTTCCTATTACAAACAATACTACAAATGTTCCTGAACAATCCTGAATTTGTACCTGTGCTAGTATGTCTGTAGGACAAATTTTTAGAAGTGGATCACAGGTTTTAATGTATTGTCCAATCGTCCTCTGAAGAGATCTCTAAATTTACGCTGTATCAGAGCGTCTGTTTCTTTGCCCCTTAGCCAATACACAATACACAATAGTGTGTTCTCCAGCTTTCTGACCTTTGCCAATGGGATAGGTGAAAAGTTGTATCTCATTAGAGTTTTTATTTGCTTTTCTTACAGTATGAAGGAGGTTGAGGTTTTTTTTTTATGTTTAAGAGCTATATGTACTTCTTACTCTGGGAACTGTTTCTTCATATCATTTGCCCGTTTTTCTATTGGATTGCTGACCTTTTTCTTATTGATATCTAGGATTTCTTTAAGTATTAGGAGCCCTGGTGGTGCAGCGGTTAAGAGCTTGGCTGCTAACCAAAAAGTCAACAGTTCAAAGTCACCAGCTGCTCCTTAGAAACCCTATGGGGCAGTTCTACTCTGTCCTATAAGATCACTATGAGTTGGAATTGACTCGATGGCAACAGGTTTGAAGTATTAAGGAAAGGTACCTTTTGTGATATGAATTGCAAACATTTCCCTCTAGTCTGTTTGTCTTTGTTTTCCTCCATGTAATAATTTGTAACTTATGACTGAATTTACTTTTTCTTTTATAGCTTCTAGGTTTTGTGTCATACGTAGAAAAGCTTCTCCCCTATCTGAGATGATTTTTTAAAAGCCCACTTATTAGTTTCATTCCACAAAAAAGTACTATGCCCCCAGTCTGTGCCAAGCACTGTTTTAGGTGCGGGGGTTACAGCTCTAAACACAACAGACAATGGAGTCCGCGTTCTGAGTTCTTTTGCTAAGGTATTTTCCATAGCACTTTTCCTAAGTACCTTTATGGTGCATTTTTTACATTACATCTTTCTTCCCCTGGGGATTTAATTTGCTGTAAACTATAAGAAATCTACTTTTTTTCCCCAGCTGGCAACCCAGTTGTCTGTCCCAAGATCATTGACTACATAATCTGTCTTTTCTTTACCGGTTGTTGTTAGCTGCTGGGGGGTCGATTTTCAACTCATGGTGACCCCATGTGACAGCACAGAACTGCCCCATAGGGTTTCCAAGGAGCTGCTGGTGGATTCGAACTGCCAGCCTTTTGATTAGCAGCTGAAAGCTTAACCACTGCCCCACCGGGGCTCCCTTTACTGATTAGAGATATCAATTTTATCAATATGCTAAATTCCCATAGTTCAAACATTTTTAAACTAAAAAGAAGACCTCAAAGAAATGCCCTGCTTCAAGCCTCACCACAGATCCTTAAGGGCTGTTAGTGTATTCTTCTCTATTTTTAGGAGTCCATGGTGGGAGGTCTGAGTATCATCAACAGAAATGTTATCCTCTCTCATCTTCACAACAAGAACCTCTGAGGTAGATAGTGTATCTCCATTTTGCAAGGGAGGGAATTAGACCTAGAGAAGTGAAGAAAGTGCCCCAGGTCTTGGTGGTAGACCTCTATTGTTTTCTCTGCCCTACACGGTTCTTCTGGGAACTGCCCATCCCCCCCACACCCTCTACCTGGTTAGGGGAATGAACGCCTTTAGAGTGAGCCAAGCTGACTGGTCCAGGGCCGGCTCCTACTGCAAGCTTTGCCACACACAGCTTTTCTTTGTAAATTTGAAATGGAAAGATATAAAGGTAGGAATCTGTCAGGGACCATATTTCTCCCCATGGACCAAAGAAGCAGAGGGACCTAATCTGCAGGGGTGATAGAAAAGCCTGAATCAGGCAGACGGAGAATGTTGGGAGGCAAGAAAAGGAGAGCCCGAAGCAGTCACGTCTGGGATCTTGGGTGTGCTGGGGGCTCGGCTGCATTCCTCTGTGTTGCTTGAACACCTCCAGTATTCTTAGAACATATTCTCCTTTTTAGCATAAGCTGGTTTGACTTGGTTTTCTGTCACCTGTTGTTATCAAAGTGGCCAAGTTGGGTCTGATCCTGGAATGGTTGGTTTTCAAAGCCATTTCTCAGGTGTATCACAAAACAGGGCGAGAAGGCCATTTGGGCTCTGAATTGTGTATCAAACGGCAAATGGAATATGTGATTGTGGCTGGGCAGCCTCGACAGCCTACTGGTTCAGACCATCTGGAACCAAATTGGACGGTTGTGCTAGTACGAACGCAAAGTCTGCCTTGTCTTTCACTCTAATAATGACCAGTTAAGCTGTGATTTAGAGAAACAAGACCTTAGTCTCCTCACAGGGCCACTGTGTAAAAGTGCAGAATGGGAACTCGTGCCAAAATTTAGGCAGTGTTTTACCCTGTCATCTGTCCTCCCCTCCCAGGGTGCTTTTGGTTCTTCCAGGAATCACAGCTGCCCACAGGCTGGAAATCTGGAAGCCATTTTCTCCTTGTAATGTCTCTCCCTCTTGACCCCTCTTTTCCACTCTCACGGCCAAGTCCAAGTTTTATTACCACAGGCCTGAGTTGTTGTAATCAGTTTCTAATGTTAATGCCCCTGGGCCCTTGCATAGCCTGAAATGCCCTGTCTCACGTGTAAACTAGAGTCGAAGTACACATATTACCCGCTCTGACCCTTCCTACACCAGGCACAGTATCTGACACAAACCTCCACTCTCAAACATCACACAGGTAGTCACTGTCCCAACCCTGGCTCCTCCAGGGATTAGCTGTGTGACCTGAGGATGTCTCCATGCCTAACTTTGTTGAGCCTTAGTTTCTTCGTCTGTAAAATAGGATGGATAGCAGGGTTGTGGTGAGGATTCAATGAAACTATGTACATACAAATGACCATTTCAGGGTTTGTACATACATGGTTAACACATGCTTGTTTCCCTTGCACCGTTTCCCCAATTTTCTGAGCAGGCTGTTAGCTCTTTGCAGCCTGGGCCTTGCCTTACTCCAAGGGCCTAGCAGAGAGTGTGGCATAGAGTAGCAGTTCAGTGAATGTTGAATGGAAGAGTGAATCTGAAAAACCCTCTCTGCTCCCGTAGACTCTCTTTTCAATCCCTTATGCACATTTCCCAGACTGATGTTCCTTCAGTTTGGCTTTCGACACACATGTTATTTCTTGCTTAATAATCAATCATCTATGCACCTCTAAGCTTAGAAATTGAAATTCTTTATTGTGGATCCAAAGCCTTTGTGATCTGGCCCCATACACTGTTTCTCAACTTCATCCCCCAGTATTCACTGCTACAGTCCTTTCAATATAGCTGTTCTGGCAGGCCCATTCATTGCTAGTCACCTCCAAAAAGTCCCCTTCCTTTCTTATCTCTATCTTTAGACATTCATTCATACTTGGTCCCCTCACTGAAAGGCATTTCCTTCTCTTCTCTGCCTAACCACATCCTACCCATCTGTGGAGGGAAAGATAGTTGTCTCCTAATATCTCTAAAGAAATTGAAAAAAGTCTCCAGTAATTCTACCATTATTAACATTTTGACATATTATCTTCCAAGATTTATTTCCATGCATTAAAAAATATTTTAAATTGTCAAGAGGCAGTTTCTATAATGACCATAAAACCAGTTATTGTGGAGTCACTTCTGACTCATGGTGACCCCGTGTGTGTCAGAGTAGAACTGTGCTCCATAGGGTTTTCAATGGCTCATTTTTCAGAAGTAGATTGCCAGGCCTTTCTTCTAGGTGCCTGTCTGTAGACACATACCTCCAACCTTTCGGTCTGCAGTTGAGTGTGTTAATTATTTGCACCACCCAGGGACTCCATGTTGTTGTTGTTGTTGTTGTTAGGTACTGTCAAGTATGTTCCGACTTACAGCGACTCTGTGTACAACAGAAGGAAACACTGCCTGGCCCCACACCATCCTCACAGTCACTGTTGTATATGAGCCCATTGTTGCAGCCACTGTGTCAATCCAGCTCGTTGAGGGTCTTCCTCTTTTTCACTGACCCTCTACTTTACCAAGCATGATGTCCTTCTTCAGGGACTGGTCCTTCCTGATAACATGTCCAAAGTTCATGAGACCAAGTCTCACCATTCTTGCTTCTAAGGCGCATTCCGGCTGTACTTCTTCCAAGATAGATTTGTTTGTTCTTCTGGAAGTCCGTGGTATAGTCAATATTCTTCACCAACACCATATTTCCTAGGCGTTAATTCTTCAGTCTTCCTTATTCACTGTCCAGCTTTCGCATGCACATGAGGAGATTTAAAATACCATGGCTTGGGTCAGATGTACCTTGTGTCAGTCCTCAAAGTGACATCTTTGCTTTTTAACACTCCAAAATGACCATAAACCCAAAAAGCCAAACCCCTTGCCGCTGAGTCGATTCCAACTCATGGCAACCCTATAAGACAGAGTAGAAATGCCCAGTAGGCTTTCCAAGGCTGTAATCTTTACAGAAGCAGATTGCTACATCTTTCTTCTGAGGAGCAGCTGGTGGGTTCAAACTGCTGACCTTTCAGTTAGTAGGTGAGCACTTAACCATTGCACAACCAGCCCCAGTGGCGCAGTGGTTGAGTACTCGACTGCTAACCTAAAGGTCAAGGTCAGTGGTTCAAAGCCATCAGTGGCTCTGAGGAAGAAAGATGTGGCAGGCCACTTCCATAAAGATTACAAACCCTATGGGGCATTCTACTCTGTCCTATAGGGTCGCTATGAGTTGGAATCGACTCAATGGCAATGGTTACAATGACCATACAGATGTCTATATTTAGATAAGCAAAAAGAAGCAAATAAACATCACCATAATGCCACTGGGTAGTGATTTAACTTTTTGGTCATATATAGCCTTTTAAAACCTATTAATATTTTAAAACAACACTTCCATTCTTTTTTTACAAAGTTGAGATCTATGATCTGCCTAATTTCTATTGTGCTTTATTTGGTTAGCATTGTTTCAAAAACATTTTTCATGTAATTAAGAAAGCTTGGTAAAAATGATCTTTTAAAGTCCAAGCACAATACCCTATTGTTTGAGTAAACTATGATTTACTTAGTTTCTCTATTGCTCCACACTTAGAATTTCTTTTTTCAAGTTTTCTTTATTTTAAACAGTGCTGCAGTGAATAATTTTGTGCATAAACCTTTGACCTTGTTTCTCAGTATCTCCTTATAATTTTTACTGTAATTAAATTTCTTGAGTGCTACCACGTACCAAGCTTTTTTTTTTTTTTTTTTTTTTTTTTTTACATTACTGCACTGTATCCTCATACCAGTGCTGTAAGGTTGGTAGTAGTATTCTATTTCACAAATGACAAAATTAAAGCACAAATAAATAATGTGCTCAAAGCCATGATTGTTGTTGTTGTTGTTAGGGGCCATCAAGTCTGTTCTGACTCATATCGACCCTATAGGACAGATTAGAACTGCCCCACAGGGTTTCCAAGGAGCGGCTAGTGGATTTGAACTGCCGACCTTTTGGTTAGTAGCCGAGCTCTTAACCACCGTACCACCAGGGCCCCTAAAGCCATGATAGTGGGGCCAAAATTTAATCCAGTTCAATCTGGCTCCAAAGCCCACGCTCTCAATTATGAACTTTTTAAGGCTCTTGATACAAATTGCCAAATTACATTCTAGAAAATTTGTTCCAGTTCACACTCCACCAGCAGTATAAAAGTGTCCCTCTTACTTCTCCTTCTTCCAAGTGATTGCTAAGCATATTTTTTTAATTGTGGTAAAATATATATAACTAAAAATGTGCCCTTTTAACTGTTTTATGCATACAATTCAGTAATATTAATTACATTTACCTTGTCATGCAACCATCACCACTATTTCCAAAAGTTTTTCATCATCCCAAAAGAAACTCAGCACCCCTTAAACAATAACTCCCCATTCCTCCCTTCTCCCCAGCCCCTGATGACCACTAATAAACTTTTACCTCTATGCATTTGCCTATTCTAGATAGTTCAGAAAATTGGGATCATACAATATTTTTGCTTTTATGTCTGACTTATTTCACTTAGCACAATGTTTTCAAGGTTCATCCATGTCATAGCATATATCAGAACTTCATTTCTGTTTATACCACATTTGGTTTATCCCTTCATTTACTGATGGACACTTGGGTTGTTTCCACCTTTTGACTATTGTGAATAGTGCTGTAATGACCATTGGTGTACAAGTATCTGAGTCCCTGCTTTCAAGGACTGCTAGGCGTTTGTATTTAACCTTCTGTGAGCTGCCTCTTCACATCCATTGTCCATCTAACAGCAAAATATACCATCAACCACCAATAATTCCAGCTGAACCTCTAGTGGCAGACAAAGTGGTGATGTTTCCCTGGAATCTGTGCATCCCACCCTGATGGATGTGAGAGTGTTCCGAACAAATGCCAACTTTATAAAATGATCTTGTTATTATTTACAAAAAAAAAAAAAAGAGGAGTAGCTGCTGAGGTTGCTTATATACAACCAATCACTTCATGGGATTTGGTTCCTTGGTTTGGAGGTTTAGGGTCATGGTTTCATGGGACATCCCAGTTAATTGGCCTAATAATATGTTTAGTGCTTCTGTTCTACCTCCCAGTTCGTTGCATAGTGCCTGGGGTCTTAAAAGCTTGCAAGTGGCCATCCAAGGCACAACAATGGGTCTCTATTCAACTGGGGCAACAGAGGAAGAATGAGAGTCAGGAATAGGAAAAGGATATGAAATGTTTGGCTAATTGCCTCCATGAACAACTCCTTCCTTTGCCATGAGACCAGGAAAACTGTATGGTGCCCGGCTACCATTACTAAACATTTTGATCAAAGATTCTATAGAAGAATCCTAATCAAAAGGGGGAAAATGCAGAACAGAATTTTAAATTCTCATGGATTGTGGTGTTGGCAAAGAATACTAAATACAATATGGGCTGCCAGAAGAATGAACAAATCTATCTTGAAAGAAGTACGGCCAAAATGCTCCTTAGAAGCAACAATGGCGAGACTTCGTCTCACATACTTTGGACATGTTATCAGGAGGAACCAGTCACTGGAGAAGGACACAATGCTTGGTAAAGTAAGTCAGTGAAAAAGAAGAAGACCCTCAATGAGATGGACTGACACAGTGGTTGCAACAATGGGCTCAAATCCAGTGACGATTGTGAGGATGGCAGAAGACTATGCAGTGTTTTGTTCTGTTGTGTATAGAGTCACTATGAGCCAGAACCAACTCAATGGCACCTAACAACAATTGACTCCAGACTTCCCGGAGCCATGAAGGTTGGATGAACCCCTGAAACTAGTGCCCTGAGATAATCTTTAAACCTTAAGCCAAAAATATCCCCTGATGTCTTCTTAAAACCAAACAATAGCTTAGCTTAACTAGTAAAAAATGTCTGCCTTGAGCATTATGTTGGTTTAAGAACTATCTATATGGGATCATGTTGATAACAGCAACGGGAAAGTTGGGTAGGAACTTTAGGGAGCAGTGAGTTTATGTCAGTGGGGGAGGAACAACTCAGAAAAGGAGAGTGAGAATAGTTGCACAACTCGAAGAATGTAATCAATGTCACTAAATGGCACATGTAGAAACTGTTTTTAAAAAATGATCTTGTTATACTGGGAGACACAGAGCCGTCTAGGCCAGGACCTACTTCTGCTCTGCCTGTTTGTGGAGTGCAGTCTAAAGGAACCTTCTTTGGAAGCCTGTGTATGCAGGTCATATGTAAATTGCACATTCACAAGCTGTAATGATGTGAGAAGTGCTTTCTCCATGTCTACTTCCTGTTCCAGCGGCATAAACTGGGTATTCGCGTAGGCCAGGATATTTTCAAAACCAGGTTACTTTTGAAGAAAATAAAACCAGCAGTGTGATATGATTTAAGTATAAAGGTAGCACAGCAAAGAACATCTATTGATTTTCATTAAAATGCCAATATATAAAAACTCTGCAGTTGAATTATAGGTGGAATTGTGGGCATAAACAATCCCTTTTGGGAAACTGTCGACATCTCAAGGAACATTTGTAATGTATTTTCCTAACTTTTTTTTTCCCCCTTATAGAAGCTTCTAGCTCTTACATTTTCTTCTTTTTCTTTCTTTTTTTAATTGTGCTTTAGGTGAAGGTTTGCAGAGCAAATTAGTTTCTCATTAAACAACTAATACACATACTGTTTTGTGACATTGGTTGCTGTCATGTATTGAATTGTGTCCCCCAAAAGTATGTGTATCAGTTTGGCTAGGCCATGATTCCCAGTATTCTGTGATTGTCCACCATTTTGTCATCTGATATGATTTTCCTATGTGTTATAAATCCTACCTCTACGATGTTAATGAGGTGGGAGAGGCAGCAGTTATGTTAATGAGGCAGGACTCTATCTACAAGATTGGATTGTATCTTGAGCCAGTCTCTTTTGAGATATAAAGGAGAGAAGTGAGTAGAGAGATGGGGGAGGACCTCATACCACCAAGAAAGCAGTGCTGGGAGCAGAGCATGTCCTTTGGCCTGGGGGTTCCTGCGAGGAGAAGCTCCTAGTCCAGGGGAAGATTGATGACAAGGACCTTCCTCCAGAGCCAACAGAAAGAGAAAGACTTACCCTGGACCTGACGCCCTGAGTTTAGCCTACTAGACTGTGAGAAAATAAATTTCTCTTTGTTAAAGCCATCCACTTGTGGTATTTCTATTACAGCAGCATTAGATGACTCAGACAGTTGCCAACCCCTTTGACGTGTCAACATTCTCCCTTTCTAGTTCTTGGGTTCTCCATTTCATTTCGTCCAGCTTTCCTGTCCCCTCCTGCTTTCTTGTCCTTGCCCCAGACTGGTGTGCCTATTTAGTCTCGTATACATGGTTGAGCTGCGTGTATTATTATTTGTGTTATAGGCCTGTCTAATCTTTGGTTGAAGGGTGAACTTCAGGAGTGACTTCAGTACTGAGTTAAAAGGGTGTCCAGGGGCCATACTCTTAGGGTTTCTCCAGTCTCTGTCAGACCAGTAAGTCTGGTCTTTTTTTTTTGTGAGTTGAAATTTTGTTCTACATTTTTTTTCGGCTCTGTTCAGGACCCTCTACTTTGATCCCTATTAGAGAAGTTGGTGGTCATAGCTGGGCACCATCTAGTTGTGCTGGACTCAGTCTGGTGGAGACTGTGGTTGTGGTCTATTAGTCCTTTGGACTAATCTTTCCCTTGTGTCTTTGGTTTTCTTCTTTCTCCCTTGCTCCAGATGGGGTGAGACCAGCAGACCTATCTTAGATGGCCACTCACAAGCTTTTAAGACCCCAGACGCTACTCACCAAAGTAGGTTGTAGAACATTTTGCTTATAAACTATGTCATGCCAATTGAGCTAGATGTCCCCGGAGACCATGGTCCCCAGCCCTCAGACCAGTAGCTCTGTCCCTAAGGGAATCTGGATGTGTCTGTGAAGCTTCTATGACTGCCTTGGTCAAGTTGTGCTGGCTTTACCAGTACTGTGTACTGTCTTATCCTTCACCAAATCAGTAATGTTTTTCCATTCCCACCGCTCTCTTCCCTCATAACCATCAAAGATTTTTCTTTTTTTAAATTTTTTATTGTACTTTAGATGAAAGTTTACAGGACAAATAGTTTCTTATTAAACAGTCAGTACACATAGTGTCTTATGACATTGGTTAACAATCCCATGACATGTCAACACTCTAGACACATCATTTCAAAAATTTCTACATGTACAATTCAGTGACATCGATTACATTCTTCCAGTTGTACTGCTATTCTCAATATCCTTTTCCAAATTATTCTATCATCATTATCTTCAACTCACTGCCCTAGGCTTCCCATCAAACCTTTTGAGTTGCTATTGGCAATTTGATCTCATATAATTCTTTTCTTTTTTTTTTTGTACCTTAGATGAAGGTTTACAGAATAGTTTCTCATTAAACAGTTAGTACACATACTGTTTTATGACAATGGTTAACAACCCCATACCATGTCAACACTGTCCCTTCTCAACCTTGGATTCCCTATCACCAGCTTTCCTGTCCCCTCCTGCCTTCTAGTCCTTGTCCCTGGACTGCTGTGCCTCATTAGTCCTGTTTTGTTTTATGGGGCTGTCCAATCCCCAGCTGAATAGTGAACCTCGCGGGTGACTTCACCACTGAGCTAAAAGGGTGTCCAGGGGCCATACTCTCAGGGTTTCTCCAGTCTGTCAGGCCAGTAAATCTCGTCTTTTTTTAAGAGTTAGAATTTTGTTCTACATTCTTCTCCAGCTCTGTCCAGGAACCTCTGTTGTGATCCCAGTCAGAGCAGTCAGTGGTGGTAGCCAGGCACCGTCTAGCTGTACTGGACTCAGTCTGGTGGAGGCCGTGGAGCTGTGGTCCTTTAGTCCTTTGAACTAATCTTTTCCTTGTATCCTTTTCCATTGCACCCAAAGGGGTGAGACCAGTGGAGTATCTTAGATGGCTGCTCACAGGCTTTTAAGACCCCAGATGCTACTCACCAAGGTAGAAGGTAGAACATTGTCTTTATAAACTGTTATGCCAATTGAGCTAGATTGTCCTCGAGACCATGGTCCCCACAGCCCTCCACCCAGCATTTCAGTCCCTCAGGGAGTTTGGATGTGTCTATGGAGCTTCCATGACCTTTCCTTCTACAAGTTGTGCTGGCTTCCCCAATATTGTGTACTGCCTTACCCTTCACCAAAGTTACCACTTATCTATTTTCTTTTTAGTTTCCCTCCCTCACCCCCTCATCCCTTGTAACCAAGAAAGATTGTTTCTTTTTATGTGTAAATCTTTTCATGAGTTTTTGTAATAGTGGCCTCATACAATATTTGTCCTTTTGGGATTGACTTATTTCACTTAGCATAATGCCCGCCAGATTCATCCATGTTGTGAGATGTTTTGCAGATTCATCGTTCTTTATCACTGCATAGTATTCCACTGTGTATGTACCACAGTTTGTTTATCCATTCATCTGTTGTTGGGCACTTAGGTTGTTTCCATTTTTTTGCTATTGTGAATAATGCTGCAATGAACATGGGTGTGCATGTCTATTCGTGTAATGGCTCTTATTGCTCTAGGATATAGTCCTAGGAGTGGGATAGCTGGATGGTATGGTGTTTTTATTTCTAGCTTTTTAGGAAGTGCCATATCGTTTCCCAAAATGGTTGTACCATTTTTCATTCCCACCAGCAGTGCGTAGGAGTTCCAATCTCCCCACAGCCTCCCCACATTAGTTATTTTCTAATTTTTGATTAGTGCCAATAATGTCAGAGTGAGATGGTATCTCATTGTAGTTTTGATTTGCATTTCTAATGGTTAATGATCGTGAGCATTTCCTCATGTGTCTGATAGCCGCCTGAATGTCTTCTTTGGTGAAGTGTCTATTCATATCCTTTGCCCATTTTTTAATTGGATTATTTGTCTTTCTGTTGTAGGAATGTTGCATTTTCCTATAGATTTTAGAGATTAGACCTTTGTCAGATATATCATAGCCAAAATTTTTTTCCCAGTCTGTAGGTTCTCTTTTCACTCTTTTGGTGAAGTCTTTTGACGAGCATAAGTGTTTAAATTTTTAGAAGATCCAAGTTATCTAGTTTATCTTCTGGTGTTTGTGTATTGTTAGTTATGGTTTGGATTCTATTTATGCCGTATATTAGGGCCCCTAGTGTTGACCCTATTTTTTCTTCCATGATCATTATAGTTTTTGGTTTTATATTTAGGTCTTTGATCCATTTTGAATTAGTTTTTGTATATGGTGTGAGGTATGAGTCCTATTTCATTTTTTTACAGCTAGACATCCAGTTTTGCCAGCACTATTTGTTAAAAAGACTGTCTTTTCCCCATTTAACGGACTTTGGGCCTTTGTCAAAAATCAGGTGGATGGATTTACATCTGGGTTCTCGATTCTGTTTCACTGGTCAATGTGTCTGTCGTTGTACCAGTACCAGCTGCTTTGACTACCACAGCTTTACAGTAGGTTCTGAGGTTCTTAATTTGAAGCCAGGTGTCTTCCACAGGCAGCTAAGGCCTTTGGTGGTTAAACAGGACAGTTATTGTTCACTTGTTCACACCATGCTTCTCTGGGTTCCATGTTTTATAGCAGGACCCTGAATAATGTTGCTATTCACCACTCACAAGCACCCACTATGTGCTCAACACCTGCTAGGGTTTTGCACATGCTTTGTTGCTAATCTTCACAATAGCCATAGGCAGATAGGATCTGCTCCAGCCTCGAGATGTGGAAGCTGCAGCCCAGAGTTCCTGCAGAGTTTCAGACAGCTGCAAAAAAAAAAGCCTGGCCCCTTGTACCTCCCACCACCCCACTGCCCCCTCAGCGAGTGCTTGTTGAGTGGGATACTTCTACCACTGTCTTTCCTCCTTCACAATTAGTCGTGCTGCATCCAAAGGACAACTTTGATGAATCAGAAGAAATTGAAAGAGCAAATACATTGCACCATCATCTCTGAATATCCACTCTAAAAAGACTGTGGAGGTGACAAAGGACTGCCTGGAACATTGACACATCTCCCCAAATTGAACAGGTACCTAAGTCCATTCTGGCTTGAACTATTCTTGGTAAGTGGTAACGCATGCTTGTGGGACCATTCATACAGTCCAATGCGCACACCCCATCACCTATTTTTCTCAGGTCATTGTAAAAGTAATAAAAGCCTGAAGGCCCCAAATATTCCTAAACAGATACTGTGGCAAAATAGAGTCCTCCCTCTTTCCTCACTATTGTGTGTGGGGTCCCGAGATGATAATAATCCTGTTTGGACCTATGGGTGGGCAGGGGCTTCTCTGACAGGGTCAGGGGCTTGTGGTGCCAATCACTGAGGGAGGGGCAGGTCCTCAGGCAGGAATAGGAAACTTGGAAAGTGGGACAAAGGCAGGAAGTAGAGCAAATGCCAACTCCCCTTGGCATTCTTCTCCTCTGTAGAGAGAAGAGGATATCCTATATGGGTGATCTTGTGACAAAGGTTGAAATAGGCTCCACTCTAGCAGACATGCTGGAGGTAGGTTGAACCCTGTGAATATAGCTTTTTTTTTTTCCTTAATACTTAATATATTATGGTGAAACCCATGAAGTAGTTGAATGCCTCCAGAATAACCACATCCTATTCTCCTTGGTGGAGTCTCTGGGTGGTACAAATAGTTAATGTGCATGGCCTTGGAAGAAAGTCCTGGCAATCTACTTCTGAAGGATCACAGCCATTGAAAACCCTATGGAGCATAGGTCTGCTGACACACATGGGGTTGCCATTAGTTGGAGTTCACTCTACAGCAACTGGACTGGATTTTCCTTGGTACCCACAGAACCTAAACCAGAATCTGGTATAAGGTTGGCATTTAGTAAATATTGGGATTAGGCCCCTGGACACCCTTTAACTCAGTACTCAAGTCACTCCTGAGGTTCACCCTTCAGCCAAAGATTAGACAGGCCCATAAAACAAACAATAATACATGTATCTCAACCATGTATATGAGACTAAATGGGCACACCAGCCCAGGGGCAAGGACAAGGAGGCAGCAGGGGACAGGAAAGCTGGACAAATGGAAATGAGGAACCCAAGGTCAAGAAGGGGAGAGTGTTGACAAGTCGTGGGGTTGGCAACCAATGTCACAAAACAATATGTACGTTAATTGTTTAATGAGAAACTAATGTGCTCTGTAAACTTTCATATAAAGCACAATAAAAAAAAAAAATTGGGATGAGGGCTACAAGTCACATTTTGTAAACTCTATACACGGTTATACAGTAGTCCCCCCTTATCCGTGGGGGATACATTCCAAGACCTCCCATGGATGCCCGAAACTGCGGATAGTACTGAACTCTATATATACTATGATTTGTCCTATACATACATACCTATGATAAAGCGTAATTTATAAATTAGGCACAGTAAGAGATTAACAACAATAATTAATAATAAAATAGAACAATTATAACAATATACTATAATAAAAGTTATGTTAATAACGGAGTGGGACACTGTTGAGATTTTATCATGCTAGGTACTCATTTAACATTTTTGAACCGTGGTTGACCATGGGTAACTGAAATCGTGAAAAGTGAAACCGTGGATGGGGTGGGGGGCTACTTGTATATTACTCATCGAGTTCATTTCTTCATCTAATATCCCTGAGCTTCTAGTCAAGTCTTATTTAAGTGTTGTATCTGATCTCAGATGTCTTGGGGAAATTAAAGTATCTATGCTTGGGCCCTGGATGGTGCAGTTTGCAGTTGGCTGCTAACCTAAGGGATGGCAGTGTAAACCCACACAGTGGCACCACAGAAGAAAGGCCTGGAAATCTGCTTCTGTAAAGATTACAGCCAAGAAAACCCTATGGAACAGTTCTACTCTGTAACACATGGGGTCAGTCAATGGCAATGAGTATGATTGGGTCCAACTGTCAAAGGAGGAAACAATGTCTTCCCCTTGTGCTTTCCTGCTTGCCAACAGAAATGATCAAAAGTCCCCACGTGGAAGGTGAATTTCAGAAGGTGGGCTTTGAGGACCACCTCTTGGATATTCCCTTGCCATTGCTAGTCTTAGAGGATTTAAGCTTCATTTAAATAAGGAAAGCAGCAAATTTCTCACAGGCGCTATGTCCAAATCTTAGATCTATTAGTCTGGTGTGTGCTCTAGCAGTGAATAGCAGCCTGTACTCTTGTGCAACACACAATAAAATACTCCGATCTGAACAAGAGATGACAGCTAGAGTTTCTCATGGTCTGTGGTACAGGAATTACTTAATATGGCCCCTCTTCACATAGTTTTTGTAACTCCAAACCAAATGACTGGGTGGGACTATGCAAATTAGGTGCTTGTGGCCCACAAAGGGGATTGGATAGCTTGCTAATAATGTAAATAAGGTACATGGCACCCTTGTAGGGGTGGCACCATGCAAATAAGGTGTATGGAACCCTAACAAGCGGATTGGTCAGTTTTGCCATCGCTCTAGGCTTAAAATGAGCCATCCCAGAGGCGGGAAGGGAGGATCTCAACACTACCAAGAAAAAAGAGCCAGGAGCAGAGTGTGTCCTTTGGACCCAGGATCCCTGTGCTGAGATGCTCCTGGAACCAGGAGACTGAGTGACAGAGCTGTAACAGAAAAGATGGTGAGAAATGGCAGCAGAGAAACGCCGAAAGCAGAGGTAGAAGACCACAGGAGGCTGGCAGGAGACCACAGGAGACTGGCAGGAGATAGCACGGTATGCTTCCCAGTCCACAGAGCAAGAAAACCGAGCACCTTTGGAAAGAAGGCTTGCTGGTGGAGTAGGGTGCCTCCAGGCACCTGGTGGAGCTAGGTTTGCGGACCCACAGAGCTAGAGCTGAGCACCTTCCAGAGGAGGCTTATTGGCCTCAGGGCATTTATCAGCAACCTAAAAGAGCTTTGTAACACTTGCCTGAGCAGGGGAGAGGCAGAGGGCCAGAGAGAACCCTGCCTGCAGGCACAGCTGAGAAGAGACTGTCTTGAATGAAGAACTGTATCCTGAGCATTCCTGAACCTGAATTGTAACCTGTTATTTCCCTAATAAACACCATAACTATAAGTATGGTCTGTGAGTTCTGTGTGGCCATTGCAAGGAATTATTAAACCCAGCAGAGAAGTAGAAAGTGCCATGGGAGGGAGGGCTGGTGTCAGAATTGGTAGAAAGGTTGGAGAAAGGAGGTATGTCTGACCTCTGCCTCCTCAAGGAATCAGCCTTGGGCTGTTGATCTTGATTCTCCTTCTCCCTTGTGAAGTTAGACAAGGAGGCCAGATGCCTCTGCCATGCCATTTTTTTATGTAGTTCTTCCTGACTGGCAAGACTAGTGAAAACTGCAACAATCTAGAACCTAAAACATCCTGGCCTTTGTTATATGCACCTTCAATAATTTGCATTTTTCTAGTAACAGCTACCCACCAAATGCCAAATACCCTGCTAGTTACATAATTTGTTTTTGCGAATCCTCACAACTCTGCAAGGGAAAATATTGACTGCTATACCCACCTTTACAGATGAGGCAACCGAGGCATGTAAGTTTGTAACCCAAAGGTCACAAGCTCGTAAGGACCTGAGCTGGCATTGGAACCCCATTACATCTGACGCTAAAGCCTTGTTATTTCCACTATATCAGACTCCTTCTGTTATGAGGGATATTCACTGTCATCTATAAGCTAATTTTCAGACTTTTTGTTTTGTTAAATTATTTTTTTTAAAGGGTGAGCAATTACTTGTAGGTTCTTTTTCTTCCTTTAATTTTTAAGTGACAACCTAGTATGTTTCAATCAAAACAGTCCGTGCATTTCGGGTTCATGCATGCAAAAAAAGTTTTCAGAATGGGTGCTTGGATGAGGTAATATGAAAGTGAATGAAAAGAAAAACTTGGTAGAAGAAGAATTTACGTTCTAAATTCTCTTCCTCTTTGCCTGCAATCTGCGAGGAATTGTATGCAAAAAATTTCCTCTTCCGGAAACATCCTCCTCCCTCCCACCTTCTTCTCCCAGGCCAGCTCAAGTCCTGGCTCTCGCCAGAAGCCTCCCCCACAGGCCTCACAGCAAATCAAAAGCTCTTTTTCAAAGCTGACAACATTTACAGTTTGCTCAGTTCAGCATTAACGTTGCTCTGTCTGGTATTTTTATTTAATTTTATTTAAATGTATCATGAGCTTTTGTTTTCCATTGTTTTTTTTAGTATGGGGCACATGGGCTTTTTTTCCCTTTTGTAGCAAGAGGGTGCTATGTACATAAAAGATGCTAAGTTATACTCGATCAATGAATGACTAGACGGAAAGTAAGTGAATTTGGAATAATCCATGAAATAAATAGGTTAGAATGGTATAAATAACCACCGACTTTTTTTTAAAGTACTTCAAGGTTTATGAAATGCTTCTTTCTGCAGTCTTTTTTGTACCTGATAATAACCCACAGAGGAAACTGGCTCGGAGAGGTTATGTGACTTACTCTTGAAATCCAGATCCTCTTATTGCAAAGCTTGTATTATTTCCCTTACTGTTGACTCTCAATAATGAATGTAAGATTAAATCTGGAGACAACCCCATCCCATAAAACATCCTCACCAGCAGGGGGTGCGAGAACATACATGGGTCTTGGAGTCAAACCTAAGTTTGCAAACTGCTGCAGCCACAGAAAAGTTACATGAACTTGGGCAAATTATTTCATTTTTCTGAGGCTCATCTGTAAAATATTGATGAGAATGCCTGCCCTGCAGGGTAGTCATAAGGATTAGAAATATTTATGTGGCTGGCATACAGCAGGTAATAATAAATCATATCTGTCATGATTCCCATAAAGGAGCAGTTTGGAGGTTAAATAGATCTTGATTCTTGTTTCATGCTGTGATAAATATTTGAAATTAGTTTGTATACTTGAGACTTAAAATAGGCAAAGAGTTCTATCAAACGGGCAAAGAAATGGTTGTCGATGCAAAGAAGCTGTGCTGCAAGAATGTGAGCAAGCAGGAGATTTCAGACATCACTGGGTGGGAATGTAAACTGGGACAATCTTTTTTGATGGAAAGCCTTAAAAACATGATATGCTGTTTGCCCTAGCATCTAACTATTTATCCCAAGAAACTAATATTGAATGGTAGCTAAGATTTAGGAAAACAAAGGATGGCATCACCACTCTGCTTTTAACAGTAAAGTGAAAACCACCTAAGTTTAATAAATTATCTCCATCAAATTGAATACTATGCAGTCATCAGTCATTAAAATGATGCTCCAGAAGAATATTCTAAATGGAAAGATGATCACAAAATAATAAACAAAAACCACAAGATATAAACAGCATGATTACACTTTTGTTTAAAAAGACACACGGGACAGAAACCGAAATTTCAAGAGTTATTTCTATAGAAGATTAGATTTTCAGTGATGCTTACTTTCTTTTCATTGCTTATCTTATTCTCTAACCGTTCTGCAATTAACATTTATCACTTTTGTAATAGGAAAATAAAATCCAAATTTTTTTTTCTTGTAAATGAGCAGAGTCTTGAAGCCTTTCATTTAACACTGCCTTCCAGCACAACCTTTCAGGGCCAGTGGTCATGTAAATTAAGTCAATTGTAACAAAGCGGCTTGGAAGTTTCAAGGTAGTTAGTTAAACAAAGTAATTAAAATCCTGATAAAGCTTTGACTTAGCTGCTGTAAGGCTGCTGTAAATAGACACCAGGCTCCACTTTTTCAAAAGGCCTATAAGTGGCATATAATAAAATATGAACACCAAGTATTCATTTAAGCGGTTGTGGTCCGTGTTTGTCCTGCCTAAAAGTAACCTGATACCCACTCGTATCTCACCCAGTGAGCTGGCTGCACATCTTAGCACTGGGTTTATTTGCTCTCCATTACTCGGTTTACTTTCCCGAACTTGAAATGGAGTGGAATTTCCATGTAGACTTACCCATTAGCCCCGGGGCTAAATTTAAACCTTTAATTAAATTAATCCGTTCATCTTAACCACATTGCTTCTCCCTCGGAAAAGTGTAGCGAGGTTTCTTTAGGTGTCACAGAGCTTAATTCAGCGTGCCAATGTTTCCTTATTGCATTTGCTAAGTCACCCAAATTCATGCAGGTAAAACCCAGCACACGTTTTCTGATGCTCCTTGTGAACGCCTTCCCCCAGACAGGACAGGCATTTGTTAGGGTGGGGCTGGGGCACTCTGCGACCCCTCCCTGATGCAGAGTCGCAGTTCTGAAAGGGTCATCGCGTTTCTGGGCACGAACTCATCTTTACGGAAGACATGATAGGTGCAAAAGAGATGTTTATGTAATCAGTGACATAAAGTACCTGTCCATGATGGCCTAAGTTTATGGCGGCAGAAAAAAAAAAAAAGAGACCATAATCCCCAAAACCCAAAGTGACAAGGGGGAAGGGTGTGAGGTCATCTTAGCCCACTTCGCTCTTCACAGAAAACGAAGCACATTTCAGCGCCAAAGTAAAAATTTATGTTGCCTTTTGATAGAGAAAAATGAAAAGTGACAGCACCATCGATATATAAACTCATCTGGCCACACTACTAACGCGCCTGGGCTCCAATGCACGCCGAGCTTGCCTTTATTTCAAGGGCTGCATCCTCGGCCTGCGAATGAATGAGACCCAACCTCGAAGGTTAGCGCTAGCTTTGAGGTGGGGCTGTCCAGGAAGAGGCTGTGGACCCACTCGTGTAACTATTAATAAGGACCTATATTTCTCGGGGTCCAGTTAACTCGTTCCCCAGTCAAATCTCTTAGTCGCCCCAAAAAACTGTCTTGCAAACCCACGACTCTCCCGGGAACACACCCCACTCCGTGACTCACGGGGTTCTATTCACATCCCCATTCCCGGACCGAGCGCTGAGGAGAAACGTGCTTGCTCCTCGCACTTGGCTCCCGCGCGCCCCGGACGCCACCAACTCTCCTAGCAGTAGACTCCCGGCCGATCCCCCGCCCCGCTTTCCCTTCCTCCTCCGCGGGTGCCTTCGCCTCCAGCTGCCTGCTTCCGCGGCCGCTGCCTGCGGCTTTGTTTTCCTCCCAGGTTTCATTCCCCACACGTGATACCGTGTTATTGCAAAGAGCGATTCGGAGCGCGAGCGCGGGGCGCGCGCACCTATAAATACGGACAACCGGGCCCAGGAGCCAGAGACCGCGGGGACGGGGAGGGCCTGGGGCCGACCCGCCGACCCGAGGGCGGACGGCCGGCCAGCCAGCCAGCTAGCCCAGCAGGCGCGCGCGTGGGCCCAGCGGCGGCACCCCCCGCCCGAGCACGCGAGGGGCGAGCATGGCCGGCCCGCAGGGGGGCCGGGCCGCCGCGCACGCCGCCCGCGCCCCGCGCCCTGCCCAGCCCGGGTCGCCGCCGCTCGCGCCCGCCGCTTAGCACTCGGGCGCCGCTCGCTTGTGGGGCACCGCCGAAATATCGCCGCAGACTGACACAATGGCGGCGGCTGCAGCCACCACGGCCGCCACCGCCAGCACGGCCGCCTGCAGCAGCAACAGCAGCAGCGCCGGCACCGACGCCGCCGGCAGCAGCGGATTGCAGCAACCGCCGCCGCCGCAGCGCCGGCCCGCCGCCGCAGCGCCGGCCCAGCCGCCGCCACCGGAGCCCCCCAGGAAGCCGCGCGTGGACCCGCGGCGGCGCCAGGCTGCCCTCTCCTTCCTCACCAACATCTCGCTGGACGGACGGCCGCCGCTGCAGAACGAGGAGTGGGGCGGCGGCGAGGAGAGCGGCGCGGTCAAGGCGGGCGGTGGCAGCGTCTGCGGCGCGAGGACCCGCCTCAGCCTGCTCGCCGCCGCCGAACGCGGCGGCTGCACCACGCTCGCGGCGGCGACGTTTGCGGGTGGACCCGGTCCCTGCGTCTCGCAGCCTTTGCTGCTGCCGCCCCTGTCCCCGGGCGTCCACGCGACTGTGTCTGGCCCGGCGGCGGCCCGGGGGTTCGCCAGCCTCCTCGGCGCGGGCCGGGCGTCAGGCGAGCAGTCGCAGCTGCCCGACGAGCCCGGGGGCACCGATCAGGAGGAGGACGATGCCTTTACGAGCGTGCAGGTGCCGGCGGCCGCCTTCTTGGGCTCCGGGACCCCCGGGCCTGGGAGCGGCAGTCGGGGCCGCCTCAACTCGTTTACTCAGGGAATTCTGCCCATCGCCTTTTCCAGGCCCACCTCGCAGAACTACTGCGCCCTGGAGCAGCCGGGCCAGGGGGGCAGCACCAGCGCCTTCGAGCAGCTGCAGAGGTCCCGGTGAGTATCCAGGATGGGACGCGCGCCCAGCCTCCCGCCGGCTCCTTTTGCTGCGGGACATAGGTCGCTCCCGATTTCCCGCGCCCTGCCAGATGCCTGGGCTTCTGGATGGGATTCCAAACCACGAGGGCACGCGAAAGAGGGGGAGTACACAGGGAATGGGTGATCACACGTGTGTGTAGACCCCGCACAAGTAGGGAGCAGGAGCCCGGTGTTCGCACAACAGGAAAGTCACGCTCCTGCAGTGGGGGTCAGGACCTGGAAATGTGGGAGCCCACGAAAAAGCGGCACCCAAACCTCCCATTGCCAGGAGGAGATCACGAACTTCTAGAACCCCAGGCAGACCCAGAGACACGCTGTCCCCACGGTGTGCGACACTTGGCAGGCTCAAGTGTGGGTACAGTTGGCTTGCGGAGGCTCCACCTCGGGTCCGGCCTGCAGCTGTGCGCGCGCGTGAGCGCCTAAACTTGTAGCAGTGCGCCGCGAATCTCTCCTGAGAAGTTCTTGCCTGCGGTCAAAGCATTCCTGGGGCCCGGGACCAATTGGCGTTTTCCTTTTGCTTTCCTAAGAAGTGGCCCCTTTTACATTCCGATGAACCGGGCCCTGGGGGTGGGGGACAAGGAGGAAATAGGGCATGAGGATTCTTTTCTTCACTGTAAGATGAATCTTGTAGAGTTAGTTAAAAAGCTTGTACTTGCTAGTTTGTGTTCCCTGCAGGTATTAGGGTTTTATCAAAATCATGAAATGTTGGACATTTGCTTTTTGTTGGGGAAATAGCTAGAGGTTGTCGCCATATGTTCAAGGCTCTCAGGGTTAGGTCTGTGTAGGGCATTGGGACTGGAGATGGGGCAGACCCTAGTGGGGAGGAGGAGCAGGCAGGCCTTTTACCTGGGAGTTCCTTCCCTTGTTGATAAGGCCTCCTAGAACTTAGAGAATGGACTCCACCCTGGCTCAATTATTTTAACCGCTTGGGCCTCAGTTTTCCTTTCTGGGATGGGACCTTGCCAAAATTTTGCAGGCTTCAGATGAGAGGGAACAACATCTTCTGTTACAGCCTCTCTCAGCTCAGGCTTACTCTGGCCTAAGTGAGAAAGTGGCCTACGGGAAAATGTAACTTCCTCCCCCGAGGTATAAATGGGGAACAAGCCACGCTGGTCCAGAAGTTTGCTCTTGGTCTAATTTCTTCCCAAATGGATGAAATCATGGTATGTAGCATTGCAGCCTGAGTGCACGTGGGCCACAGGCCGGTGTGGAGCCAGGGAGGCAGCCTGCAACTACATGGTGAATTTTCCACGCTGGGCACAGGTGACAGTTGGCTCTGGCATTTCTTGACAAAGCACGTATCTTCGCATTAGTCTCCCTGTTAGCGGGCATGTGGACAGGAGGGGAATCCCTTCCTTTCTGGGCAGGTGGTGCAAACTCAGCAGTTTCTGGGCAGCCCGATGTTATACTCAACATCACAGTCTGGCTGATAATGACTCTAGTTTGAGCCTAAGCCCAGTTAGTCAAGAGGGTCATGACAGGAACTGTAATAAACATACATGTTGTTCTAAGCCAGTGTGGAAGGCTCGCCTGTGTCTGGTGATGGACAGATGTGCTCCCCCTGCTAAAGGCAGCTGGAGATCAGATTACCTCACATTACTCCAAGAAACTCAATTCAGGGGCTAGTGGGGATTTTGTGTGTTAGTATTTCTGATCCAAAGAATATCCAGAATGTAATCTCTAGTCCTATAAATGTGAATCTCTTAGATTTTTATTGATCTCCCCCCCTCCACGCACACACATTGTTTCAGTTAGTCAATACAAGATGTTTCCTTACCTGACAGTCACATTAATCTCACTACTTCAGAATAATCTGTATCTGGCAAACTGATAGGTTTTATTATTATTATTGTTATAGCTGTCAACAGAAACAACATCAAATTTAATATAGATAGAGGGGGTAAAACGGATTTAAGAAAGGCTTGAGGAGTGGACTTGGCTGTGAGAGAGGCTGCCTTCAGATTTGTGGAGGCAATGAACTTGAAATATCCTAGGGTGCTTTGTTTCCTATGCTGTGCTGTTTCCAAGAGGTTTGTCAGAAGTGTGCTACTTTTCTGATTACTAAAGAGTACCCTTAACCTGCCTAGATCAAGTGTGATTTGGAGTGCAAACTCCTGTGAACTAGGCCCAGGCCAGTTTAAAGAGTGCGATTAGCCTTCTTGGTGTGCCTCCCTTCAAGAAAGCCTGGTAGCCTTGTGTAGCTCTGTAGGCTCCTTGATGGATGGGCTCCTGGGAAGTTGTTTTTAAATCAAAATATACTTCCCTGGGATTAAAGCAAAAAAACAAACCTGATGCCGTCGAGTCGAGTCGATTGGGACTTATAGGGATCCTATAGGACAGAGTGGAACTGCCCCATAGGACTTCCAAGGCGGTAATCTTTACAGGAGCAGACTGCCACATCTTTCTCTTGCTGGAGCTGGTGGGTTCGACCCCCAACCTGCAGCTGAGAGCTTAACCACTGTGCCACCAGGGCTCCTTTTCCTGGGATTAGGTGGGTTTTTTTTTTTTTTTTTTTTTGCTATTTAAGGAACTGACAGAACCTTGCTACTCAAAAGTATGGTCTCTGGACCATCAGCTTCACCACCTTCACCACCAGCTTCTTAGAAATGCAGAATCTTGGGCATACCCACCCTAGACAACTTCAGTCCCAGTATGCAGTTAATAAGAACTGCCCCGCCCTGTGATTTGTATACAAATGAAAGTTTGAGAATTATGGCTTCGGTGAACCTGAATCTACATTTTCAATGCACTTATGATCTCATTTTAAGTTTGTTGTGGGTGTGAGGGGTCCCTAGGTGCTTGACAACTAACCAAAAGGTTGGTGGTTCGCACCCACCCAGAGACACCTCAGAAGAAAAGTCTGGTGATCTGCCTCCACGAAGATTACAGCCAAGAAAACTTTATGGAGCAGTTCTACTCTGTAACACACGGGGTCACTATGAGGTGGCGCCGACTCTACAGCAATAGGTTGGGTTTGGTTTTATGGGTATGTAGAGATCACAATTTCCAGGTCTGCACTCTTGAAGCCCTTTCGTTCCTGTTGCTCTCATCTGGGCACTCGTAAAACCAGCCGTAGTTATTGCTTGGACTTTAGACTTTGAAATACCACAGGAAGGAACATTTCTGCACCCAGGCTTTGGCACAGGGTAGAATGATTAGTCGACTGAATGATTTTACACCATGTCTGTGCACTGGGGTGGATACTTGACATCTATTTCATTTACTCCTCACCATGTGTGTCTGAGTAGAGCTGTATTCCATGGGGTTTTTAATGGTTGGTTTTTGGGAAATAGGTCTCCACGCCTTTTTTTCCCGAGGTGCCTCTGGGTGGCCCAAACCACCTACCTTTTGGTTAGCGGCCAAGTGTGTTAACTGTTTGCACCAACCAGGGACTCCTGCTGTTTACCAGTCTCATTCTTTTGGAACATTTGGGGAACCCAGGACTGTGGACCTGGTGGTCCTCCCAGCCTCATGGACGGCCCCGACACTGAGTAGTGAACTCACTGGGGTCTGATCCTAGACCGAGGTGAGGTGTTGAGTTGGGAAACCAAAAAGATGCCTTCTACCTTGATGCCCTGCCCTGATTCTCTGCGTGGGTCGCAAGCCTGCTTCACAGAGGTGCTAATAGGTGAAGGGGGTTGTAAATTTAAAAGATGTGTTTTAAGGCTTCCTTTTGCTTTAATTCCATCTCTGGCAGCAGCTGGCAGCAGCCCCAGGTAACTCCACTTCCTAGAGCCGGTGAGTGGTAGACAGCCACCAAGAAGTCCGCGGTCGGCCCAGTTGCAGGCCCAGGTGAAAGAAAAGATGTGTGTTCTCAGGCCTGACAGGAGGGGTCACGGGGAAGGGGCTGGTGTGCTCGCAGCCCCCAGGTATTATTTTAAAATAGAATGCTTGTTTTGCCTCTTAGAGCACCTGACTTAGTGTGGCGTCTCTAGTAGTCAGGCCTTAAAAGGAAGGAAGCGAGTGGTACAGAATCCTGAATTGTGGCGCAGAATCCTGAACCAGGAGTCCAGAGTCTTGGGTTGAAATCCTGGTCCCACCATGACAGCTGTATGCCCCTGGGCAAGGACTCAGGTTTTTGGGTCTGTGTCCTCTGGGAGCCTTGGCCTGTGGCTTGGGCCCTTTCAATGCTAGTGTGGCTGTGATGTGAGTTCTAATAACAGCAACAACTGCATTTACATATCCCGAGGGCTGACTATGTGCTGGGCAGGTGATAAATGCTTTATATCAGGACTTCTCAAATTTAAATGTGCTTGGAATCACTTGGGATCTTGTTAAAAGGAAGATTCATATTTAGTAGGTCTGGGGGATGTGAGTCTACATTGCTCACAAGCTCCCACAGAGGCAAATAGACCACACTTTGGCTAGCGAGGCTTTATGGGGTACTGTTATTGTTCCTATTTTAAGGTTGAGGAAGGTAGCGTTCAGTGTTAAGTAACCTGCTCAAGGTCACTTGGCCAGTAAGCCTTGTAAGTGGCAGAGCTCAAACACCCTACCCTCTGCATTGCCTGCTGGGTAAAAACTGGCTTGTGCCATGACTGCCGTATCATTCTTTCCTAAAAGGAAAGACGTGAGTGGACCAGGAGGTGGACAGCCATAGTAGGGGAGGGGGATTGGAGTTCTTTCCTAACTTTGTCTCCGCCTTGCTGTGTGACATCAGTCAGCTCCCCACCCTCTTGTGCTCAGGCTGTAACCTCCTGACCCTTCCAGATTTGAGAAGTCCTGAAGGACTTTGATCTTCTCAGTAGTAAGCAAATACAAGTTATTATGGAGCGTTTTAACAGTAACATGAATTGTAGAAGTCAAAGCTGAAGCCCCAGGCCATCACAGGTCCTGGTAAGGCCTAGGCCTGTCCCTCCCAGGGGTGGAGGCCAGTGGCCCATGCCCAAGGTTCTCCCACCACCCTCCTCGAAGTCATGAAGCCTGACATGTTGGGAGCCAGCTCAGAAGGGGAAATAAGTCAGAAGTCTGCTCACTGCTGGCAAATGCCCAGCGGGGGCAGCCAGTTCAAGTGTGACCTTTTGCTCTCCAGGAAGGATGGGGAAGCCAGCACATGGCTCTGCACTGTGTCCCCAGCAGCTGTCAGAGGGAGCTGCGTATGCTGGATCTTTTCCTTCGTCAGAATGAGAGTTACCAGATGGGGAGGGGACCACGGGCAGGAGGTCTTTGGAGCAGAATGGGAAGGATTGGTAGGGGGGCCCAGGTGATGGGATGTGATGTGGGGTAGGGAATGCCCACCTCGTACTTGGGAATCTCAGCTTCCAGCCCTACCCCTGCCATGGCGTGTAGCCTAGATGGGTCCCTTCACCCCCCGGGCCTCAGTTTCCTTATGGAATTGAAGGGTTGGGACAGGTGAGTGCTGCTGCCTCTTCCAGGTCTTCTGAGGAGGCCTGGGGCACGTTTAGGTGGGGAAGTTGGATAATCTCACCCTTCAGAGGTAGACGTGGAAGCAGGTTAAGCTTGTTCTTGTGTCTCCATCTGGCAGAACGTGGACCAAGGAATGAAGGATTCCCTTGGTGTGAGGGAGAACTTGAAAATGACCTCAGCAGTCCTCTTTCTGGCAGCTAAGGTGTCACAATTGCTGTAAGTGTCACAACCCACGGCTCTAGGAGGTCACCACCACTGCCATTGCAGGCATGACCTGCAGTGACCTGTTTCTAAAGGACCTTGGAGTTGACAAAGCACTTGTGATTTCAGCCCCCTACCAACACAGGTCAGCAGTTCAAACCTGCCAGCCGCTACGCGGGAGAAAGATGTGACAGTCTGCTTCCGTAAAGATTTACAGCCTTGGAGACCCTATGGGGCAGTTCTGCTCTGTCCTGGAGGGTTGCTATGAGTCGAAATTCGAGTGAATTGTAGTGGGTTTGGTTTTTGGTTTTTGAAACAACACAGAGGGACAGGAATTCATGTCACAGAGCTGGCATGGAGTGACCTTAGGTGCTTTGTTATTTGTCAGGTATGTAGTAGAGGAAATTCTAGTATTGGGACTTAATGCCTCATATCATTTATTCATTCTATAAACGTTGAACATAATTAACATCAATTCCGAGGCACTGCTGCGCTGGGCACAGGAGATACAGACATAAAGCGTGGTCCTTGTCTGTTTTGGGAGACGTAAATAACAGGCAACGAATTACAGCATGGTGAGGGCTGTGTTGGAGGTGAACGCGTTTTCTGAGCCCTCACCAGGGCAGGGACACTTCATACCACCCCTCACGGGGCCTGGTATAGTACCATGGACATAGTAGTTTTTATTTAACAAGCACTTATGCCCACTATGTGCCAGGCATTATTCTAAGCACTTTATGGCCTTGAATGAGTTTGTATTTATAATAATCCTGAGACAAGTATGAGGCATTCCTGGTTCAGTAGTAGAATTCTCACCCTCCACGTGCAAGACCTGGTTTGATTCCTGGCCAGTGCACCTCATGCACAGCTACCACCTATCTATCAGTGGAGGCTTATGTGCTGCTATGATGCTGAACTGGTTTCAGTGGAGCCTCTGGACTAAAACAGACTAGGAAGAAAGGCCGGTGATCTGCTTCTGAAAACGAACCAACGAAAACCCTGTGGCTCACAGCCGTCTGATCCGCCGTCGATCATGGGGATGAGGACCAGGCAGTGTTTCATTCTTTTGTGCATGGGGTCGCCATGAGTCAGGGGCTGACCCAATGGCAGCTGACAACGACAACATGAGACAGGTACTGCTACCATCATCCCCAAAGGGTTAAGTAACTACCCAGAGTACTTGGCTGGGAAGCGGGAGCTGAGTTTGAACCCTGGCAGTCTGGTCCTTACATACCTTTCCTTGCTGTGCTTGTTAAATTGGCTTCAGCAGAATGGGCAAAGTTGGTCTAAATGACCTCTAAGGCCACTGCTAACTGTGATTTTCCTTATTTTGGTTTCCGCCCTTCTGTTACCCAGGGAGGACCTGTGTGCGTGAGGAACCTGAGCACAGTCCAGGCCATCAGGGATTCTTATGGCTGTGCAATTAAGTCCTGCCAGTCCCTGCCTGTGCTTCGCTCTTCTCGTGCACCTCTAAATTCCTGTAAGCTCAGTTGCCTCTCTTACTCATCTGGTACTTTCTGTACCTGGTGATGTTTAGAACACAGTGGAATAGGAGCATGAGCCTGGCATCCCAAAGTACTGTGTTTGTAGCCCTGGTTCTGCCACTTGCTCTGTAACTAGGTTCTCATCCATGAGATGGGAATAATAATGATACCTGCTTCCTGGGCGTTCTTCCTTTGTAGACAGGGCCCCAGGACCATCTGTGTAACTTCTCAGCATCACCCTTTCCCCCAGCCCAGGGGTCAGCAAACTATAGCCTGTGGGCCAAATCCGGCCCACTGGCTGTTTTTATAAATAAAACTTTATTGGAACACAGCCACTCCCACTCATTTATGTGTTTATTGTTGGCTGTGTTCTGGCAGAGTTGAGTCATTGCAGCAGAGACCACACGGCCTGCAAAGCCTAAATGATTTACTGTCTGGATCTTTACAGAGAAAGTGTGCCGACCCCTGCTGTAGCCCAGTGCTCTGTACCCAGGAGGTGTGCACGAGTCTCCTTGGTCCCTTCCTGCCAGTCCTCATTGTTCATGCCTTGGTCCCTGCCCTGGATGATGCAGTGGTCTTCTGAAAGGCTCCAAGCTTCTGTTTGGTCTGCTAACCCTTTCCCCCCAGAGGGACCTTTGAGAACCCCACATTGACCCTGTCAGTCATAAATTCCTTATATTTCATGCCAGGCAGCCCTTGGCCTGGTGCCTAGCCATCACTGCAACCTTACTTCTGTTCCCCTTCTTCACCACCTCTTTCCTCACCGTCATCACCATCGCAGCCAGACAACCTTGGACTTGAATATTTATGTCCCTGTCGTGGGTAAAGTGAGGCAAGTTGTGTAGGCACACCCCTCACCACACCCCATCCATGCCTGCTTCTCCCAGGCAGGGGAGGTGACGTGTTTAGAGTTCTAAGTACCTGGACTTTATGAGTATTACTTTGTTTAATTTGCCCAGCAGTCCTGTGAAATGGGGATTATATTCGTTTTAGAGCTTAGGAGACTGAGGCTAGGAGAGGTTAAGAAACTTGCTTAAGGCCATGTTGCTGGGAGCAAGAGGTAAAAGTGGGACCTTGGCTTCCCTGTGTTCTGAGCTGGGCTTGTGCTAGACCCAGTGGTGTGCTGTCACCAGCTCCTGTGGGCTTAAACAGTCGGGCATCTGTGAGCTGCTTGGTTACCTGAAGTGGCAGTGGTGGTCATTTTTACACCAGGGAAATCAGCCAAAGCTACAAGTCAGGACCTTTTCTTTCTTAACTTTTTCCAGAGAGCTGGTTTATGAGCACATGACTGTCTATAGCACACATCTTTCTGTTCCATTTTCCCCTCGAGGGCTGTGCAAAAAGTCCTGTCAAAAGGAGAGTTTTGTAAACCAGAAGTTTTTATAAGAATCTGTTGCTTAGCATAATGATGTGAATTTCCCTGAAGGTCACCACCACCTATTTTCCACCTCAAAAAATATCTGACCCCCTCAAGCTTCAGCCTTTGTGCAGTTTAAAAACCAGACTTTTCACAGACTCTGTGGGGGCTCTAACAGACCATTTAGCTTTATGTGCAGGAATCATAAAACCATTAGCTAGTACTCTTTTTTTACAAGCTGTGTAAGATTGTATTTTTATTTTTGTTTGGTTTTTAAAAGCCTCCAAGAACATATAATCAGTCAGGGTTTCCTGGTTTTTTTCCTCTTCATTGTTTGTGTTAGCAGTTTAGATAATTGTACACCAGTTTATATTTAACAAGGTTATCATTAATGTGGTTTGGGGTTTATTGCTGCACTTTTAGTCACAAAGACAAAAGCTTACCAAGCAGAACATGCAAATGCTAGCAGTTTAGGGCTTGGAATATCGTCATGATGTATGCATAAAATGGCTCTGATTTAAAGGCCAGAGTATACTTAAACCTAAATTAAATTTCACGATAAATAGATGACAAACTATTTAACAAGACACCAATAAGATATTTGAGAATGCCAAAGACGTCTTCATGCCTGGCACGTTGATTTTTATTTTAAAGCACTTTACTCACTGATCCAGTTATTTATAAAGTGAAATGCCTCCTTTGACAGTTTTAGGAGAAGGAGAGAGAGAATACAAGGGAGTAGAGGACAGTGTCTATGAAGTTTTTTGCTTAAGAACAAAAATTGGCATGTTAGGGGACAAATGGTTGATTTGACGTTGATAGATGGTTCTCGATGAATTGTTATGCTTTACTGAGTTGAATAAATTTTGCTTTTGGGGGTTGTAAAAACAGCATGGGGATGGTGTCTGACCTCCTCCAACTCCACAAGGGGGAAGAAGAACCAAGATCAACAGCACAAGGCTGACTCCCATGAGGTGGAGGCCAGACAAGCCTCCTCTCTCCGCCATCTTTACTAATTCTGACACTAACTATCCCTCCAGCACTCTCTACCTTTCTGCCAGGTTCAGTAACCCATTGCCGTGGCTACACAGAACTCACAGACCATAGTTACGATGATGCGGTTTATTAGGGAAGTAACAGGTTAAAATTCAGGTTCAGGAACACTCAAGGATACAGTTCTTCCATCAGGATAGCCTCTTCCCAGCTGTGCTCAAAGGCACGCCTCTCCCTGGCCCTCAGTCTCTGCCCAAAGGCACTCAGCTCTCTTGCTCTGTGGGCCGGGAAACCCGCTGTGCCATCTCCTGCTGAGTCTTTCCTGCCAGATCTCTCCTGCCACCACTTCTCACCATCTTCAGGGTTATCTCTCTCTCTCTCTCTCTCTGTCTCCTGCTTCCAGGAGCTTCTCAGTGCAGGCATCCCAGGTCCAAAGGATGTGCTGGCTCCTGGCTGTTCTTCCTTGGTGGTGGTGGGGTCTTCTGTCTCCTGCCTCTGGGGTGGCTCATTTCAAACCCAATGGGATGGTAAAACTGATCAGTCCCTTTGGTGGGCCACAATTACCCTATCACATAGTCCCGCCCGATCACTTCTGGGGGAGTTATAGGACCATCGGTAGAAAGGCCATATTAAGTAATTCATTACACCGCAGCGGTGAATAGTGAAGAAGGAAGATAAGATTACAAATGGCTAAGGGAATTATGTGAGTAATTGGGAGATTCAATTTATCTATCACAAAATTAACGTGATAATAGTATATCAGTTGCTGTTGTGGCTACGTCAACTCATGGAGACCCCAGGTGTGTCAGAGTAGAACCGTTCTCTGTAAGGTTTTCAATGGCTGAATTTTCAGAAGGAGATTGCCAGGCCTTTATTCCGAGGCACCTCTGGGTGAACGTGAACCTCCAACCTTTCATTTAGCAGCTAAGGGTGTAAACTGTTTGCACCACCCAGGGACTCCAATAATATTATAGGTTCTACCTATCTGCTTAGTGCTTTACAGTTTACAAAATGGTTTCATATAATTTTATCAAGGCATTTCAAAAAGGTGGTGTGGTAGTTCTTTTCTAGATCACAAGGTCTAGACCATGAAGTGACTTATCCAAAGTCATGTACTATGTATGTGGCAGAGCTGGAATTTTGAAACCTACATTTCCTAATTCTACATTGAATGTTTTAAAACAAACCAACACGCACAAATTCTACCGTATCGTTCAAGAAAAACAAAGAGCTCTATTCTGCTGATAAAAACACTTGAACATTTTTTTTCTCTGAGGTTAAAAGGTGCTCTGAAAAGCGCTGCAAACTTTTGTTCTCCTTCCCACCCCAATCTTCCACTTGGTGTATTTGGAACCTCAAAAGAACAAAAATGCTTGGGCCTCGTCCATTTCAGACCTATGGGCTGGAGTCAACCGAGGTCAGGATGTTAAAGTACAAAGAAACATTGTGCTATAGTTTTGGCCAGTCAAGGACTTCTCATCCAGTGGGGATGCTGATTTTCACATGATAACCTCTGGTGCAGGCCAGCAGGGCCCTGGTTTGGGGCCCTAGTCATGGACAATTTTCTCAGTAACGATGACTTTCTCTGAATAATAGTTTGGTGTCAGTGCTTGCCGCACAAACTGGGCCCTTCTACCTCTCCCGCACTCCAGGTTCAAGAATGGAAAGACTGGCTTTGAGTCAGACTGCTCTGCCACTTGGTGTCACCTTTTGGGAAACTTGTTTAACCCCTCTGAGTCTCAGTTTCCTCAACTGTAAAATGGGGATACAAGTCCCCATTCTACCTTTTGGGGGTGTTACAAAATAAGAATGCAGCATTAAGCACCTAGCAGATTGTTGGGCCCTGTCTTAGTTATCAAGGGTTACTATAACAAATACCACAAGCGGATGGCTTTAACGAAGAGAAATGTGTTCTCTTACAGTCTCGGAGGCTAGAAGTCCAAATTCAGGGCATCAGCTCCAGGGGAATGCTTTCTGTCTCTGCTGGCTCTGAGGGAAGGTCCTTGTTATCAATCTTCCCCTTGTCAAGGAGCTTCTCAGCACAGGGATCTCAGGTCCAAAGGACACACTCTTCTCCTGGCTCTTGTTTCTTGTTGGTATGAGGTCCCCATGTTTCTCTTTGTGCTTCTCTCTTTTATATCTAAAAAGAGATTGGCTTACTACACAACCTAATCTTATAGATTGAGCCTGCCTCATTAACATAACTGTCTCCAGTCCCGCCTCGTGAACATCATGGAGTTCGGATTTACAACACATAGGAAAATCACATCAGATCACAAAATGGTGGACAGTCACACAATACTGGAAATCATGGCCTAGCCAAATTGGTACACATATTTTTGGGGAATGCAGTTCAATCTGTGACAGGCCCTTAGGGCTGCATCTCTCTCTACATTGCTCTGCACCCTGTGCTGTCCTGTCAGGAAGCAGTTAAGAAGCTTGACAAGGTCTGCTGAAGTCATCAGGGAGCAGGGCTGTTTGCCTGGTGGAGCTAATGCTCTGGTACACTGGACAGATAATGTACTGCACTGTTTTAATTTCACGGTAATGAAGGAGAATAGTACTCCGCTAGGTATTGCGTTTCACCCCAATACAGACTGGAGTCTTGACTGTTTCCACTGCCAAAATCAAGGGCTGGGGAGAGGGAAGCAAGCAGGGGTGGATGCACATGCTCATCACTGTACCTTTAGAGGTTAAGAGTGAATGCAGTCTTGCCCACACACAAGCACGTGGAAGACCATGCCTACCTGGAGGAGCTCTGCAGCCCCCATCAGGGCACACGTCTGAATACAATTCTAGAAGGCATGCCTTGGCTCGCTCACTTTGCGGAAGCCATGGCCCTCATTTTGTGGTTTTTGCGCTGCAGGCTAGGCATCCATTTCTGAGCAGGAAGCCCTCTCCCTGAGCGTGAGGGCCCCTCAGGGGACCTGCGGGGCCAAGGAGCCACTGACATGTGAAGTCCTGTGCCACTCAAGTGACTTGGCCTCACCTTTCACCCACTGTGCACTTCCCTATTCCCAGGCTTCTCTGCATGTGGCCCCTACCTCCTCTCTGGACCCCTGGTTACACAAAGCTGGGGCTTTATCAAGGTCTTTCAGCTATAGCCTGTTTGGTATTGAGCTAGCAGCGACTTATCCATCAATTCTTCATGTGCTTCTGGGTGCCAGGGAGGGTGGCTCAGTTGTTTGCAGGTGAGTGGGGGCCAGCGCTACCCTCCAGAGAGAAGGAGAATTATAGCGTGAGACAGGTGGGCTCCAGGGTAGCAGGAGAGCCCTGGAGCCACCGTTCCTGCTGGGAGTGGGAGCAGGCAGGCTTTGCTGGAGATGGCATTTGAGCTGGGCCTGCAGTCGGCTGTGACTTCACAGGCTGCAGGGGAGTGAGGGAGGCTTCACACAGGCCGCCATGGTGGGCACATGATGGTGAACCATGTGGGTTGCTCAGTCAAGGAGGTGAGTTTAGTTTCAGAGGAAGGAGGGAAGCTTTTGAGCAGGGACAGGTGTGAGCAGAGCTGGAAATTAGGAAGCTGGAGGCAGGTTGGATTGGAGGAAGGAGCCCAGAGCGATGTTTTGTTTGCTTTTGAACCCTTTCAGCACCCTAGATGTCTCTTCAGGAAAACAACTTGTGCACATCCAAAATTTTAATACAGTTTTAGGGGGCTCGTGTGCTTTTACACATGCAGAATTATAAAAGTATCAGGGGTGTGAAAATGGCATGGCGGCGGCATTGGACTCCTCATCCAACTTCACAGCCCAAGGCTGACTCCCATGAGGGTGGAGGTCAGACATACCTCCTCTCTCCAACCTTTTTACCAGTCCTGACACTAGCCATCCCTCCCATGGCACTCTCTACTTCTCTGCTGGGTCTGATAATTCATGGCAGTGGCCACGTAGAACTCAAACCATACTCACAGTTACGGGGTTTATTAGGGAAGTAACAGGTGTCTTAGGCTGGGTTCTCTAGAGAAGCAAAACCAGTGAAGTGTATATGTATATATGTATGCAACATACATATACATACATAGAGAGATTGATTTATCTCAAGGAAATGGCTCTTGGGGTTGTAGAGACTGGCAAGTCCCAAGTCCATGGGTCAGGTGTTAGTCTGGTGGCTTCTCCTGACTCACGTAGGTGCAGGGGCTGACAAATCCGAGATTGACAGGTCAGATGGCAGGCCACTGGCTTATAGGCTGCAGAGGCTGATGAATCCAAGATTAGCAAGTAAGACGGCAGGCTGCTGGCTCACAGACTGTGGAGGCCGACGAATCCCAAGAACCTGAGGGGAGATGATGATGAGCTGGATGCAGGATCCAGAGGAAGCAAGCAAGCTTTGTCAGAACATCCGTATATATATTGGATGCATGCCACACCCCTGTAGAAGCTCCCCTTACAGCTGATTGGCTGATCACATCAAATCACATCATGGAAGATGACTACATCATTACATAACTGCCAAATTACATCATTACATAACTTCCAAATTACATCATTACATATAACTGCCTAACCACTGAGAATCATGGTCCAGCCAAGTTAACACACAATCTTAACTATCAGAACAGGTTACATACAGTTCAGGATCAGGAATGACTCAGGATACAGTTCTTAGTTCAGGACAGTTTCTTGGCAGTGCTCGCAGGCAGGCCCCTCTCTCAGCCCCTTGGCCCTCGCTCTCACCTCTGCTCTGATTGGGCAGGTGTTACAAAGCTCTTTAGTTCTGCCAGTAAGTGGCCGTAGGCACCCCACTCTGCGTAAGCTTCGGCCTGAAGGGGCTCAGCTGTCTTGCTCTGTGGGTTAGCAAACCTAGCTCCGCCAAGTGCCTGGAGGCACCCCATTCCAATAGCAAGCCTCCTGCCTGAAGGCCTTGCTCTCTGTGCTAGGAAGCCCACCATGCTGTCTCATGCCAATCTCCTGGTTCTGCTGCCACCGTTTCTCTGCCACTATTTCTCGTCATCTCTGGTGTTATAGCTCTCTCTGTCTCTTGAGTCTAGGAGGTTCTCAGCTTAGGGATCCCAGCTCCAAAGGACGTGCTTGGTTCCTGTCTCTTGGTGGCAGTTAGGCCTCCCTTTTTGCCTCTGGGATGCTCATTTTAAGCCTAGTGGGATGGCAAAACTGACCAATCCCATCATTAGGGTTCCATATACCTTAATTGCATGGTCCCACCCACACAAGGGTTCCATGCACCTTATTTGCATTATTAGCAGGCTGTCCAATCCCCCTTGGTGGGTCAAAAGCACTTTATTTGCATAGTCCCATCCAGTCATTTTATGGGAATCACAAGACCATGAATGGCTAGAAGGGCTATATTAAGAAATTCACTGCACCACAAGGGGGTTTATGGGCCCTTGGAAATTTCTTCCTAAGGGAGGGATATTAGTGAGGAAACTGGTGGAAGAGTCCCGGGGAAAGTTGAGGGCTGAACACCGGCGCCTAAGACTATTACTAGCCTGTGACGCATTACCTTTTCACTCAAAGTGGGAGCTCAGCAACCTTATGGAAACAGGACACACTCCTCTGCAGCATCACTGCCTATAGTCCCTCAGGTCCTTTGGGTCACGACCTCCACAGCTCTTTGCTTTTGTTCTTGGGGTGATGGCTCAAGAGTTACAGCTGGGATCCAGTTCTCTACCCAGATGTACCCAGCCTTCCTCTCCCTGGCCAGTGGGAATAGACAGAAACCCAGTGCAGAATCTAAACAGGGATAGGGAGGAGTGGTATGTAGGTGGCTGAGGCACCATGGAATTTTTGGGGAAAAAAATCTAAATTTTGTATTCAGTAATTCTGTTTTTGTTCAGTTCACCTGGCAACTTGTTAGAAGTGCAAATTCTCAGGACTCACCCCAGACCTACTGAGTCAGAAACCCTGGAGGTGGGGCCCAGCCCTGCAGGTATTCGGATGCAGACGCATATTCAGGACAATCTAAGCAGACAGAGCCTCCTGTGTCTTGAGCTTTGTTGTATCTTCTGAAAGCTGTGAACAGTGGCTAGTGTTCAAGGAAATATTTTTATTTTGCTTCAAAACATTTATTCTAGCACAGATCAATGGATGCTGTTTCTTGACTCTGCCAAGAGCCCAGGTAATTCAGGTTTGAGGCACCATACATAACCATTTTTGGTTTGAATTAACTAGCTTCAGTCCTCTCCTGCCCCACATGGCCACACTGACTACATGGTGAACTTGTTCTGGAGTCACTGGGTGGTGCAGACGGTTAACGTGCGCGGCTACTAACCAAAAGGTTGGCAGTTTGAGCTGACTCAGATGCCTCGGAAGAAAGGCCTGGCCATCTACTTCTGAAAAATCAGCCACTGATAATCCTGTGGAGCACAGTTGTACTCTGACACGCATGGGGTATAGCCATGAGTCAGAATCAGCTCCACAGCAAACGCAAGTCTCCTTGTTCTGAAGTCAGCTTAGATGAGCTCCCTTCACACAGCTTTCCTTGATTCCTGCCTCCTCTGTTGGTCATATCTGTTCCCTCATCTGTGCCCAAAACACTGTACATCTCCTCCTGTTTGAAAGCCTCAGCACATTGTAGTGCAGCCTTTTCAAGTCTTCACACTGACTTGTTAAAAGCCTTCTGCTTGTGCCAGCTCTGCAGGTATGGGAGGAAACCGAGATGAGCTCCCTGCCTGCTGTAGACCCGAGTATCAAGTGCGGGAGACAGGAGAGATGACAACAACAAAGACAACCTACAAATAAAATAAATCCTGAAGGGGACTCTTGGCGGGAATCATTGGGGTCTGTGAATGTCTGTTAAGGTGGTCGGGCAGGGCCTTTCTGAGGAAGAGGAGGAAGGAAACACCTAATGGTGGGACATGTGATGCAGGCATTGGAAACTGGGTGTTCGAGGGCCCTGAGATGGGAAAGAGCTTGCTGTTT
The DNA here is from genome assembly GCA_030035585.1 of Dugong dugon. Lineage (NCBI taxonomy): Eukaryota > Metazoa > Chordata > Mammalia > Sirenia > Dugongidae > Dugong > Dugong dugon. Next base: position 58,113,440 of record CM057466.1, read on the forward strand.
ATGGAAGGAAAAGATGGCCATGGTAGCTGGTGCCTAGGGATATGGGTACAGGAGGGGACCAAAGCTGGAGAACTGGCAGGGGCCATGTAATGCAAGGAGCCCTGGTGGCACAGGGTTAAGAGCTCGGCTGCTAACCAGAAGGTCGGCCGTTCGAATCCACCAGCTGCTCCTTGGACACCCTACCGGGCAGTTCTACTGTGTTCTGTAGGGTTGCTATGAGTCGGAATCGACTCGACGGCAACAGGTTTGGTATTTTTTTGGGGGGGGATTATGTAATGCAAAGCCTTGTGGAACCCGTTGACAAGCGCATGCCTTGTTATAACTGCAGCTGGAAGCCACTGAAGAGTGTTAAGCTGGGGAGCAGTGTGCTTTGACTGCTGCACGGTGAGTGGATCGAAGGAGCACGGGGTGGGTGTGGGGATGTTCGGGAGGCTGCTGCCGCCACTTGAGAGTGGTCTGGACTTAGGGTAGAGATGGAGAGGTGTTGACATACTGAAGCTGCATCTTGGAAATAGAACTTGTAGGTGACTTGGGTGGTCCTACCATCATGGAGCTTATGTCTAATTGGAGGGAGACTTGACAAAGGGAAGACTCGGTCTATGAGTGTTATAAAGGGGAGGGCTGCACTCCTGTGAGAAGGAGCTGTGAGAAGGGCTGTGATGGATTTGACCGGTATGGTTGGGATGGTGGGTAGAGAAGGCTTCATCCTGGAGTAACTACTGAACTAAGGCCTAAAGGACCAATAGGCATTGAGTGATTAAAGAGGGCTGGGAAGACTGGTGCAGGCAGGAGGAACAGCATGTGCAAAGTCCCTCTAGTAGGAAGGACCATGGGACCCTGGAAGAGGCAGAAGCAGGCCAGTGTGGCCAGCACAGAGAACAAGGAGGAGAGCCAGCTGCAGTAAGGGCCACGTAGATCTTGGAGGGGTTTTCATCTGGGTGGAATCGTTGTGAGACTTGTGTTTGGAAGTGATTCCTCTGGCTGCATTGTGCAAGACGGATGAGACCAGGGGAAGCAGCAGGGGTGAGCAGGCCAGAGAGAGTACTGCAGTGGTCCAGGCACAAGATGGTAGCATCTAGGACTAGAGTGGAGCCCTGGTGGCTCAGTGGTTAAGAGCTCGGCTGCTCACTGAAAGGTTGGCAGTTCGAACCCACGAGGACTAGAGTGCTAGTGTGGGGAGAAGTGGGCAGATGTGAGCAAGATTTAGGAGCCATGAAATGGATTTGGGATGGATTGAATCTGGGGGTTGGGGGCATCAAGGGAGACCCCCAGGTTTCTGGTATATGGGTTGATTGCAGTAATGTGTTGCCATCTAGTTGATTACAACTCGTGGTGACCCTGTGTGTGTCAGAGTAGAACTGTGCTCCATAGGGTTTTCAATGGCTCATTTTTCGGAAGTAGATTTTCAGGTCTTTTTTCCAAGGCACTGCTGGGTGGACTTGAACCTCCAACCTTTTGGTCAGCAGCTCAGTGTGTTAACTATTTGCACTACCCAGGTACTCCTGATTAAATGGTAGTGCCTGTTGAAAAAATCCTACCTAGAAGAAAAAAATGTAGATCTGATGATGATCCTATTTCTTTTCCTTGTCTTTTTTTTTTTTTTTTAATCTTGTGCCTTTACTCCAGATGGCTCAAGGTGATATGTCAATAGGGTAATAAATAACTTTTTGATTGAACATGTGCGTATGAACATTTTTCTTTTTCTCCCAAAGTGGCAACTGATGTTTATCCTTAAAGATCATCCTAAGTTTTATGTTCATGCCTAACTTATTTGCCCTAAAAACTCTAATATTTCCTTTTAAGGTAAATGCTGAACACATTAATTTCAAAAAACTTCAAATCAGATTTCATTTATTTATTTTTACTTAAAGGGACAACAATTTCTTTTTTAAAATTGTATTATTGTAGAATATATATATAATAAAGTTTGCCATTTTAACCATTTTTAAGTATACCATACAATATCTTTTTATTAATGAAAAAAAGTCTTTGAATTAGATTATTAGGTTTTTCAAACAATACCGAATTCATTTTGCACATGTTTGCCAACTTACGACCAGGCACTGAAGTCTGAGTTGTCCCCATTTTGGAGAAGAAAGATATGTTCTTCAAGAGAAACACAGATGCCTTAGGGAAATGGCTTAATTGTTTGCTGTACTAACTAAACGCCAAATACCGTGTCCGAGTTATTTTGTACTTGCTTTGTGATTCAAAGAAAACTGGGACGCAGTCTCAGTATTCCAGCAGCAACTGCATCTCTCGTTTCATTGGTGGTTTTTAGTGATAATGACTATCACTTATTGAACGCTAGCTTTACGTGGAGGCTAAGAGTATGAGCGATGGAGCCATATGGAAATTGGCTTGCACCCAAATCTGCCGTTCCCTGTGTGTGCCCTTGGGCAACTTCCTTGATTTCCTGGAGTCTTCGTGATCATCTGTAAAGAGGGAGAAATAATATTTAATAGATACCATGGGGTGGCTGTGAGGACTGAATATGATGCTTTCTGTAAAGTACTTAGCACAATGCCTGGCACATACTAAGTTCTCATTAAATATCTGATATTATGTTTCAGATACTATGCTGGAGCTTTACGTGTGTCATAGGGGCTAGTATCACCATCCACCACCTGTATCTCGGTTTGTCATACCGTGGTGGCTTGTGTGTTGCTATGATGCTGGAAACTGTTCCACCAGTATTTCAGATACCAGCAGGGTCCCCTGCAGTGGACAGGTTTCAGCAGAACTTCCAGACTAAGACAGGCTAGGAAGAAAGGCCTGGAAATCTATTTCATAAAATTAGTCAATGACAGGGAACACAACAGAGAGTCCCTGATATAGCAGGGCAAGGGTGGGGTGCAGAACTCAAATTCTAGTAAAAAGACCAGACTTAATGGTCTGACTGAGACTGGAGGAACCCCAGAAAGCATAGCCCCTAGACTGTCTGTCACCCCAGAACTAAAACAATTCCTGAGGCCAGCTCTTCAGACAAAGATTAGACTGGACTATCGGACATAAAATGATACTCGTGAAGAGTGTGCTTCTTATTCTTAGCTCAAGTAAATACATGAGACTAAATGGGCAGCTCCTGTCCAGAGGTGAGATGAGAAGGCAGAGAGGGTCAGGAGCTGGTTGAATGGACATGGGAAATCAGGGGTGGAAAGCAGGAGTGTGCTGTCACAGTATGAGGAGAGCAATTAGGGTCACATAACAATGTATGTATAAATTTTTGTATGAGAGACTAACTTGAACTGTAAACTTTCACTTAAAGCACAACAATAAAAATAAAATAAAATTAGTCAATGAAAACCCTATGGGTCACAACAGAATATTGTCCAGTATAGTGCTGGAAGATGAGCCCCCTAGGTTGGAAGGCACTCAGAATACACAGTGGCTGCAACAGTGGACTCAAGCATACTGACAATCGTGAAGATGGCATGTGACTGGGCAGCATTTTGTTCTGTTGTACGTGGGGGTCTCCAAGAGTCAGAGCCGACTTGAAGGCAACTAACAACAATGTAAATGAGGACCTTGAACTTCAGGGAGTTTAGTTTTCTTGCCAAGTCACATAAAGCCTGTGGGAACTGGGATCCTGTCTAACTCTGAAGATCTCGTTCTTGCCATTTGCTTTATTGCCTTTTGCCATGTGTAACGTTTTATCTAAACAAGTTTGTGACCCCTCTGAGCAAAATGGGTTCTTTTCATTAGGCTCCAGTGGCATTTCTTGACATCTTCCCTGTCCCATTGTGTTCATGGCACTTACCTATCCTGTTTGACAATGGTTGTGTCAGTTAGAGGCTGCTGTGTGTATACAGTGACTAAGCCAGATTTTTTTATTTGACTCTGTTTGCTGTAAATGCTAGGCAGAATGGAACAAATGTGAACGTTATATTTCATTCCAGTCATCCAATGTAGATACACCCTCCCTGCAAGCTGGAAAGGATTTTGACTCCTGGGCTTATTAAGAAAGAGGTACAGTATTTCTTATGTGTGACTTTAGTTCTTTTGGAGCCAGAAAATAAAGTTGAGACCGAAATATGAGGAAATGAATAAGATACGTGCAGGCTGCTGAAACCTGGAATAAAAAAAATATTTGCATGGGAGTTCAGCTTTGATTTTATATTGTCACAAATTGATACCAGATGCCAGTATTTCAGACAGATACCCAAGCTGATCAGAGAGTGTGAGTTGGAAAACAAACTGCTTTGCCATTTGGAAGGCTGATTGATATTTTAGAAGTTCCCTTTTGTTTTCAAAGGGAAAATAATGTCTCTTACAGACCTAGAAAACAGAACTTTTCTAAGTAGCAATTAACAGAAGATGCCCAAGGGAGGAAGTCTCCAGTTTCTTTTTATAACCCTGGCAGAAGTAGTGGAGGTGACATTTTACTAGCATTGGCATCTCCCACTTTCTCTGGGAGTTCAGCTTTGTGGATCCATGTCAAGAGCTGGTGGCTTCATTTCCATTTTCCATCAACCTCCAGTCAGAGGACAAATACCAGAGACATCTGTGTGGCAGCTGTGCTTCATGTGGTCTCCAAGGGATAGGGTCCCAGAGTCTCGGCTCTGCTGTGTACAGTCCCCCCTATGGTTTTTTCCTTTTTTTAAGTTTTGAGTCTTCAGTTTGCTCTCTACAGTGTTTCCTGGGCCATTTTCTTGCTGGTGTTTAAATGAAGCATTGCATGAGTTTTGAATAGGCTGGCACCTCTGGCATTCCTTGAAAGCTGTCTGAAAGGTGCTGCTGTGTGAGAATATATGCTGATTTTGCGGAGTCACCTGGGTGACCAAGTGAGCTGAGCCTGGGTGAAAGAGCAGACTTGGGTGAGAATCCCTGAGGCTCAGATGGTAGAAGAGGAGCATCAGTGTGGACATGCACCAGCCAGGTGGCTGGAGGATCCAGTGAGTGTTGTGTGGTGAAGACACCCAGAACAGAGGAGGGGCGCTGTGGAGGGCCACCAACCCCCTACACTAGCCTTGTATCTCCTACAGGGTCTCAGAGGAGAAAGAACCCCGAAGAGGTCCCAAGAGGTGAGGCGGCCGTGCATTCCGAGCTTAGTGTACGTTGGAACGAATGTATGGGTGCTCTCCACTGCACTCTGGAGTTCATACTGGCCAAAGCCTTTTTGGCTGTGAACAGGAGACCCAGGCAGCCAGAGGGACCAGGACTGTGTTCCAAGTACAGTCGATCCTCATCCGTTGATCCCGTATTTGCAAATGCAGCCACTCACTGGAATTTATTTGTAACCTCAAAATCAGTACTCATGGCACTTACACATCATTCATGGACATGGTGCAAGAGCCCCCCCAAAATCTGAGCTCCTCGACACTCACATTCCCTCTCAGGTTCTGACGTTGAACAAGGCCGCACTCTGCTTTCTTGCCTCGGCTGTCATGCTTTAGACAAGTGTCCTTTCTGCGGTCTATTTAGTGCCACGTTTTCTGCATTTTGTGTGTTTTGTTGGTGACTTCGCAGTTTGAAATGGCCTCCATAGTGCTGAAGTGCTAAGCACAAGTTGTAAGCACAAGAAAGCTGTGGTGTGCCTTGTGGAGAAAGTAAGTGTGTTGGATAAGCTTCCTTCAGGTATTTGTTATAGCACTGCTGGCTATGAGTTCAGTGTTAATAAATCAACAATACATATTAAATCAGGTACCTTTAAACAGAAACATATTGACTGTCGACAAAAACATGTCCAGAGGCTCTCAGGAATCTAACCCTGCATTTTCCCTCAAGCATGGGTCAGTATTTGCTATTCTGTGTTCGCAGGGACTTTACAGAACGTAACAACTTCAGATAATGAGAATTGATGTTATTATACAATTTCTCGTTAGAGACAGGACTCTTTTTTTAAATTCACTTTATTTTTCTTGTATGAAATCTATTCTGTGGTGGCCACAGCTGGAGCCTGGGTCCTCTGCATGGAGATGCTTATGTCGGTTTTTAGGAGGTGGTCAGTGAAGTCCCGGTAGGGAGACTTGGTGAACACAGCCTGTTTCCAGAGGTTGGGGATGAGATCGCTGTAGGTCTTGGAGATGGCATCAGAGGTGGCTTTGGTGAAGTTACCTGGGTGGCAGTGCACCCCCTGGCCAAGGTGTAGCAGTTGTCAGTGCCAGCCATCAGCAGCAGCTTCATGGGCACAGGGCCCGAGATGATTCCAGTGCCTCTGGGGGCAGGGATAAGGCATACCAGCACAGAGCAGGGACTCTCGATGCCCAGAGTCTGAGCTTTTTCCTTCTATGCTAGCTGTCTTTACTCTAAGGCAGTGAATTTCTATTATAAAATTTTTAGCTAATATTTAAGTATTAAGCGCTTACTGTGTGCCTGGGAAGGAGGCCTGGTGGCACAGTGGTTAAGTGCTTGGCTGCTAACCAAAAGGTTGGCTGTTCGAACCCACCAGCCGCTCCATGGGAGTTAAGTTGATGGCAACAGGTTTGTTTGTTTTTTGTGTGTGTGCTTGGGTGGTGTCTCTAGATTGGGGTGTCATGGAAAGTTCCCTTCTCTCTGTTACAAAGATCTGCCTCATCCGTTCCCATGTTGACTCCTCAAAACACCCCTGAGGTGGGACGGGCTGGTTTTGTCTTCAGTTAATTGATGAGGAGAGCGAGAATCAGAGATTTGACATGATGCACAGTCATAGTAGAAACAAATCTGACACTTAATCCCATTTCCTTGTTCTTCACTGTGCAGGACAGGCAGAGATACAGTATAGGATGGTTTCCATTTAAAAAGTTACCTGCTTTCTAATAATTTCTATATGATTTAATTAGATGAAAGCCAGAACAGCCCTGTGGTTAAGAGTGTACCTTCTAGAGTCAGACTTCTAGGTTTGAATCCTGCCTTTGCTACTCTCTCCTGTGTGACTTTGGGTAATTTATAAATAAAGTAAAACCTTTCTGATCCTTGCTTTCCTCATCTGTAAAATACAGTTGGTAATAACACTTAGCATGGGGTCAATGTGAGGATTAAATGAACCAGCGTACAGCACTTATATCCGTGCCTGGCACGTAGTCGGTGCTCTGTGCCTGTGAGCTATGATTATCACTTAGCATGGTAGGTACTCAGGAAAGTCATGTTGAGTCAACCAGCAGTGACTCTAGAAATTAGGGAAATGGTAAAGTGTAGCTGTAATTGCCTGATCCAAAGCTAAGAGGAGATTTTGCAATTTTCCAGTCATTTTGATCCACTTGGGTTCCATAATTCATACCTAGAGAATCTGCTTCAGAGCTTTATTTATCCAGTTTGACTGTTACCAGTCACCAGATGAACAGATCCTTGTCAAGTCTGTGTCATTTTTGATGAGTGGGCAGCTAGTCAGATGAGCAGATATTAGTGGCACTGCTGGGTCGCGGGCAGACTGCTGGGTTTAATGGTCCTTGCCTGGAAGGTGTGAAAATTTAAGTAATAGAACATGAGATGTCACAAGGCAGGGCATAGTCAGTCAAGTAAATGTTAAATTTCCATACCACCCCCAAAACCCATCTTTACAGTTACTAAAATGTGTTATAGCTGTTTTCCTTTCCTTCCTTCTGCTACCCAGCATCTGGCAGAAAGCACTGCCCCATAGTGATGGGGGAGGATGTGGGTGGTCTCCAAACTGAAGCCATCCGCAGACCGATCGAACATTATCTTTCTAAACAGACCTCAGGTAACCTGCCCATCTAGCAGCAGAAGATAATTATAAAGGAAGTAGAGTTATTTTTCACAACTGTTTAAGTATATGATAGTAATTTGGGAAATTGATTTTGCTTCCTTCTCCCTGGGAGCCTTACTGCTGGGCAGTCGAGTTACTTTCTTCATTTCTCTCTCCCTCTGTAGACCCTAGTCCCACAACTGAGTGGCACAAAATTAAATTAATCTCTGTTTTTTTGGAGGAGGGGATGTTTCAGCTAGGAACAAGCAAACAGGGCAGTAGACTATGAGAAGAACCTAGAAAACTTCTTTTTGCTTTTGTAGAGACAGAGTCTTTCCTGCTTGCAAAAAAAAAGACTCTAAGCTCATGTTTGCCCAGTTATCTAGTATTACACTATTGCTTAATCTGCTTGTGTGTTAATAATGTAAGCCCACTAAAGTTCCGTTGTTAGAAAACTCGTATTTCCTTAAGAGAAAAGGGTGCCTTTCTTATCAGCAAGTATTTTGTGACACGTTTTAAATAGACCTTTTACCCTAGATAGTTTTTCATACAGTATAAACCTTTTATCAGCAAACAAGTGATTCTTTCTTCTGTGTCTGCGTTTTTTCTGCTTGAGGTGATGGTGTGAGATACACTACTAGATAGATTCGTCAGATGATCTAGATTGTGTGATCTTACAGAAGACATCGGTTTAAGTTTAAAAATAAATAATTAAGGCACACCTACACAGACAAAAGATTGTTGCTCCTAGAGGGATAAAATTAGTCTGCTCTGCCATTACATACTTTTCTCAGAAATTTTTGTTTTTTCGTTTACTCTGAAGATAAAAATCTAGGTAGATAAAAATGATAACTGTTTTTTTCTCTTTTTAAAACTTATTGGTAAGTTACACAGTTATACTATCCTTACATGGTGCTAAGAATCTTTTTGGAGAATCGTAGGGTAACTCTCGTCTATGACTACTTTGAAATACCTAATTAAGATTACTCCCCACCACTGGTCTGTCAGTTTGTCCTACTGTGATGGTTTGCATGTTGCTACAATGCTGGAAGCTATATCACTGGTATTTCTAATACCAGCATGATCACCCCTGGTGGACAGGTTTCAGTGGAGTTTCCAGACTAAGAGAGTAGGAAGAAAGGCCTGGTGATCTACTTCCTTAAATCAGCCAGTGAAAACCTTATAGATCCCACCAGAACATTGTTTGACTCCTTGCTTTAGCCATGTCATAGGGAAAGACCAATTGCTGGAGGAGGCCATCGTGTTTGGTGAAGTAGAGGGCCAACAAGGGTAAGGGAGACCCTTGATGTGATGGATTGTCACAATAGCTGCAACAGTGGACTCAAACATGCCGGCAGTTGTGAGGATGGTGCAGACTGGGCGATGTTCTGTTGCACATAAAGTTGCCATGAGTTGCAGTTGACTCAATGGCAATTAACAAGATTATCCCAAGCAAAAACTTTTCAAAAAGACTTACTGATTTAAAATCGCTGTTTTGATAGATGATGGGTTGGTAGAGTCTGGAATTTGGAAAGGGGAAAAGACACAGGCAAAGTCATCTTCCAGTTTTCTTTCTCAAGACCCTCTGCCCAAGCGCAGCGCTGAGCATGAGCACATAGTGTGAGAGCTGTAGACATCTGTAGCATGCAGCCCGGAAGCTCCAGCAGAGACACAGGTGAGCTGGCAGCTCCGGAAGAGGCAGGCTGCAAGAATGCTCTCCTTTTAAAGGTTTAGCATAGAAGTTACCATTCTCACGGCAGCTCCTCATGGGAAGGAAGTTGAGGTGTTCTGCGGGTCCGTGTTGTATATGATTTCCCTGCTGAGTGTCTTAGAGAAAGCATTCCCCCATTTTATAGCAGAGAAAACAGGGAGTAGAAGCTACGTCTGAATGACTTAACCAGGACAGGGGGAAGCTGGAAATAGAAACCAGATCCCTCCCTCACTGCCTTTACTTGATCCACTTGATAAAGCTAATCTCAAGATTACTGTCAGCAGAAATTATTTCCCCTTCGTCTCCTGGGAGTGTGTTTTTCATGTTTGCTTAATGGTAATTTCAATACTGCATCTTTTTTTTAATTGAGAAAATGAAAACTTTCCATGTTTCTTTGGGAGACTTCTAGATCTTTACTCTTGCATGGCTGTGAACTTCTGCAGACATGTAACAAATGAGCCAGGGACACCTTGGAGGGCCCGGCCCCCTCAGACTGTCTGCAGCCCCCACGGAGACTCTTCAGGCTCCATGTGGGCCAGCAGTAGGCCAATTTTTTCAAAAGCTGTTTGGAAATTCAGGGCCTGTTTTATTTATCACATGCCTCCTTTTTGCAGTTTTATTAGCTCATTCAAAATATACTTTAAAGAGCCAACAAGATGCTATCTTTACAGAAAGTGTGATGGTTAGATGCTGTCAGTTATAATTCTTTTAGTGTTAAGTTGGTGCTAATTATTTTGAGTTCTTTGAGTGGTGATTATTTGGGTTTGTTCGGTCATTCTGCAAATACTTCTTGTTGTTGTTAAGTGCTGTCCAGTCAGTTCCAACTCATAGTGACCCTGTGTACAACAGAACGGAACACTGCCCGGTCCTGCACCGTCCTCACAATCGTCGTTATGCTTGAGCCCATTGTTGCAGCCACTGCGTCAGTCCATCCCATTGAGGGTGCTCCTCTTTTTCCCTGACCCTCTGCTTTACCAAGGATGATGTCCTTCTCCAGGGACTGGTTGGTGCTTATAACTTGTCCAAAGCACATGAGACAAAGTCTAGCCATCCTTGCTTCTAAGGAGCATTCTGGCTGTACTTCTTCCAAGACAGATTTGGAAGGCAGAGGCAGGGAGGAGCAGAGGGGCTATTCCAAATGGCATGGCCTTTGGGAGCTGCGGTGCCCCTAGAGGGAAAGGTGTGTTTGGGGCCTGGCCCAAAGTTGGCAAGGAAGGAGTGTGCGGGGCTGTGCCTGTCAGTCCAGCTCCACGCTGGAAAGCAGCAAGCAGATTCCCAGCACACTGCAGAGCTGACAGCCTACAGGGTGACCGCTGAGGCCGTGCAGGCGGGAGTGACCAGTGGCAGTTCCTGGGGCTGCCTCTGTCTGTTCACATCCGAGGCCCGTCAGGGCCACCCCACCTGTGGGGTATCTGATGGCACTGCAAACAGTGCATGGTGCAAAGCTGGGCCCTAGACTAGGGCTGCCACTGAGCCTGGAACAAGAATCCCTCAGCCACTCCACTTGGTTCCATTCGCGAGTCACTCCAGCCCCGTTTCCTCCCTCTGCGTGTCTCCTTCCGAAGGAAGCTCTCCATTTAAAGATCCATGTATGGGGCCATTTGTACTCAGGGGTTCCACAGAATTCTTCTGTAGGTATCCATGGGGCATTATCTCCACTAGGCCCCGCTTACCCAAAGACCTGATTTAATTGTTGTTGTTGTTAGCTGCCATAGAGTCAGCCCCCAACTCATGGCGAACTCATGCGCAACAGAACAAAACACTGCCCAGTCCTGCACCATCCCCGTGATCATTTGTGGATCAGACCATTGTGATCCATAGGGTTTTCACTGACTGATTTTCAGAAGTAGATCACCAGGCCTTTCTTCCTAATCTACCTTAGTCTGGAAGCTCTGCTGAAACCTGTGTAGCGTCATAGCAACCCACAAGCCTCCACTGACAGATAAGTGATGACTGTGCCTGAAGTACTTTGGGCAGCTCTAGAACCTGGGTCTCCCCATAGAAGGTGAGACTTTTTATAAAGAATCCTGCCAGACATGCAAAGTTCTTTCTAATGTTAATGGAGTTAATAACTTTTAGAGTGAAGACTCTCCTAGCCCAGTCTAAGTTTCCAAAGCTAATTAAAAAAAAAAAAAAAAAAAAAATCCAAGTTATTCCTCCCCAACTGGATCAGACTTTCTTCTTTCTGTGTTAAAATAAGTTTCGTTTGAAAATAAACTTTGAAGTTATTTGAAGCTCAAAGAGCTTTCTTTCAAATGCAGCAGAAACAGAAAGAGCTTCACTTCTTTTGAAACATGCTTCTGGAGAATTCATCAGAATTTGAAAGGCCAGTGGGAGCCAGTACCCTGTTGCTGGGATAAGTAGTGAGGAGTTTGAAGTGGTGTGTGATCTGCGGAGCTCCCCTGAGATGCCTTTGAAGACCTGTTGGTATCCCCTAATTGGAGCCAGCCACCGTATGGGGTCGTGCCTGGCTGGTCATGCCTGCACTTGGCGGTAGCAGTGGGCGCCAGGTCTGGTGTGGGGACTACAGTTGAAAGCCCTCAGCAGAGGGGCACTCTGGTTTTGTAGGGCTGCTGTCCCTGAGCCTTTCCTCCACTCTCTCCCCACTCACATCTCTCTCTGAGACAGTTCCATCTCCTCCTCTGTCATAAGCTGGTAGGTCTGGAAGAGGCAAGATGCTACAATGTTCTCCTTTTAAAGGTGCGACCTCAGACTGTTTAACATTGAAGTTGCTGTCCTAGCTCCTACCACCTGGCTCGGTGACCTTGGGTCAGTTGCACACCACGTCTGAATATCAGCTTCCCCATCTGTAAAACAGAAATTAGAAAAACCAGGTAACCAGTTGCTGTTGAGTTGACTCTGACTCATGGCAACTCCATGTAGAACTGCTCCACAGACAACGGCTGCTTTTGCAGAAGTAGATTGCCAGGTCTTTCTTCCAAGGAGCCTCTGAGTGGACTGGAACTTTCAACCTTTTGCTTAGCAGCTGAGCACATTAACCATTTGCCCCACCCAGGGACAGGACTCAAGAATATTACCCACCTTGTAAGGGGTAGTGTGAGGATTAAATGCAAAGATGTTGGTAAAGCTCTTAGCTGAGTGCTTGGTACATGATGTTCAAAACCTGAAATATGAACATGTAAGTAGGGCCTGCCTGCATTTTCATCTGGACGGATGTCCTTCCTAAGAGCCTGCACACTGTCTGAAGGAACACCTGGCCAAGCACAGAATGGATGTCCCCTCTCCTCCCACCTTGGTCTTGGCCCCTGGAGGGTGGGCCAGCAGAGAAGCTTCACACAGGATTTCTAGGTCCCAAGACCACCTCCCAGGCTTCTCAGGAAGCATATGGGTGGGCCTTGGGCCCGTTCGTGTCCCTCATGCTTTTTTAAAAAATAATTTTATTTATTTTATTGTTGAGAATATACACAGCAATTGTTTATACACCAATTCAACAGTTTCTACACGTACCATGTAGTGACACTGATTACATTCTTTGAGTTGGGTAACCATTCTCCTCCTCTTTTTCTGAGCTATTCCTCCCCCATTACATGGCCCCCTAGAGTTCCTATCTAATCTTTCCAGTCGCTGTTGTCAATTTGATCCCCTATAAATAGTTCTTAAAAGAGCACAGTGCTCAAACCCACTGCCGTCGAGTCGATTCCGACTCATAGCGACCCTATAGGACAGAGTAGAACTGCCCCCATAGGGTTTCCAGGGCTGTAAATCTTTACAGAAGCAGACTGTCCCATCTTTCTCCCGCAGAGCAGCTAGTGGGTTCGAAATGCCAACCTTTTCGTTAGCAACCGAGAGCTTTAAACACTGTGCCACCAGAGCTCACTATAGTGTTCAAGGCAGTGATTTTTTACTAGTTAAACTAAATTATTCTTTGGTTTTAAGAAGACTTAAGGGAATATGATTGGTTTAAGGTTTAAAGATTATCTCAGGTCAGTAGTTTCAGGAGTTCATCCAACCTTCATGGCTCCAGGGAGTCTAGAGTTCCTGACAGTTTGAAATTCTGGTCTGTATTTTTCCCCTTTTGATCAGGATTCTTCTGTGGAATCTTTGGTCAAAATATTCAGTATTGGTAGCCAGGTGCCATCCAGTTCTGGTTTCATGGCAAAGGAGGCAGTTGTTCATGGAGGCAGTTAGCCACACATTCCATATCCTCCTCCTCTTCCTGACTCTCCTTCTTCCTCTGTTGCTCCAGGTGAGTAGAGACCCATTGTTGTTCCTTGGATGGCCATTTGCAAGCTTTTAAGACCCCAGGCACTAACATTGAAGTAGGAGGTAGAACAGAGGCACTAAACATGTTATTAAGCCAATTAACTGAAATGTCCCATGAAATCATGACTCTAAACCTCCAAACCAAGGAACCAAATCCCATGAGGTGTTTGGTTGTACATAAGAAGCCTTAGCAGCTATTCTTTTTTTTTTTTGTCGTTGTTGTAAATGTATCATACAGCTTTTGTCAATTTGACATTTTACAGGTGTACAACTTATTGACAGTAATTACAGTCATCAGCTGTGCAGCCCTGCCCTTAATCAGTGTGATTTTTCCATCACCATTTCACTCACATAATGTCTTCCAGCTCCATCCATATTATAGCATATATCAAGTCTTCATTTCTCCTCCTGGCTGTCTAGTATTCCATTGTATGTATAGACCACATTTGTTTATCCATTCTTAGTTTCCACCTTTTGGCTATTGTGAATAGTGCTGCAGTAAACATTGGTGTACAAGTCTCTGAGTCTGTGCTTTCAAGTCTTTTGGGTATATACCTAAGAGTGGAATTGCTGGGTCATAGGGTAGTTGTATTGTTAGTTTTTTGAGGAACTGCCACAGTTTTCTATAATGACTACCATTTTGCATTCCCACCAGCAATGGGCAAGGGTTCCAATTTTCGCACATCCTCTCCAGCATTTGTTATTTTCTGTTTTGTTTTGTTTTGTTTTAATCTTAGCCATCCTAGTGGGAGTGAAGGGGTATCTCATTGTAGTTTCGATTTCCACCTCTCTGATAGCTAATGATGCTAAGCATCTTTTCATGTGTTTGGTGACCATTTGAATGTCTTCTTTAGTGAAGTGTCTATTCAGGTCCTTTGCCCATTTTATGATTGGGTTATTTGTCTTTTTGTTGTTGTCAAAGTTTTATATATATTTTGGTTATTAGGTTCTTGTCAGATTTATGGTATCTGAAGATAGCTTCCCAGTCGATAACTTGTTTTCCCTTTTCTGGTAAAGTCTTTTGAGGAACTTGTAACCCGTTGACACTGAGTTGATTCTGACTGATAGTGACCCTATAGGACAGAGTAGAACTGCCCCATAGGGTTTCCAGGGAGCAGCTGGTGGATTCAAACTACTGACCTTTTGGTTAACAGCCTGAGCTCTTAATCACTGTGCCACCAGGACCCCTTTGATGAACAAAAGTTTTTACTTTTTATAAGGTCCCATTTATTTATTTTGTCTTTTGCTGTTTGTGCTTTTGTAATTACATCAGATAATCCCTTGTTAAAAGCTAGGCCTGACAGCGTTACCCCTGCTTTTTTTTTCCCCCCAAAGAATTTTTTGGTTTTATTTTGCACATTTAGGTCCTTAATCCATTTTGAATTTGTTTTTGTGTATGGTGTGAGGGATGGATCCTATTTCATTTTTCTGCATATGGAAATCCTATTTTCCCTGCACCATTTATTGAAGAGACTCTTCTTTCCCCATCGAATGGACTTAGCACCCCTGTCAAAAATCAGTTGACCATAGATGTGGGTTTACTTCTGGACTCTCAATTCCGTTGGACTATGTGTCTGTTGTTATACCAGTACCAAGCTGTTTTGATTACTGTAACTGTACAGTATGTTTTAAAATCAGGAAGTGTGGGTCCCCCACCCCATACTTTTTATTAGTCTAAAAGCCAGAGCCAGGCAGCCGGTTTTTTTTTTTTTTTTTTAAATTGTACTTCAGGTGAAGGTTTACAGAACAAGTAGTTTCTCATTAAACAGTAGTACACATATTGTTTTATGACATTGGTTAACAACCCCACGACATGTCAACCCTCTCCCTTCTCAACCTTTTTTTTTTGGTGAAAATATACTTAGCCAAAGATATACACCATTTAAAAAATCTCTACATGCACAGCTCAGTGACATCAACTACACTCTTCCAATTGTGCTGCTGTTCTCACTTTAGATGAAGGTTTACAGAACAAAATAGTTTCTCTTTAAACAGTTAGTACACATGTTGCCCTATGACAATGGTTAACAACCCCACTACACGTCATCACTGTCCTTACTCAACCTTGGGTTCCCTATCACCAGCTTTCCTGTCCCCTTCTGTCTTCTAGTCCTTGTCCCTGGATTGCTGTGCCTCATCAGTCCCATTTTGTTTTACGGGGCTGTCCAATCCCTGGCTGAACGGTGAACCTCGGAAGTGACTTCACCACTGAAGACAGCTGGGTCTTTTTGAACCCAGGAAAGTGAGCTCATTGTGATTAAGAGGCATTAAACCTCAGAGCTGATTTAAAAGGCACAATTTTGCATCAGAGTCAGCCTCACACATCTTGACGCTTGACAGCTTCCGTTTCCGATGATACGTGTGAAAGTCCAGGAGCGGAACTCTCCCAGACCCAGCAGGAGCGGCTGTTTCACCTGGTGGAGGATAGGTTAGGAGCAACGTTCCTCACACCTGTGACTGCAGAGAAGGGGAGAGTTGCTTTTACCTTTAGAGATTGGTGTGTATTGTTCTAAATTTTGTTGGAATGCTAGTGGATTTTGTTAATATGTGACCTGTACAGCAGGGTCCTGGTCTCCTCCCTGGGTTGTCTGATCTCCAGGGTCCATCCCAGGAAGCTCTCCCTGACTCATCCCTACCCTGAGATGGGCTGGGGTCTTCCCTTCTCCTTGCTCCCATAACAGTTCCAGCACATCTGTCAGTGCACTCTCCATTGTTATAATTACCTCTTAATGTGTCTCCCCTACCAGATCGTTCTCGAAGGCAGGGGCTGCGTTCTCTTCGTCCTTGATCCCCTAGCACCTTGTTGTTGTTAGTTTTCGTCGAGTTGATTCCAACTCATAGCAACCCCAAGTATGTAGAGAACTGCTCCATAAGGTTTTCAAGGTTGTGACCTTTCAGAAACAGGTCACCAGGCTTGTCTTGTCTTTCCAGATGCCTCTGTGTGGGTTTGAGCTGTCAACCTTTGGTTAATAATCAAGCGCTTAAGTGTTTGCACCACCCATGGACTCAGTAAACCTCCCCCACCAAAAAGTTGATTCTGACTCATAGTGACCCTATAGGGCAGAGTAGAACTGCCCTGTAGGGTTTCCAAGGAGTGGCTGGTAGATTCAAACTGCTGACCTTTTGCTTAGCGGCCTGAGCTCTTAACTCCTGTGGGTGTTTAATTAGGAATGGATGATAGTTTATAATTCTGGTGGGTTTTGTCTCAGAGAGGCAGAGGGTAAGGAGGGGTCATGTGTGTCAAACCTTTTCATCGTCCATACTGTTCTCACCAGCCTGCATATCTTTATTCATGCCTCAGTTTTGTGGTCAAGCTTTAAAAAATCTTTCTGTTTTGCTATCCCTCCTTTTCCCTTTGATAAATCAAAGTGGTTGTTATGGATTGAATTGTGTCCCCTCCCAGATATGTGTTGGAATCCTCCCTATACCTGTGGAGGTACTCTAATGTAATGTAATGTTATCACTTTCCATAATGCAATCTAATGTAATATCATCAGTCAGTTGAAGTCATATCAGCGAAGGGTGGATTATAAAGCTAATCACTTCTGAGTTATAAAAAGAGCAGATTAGATACAGAGACACACACACATAGACACGGGGGACACAGACACTGTCTGACCACAACAGAGGCAGGTGCATCGATGAGCCCAAGAACTCCAAGAATTACTGGCTACTAGAAGCTGAGATAGGCAAAGAAGGGCTATCCCTTAGAGCTGCACCCTGAATTCGGACTTCTAGCCTCCCGAACTGTGAGACAATAAATTTCAGTTTTTTTAAAGCCACCCTCTTGTGGTGTTTCTGTTACAGCAGTGCTAGGTAGCTAACTAACAGTGGTATTATTTCTCCATGTGGTCTTTAGGAATCTACTCATTCCTCAGAGAGGCTCTCATTCTCTAATTTGGTATTGCCTTGACTATCATTGCTCAGCTTTCCCTAAGAGTCCTGTCATCCACTGAAGCTCTGGCAGCCTGGCCTTGGGCTCCACGGATGCTTAATGAGCTCCCACCCACCACATGCACCCTCATCTGGCACTTTGGTCCCTCATGACCCTGTCAGCGTTGCATCCCAAGAGAACTAGAACACAGCTCAGAGCTGGTCCTGCCTTCTAAGCACTGGCCTCTGAGTATTTACTCCTAGTTTCAAAGCTTTAGAACTGTTTGCCCTTTTTCCATATTAGGTCATGAGCCAACTGGGACATAGGGATCACTCATATTTTTTAATAATTTTTTGCATCTCCAGAGCTTAGGACCATGAATATTTTTGTGTATGTGGTAATGGTAGTAATAATAATGACAATGACAACTTCCTTAAAATCACACAGTAGATAGAATTGGATCCAGAATCCTGCCTTATCCGACCCTTTTGCTACCCATGTTAGCACCATCCCTTTGCATTATCTTTCGTTGTTGTTGTTAGCTGCTGTGGAGTTGGCCCCCGATTCATGGAGACCCCATGCACGATGGGATTGAACTCCTGTGATCCTTAGGGTTTTCACTGGCTGATTTTTCGAAGTAAAATCACCAGGCCTTTGTTCCAAGGTGTATCTGGGTGGACTTGAACTGTTCATCTTTTGGTTAGCAGTTGAGCTGCTTAACCATTTGCACCACCTACCAAAAAAAACCCCAACCCCGTTGCCGTTGGGTGGATTTGACTCATAGCAACACCACCTAGTTTGATTCTGACTCATAGTGACCTTATAATAGCGGTTTCTCATTTTTTCTGGGGATCATAGATTCTCTTTGAGAAAAGAGGGGGGAATGCACATATGTATACATACGTTCACACTTTGCATACAATTTGAGTAGGTTCACAGAACTCCTAGGAGGTCCAGGGACCCCAGTTTAAGAATCCTTGCCCTAAAGAATGATACCATGAACGTTCTTAGGAAAATAACAATGGCAGTTGATTGCATTTATTCTAGCCAGTTGTTTTCTGAAAACTTGGGTAGAGAACAGTGTTCCCCCACCCTCCCAAACTGTTAAGAATATATTCTTTTCCACAATAACCATGCGGCATCACACCGAAGCTCTGGCATAAAGCATCCATTCAGACCTCTGAGATAGGCTTTTGCCAAAGAGCCCAATAAGTGTTGACTCCACATAACACCTAGCTGAATATTCATGTGGTTTTAGGCACAGCTCTCATGCTGCAAATCCATGCTGAAAACCATTCCTGAACAGCCTGTAATTAGAACTGTGGTTGCTAATTATGTATACGGTGAGGCAGACGTACTAATAATATATTTTCAGAAGGCTCCGAATGAGCTATTAAAAAATTAAACTACCCCTGCAGATGCTGACAGAGGCACGTGATGGTGTGTTGTCTTCCCTCTGGTGTGATCGAAGGTGCTCCAGGTTCTGCCCTCCGAGAACAGTGTTGCCTTTTAAAAAGAGTCATCTGCAAGGGTTTCTCAAACCGGGGGCCAGGGAAATGGTGCCAAGCAAACGACGGTGGTGATTGCCACAAAGAGGCTCCTTCTTCTCCTGTGGGGGTGCAGAGAGGGAGGACATGGAACTGTGGGCTTATCATCAGGTGTTTGGGATGCAGAGCTTGAGGCAAAGTGGCTGATTGTTTTATAAACAGAGCTATGTTGAAAATTGAGGCAGTGGTGGTTCATTGGCAGAATTCTCGCCTTCCATGCAGGACACACGGGTTTGATTCCCAGCCAGTGCACCTCATGCACAGCCATCACCCATCTGTCAATGGAGGCTGGCATGTTGCTGTGTTGCTGAACAGGTTTCAGACTAAGACAGACTAGAAAGGAAGGCCTGGTGATCTCCTCCTGACAATCTGCCAGTGAAAACCCTATGGATCACAATGGTCCTATCTATAGCCGATCATGGGGATGGCACAGGACCAGGCAGCATTTTGTTCCATTGTGCGTGGGGTCACCATTAGTCAGGGCCAACTCAATGACAGCTGAACAATAACAGCAACACCACTGATAAAGGAGTGCTAGAGAGCTGAGGGAGATGTGGGAGACTGTGAAACCCCAGGTGTAAGTGATGAGCTGAACCATTCTCTTGGTGGTTTGCCCACTTCTACCACGTTTGATTCTAACCTGGTGCCTTAATTATCTTAGTGCTGCTTTAACAGAAGTTACACAGGTGGATGGCTTTAACAAAGAGAAATTTATTTTCTCACAGTCTAGTAGGCTACAAGTCCAAATTCAGGCTGTCAGCTCCAGGGGAATGCTTTCTCTCTCTGTTGGCTCTGAAGGAAGGTCCTTCTCATCAATTTTCCCCTGGACTAGGAGCTTCTCTGCTCAGGAGCCCTGGGTCCAAAGGACGCACTCTGCTCCCAGCATTGTTTTGTTGGTGGTATGAGGTGCCTGCTTTCTGCTTGATTTCCTTTCCTTTTATCTCTTGTAAGGTAAAAGGTGGTGCAGGTCACACCCCAGGGAAACTCCCTTTGCATTGGATCAGGGATGTGACCTTAGTAAGGGTGTTACAATCCCACCCTAATCCTCTTTAATATAAAATTACAATCACGAAATGGAGGACAACCATACAGTCTTGGAATCATGGCCTAACCAAGTTCACACATTTTTTGAGGGACACAATTCAATCCATGACAGCCACAGAAAGGACCAGTTTCACCTGCATTAGAAAGGAAAGAGAATGCTCTGAAATTAGATAGTCTGCTTCCTAATCCTTGTTCTCCCACCATCTATCTCTGGCCTGGGCAAGTCACTCTACCTCTTAGTTTCTATAACACTAGTAAAAGTGTTACTGGGGTCTCTGGTCCTAACTCGGTGTGACTACAGAGACATGGAATGGGTGTAAGCGAAAGAAGCTTCATTTGTTGGCCAAGCAAAGGAGCACACTGGGACCTGTGTCACCAAGATGGCTTCCTGAACAATGGCTGAAATAGTGTTTATTAGGGGAAGGGTCCTGGCGGGAAGGAGCAAGGTCTTTGATTGGTCTGGCCTGAGAAAGGCATTCCTGGGACGGTTCTGTCGTCTGTGCTTGCTCAGTCCAAAAGTGGGGGGCTCTCAAATCGGATCTTAGGCTCGGACCCTTCGCTTCTGAAAGTCTTCCCCAAATGTTGGGCTGCTAAAGTTTGGTTCCATCCAGTGGGAGAAAAGTTCAGGGATCACCCAGAGGATGGGGGTTGATGGTTCTGTACATGTCAGGCAGGCCAGATTTGGTCTTAACTGGTTCTGTGGTCTGCAGACCCCAGCCTCTTGTTTTTCTTATCTTGGGCAGGAAGTTGGCTGATTGCCTAAAAAACATCTGGAGAAAACAGTTAGAAGGGGAGGTGGATCATGCTACTCTACTTACAAGTTGGGGCTTGGTAATGGTGCCCGGAGGCTGTTGGTCTCCAAAGGAAATTGAACCAGATCAGTGGTTTTCAAATTATGTTATCTGGAGTGCAGAGTGTCTCAGCAAGGGCTTTGGGGGTGCCACAGCAGTTGATTCATTTTCACAGTATTTTTTTTCGTATATACAGATTTTTTTATATCATACATGTATATTTAACAGCTTTATTGAGATATAATTTACATACCATACAGTTCATCTGTTTAAAGTATACAATTCAGCAGTTTTTATTATGTTCACAAAAATCGTGGAACTGTCACTACAGTCTAATTTTAGAACATTTTAGAACATTTTCACCCCAAAAAGAAATCTGTGGCCGTTAGCAGTCACTCCCCATTCCTCCTACCCTTCACCTGCAGCCCTAGGCAACTGCTAATCTGCTTTCTGTCTCTATAGATTTGCCTATTGGGCATTTCATCATATAAACAGAACCTTATACTATGAAGGTTCTTATGACTGGCTTCTTCTACTTAGCATATGTTTTCAAGGTTCATGTCATAGCATGTACCAGTACTTCATTCCTTTTTATGGCTGAATAGTATTCCATTGTGTGGATATAGCACATTTCATTCATCTGTTCATCAGCTGATAGACATTTGGCTTGTTTCCACTTTTTGACTGTGGTAAATAATGTTGCCATGAACATTCGTGTATGAGTTTTTGTGTAGACATACGTTTTTGTTTCTCTTGGATTGTATACAAAGAGGTAGAATTGCTTGTCAAATTGCTGTTAAACATAACATTGCTGTTATGTTTAACATTCTGGGGTATACTTTATATATTATAGTTATATATGTTTAATACATATAATAAATTATATATACATATGACTTATAGGTCCCTGGGTGGCACACCCGATTTGTGCTCGACCACTAACCTAGAGGTTGGTGATTCAAACCCACCCAGCAATACTGCAGAAAATAGGCCTGGTGATCTGCTTCTGTTAAGATTACAGCCAAGAAAACCCTGTGGAGTAGTTCTATTTTGTAACACATGGGGTTGCCATGAATCAGAATTGACTCAGTGGCAGCTAACCATAGCAACAACAAAGTAATTTATACAAAAACAATGAAGTACTAATACATACTATAACATGAACCTTGAAAACACATTAAATGAAAGAAACCAGTCACAAAAGACCGCATGTTGTATGTATATGCATATATATGTATGTAAATATTTATCATGTGCCTTCAACACTGCTGTAAAATACAAATGCAAGAGTGTTCCATAGCAAACCCTGACACAGCTGGGACTGTCTATATACATTAACAATGCACATATTAGCTCATGCTACCAGAGTGAGTTGATTCTGTGCAGACTATGGAACTAAGCTTCACCTGCCATATCTGTTTAATTGGATTGTGTCCTGATATTGGAAGATAAGATGTTTAAAAATGGTTACCACTGACATTTACTTGTCTGTGTCAATTGGGATTATATCCATATGGCACCACCAAGAGACCAAAAGAAACAAATTGGATGCTGAGATTGACCTTAGACTTAAGGTGGTATCCATAACTCCTGGTCTCAGATGGGTTTGCACATTAGAATAGCTTCACTAGTTTCATAATGGTTGAGTTACAAGTAAATATTTCACGTTTAAACTTACAATGTTTGTAATTGTTCTAATCTGTTTTATATTTTGGGATCTGGTATAAGATTTAGTTTGGAAAAAAGCATCCTGCTGCTCAAAAGAAGTTTGAGCACCAGTGAGCTAGATGATCTCGAAGGTCCCAGCCTTGGTTTTCAACCTCACTCCTGACATGGCTTGATGTTTGTTGGTTTGCTGAGGGTCTTGTCAGAGCCACTCAGCGAAATGTTATTCTGTCTCACCCTTCCTGTGCCAGAAGTGGCTGTGGACAGTTGTTCATGCTATACTGAAATATTCATTGAGCACCTACTGTGTACAAGATAATATGCTAGTCATTAAAGGGCTTTCAGAGATGGGAAGACATCACTCTATATCCTTAAGATACTTCAGTCAGGTTGGAAGTATGTGTCTGGATTTGCCCCAAATAAGGCAATGATTTGTCTAAGTATTGAGGGTATAAAATGGCAACCAGTATATGTTTGCTGTGTATATTTCTCAACAACAACAAAATTAAATTAAAAAAAAAAAGAATAAGGGCAACCAGTCTACTAGTATTTAGATACGAATATTTCCAAATGGGATGATAAAGATACCACATGCTGTAGGAATTCAGAAAACATCAGGGACGGCTTTGCAGAGCGGCTGACGTTACTGCAGCTCAGGAGAAAGGATTTGGGCAGGTGAAGAGAGGGTGAAGCACATTCTCAATTTTCTTTTAAACTAAGGTTTGGTCACTCTTGGGACATTCCTAACCCTACAGACCCCTTATTATGAGACCACCAGTTCCGCTGTGACCTCTTATGTGACCACCAATTCATCTTCAATAAAAAGAATAAACATTGGTGGCCAAGGAGAAGCAAGACATTTTTAAAAAGGCTTCCAGGATGGATTGTGAGATGGTTCGAGACCCGTGGTAGGAAACAGGATGCCGTTGCTTGAAGCTGGATAGACAAGAAGGGCATCAGTCTTTATTTCCATAAGCCACTTTTGAGCACAGGCAACAGCTAATCTGAAAAACTCCAAGAAATAAAGATTTATGAAGCCCCGTTAATCCCAGATTTGCTGTAAGTAACTGCATGCAGTTTCCGAGCTGTCAAAACCCATTTCTGCTGAAGGCCGTTCAGAACAGTGAAAGGTCAAGCTGGAGGCCAAGGGGGAAACTCAGGGAAGGTTTATGTGGGGTCAGGACTGGGAAAGCAGCCTCATAAAGGTACTGGTGGAAGTTAACTATCCCGCCTGACTCCCAGCTGGTTCTAATTAAATTAGCTCCCCTCACATCTGGGCTTTCCAGGACTGCAGTCTAGGAGAGCCATTCACCTCTGGCAGGATTTGGCTATTTCCCTCCATCTTCATGCTTGGTGCTGCAGGCCCCATAGATGGACACAGAGCCGGCTCCATTTTGCTTTCTAATTTAAAAAAAAAAGTCTTCTGGCTTAGAAAATCTTCAGCATGAGGAGGTCATTCTTCCAAGGAGCAGTATTATTATAAGCTGCTGTGGCGTCGGCCGCCGACTCATAGTGACCCTACGCGCAATGGAGCGAAACGCTACCCAGTCCTGTGCCATCCCCATGGTTGGTTGTGGTTCAGACTGTTGCAGTCCATATGATTTTCACTGGCTGATTTTCAGAAGTAGATCGCCAGGTCTTTCCTGTCCATCTTAGTCTGGAAGCTCCACTGAAACCCATTCAGCCTCATAGCAACACGCAAGCCTTGGCAGCAGACAGGTTGTGGCTGCATGTGAGGTGCATTGGCCAAGAATCGAAGCTGCGTCTCCTGCAGGGAAGGCAAGAATTCTGCCACCAAACCATCACTGTCCTCTGCAAGTACGTGCTAATGAGTTGGAAGGAAGGGCAGGTCACTGATGCTCAGGGCATTGGAGTGCTGGAGAGCAGACCCCATCCTGAGTGAAGAGAGAAGGGGCTCCAGGATAAAACACACTCCTGAATGGTCAGAAATGAGGGGAGTCTTGAGGTCTGTCAGGCAGTGGGACTGGAGTGTCAAGCTTTCAAAAGGCTCTGTAACGAGTTGCGGTCAGCCTCTCAAGGAAGTAAGTTTGACCTTCTGTGTCCACTCCCCTAGGTAGTCCCTGCAGATGTTCCTGGCACCTTCTGCACCTCCTTTGTTCTTCTGGTGTCTGTGTGTACACACACACCATGCGCTCACGCACATGCGCACACACACGTGAGCAAGTGTACACACATGCGTGTGCAACATGGTTTCTCCCATCCCATCTCCGCATGGAGCCAGTCGGTTCACATGGCCCTTGGAGTCTTGAGAGCCCAGCGTCTCTGTCAGTTTCCTCCCAGAATCAGCCCAAGCCATCTGATTGGGATGCTGGCTCCTTCTCTGGAGCCAGACTTTGCTCCAGAGGATTCCTCCTATGGTGTCTCATCCTGTTCAGCTCCATAAACGTAGACTGTGTAAGAAGTCTGTCCTGACGTCTATCCTTTGAGGCTCCCACGCAGTCTGGTGGCCCCCTCTCCAGGAGGTCCTCCACCTCCCAGTGTTAAGCCTGGCTCCCCTTTGAGCTGCGTACTTCACACGGGCTTCCTCTCACACACTCCCCACCTGGACTGTCCCGGCCTTAAAGACTGGGCCCAGGTGCTGGATTCCCAGGCCTCCACCTCCCACCTGACTCAGGGAGCCTCTTTTGCAGAGTGCATCTGGATGTGATTCCTTGAATTCTGGTGTCCACCCAGATCGTACCTGGGTCAGTCCCTACACTCCTTGGACTTGTTACATGAGATCGACAGGGCTCTTTTCTCTCCAGGATGACGCCAACCCTTTATTTTGAGTAATTTTTGTTTGCTAGTCCCCCCCCCCCCCCCCGTCCTGGCTTGGCCCCTCTTGCACCCTCCATGTGTGTCCAGCACACTCTATGGCAAGGACAGTGCCATTTATCTCATCAGCCGCACAAAAACTTTTTGGATCCTGATTTTTGTTTTCACCAATCTACCTGCTCCTCCTAGTTTCTGGGTTTCTGCGCATTTGATCAGCATGCCGTCTCCAGCCACAGGCGGGGCTTCTCCCCAGGATGAAGCTCAGCCAGTAATCAGAACCAGCAGCAGCACCTTCAGCCAGCGGCCCTGGCCCGGCCTCTCTCTTCCCCAGATACCCCAAGCATGTCTGGGGCCTGGGCAGTGCCCTCAGGATGTCCAGCTGTGGTGTGCTGACTTCTGATCTTCCAGCCCCTTTGTCAGGGAAGGAGTTTGAACTTGCTCCCGGAGGGAATCATAGTGGGTTTTCAAATTGGTGACTGACACAGCAAAAGGGAGTTTTTGCAAGATTAGCAGAGCAGCAGTGGGCAGGATGGGATTGGGGTTCCTAGGATGAGTGCCTGACCAGTTATTAACCCTGGTAACAAGTCTGTTTGCTCCAAACAGCCCTCAACAGTGAAATGACCTCACACCATGGTTTGCCAGGGTTCAGCAAGTCTGAGGAGAACACTTGAAACAAAAGTAAACTCACTCAAGCCGAGTGCCTTTGTATTCTCTGTAAACATTTAGAAAGTCGCTTTCTTGACCTGCACATAAAAATACAGAAACATCTTATTTGAACAAGCAAGTTCACAGCTCTCATTATAAAGGTTTTTGTTTGATTTTGCCTGGTTCGTTAGCCGGAGACTTTAAAATGTCGCCAGATTCAAAATCAGTTTCGTAGCATTTTGTCTGTTTCTGGATCTAAGTAACCCTCTTTTTCTTAAAGATAATCTGGTTTTCCTTTATTTACAAGGAAGACACCAGTGACCCCCTGTGCATTTTAATTGCTTAACTCCATATTCTGGGTATGAATCTTGCTTTAGGCATGTAGGCTTCTGCTGGTGGGGAAAGGTTTTCTTGCAGGAAGAAAGGCAGCTGTGTGTCCTTTGCTCCGTGGCATCAATGTGGTGGGGGGGACTGACTTCCAGGTGGGCTTCCCTGCAGTTGTGCAGCTCCCTGTGGCCAGCGACCCAGCTGGCCATTGTTCCGCTCTAATGTTGGAAAGAACAAATCTGTCTTGGAAGAAGTACAGCCAGAGTGCTCCTTGGAAGTGAGGATGGCGAGGCTTCATCTCATGTACTTTGGACGTATCAGCTAGAGAAGGACATCGTGTTTGGGAAAGTAGAGGGTCATTGAAAAAGAGGAAGACCCTCAATGAGATGGATTGACACAGTACCTGCAACAATGGGCTCAAAGACAGGGACAAGAACTAGAAGGCAGGAGGGGACAGAAAAGCTGGTAATAGAGAACCCAAGTTTGAGAAGGGGCAGTGTTGACATGTCATGGGGTTGTTAACCATTGTCATAAAACAATATGTGTACTAACCGTTTAATGAGAAACTTTTTTTCTGTAAACCTTCATCTAAAGTATAATTAAAAAAAAAAAGAACTCATATACCAAAAAACCAAAATTGGCTCAAATATAGCAATGATTGTGAAGATGGCACAGGACTGGACAGTGTTTTGTTCTGTTGTCCACAGGGTTGCTACGAGTCAAAACCGACTTGATGGCACTTAACAACAATGTCAGATTCCACAGTGCTCCTCTAGGACTTCCTTGTAGGTGTAGCCAGCAGCTGTTGCTGGTGGGCAAGTAAGGACAACACTTAATTTCATTTGCGCCTTTGCTGCTGCACAAAGCTTTGTTGTTGTTGTTGCATGCCGTCAAGTCAATTCCAACTAATCGTGACACCTTGTGACAGAGTAGAACTGCTCCATAGGGTTTTCTAGGTTGTAATCTTTATGGGAGCAGAATGCCAGGTCTTTCTCCCATGGAGCCACTGGGTGGGCTCGAACCACCAACCTTTTGGTTAGCAGCTGAGCACTTATCCATTGTACCTCCAGGGCTCCTCGAACAAAGCTTTAGAGCAGTGGAAACCAAAACTAGTACAAATCTAATGAACATGTGTTCAGAGTAAAGGGTGAGGCTGTTTTGCTTTAAGACCAGTGCAGCGTTTATTAAAAGACAACAGCTGACTTTTATTTTTTCATCTTGGAACACGTGTATTGATGCAAAAATAGTTTGTTTCTTCAGCGAGTGCAATCTGATTGACTTCTGCTAAAGGAGCATCTGGGATCTTGGCTTAGCCCAATATTATCATAACTCATTTGTTGAACATGGAGAGCAAGCTAATGGTGCTGTGGCCCTAAGCAACATAAAGCTCTGTTAGAGAAACTAAGGAAATAACAGTGGTGTGTTAGAGGTGCATTTTGTTTTAAGAGAGCCTAGTATTTGAAAGGAGCCCTGGTGGCACAGTGGTTAAGAGCTTGGCTGCTAGCCAAAAGGTTGGCCGTTCAAATCCTGCTCCTTGGAAACCCTATGGGGCAGTTCTACTCTGTCCTATTGGGTTGCTAGGAGTTGGAATCTACTCAATGACAACAGGTTTGTTTTTTGGGTTTAGTATTTGAAAACCAGAATTTTCACAGAAAATATATAAATGAAGGTATAATTTTTAGATTTGTACATAGGTGCTTCACTTTAGAATTCTTTTAAATAGCAGGCTTCCATAGTAAATCAGTTACAGATTACAGATTTATACCCAACTTTTTAGGACCACCTGTGTGAGCTGTACACTATTTCCAGAGCAAAAGAATATATCTGTGATGTGTAGATATAAGAGCTGGGGATGGAGGCTTTGCCCAGAAAGAATGGCATGATGGTTAATGTTGTGTGTCAGCTTGGCTGAGCCATGATTCTCTGTGGTTTTGCTTCTCTAGAGAACCTAGCCTAAGACAAATGGAATCTTATGACATTTCATAAAGGGATTTTCTAGTGACCAAAAAGGCCAGTTCTCCTTTCTATGCTGGTAACCTCAAGCCTTTTCTTGCTGATTTCTGATTTGGCACCAGTGAGGCTTTTGACTTTAAGTCAGAAAAGGAGGCTAAGGCATGTAGGTCCCCTTAAGAGGGAGTACTCATGGTCTGGAGCCCCTGAGTGGTGCATACAGTTACACACTCAGCTGCTAACCAAAAAGTTGGAGGTTCGAGTCCACCCAGAGGTGTCTTGGAAGAAGGGTCTGGTGATCTGCCTTCTGAAGAATCAACTATCAAAAACTCTGTGGAGCACAGTTCTACTCACACACGAGGTCGCCAGGAGTCAGAACTGACTTGATGGCAACTGGTTACTCATGGTCCAGCCTTGGCTCTGTCTCCACAATCCTGAAGCACTGGCTTTACCTGGACAGGTCTGTGGTCTGAGCTGACCCTCAGGGCCACTGCTCCCTGGTAGTCCTTAAACCCCCTCAGAAGGGACTCAGGCCAACACTCCCACACCTGCCGGTCAGCTTGGTGAAGGTGGCTCGTACCGCCTGCATTGGGATCAGGCATTGGAGCATGAGGTTGAGGCCTTTGATCCTACTGAGGGTCCTCAGCCATCCTCGTCCCTAACTGGTATTGCAGGTACTAACACCTGGCTCCTGTATGCTGACTACTTTCCTCACGTGTTCTCCATAACCAGAACTTGTGAAGATAACAGGTTTACCAGCCTCAGTGATGCTCCCCAACCTGGGAGAGCAACCCCGGGTTCCCCCTTGGCTGGTGTCTAGCTGAGATTGTTCTTATATCTTGCTTAGAGACTGTGAGTGTTGGCAACAGTAGAACCAGAGTCTGGCTTCTCCTGTGGCGGTGCTCTTCCTGTCTGCCTTTGCTTTTAAGGAGGTAAACCTTGCTTTTTCTTTCCACATTTTCAATCACAGGCAAGTGTGCATATTTATGTTTACAGGTGACCGTGTAACTAGGAAAGGGTTTGAGAATATGTAACTATCATGGATTGAATTGTCCCCCCAAAATATGTGTCAACTTGGCTAGGCCATGATTCTCAGTATTCTGTGATTGTCCACCATTTTGTCATCTGATGTCATTTTCCTATGTGTTGTAAATCCTGTCTCTATGATGTTAATGAGGTGGGATTAGTGGAAGTTATGTTAATGAGGTGGTACTCTGTCTACAAGATTAGATTGTGTCTTAAGTCAGTCTCTTTTGAGATATAAAAGAGAGAAGCAAGCAGAGAGACAGGAAGACCTCATACTACCAAGAAACAAGACCCAGGAGTATAGCACGTCCTTTGGAACCAGGGTCCCTGCACCAAGAAGCTACTTGACTGGGAAGATTGATGACAAGGCCCTTCCCTATAGCCGACAGAGAAAGTCTTCCCCTGGAGTCAGCACCCTGAGTTTGGACTTCTAGCTTGCTAGACTGTGAGAGAATAAATTTCTCTTTGTTAAAACCATCCACTTGTGGTATTTCTCTTATAACAGCACTAGATGACTAAGACAGTAACCAAACCCCACAGCAGCAGTATGCTCTGGGCGCTGGGATTTGTGGGTCCTTTTTTCAGTTTCTACTACATTTCCGGGTTTGAAATTTTTACAGTGAGATGTCTTTTATAGTCATCAAAACAACAAAAATTCCATTTGGAAAAGTGAGTGTTTACGTAGACTGAAACAGAAGAAACCCATTTTAAACAGATTACACCTTGTACTTATGAACTGCTCAGCTGTGCTTGGGGACAGGACTGTTCCCTTCCCCTCCCCCCACCTCCTGCTAGATGAGGGTCTTTTGCCTCCCTCAGCTCCTTGATGTGAGAGGCTCAGGAGCTTAACTCTTTCTTAGGATGATTTCTGGACTTCTGTTGACCAGACTAGGAATTCCTATATTGAATGGGGGTCGGGGGAAGGGGGGAACCTGTTGCTGTTGAATCAGTTCCAACTCATGGTGGCCCCATGTGCGTTTTCAATGGCTGTGACTGTTTGGAAGTAGATGGCCAGGCCTTTCTTCTGAGGTGCATCTGGGTGGCTTCAAACTGCTAACCTTTCGGTTAGCAGCTGAACACTTAACCATTTGTGCCACCCAGGGACTCCTTATATTGAGTGGAGAGGGTCCCCTAATAACTGTGTGTAGAAAAGCATGGAGTGGAAGTTCAGATGATCTCTGGGAACAGTCCGGGAATCCCTACTCCTGATGAGGGAGTTCATTAGTTTAGTCAGTCAGCCTTTATTGAGTCCCTACTGTTTGCTAAGCACGGCCCCTCCCTTGGGGTGCACCGAAGAGCAAGGCGTGCCCCTCCTCTTAAGCAGCTCACTGTTGAGTGTGGTTCTGTTTTTTTTGGTCAGTGGGAGAAAGACACAGTGACAAAGCAAATAAATTACACGTTTGTGGGTGTCTTGTGACTATACTAAGTTATTTTTATGGTTGAGTTTGTTTTTGTTTTTTTTTTTTAAATAATGCCTGTCTGCACAGATCGGTAGTAATCATGACCTCAGGCCTCCCGCCACCTGTCATTACAGGGGTGTGGTAACTCAGTCACTGAGGTGTCAGTGTGTTCTGACGTCCTGTATGCCTGCAAAGAGGTGACTGGGCGACCAGCGGCCTGTCTTCCTACCTGGAGAATGCCAGCGCCACATTGTAAATTGTAAATTGCATTACCTTTCGCCAGTGTGTCGCTGTGAGTTGGAATCAACTCGACGGCAACGAGTTTGGGTGTTTTTGTGACTGTGCAGATGGTACGACTAGATGTTCACCAAGGTCCTTTCCTGCCGTCAAAGCTTACATTTTGCTCCCAGAGAAAACAGGACTAGTTCTTCACTCATCTGATTCTGCATACGTGTAACATACATATATACATCGGCGACCTGTTTATATTTGAAAATCTTTTGGTCTTTCCATAGTTTAATTCTCCCAGCTAAATAGCCCCCTTTCCTTTTGCTTGTTGAACCATATAAGATCCTCATTTGAGGATAAAGGAGACAACTTATTTGGGGGTTAGTTATGATTATTATCATCCCTGTGTGGCTGATGCAGGGTGGTAAGGTGAGTAATTGGAATGTTAGGGGTAGATCCTCACCCATCTGGAACTGGACAGGACCTTGGAGATGATTGATTTGGTGGTACTCAACCTTCCTGCAAATTAGAATCCCTTGGGATCTTTGACAAATCCCCTTGCCAGCCACACCCAGACCATTCAGTCAGAATCCTGGAGGTGGGGCCCACGCCTCAGCAACTTTCAGCACTCCCTGGGGATTCCCGTGTGCACCCAGGTTGAGAACCCCTGATCCAACCTAACTTCCTGGCTTTACGCCAAGGAAGTCAGCTGAGGAAGAGGTCACCTTCCGTGTCCCATGCTGGTGTTAACTCCCGGGCAGAGCTTCCCCTGCAGCACCCACTGCCTCACGCTGGCCTCTGGCTGAGCTGCGGCCCCAAGTGACTCAGGGGATTGGCCATGACCACCTTGCCTGTCTGGATCCCAGGATGACCCTGTCCCAGCTTCAGTGAGCTCCAGAGGTGGACATTGGTGAGGTGTCACTGAGCCTCTTCTGTCATTTGCCCCACTCCCTGACTGGATCTGCCTTACCACTGAGGCACTTGCTTACCAGTCTAAGAAGAAACGTGCCGTCTTTCAAGAGGGCCGATGACCACAGCCACCCCTGCCCTTCGCTGTCCTGGGTTCTCAGAGTTGCTGCTGACTGGAACAGACAACGCAGAACTTTAGCAGGAGGGCCTTTCTGGAGGGTCAGGGCGTTGGCCTGTTTCCCCCCTCCCCCCTCATCAGTTAGTCTGAATAGTTGGTCACTGTTCCTGCCCTGAAAATAAGGCTGGTGACTTTTGTGTGCCTAAAAGAGACTTTAGAAATCCTGGCTCTGGGTCCTACCTCTTCCCGTCTCTGTCACCCCAGTCACGTATGTCTTTTGTGTGATTTTTTCTCTTTTCCCCCAGTGACCTTTCCTTAAGCTTCCCGTGTAAGTAGATTTATTATAACTGTGCCACCACAATCTGGCCTGGGTCCCAGGCTCCTACAGTAATTTGCACTGCAGACGAATCATTAGCCCTTAATGATAAATGGATTAATTGGCCCACGTAGGTATATCCAGATACGTAATCTCGTTTTCGTGGGTTATGACTTCTTTGCTTGGACAGAGTTGAGCAGTCGAGGGATATTGTCTAAAGTCTGTGATTATTGAGTGAACCACATCGGCCTCAAAAGTATACGTGGCCAGTGTGGACGGGCCCAGATTGCAATCATCAGACAAGATGGGGACCCCGAATGTGCATTCTGTCTGGTGATGTCAGCACATAATCCTTTTGCTTTGAGCTTTGCCAGTCTCTTACAGAATGTCTGCATGGGTAATAAGGTGGCGTGCTATTTTGGTATCAGGCTAAGTAGTCTTCGTCAGTTATTGAAATATGCAGAGACCTGTGCTTGTTAACTTTGTCCCGTGATAAGGAGTTTGCAGTGAAGGACTTAACATATGAGGTAAATGGCAGGGTGAAAAGTGACTGGTTAAGGTTGGCCACCAGCCCTTTGCCTTCTCTTCCTTTGCAGACTTTCTGAGAGTAGGAAGGGGAGGAGATTATTACATAGCTGGGAAGGATCGAACAAGGTGGCAGGGGGCAGAGATGCGCACTAACATGCATTAAACAAGGTTGTATATTGATCAGGAAGAAGGAAGGACGGAAGGAGGGCGTGACGTCTCGTATTCATGGTGCCAATGATGTTTCTTTATGGTGATGGATAGCAGTCCTTTCCGAGCTTTGAATTCCCACATTAAAGAATATCTTGCTTGGTTTCATTCATGGACTCCGTTGAATTTAAAGGAATAAGTGGACATTTGGGTTTTGGATTTTTTGCCTTAAAAAATCCTGACCTTAAGTGCCCGTGTGTGTTAATCCCATCTGTTCAGCTCATGAGGAGCATATCACACATGCTGGCTGTTTAAAAACAAATCCTTATAACTTTATAAAAAGACATATTCTAATTTGGCTAGTTTCTAAATAAGCACCTCTCTTTTCCATGGGAGTAATGAAGGGCAGCTTTTTGTTAGGGGAATTGTGAAATTGCGTGCTTTTGTTAGTAGAACCTTTTTTTCTAGGGTGACCTGTTTTTCTGGTGTGAATGTTGGGAAAAGCCTGTTTGTTGGGAGACCTCCTGTTTTCACCACGGGATTCTCTTGGCCTTTTGAGCTGAAGTGCACCACACTCTGCTCCTTTGCAGGGCAGCCCCCAACAACGGAGACACCTGAGGGTGTTCTTATAGTTCCTTGGTTATTGTCCATGGGTTCCCACTTGAATATGGGCTCCTTAAGAAAAGGAGTCAAGCCTGATTCAGCTTTATGTAGCCAGTCTTCATTATTCATGGATTCCGTTCTTACAGATTCACCTACTTGCTAAAATTTATTTGTAACCCCAAAATCAATACTTGCAGCCAGCGCTTTCTCAGTCATTCATGGACATAAGGAAAATTTGAGTTACCCAATGCACATGTTCCCAGCTGTGATGTCAAGCCAGGTGACGCTCTGCCTTCTTGCTTCAGCTCTCATACTGTAAACACGTGTCCTTTTTGCGGTCTGTTCAGTGCCACTTTTTTTGCATTTTTGTGCTTTTTTTTAGAAATTGATTTCACTGTTTGAAATGGCCCCTAATATAGTGCTGAAGTGCTGTCTAGTGTTCCTAAACATGAGAAGGCTGTGATGTGCCTTATAGAGAAAATGCACGTGTTAGATAAGCTTTGTTCAGGCATGCGTTAGAGTGCTCTTGGCCGTGAGTTCAGTGTTAATAAATCAATAATGTTTACTAAATAAGGCATCTAATTGGTGTCTTTGAATTGTGTTGGCGAAGAATATTGAATACACCATGGACTGCCAAAAGAATGAACAAATCTGTCTCAGAAGAAGTACAACCATAATGCTTATTGGAAGCGAGGATGGCGAGACTTTGTCTCACATACTTTGGACATGTTGTCAGGAGGGACCAGTCCCTGGAGAAGGACATCATGCTTGGTAAAGTAGAGGGTCAGCAAAAAAGAGGAAGACCCTCAACGAGATAGACTGATACAGTGGCTGCAATAATGGACTCAGACATAGCAGTGATTGTGAGGATGGCACAGGACCAGGCAGTGTTTTGTTCTGTAGTGCATAGGGTCATTATAAGTCAAAACTGACTCAAGGGCAGCTAACAACAACAATGAGATATCTAAACAGAAACACACATATAACAAGGTTATATGCTGATCAGTTGACAAAAAAGTTATGACTGTAGGCTTGCAGAAACCTAACCCTGTATTTCCCTTAGTGCAATGGGTCGGCATTAGTCAATGTTCACAGCGACTTTATGGGACAGAACTGTCACTGATAGTGAGAATCGACTATATTCCCAACAGGCCAGGCTCTCAGTGCTTGTTGAGCAAGTTGGTGTATGATGGGATGAGATTTGTCCTGTGTATAAGCCTGCCTGGGCTTTGCTGGGGCTTTGGATGGTGTCTTTGCTGCCCAAGTGGCCGACTCCAAACAGTCCCCGGACCTCCATTAGAATAATGGAGGATAAACTGCACAATTGCTTCAGTCACTCTACCTGTAGATTGAACAAAACAGTAAATGTTCACTTGTCACTTGAAAATGCTATCCTATAGAGGAAGGCTCTGAGTTTGACAAAATTTGTTGAGATTTCTGGGATCTGAAACCTAGACATTTATTTCTTTCTGAGGATATAAATTATCTCTAATAACAGTTTAGGTGTACATACTTACTACTTCACTTTCAATTTCAAAACTCAGACCCTTATCCAGAGGCAAACAGAGTGAATAACACTTTGACCACTACTTTCTGGCTGTGGGAAGACATTGGTGTGAAGTGAGGGTGGTGCACAGGTGCGGTTCATTAGTACACATGGCTGTGCTTCCCTGTGCCCCATTGTGTGCAAGTGCAGGGCTAGTTTCGGTTAAAAGTGGGTATAGATATTGAAGGGACATATGTCTCAGATGAACTCAACACAAGGCATTTTGGGATGCCCTTGCCTCTGGCTGGGACTGGGGGAGGGTAGCCAGAGCTAGTGCACTCAGTCATCCTGATTCTCGTTGGCTGAGCTGTGGGTCAGGTCAGGGTGCAGCCCCACTGGAGGGACTGGATCATCAGTTGCTGTGAAGTCAACTCCAACTCATGGCGACTCCATGTGTGTCAGAGTAGAACTGTGCTCCATAGGGTTTTCAATGGATGGTTTTTCAGAAGTAGATTGCCAGGCCTTTCTTCTGAGGCACCTCTGGGTGAACTTGAGCCTCTAACCTTTCAGTTAGCAGTCCAGCATGTTAACTGTTTTCACCACCCAGGGACTCCTGGAAGGACTGAAATGCCCATCAAAAAACCAATAGCTACTCTTCATTCAGAACTGCCATGTGCCAGGGTCTGAGCTAGGTACTTCCACTTCTCAGTTACTCTTGTTTTCCCCGTTTCATAGATGAGGAAACTGAGGCTCACAAATTTAAAGAGTTCTATAAAACCTTTGGACTCCAGGATTGAAATCTAAGTCTGTCTCTCCCATGCCCCTTTGTTGAATTATGCTGCCCTTTGAATGGGGAGTGTGGGGGTGCTGCCACAAGAGAGCTGCATGGGTGGGAGTGTGACTGGTCATCTGCCCCGGTCCCAGCCTGCACTTGGTACCAGCCACACCTGGCACTGGACGGGCTGGGCCACTGCTTGCCCACTGGCTTTCCTCAGGATTAACTGAGGAATTTGCAGGAGCTTCCAAGCCACAGATGCTATCAGGTCTCAGTGAGCTGTGTGAACATTATCCCAGTCCCCTGAGTTACAGGGCCACTCTGGGAAGTCCTGTTCAGGGATAAACTGGCCACCTGTGAAATGAGTTCCCCACCCCCTCAGGCCTCTTTCTTCCTCTCTCCTTTAAGACCAACCTCTCCTCCATAGCCATAGTCTCAGTTCTGGCTGATGGTTGGAAATCTAACAGTGTTACAGAAATGGAAATTCAGGGCAAGTTAATTGCTAAGTGAAGTGGCAGATCTTGCCAAAGGTTCCCTTTGTCATGAAGACTCAGAAGGTGATGTTGGAGAACTGCTGGAATCATTCCCATTGCAAATGAGGAGCCAGGAGAAGTAGACCAGATTACAGGTGGAGAGAGGAGGAGGGTGTGCAATGAGCATTTTTGGTTGTATTTTTTTATGAGAAGTTATTTTTATTATAAAACCTGATTTCATTCGCACATGGTGATACTGAAATATCCTCCAAGGGATAAACATTTTGAACCTCAGACATTTTTTATTTTTCTAAATTTTGTTTATTGTTGCTGTTGAGAATATGTACAGCAAAACATGCGCCAATTCAGCAGTTGGTACATGTGCAACTTAGTGACATTGATTACATTATTTAAGTTGTGCAACCATTCTCACCCTCCTTTTCTGAGATGTTCTTCCCTCATTAACATAAACTCATTGCCGCTTTAGGTCCCTATCTATTCTTTCCAGCTGCTGTTGTCAATCTGATCCCATATAGATAGCACTTAAAAGAGCATAATGCTCAAGGCAGACCTTTTTAACTAGTTAAGCTAAACTGTTGTTTGGTTTTAAGAAGCCTTCAGGGGATATTTTTGGTTTAAGGTGTAAAGATTATCTCAGGGTAATAGTTTCAGGGGTACACCCAACCTTCATGGCTCCAGAAAGTCTGGAGTCCATGAGAATTTGAAAACGCTGTTGGATTCTGTTTGCTAGTAATTTCTTGAGGTTTTTTGCATCTATATTCTTAAGAGATACTGGCCTGTATTCCTTCCTTCTGTATCTTTTGGAAGAGTTTAAACAGTATTAATGTCATTCTTCTCTGAACGTTTGGTAGAATTCCCCAGTGAAGCCATCTGGTCCAGGACTTTTTTATTTTTTTTATTTTTTAATTTTTTTTCCCATACAAAAATTTATACACACATTGCTATGTGGCCCTAATTGCTCTCCACATACTGTGACAGCACACTCTTCCTTTCCACCCCTTATTCCCAATATCCATTCAACCAGCTCCTAACACTGTTTGCCTTCCCATCTCACCTCCGGACAGAGGCTGCCCTTTTAGTCTCTTGTATCTGCTTTAGCTAAGAGGCATGCTCCTTACGAGTATTGCTTTATGTCCCGCAGTCCAGTCCAATCCCTGTCTGAAGAGTTGACCTCGGAAATTGTTTTAGTTCTGGGCTGATAGAGAATCCAGGGGCCATGCTTTCCAGGGTTCCTCCAGTCTCATACCATTAAGTCTGGTCTTCTTACTAGAATTTGAGTTCTGCACCCCACCTTTCTCCTGCTCCATCTGGGACTCTCTGTTGTGTTCCCTGTCAGGACGTTCATTGGTGGTAGCCGGGCACCAGCTAGTTCTTCTGGTCTCAGGCTGATGAAGTTTCTGGTTTATGTGTCCCTTTCTGTCTCTTGGGCTAATGCTTTCCTTTTGTCTTTGGTGTTCTTCATTCTCCTTTACTCCAAGTGGGTGGGACCAATTGATGCATCTTAGATGGCCACTTGCAAGCTTTTAAGACCCAGATGCCACTCACCAAAGTAGGATGCAAAACATTTTCTTAATAAGCTTTGTTATGCCAGTTGACCTAGATGTTCCCTGAAAGCATGGTCCCCAGACCCCTACTCCTGCTACTTTGTCCCTCAAAGTGTTTGATTGTATTCAGGAAATTTCTTAGCTTTGGTTTAGTCCAGTTGTGCTGACTTCCCCTGTAGTGTGTGCTGTCCTTCCCTTTACCTAAGCTAATTCTTATCTACTATCTAGTTAGTAAATAACCCTCACGCTTCCTCCCCACCCTCGTAACCATCGAAGAATGTTTTTTTCTGTGTTTAAACCTTTTCTTGAGTTCTTATAATAGTAGTCTTATACAATATTTGTCCTTCTGTGACTGACTAAATTCACTCAGCATAATGACCTCCAGAGCTTCCTCCATGTTATGTTTCACGGCTTCGTGGTTGTTCTTTATAGTTGTGTAGTATTCCATTGTGTGGCTATACCATGATTTGTTTATCCATTCTTCCATTAATGGGCACCTAGATACTTTCCATCTTTTTGCTATTGTGAACAGTGATGCAGTGAACATGGGTGTGCATATATCTATTCGTGTGACGGCTCTTATTTCTCTAGGATATATTCCAAGGAGTGGGATAGCTGGATCGTATGGTACTTCTATTTCTAGCTTTTTAAGGAAGCGCCAAATTGATTTCCAAAGTGGTTGTACCATTTTATACTCCCACCTACAGTGTGTAAGTGTTCCAGTTTCTCCACAACACCTCCAGCATTTATTATTTTGTGTTTTTTGGATTAATGCTAGCCTTGTTGGGGTGAGATGATATCTCATTATAGTTTTGATCTGCATTTCTCTAATGGCTAATGATCGTGAGCATTTCTTCATGTGTCTGTTAGCCACCTGAATATCTTCTTTGGTGAAGTGCCTGTTTATATCCTTTGCCCATTTTTTAATTGGGTTATTTGTCTTTTTGTTGTTGAGGTTTTACAGTATCTTGTAGATTTTAGAGATTAGATGCTGATAGGATTTGTTGTAGCCAAAATTTTTTTCCCAGTCTGTAGGTTCTCTTTTGACTGTTTTGTTGAAGTCTTTTGATGAGCATAAGTGTTTGATTTTTAGGAGCTCCCAGTTATCTAGTCTTTCTTCTGGTAATTGTGCATTGTTACTTGTGGTGTGTATTGTGTTTATGCCATGTATTAGGGTTCCTAGCATTGTCCCTATTTTTTATTCCATGATGTTTATTGTTTTCGATTTTATATTTAAGTCTTTGGTCAATTTTGAGTTAGTTTTTGTGCATGGTGTGAGGTATGAGTCTTGTTTCAGTTTTTTGCAGAAGGATATCCAGTTATGCCAGCACCATTTGTTAAAGAGACTGTCTTTTCCCCAATTAACACACTTTGGGCCTTTGTCAAATATCAGCTGCTCATAGGTGGATGAATTTATGTCTGGATTCTCAATTCGGTTCCATTGGTGTATGTATCTGTTGTTGTACCAGCACCAGGCTGTTTGACTACTGTGGCGGTATAATAGGTTCTAAAATAAGGTAGTGTGAGGCCTCCCACTTTGTTCTTCTTCTTGAGTAATGCTTTACTTATTTGGGGCCTCTTCCCTTTCTATACAAAGTTGGTGATTTGCTTCTCCATCTCATTGAAAAATGCCAGTGACATATTCACAATGTTGAGTCTACCTATCCATGAGTAAGGTATGTTTTTCCACTTATGCAGGTCTCTTTTGGTTTCTTGCAGTAGTGTCTGTAGTTTTCATTGTATAGGTCTTTTACATCTCTGGTTAGATTTATTCCTAAGTATTTTATCTTCTTGGGGGCTATTGTAAATGGTATTGATTTGGTGATTTCGTCTTCAAAGTTCTCTTTGTTGGTGTAAAGGAATCCAACTGATTTTTGTATGTTTTTCTTGTATCCTGAAACTTTGCTGAAATCTTGTATTAGTTCCAGTAGTTTTCTTGTGGATTCTTTGGGGTTTTTTGCGTGTAAGCTCATATCATCTGCAAACAGAGATACTTTGACTTCTTCCCTACCAATTTAGATGCCCTTTATTTCTTTTTCTAGCCTAATTGCTCTGGCTAGGACCTCCAGCACAATGTTGAATAAGAGTGGTGATAAAGGGCATCCTTGTCTGGTTCCTCTTCTCAAGGGGAATGCTTTCAGAGTCTCTCCATTTAAGGTGATGTTGGCTGTTGGCTTTTTATAAATGCCCTTAATTATACTGAGGAATTTCCCTTCTATTCCTATTTTGTTGAGAGTTTTTTTTTTATCATGAATGGGTGTTGGACTTTGTCAGATGCCTTTTCTGCATCTATTGATAAGATCATGTGCTTCTTGTCTTTTGTTTTATTTACGTGATGGATTACATTGATTGTTTTTCTAATGTTGAACCATCCCTGCATACCTGATATAAATCCTACTTGATCATGGTGAATTATTTTTTTGATATGTTGCTGAATTCTAATGGTTAAAATTTTGTTGAGGATTTTTATGTCAATGTTCATGAGGGATATTGGTCTGTAATTTTCTTTTATTGTGGTGTCTGATACCTGGTTTTGGCATCAGGGTTATGCTGGCTTCTTAGAATGAGTTTGGGAGTATTCATCCTTTTCTGTGCTCTGAAATACCTTTAGGAGTAGTGGTGTTAACTCTTCTCTGAAAGGTTGGTAGACTTCTCCAGTGAAGCCATCCAGGCCAGGGCTTTTTTTTGTTGAGAGGTTTTTAATTACCTTTTCAATCTCTTCTTTTGTAATGGGTTCTTTAGTTGTTCTACCTCTGTTTGTGTTCATTTAGGTAGGTAGTGAGTTTCTAGAAATTTTTCCATTTCCTCCAGGTTTTCAAATTTGTTAGAGTACAATTCTTCATAGTATTCTGTTATGATGCTTCTAATTTCAATTGGATCTGTTGTGATATCCCCCATCTCATTTCTTATACGGGTTATCTGCTTCCTCTGCTCTTTTTCTTTTGTCAGTTTGGCCAGTGGCTTATCAATTTTGTTGATCTTTTCAAAGAACCAGCTTTTGGTCTTGTTAACTCTTTCAATTGTTTTTCTATTCTCTTTCATTTAATTCTGCTCTAATTCTTATCATTTCCTTTCGTCTGGCACCTGAGGCCTTCTTTTCCTACTCTCTTTCTGCTTGTTCCAGTTGTAGGGTTAATGTTTTGATTATGGCCCTTTCTTCTTTTGGGATGTGTGCATTTATTGCTATAAACTGACCTCTGAGCACTGCTTTTGCTGTGTCCCAAAGGTTCTGGTAGGATGTGTTTTCATTCTCATTTGATTCTATGAATTTCTTTATTCCATCCTTAATTTCTTCTATAACCAGTAGTTTTTGAGCAAGGTGTTGTTCAGTTCCCATGTGTTTGATTTTTCTTTCTTCCTTTTCTGTTGTTGATTTCTACTTTTATGGCTTTATGGTCAGAAAAGATGCTTTGTAATATTTCGATGTTTTGGATTTTGTTAAGGCTTGCTTTATGGCCTAATATGTGGTCTATTCTGGAGAATGTTCCATGTGCGTTGGAAAAGAAAGTATACTTGGCTGCTGTTGAGTGGAGTGTTCGGTATATGTCTATGAGATCAAGTTGGTTGATTGTAGCGTATAGCTCTTCCATGTCTTTGTTGAGCTTCTTTCTGGATATTCTGTCCTTCACCAAAAGTGGTGTGTTGAAGTCTCCTACTACTTTTGTGGAGCTGTCTGTTTCTCCATTCGGTGCTGTTAGAGTTTGTTTTATGTCTTTTGGAGCCCTGTCATTTGGTGGGTAAATATTTATTATAGTTATGTCTTCCTGGTGTTTTTACTCTTTAATCATTATATAGTGTACTTCTTTATCCTTTGCAGTGGATTTTACTTTAAAGTCTATTTTGTCAGAGATTAATACTGCCACTCGTGCTCTTTTTTAATTGTTGTTTGCTTTATATTTTTTTCCATCCTTTGAGTTTTAGCTTGTTTGTGTCTTTAAGTCTAAGGTTTGTCTCTTGTAGGCAGCATGTAGACGGATTGTGTTTTTTTATCCAGTCAGCCACTTTCTGTCTCTATTTGTGCATTTAGTCCATTTACATTCAGCGTAATTATCCATAGGTATGAGTTTAGTGCTGTCATTTTGATGGTTTTTTTTTGTGTGTGTGTGTATTGTTCACACTTTCTTTGTTCCACTTAATTTTCTGTGCTGAGTCATTTCTCTTTATGTATTTTCTTTTCATCTTTTTCATTGTTGTTGATTTTGTGTTTGCTGAGTCTTTATATGTTTCTAGTTTTTTATTTTGACTTGTAGGATTGTTAGTTTCCTTTGTGATTACCTTAATATTTTCCCCTATTTTTCTAAGTTTATACAGTCTTTTATTTTTTTATATCGCCTTGACTTCATCCCCATATGAAAAATCTATGTGTACGTTTTTTAAGTCCCTCTTCTTTGTTTTTATTTTGTCATCTTCTGCATGTTGACATCTGTTTCCCTATTTTCAGTGCTTTAGCTTTGATTTTCTTTTATAACTTCCCTATGTGGGTTGATATCTGGTTGCTTTGTCCTGTGTTCTAGTCTTGGGTTGTTATTTGATATTTTACTGATTTTCTAACCAGAGGACTCACTTTAGTATTTCTTGTAATTTTGGTTTGGTTATTGCAAATTACCAAAACTTCTGTTTATCTGGAAATGCCCTAATTTCACTATCATTTTTGAGAGACAGTTTTGCTGGATATATAAATCTTGGCTGGCAGTTCTTTTCTTTCACGCTTTTATATATGTCATCCCGTTGCCTTCTTGCCTGCCTAGTTTCTGCTGAGTAGTCTGAGCTTAGTCTTAGTGACTCTCCTTTGTAGATGACTTTTTGTTTATCCCTAGCTGCTCTTAAAATTCTCTCTTTATCTTTGGTTTTGGCAAGTTTGATTATAATACGTCTCAGTGATTT
This sequence comes from Dugong dugon, assembly GCA_030035585.1. NCBI lineage: Eukaryota > Metazoa > Chordata > Mammalia > Sirenia > Dugongidae > Dugong > Dugong dugon. The sequence goes on from CM057466.1 coordinate 58,156,075, forward strand.
TCTTTTGGGATCTACCTTATGTGGGGTTCGACGAGCATCTTGTATAGATACCTTGTCATCTTTCATGATATCAGGGAAGTTTTCTGCCATCAAATCTTCAACAGTTCTTTCTGTATTTTCTGTTATCCCCTCCTGTTCTGGTACTGCAGTCACTCATAGGTTATTCTTCTTGATAGAGTCCCACATAATTCTTAGGGTTTCTTCATTTTTTTTTAAATCCTTTTATCTGATTTTTCCTCAAATAAGTTAGTGTCAAGTGCTTTATCTGCAGTCTCACCAATTCTGACTTCCATTGCCTCAGTTCTGCTCTTATGACTTTCTATTGAGTTGTCTAATTCTTAAATTTTGTTGTTAATCTTCTGGATTTCTGATTGCTGTTTGTCTGTGGATTCTTGCAGCCTGTTAAATTTTCTTTACACTCTTCTCTAATCTTTTCAATTTCCTCTATTGTGTGTTCTGCATTTTGCATAATTTCCTTCCTGATTTCTTAAAGAGTTCTGTTTATTAATCTTTTGTATTCTGCTTCCGATAATTCCTAGAAGTTTTCCTCCTATGGAAAATTTCTAGATTCTTTATTTTGGGAGCTTGCTAAAGCTATCATGGATTGTCTGTTTATGTGATTTGATACTGACTGTTGTCTCCAAGCCAGCAATAAGTTATATTTGTTTATTTTATGTTTGCTTACTGAGTACTGGCTTCTTGTTTTGTTTTGATATGCCCAAGTAGGCTGCTCGTATGAGCTAGTTTGATTATTGACATCTTTGAAGCTCTAATATCCTGTCACCAAGTGGTTAGATCTGTTATTAGGTATGTGAGCTCAGGAGTCTACCCACTCCTACTGTATGGATTCAGCTCAGGTGCCCAGGTAGGTAGCCACCAAGTGTATGATGTAGACTCTCACCTACAGTCCTAGACAGGCATGGGTGATTGGTGTAGGTACAGGCATCTGGCTGCAGCAGGGGGTCACCCTCTGAGCAAGTCAGGGGGCTGATGGCCACCCCCAGGCATCCTGGAGTAAGGCGTGTCCCTGTTCCCTAGAGCGCATAGGTGGAGGGGTTTTGCAGCCGGACTATGAACACCTAATGCTGTTGCCTGAAAGGACTGGAGGGCACCTCTTATTCATGGGCTGCTATTGCAGGTGGTTAGATGGCATGGGTGGAGCCACCAGTCCTTAAGCCTCTGATGTGGGTAGGTGAAGACCCTGCTTAATGGGCAGAGCAGTGTCAAATGTCAAGTACCTGTGACTTCTCAGTTGAAAGAGTTGAAGTTAGACTTCTGGTATATACCCTGTTGTACTGAGGTAATGAGGGCGTTCGCTGCTGAGATGGGCCCACAGAAGTGTATGCAGAGGGAAAGGCAGAGTCCGTGGATTCCTTACTCCTGTGCCTAGGTAAAGGAGCTGTGCCTACCCTGGGTTCCTGGCTTAGGGGAGCCAGCAGTTTATTTTTTCCTCTGTTAATTTGTTCACTCTCCAAGGCAGGGAGAATGGCTCTGGGTGTGTGACGGATTCTACTTCTGGCCCAGGGGACTTGGCAGTTGCTGAAGCTGGTTCGGAACACAGTGCAAAGCAGGGAGCGGGGAGGTAGATGGTAGTGAGGTTTTTCCCTAAGGGGGGTGTTTTTGATCCACGTGGTAGGCTGTACACAATTACTTATCTTTTGCCAATCCAGGGCTGCTTCTCAGTGGTTCTGGGTCGCCATGTAAACTCTCTGGCGCTGGGTCTCTCTTGGTGTGGAAAACGCGCCTCCTGAGTACCTCCGCCTGCCTGCCTCACCACTCACCCCTGAACTGATCAGGCCTGAAGGGCTCAGGCTCTCGTTGGGTCACATCTGGCGACTCCTTGCTGCTTCCGAACCGTCTCTGTCTCCCCCTGCCACTCAGTCAGGTTCCTCAACTCTGCGTTTAATGTTCAGGGCTCCCAGATTGCCATATATAATCAATTGACTTGTTTTTTTGGGTCTTTGATGTAAGAGTGCCCACCAGAATCACCTGAATTACTCTGCCATCTTGGCCCCACCTCCCAGGACTTTTGTGATTCCTCATTTGATCTCTTTCCTTATTATGGGTCCTTCTATTTCCTCTTAAGTCTGTTTGAATAAGTTATGTGTTTTTAAGAATTTGTCCATTTCATCTAGGTTATCCAGTTTGTTGCCAGATGGTTGTTCATAATATTCTGTCATAATTCTCTTTATTTCTATCAGGTCAGTTGTAATGGCCCCTCTTTAATTTTTTATTTTTGTTATTTCCATCTTTTCTTTATCAGTGTATCTAAAGGCTTGTCAATTTTGTTGATCTTTTCGAAGAACCAACTTCTGGTTTTATTGATACTGTCTTGTTTTCAGTTTTATTTATTTATGCCCAGATCTTCATTATTTTCTTTCTTTTGGTAGGTTTAGGCTTAGTTTTCTCCTCTCTTTTAGTTCCTGGAGTTGTTGAGTTAAGCCTTTAATTTGAGATCTTTCTTCTTTTCTCGTATAGGTATTTATTGCTATTAGTTTCTCTGTGAGTACTGCCTTCACTGCATTCCAAAAGTTTTGGCGTGTTGTGCTTTATTTTCATTTGACTCTAAGAAATTTGTGATTTCTTCCTTGACCCATTAGCAGTTTAATAGTGTGTTGTTTAATTTCCATATGATTGTGTATTTTCCATGTTTTCCCCCCCTATTATTTCTGTCTTCACTCCGTTGTGGTCAGAGAAAATACATGTATGATTTCAGTCTTTTTAAATTTATTAAGACTTGCTTGTGACCAAAAAATGTGGTCTATCCTGGAGAATGATCCATGTGCACTGGAGTACAATGTATATTGTACTGTTGATGGGTGGAGTATTCTATATGGGTCTGTTAAGTCTACTTGTTTTATAGTATCATTCAGGTCCTTTGTTTCCTTGTTGATCTTCTTCCTAGATGTTCTGTCCAATATTGAAAAGTGGTGTATTGAAGTCTTCAACTATTATTGTAATACTGTTTTTCCCTTCAGTTGTATCAGTGTTTGCTTTATAAATTTAGGTGCCCCAGTAGTGGGTGCATATATATTTATGATTATTAAATCTTCTTGATTAATTGACCCTTTTATCACTTTATCATGTCCTTCTTTATCTCTTCTGACATATTTTGTCTGAAAGTCTACTTTATCTGATACCAAGATTGCCATCCTGGCTCCCTTTTGGTTGTTATTTGCATGGAATATTTTTTCCTTCCTTTCGCTTTCACCCTGTTTGGGTCCATGGGTTTAAGGTGTGTCTCTTGTAAACAGCATAGAGTTGTATCATGTTTTTTAAATCCATTCTGCCACTCTATGCCTTTTGATTGGAGCATTTAGTTCATTTACTTTCAGTGTAACTATGGATAAGAAGTGATTTACTTCTGCCATTTTGTTGTTTTTTGTGTGTCTTAAGCCTTTTTTGTCCTTTACTACTGCTTGTTTTTGTGTTTTGTTGGTTTATTGTACTGAGCCTTTTTGGTTCCCTTCTACTTTCCTTCTGCATATTTTTTTATATATTTTCTTAGTGATTACCATGAATATTATATTTAAGAGCTTGTATTTATAACATTCTAGGGTTAGTTGGTTACCAACTTAACTTCAGTAACATATAAGAAATTCTATACGTTTACCATTCCGCACCTCCTTTGTTGCTTTTATCACTAATTATGCCTTTATATTTCATTTGCCCTATAACATAATTTTATTCTTGCTTTTATATATTTGTTATTAAAAAACATGAAAGACAAAACATTTAGAAGTATCAAGCATGAATACCTTATTACTAGCCTTTATACTTGTCCATGTATTTCCTTTTATTAGGTATGTTTCTTTCTATATACAACTTTCAATCACTTTCTAGTGTCTTTTCCCTTTCATCTACAGAACTCGCATTAGTATTTTTTGTAGGGCTGGTTTGGTGGATATAAACTCTCTCTGCTTCTGTTTGTTTGATAATGTTTTAATTTTACCCTCATTCTTTTCTTTTCTTTTTTTATTGTACTTTAGATGAAAGTTTACAGAACAAACTAGCTTCTTCTTATTGAACAATTGGTACACATATTGTTTTGAGACATTGGTTACCAACCCCATGACATGTCAACACTCTTCCCTATTACCAGCTTTCCTGTCCTCTCCTGCCTTCAACTCCTTGCCCCTGGGCTCTTGTGTCCATTTAGTCTTATTTTGTTTTATCAGCCTGTCTTGTCTTTGGCTGAAGGGTGAACCTCAGGAGTGACTTTGTTACTGAGCTATATGGGTGTCTGGGGGCTGAACTCTCAGGGTTTCTCCATATGGGTGTCTGGGGGCTGAACTCTCAGGGTTTCTCCAGTCTCTGTCAGACCAGTACGTCTGGTCTTTGTGTGTGTGTGTGTGTGTGTGTGTGTGTGTGTGTGTGAGTGAGTTAGAATTTTGTTCTACATTTTTCTCCAGCCCTGTCCAGGACCCACTATTTTGATCCCTGTCAGCACAATCAGTGGTGGTGGCCAGGTACCATCTAGTTATGCTGGACTCAGTCTGGTGGATGTTGTGGTAGTTGTGGTCCATTGTCTTTTGGACTAATCTTTCCCTTGTGTCTTTGGTTTTCTTTATTCTCCTTTGCTCCAGATGGGGTGAGACCAGTAGAATATCTTAGATGGCCACTCACAAGCTTTTAAGACCCCAGACACTACTCACCAAAGTAGAATGTAGAACATTTTCTGTATAAACTATGTTATGCCAATTGAGCTAGACGTTCCCCAAGACCAAGAAATTTTACCCTCATTTTTGAAAGATAGTTTTGCTGAGTATAGTATACTTGGTTGACAGTTTTTTCCTTTCAGCACTTTAAATATATCATTGTATTATCTTCTGGCCTCCAGTGTTTCTGAGGAAAAATTGGCACTTAATCTTACTGGGTATCCTTTGTATGTGACTGATTCTCTCTCAATGCTTTCAGGATTCTCTATCTTTAATTTTTGAGAGACTAACTGTGATGTGTCTTGGTGTATATCTCTTTGGATTTATCCTGCTTGGATTCTGTGAGCTTCTTGGATTTGTAGATTCATGTCCTTTGTTAGATTGGAGAAATTTTCTGTCATTATTTCTTCAAATATTCTTCCCCTCCCTTCCTTTCATCTTCTTCTGGAATTCTCATTATGCGTATATTAGGTCTCTTGTTGCCCCATAATTCCATTAAACTGTGCTGAGCCTTTTTGAGCCTCTGTTCTTGTTAGTCTTCAGCATCTGTAATTTTCACTGTTTTGTCCTCTAGTTCGCTGATTCTTTCTTTTGCAGGATTAAATCTGTTGGTAAGTCCTTCTGTTGTGTTTCTTATTTCAGTTGTCCCTTGCAGTTGCAATATCTCTCTTTTTAGATCCTCATTTTGTTTTTACATTACTTTCCTTATTTCTTTTAGCTTTTTGTCTAGGTTTCCCTTTAGTTCTTTAATTGTGTTTAATGTTGTTGTAATATATTCTTCCTTTTTTTTTTTAATCATTATTTGGCCATCCCTAGATGTACTTTTACTCCCTTTGTCATGTTCATTTGGAAGGGCCATTGTTTCTTTTCTTTGTGTATCTTGTGGTTTTTTGTTGGACATTAAAATTTTCAAGGGTGTTAACCTCCTCAGTGTTCTCCAGTATTTGGTGTTTTTGCCTGCACCTCTTCTGTAAGAAACTCTTAGGTAGGCAGATCTTTCAGCATTTGCTTACCATTTTCTCTCCCTCTCTGTGATAGCTCTTTCTCTCTCCCTGGTTTAATTGGGATTCAAAAGTTCCAGATCTCGTTTTTCATCTTTCAGTCTCTCCCAAACTCACCAGAGAACATGCTGTGGTTAGTCTGCCCACCAGCGGGCATCACCACTCAGGCGAGATATTATGTACTAATCAATATGTCCACCAGGGTGTGCCATCCCCCTCTCCGGTTATTACTCCCTTCCCTTCTCTGTTTCTGCAACCCTGTTTTTAGTCGGAAAACCTACACCCAGCACGACCCCTTTGGGGCGGGTTGTTACCCTTTGGTTTTGCCCGAGGTTTCCTTTCCTGCTCTGTGGGGGCTGCTTATATCTGATCTGGCATTCAGGGGAAGCACAGGCCAACTTTCCTCTGTTTCTGGAGGAGTAGGGGCTGGTACTCCCCAGAAGGTCCTCTGAGAAATCTGTCTTGTTAGTTTTAGAGCCCCAGTGGCCATATGGTGGCTGAGGGAGCAGTCTCTACTAAGGCGACCCACCTTGTGACTCCACTGTAGGGTACCCTCTGTAGGAGTTCGTATCAGTCCAGCAGCTGACGGTTACTGGTTGGGGGAGGGGTAGTCATAATCTCCAGGAGCTCTGCCTTGTTGTTATCAGATCCCACCCTGTAGTATGTTTGCTGTGGGTATAGCCTCCACTCAAGATGCCTGCTCCCTAGCACACAGCAGCCTCAGTCAGCAGTTCTCAGTGCCAACTGTAAGGGGGAGAAGGTGGACCCAAACTGATCCTCAGGGGCATCTGTCCTGTTGGTTTCAGAGGCCTGAGCTATGAGGTGCACAGGGAGGCAGGTAGAGTTCTGACCATGGGAGCAGACTCCACTGTGATGACCTTCTTTAGTAGTTTGCTGCAGCCTGGCAACCAACAATTACCAGGAGGTGAAGGAGGTATTATACTCTGGTCAGATTCCCATGGAAATCTGCCTTGTTGCTATCAGAGTCCCCCCTGGTAGATTTTTGGTTATGAGTGCAGCCTCCACTCCAGACTCCTGCTTCCTAACACACATCAGCCTCAGCCAGCAATCCTCAGTGTCAACTGTGTGGGCAGCCTAACTATAATTGACTGTCAGGGTAGTTTGTCCTGTTGGTTTCAGAGTCTAGAGCTATGGGCTGCACAGGGATCCAGGTAGAGTGCTGATATGGGAGCCGATTCCACTGCAGGACTTCTCTGTAGCACATAACTGGCTTGCAATTGACAGTGTCTGGGTGGGGGAGGGCCTGTCATGCTCCAAATGGACCTCCAGGAAGGTCTGCCTTGTTGCCTTCCAAACCCTCCCTATAGTATGATGGCTGTGGGTGTAGCCGCCACTAAAGATTCCTGCTTTTTAGCACACAGCAGCTTCAGTCAGCAGTCTTCAGCACTGAACAAAAATGGGAGCAGACAGACCTAAACTCATTCCCCGGGAGGTCCTGTTGGTTTCGGAGGCCTGAGCTATGGGGTGCGCAGGAAGGTAGGTAGAGCGTTTACTGTGAGAGTAGACTCCACTGTATGGCCTTCTGTAGCATTTCACAGGAGGCTTGCAGCCATCGGTGTAACTTCAGATAGACCCCCAGGGATGTCTACCTTGTTGCTATCAGAGTCCCCCCTAAAGTATGTTGGCTCTGGGTGTAGCTGCCGCTAAAGATGCCTGCTTCTTAGCACACAGCAGCCTCAGTCAGCAGTCTTCAGCACTGACTGAAAGGGGGAGCAGATAGACCAGAACTGACCCCTGAGGAGGTCTGTCCTGGTGGTTTCAGGGATCTGAGCCCTTTAGTGCTCAGGGGGCAGGTAGAGTGTTGACTATGAGAATAGACTCCACTGCATGGGCCTTCTTTTGCAATTCATAGTAGGCTTGCAGCAGTGTCTAGGTGGGGAAGGTACTGGCACACTCCAAACAGACCCCTGTTGTTGATTTTAGGGCAGAAATTTGGGGTCGTGTCCCTTTGTACAGGCAGGGGCTGTAGTGGTTAGGGAATCAGGCTCTTTTTCTGGGGCCACTGCACCAGTTCACGGCAGCTGGCAGCCCACATGGCTGAGGGAGTGGCAGCGATGGTGGGAGAAGCGATTTTCCCATTGTATGTGACTCGTTGATTTGTTGACTCTTGCCTGTCTGCAGTTCCCTGCTTCTTTCCTTTGCTACCTGATTCTGATTCCAAGTCCCTCAAAGGTGAACATCATTTCCTTTTTGTATTTCTTGTTGTGTTTGTGGGAGAGGGTCGAAATGATAGTTTTTTTACACCACCATCTTACCAGAATTCCATGATGAGCATTTAAAAAATTTAAAAAAGGATTTGGATATCAGAAGATTAAGAAGGCCTCTTGGAAAATTGATGAAAACCTTGAATAGTTTGCAAAAGTGACCTTTCTGCTTGTCTTATGAAAGTAAAACATGAAGCAACAGGTGTCAGGATAAATTAGTCAGAAAAAGTACGCTCAAAACAAAAAAACAGTTGTTTTATTTTTCTGAGAATTAGAACATGGTTATAATTGCATGTTCTTAACCTAAATTCTGTCAAATGTAATACAAAATAGACTTATCTTCATAATTTTAGTCTCTCTTTTTTCTCCAAGGTAAAGACCCAGTCAAATTATTTCTAAATATCCCTCCCCCCACCAAATCATGTACTATGAAGTGACGGCCCTTGTTTCAGATGGAGTTATCTTAAGGTTAACACTACCCCCACCTGCAGCCCGTACCAGATATTCTCAGTTAACTAGAACCTATTCTTATTTCATGGAGCCCTGGTGGTGCAACGCTTAAGCACTCTGCTACTAACCAAAAGGTTGGTCGTTTGAACCCACCCAGTTGTTCCACAGGAGAATGACCTGGCAGTCTGCTACCATAAAGATTACAGCCTAGAAAACCCTACAAGCGACTTCTATTCTGTCACATGGGGTCACTAGGAGTCAAAAATCTACTTGATGGCACCAACGAGAACATTCCTTTTTCAGTCCAGCAAAAGAAACGAAATTGAGGAGGTTTTGACAGGTGAAAGAGTTAACGTTTTGTTTAATCATGTCTCAGTATTTATTCTTACTGGTCACCAAGAGACTCTCCCAAAAGAATAATTTCTCCCTTATTTCTAGTTGCTTTGGAGATCATCCAGATACCAAAAAGGACAGTAACAACATCAATGGGGGATATCCAATAACTTTACTTTTTACTGCATTCTAGTGATTTTGAGGATTTTATTGAACATAGTTCTAAAATTCATTATTTCTTTTATCAGCTACCTGGTTCAGATCACTTTATTTAAGTACTCAACAGTATTGTCTAATGCTTTAAGAAAAACTGCATGCAGCGCCCAAGTTATTCTACATGTTACAAGAGACACTTTGACTTTTTTTGTTTTTTGGGGAGATTGCAGCATAAAAAGGGTCAGTAACTTTCCTAATCCCTGCAAAGAGGTCCTGTACCCAGGGGAGATGCTCAGCTTCAGCCTGGCGATAACTGCAAGGTCGACAGGGCCTCCTCTTAAACACAGCTGTTGTCTGCTCGTTTGTTTTAATGGACTTTACTTTTTAGAACAGCTTTAGGTTTGCAGCAATGTGTGATAATTTTTAAATGTACTTTTAACTCCTAGTTGTTTTCCTTTCTCTACAGACGTCGTCTCATCTCCCAGAGGTCTTCCTTGGAGACGCTGGAAGATATTGAAGAGAATGCCCCTCTACGGAGGTAATTTTTCAGTGTTGCAATTATGTATGTGTGAACAGTTTGTCATACGATGTAGTAGCAAAAGTCTGATTTTTTTTTTAAGTTCTTGATGTACAGAACTTTTAAAATGACAGTCTGAGCTGCAGGGACTACGGAACATACTCCTAGTTTGAAACCCCAACTCTGAGGACCATTAGGAGTAGAAAACTATTCAGTCCCAATTATTTATTGCTGTTGTTAGCTACCTTCGAGTCAGACCCCGACTCATGGCGACCCCATGCGCAATGAAACGAAACACTGCCTGGTCCTGTGCCATCCCCCTGATTGGTTGTTCATTAGACCGTGGTGATCCATAGCGTTTTCATTGGCAGATTTTCAGAAGCAGATAGCCAGGCCCAGTCTGTGTGTTTATTTGGCTCCTTTTCCCCTTGGTGGTTTCCTTTTTGTGCTTTCTTGTTTTGAAAGCGGCTATTTAATGGAAGAAGAGCTGCTGATTTTCTCTGCCCTTTCCCCAGAAACAGCACTGTAGTTCCTTGTCCTGGACGAGGGACACCAATACTTATGAGATCTGTCACTTCCCAGCTAGCTGCTGAGGAAGCTTGACTAGATAGTTGTGATTGCTCCATTGGGCCCGAGAGGGTTCCAGTTCTCCCTCAGGATAGGAAAGTGCTGGCTGGGCATCTTTCTGGTGGCAGCAATTGCTGAGCTGTTCCGTGTCTCCACCTGACATATGTTCCTCCTCTACCCTGAGCCTCTCTACTCTGCCCCTCCGCCACTGGCCTGCCAGGCCCTCCTCGAGTGGAGGAGAAAATGCTCACGTACTTGATCTCCTTGAATCCTCACTGCAGCCCTGAGCTAGGCAGCATCAGGGGCTTCCTGCTGCAGAAGGGGCCAAGAAGGGCTGCTGTGGCTTTCCTGGGTATGCAGGCAGGCAGCTGGGGAGGGGGGCCCTCCGAAGGGTTTGTGCACCCAATCCACTTGCGTCAGCTCTTCAGCAGCCCACGTGCTTTGGCTGCCGATGGGGACTTGGGCTTGGCTCCTTCTTTGAGCCTGGGAGATGCTGATGTGGAGGGCGGCGTTTGTCCAGAGATACTGTGCTCTGCCTGGAGCTTAATCCTAGGTTGTAGGTGTTGACGTCACGCTCTACCTGTGAGAGTGGAAAGCAGAGTGAGCACAGACCGGCCTGGGATCTGAGTGAAGGCATCAGGGACTGTGAATCTCATCACCAACATTATTCTAAAGCGAAAGACCATGCCAAACAGCTGATAGCCACTGTCGAAGTCTTACATATTTTTGAAAACATGCATCCTCTAAACGGGGCAGTGGTGATTCAACGTTAGAGTTCTTGTCTTCCATGCAGGAGACCCAGGTTTGATTCCTGGCTAATGCATCTCATGTGCAGCCACCACCCATCTGTCAGTGGAGGCTTGTATGTTTCTGTGACGCTGCACAGGTTTCAGTGGAGCTGCCAGACTAATACAGGCCAGGAAGAAAGGCCTGGTGATCCACTTCCAAAAATCAGCCAGTGAAAACCCTATGGATCACAATGGTCCGAGCCTCAACTAGTCGTGGGGTTGGTGCAGGACCTGGCAGCGTTTCGTTCCATGGTGCGTGGGGTTGCCATGAATCAGGCAGACTCAATGGCAGATAACAACAACATGCCTCCCCTGGGACCGTCTTAGGAGGAGTGGCATGTAGCTGCATGATGAACCTTGGATACAGTCTTCTATTAGTCATTGTTCGGGGTTGGGAGAAGGCTTTCTCCTTGCTCCGCCAGTCAGCTGGCAGGAGTCATACAAAAAGCTACATTAAGTCAAATTAGGGAGCTGGCTTGGGTCCAAAGTAACCAATTAGCATGGAAGAGAAACCTCAGCCAGCACCGTGTGGCTTTGGTATTAGAGCAGGTAAGGTCATGTTCTGGCTAATCTCTCCCTCATCCCTGCCGCAGACAGGAAAATCAATAACTAGAACTCAAACGCCCCTGGTGTTTCAAGAGGCTTCTCGAAGCCAGTCATTTGAGCAGTGCCCTAACAGTGAGCCCAGGCGATTCAGGTTACAGGCTGAAAAAGGTTATTCCCGCCTCAGGGATTCCAGGACAGGGCTGTTGCGCCTCAGAACGCAGGTATTATATTTTGAGACAGCTAAGGAGAGGCCCAAGCAGGACCTGGACGCTGTCTTCCTGGTCAGTGCCCTGTCACCCCTGCGCCCCCTCCCCCGTCTTAGAATCAGCCCAGACCACCCTCTGCCCCTCTGCTTCTCAACTCTGTGATAGTACAAGTGTGTGGAGTAAGAAGGTCCTATCTGTCTTAACAGTGAGTTCATCCAAGTGGTATTTACAGGATACTATGCTTCATTTGGAAACCCTGGTGGCGTAGTGGTTAAGAGCTACAGCTGCTAACCAAAAGGTCAGCTGTTTAAATCCACCAGGTGCTCCTTGGAAACGCTATGGGGCAGTTCTCTGTCCTGTTGGGTCTCTATGAGTCGGAGTTGACTCGATGGCAGCGGGTTTGGTTTTTTTTTTTTTTTTTGTATACTTCATTTAAAGTGAATCTTCTTTACAGATGTTATTAAAAAATAAGCCAGAAATCGAGGGAATTGGGGCAGTTTTAGAAGTTTTTATCTCCCCAAATAGCTTTTTTTTTTTTTTTAATTTTAAAAAACATTCTAATATTTACTTAGAAACTTACTTGTTTCTAGGAAATGCAATTAGGATGGTGTAAAGGGAAGGATGTTAGTTTGGGAGGCCTTGGCCTGACTCTTTTACTAACTAGTTGTGTGGCCTTGGAAGGTTCCTATAGCCTCTCTGGGGCCTCGGTTTTTCCATCTGTAAAATGGGAGGGTCAAATTGTCTGCTCTCTGGTGTCCTTTCCAGCTCCGTGATCTGCAAAATGAATGTACCAATGAGACACTGAAGTGTTTTGGGAACTGTGTGGGTGGAAGGCTATCAGCCAAACTTGCTTTTAAACTTAGCGCATTGAAGAGATTGCTCCAAGGCATCTATTAAAAACCTTTTGCGTAATTAAGTGTATCCTGTAATCAGCGCTGACAAGAAAAAAGCTAATCTTTCACCAAATTAGTTTTTAATATGATTCTACCCTAATTTAATTTTGCATCACTTAAAATGTATGTTTTTAAATGCATATTTACACATTAATGGCATGTGGCTTCGAAATTAATTTGTTCTCTGCTTACCCTGCCCCAACCTGAGCACCCAGTATTCCAGTTTCCTTGGCAATTGTTGCTTACCCCACAGTGTTCTTAATGCATTTCTTAGATTCCCTGGTGGTTTAGTTCAATGCTTAAAAAAAAAAAACAAAAACGCAAAACAACAAGCAGCTTGCTGAATGGCGGTCTAGATTAACAGCGTGTGCAGTTAGAAGTGAGGGCTGTTATGGCAATAAAGACCTTTGTTAAGATTTCTTTTTAAAGTCTTGCTTTACTCGTGCAAGTCGTGGTTTGTTGGTTGGCTTGGCTTTTCCTGTATTCACCCAGAACTTCAGTGAGGGCTGTTATGGCAATAAAGACCTTTGTTAAGATTTCTTTTTAAAGTCTTGCTTTACTCGTGCAAGTCGTGGTTTGTTGGTTGGCTTGGCTTTTCCTGTATTCACCCAGAACTTCAATAATTGAGCATTTACACTGATAGGACTTATTTAGACTGAGGAGTTCTCCTTTTGCCTGAATATAAGGAATTAGGACATCTCGACTCGGCGCCCACAAAAACCTCGGTTTGTCTGTGGCAAAGGTGGTTACTGTCACCACCTGCCTCGAGTTTTCCAGACTGTCTGGGTTAATAATGCGTGCTGGTGGCTGCAGCTGTTAAAGTGATTACTGCCTGGGCCTCCTTCCTGCACCGGCACGGATAGCCACCTGTGGCCCTTTAGCCGACTTCTGTTCCAGCAGAGGCGTTCGGCACTCAGAGCTGAGGGCGGCAGCAGCTCTTTCTGACGGCATAGGAGGCAGGGAGAGTTTGGGGGCCGTCCCTCTGTGTTGGGATGCGTACCAGCTTCCAATTGCTGAGGGAAAGGTGCCGGAGTTTGCCAAGGTGGCAGTGGCCATGAGCCCCTGACCCAGATGGCAGCCTAGCTCTTGGCACGCTGCCCTCAGGTGGGGTGTCCCAGGAAGCGCCGCTGTTTGGGAAGAGGAGGGGGTGAGGGTCTGAGGAGACTCCTAAAACCTTAGTCCTATCCAGAAACCACACAGACATACCTTTGTGCTCTCAGAAAGTCTTCTCTCTTAAGCTGCCTTCTGTTTCTAGAACCTTCTGCTGTGTGTGTGAGAGAGAGTAAGTGAGAGTTGGGAACCCTAGGTGGCCCACAGATGGCAAGCAGTCCTTGTAGAGATAGAGCAGAGGCAGTACAGAGACCTGAGCCTGCTTTCAGAGAGCTGCCCCAAAAAGGCAGAGTGAAGCTCTAACCCCTTGAACCCTGAGCAGACCAACGCTGGGTTTGGAAGTTTGGAGTGGGTAGGGGAATTGTTGGGCACTGTCCTCTGTTCCAACCCAAACTGAAGTCTACAAGAAGCATCTACTAAATGTGCTCTAACAGGACTTTACAAGTCTTTAAAAGAATCTTCATTTAAAACCAAGAGTTTAGGACCTCTAATAAGGGCTGCAGCCCTCGTGGCACAAAGATTAATTAAATGCTTGGCCATTAACCAAAAGATCAGAGGTTTGAACCTACCAGCCGCTCCCTGGGAGAAATATATGACAGCCTTGGAAACCCTATGGGGCAGTTCTGCTCTGACCTGTAGGGTCACTATGACTCGGAATCGACTTAACAGCAATGGTTTTTGTTTGTTTGTTTAATAAGGGCTACGTGAGGCCTTGGTTGTTCAGTGATAGAACTGTCACGTTCCACGCGGGAGACCGGGTTCATTTCCCAGCCAATGCGCTTTATGCACAGCCACCACGCATCCGTCAGTGGAGGCTGATGTGTTACTATGATGCTGAACAGATTTTAGCAGAGCTTCCAGACTAAGACAGACTAGGAAGAAAGGCCTGGTGATCTACTTCTGAAAATCAGCCAGTGAAAACCCTATGGATCACAACGGTCTGATCTGCCGCGGGTCATAAGGATGGCATGGGACCAGGACGCATTTCATTCCATTGTGTGGGGGTCTTCACGAATCAGGAGTGGAGAAGACTCAGTTGCAGCTAAAAACAACAGTAAGGGGTGCACTTGAAGAATATAGGAGACAAAACAAAATATGAACCCTTCGTGTAGCTAATGGTCTGTTAATAACAACACTTGAAATTTGTATGTGAATGTGTGTGTATGTGTGCACACATATAAACATGAGTATTTGTATCTGAACATCTCTTGGCAGTTTATGAAGCTCTTATGTACATTATCACATTTAAACCTCAAACAGTGGCAGGGAGGGATCTGAAAGGAAAATAGCAGTGATAGGTCAGGAAGGTAGTGAGTTTGGGGTGGAGGCTGGGACGAGCGTGGTTTCTGCTGAAGTTGCCGCAGGGTCACACAGACCTCAAAGGACTGTGGGCGCTGCTCCATGGTGGACAGATAACTAGGAGTGAGGGTTCTCCCGCTCTGTACCCAGGGCCCATGGCACCTGCTTTTCCTGATGAAAGCTGCCAAATATAACATGTTTGTGCCTTGACCTAAATTCATTCACTTTAGTGTTACTTTTTCAAGTTTAAAATTACATTTTAAGGTGTTGTTTCTTATCAAAAAAGAAGTTCAGCTCTCTCTGGGAGAGGGCTCCTAGTAAGGCTGGCCCTGAGGGGTGGGTGAGGGTGTGGTTGGTCTGGCCCCCCACACTGCCCTGTGCCTGAGGGTGTGCAGGCTGCTGCCCCCCAGAATGTGGGGTGGGGGAAGGGCCAGATGAAGGTCTGACTTCTTGCAGGTGGGCCCAACCCCGCTGCAAAGAGACTACCACACCCTCCCCTCCTTCCCAAGCCTCACCCATCCTGCCAGCCCAGCCCTGCTGGTTCCTCTTTCTGGGCCCTCTGAGCTATCATCTTGGCTTGGGACCCCCACTCTTGCCTGCTGGGAGCTGTCAGAGCCATCACCCTTCTGCTGCTGGAAGCTCTTAGGTGCTGTGGCATTGGAGCCAGGAGTAGGGAAGAGAAGTCTGTGGAGTGAAGGGCTCTGTCTCAGGCAGCAGCCAGGAGAGCAGGAGCTGAGACAGGACGGGTAGGAGGTGGGGAGGCTGCCCCTGGACCAGGCCAGGGCAGAGCTGGGCACATCCCAGGCCCCCTGAAACAGACATGGGCTTGGGTTTAGGAGTGTAAAAATGGTGTGGGGGTGGCATCTGACCTCCTCTAACTTCACAAGGGGGAAGGAAAATCAAAGTCAACAGCCCAAGGCTGATTCCTATGAGACAGATGTCAGACATGCCTCCTCTCTCCCCCATCTTTACCAATTCTGACACCAACCATCCCTCCCACGGCACTCTCTACTTCTCTGCTGGATTCAATAATTCATTGCAATGGCCACACAAAACTCATACACAATAGTCATGATTATAGAGTTTATTAGGGAAGTAACAAGTTACAATTCAGGTTGAAGAACACTCAGGATACGGTTCTTCCATCAGGACAGCCTCTTCCCAGCTATGCTCACAGGCATGCCTCTCCCTGGCCCTCAGCCTCTGCCCTGCTTGAGCAAGTGTTACAAAGCTCTTTTATTTCTTCCAATAAGTGCCCAGAGGCACCCCAGTCTGCCATTAAGGCTCAGCCCAAAGGCACTCAGCTTTCTCACTCCATGGGCCAGGAAGCCCACTGTGTCATTTCCTGCTGGTCTCTCCTGCTGCCATTTCTCTGCCACTGCTTCTCGCCGTCTTCACTGTTAGAGCCCTCTGTCTCTGTCTCTCTTTCTCTGTCTCCAGGTTCAGTGCAGGGATCCCAGGTCCAAGGGACACACTCCACTCTTGGCTCTCCTTCCTTGGTAGTGGTGGGATCCTCTTCCTTTCTGCTTCTGGGATGGCTCATTTCAAGCCCAGCAGGATGGCGAAAGTGATTAATCCCCTTGGTGGACCACAATTACCCTATTTGCACAGTCCCACCCAATCACTTGGTAGGGGTTACAAGACCATGTCGAGACAGGCCACACAAAAGTGATCCATCGCACGGCAAGCATATCCCACCATTTACTAGTGCTGTGGCCTTGAGGAAGTTACCTAACCTCTCTGAGCCCCAATTACTTCATCTGTGTACAGTAGGGATAGTGATGTTTACCTCACAGGGTTTTTGTAAGGGTTAAATAAGATAACAGATACAAAACGCCTGGTACACAGAAGGCACTGAATACATGTTAGTTCCCTCCTTCCCACTAACTCCACTTAGAAAACTTAGTGACATTATTTTCAGATCATCGTTTGTAATGGTTAGTGTTCCTGCCTTATGGTCTGTCCTTCAGGGGGAGCACCAGCAGGGACTGGGATGAGGTTTTCCTGATTGTAAGTGGAATTAAGTTTCTCCTCACACGTGGTGATATGTTGTTTGCGGTGTCCACTGTGGGGAGGCCCGTGCTTGCCCTGCCCTGACAGGAAGGCAAGACTAGAGCATGGAAATAGAAAGAGCTGGAGTGAGAAGCATTGCCCTTTCACTGTAGCCAAACGTGAACCAGTCAGTGGTTTTGCAGCTGTACCCGGCAGTGATGAGGTGGTATGTGTGTAGTAGGGCCTGAGGCCAGAGGTGGCCTTCTTAGGATGGAGTCTCCTCAGAAATGCCCAGAAACACCAGCAGCTTTTCATATAGTCCTCAGAAAAATTGGAACTATCCTGTTCTAAGATCCCAGAGAGGCCTTGAGTTTGAGGGTTTCCCTCAGCCCAGTGGCTTCACTTTGGGAAACTCCTACTGTGAAGGTCAGTCCCCCACTCCTTTGTGGTACTACAGGCATGATGTGGGGTCGCTGTCCTGCTCCTGGGGGTGGGGCAGGGAACACGGAGCAGGGAAGGGCCTCTCTGCCTCCTTCCCTGGCCCTGCCTCAGAGGTTCTGGGAGTCTTGGCCTTTGTATGTCTTACAAAGTTCACAGATAACAGCACCATCGGGGCTGGGGCTGGGGGATGTACGAGGCCTAACCTCCCAGAGATGAGCCCTTGTGGGCCAGCAGAGATTGGAGTTACTGTGCTTGTTCCCCAATCCTGTTCTCAAACGTGCCCTTATACCCCCACTTTCCCTTCCCGGTGCCTCCTTGTTGAATCATCATGTTACAGGTTTAGCGGAAGCCTGTAAGTTCAGAACTGGCCCTGGATGCTCAGGGCTGACTTGGGTGACGTCCCAGGCACTGCTATCAGGGATTTACTTTCTGAAGCGTCAGGTCATCGGTACCCACGGCGGAGGGCAGGAGCCAGCTCTGGGGGCCCATGGTCAGAAAGGTTTAACTAAAAAAATTAGGTAGCAAAAAATCAAGATAGAAAAGTCACAGCTCTCTGTCTCAAGAAAAGACCAAACTTCAGCTCTTCTTTTAGGGTATTTTGCCTCCCCACGCTTTTTTTAAAATAGTTTTGTAGCTTAGAATTTGCCAGGTAATTTTGAAAATAATGTACACAAATAAGATCCAATCAGCCTGTGGTCTGGTCTCTCAGTCCTGTAGTGCAAGGAAATGTATATTCTGGGGTGGGAGGAAGAATACTTTGGATTCAAGTCACTTATTTCAACAAGTATTTATTTAAAATATATCTTTCAACAAAGCAACCAGCCAGGTAGGTATCTGATTCTCGTTCACATCAAAACTGACTATCCAGGCATACTCACACGGAGAGTCAAGGCAACTGTCCAGGTAATTCAGGCCAAAATCTTGCTACTGAAGAAAAATGATTCAGGGTTGTTTTTAAAACTGAATTTTCCAGTGTTTTTTTTTTCTTCCTGAATCCTTTAAATTTACAGTTTTTGGTCCCAATTGCCATTGTTGATCCAGAATAGTTCTTTTTAAGACAACAATAAAGAATAATGTATTTGGAATCTGTGTAGGTTATGTTATTGTAACTGGGGGCAAGAGTTTTCATTAGCTGGTTTTTCGAGACCCATATAAAATATCTCAGTGTTATCAAGGAAGTTGTCTGTCATTGGGCTTTTTTTTTTAACACTTCCTTGCTCCCCGGCGTATTGTCTTATTATTCCCGCTGACTCCTGCCTGCCTTGGGGTGACTCAAACCATTTGTCTGGTCTTTCCTTCCTGCCTTTGTGTGGAGAAGTCTCAGCTGTCCAACAGGCAACTGACTGTTTTTTAAATGGCTCTATTTTTCAGATGTCGAACTCTCTCAGGTTCGCCCAGACCAAAGAATTTTAAGAAGATTCATTTTATCAAGAATATGCGGCAACATGATACCAGGAACGGCAGGTACTACACAAACAGAAGTGGCCCTGCAAGCTTTCCTGCCGAGGAGGCGGGTGGACTGGGGTGGGGAAGGGAAGAGAGAAAGGGAAAGGGGGTGCTGTTTTAATTGCCAGGCCTCAGCAGAGTTAAACTCACACTTTATTTTTTTTAATATTCTATTTTTTTTTGTTGTCGAAAATATGCAGAGCAAAAAAATACACCAATTCAACAATTTCTACATCTGCAATTCAGTGACATTGATTGTCTTCTTCAAGTTGTGCAACCATTCTCACCCTCTTTTTCCAAATTATTCCTCCACTGTTAACATAAACTCACTGCTCCCTAAGCTTCCTATTTAAACCTACACTTTTAATATGAACAGGATCCCCTGTAACCTTCCTAAGCAAAATATTTCCACCTCACCCCCACCAGAATTGCCAAAAGGAGTCCATATAAAATCATGCTCCCTATTGGAGCCCTGGTTGCTCAGTGGTTAAGGCTGCTAACCCAAAAGTCGACAGTTCAAATCCACCAGCTGCTCCTTGGAAACCCTATAAGGCAGTTCTCCTCTGTCCTATAGGGTCAGTATGAGTTAGAATTGACTTGATGGCAGCGGGTTTGGTTTGGTTAATGGCAGCTCAGGGCTTGGTGAGACTTTTAAATTCACAACAAACTGAATTTTTCATAGTATATTTTTATAGAAAAGTTTGACCAGGAGCACAGGGTTTTTTGTTTTTTGTTTGTTTTTTCCCCTCTGTGTTGCTTTCTTGGTTTTTGTTTTATTTTTTCACCAGGGCTGTATGCTCTGGTAAATAACCACCCCACCAGACCTGTGGTTTTGGTGCTGGCTTTGATGACCGTCTAGGAGAGTAGAGTCACAGCTTTGCCACCACTTTCTTCCTCTGCGCTGATTCCAATCCTGAGCCTGCTGACATCGGGACTACGTGCTTCTCCAGCACTTTAGTGGCTCTTGAGGGAAGGCTATTAAATGAAAACTATTATGGTTGAAATTTACATTACAGTTATATTAAAACCCTCCTGACGACAAATAGATCAGTATCATTGTTGCCTACATGCTTAGATTGAACGGCAGAGTCTGTTCATCTCAGCCTGGCTGCATCGAGGACAGAGCTCCAGGAACTCTGGGTCCCCTGATGTTCCCAAATTCTGTGGCTCTTTGACCCTTTCAAACAGCCCCCCTGTGCTAGCCTGTTGATCTGGGTTGTGGTTTCACTGGAACTGGTGAGTCCGGGATGCTGCCTTGGAGAGGAGGACTGCCACAAAGACCGTTTTGTCTGATCTCCTCCTGATTCATGGAAGGCCATCTGGTCCCCACTAATCCTCTTTAATCCATGCAGAATGAAAATGGCCAAAAAGTCTTTTAGTTAGACTCCTGGAGTGATTCAGGCTCACAATTACTGCAATTTGACGGAGCAAAATACACTCTACCACCTGTG
The DNA here is from genome assembly GCA_030035585.1 of Dugong dugon. Lineage (NCBI taxonomy): Eukaryota > Metazoa > Chordata > Mammalia > Sirenia > Dugongidae > Dugong > Dugong dugon. The sequence goes on from CM057466.1 coordinate 58,176,154, forward strand.
TAACATTAACAGTTACAGTTTTTAAAGGCTTGGTTTCTTGAAGTTCATATCGTTTAAAATTTAAAAAAAAAAAACCTGCCATGGGTAGGGAACTGAATTTTATAGCTATTGCAGTGGTTCCAGAATAGCAAAACTGAGCTCTCTTCAAATAATTGTTATGTAGTCACCGTAAGCAGCCCTGGTGGTACAGTGGTTAAGACCTCAGCTACTGACCAAAATCTCAGCAGTTCAAATCCACCAGCTGCTCCTTGGAAACTCTGTGGGGCAGCTCTACTCTGTCTTATAGGGTCACTATGAGTCAGAATCAACTAAACGACAATGGGTTTTAGTCACGTATATTCATATTTTAAGTATATTTAGCTAAATTTTATGTAACTTTTGTCTACTAAATAGAATGTTCTGAATTTCTCTCTTTTGCCTTTACTCTCACTGCCTGTCAGTTAGAATGATTGTGCCTTATTCACTTAACCACAGTTGGTTCTTTTCTTTTGAGGCTCACTCATACTGAATCCAAACCTTACGTATGCCATTTTTAGTATAACTATGCATCATTTATTTACATTTGTGTTTTTGTCTGTAATCTTCTAACCGTAAAATAAACATAGAAAGACTTTAATTCCTAAATAAAATCAACGACAAAGCCAAAGGAATGAGCCCAATTGTTGGTATTCCACCACCACCCTAGGTGCTATCAAGGACGCGAAGTCAGATTATTACCTGGCATGGTTCTATAGTGAGAGGACGTAGTTAATAAAAGATTTGGATTAATGGGATTACTCAAGTACATTGCAGAACTGCCTTCCCAGGCACACCCTGGACCCAGGAGCAACGTAAACAGTCAGGAAAGCATGCAGTTGCTTGCTGTTTCACTGGGGAGTCCTCAGAAGGAGCCAAGAGGGACTGTTAGCTTATCGGCAGATCTGAGAACTGGGATTTCGGGCAGGGAAGAGATCTGAGAGCTGTGTGGGAACTAGAGGCCACAGGCCTGAGGTGGTGGCCAGTTGTCTCTGCCCCAGGTGAAAGCTGGTTTTCCTGTGTGAAATGAAGATGAAAGGCTGGAGGTGCTCCCCTTCCTCCCTCAGTTTATTGGCCAGGCTGGACTGTTCCTAGGCAGATGAAGGAACCCGGAGGAAGCCAGAAAGAAAGACGACCGTTTCTGAGGTGACAGAAGGAAGTTGTGGTCAAGAGCCTGATGAAGGGGAGGATGTGGCCCAGCCTTTCCAGAGAGAAGAATCACCCCTACCGCACAGAGCAACAGGAGTGAGTTCTCCTGATGGAGGATGGCCTGGGATGTTTGGATGAATCATCAGCTGATGCTGCCCTCTTAGCAGGTGGCAGAAGAGATCCTGGGTCCCTCTCAGAGGGAGGGATGGTGTGATGACTGGGGATCTCTGATTCCCACCTCAGGTGCACAGAGACGCCTATGCAACACCAGTGTGAGAGGGGTGTGTTCCTGCAGCAAGTATTTGAGTCTCTGCTCAGGTTTGCCTTCCCACATGAGGGAGCAGTTTATGGGGAAGTCTGGAAGGACTTATTGGAGAATTTGAAATTCTAGGACGAAAACTGAATGGCCTGAGTATACAGCTGGTATGTCTGCCTCCTCTTGTCCCCGAGGAAGAGAGACTGGAAGAGGGCCATGGAGGTGAGTATGTGGAGCCTTCACACACATGCCCCCACCTGCCAGGCCTGCAGCAGACACCCTCGCAGCCTGGGGTCTCAGTCACTGCCTACCCCACCACGGCTGTGCCAGGTCCTGAGTCTCCTTGTGACCTCCGGCTATTGCAGGCCATCCCTGGCCCCCTGGCTGTTCTGTCCTGGAAGGCTCTGGTGTTGAGGCTCCCAGGCCTGCTGAGAGGTGATAGAAGAGCCTGCACTGAGGAGGGTTTGGGCCCCCAGTCTCAGCAGGGATGCAGGTGCCACTCCCAAAACAAGTGGGGAGCATCTGTCATGAGACTCAATGCCTGACCTGACCATGAGTTTTAAGCACAATTTTGAAATACCAAAAAAACCCAAACCTATTGCCATCAAGTCGATTTCCAATCATAGCGGCTCTATAGGACAGAGTAGAACTGCCCCGTAGTGTTTCCAAGGAGCAGCTGGTGGATTCGAACTGCCGACCTTTTGGTTATCAGCTGAGCTCTTAACCACTGAACCATCAGGGTTGCTATGGGTTGGAATCGACTTGATGGCAGTGACTTTTAATTTTGAAATAGGAAGGAAAAAAAATATTAAAACTGAGAAATACATACAATAAAAGACAATACTTGGGGCAAAACAAAAGGCATCATGACCAGTAATATCAGGGTAGCTGCTTGAAGTAAACCTTGGGGCTCAGATGGCTCTGTGTTTACCTGTCGAGTCTGTCCACTTGACTCTGATATTGGAGGAACCCCAACTGGCCTGTGACAGTGGAAGTGAACACCTTCAATAGAAGCATCTGGTTCCAGTGGAGGATGGAGTCCACCTGAATAAAAGTCGTATTCATGTCTCTGGAGTCATTGAGTTCTGTGATCTGACATTGGAGCCATGCAGGAAGGCTTCTGTGTGGGGATGGAAGTCCAGAGAAGAGAGCTGAGAGTGTTTGGGAGTCATGCTAGCCAGGGAGTGCTCCAAATAGAGCCAGGCATGCCATGAACTCTTTCTTGGCCCTGCTGCCTATTTTGTCTCCTAGAAGATAGGGGAACAGTGAGGGGATGCTGCTCTTTATTCTAATTCTGCCTTAACAAGGAAGACAGTTAGAGATGTGGAAGCTTAGGGCCCTTGGGGGAGGTCTTATAGTTGGAAAAGAAAGCAGTGCTTGGCTAGACTTTAGGAACAGAGGGTCTCAGAAAGTTCAGACTATGAAGTGAATTCTTGTGGCTGGGACCAAATTGCCAAAAGAGATTATAAAATTAGGAGTGTCATAAGATGATAACGGGTACCAGGTGCTAAAGTAGTTTATATGCTTTGCTTCATTCAATCCTTGAGACAGCCGTATGAGGTAGGTATTATTATCATTGTAGTGGGCAGAAAAATGCCCCCTCTCAAAAGATGTTCATGTCCTGTCCCCAAACCTGTGACTATGTTATGTTAGATGGCAAGGGGGGATTAAGGTTGCTAATCAGCTGACCTTAAGATACAGGGAGATTATCCGTGTGGGCCCAGTGTAACCAAAAACAAACAAAAAACCAGATCGTTTGCCATCTAGTTGATTCAAGGGTCTTTGAAAGTGGAAGTGAGGGGCAGAAAAGTATGTGTAAGAATAATGCAGTGTGAGAAAGACTCAACCGCCTGTTGTGGTTTTGAAGATGGAAGGGAGCTACGAGCCAAGGAATGCAGGCAGCCTCTAGAATCTGGAAAAGGCAGGAAACAGATTCTTCCAGAAAAGAACACAGGCTTCCCGACACCTGGATTTTAGCCCAGTGAGACCCATTTCAGAATTCTGACCTCCAGGACTGCAAGATCATAAATTTGTGTTGTTTTTAAGCCACTAATATTGTGGTAATTTGTTACAGGAGCCACAGGAAATGAAAACGGTCATCATCCCATTTTGCAGGGGAGGAAATTGGAATAAGCACACAGTTAAAAAGTAGGAGGTGGCATTCAGATCCAGGCATCTGATCCCAAAGCTCATCATTCTCTTAACTGAAGGGAGGAGTGGAAGATAAAAATCCATATATTGCAAGACAGCATATCAGGGCGGTTTTTGAGATAACTCTTGGTTGAATTCTGATTTTTAAAAATTATTCTAGCACAGAGTTTCTGTTTAGGGGGTTGAGAAAGTTTTGGAAACAGTCATAATGGTTGCACAACATTGTGAATGCAATCAGTGCCGCTGAATTATACTTTGGAAAAATGACAAAAAAAAATTTTTTTTAAATTGTGGTTTAAGTGAAAGTTCACAATTCTGGTTAGTCTCTCATACAAAAATTTATACACACATTGTTATGTGACCCTTGTTGCACTCCCTATACTATGACAGCACACTCCTCCTTTCTACCCTGGCTTTCCCATGTCCATTCAACCAGCTCCTGACCCTCTGTGCTTTCTCATCTCACCTCCAGACAGGAGCTGCCCATTTAGTCTCATGTATCTACTTGAGCCAAGAAGCATGCTCTTCACGAGTATCATAAAATGGCAAATTTAATGTTACATATAGTTTTGTTGGTGTTGTTAGGTGCCATTGAGTCAATTTTGACTCATAGCAACCTCATATGACAGAGTAGAACTGCCCCATAGGGTGTTCTAGGCTGTAATCTTTACAGGAGAATATCACCAGGTCTTTCTTCTTCGGAGCCGCTGGGTGGGTTTAAACTTTCAGTTAGCAGCTAAGTGTTTTAACCTTTGCACCACCAGAGCACCTCTCTGTATACGTTTTACCACAAAACAATTTTTTTTAATGTAACAGATGCAGAAAAGAAAAAAAAAATCATTAGCCAAAGACCAAGGACTAATAGAAGACTGGCTTAATTCTGAGAACGGTGTGAGGGAGACTGAAATCTAGAGTGAACCCAAGATTGTTAAACAGAAGAGAAGCGCCAGTGATAGCCACGGGGTTTTTAAAACTCTTCAGAAGAGGAAGGGAAAGGATGGTGAACTTCTTGGCGTTGATGGCACAAGGGCAGCAGATGTCAGCTGCTGCTCGTTAACTTTTAGCTGCATCAGCAACTATAACTGGGCAGTGTAGAATCGTTATTAAAGAGAGGAAATAAAGCCATGTGCTGGGTACAGTAAGCATTCAGTAAATCTTTGTTGACTAAATGAATAGAGAGACCTTTTAAAGAGTGTCTACCTCCAGGACTAGGGCCCAGGGAATGGAAAGAATTCAGAAATGCAAATAATCTTTAAAATGCCATGGACAAATGCATAGAGACAGAAGGTGATTAGTGGTTACCAAGGGCTAGGAAGAGTAGGGGGTGGGGAAGTATTGCTTAAGGGGTACCGAGTTTCTGTTTGGGAATGAAAAACATTTGGAAACAGTGATAGCAGTTGCACAACATGGGGAACATAATTAATGTCACTGAATTGTGCACTCAGAAATTCTTAAATGGCAAATGTTTCGTTATATATATTTTACCAAAAAAAAAAAGAAAAAGAAAACCACCCTGGAGAATACAAGACATTCTAAATCTAATTTCAGGCAAATAAATGTTAGGATTAAAAAAGTAAGGAGGCTGAGGTGGTAGCAGAGGGCAAGTCCTAATATTTGTAGACTAGCAAGCCTAGAGCTGATTGCTGGCAGGATTTTGGAATGGATGATTAAGCAGGTGGTTTGTGTGCCTTTAGAAAAGAGTGTGGCAGTTGCTACCAGTCAACATGAGTTCACTCAGAAAAAGTCATGTTAAATTAACTTCATTTCCTTATTGATGGAATAACTAGGTTAGCAAATTAGCAGTATGCCATAGACATTACATTTCTAGATTTCAGCAAAATGTTGCAGCATGTCCCCATGGATAGAATGGTGGAAGGTGGGCTGGGTGATTGTGAAGCTGGCGTCCGGCTGACATTTGCGAGCCGACTGTCATCAACCTGAAGGGAAGTTTAGGTAGGACAACGCATGGTATTTATTCTCCTGGGCATTATCTCCTTTGCCATGTATGCTCGTGATTAGAGTGAAGGCCAGTAAGCATTGTTGTCCACCATATGGAAGGCCAGAATCAGGGAGAGAAGGAGAGGGAATAAGTGTTACAGAGGATAACCAAGACTCAGTTACTTCATCAGCTGGAAGTGCTAGACCCAGTTTACTGAGATTAAATGTAACCCAGGTAAATGTAACTTGGGTAGACAGTCAATTACAGTATAGGATAGAGACTTTTCAAAGTTCATATGAAAAACATGTTGGCATTTAGATGGACGGGGTGCTCCGTAAAAGCTAACGAGGTGATGTAAATATGTAAATATGGAGAGAGCTAATTTTGCTTGTCCCAACAAAAATACAGTGTTACAGAAACGCATCTTCTTTGCACTCAGCCAGGGACAGCCCTGTCTGTAGTACTGCAAGCAGCATGGATGTCATTTTAAGACATTGGATTTGTTTTAGGACGGTCCTGTTTGGGTGGACTCTGATTTTCCATGTCCCTTTCACGTGAAGGGCAGGAGGGATGACACATTGTCAGTGGCAACAGCCAGATCTTCGTCTGTATGATCTCATGAAACCACTTATGTATAAACAGCCATTTTTCTAGAAAGAGCTGTGTACATCCAGATGGAAGATGCCTAATAAAGCAATTCCTTAACTACACGTAGAATGCATGATACATGTTTTGAGTCCGTTGAGCAGATACTTACTGGACATCTGCTTTGTGCCAGGACTGTTTTTAGTGCTGAGGATGTATCAGTGACTATAACAGACAAAGACCCTGCTTCAAGGAGTACAGTCTAGTTGGGGGAGGCAGACAGTAAAAAATTAATGAGTGTATACTATGAGCGATGGCATACATGTGCTATGGAGAGAAGCTGAGGCAGCTGAGGGATTGGGAGTGTGGAGGCAGGGGCTGCTGGTGGCTGCAGGCTTCACTAATAGGGACACTTTGAACAGGGTTTGAAGGAGGTGAGGGAGTCAGCCTTGTGGCTCTCCTGGTAGGGAAGAGCATTCAGGGTGGAAGGGACAGCAATTGCAGAGACCCTGAGGCCGAGTGTTGTTGGGGTGTTGAGGAACGGTAGGAAAGTTCTTGTGGGTGGAGAGAGGGAGAGGGGAGGAGGAGATGAGACCTGGGAAGTTAGGGAGGTGGGGTGTGAGGACATCTGCCTTTACTGTGAGCAGGACTGGAGCTGTGGAGGGTGCTGGGCAGAGGAGGGACGGGGCCTGGCTTGCATTTGAACAGGATCAGTCTGACTGATCAAAAATCAACCTTATCGCAACTAGATGGTGTCCAGCTCCTACCAGCAACCGCTCTGACAGGGATCCCAGTAGAGGGTCTCAGACAGAGCTGGAGAAAAAATGTAGAACAAAATTTTAACTCACAAAACAAAACAAACAAAAAAAAAAAACAGACTTACTGGTCTGAGAGAGACTGGAAAAACACTGAGAGTATGGCCCCCAGACTCCCTTTTAACTCAGTGCTAAAGTCACTCCTGAGGTTCACCCTTCTATTAGACAGGCCCATAAAACAAAATGAGACTAACTGGGCACACCAGCCGAGAGACAAAGATGAGAAGGAAGGAGGGGACAGGAAAGCTGGTAATAGGGAACCAAAGGTCAAGAAGGGGAGAGTGTTGACCTGTCGTGGGCGTGGCAACCAGTGTTACAAAACAGTATGTGTACTAATTATTTAATGAGAAACTAATTTGCTCTGTAATCCTTCATCTAAAATACAATTTTTAAAAAAAATCCACCTAAAAAAAAAAATACATGTTTAGTTAACAAACAGTAGATTTGAGGAAGCTGGAAATAAAGCTCTCTGGCTGAGATATACATGTTCTATAAAAAAAAAAATCAGATGTGTGTCTATTGTCTTCTAAAAGAGGACATGTATTTCCCTATTTTTGCAGTTAATTATAAAGTGAATTTATTTTGAAATGAAATTCAAAAATGACTCAAGGTCTTTAAAACACTGTTCACAAATGTATGAGCCAGCCCTTTGTCTAGACAGAGACGGCGAGCGGCCCCAAGCTATGGCCTCTGAAATGGGCTTTTGAACTTCTTGTAACAGAGGGGTGTGAACTTCTCAAGTGGGAGCTGCCGTTCAGTTAGAGCCAGTTCCCATGAGCTCCAACCTGTGTCTTTGCGCTGGGAAGAGGAGGTTAAACGAAAGTGAAGACAGATGCAGTCCTTGGGAATAGGATACACCCTTGAAAATGTCAAACATCTAGAGCTTCACATGACCGAAGCCAGTTAGCTCCAAGTGTGAGTTAAAAGCTGGCTGGTGGGACAGATTCATCAGAATGGACAATGAGTTCTAGCATGAAGACTGAAGACTAGCCAGCCAGTGGCCTCTCATGACATTAGTGTCTAGTGACCCTCATGGTCCCACTGGAAAAGGACTTTTCCTTGTAGTACTTCCAGTTGTTGACATTCATCAGTATTTGGGAAGAGTAGGAAACAAGAGCCCTCGTTTCAAATGGGTGTATTCCTCCCTCAGGCACGTAGCTCGTATGGGTATCATGTGACATCCTTTTGAAGGCATCTGGTGTTTGAATGCCTGCTCTGTATACAAGTGGTGGCCGTCACGTGTCCTGGAAGTGCTGAGCTCCTGGGGCCTTTTGAGATTTATTTCATTCTGAACAGGCAGAGGACTTTGCAGTGAGTGGACTGGGCTATCATGTCCCTTCGGAGGAATTGCCAAAGAGATTTAAAAGGATTTGAAATGGGAGTGGACAAAGAGGTGAGCTAGAGTGCTTTCTCTTTAAAATGTGAACTCAGTAGGAAAACATAAAAAGTATATATATATATAAAATGTTGGCACCCTTTATCTGCTTTTTAAAGTAAAATGGTAAAAGTGCAGTAACACAAGTCAGCTTGTAGCCTTTCCTTTTTATACTGAAAATTTTGGAGGGAAAGTGGGGAATGGGTAATAATTAAGAAGACCTTATTTGTGATCTCATTAGTTCCAATCCATCAGCCTAATTTAGTTTGAAAAATGAGTTGGAGGAAATGGCATGTTTCAAAAATCAAAGCAGCCAGTTACCAACTCCGGACTGGCCTTCTTGGAGGAAGAAAACACCATTGCATTTTATCCCTGAACTGAATCCATCTGACTTGATAGATGTTGAGCGTTTTCTGTGAGGCACCGTCCAACATCAGCCCCTTCCCAAGCACACTTTTCCCCTCTTAGGGCTTGTGTTTCTCATTGAAGGACTCGAACCCACCTTCCCCACAGCAGTAGGAGGCTGGCAGGGGAAGCATCTTCATCCACACAATCATCAGTGTTTATATCCAGTTGTCGGTGACACCTCAGTCTGAGGGACAGTGATCAGACAGGCTGAGGAAACCCTCCAACAATTCCCAACCCTCATTTATGCTCCCTGTTTTAGTCAGAGTTCTCTAGAAAAACAAAACCAGTGACAGACAGACAGATAGATATCATGTGTGTATATGTGTGTGTATGTATATATGTATATAGAGAGAGTTACTTCAAGGGATTGGCTCATTCAGTTACGGGGGCCAGAAAGTCTAAGCTCCATAGGTCAGGCAACAGAAAGAGTGAAGGGTCAAGGGAGAAGGGAGGTTTGTATAGTTTGGAGGCAGAACACTTCCTAAGGAATTCCCCTTGCAACCAGTTGATTGCATTACATTAAATTACATTGTGGAAGGGGATAGCATTACATTAGATTACATGTGGAATAACAACCCGTCTAGGGTTTGGCCAAACCACTGGGCATCATAGGCTAGCCAAGTGTACGTATAAAATTAACTGACACTCCCAGACTAGCCTCTTCTTCCACTGAAATGCCCCCTAGAGCTGCTTACAAGCATGACTATTTCTTTAAATCCCCTTGCTTTGCCTCCCCTAGTGCTAATGGGTGATGGGAGAAAGGGAGAAGCTGAGGCAAGGTGAGCCCCACAGGAGACCAGCTGCTCAGAGCTAAGGATGCTTCTGCCCTTGGAGTCCCACACCGGGGCTGGGTGCTGGGTCAGCCCAACATTCCCCAGGTTTTCATTCGAGCCTCTTGAAAAAGCACGGAGGTTATCTTGGCTTTTCTGTGACTGCAGAAGGCTTTCTAGAAAAATTATTTTCAGTCGTAAGCAACTGCTCAATGCCTCCTTTGTGTAGGTTGGCACTGCTGAAGAGCTTGGGGCCTGTAAGTCCTTGTTGCTTCTTTGCAACCAGTTGGATTTATAGGAAATAAAACACATTGCCAAGGAAAGGGTTAGGGGTTGGAAACAGTTTTAGACTGGACAGACCTTTCCCTTGGTAGTTCTGTTTTACTGTCTGCTTGGAGAGAGGGCCTGGAAGCCCCGGGCAGACCAGTCTGTGGTTCCCCCGCTGCTCCTAGAAGGAAGCCGGAAGTCACAGCTTAGCAGCTAGCTCCAGCCATGAGGTTGCAGCTACCAGTGCTGTCCTGGAAGAGGGTGGGAGGGCTCAAGAGGTGACTTCCCAACTTCCATGATGTCACCCTTGCCTTGTTTTCCTCCTCCTCCCCGACTGTCTTCCTATGGCCCTTGTGAGCTCTCCTGTTTACACCTGCCCCATCATGCCGGCTTTCCTCTCGGCTCTGCCTAGCCGCTGCTCTCTTGTCAGGCCATGGTTGCCATCACCACCTGAAGCTGGGGACTCCCCAACAAGCTCCCAGGCTCCTGCGCTCCGGGACTGAGTCCCTCTCAGGACCCAGGATGTCTTCCACCGAGCTGCCTTGCAGCCTCAGAGGTTCTGCCGCTTCTCCACCCCCGAGCCACCCTCCTGCCACACAGAATTCTTTGCAGTAAATGCTTGCTTTAGGGAAAAGGTTAGTAAATGCTAGAAGAAACATCTACAAAGATTACATACATAGCTTAAGCATTGTGCTTTAATTCCAGGCATATTAGTGACTATCCGTTCAACAGCTTTTTTTTTTTGATGCCAGGCCTTTTCTTTGCATATGAGCATGCTGGTCTGTCAGTGTCCATCAATCTTACCTTCTCGTCATTAACTTACTGCCTGTCAGGCCCAGATATGACATCTTTAAAGTGACCCAAGAATCTAAGTACAAAATCCTTTTGGATTTTTATGTTTTTTCCTAATCTTTTATACTTGTCTCACCCAGGGTGACTTGCCTTTATTGGATATTTTTTAAAGCGTTCATTGTTGCTTTTATAGAAACAGCATTCCTCTGTTTTTTCACATTTTATCCATTTGTGTAATCTTTAGTGAACAAGTACCAGTATAACAAGTACAACTGGCATAAACAGGTTTGGGACATACACAGCTGGTCCTCAGTGAGGTGTACCCCTCAGTGTGGGTGTACCAGAGAACCACCTCCCAGCCCCTAGCCTCGAGTGTTTTCCAGAGCGGAGTGAAGAACCCGGCGGAGGTCGGTGAAGAGTTTTGCTGCATACGTGCTTGGGTCTTCATAGGCCTTTGGCTCTTTCTCCGCCCAGCCTGTACTCCTGTCTGCTGAGACACTCTTCTCACTGTTGTCTGATTATCCTTGGGGTCTCAGCTTAGCTGCCACTTCCTCCAGGAAGCCCACCCTGCTCCCTTCAGGTGAGGTCAGAGGTCACTCCTGTGTGCTTTCATGGTGTCCCGTACTTCCCCATAGGGGAACTTACATCGCTATGTACATATATCTCCCACAAAACCATAAACTTGGCAGGCTGCGCCCTTGTCTGGGTCATTCATCGGTGGATCCCCAGCACCTAGCACAATGTTTAGCGTAGTGTAAGTGCTCAAAAAATATTTGTGGAAGGAAGGAAGGAGGAGAGAAAGATGGCATATAGCTTGTCTCTCAGAAATTTTCCAGTACTCCCTAGACTGTAGGATAAGGCCCAGCCCCTGAGCGTGCAAAGAAGACCTGCATGGTGGCAGTGCTAGCAATACCTGTAGCAGTAGAAGTGGGGATGGCGGTGTCATAATGGCAATGATGATAAGAAAAACACCTGCGCCAATAAAAATACTACCATCTGGTATTTGTGCCAGCTCCACGTCTGCCTGGTGCCCCTTCAGGCTCTGTGCTCAGTCACTCACGCTGCTGACCATGCTCTGATGCCCTGTGCAGCTTTGTGCATCCCTGCCTTGGGTCTTGTTTCCCTTCATTCTGGTCTACACATTCCCTGTTCTCGCCTGTTCTAATCCCACTCTGCCTCGGAGTCTGACCCACATTACCAACTGCTTGTCCTGGGCTTAGCCCCCCCACTGCCTCCACCTCCTTGTTCCAGGTCCTTCTTCTCCATGGCTTCATTCCCTCCTCCCAGCTCCCTGTGCCCGAATCGCATCTCCATCCCACTCCAGGACAACGATCGTTCTTGGAACCCCTACAGATTCTCTGCTTTTGCCCTTGTATCCACGTGAGGCACATCCAACAGTGAGAGGGGTATTTCCTAAGGAGGGAAAACATGCCCCAGTAGCTAGTAAGTTTTAATATAGAGAAGACAAAAACTTTTTTTTTTTTTCCTTTTCAACTCTCAGTATGTAACTGCCAGGCCTTCAGAAAGCGAGAGAAAGGGGTCAAATCTTCATTCTTCCAGCTTTTAACAGAACATCGTCGAGGAGGAAAGAGTGGTTGTGAGGCAAGTGCTGTGGGAGGAGATGGCAGGCACCTGGATCTGGCAGATGTTAGGTTTTCCGGATTTTATAATTTTCATTTGTCTCCTGTTGTTAGTCTTAGCAGCTTTAATTTCTCTGCACATAGCAACCATAGCATGCCACACAGAGGCCCTTCTGAGCAGGTGACTGGGGCACTGAGAAATAACAAGGAAGAAAGTGACCAGCCACCAGATTGAAGGGAATCAACTCCAGAATCTGGGAAATGTGTTTCTGCATAAGCACCAATCCCTAACGCAGACCCCAGGACTGTGGACACTCCTGGGATGTGTTCCTGCAGTACTGTGCTCGCCCAACATGGTTGTGAACATCGTTGTCTTTTCCTCTGCCTTTTGAAATTGGTTGCTCGTTTTCACGTTCTTAAGATAATACTTCTGCTTTAGTGGAATATTCTACCTGAAAGAGAGGGACGCTGTCAGCACTGGACTGAGGGTGAGAGCTGATTGGATGAAAAGTGGTCCGTGGTGTTCAGTCATCGTTGGGGCCCCTTGTGCGTCTCCTGGTTCTCTGGGTAGTGCAAATGGTTATCGTACTCTACTACTAACCAAAAGGCTGGCAGTTTGAACCCACCCAGAGGCGCCTTGGGAGAAAGACCTGGCGATCGGTTTCTGAAAGGTCACAGCCTTGAAAACCCTATGGAGCAGTTTTACTCTGCACACATGGGGTTGCCGTGAGTCAGAATCGACTTGACCGCACATGATGCATCCCCTGGCTATTCTGAACACTCCAGTATGTCATGGCAGAGTGTGACTGTGGAAGTGCTGTGGTCTGAAGCCTCAAGACTCTGCATACCAGAAACACTTTGCTAAGAGCATAAGAAGGAAGCCCCATAAAGAAGAAAGTCAGGGAGTGTTGCAGCTGCAGAGCGCTGTCAGTACTTCCCGGAAGGGTTTGGAAAACACTGTGTACCCAGAGGCAGCTCTGCCCATGTGGACTGCAGTCCTGTGGTGCTTTTTCCTTTGCTGTTTTTTCCTTCCTGGGGCAGATGTTTACATGGAGATGTGATCTTTAATTCCTTAGAGATCCATCTGCCTGCTGTTAATTCCTCTTTTGAAGTCATAATCTTTTATGTAATGCTTTCTGGTCAGCTGGACTCTGAGTTCAGTGTTCTGTGTCGCAGATGGGAAAATTCTGTGGACTTTCAGAGTGCCATTTGGACATAAAAGAATCAGCTACAGTGGTTGGAGGCAAAGACCTGGAGGTGGTCAGTCTCCGAAGCCTGGTAGAAATTAAGTTTGTTGTCTGTTGCTCTTGATCTCCTGTATCTGACTTAATTCTTCCACAAATACAGAAGCATGCAAAGGAGGCAGACAAACCTGAATTCTTCTTGAGCATCTCTGTTATTTTGGAAGTTTCCCTGATGCTTATAAAGAACAAAGCTGCAAATTCACAGACCAACATGGCAGTTGGTCACAGGGGACCTGCCGTTAGTGTTGTTAATGTTGTGTGCCGTCGAGTCAATTCCAATTCATAGCGACCCTATAGGACAGAGTAGAACTGCCCCATAGGGTTTCCTAGGCTATAATCTTTGCAGGAGCACATCACCAAGTCTTTTCTCCCACAGAGCTGCTGATAGGTTCAAACTGCTGACCTTTTGGTTAGCCAAGCACTTAACCATTGCACTACCAGTGTTCTTCTGCCTTTAGATAGTGCTGCTCAAAGTTGCCAGTGTAGGAAACAGGAAGACTAGAACTTGCTGTTTGTTGATATTCACCTGCTCTGGCTAAGGCCTGAAATCCCTCCCACACTCCCAGGCTACTTCAGGAAACGCTTATGATGTGTTCTTGAACGCTCCTTGATTACCACCAGCTCCCTGGAGCTTGGACAGCCGCACCCTTGTGGCAGAGCTGCTGTGGCAGACTCCGCTCTGGATTCCTGCTTTGGCCCCTGCAGAAGTGGAAGTCTGTGAGATCATTGGGCCTGAGAATGGAAGCCAAGCGACCAAAGATGCTGGCCTTCTTACTTACTTCTGCCTCCTCCAGCTGCTTGAGAACAGCCAACCAGAGAAGTACCAACCCTACTGAAATTGTTGGGAAACAGTCTGTATTTGGAATTGCTCAGTTTCACATGTGCGTTAGAATAACCCGACAGGTTATCAGCCAGCCCTGGACCTGACTGATGAGGACCCCACAGAGTGAGCGCTCGTTTAACAGAAGAGTGCAGCCCATTTGCTAATAGACATATTGTGGTTGGAACTTCAGATGAATACTTGCATTTATATTTTCTCGTTCTATTAAAAATGTCCAAACAACTTTGGTGTGTGGGAAGGAGGGACACATTAGTGCTGAGTAATGAAGAAAATTAGTAACGCTAAGCCAGTTGAGTTTGCTCAACACATTCCTTTCTCTGTGTTGCAGAAGACACTACTGTGGAATGACACGAAGAATGAGTAGTTATAGGCTTTTCTCCCGGATGGACAGGGTAGGGTGAGGGGATGAAGAATCTCTATCTTTCCATCTGGAAGGGCCCAGGCTGAGCTTTAGCGGGAGTACGGAGCTACATGTGGCCTTAGCACGTCTGATGTTGGGGCTTTCATGAACCGTCACCCTCAGTATCCTCCCGGTGCTCTACCTAGTGACCCGAAGGCCAGGTTGGAAAGCCACCCTAGCAAACCTGGGTGAAGGAAGACTTCAGTGGTAGGGAGTACAGGGTGTTGTTTACCTTTCTGTGTGCAAAAGTCATGGGTTCACAGTCACGCCCACCACACCAGATTTCTACTAAGTCCTCAGAGAAGCACAAAGCAGGGGTAGAGAGTACCGTTCAGATCCCACTAGGGCATCAACTGCTCAGCTTGCTTACTTAAACTCTCTGCCTCATCAGTCAAAGCATTTAGAATCTGGCACATAATCTAGTCCTTAGTTAAGTGTTGGTGTAAGTAACTTTACATGGGCATTGGCGTGTTGGAAGCTCTGTTGCTGATCTCAGTCTATGAGAGCCCAAGGAACCTAGCTGGTGTTTGGGAGGATGTGATCCTGACTCATGTCAACCCTTGGCCCTTAGGTCTTGGTGGCCCACTTGGCCCACTCTGGACACGATTCTTCTATCCTTGCAGCAGTCAACAGGTACAGCAGTCCCCCCCTTATCCACGGGGGATACGTTCCAAGACCCCCAGTGGATGCCTGAAACCAGGGCTAGTAGCGACCCCATATATGCTGTGTTTTTTCTGTATATACGTACCTATGATAAAGTTTAATTTATAAATTAGGTATAGTAAGAGATCAGCAACAGTAACTAATGATAAAATAGAACAATTATAACAATACACTGTAATAAAAGTTATGTGAATGTGGTCTCTTTGGCATATCCGAATTGCCAGCACCACTACTTTTGCGATTTGGGGCCATTATTAAGTGAAATAAGGGTTACTTGAACACAGGCACTTCAAGACTGCAATACAGTCGATCTGATAACCTAGATGGCTGCTAAGTGACTCATGGGCGGGCAGTATATACAGCATGGATACGCTGGACAAAGGGATGGTTCACATCCCGGGCTGGACAGAGCAAGACAGATTTTATCACACTACTCAGAACAGCATGCAATTTAAAACTTATGAATTGTTCCTTTTTAGAATTATCCATTTAATATTTTTGGACTGTGGTTGAACGCAGGTAACTGAAATTGCAGAAAGCGAAACCGAGGATAAGGGGGAACTACTGTATATTGATTAGGCTTCTCCAGAGAAACAGAACCAATAGGAGATACAGATTATATACATATATATATGGATCCCTGGTGGTGCAGTGGTTAGCTCAGCTGCTAACCAAAATGTCGGTAGTTCACATCCACCAGCCGCTCCTTGGAGACCCTGTGGGACAGTTCTACTCTGTCCTGTAGGGTCACTGTGAGTCGGAATCCACTCGATGGCAACGGGTTTGACAGTGACCCCACGTGACAGAGTAGAACTTCCCCCTGGGGTTTTCTAGGCTGTAATCTTTACAGGAGCAGATCGCCAGGTCTTTCTTCCGTAGAGCCATTGAGTGGGCTTGAACTGCCAACCTTCTGGTTAGCAGCTGAGTGCTTAACCGTTGTGCTATCAGGGCTCTTATACTGAGAGACAGAGAGACTGATTCATTTTAAGGAATTGGCTCATGAGATTGTGGGAGCTGTTAAGCCCAAAATTGGTAGATCAGGCAGCAGGCTGGAAACTGGCAAACCTGAGTCCAAAATCCATAGGCCAGACAGACTGGAAACTCCGGCAGGATGTCTGTGTTACAGTCTTGAGGCAGGATCCTTCTCTATTCAGGAAACCTATTTTTGCTCTTAAGACCTTCATCTGATTGGATGAGACCCATCCAATTTGGGGGATAGGCTATTTAATATCATAATCTAAAAAATTATGGAGGGTAATGTGCTTTACTTAAGGTCACCTGATTATAAATGTTAATCACTTTTAAATCCCTTCACAGCAACACCTAGACTAGTATTTGATCAAACAACTGGACACCCTAGCCTAGCCAAGTTGACCCATAAAATTAACCATCATGCCAGAGGCCTGGGTCTGTGGTGTCTGATGAGAAACAGCTCCCCTTGAGAGAGCAGAGGTGCATCTGTTTGTGTTGTTAGCATCTCTGTAGACAGGCCACATGTGTAGTTCTTCAGCCACCCTTAGAGCAAGGTCTGTCATGTTTTAGCAGACCTGTGTATTTTAGCACAGAAGTCTGAAGAGGTTCCAAATCCAAGTTCTATGCTGGTAAAACTTAACCCAAGAAGATGGTCCCCAGTAAAGATACCAACCAATGAACCAGTTGCTGTTGAGTCAATTCCAACTTATGGCAACCCCATATGTGTCTGGGAGAACTATGTTCCACAGAGTTTTCGGTAGCTGGTTTTTCAGAAGTAAATAACCAGGCTTCTCTTCCAAGGCGCCGCTGGGTAGATTCGAACCACCCACGTTTCAGTTAGTAGCCCAGCACTTAACCGTTTGAGCCACTGAGGGACTCCTCTAGTCAAGATTGTTTATATTTATTGTG
This sequence comes from Dugong dugon, assembly GCA_030035585.1. Lineage (NCBI taxonomy): Eukaryota > Metazoa > Chordata > Mammalia > Sirenia > Dugongidae > Dugong > Dugong dugon. The sequence goes on from CM057466.1 coordinate 58,193,285, forward strand.
TTAATTATTTACCAGGCACTATTCCGAGGGCTTGCCAAGTAGTAACTCATGTAATCTTTACAACATTCCGATAAGATAGTTGATAATTTTATCCCATCTTGTAGATGAGGAAACTGAGGCTTAGAAGAGTTAAGAAACCTGCCCGAGGTCATAAAAATGTGGCAAAGCTGGTATTTGAACGTTGGGATGTTGCTTCAGTCTGTGTTCTTAACCACTAGCTGCAAGATACAGAGACTCCAGCAGGTGCAGCCCTGAAGCACAGAATTGCAGACTGCATCTCAGTGAAGTCTCGGCCTTGACTGAGGGGCTGCCATGTGCTAAACCCTTGGGCTCACAGTCTAAAAAAGGAGGCAGGCCGGCAAATGATGAGCAGCACCTGGTGATCAGTGCCCTCCTGAAAGTGTAATTAAAGTGTGGAGACAGCACAGAAGAGAGAAAGAGGAACTCAGTGAAGAGGGAGAAAATGCTGCTGGAGTGGATGAACTTCTGAGCTAGTTTTTGCAGAATGAATAGGAGTTCATCAAATGCACTCAGATAGGCGTAACAGGCAGGAGCAATAGCGTGCAAAGGACAGAGGTATGAGACCAGAAACCAAAACCCGTTGCCGTCAAGTCGATTCCAACTCATAGTGACCCTATAGGACAGAGTAGAACTGCCCCATGTGGTTTCCAAGGAGCTGCTGGTGGATTCAAACTGCTAACCTTTCGGTTAGTCGCTGAGTTCTTAACCACTGTGCCATGAGGGTTCCAAGGTATAAGACAACAGGGAATTTTTTTAAGGAGGAAGTAGTGCAAGTCCTTTAGCATGGACGGATGATACAGCGCAAGGGGAGGAAATTGGGAGTGTTGAAACTGGAGAGGCCGAAAGAGCCTGGTTTTCCATGCCGGGAAACCTGACTATCCCTGGGGGTGTAGGCAATTTAGTATCATAATCTAAAACCAAGATCCACAATCTCAAACCTTGATGCATTCAGTAGTATTTTTTTTTCCCTCTAGTTTTATTATTACGATGATGGACGGAAAAGACAACAAAAGTAAATAAACTCCATATATGATATATATTGAGATTGTGCTAAAAAGAATGTTGTTTTCTAATCCCTTCCACACACTTATTTCTCTGTTTTTTCATCAGCAGTTCCCTTTGGGGAATTGGTTATTCTCAGATGCCAAGATAAGTACTTTTGAGGCTTTTCTTTTTTTTCATGTTTTTTTAAGTGCCCTTTGCATAAGAACATTGTGTAGAACTATTGCCAGGAGTATCTTTATAGCAGAAATGGAGGCTAAGACCGATTATCTAATTGCTTCCTTAATGTATTCTCCGAACCTAACACGCTGCTAGCATATGAAAAACCTAATGATCATAATGGCGTAAGTGTCTGTCTTGCTCACCAGCCTCTGGCACAGTTGTGCTGGTGTTGTTTGCTACAGAATAGAAATCGATGGTTTAAATGTGGTGTGACTGTGAGCCAGCCCTGGCCACCCCGGACTCTCAGCTCTGTCTGCTCCAGCCGGCCCATGCTGCTGCCCATAGCAGCTTCTCTCCAGAGCGGAGCTCATGTGTACCCATCAGAGAGCCTCGCTGAGGTCTCGCGTGTGAATATTTGGTTGAGGGGAGACAGCACTTCCCCTCCATGGAGGAACCTGATTGCATTTTTCAAGACGAGCAGAACACCATCTGGCAGAGAAGGTAGCAGGAGTGTGCAAACACTGCTGTGAAGTCAATGAATGCTTAATGGCTATGGATTTTTTTTTTTTTTTTTTAATTTGAACCTTTGTATTTAGTTTGTTTGTTTGTTTGTTCTTTTTTGTTTTTTTTGTTTTTTAGAATAGTCCTTATCAGTGGCAGAAGATCCTTCTGTAGTATCTTTTCAGTGCTGCCGTACCGTGACAGTACCCAGGCCGGGTATGTATATACATGCATGCTTTGTCGTTCTCTGGGTGAACTGATGTACGTGATGTGGCCGCCCTCTCTACTTTCAAGAACGCACCTTGCTTTGACACTGCAAATTCAGTGTCTGTAAATTTGAAAGAAAAGGTTCCACTTTCTTTTCAGCCAGAAAGCTTTCTTGTTGTTAGAGCGCGCGTGTCTCCCCTCCATAGCGCCCGCTGTTTCTGAATGTGTATTTTGTCACCTCTTCCCATACTGTGAAGCAAGAGCAATATGACTGCACCATCTCCCTCAGGGCCACGTCAACTTTTGGAGAAAGGTAGGTCAGGAAAGGAATCAGACCAAGCCATGTGGCCACCCTCTCTCCTTGCGTCTTGGGCTTGGGGTCAGGAACCTAGAGCTGCCACCACTGGGCAAATGTTAAAGCAAAGTGGTACCAGAAACACGTGGGTGATTAGCTATAGACCAGAGGGCCTCTCACCACTTTGCAACAAACCCCTCATTTCATTCCAAAACAAGTAGGTAAGTGAGGGCCTGTGCTTGCAAAGCCTCCTCTCCTCATCACCATCCCTGAACACTGTGCCCGTTTCCTCATCTGAGTCTTGGCTTACTTGCCCTCTTCATCTTTTCCCTGCCTCCAGTGCTTGTCCTCAGGGGCACTGTTGGTACCTAAACCAGTTGCGTCGAGTCATCTCCAAATCATGGCAACCCCATGTGTGTCAGAGTAGAACTGTGCTCCACAGGGTTTTCAGTGGCTGGTTTTTTTTGGAAGTAGATCACCAGGCCTTTCTTCTGAGGCAGCTCTGAGTAGACTATAACCACCAACCTTTTGATTAGCAGCCACGCTTGTTAACTGTTTGCACCACCCAGGACAATTGACTGTGTGGGACTGTCAGGAGCATTGTAGGGTGCTAGCTCTGGCCTCTGCTCACTAAATACTGAACTGCCCTCTAGTCATTGTGGCAACCAAGACACTACCCACATACTGCCATCGCCCCTTCAGAGGACAGTGGGGCCCCGGTCCTGATTGACAATTTATTCATCCTTCACCATCTTCCATGAGTTGTACCCCTGTGGTTCCTACTCACCACCATCTTCCCTTTCCCCTATAGACCTGTCAGACTTTTGGCCTGTTTAGTTCATCATGGTTCTTACTTATATTCTACAGCATAAGATCCATGGGACAGAAAGTAGTACATCTTTATTCATGGAATCCTGACCCAGTCATTTATTCGATGTGTGCATTAAAGACCAATAATAATCTTACTATTTACTGAGCACCTTTTTATTATAGCCATCCTTACAACAGCCTTGCAGAGTAGATGTTCTAGAAAAAATAGCAGCAAATCCTGCAGCTCAGAGGTTTAAGGACCAGCTTGCAGTGGCTAGCTGGGAGACTTTCTTCACCTTATCAACCTGCCGTGGTCCCGGGTTTGGCTGCCCATGAGGAGTGGTCTTGTTTCCTGGGGAAACTAGCTGGTACCAGCTCACAGACCTGGTATATGACCCCATTTGGCCAGTTAATTAATCTAATTACAAATAATGATCCCAGGGCTGAGAATATTTGTTTGTGAACAGCCCATAAGCACACCTTCAGCAGGATCTGAGTCATTAGTAGAAGGCTGCTTAACTAGAGCTGGAATCAGAACAAGCGGAATTGGAAAAGTGAATGTGTAAAGGCACCAGGCAGAAATAGGCTGATGAAAAAGGAAAGGATACCTCTGAATTCATTCTGTGAATTCAGCCTAACCCTGAGACCAAAACCAGGCAAAGACACCACAAAAAAAGAAAATTACAGACCAATATCTCTCATGAATATAGATGCAAAAATTCTCAACAAAATTCTAGCCAACAGAATTCAGCATCATACAAAAAAAATAAGACACCACGACCAAGTGGGATTCATACCAGATATGCAGGGATAGTTCAGCATTAGAAAATGAATCAACGTAATCCAACACATAAATAAAATAATCACATGATCATCCCAATCGACGCAGAAAAGGCATTCGACAAAGTCCAACACCCATTCCTGATAAAAACTCTCAATCAAATAGGTATAGAAGGTAACTCCTCAACATAATAAAGGGCATCTATACAAAACCAACAGCCAACATCTTTCTTAATGGAGAGAGGCTGAAAACATTCCCTTTGAGAACAGGAACAAGACAAGGATGCCCTTTATCACCACTCCTATTTAACATTGTGCTGGAAGTCCTAGCTAGAGCAATAAGGCAAGAAAAAGAAATAAAGGGCATCCAAATTGGTAACAAAGAAGAAAAACTGTCCATATTTGCAGATGATATGATACTATACATAGAAAACTCAAAAGACTCCAGGAGAAAACTGCTAGAACTAATAGAAGGATTCAGCAGAGGAGCAGGATACAAGATAAACATACAAAAATCAGTTGAATTCCTATACACTATTAAAGAGAACAACAAAAAGGGAATCAAGAAAGCAATACCATTTATAATAGGTCCCTAAAAAAATAAAATACTTAGGAATAAATCTAACCAGGGATGTAAAAGACCTATACAAAGAAAACTACAATACACTACTGCAAGAAACCAAAAGAGACCTATATAAATGGAAAAACATAACCATGCTCATGGATAGGTAGACTTAACATTGTGAAAATGTCAATTCTACCCAAAGCAATCTACAAATACAATGTAATCCCGATCCAAATAACAACAGCATTCTTTAATGAGATGGAAAAACTAATCATTAACTTTATATGGAAAGGGAAGAGGCCCCGGATAAGTAAAGCACTATTGAAGAAGAAGAATAAAGTAGGAGGACTCACACTACCTGATCTCAGAACCTACTATACAGCTAGAGTAGTCAAAACAGCCTGGTACTGGTACAATGACAGACACATTGACCAGTGGAACAGAATTGAGAACCCAGATGTAAATCCATCCACCTATTGTCACCTGATCTTTGACAAAGACCCAAAGTCCATTAAATGGGGAAAAGACAGTCTTTTTAACAAATGGTGCTGGCAAAACTGGATGTCCATCTGCAAAACAATGAAAGAGGACCCATACCTCACACCATACACAAAAACTAATTCAAAATGGATCAGAGACCTAAATATAAAACCAAAATCTGTAAAGAGCATAGAAGAAAAAATAGGGTCAACGCTAGAGGCGTTAATACACAGCATTAACAGGATACAAATCATAACTAACAATACATGAACACCAGAAGATGAGCTAGGTAAATGGGATCATCTAAAAATTAAACACTTATGTTCATCAAAAGACTTCACCAAAAGAGTAAAAAGAGAACCTACAGACTGGGAACAAATTTTTGGCTATGCCATATCAGACAAAAATCTCTAAAATCTACAGGAAAATCCAACATCTCTACAACAAAAAGACAAATAATCCAATTAAAAAATGGGCAAAGGATATGAACGGACACTTCATCAAAGAAGACGTTCAGGCAGCTAACAGACACATGAGAAAATGCTCGCAATCACTAGCCATTAGAGAAATGCAAATCAGAACTACAGTGAGATACCATCTCACCCCTACATTACTAGCACAAATCAAAAAAACAGAAAATAACAAATGTTGGAGAGGCTGTGGGGAGATTGGAACTCATGCACTGCTGCTGGGAATGCAAAATGGTACAACCATTTTGGAAAACAATATGGTTCTTCCTTAAAAAGCTGCAAATAAAAATACCATATGATCTAGCAATCCCACTCCTAGGAATATATCCTAGAGAAATGAGAGCTATCACACAAGTAGACATAAGCACACCCATGTTCATTGCAGCATTGTTCACAATAGCAAAAAGATGGAAACAAGCTAGGTGCCCATCAGCAGATGAATGGATAAACAAACTATGGTACATACACACAATGGAATACTACGCAACAATAAAGAACAATGATGAATCTGCAAAGTATCTCACAGTATGGATGAATCCGGAGGGCAGTATGCTGAGTGAAATAAGTCAGTCACAAAAAGACAAATATTATATGAGACCACTACTATAAAAACTCATGAAAAGATTTACACACAAAAAGAAACAATCTTTGATGGTTATGAGGGAGGGGAGGGGAGAGGTGGGGATGGAAAAACACTAAACAGGTAATAGATAAGTGGTAACTTTGGTGAAGGGCAAGACAGTACACAATACTGGGGAAGCCAGCACAACTTTTCCAAGGCAAGGTCATGGAAGCTCCATAGACACATCCAAACTCTATGAGGGACCAAATTACTGGACAGAGAGCTGTGGGGACCATGGTCTCAGGGGACATCTAGCTCAATTGGCATAACATGGTTTATAAAGAAAATGTTCTACCTCCTACTTTGGTGAGTAGTGTCTGGGGTCTTAAAAGCTTGTGAGTGGCCGTCTAAGATACTGCACTAGTCTCACCCCGTCTGGACCAGGGGAAAGTGAAGAAAACCAGAAACACAAGGGAAACATTAGTCCAAAGGACTAATGGACCACAAGTACCACAATCTCCACCAGACTGAGTCCAGCACAAATAGATGGTGCCCAGCTACCACCACTGACTGCTCTGACAGGGATCACAATAGAGGGTCCTGGACAAGGCTGGAGAAAAATGTAGAACAAAATCCTAACTCACAAAAGAAAAAAGAAAAAAAAAGACCAGACTTACTGGTCTGACAGAGACTGGAGAAACTGGCTCCCAGATATCCTTTTAGCTCAGTAATGAAGTCACTCCTGAGGTTCACCCTTCAGCCAAAGATTAGACAGACCCATAAAACAAAACAAGACTAAATGGACACACCACCAGCCCAGGGGCAAGGACAAGAAGGCAGGAGGGGACAGGAAAGCTCGTAATGGGGAACCTAAGGTCGAGAAGGGGAGAGTGTCATGGGATTGGCAACCAGTGTCACAAAACAATATGTATGTTAATTGTTCAATGAGAAGCTACTTTGCTCTGTAAACCTTCATCTAAAGCACAATAAAAAAATTAAAAAAAAATAAATGCAAATCCAGAAAAAAAAAAAATAGGCTGGTGCATTAGCTCCTTGAGAGGGTTGGTCTTACTAGTGAGACTGGACAATTCATTTTGTTGCCCAGACGTCCTCTCTCCTGGACAAGGCTCAGATGGGCATTGCTGGTGTCTGCCTCTTTTTCTGGGCTTCCCTTGCCCACCATCACCCTTTCTGATCAACATGTTCTTTATTTAGACATGGTCCATTTATTCTTTCATTGAGTGTTTACTATATGACCGGGTATTAGGGATGGAGGTAGTGAAAGCAGAGCTGGTTCCTGCCCTCCTGGAACTTACTTACCTAGCCAGAGGAAAGACATTAAAATTACCCCTATGATTAATCAAAATTTTTAATACAGACATTCAGGCAGATTTGTCAAGGCTTCCTGACCAAGGACTTGTTCTGTGTCTTTAAGAGGGTTTGGCTTTTCCTTGCTTTCATCTTTGAAGTGTTGATTTCTTTCCTTCTCAAAGAGTCATCTCATTTCCAAGTTTTAAGGTCCCTTCACTATGGTGCCCAAGTATTTACCTCCATTTATAGATAAGCCCACTGATGCTCAAAAGTTGAGGTCTCAAGCATCTGCTTTGTGCCAGAGCAGAAATTTGAGCCCAAGTCTGTGCAGCCCTGGGCTTTTCCATGGCCCACGCTGGCAGGCAGGCGAGGCAAGTTCCGTATTCACCGAAACCCTTCTGTGAAATGTAGCTTTTATGATCTCTGCCTCACAGAGGTTAACAGGATTCTGGGAGTGACTGTGTACAGGGGTCCCAGTGAAGGACCTGGCACCTGGACAGGTAGTAGGCTCACTTATACAGGACCCTGTGTATCTTACAGAAGAAGACAGTTGGGGGTCAGTGTGGAGACTTCAGGGACATACAGATTTTTGCTTGGGCAAATCACTTACCTTCTGTGAGCCTCCATTTCCTCCTCCGTAGAATGGAGATGCTAAGTTACTACCTTGCACAGTTAATATGAAGATTACAGTATTTTATGCAAAGCCAGTAGGAGTCCAAAAAGTTAAATTACTCAGGAAAAGGTCACCAAAACCATCTACATTTGTCATCCTTCTGGCTGTACGTGGCTCTCTCTCGTTTTTAAACACCTCAGAGGAATTCTAGCTGGAAGCTAGCTGGTGCTAGGGTCCTGGTTAGTGTCTGTCAGTGCCTGGGTCTCCTTCCTCACTGCTATGAAGACCTCACGGGTATCAAGAAGGATCACCTCATAGGACCCTCAGTACACTCAGCTATTCTGCCTGTTGACCCCGAATGGAGAAGGAAAATGAGTGTGTGGGGCTATAGGACAGAACCTTTTACAGCTGAAAGGTGTCTTAGAGAGGAATGAGTTCAAACCTAAAATCAAAACCAAACCAAACCCGTTGCTGTCAAGTCAATGCTGACTCACAGCAACACTACTGTGCAGAGTAGAGCTGCCGCATAGGGTTTCCAACGCTGTAATCTTTATGGCAGCAGACTGTCACATCTTTTCTCCCACGAAACCACTGGTGGGTTCAAACCGCTGACCTTGTGGTTAGCAGCTGAGCACTTCACCACTGTGCCACCAGGGCTCTTACTCAAACCCACTACTCTAAATTTTATAGATGAGGAAACCAAGGTGCAGAAAGGTTAACTTTCTATAAGAAATAACAATTGGATTCTTCGTTATACTTAACAGAAGGAAGAACGTGCCCACTTCTGCAGCAGATTCTACTTCAGTCCTCACATAAGAAACTAGGAACACGGCTTAGAATATGATAATTTAGCAGCGGGATTGAGAAGCATTTTGCTTTATTTTAATTTTTTAATAAGCAGACATCCTATTTATGAATCATTTCCATCTACCATAGTTATGGTTTTGTTTTTACTAATTCTAGGGAAACAGCCATGGTCAAGTAACAAAAACATTTATTCTAGTAAATTAATAAATACATTTATTCTATTAATTATATTTACATAGTATTGAACTAATTTAATTCATGTACATATTAACTAATACCTTTCCACTGTGGAAAATTCCTTTTAAGCTGAAGTTCTTTCTGGGACTAACCGAAACCAAACCCATTGCTGTTGAGTCAATTCTGACTCCTAGTGACCCTACAGAACAGAGTAGAATTGCTGTATGGAGTTTCCAAGACTGTAATCTTTACGGAAGCCAACTGCTACATATTTCTCCTGCAGAGCAGCTGGTGGCTTCTAACCGCCAACCTTTGGGTTAGCAGCCCAGCGCTTAACCACTGTACCACCAGGCTCCTTTTTCTGGGACTAGGACATAGATTGTAGAATTTCAGGAGGGGAAGAACTTTAAAGATAGTGTGGTATAACCTTCCCGCTTCACAAAGAAGACACAGGGAGGTGAAGCCTGCCCTGTACACATGACCCCAGCAGAACCAGCACTAGAAACGGCTCTCCTGGCCACTCCTGCTGCTATGTTTCTGATTCCCGTGTTTCCGTTGCACTTACGCACGTGGATTAGTCCACATATGCCTGATTATTCAGAACAAGCACAACTTCCCCTGAAGGGGATAATGTACAGCCCCAACTTTATCACAAGAAACCTCTAAAAACAGGAAACACCGAAGTTCATCCAGCGTGTACTTGAACCTCCTTTGCATGGGAAGCATCTATCAGGATGGCCTTATCTTCCCATTTTTTGTTTTCTGGTTTCTCATTCTGCACTGGTGCTTCCCAAGTCCAGCGTTCGCATCTTGGCTTGGTCTGCTTCCTACCCTGACCCCAACGTTTTGTTCTTGGTTTTACACTGAAGCTGAACACTTCTTTTGACTCCCGACATCAGTTGACCAAAGTAGACAGATCAGTCTTAGAAGAGGTTTTACCATCTGTACTGGGTTGGATAGTGTCCCCCCAAAATATATGTCCTTCCGGGAACCTCGAGTGTGACCTTATTTGGAGATAGGGTTGTTTCAGATGTAATTAGTTAAGATGGGGTCATACTGGAGCAGGGTGGATCCTAATCTAATGTGATGGTGTCCTTATGAGAAGAGAGAGACACAGGGAGAAGGCCATGGAGGAAGAGTCCAGAGTGATGTGTCTGTAAGCCAAGGACTGCTGGCAACACCAGAAGCTAGGAGAAGGGCATGGAACAGATTCTCCCCTAGAGCCTTCAGAGGGAGCTTGGCCCTGCCCATACCTTGATTTTTGGACTTCTGGCCTCCAAAACTGGGAGAATAAACTCCTGTTGTTTTAAGCCCCACAGCTTGTGGTAATTTGTTATGGAAGCCCTAGGAAACCAGCACACCATCCACTTACGCACTTATCTGGGCATTCCGTCATTTGTTCGGCCCCAGTGAGTGCAAGACCCTGATGGAGGTGGAGGAGTTTGGGTTTAAAACCCTCCTCTGCAGGAGCTTATCACTGAGTGAGGAAGGCTGACACATGAACAAACAATCCAAGAACAACTGGGGGGTCCCAAGGAGGCACTGGAGAATGCTTCACCCCCAAATCTTTATCAACTCCCACATTTAAAATAAATCCACAATCTTAAGTAAAAGCTAAGTGTTTGCTATGTAAAGTTTCTTTATGCCCACCTATCCGTTCAAGTAAATTGCTGTCACCTTGAAAACTAAGGTGTGACTGACCCAAGCCATGGTATTTTCAGTCATATCATAAGCACTTGAAAGCTGGACAATGAATATGGAGGATTGAAGAAGAATTGATGCCTCTGAATTGTGGTGTTGGCGAAGAATATTGAATATACCATGGACTGCCAAAAGGACAAACAAATCTGTCTTGGAAGTACAACCAGAACACTCCTCAGAAGCAAGGATAGTGAGACTACGTCTTACGTACTTTGGACATGTTGTCAGGAGGGACCAGTCCCTGGAGAAGGACATCATGCTTGGTAAAGTAGAGGGTCAGCGAAAAAGAGGAAGACCCTCAAAAAGATGGAGTGACACAGTGGCTGCAACAATGGGCTCAGGCATGACAAGATTGTGGACATGGCACAGGACCAGGCAGTGTTTCGTTCTGTGGTGCGTGGGGTCGCTATGAGTCGGAAGCAACTCGACAGCACCTAACAACAACACTCCTATGTAGAAATTCAGGTGCTGCCACTGCACAGCATAATCCATTTGTTCACCTGGCAAAATGTATTGAGTAACTGCCGTATGCCAGGGACTGTGGGGCGGTGGGGATACCATGGTGAACAAGAAGGTTATCTCTTGCCTCACAGAGCTTCCCTTCTGATAGTAGGAGATTGAAGTAAGCTAGTAAAAAGTGAACCATCAACAAGATAGCAAACAATGGCCTAAAGCAATGTGCAGCTGGAAAGCAGGGGAAGGAGCTCAGAGAACTCAGATGGAGCCATTGGGGGTGCTCCCCAGGGAAGGTGGCTAAAACTGAGCCACTGTGCAGAGACCGCTGCTGGTTAATTTGAATGTGGATCGTGCACCTCCTGAAAAGGGGAGCCTCCTTTTGTGATGATATGCTCCTCATGAATTCCCAGGGGGCTTCCACAGTGCCTGGCTTATTGAGAAGATTTGATAAAGCACCAGTCAAACTGCAGTCCCATTGACAGACTGATGGACTCTGCAGTGCCCAGTCCTACTGAAGATGGAAGGCAGGTGGGGATAGAAAGACAAAAAAGGAAGCTATGCAGGGAGACCAGGCCCTGGGATGTTGCTGATTACATGGCCACAGGCCCATCACTCAGCCTTCCTGGGTCTCAGTTCCCTCATCTGTAGAAGGGGGAGGTTTGACGAGACACTCCAAAGATCCTGTGAGCTCAAGTAGTTTGTCCTGTGTCCTCATCATGTCAGCACTGCTTTGCTGATGTGGAAGCGACTGGCTTTGTCAAACAGCAAGTTTATGAATGAGACATGCTGTTCTCACTTCCCGTCCATCAACTATCTGCTGCTTCTAGAGCTTCTAGAACTCACGTCTGATTAATTAATCTTCATCCAATTATTTAAAATCTGAGTGTTTTAAAAAATGCAGACCTGGTAACTTTTTGAATTTTTATATTAAGCTGATGATATGGTCATTCACAAAGTGATTTCTAGAGCTTCTGTGTTAAGCAGGCTGCCCTGACTAGCAACTGCCACAGTCTTCAAACTGTACTTCCCTGCCTTGATTGATAGATATAGATATTTGAGAGATTGTATTTCCTTAGTATTAGCTGATAGCATATTCAAATGTTTATGTGGACGTGATAGAGGTAATAATATAAGCTGAAACCTAAATAATGCTTTGAGTGTGCCAGGCGTGTACATTCGCTCATTTAATCTTCACAACAATCTCACGAGGTGGATGCTAACATTATTATCATCTTACAAATGACGAGGTTAGGGCAAAGAGAGTTTTAGCAACTTTACCAAGTGGGAAAGGCGGGATTTGAACTCAGGCAGTCTGGTTCCAGACTCTATGGTGTTCTGTCTTCTGCTCTGGGCCAGCAGAACCTCTGGAGGCAGTCCTGGAAGCACACTAAGGTACACTTGAGAACCACATATATTTCCCTCAGTGGGGCACCCCCGGGGGGTGAGGAAGCTGACTCAGGCCCGTGATGCATGCTGCTGGTGGATGTGCATCTGTGTAATGGTGAAGCTTGAGGCTCGGGAATGAGAGCGTCCCACTTTCCTTGCCACATGAGGGGTGCCTCCTGGGGACATGGAAGCCACGGGTTGGTGGCTTTCAGAGGCTCTGGAGGTTGCTGGCTTCCCCTGCAGCCTTGGACCCCCCAAGGGCAAACCCAGGCATCCCTGTGGTGGTTTTCCATCTGGGTATTTATCATCTTTGGGATAGGAGAGGAATAGGGAGAGTGGGGACGTAGTGAAATTCCTCGGGTGTGACTATGGTGTTGGCACATGGAGTGTCAGCAGAGCTCGGGGTTACTGGTGTGTGACCCTAACATGCTGCTCACATGGGTCTCCGCAGCACCTGCCCCATGCACCCAGGTCACCCCGTAAGTGCTACATCTGCCACCAGGGAGCAACTTAGGGATTAGTGGGGGTCTTCTTCCTGTCTGTTTATACTGTGCGTGAAAAATGCTTCCCTTTGTGAAAGTGTGTAAATCTGTCAAATTAGAGGATTGTTATTCATACTACCAAGCATGTCCTCCCTTCACAGAAGGATTGTGACAGGGCTTCTTAAAATAAGAGCTTTCTTAGTCCTCATAAAATATTGTTTTTTGCTTGCACACAGCAGTTCAGGAAATCATCTTCTAGATAAAATGAGATACTTCAATAGCCTCCCTATTTTTCTGTTCTTTTACTTAATGAATTCCAAGTCTCGCCTGTAACCTGAGCTTATAGTGCTGTGATGGACACAGGCTCCTGGAGTACGAATAGTGTCTCGCTTAGCACCCTGAGTTACAGACAGTGGAGTCGACTCCGGCTTTTGGGGATAGGAGTCAGGCAGAGGTTTTTAGATTGCTCACAGAACCCTCAGGAAGGACGGAGAAACGAGCATAGACACCCAGGAACAACACAGTGGGAGACAACGCAGCTGGGAAAAACATACAGCCACACCCGGGGGCTTCTCCATGGAAACATTACTATTGATTCCGCTATTGAGGCCTGAGCTGCTAGGAAGTGGACACTAGAAATTCGGCCCCTGTTGCCCCAGAAGGAGGTTTCCTGTGAGCATCTCATGCAGAGCGTCCACCTGGCAAAGCCCAGCTCACCCCTGGGAGTCTGGGAAATGTAGTTTTTAGCCTTCCTGGGTCTACATTTCAGGAGTGCAAGACACAGGGAGGTTGGCGTGGGTGTTGTGAACCAGCCTGTGGGCTCTGCCACAGTGATTCACTAACCCAAGAATGGCAAGGGCCTTTTGTGACAGTTGCACCTAGCTGCTGCAGGCTTTGCCTGAGCCCCATCTGAGCTCTCTGGCTTTCAGCCCATTGGCTGACCTGGTCCTCTGTGCACTCAAGTTGTCAGAACTTCTCCAAACCAGCATCACATGATCAAAATGTAATATACAGTCCTAGTTTGAGGAGACCAACACATGACTTGCCTTTCACGTATACTGGCTTTGCTGAGGAAACCTGGTGTAGTGGTTAAGTGCTACCGCTGCTAGCCAGAAGGTTGGCGGTTCAAATCCACCAGGCGCTCCTTGGAAACCGTATGGGGCAGTTCTGCTCTGTCCTGTAGGGTTGCTATGAGTCGAAATCAACTTGACGGCAGTGAGTTTGGCTTTGCTGAAAACAAGGTGCCTACTTGGATTGACTCTAGCACAGAGGTAGAAGAGGGCGGTGTTCCCAGGCTCGGTGCTGTGGGGTGTGGTGAGTGTCATCCTCTCAGAGGAGCCCCTCTCCGTGTCTGGGCTGAATCAAAGCCCCCGCTATGGTCCTCCACGCCACCTCCCACACACTCACCTCACTCACACAACCTAGTCCTTGTGGCCTGGCCCTATTGGAGCCCAGCACAGCCATGTCCAATCAAGTACACATGTTAGGAAGATGTTGGGGTGCGGGGGGGTTATTGTCATGCTTAGATGAAGACTGGCTATGGGCTTTGCTCACTCCCTTCACATAACACAGCCACTGAGCCCAGAGTCCCACTAATCATTACGAAGATGGACTGTACCTCATAACAGCAGGCCTATGGGCTGAGCACAATGAGCAGACAACACTGTGAGGACATGTAAGCCCATCTTGGAAACAAAGGCATTGCCACTTCTCCTTGAGCGGATTCAGAAGAGGATATTCAAAATCGAATGTGCGCCAGATAGTAAGCCCATCTTAGAAACAAAGGCATTGCCACTTCTCCTTGAGCTGATTCAGAAGAGGATATTCAAAATCGAATATGCGCCAGATAACGCAGCTCCAAATGAGTCCAATGATGGGGAGCATCTGCAGCCCAAACGATAGACTTTAGAGCTGGAAAGAGCTGGAAGCCTATCTAGTCCTATGGTTCTTAGACTTTTTTTTTTTTATTAGCCGCAGAAACCTTTCTTCCAACACAAGTTTACACAGAACTCCAGTAAATCCAACAGCTAACCACAGAGCTGTTCCGGAGAAGTGGGAGTGGGGACGAGAATCCCACTCACTCCCACTCCTCCCCCACCACCCCTCATGGCCCCATTAGGGAAACCATAGTGCTAACTCAACTGCTATTGGTGCAGATGGACCCTGGAGGCCAAGAGGCAGGATGGTTTATGGGAAAGGGCTGCTAGTCAGGCAGAATTCTCAGTGATGGCAGGTTAACTAACCTTGCTGACCCCAGTTTACTCATCTGTAAAATTATAATCTCAACCTCAGGGGGTTGTTGAGAGCATCAGATGCAGTATTACCTATGAAAGGTCTGAGCACCAGCCAGGCTGTGGTAGATACTCATTAAGTGTATGTTTCAGTTCCATTTTTGCCCAGTCACAGAGCTATTCCATTGCTCTTTCTAGATCTGTTCCCACACAGCAAATCTCCAACTGGCTCACAATGAGTTGGCCAGCTGTGTGGTTCTACAAACACGATGGGTTCGTCTTCAGACCTGCGATTATTTGATCTTTAAAATTTTCTCAGTGGTACTGCTCATTAAAGAAAATTTGGAAACTGCATAAAAATTAAAGGAACATAAAAATTACCCAGAGCCTCACCTCCTGAACAAAGCCACCATTAACATATTGGTCTATTTCCTTCCAGTCCTTTAGTTTTTCCCTAGTGCAAATAGGTGTGTACACTCTGAAGAGATGACTCTTTTGTTTTGATCTTTCTTGCTGGTGGGAAGAAAATCTGCCAAATCCTACCTTTGAAAACAAGCTATGGGAAGCCTGTTACAAGTGGAGAGGAACAGATGTTGCCCGTCTTTTTCACTACAACTGTAACATCAAACCTTTCCATAGCTGTAAACACTCTTCTCATGTTAGGCTTTTAAATTAGACCGTTTTCTGGGACGAGCCCCAGCCTTAAACCAGCTCTTCTTCTCTCAGCTAGCAGTTGCCAAGGCCAGACTGAAGCCTTTTGCCTTTTGTCCACATTAGTCACTGCCTTGTCTTTTCTAGCCTAGATTTGTGGTTTGGCTTGGCAACCCTTCCATTATAAAATGAGTTGCAAACACCTTTCTCCACTCTCCTAAGTAGGCCTACCCGACTGTATAAGCAGTCAGCTTGTCCAACACCTGTACCTGAGAGTTCCAGGGGCAGATTAACCAGTAGGCACGGTGTGTACTGGCTTACAGTAAGCAAGGTACGCACAGGCTTACTTAGCTAATCTGTAGTACAAATTTTCACACGGGTTTCATCACGTCTTTGATCAAAGATGTATTGAGACCCATGTGAAATTGTGCACTACAGATTAGTAAGTAAACGCAATTAAGCCTGTGCGTACCTTGCTTATTGGGTAACCCGTCCCTGCCTGAGACCACTGCCTCCTCTGGTTCCCCAGAGTCCCACCCCCTACCTTGTCCTCCAGGGCCACTGCCATGGGACCAAGTGTGGAAAATGTGGGAGACTCAAAGGATTGTAGGGGTTCAGAAGTAGAGAGAGGGAAGAAATTGTGCAAAACAGGAATAGCTCACGGGAAAGGACCCTGGCATTCTAAGAAGTGAAAGGAGGTTCAGAGAGGTGGGAATAATGCAAACTTGACTTGCTCTGAAATGTTACCCCCTCTGACCTTTTGCACCTATAACCAGTGCTCTAGCTCATACAACTGTGCTGGTTCAGTTATTTTAAAGGCTCAAAGGGCATTTGTGGACCAGTCTCCATTTGCAACATTGTGTCAGTGGGAAAATGCATTCTGAGTTCCAGACAGCCAACTCATAAACTTTTGGAAGGCAACCCACTCTTGAGTGAGAGACTGCAGGCATTGTATTGAGGGCTAGTCCAGGATTGCCCCTGTGCAGAGGGCGTGCCCTCTGGCGCCAGTACCCAAATGCTCATTATTTCTGAAACACATGGGCCTCATTGGTATTTATGTGTAAGTGGATCTGACCAGAAGGAAGTTGTAGTGAACCTAGTTTGTTTATGATTGGGGTTGTGTAAAGTGACTATGCTAGAAGATTTCAGCAAAAACTGTTTCTGTAAGGCATGTATAGGTGCAGACCCATTCTGATAACCATGCATACAGATTAGCGTACAGGTTAGCATACAGATGCCTCAGGGACTATGTCATGTAGAAAATAGCTTCCTAATTAATGGATTGCAAGGTGTCTCTGGGAGGGTGTTTTGAAGTTTCCAGCAGCTTCCACATGGTGTTTACTGTATGTCCTTAGCTTTTGGCGTTCAGATGAGGTCACCTGCTTGGGTCCATTTCCTGAGGGTTGTTCACTGTGTGACAGAGAACAGTTTCTTCTTCTTTTCTTAGAGAGAGCCTCCAAGCCTGAATGCTCCCTGCCTGGCTCTAGGCCCATTCTCCCTTTGTCCCTACCCACTTTCCCCGGAAATATCGCTTTTCGTTGTGGAAAATTACACATTCACAAACTGTGTTTCTTTCCTGACACCAAACCTGTTCCCACACAGAGACAGATTCTAGAATGATCTCATGGATGAATCATGCCCTTATCCGGCTGTTATGGAAGTTTTGGTGTAAGCTACATTAAGACCCTTCCAGTGTCTGCCAGTTGCCTTTTGAGGGGCTTAGATGAAGTGAGTGTGAGAGGGGAAGGGCTGCTAGACTAAAAGCTGCTTTGATTTCACTTTTTTCCTGTCAGCCCTGGGCCTTGTTCCATTTACTCTGAACTGTGGTATAATGTTCTGCACATTACAGATAAGCAGACCCAGTCCAAGATGGCAGGTGGGCCGAGTCTGAAGAGGCAATAAATGGGACGTCTTAAACAAAATATCACAAACACTTGTGTACTTGAGTTCCAGTGGACATGTAATCTCTTAATTAAAGTTAGCTCACAAGTGGTATTTCCTTTCCTAATCCAGCCTTCAAGCTTTGCTTTCTGTGTAGCAAACCTTTTTTTTGAAGGGTCTGGAAATCCAGTTAATATTTAATTAGCTTTTTAATTATTTACACACCAAAGTGTCAACCTGTTGTTGTCCTTTAAAGAGCAAGTGCCCAGCAGAGCTACTGGCTGGCATTCCAAGGTCTGGTGTTTAGAACACCATTAGAGAAATTACCCCTGATAGAAGTCAGGCCATCTTCATTGTGGGCACAGGAAGCCTGGGGAACAAGTTAATTGAATCACACACATTTTTTCCATCTACTTCCCAGGTGTGAAGTATTTAAATCTTGTATCTTTTTTTATTAAGAGTAATATTGGCTCATTAATCACATGTCCCCTAAGGGAAGGGACCTAGCTTGAACTACTTATAATCTAATGGAGAATCTTGTTTTCCTGTCAAGATCAATTCCATGCATTATGCTGCACAGAGCAGCTGGCTGGGGCTTTGCCAGTGAGCTGTGGAAGATGAAAGAAACTAAGAATCGTTTTGCCTTTTCCACAATATGAAGCCAGGAGTTGGCTCTTTTCTGGTTAATAGCAACCTAGCTAATCCCCTTTGGGCACCGAGAGACCTAGGTTGGCCATCTACTCCAATCAGATGACTCCAAAGCAAAGCATGTGTTTGCGATTTGTGCCGAGGAGGCCAACACTAGGGCCAGGTTTCAGGAGATTCCTCACCCGTGAGGTTACAGGCTTCCAAGGAACATAAAACCCAAAACCCATGGCCATCAAGTTGATTCTGATTCATAGTGACCCTGTAGGACAGAGTAGAACTGCCCCATAGGGTTTCCAAGGCTGTAATCATTACGGATGCAGACTGCCACATCTTTCTTCCTCAGAGCAGCTGGTGGGTTCAAACCGCCAACCTTTCAGTTAGCAACCGAGTGCTTAACCACTGTGCTACCAGGGCCCTCTTTGAAGGAGAGCCGCTTTAAATGTTGTGTTCTCTATATGTTTACAATAATAAAAAGAAAAAAATTTAAAAAATCCATGTGGGACCATCCTCTAAAGAAAGAACCCACCCAGTTTTCTGCCCCTTGCCTAAGGGTACAAGTGCTGCTTGACTGTCACCCCAAATGTACTTCTGTCTACTGTGTGGACCCCTCTAACCAGTCGTCTGTGAGCCCCTCTCCTGCTCCCACCCTCAACCACCACCCCCGGTCTACCAGTTTCAAAAGCCAGCCTTTGCAAAAAAATTTGCTTGTGCTGGGTTTTCAAAGTGTTTGTTGCCTTATAACCTGTGGAGAAGTTAGCAGACTTGAATGGAATGAGAAATGAGCTCTTTAGCAAAATACTGGGCTGAGGAGGTACCCAGGGTTTGGGAATAGAAGGAGTCAGACCCTCGTACTGTCTGTATTTCCTGATCTGTGTAAACATATCTGCCAAAATGAGATCTTTTCCGATAACCTGACTAACCATGTTCATCTCTGAGTAACTATAGCATGTCAACCTTAGCTCACACACTTGGACACTATCCATAAGTAGTATTTAACTTGCCTCAATTCCAGTTCTAGATGGAGGTAGGATATAAATAAATTGATGTTTGAACTTTAGATGTATGCAGAGAAAAAAAAAATCTTCCAGGGCATTTCAAATAAATCGAAGGAAGTCCAACTTCAGATGGATTGTCTGAGTTTGCTTTTAATTACTGTCAGCTGTTCTCCATGTTATCCGGCGTTATCTCCTGATACTGGAGAGGTAACGCTGGCGTTTTTGGACAGACAGATACTTCTATTTTCATACACCATTTAAATGAGAACCCAGAACAATGATCTTAGAAAGAAAACATCAAGATGTTATCACTACTCCCCTGGGATTTCTGCATAATTCTTTTTCACTGGAGTGTTATTGTTTTTTCTTTTTTTCTCAAGATTCTTCTCGAGTGACCCAGCTACACCATTCAGAGTCCCTTTCTGAAGGCCACTCCAGACTCCTGAAACAGTGGAACATCAAGGGCCATAGGTCTCTTGCTTTGCAGTCACACATAAGGCCTGAGCAGTTACCTTATCGGTATTATTAGATGGCACCACGTGAAATTGCTAGTTATGTAGATCAAAAACTGTCAAATAACAACAGTTTTATATGGTTCGTATTAATATAAGCTTTCAGTGACATAGAGCACTTAGCTAAGAGAATTAAGCCTAGAGAAGTTTGTCACCCTCTTTGTGAAAGACATATTTTTCAGATCCTGGGAGTCTGCTAATATATCAACTTGAACAACTATTAAAAGAAGCCCACGTGATTAGAAATAGCTTGAATGAGACCTGTTTCATTTTCCATGGAAATGGAGCTGCGAGTGCATGTGTGAGCTCTTTCATTTAAACCTCCCAATATGGCGGCTCTGGATTTGGTGACAACCTCTCCCTGAGTCTGAGGGAGGAAAGACAAGAAGCAACCATTTTAGGGTACTTGTAATATTTGTTACCACATCAGTATAGTTTTGTTTTTAATAATATTGTATTTTTGGTGAAAGTTTACCCAGCAGTTTAGGTTCCCATTCAACAATTTCTACACAAGTTGTTCACCTTGGTTACATTCTTCACAACACATGAACATTCTCATTATTTCTGTTCTGGTTGTTCCATTTCCACTAATGTGATTTCAGTGTAGTTTTTGAAATGAACGTAGCAGATATGAGTGTACCAGCTTAGTGTGCAAGGAATATCTCATCTTCTTTTTAAAAATCTACTTAATTTGAACTATTAGCCCCCTTTCTACAAGGCTGGAGTGTAGTTCAAACTCAGTTATCACAAGAGCAGCCCCTCCCCAGCGCCAGGGTTGTACAAATGTCCTGGAGCCACTTGTAATCCCGAGGGTTTGGGGAGCACAGCCTGGTCATTGTTCATTGGCATGCTCTGGCCCTGTTGAAGCCCCCATCGTGGTCCCTGTGGGCCAGAGATCTGCTGCTTCTGTGTCACATGTGGGATGTGACTTTTCATGAAAGCTGGAGCCCTGTTCCTGGGGCACAGGATATGGGTCTCCTTTGGTCATGGACCCCACAGTCATTTCCCTCCGCACTCTGTGCTCACTGCATATACAGGGTCCTGTCCCTCCCACCTCTTCTGGGACACCAACATAGTCTCCTCAGTGAGTGGGCCCTGTAGTGGAAACATCCCCTAAGGCAGCCAACAGATATATTAATTTTCAGCCCTAAATAACATTCGCTGCCTGGCAGATGGAAACAAGGAGAAAATTGTTGCGGGAGGAAAACTGGAGACCACTCCCAAGTCAACACATATATTAATTATCTTTCCACGGGAAGTTGTGAATTGATGGTAGCCAAAGTCTTAACAAGTAAGCACCAAGACTTAGTCTAGTATAGCAGCCACTAGCCACATCTGGCTATTTACATTTAAATTAATTAAAATGAAATAAAAATAAAAACTCTGTTCCTCAGTCAAGAAGTCACACTTCAAAGTGGTGAAGAACCACATGAGGCTAGTGGCTACCATATTGGCCGTGCAGATGGAGAACATTTCCATCATTGCAGAAAGTCCTGACCACACTGGTCTGGAATGAGCAATATGTGTTTTTCCACTAACAGTTGAGTGTAGGCCCCTCGCTCTTCTAGCTCATTTTCTTACTCGGCTGGGCCTTGGCTATTTAGAAAGTGTAAGGATACAAGCGAACAGCCAGTGGGAAATGGTGACTGCCATAAGGGTCCAGAACAGTAATCCTCCAGAGGCTGGCTGTGTCTGTAGGAGTATGGAGCTTTGCCTCTTGCTGTTTCATGCAATCCAGAGCATCCACTGGGTCAGAGAATCTGTTTCTTTCAGCAGGGTTTATCTCATGGAGAGGAGTCTCGGGTTTTATGTGAGTACATAGTGCATACTTTTTGTTATGGCTCCATTTCCCCTGGGGAAGTGCCAAGGAGGCGTGTGGGATGAGCCAGGGCTGGTTTGGTCCTGTTGAGTATTGTGTGTGCATTTAGCAGTGAAGGGTCAGCTGGCAAAGGGCAAGGCTGCCCCAGGGAAGCAGCGAGCCCATGAGGAGGTGGAAGACAGATGAAAGGGGGCAAGACGGAAAAGCACCCAGGTCCCGAGTCATCTTTATAAAACCGATGCCAGTGAAACAGCAAAGATCCAGACCACCTCAGCTCAGTTGGTTTTTCTTTAAGTGTCTACAGATGAGACATAAAGAAGACACGATACTGTTCCTGCCCGCAGTTAGCACTCCATCTGGGAGCACTCTCAATATGGGTTTATTTTAGTACTCCTCATTTCTCTTGGCCGTCTCACCCCATGAAGATATTCTCTGTGCATATATTGATTTTCAGCCCTAAGTAACATTCACTGCCTCGCAGATGGAAACAAGGAGAAAATTGTTTGGGAGTTGGGCATTTGAGGAACATGCTTTCTGGGTTTGGCTTTGAAAAGTGGCAAGTCCGTGGAACTGCAGTAGGTCCTTTAATGAAATGAAAGACGCTGCCCTTTTCGTACCAGTGCACCTGCTGTTCTCCCAGTGGTCCGCTGCCCCTCACCGCCAGGGATATTTCTGCCCCACTGCCTTGTTCAGGTTTTTGCTTTGTAGGCATTTCCCTTTGTTAGAGCCCCGATGCATTCATCATCTCCGTCCATATCTGCTTTAGGAAGCCTTTTGAGAACTGGCCAGTACTTCTCATTTAGAAGGTGGAGCAGCGCTGCAGGTGGCCTTGTGGGTCTGCACACTCCTGAGATCTGGGGCTGCCTGCTTGGCCTTGATGAGCCCTGCTCGGCTCTGGCGCTTGGTCTTCCCAGCATTGGATTTGAGGTCACTAAACTGAATGCAGGTCACTTAGTTGGTACAGTGTGTATTTATAAAGTTAAAAACTAAACCAGTTGTTGTCACATTGATTCTGACTCGTGGCAAACCCGTGTGTGCAGAGTAGAACTGTGCTCCATAAGGTTTTGAAGGTTGTGACCTTTTGGAAGCAGATTACCAGGCCTGTCTTCCGAGGCACCTCTGGGTAGATTCATACCGCCAACCTTTTGGTTAGTAGCCGAGCGCTTAACCATTTGTGCCACCAGGGACAGCTGTGTTTATAAAGTAACGGGACTTAAGTAATCCTGGACTTGAGAATGAGTGAGTGAAAAGGCTCCTGAGGGCACACTCAGACACACCCCTGCAGCACTGCCATTGCTCACGACTTCTGAGCTCTTACCTGGATGATTTAAAATTTGGGGTTACTGTCCTATTCTGTCCCAGCCTTAAGGGGTAAGTTTGATGGTTGAAATAACCTGAAGTCAAACCTGGTGAATAATGACAGGTGTGAGGGATAGCGAGCAGTGATTAAACAAAGTAATAATGGTTAGAGTAAATATAAATACATATGTGTATATTTTATATATACATATAAACTATACGTTATATATGTATATATACATATATGTACACATATACGTAAAAGTACAAAGTTTTCAGAGCGTGGAATGGGTGGGCTGGTTGCTTTTTTTCACCCTGACCTTGATGTCAGTTCCAAAAGGGGCTCCAGAGATGTTCTGAGCACGGCAGCACCGTAGCCTCCCATGGCGACTGGTTTAAAAGCACGGGACTTACTGGGTGCAGGTGGTCATGGCATTTATTTTGAACACTGTCATTGATCACACCCCACATTGCAGGTAGAGTAAGGGGGCTGCTTTGTCCGTGAATACCCATAGACTAGCATGATGGCACAAGAAATAAAAGAACCCCTTTTCCATGTGCAGAGTGGCCTTCTTTTGACTCTTCTCCCCACCCACCTGGCTCCCTTTCTTTCTTTTTTCCCTGGGCCCCGAGAGACTTGCCTTTGCATTTTATTTGTTCTCGCTGAGGTTGTAGGTGAGGGCCCTGAGTATCGTGCCTCCCTCAGGCCACGCAGCAAGAACACTGGTGGTCTGAGTGGGCTGTGACTAGCAAGCACCATGTGTAAGAGAGACTAAAGCCGGAAAACAGGCATCCTCAAACTGGGCTGCAATTTAGAGTCACCTGGGAGGCTTTTGGAGCCCTAGTGGCGCAGTGGTTAAGAGCTTAGCTACTAAACACAAAGGTCAGCAGTTTGAATCCACAAGCCACTCCTTGGAAACCCTATGAGGCAGTTAGTTATACTGTGTCCTATAGGGGTCGCTATGAGTCAGAATCGACTTGACAGCAACAGGTTTGGTTTTTTGTGGTTTGGAGGGAGGGCTTTTAAACTCCTAATGGCCAGGCCACACCCCAGGCCCCCTAACTCAGAACCTTTGTGGGTGGGAGCCAGACAAGCAGTAGCTTGTCAAAGAGGCCAAGGTGATTCTAATGTGCAGCAAAGTCTGCGAACTACTCTAAGGGAGAATCTGAGCTGTTACATGGGCGTTCAGCCACAGTGAGTGCATCTGGCATCTCAGAGGCAATGTGCTGTGCTAGACAGAGCATTCAGTGCAGAAGCAGTCTCTGCATCTTACTGTCCCTGACCTTGGACAAGCCATTTACCAACTCTGGGCCTCCGTTTCGTCATCTGTAAAATAGGGTAATAATAGTAGTCCTGTCTCATAGGACTTTCCTTCCTAAAGAAGGAAAGAGATGACGTGTGACAGTCTTTGTAAAGTGTGAAGTGCTGTCTGAATGCTGCTTGTCATTACTGTCGATTATTCTTTTATAGGAAAGTAGTCATTTTCTGGGTGGCCTTGCGAGGTGGCTGGGACCATCAATGGGGTATTAATTCTTTCATCACCAGGCATAAACTTGGGAGCTGTTTAGGACAGGAATTTATTTCTCCCATCTGATTAAGGGGTGGGAAGGAAAGCTGAGCACCAGAGAGAACCACTTGTCTGTCTCCAAGAGTGCAGGGACTGGGCGGCGAGGGGACGCCAGGCTAAGGGGGGGGTGACGCCAGGCCAAGGTGGGGATGCTACCAGCCCATCATTTCTGAGCCTGGCTTCACCTTCGGGCTCTGTGTTCTAGTGGCTTTCTTTTACTTCAAAGTAGATGGGACAAGGCGAAACTGCAGGCAAAGTGTCGCTGAGACACCACGAAGGAGGGACAGCCAGGCCCTTCAGCCCACCAGGGCCCTTGGTCACTTTCACCAGTGTGACTATGGTGTTGTCTGCAATAAACATCATCGTGGCTCCTCCAGGGGGGACAAAAGCATCTTCATGGCTTGTCCTCCCCAGGGATTTGAAGTTGGATGGAGGGAGGCCATCGGCAGGCGCCATGAGCTTGAAAGAGATCATCGGTCTGGAGGGCGTGGAGCTGGGCGCTGACGGGAAGGTAAGGCTGCCAGATTTCCCATGCAGGCATTCATGCAGTGCCACAGGTGTCAGGAAGCAGCGCCAGGTGCTGGACCAGCCTTACTCACTGGGTGGGAGAAGCTGGGCCTGGGGGCAGGAAGGCCAGGGGCGATTCCCAGGCTGTCATGCCTGTTCCCCCAGTTCCCCCAGCATGCACTTAGTTTCCCACCAAGCTAGTGGTTTAGCGGCAGCATGGTTAGAGCTCCCAGAGAACATTTACTTTTCTGCCAACACTGTTTCCAACCCAGTGTGCAGTACTTGGAGCCCTGGTGGTCCAGTGGTTAAGAGCTCGGCTGCTAACCAAAAGGTCGGCAGTTCAAATCCACCAGCCGCTCCTTGAAAACCTTACGGTGCAGTTCTACTCTGTCCTGTAGGGTGGCTATGAGTCAGAATCTACTCGTAGGCAATGGGTTTGGTATTTATTTGGTTTTGGTGCAATACTTAGTGGTATCACAAATGCACATGCACATAGATGCATGCACAGGCACACATAACATGCACACACCATGGTTTGACATGCTGTGCTCCAGATGGTAGCTGGTGGTTTCAGCATTCATTCAGTGATGGCGTCAGCAAGCAGCATTCCTGCCACTAGAAAGCTTTCTAGAGTCCCATAGTCCATGGCTCTGAAAGACTCAGAGTCCCTCCAGCTTCACGCTGTGACTGCTGAGCAGCAGGGCTGTCACAGTCCTCTCTCGTCCACATTTCAGTGGGCTGCTGGGTTGACGTCCAAGGAGCAAAAGGTTGAAAGATGAACTTTAACCTTTGCATGCTGGGTCTCAGGCAGTCCTCATAAACCCTCCCAAAGCCTGTTTATGGAGATGATGCAAGTGTTTCTTTGGGGAGACTGTCCCAGGGTAGTTTGCTTGCAGGTGTGGCTTCTGGGATTGAGACGCACCCCCCGACCCCCAAGTCACAGCTGTGTCTTAATGACATCACCCTTGAGCTCAGAGTGTTGGGCCCGTTTTCACCGTGCAGATGAAAAGAAACGCACTTGTTCTGTCTTCATTCCTAAGGGTTGAGCGTTCACAGTGGAGTGAGGGGGAATGGAGTAGGGTTGAGTATCATATACAGCATCTGCCAAAGGAACATGATGGCGGCCCACAGTTTCTTATCACAGGCTCGTGGGGCCAGATGTATTTTACAATCCTACCCTTGGTGGGTGGTCAAAAGTAATCCAGTGTGTGTCTTGTATACTACACAGCACCTTTAACAGTTTCTCAGATAGGACCTATGTCTGCAGCAGAACAAGAATAGTCACACTAAATGGTAGCAATTAAACTATCCATAGCCTCAAGCCAATTCAGGTTAGACTTGAGCACATATATGACACACGTGAATGCCAAAATAAATGTCATTTTTCATGTCTTATTGGAATGTAGAATTGCAGATGTGAGAATGTGGGCCTGAACTTGGAGTAGGTAACACAGCTTGGTCAGAACGCAGAGCCTTCATGGCCTGGGAATAATCGCTTGCCCACTTGTGTCTTCTCCTTTTAGACTGTTTCTTATACCCAATTTCTGTTACCCACAAATGCCTTCGGGGCCCGCAGAAACACCATAGACTCCACGTCCTCTTTCTCCCAGTTTCGGAACCTGAGCCACCGCAGCCTCTCCATCGGACGGGCGAGCAGCACCCAGGGGAGCCTCGACACAGGTGATCTGGGGCCCTGGCTGGGCCTGGGAAGCTCGTGGGTGGGTGTGTGATGGTGTGGGCTGGAGGCCAGATGTCCGCGGAGCACAAGCTCATCCTGCAGGTGCCTGACTTTTCGGAAAGCCTGAGTTCAGGCCAGGCCAGCTGACAGTCAAGGCACAGGGTGACCTCCCCTCTAGTTAGATGCCTCAGTGGCCGGCCCTCCAAGGGCCTGCAAGGAGAAATGCCAACGACACCTGCCCCAGGCTGCCCTGCAGAGATGGCTGGATGTCCAGCTTCTTGGCCACTCAGCTCCTCATCTCAAGGATGACCTGGTCCTCTCCTGCATTTTCACAGCACTCGGTTTGGCTTTCTTTCACAAAATAGGGCCCGCGGTGCAGGCTCAGATGTGATTCACACTGGGTGAGTTGACCATGTCCAGCCTTGCCTACACAAACATTTGTAAAAATTGATAGGGAGAACCCCCTTTATGGAGCAATGTTGTTTGCACTCTAAGAGAAGGCCCAGATGAATGTGAAGTTGCCCAGGTGGGGTCCAAGTGCTGAGTTCTGGAGGGCTCATCCTCCTGGTCCCAGCTGCCTGGTGTCATCGCAGCAGTGTGTGCTCTGATGTGTGTCCCCCAGGACACGGGTGAGTCACACTGTGACCAGTAGCCAGCCCAGAAGCAGTCACACCAAATTGTGCTTCTCAGAAGGCACAGCTGAGTTCACTGATTTGATCTGCCAGTTTAGAAAGTGGCCTTTTCGGCGGTTTGCTCTGTGATCCGGGAGGGCTTCCTGAGCTTTTGTGCTTTGTGAAGTTTTGTGCTCTCCTGGGTCAGTGAGATGAACATGTCATTTTCTAAAATAGAAAAAAATGCCAGAATGTTAAGAATTTGGTGAAACCTTTTATGAGGGCCACACCTCATTGCCTGCTAAAGGTCAGGGTGACATGGTGACTCAGAACTAAAGGATCTGCAGCCAGCCTTTCCTCCGTCTAATTGTGCACTTCTCCCCACTACTCCTAGTTCTGAGCATTCCAGACCCCTAATTATGACTTTGTTTGCGGCCTTCAGGTAGTGACCTGGGAGACTTCATGGACTATGATCCCAATCTCCTGGACGACCCACAGTGGCCTTGTGGCAAGCACAAGCGAGTTCTGATCTTCCCCTCGTACATGGTGAGTAGTGTTGTATAGTGGGAGTGTCGGAGTGGCTCTGGACATAGCTCCATTAACAGGGGCCCGTGTGCCTGGGGTGGGGGCTGGTTCACAGCCTGCGATGCCTGGGGACCTGCTTGAGAAGCTCCGCTGTACGGGCTGCTTGAGGAAGAACCACTTGCTGCCTAGAGTCCAGGACTCTTTGGGTACCCTGGCCTGTGCACACTGTTCAGAGGGGCCAGTGTCTATAAAAGCCCCCAGCTCAGGTCAGGGACCCTTGCCTCTGAGGGCAAGCATGCATTGTTCACCCGCAGACCTCACTGGGGGACCAGGCCTGTCACTGGGGGTACCGAGTTCAAGTTCAGCTCTGCTTCGAGTGCTGCGGTCACTATAGGCCTCCGTGTTCTCCAAGCAAACATTTGGCACGCGGGTTATGGATGACAGAATTGTCTCTTGGGAAAGTGAAAGTAGGACAATGTGGGTGTTAAATGCAGAACCTTGCCTTGCTGTTTTTATTACGTGGACTCTTCCTGTTTTTCCTTTTGGTAATTTTGGTTTCAGTTCTTGGCTGACCACTGTTTCCCACAACCCAGGGCCACCACTACTCCTGACACCAGTGGGGCCTGCCGGGGCCCTGTGGGCTTTTTCTGGGCCATCTTGCCCAGAGTAGGGCCCAGCCAAGCCCTGGCTGTGTGAGCAGAGGGCAGAGACGGGCTTGCAGCGGAAGCCGAGTGACCAGGCCTGCTCCACTCAGGTGGGCGAGCTCAGGCCCAGATGCCCCTGCCACCACCCCACAAGCCAGCCTACAAGCCATGCCACAAGGGGCAGGCAGAGCCCAGCCCTTGCCCCTGGGCTCCCTCCGCCCCAGCCTTGCTGTTCTCAGAAGCCCCATCCCAGGAGCGAGACATGGAGTGTCCTTTTGCTGTTCCAGGCTCTTGTGTTGCAGAAGCTGGGGTGGGTGCTAACCCCATGCACTCTAAGGGCACCTGAATCCTGGCTCTTGACCACTGATGGGGATCCCCCCTCTGGCCTTGTGCCACACTGAACATTTAGCAAGTAGCTGCCATCAGAGAAGCACCAGGCAGAACTCAGGCCCTTGCCAACTTCTTTCAGCATAGGCCCTCTTCTTGAACTTTGGCAGATAGCTCAGAAGCCATTCTAATATGCTACATTACGTCAGAATTGATTTCCAAAGGCCTTTAGTTTCAAATTTCCCGTACTCCTTACCCTCCCATCCTTATTCCCCAACTCCTAGCGCAGAAAGCAAAACTGTAGCCATATAAAGTATTTTTTTTTCCTACCACTCTATGATCTGTTAGATTATGTAATTTTTTAAAAAACCATGGCGTATTCATGGTGCCTTCCCCAAAGGCTGGCACATAATAAACGTCCAGTAAGTGACCAAAATCCTTGTCTAGTGTCAAGGAGGGAGCAACTGAAAGGTCGTGACTTGTATAAGAATAAGGATCTTTGTGGTGTTCGGTCCCTCATTTTATTGTGTAAGTTGGCCAGGAAGCGGTGGTGGCTCTGGGAGTTGGCGTGAGCCCTGTTGACGGACAGGAGAGTGGAGACTGAGAGATCATCTAGCTCGGGCTCTGCCGCTCTACCTGTTGGCTCAGAATCCTTCGTCCTCAGCAGTCTGGGGCAGAACTGCCGGCCTCAGGCTAGGATGCAAAAGTGTTTCGTGGGGCCAAGCGTTTAACAGATGTATATGCAACCAAGAAATCAGCGGGTACAGTGTTTTTTTGTCAGTGAGGTATGTGGGGTTGTTACGTCTGGTGATAACATGGCCTCGCCCTTTATAGGCCAGGTGTCAGGCTGGGGCCAGATCTGAGTGCTTTTTCTTTAAATGATTTCATCATCGTTTCTAAGGTGCCAGGCCTCAGCATGTGCACGTGTGCGTGTGCGCATGCACACATGTAATTTTTTCTCCCTGGACAGTGTGCTGGATGACTTCCCAGATCAGTGTATATGGCCTCCCCTCCTGGTTTCATGTTCCCGAGTGGATCGTTTTTCATTTCAGCGTGCTGAATCCACAGTCTGTGCTACCTATGATAGTCCATTTTTTAGAGGATGAAATTGCTCTTGAGCAGCATTTGCCTGGTCAGCTCCGTAAGATCTACATCTTCTCCTAGTCTGGCAGCACAGGTACTTTGGTAAAACGTGGAAAATCCACTTTTCAGCATCTTCTTCTAAATCATTTATTTGTGTGCCGTGTGCAAAGAGCCGGTTGTGCTTGTTATGCAGTGGGAACAAAGCAGCCGTGACCCTCCTCCTTCTCGGTCGCTGCTGGCATGCTGTTCTTGTTATCAGCTGTTGTGGAGTCGATACCAGGCACAACGAAGCCAAATGGTACTGGGTCCTGCTATATCCCCATGATCGGTTATGGACTAGACCATTGTGATCCATAGGGTTTTCATTGGCTGATTTTCGGAAGTAGATCACCAGACCTTTCTTCCTAGTCTGTTGTAGTCTGGAAGCTCCACTGAAACCTGTTCAGCATCACAGCAACACACAAGCCTCCACCGACAGACGGGTGGTAGCCGCGCATGAGGTGCGTTGGCCAGGAATCGAAAAGTGGTAGGAGATGACAGGGAGGGCCGGATGTGGGCATTGATTGGTAGGCTTCAAGGAAGCTTCCCTGGGACGCGGCATTCAGGGTGAGCGCTGAGGGGTGAGATGGAGGAGAAGACCCTGAAGGGTGGAAGATTTTTATAAAATTGATATTCTTAAGAGTGAAAGTAACTGCCCTTGCCTACCCACATGCACGCGTACGCACCCCTGTGGGGAGATCACACCTGTAGAAAGGTGATTCTGCCAAACTCCTGCTCTCCTGCACAAACACCAGGTGCAGAGGGCTGCACTTGGAACTGGCTGGAGACAAGCAAGCTGACCCAAGAGAATAGCAGTATTTCCCTGCGGGGAGGGGGCGTCGAGTGGGCTGAGCAGGAGGGAATTTTCTAGGGGGATAGAAGTGTTCTGGGCTTATTTGGCCATAGGTGGTAGAAGGCCCTCTTTGAGGGTCAGGGGTATGTCTTGGCCCCTAGTGGGAGGGAAGAGCTATGCCCAAACCCAGGCCCGGATTCGGTCTGCTCGTTCCTGCTGCATTGTGACCGTCATGGTTGGCAGAGCGCCCACAAGTGGGCTCAGGCCTGGGTGGAACCTGCACAGGCCAGCGCCTCCTCCACCCGCTCCAGCTTCCTGCTGGGTGATGGGAAGGGCCTGCGGGCCTAAGTCAGGCCGCTGTCTGTGCGGTGCCACCCACTCCCTAACTACCTGCAGCCGTGGTCCTTCGGCCGCTTGAAACGCTTGGGTGCAGGTTGGGTGCCCCAGTGTGCAGTGTTCTGGGGACTGCTCAGCCTCTGGGGTCCTGCTGTCTTGTGCATCCAAGCTAGGCCAGACCGCCTGAGGCCCTGAGCCTGGGAACCAGGAGTTGTCTGGAGTTTTAGGATATCCTGTTCTAGATGAATTTGGGGGTCTGAGATGTCCACGTGGCCTCATTCAAGCAACATCCAAAGTGAGGAGTTAATCCTTTCATCATATTAAGTCCTGTTGGAGACATTTATTTTGTTCTCTTTATTGTTTTCATATTAAGGTGTAATTTACATTCAATAAATTGCATGTATTTTGTAAATGTACAGTTCGTGAATTCTATAACCACCACTCTGATCACACTATAGAGCATTTCTATCCCCCTAGAAAATCCCCTCCTGCCCACCCTGCTCTGCGCCCCTTCCCCACAGACAAAACTGTTGCTTTGGCTTCTATCGCCATAGATTAGTTTGCCTTTTCTAAAACTTCATATAAATGGAATCATATAATCTGCACTCCTTTTTTGACTGTCTTCTTTTTTTTATTGTTGCATATATTGGTAGGTTTTTTTTTTCTTATTTTGCTGAGTAGTGCTCCATTTGAGCCCCTGGGTGGTGCAAACAGGTGACACGCTTGGCTGCCAACCTAAAGGTTGGGGGTTCAAGTCTACCCAGAGGCACCTTAGAAGAAAGCCTTGGCGATCTACTCCCAAAAAATCAGCCATTGAAAACCCTATGGATGTCTCTGGCAGCATGTTTTTCCATTACCCACTTTTGCCTCTTGGAATATATGCCAAATAAAATCTTTATTCTTGCTTTAAAAATTTTTTTTTTTAAAACTCTATGGAGCACAGTTCTACTGGGACACGCATGGGGTCAGCATGAGTCAGAATCGACTCACGGGCAACTGGTAAGTGTCCCATTGTATGGATATACTACTGTTTACTTGTCTGCTCTCCTCTGGATGGACATCTGGGTTGGTTGCAGTTTGGGGATGTTATGAATATTGCTGCTGTGAACATGCTGGTACATGTCTTGGTGTGGACATGTATTTTCATTTCTCTTGGGTAAACACCTAGGAGTGATATTTCTGAGTCGCGGGGTAGGTGATGTTAGCCAGTGGGATGTAGTTCAACGTGTGTTGTCATTGGTGCCTGTTCTCTAAGTGTCATGTAAAAAGGCCACCTGGTGCTGCACACACTGCCACAGTCAGCACAGGCTTTCAAGTCTAAGGGCTCCAGAAGCGAATGTTTTTCCAAGGCTCAGAGGCCTGTATTTACAAAGGTTAAATGGCACCCTTTTAAAATTGGCCCGTCCTTTGTAGTTAACACACATATTTTTAACTTTCACCCATGCAGGTCACTCCCACTGTGATCCATTGTGAAAGGGCAAAAGTGAGATTTTAAACAATACCAAAAAAAAAAAAAAGAAAAATCACTGGGGCACATGTGGAAACCAAATTGCAGCCGCCACTATGGTTTGGGCCCTAAAGCTGGTACAGGCTGACGACGGAGCCTGAAGGAATATTCCACATCGAGGCTGGTGCAGGTTCCTGCAGGAGTTCTTGCTAATGACTGGGTTTCTCCAGGGCGGTGAGGGAGGGGCGCAAGCCCTCTTGCCGGAACTGGATGCTTCAGGCTTTGTGCACTGCTTGGCTTGTAATTAAAGTTTCACTAGAAAATGGTTATTTATCATTAGGACCTGGCAGCTGGAGTCGGTAGTGTTTTTTTTTTTAATTCTTTATGGGTGTGGTGAGCAATTAAGAAGAGAAAGTGAGAGCTCAGATAATGCCAACAAAATTAACGTTACTTGCATGGATTTCTGGATCCTTTTCCTTTCTCAGGACATCAGAAAAAAAACTGACTACCGTCCTTTCTAATATCTGTGGGTGTATAAGTCTCAAGAGAACATCTCTTGGGTTGATCTCCATGATACGGTGCCTGTCCTTTTATTTACTTAATACTGACATCTGAATACTCATAGAGAAGCCCCTCCCCCGCCCCACTTCTCCCAGTGTTGTGGGAATATATCTTAGATTTTCAGTGCAGTATAAGATGCTGAGCAGTGGGAACTAGATGACTCACTCATTAAAAGGAAGCCTAATTCAGTCTTCCATGTGGTAGGCAGTTGGCCTCAGAGCTCCACGTTTGTTTTTAATTGAAAGTCTTGATGGCTTAGGCGTTTACTTGCTTGCTTGCAGGGGTGGGTGGGTTGTGAAGTAAAGCAGCTGGAGCTCCAGGGCCCCTTACTTGGACAGGCCCCTTCCAAGTCCCTGGGAGGGCCAGGGGCAGATCCAGGCACCTGGAGCTGATTCAATTCCAGTGGCCCTCTGTAAGAAAAATAACGCAACCTTTCAAAAACACAATTGCAAGGGGCTTCCCTGAGACTTGAAAGGGGCCCACAGGTGAGGGCCCTGGAAGGGAGCTTCACCTGCTTCAAGGAATATCTGCCCCTACCTACCTGGAGGCAGGAGCTGGAATGGTGAGATCCTTGTGGCCCGCCTGGCCTTGGGGTGCATGTCAAAGTGCCTTACTGTATTGTGTCAAAATGCCTTTTTATATTGTGGTGGCTTTTTTTTTTTTTGGTAACAACTTTATTAGATATACTTCATATACCATACAGTTCACCCTTTTACAGTGTACCATTTAGTGGTATTTAGTGTATTCAGAGTTGTGCAACCATCACCACAATCAATTTCAGAACATTTTCATCACCCCAAAAAGAAGCCCTGTACCCTTTAGCTACTACTCCTTTAAGCCCTAGGCAACCACGAATCTGCTTTCTGTCTCTATAGATGTGCCTATTCTGGACATTTCATATAAATAAAAATCATACAATATGTGGCCTTTTGCAACTGTGTTCTTTCACTTATCAAAATGTTTTCAAAGTTCTACCATGTTGTAGCGTGTATTGACATTGTGGTGTTTTTTAAATCGTTTTGTTTTTCCTTGTAAAAATAACACAAAAATGAAGTATTGGCTTTACATTTACCCAAGATGTTACAGCTTCTTCCCCGTTTCTATTTGTCTCATACTGTCTTAGGCTGGGTTCTCTAGAGAAGCAAAACCAGTAAAGCGTATAAATAGAGAGAGATTTATATCAAAGAAACAGCTCACACAGTTGTAGATGCTGGAACATCCCAAGTCCATGGATTAGGATAGAGACTTCTCCCGATTCAAGTAGCCGCAGGGACTAGCGAACCCAAGATCCACAGGACAGAAAGCAGAACTCCGTTCACAGGCTGTGAAGATCAGTGAATCCCAGGATCGGCAGATAAGCTGCTAGCTCAAGTCCCACGTACCAGAGGTCAGACAAACAGGAGACAGCCACAGGATCCAGAGCAAGCAAAAAGCCAGAACATCTGCTAATATTCAGATGCAGGCCACACCCCCAACGAAACTCCCTTTCAACTGATTGGCTACTCACAGCATATTCAATCACGGGAGTGATCACATATAAACACTGAGAATCATGGCCCAGCCAAGTTGACACACAATCTTAACCATCACACATACTGTTTTGGTAATTGCTTGATGATTTTTAACATAATATTCTATACACAGTTCATGGACTCATGCTCTGAAGCCACCATATTTAAAAAGCATTAATTCAAAAATGCATCCAAATACGATCTGGGTGTGTGCAAACTTGGTGTCACATCCACCTAGTGTCCTTTCAAGTGGATAGAGACACTGCTCCAGAAGCTTCTGTAGTGCCAGATAAATATTGGACGTAACACCTGAAAACAAGAAAGAGCTTGCAGCACCTGGTAGATCGATGTGTGGTGAAGCAAAGGCAACTTTTCATTTTTTTCTCTCTTCAGTTTGCAAACCATTTCATTTCAAGGAGAGAAGCTGAAGAGCTACTCCCCAGAGGGGAAGGGAGGGAGAGTAAATCCAGGATTATGGATTTGGAATTCAATGAATAGAAACAGAAACAAGTGTGACCCAAGGCTGCATAGGCCTGGGCTCATTCCGATAGTTTCCCTGTGATTTACTGTCCTCTTAGGGAAACGGATTAAATGCATAGAACAGCTGAAATGCCCATCTGTTCATGGTTAAAGAGATTCAGTCGAGGGCTGCCACTCTGCTTAATTACCTGAGTGAGCATGTAACATCTGCTTTCTCAGTGCCTGGCTGAGCTGGGGACTCTGATGGATATCAGACAAGTGCAGCTGAAGCAGAATGTTCTAGTTTTGCAGTGGATGTTGGTGCGAGAAGAAGTTGCAGAGATCACTGCGTTATTTCACCCCTTCCTTTCATAGGCGTGGAGTCCCTGGGTGGTGCAAATGGTTAACCTGCTCAGCTGCTAACTGAAAGTTTGGTGGGTTAAATTCACCCAGAGGCATCTCGGAAGAAAGGCCTGCAAGCTACTTCTGAAAAATTCAGCCATTAAAAACCCTATGGAGCACAGTTCTACTTTGACCCACATGGGGTCCCCATGAGTTGGCATTGACTTGATGGCAACTGGTTACTGGTTTCAAAGACGGGAAGCTGAGGCTTGGAGAGGCTGCATGCCTACCCAGGTCTCACAGCTAGCTCTTAGGTTACAGGTAGCACTGGGAACTGGGACTAGAATTCAGCTTCCTTGGAGTGTTCCTGCTCTCAGGGGGTTCTTGACCTAGAGGAGAACAGTACAGAGTCAACGGCAAGCTCACATCCTCGTTAAGAGCTCCTCACAGGAATTTCTAGGGGGGTTTGGAGGGCAGAGGACGTGGCCAGTGATGGAGGCCAGGGCCGTGCTAGGCCCTTATAGTAGAAGGAAGCATCTAGTCTGCCATTTCTGTTGGAATTGGACCAGCATCCATCAGCTCTGAGCCCCTTGCTGTTCTCCACAATTGTTATCAGGGCATACGTGCCCCCATGTGCTGCCTCATTCCCCCTCACCTGCCTTACCCTCTCCTGTTGCACCCCCAAATGTACCCTGCGTGGCCTTCACATTACAGCAGTGGGCCTGGTGCCCTGGGCCGTGATGGGGTCCAAGTTCAGTTCCGTGGAGGACCTCTCTCTCCTTGTGATGAGTCAAGCTTTTGTTTGTTTTTATAAAAAGCACAGGGTGTCTCAATGACTCCACAATAGATGTGGTAGAGTCTCCCAGCCAGATAACCACGGTATGGTCTTGTCATCTTGTCCTGTCATCTCAGAAGGGACTCGGGGTGTCAGCCCCACGCTAGCCCTTCCTGACTCCACTTCCTGTCTCCAAAGGGGCAGGTGGGGCAGGGCTTCATTTGGAATTTCATTTCTGGACATTCTGTGTCTGGATGGTCTCCTCCTCCCAGCCAGCCATCCCCCCTTCTGCTGTCTGCAGCTGTGTATACACAACCTCCCTGCGGCCAGACAGCTGCGAGAAAGTGCACTCAAGCCACCTCTCACCCTGAGAGCAGAATTGCCACCTCTGCAAAATCACCAGCACTTTGGCGCCGGACCTGCCGTCAGTCACGTAGCCCAGCTGTTGGCAACTGTGGGCAGTGAGGAGCCTTAATTTGGGGAACTAGGTACCAGCACACAGTGGTCACTCGGACTGCCCCAGACCGGGAAGGACCCACAACCTGCTTAGTTAGCACTGTTAGTTATAGTAACATGCAGTGGCAAACCCAGGCATTGAGTGTTTTTATAAATCATACAATTAGACTGGTAAGTGTGACAGAACAAAGCATTGACCTAACTTTTCACTTATTCTCTCTCGAGCCATTAAGACCTGCTCTGCGCCCAGGAGAGGACCGCAGAGACGCCATCTCCTCAGTGGTCTGCCAGAGGGGTGTAGCCCTGGGCTCAAGGGTGGTTCATCCCATACTGAGTCTAGCATGTGCTGAGGAGAGGTGTGGGGTAGACTGTCAGTTGGGGGCCACCCCCCACCCCAGCCATCCTGATCGTTTGTCCCATGCCGCTGAGTGTGAGGAGAGTGTGGAGCAGCCCCACAGGTCTCCCAGTGCCCCGCAGCCATCAACATAAAGGAAAAGTCAGATGAAGAAACTGAGGCCCAGAGGGACTAAGCAGTTGGCACAAGGTTGTCCAGCTGCCGAGTGCAGAGCTGGGATCTTAGCCCAGGGGGTCTGGCCCCAGGTCTGTTCTTCACTGCTGAGCTGCAGCACAGAGATCGGGGGTGAACGAGAGACCTAAGAGAGCCCATCCCAGCAAGCAAAGGAGGCAGGAAGAGCAGAGGCATGGGCCACGCTTGGCACTGGAGATTCCCTCCAAGACCAAGGCTAAGCCTGCTATGGGACAGAGCTGGGGCCCGGGTGGGTGGCTCAGGGCCTGCAGGGGAGGACAGCTGGGAGCACAGCAAGGCCGTGGGAAAACCCTTATTAGCGAGCATCACTTTCATGTCTCAGCCAGCCTGAGGGACTCAGAGACCTACACATACGGTTTACTGCCATTTTCCTACCGTCTTGAGTCTTGGGGCATGGCGTTACACCAGAAACCAACCTGCCCCCACCCCTAAACAGACTGAAGCAAACATACCACCAGTAAAGCCAGTTGCCATTGAGTTGATTCCAACTCATGGCAACCCCACATGTAGAAGTGTAGAAATGAGACATTGTTGGGCACGTGCCTCAGGTGTGGGCAGCTGGCAAGCCCTCAGCAGTCAGCATTCACGGGGCCTCTTTCCCCAGGTATCTTTAGATTTCCCAGAGGACCAAGTCTGACCCCCTCTGGGGCTGGGAGGCCTGGCTGGCCTCTGACCGTCCCAGTGGAACACCATACTCTGGGCTTGCTTCCTCCTTTGCCACGGGCCTTTTGGGGATGAGGGCAGGGGCTGCTGGCCAATGAGTGATCAGAAAATGGGGCCATGCAAAGAGAGGCCACTAGTCCAGGGGGACGCAGCTACTGCTGCCTGCCTGAGAATAAAGTCAAGGGCTTCTGGTCCAAGGAATAGCTATCCCTGGACCTTGACAGAAAAATGGGAATTTGTAGAGACCCTGGGCCAAAATTGATTGTATCTAGTCTCTATGAGTCAGAATCAACTCAGTGGCAATGAGTTTGGTTTGGTTTTGGTCTAGTTTAGCAAAGACTGAACATGTAGTCAGCTGACAGCCAAATAAGTATGTAAGTGTAAGGCCAGGTAGGCGCCAGGTCTCCTGTGAGGTGCTGGGAGCGCTCACTGAGGTCCAGCTCCTGCAGCTGGAAACTGCACAGGTGCCAAGGAGGAGTGCAGAAGGCCACTTCCCTCCCTCCAGCATCAGAGCTGGGGTCCCGAAGGATTCAGTCACTTAGAAGACAGACTGTGAGGGCCATGCCAGGCTGCTGACTGCCATGTTTGCCACTAGTTGAGGCCAGGGCCCTGCCAGGTGTTCCACCACATAGCACACCAACCCTCTGTCCACTGCTGTCCAGGGACCAGCCTCTCACTCTCAAGAGAAGTAGGCCCTGGCACTGCACCCCAAGAGCTAGAACAGGCTACTTATATACACAACTTCTCCTGCAAGGCCTGTGGGCCCCAGCCCCTCATTGCCCACCCCCAAGGGCTGCAGACTGAGCTGAGTTTTTGGCATTGGCATGATCTTTCTTAAGCTGGGTTAGTCAGGAAATGTGTAATGTCCCCGGGGATGTGGGCTGTAAGGGCCCCAGGGATGTGGGCTGTAAGGGCCCCAGGGAAGTGGGGTGTCACGGTCTGGAGACAAGCCCTGGTGCTTCAGGGAACTGATGATGTTCGTGCCTTCAGGGGAATCAGAACCTCTTCCTTGATCCCATACTTGCCAGCCCAGGTTCAGTTCAGTAGTGGGAAATGCTAAACAAAAATGCAGTGTGTATCAGGTGTGATTCAGTTGCAAAGTACAGAATTCACTCACATTAGGAAGGCTGGAGAAACAGGTTAAGATGAGATTTCAGAATGATTCCCAAAGCCACACTATAGAACCAGGCTGCCTGGGAGCCTGCTGCCACAGCTTCTGTGCTCAGGACTTGGGAAGCTGGCACTAGCTACCAGTTCCAGAAGTAAGCGGCCCCTGCCACAATCAGGAAACTACCACTGCCCTGGTCAGGAAGTCACCACTGCCCTGGTCAGGAAGTCACCACCACCAAGGTAAGGAAGTCACTGCCACAGTCAGGAAGTCACCACCACCAAGGTCAGGATGTCACCTCCATGGTCAGGATGCCACTGCCACAGTCAGAATGTCATCTCCGTGGTCAAGGTGTCATCCCCACTGTCAGGATGTCACCACTGCCACAATCAGGAAGCCACGCTGTACCTGCTGGGGTCTACACTGGCAAAATGGACACCCAGAAGCTA
The DNA here is from genome assembly GCA_030035585.1 of Dugong dugon. Taxonomy (NCBI): domain Eukaryota; kingdom Metazoa; phylum Chordata; class Mammalia; order Sirenia; family Dugongidae; genus Dugong; species Dugong dugon. The sequence continues at coordinate 58,232,538 of CM057466.1, forward strand.
GTGGCTGGACGCTGGGACTCTGGCCACAGCTTTGCTACCTGTGGAAACAACAGAAGCACACCCTCTGCTTCAGTTCTGCCCTCTCACACATGCTTCTGACAGGAAGAGCCAAAAGTGTATTTGGCATCCTAGCTGCAAAGGAGCCTGGGGAAGGTTGCTGTTAGTTCTCCAGCCTCTTGGTACAGCAGGGCATCCAGAGGAGGCTGGTTGTCCAGACCACAGTGTGTAGTGAAAGTGGGTGATGGGGAGCAGCTGACCACCACGGAGTCAGGGAAATCGATCCTACAGAAGTGGTATTAAGAGCCAAACCATGGATGAGTGTTAGCCAGGCAAGGAGAATCTAATTTGCAAGCCTGCAACCACCCGTGTGCATAAAATCACCTCGGAGGCCTGTCGCAGGGCAGATACATGGGCCTCACCCTCTGAGGCTGACTCATTGGGGCTGGGTGGAGCCCACCTCTGCTGTTACCCTACCTTTGTGCTCCTGATAAAAATGTTCCAATCAGTACATTGTTCTCTCTTGTGGTCTTCAAGATAAACCAATAAAGAGGCTCCATCAGGTATTCTTTGTGTCATTTCAGAGAAGGGGAAAGTGAGGCTCAGGGAAGTGAAGTGACTTTCTCCCTGTCACCCAACCTGCTGGAGGTGGCGCTGGGGCTGGGCCAGGCCCTGCCCACAACCTGAACCCCAGGCCCCTTCCTCCTGCATGCAGCCTTCTGTGTGGGTGTTTTTTTTTTTGTTTGTTTGGTTTTTTTTGTACTTCAGGTGAAGGCTTACAGAACAAATAGTTTCTCATGAAACAGTAGTACACATATTGTTTTATGACATTGGTTAACAACCCCACAACATGTCAACCCTCTAACTTCTCAACCTTTTCTTTTGGTGAAAAAACACATAGTCAAAGATACACCATTTCAAAAATTTCTACATGCACAGTTCAGTGACATTGACTACACTCTTCCAATTGTGCTGTTATTCTCACTTAAGATGAAGGCTTACAGAACAAAATAGTTTCTCATTTAACAGTTACTACAAATGTTGCCCTATGACCATGGTTAACAATCTCACAACACATCAACAATATCCTTACTCAACCTTGGGTTCCCTATCACCAGCTTCCTTGTCCCCTTCTGCCTTCTAACCCTTGTCACTGGACTCCTGTACCTCGTTAGTCTCATTTGGTTTTACGGGGCTATCGACTCCCAGGTTGAACGGTGAACCTTGGAGATAACTTCACCACTGAGCTAAAAGGGTGTCTGGGGGCCATACTCTTGGGGTTTCTCCAGTCTCCTTTAGGCCAGTAAATCTGGTCTCTTTTTTTTGTGAGTTAGAATTATGTTCTACATCCTTCTCCAGCTCTGTCCAGAACCCTCTGTTGTGATCCTGGTGAGAGCAGTCAGTGGTGGTAACCGAGCACCGTCTAGCTGTACTGGACTCAGTCCGGTGGAGGCCTTGGTAGCTGTGGACAGTTAGTCCTTCAGACTGATCTTTTCCTTGTATCCTGTTCTCTTCATTCTCCCTTGCTCCCGAAGGGTTGACACCAGTGGAGTATCTTAGTTGGCCGCTCACAGGCTTTTAAGACCCCAGACACTGCTCACCAAGGTAGAATGTAGAGCATTGTCTTTATAAGCTGTGTTATGCCAGTTGAGCTAGATGTTCCCCGAGACCATGGTCCTGTGTGGGATCTTTTTGACGCCCCTGAGTAGAGTACTACTCCCCACTGCTCTTTTCATTCAGGAAGAGGGGAAGAAAAGCAGGAGGGGAGTGCCTGGAAGACCTGGAAGCAGCCAGGGCTGCCACTTTACTTCTCTGAGCTTGTTTCTGCCTCTGTGAAGTGAGGGGTAGGACCTGGTTTACAAACCTCTTCTCTGTCAGAGAAGCACTCTTTCCAGAGCAGTCTTACACGTGAGTGTGGATCACCAGATCAAAGCTGGGCTGCTGTGGTTGCCTCAGGGGAGGGATCCAGGAGCCTCTCCACCCTCTCCGTGCCCTCAGGCACTCGGACAACCCAGTTTGGAAACCCCAATGATTGCTAAACCCCTTGCCAACGAGTGTATTCTAACTTATAGTGACCTTATAGGACAGAGTAGAACTGCCCCTTGGGGTTTCCAAGAAGCAGCTGGTGGATTCAAGCTGCTGACCTTTTGGTTAGCAGCTAGCCTCTTAACCATTGTGCCACCAGGGCTTCTAATGATTGCTAAGCAGCAGGATATTCCTTGTTTGGGGCTCACAGGGCTTCTGTCCCCAGCAGGCAGGTGACCTTTTGCTTGAGGCTGCACAGGTCACTTCAAGCTGAGCAGTTTTTGTCTGGAGAAGTAGAGGGGGAGGGGCTGTCTCTGGGAGTTCAGGGTGCCTGGAGGGTGAAAGGAAGAGGGGAGGGTAGAGCTGGGCATTTAGGAAATAGAAGAATTGGCTGCCAGCCCTAGCTTGAAGTAAGCGTATTCATTGTGGATCCCATTCTGTTGCCTGTTTCCTACATGAAAAATGTTACATCCTGTTCAGCACAGAGGAGACATTTGTTCGAGATGAAATAGAGCTGTTCTTAAAAGTAGAAAGGGGTACAAAGCACCTTGGGAGGGCCGCCTGCCCCAGCGGAGGATTCACTCTGCTGAGCCTCCACGTTTTCAAGAGTGGCCTCCATAAAAATCCCATGAACATACTCTCCAAGCCCCAATACAGTGGCACTGCACATGCGTGTGTACACATGTGCAGATGCTCATGTTCACACACTGTGGTGCCTTGCACCCGGGTGGCCACTGGTACATCGCTGACAGGTACCAGAATGGGCACATCTTGACTGTGGGGGAAACTGTCTTGACTGGGCCCAGAAGGAGACATGGCATGACACACACTGAATGCTCTTTCACCTGGAATTTTAGAAAACGCTGAGTGGTTTTGGTCGAATAGTTTGAGCTGATTCTGCTACGCTCTGTCTTTATTTACCAGAGGAGCAAAGACGATATCATTAAGATCCATTTGAATTGGGGGTGCCGCCTGTTTGCCAGCTCTTGGTTAACAGCCAAAGGTGTCCGCTCTAAAGTTGCATCAAACCAAGTGTCTTGTCAATGGAGATGAACAGAAAAAGCCACCAGCTGTTACCAGCAGGAAGGAAACTTTGGCTGCGCCTTGTCCAAGTAGAGGTTTGCAGTGGGCGATTCATGTGAATGGGCCCGCCTGTCAGAGTCAGGAGTTTCTTTTTCTCTGGCTTTGCCTGATTAAGGCCACTGCCTGTAGCCAGCCAGAAGAAGCATCATACTTTGTCCCAGCCCTTGGAAAGCATTCTCTGGAGGGGTAGGGATGAGACCAACCCAGGTGAAACCCAGCAAAAGCCTGTGTGTAATTCAGAGTTTAGCAATGCAGGACGAAGGGGAGCAGTGAGGAACAGAAGTTCAGATGGGGCTTCTCAAAGGAGCCAGTCTGTCGAGACTGATAGAAATTAGAAAAGAGGCAGAACAAAAAGTTGAAGGGCCTGTTAGTAATAGCTAACGTGTATTGAGCATTTGCTGTATGCCAGGCACTGAACAGAGCATGTTACTTGTCATAGAATTCTCAAGATAGCCATAGGAGGTAGGTGCTGCCACTGTTTTTACTTTACAAATGTGGAACCTGGAGTTTAGGGTGATTAAATAAGTCTCCCAAAGCCACACAGCTAGTGAATGGTACAGTGTGGTTGAAGTCAGATCCATCCGAGGCCAAATCCCTTAAACACCACACTGTGGAGCAACAGGCTGAAATGCACAAACTGAGTCACCCCCACCCGCTTCAGGGACTGGGTAGTGTGGTGGTCTAAAAACCAGCCGGTTGCTATCAAGTCGACTCTGACTCATGGCAACCTCACGTGTGTCATAGTAGAACTGTGCTCCTTAGGGTTTTCAATGGCTGATTTTTTTCAGAAGTAGATTGCCAGGCCTTTCTTCTGAGGCACCTCTGGGTGGACTCGAACCTCCAACTTTTCGATTAGCAGCGGAGCATGTTAACCATTTAGACCACGCAGGGACTCCACTGATGGTCTAGGAGCCAGTTTTTCTAAATGTTGCTATATCCTGCTCATTGCTGCAATTTGTTTTCCATCTGCCCTCCTCAAATGCCAGTGCTCCTTCAGGCTCCTGGAGTCAACAGAGCCCTTGCTGTGGCTATAATCTGAGTTGTTCCATTGCTCGATGGTTTGGGTAGTTGTCAGTTGTTCATAGCTAGTGTGTGATTCTTACATAAAGACCCTTATTTTAAGGAGTGACCTGTGTTGACCCATCTATTACAGACCACAGTCATTGACTACGTGAAGCCCTCAGATCTCAAGAAGGACATGAACGAGACCTTCAAGGAGAAGTTTCCGCACATTAAGTTAACACTTAGCAAAATAAGGAGGTGAGTGAGGATTGTCATCCACTTGAACTTTCCGTTCAGACCCCTCCCCAGCATGCATTTAAAGCTCATACTGTGTATGATGGTTCTTTCTTTTCTTCCGGGGACATGACACCTGGTCCTAATCGGTAAAAAGAGGCTAGTCTGATGCTGGCTGACCTGTGCCTGGATGTGGTAGGAGAGCCAAGGGAAGCAGACAGGAGCTCAAGCTCATGACGTGGACTTGGCCTGGATCTGGGGGGGGACGTTCCTTTGGTGAAAGACTCATTTCGTTCTATTGCTGACTCACCAGTCATTAAGATTTATGTTACTCAAAACTCAGAATAGGAGAAGCCTTAAGTTCACTGCTGCCTCAAATGTAGACAAAGCAAAAGAGAAAACAGTTGGTATAGCGGGGTTTGGGATAACCCTTCACCCTCAATAGTCTGTCCAGAGATGACAGTGAAGCCCGATCTTTATGCAGTCACCAGTACAGCCCCAAGTCAGGTGCATACTTCCCTTACAACTGATGGAGTCAGTAGTCAAACTATGGGGCCGAGAGGAGCTGATTTTGTTTCTTTGTGCCACAACAGCACAATTTGTATCTGTGTGTGTGTGTAGTAATGGAAGCTAAACTGTACACCAGCATGATGTTGGAATATGTGCCAGTGTTTACACAAGTGTGTGTCCTACTGCTGATTTGATTCTGGTATACCCCCAAGCCATAGAGGTGAGAAAAATAAGGTCTTCACACTTTGTTCATTGCTAGATAGCTTTCTTAAGTACGCTGGTTGTTATGCTCTTAACATTAAACCATTTTTTCCCTAGTTAATGAACACAACCAATATTTGGCAGAGCTTATGTCAAGTACCTAATTCTTTCCTGGAGTGATTGAAGTTCCCCAAATGGTTTCCCTCTCAACTTTGGAAGCTCTGCTCCTAGTTCCCAGTCAACCCTTGGGCACTCACTTGTTTTGTCATGTTCATTAGGGCTCTGGCTAGTCCACATCCTTACCTGGTCTGCTCTTCCTTCCCATACCATCTCTGGAGGTGGAGATGGCGGCAGCACTGGGCTGCTGGGACTGGGGCAAGAAGAAGAATAAATGTGGTCAGTATAACTTGAATGACAGAGAAGAGTCAAAGCCCCAACCCATAATGCAACTTCCACACTGTAATCCCATTCCACTTAACCCTTCTGGGAATGGAAAAGAGACAGTGCTTTCCAGCTGGGATAGCCTGTTTCTCGTGTGTTCCCTGAAATGCCAAGTTCTAACAAGACTTAGTCCCTCCTCCCTGTCTTTCTCTAGTCTGAAGCGAGAGATGCGGAAGCTTGCTCAGGAGGACTGTGGCTTTGAGGAGCCCACTGTGGCCATGGCCTTTGTCTACTTTGAGAAGCTGACCCTCAAGGGAAAGCTAAACAAACAGAACCGGAAGCTTTGTGCTGGAGCGTGTGTGCTGTTAGCAGCCAAAATTGGAAGTGACCTCAAAAAGCACGAAGTCAAGCATCTGATCGATGTAAGTGGCCCCATGTGCTGACGGCTCAGCCAGCACACATTACAACCCAGGGTTGTCTCAGTGCAGCCTGGCCTTGAGACCCTGCTGCAGAGGGCTCTGAGACTTAGCGGTGATAGGGGTGAGGGCTATGAAGTCATTCGTCCGTGGTAGATCCAGATGGCATGTCTCAGGTTGTTTTAGAACGGAGTGGCAAGACTGAAGATCCTCCACATGGAGTCTCGCCCTAAAACTCCATTTTCAGAAACTATGAAGGGTGAAATGATTCTCACAGCTGCAGATGTCACTGTAATTGCAAGGGAGCTGGGGGCAGTGTGGCCCACAGAGCATCTGTCAGATACATTGGCTCAACAGACCTCAATGTCCCTGCTGCCCTGGCTGCCGCCTCCTTGGGGAAGGGCATGGATTTGGTTTGGTGGTCATCCTTTGAAAGGAGAGCCCGCATCAAACCAAGGAAACACTGACCTTCTTGGATTCATATATGGATGCCCCCATGTCCATCTATCTACTTGTCTTCATTGGCAAAAGAGAACTCGAGGCAGAAATGGAGCTAATGTCAATGCTGCATACACATACACACACACACACAGTGTTCTGTAGGTCAGTGCTTTTCTGATTTTAAGCAGGAATGGTACAAAATCATCTAGCTTGTACAATAAATACTTTCAGGAACATGGAAGTGATCGTTGGACACCAAATCTGTTGAGACTCAACAGGCTTATGTAGATAGTTGCTGAACTGGAGAATCTTTAGAAACAACAAATAATAATAAAAATTATAAATGGTATCCTACACATTTAGTCATAGTTGAGTCATGCAGCCCACAGCAAATCTAATCGTATTAATGCAGAATATAATGGTGATCATTGACAAGCTGTTTGCAGTAGCAGTTAACCTAATGCAAGAGCCCAGTTAAAATCTGAATGCAGTCACCAGTTACTCAGTTGGCTAGATTTATTATTATTATTAAGCTAAAAAGCTGAGTCAAAGCCAAACGAGAATGTGCCCTAGCAAAAACTAGGCCTTCCCTCCCCAACCCCGGCCTGATCGGTCTCCATTCCTGATGCCAGCAGCCCCTGCGCTGAGATGGACTGAAAAGGCAGCCCAGGTGGTGAGGCCTTACGCCTGGGCTCTCAGCCCCGCTCAGATGTGCACTCGCTGTGCAATGCTCTGAAATGAGGGGACCTCCTCTAGGACTTGCGTCCCTGCCTGTAAAATGAGAAGATTAAACACATGATCAGTTCACCCAATTCTGAACTCACTGCATGACCATCTATTACTGTATACAATTTGCTATATTTTTAGTCTCAGCAGTAAACCTGAAGAGCCTCGTTGTAACAACGTAGAGTTTTGAATCCAGTTAGATTTGAATCTCAGCCCTGGAAATTTTCCTGTCTGTGTGACCTTGGGCAAGTTAGTGAACCTCTTATAGCCTGTTTTCTCATCTGTAAAATGGAGATAAGTCTGACATCAGCCTTATAAGGTTATTGGGAGGATTAAATGGAATCGTGATGTATGGGATATTCGCACAGACTGTGGGCCCTGGGGAAGTTTCTCCTTTCACCTTTGGGACTGAGGGCAGGAAGCACACCTGGTACCTCCCTTTTTTCCTCCACAGAGTCTTGACTATAGTGAGTTTCTGTGTAAACACTCACTGGCTGATGGATAAAGATGTTAAGCCAAAACCAAACCCATTGCCGTTGAGTCAATTCCAATTCATGGCAACTCTATACGACACAGTAGAACTGCCTGTAGGGTTTCCAAGGCTGTAATCTTTACGGAAGCAGACTGCCACATCTTTCTCCTGCGGAGCAGCTGGTGGGTTCAGATTGTCAACCTTCTGGTTGGCAACCGAGCACTTTAACCTCTGTGCCACCAGGGCTCTTTGATAGAGCTGTTACACACAGAGGAAGCCTAGAGTTTTCATTTCAAAGCTAAAATGCTTTTGGTTTTCTTTAACTTTTGTTGCAGAAACTGGAAGAGAAGTTCCGGCTGAACAGACGAGAGCTGATTGCCTTTGAGTTTCCAGTGTTAGTGGCCTTAGAGTTCGCCCTTCATCTGCCGGAGCATGAAGTCATGCCCCACTACAGACGCCTGGTCCAGAGCTCCTAGCACAGGCCCGTGGTGGGGGGCGGGGGCCGCTTCCTCTGAGCCTGTGGAGCCACACTCACTACTGGAAATGCAAAAACAGAACTCAGAATGCCACACTTTGTTTTTCCTCTCAACGTGTTTTTGTGGAAGCAGTACTGGAAACTTTTTAGGGAGTCTTCTGTCTGGCTAGCCGAGAGGAACTGTGAGCTGTTTACGACTCAGAGTGAGGGAAGAAGGACACCACGCTGAAGATAGCAGGCCCGTGCTGGAGCCGAGGGGTGGCCCGAGGCCCAGCGCAGCCCTCTGTGAGCAAGAATTCCTAGCTGTCCCATCCCAGTCCCCCTTCCGGGCACACACACAGCTTGCAAGTATGGTCCAGGGCCTTCTCTCCAAACCTGTTCCAACTCAATGTGAGGTGGTAAAGAACAGAAGGGGAGAGAATTTGCAGAAGTTGGGGGAAAGCTTTTAAGTATCGCCTCACTGTGTCAAAAGAGTGTGCCAATCTATTTTTATACCAGCTATTGGAAGTGCACTTTCCCCTGCGGTGTGGGGATGAGTGAGTTGTGTGTGTACGTGCATGTTTGTGTGTGTGAGTGATTGAGTGTACTGCATCAGCCCTAGTCCCCCAGAGGCAGCCCCTCCATTTATAGTGCAGACCTCAGCCCAGGGTCAAGAACCAGGCTCCCCTTCAGCAATTATTTCTAGATAATTTCTGGGTAATAATCACTCTGTCAGCTCCAGACTGCTAGATACTCTCTGCCCCTTACAAAATGACACTGTTTCTGTTACTGCTAACTACAACCCATGGGACAAAGAAAATAAGTTTTCATATCGGACCCAGTTGTGTGGAACAGGCGTTGCGTGTGGGTTTGGGTGACCTTTCTATCTTCCGGCCGGCGTGACACCGTGGGCAAGTCTTCGACCGTCGCACTTTGCCACTGTGGGGGCAGGGGAAGTGGCGCTCCACGGTGTTCACGTGCTCTATGTTAGAGCGCTTCATGAGCACATTTATTGTGCTATATGTAAAAAAAAAATGTTTATAAAAATCAAGAGTATAGTCAAGACCATGACTGGTGATTTGAGGCTTTGGACAGCTGAGAGAAACTGTTCTGAGCTGAAGCTGAGTCAAGGAGGCAGTGGCTCGTAATGGGATCACCATGTTGCCAGGGCTCAGTGCAGAGTTTCAGTCAGCTGGTTCCAGCAGGAACGGTGACTTGTGCTGACTCGCTAAGAGAATCTGTACCTGAAGCAGGTCACCATGCAGTCACCTCCCAGCACGAGAGAGGTGCTGGCCAGGGGTTTACCTGACTGAAGAAAGCCTTCTGTGGCCATGTAAAAAGAAAATTAAAATATTTTCTTGTTTTATATATACATGTATGTGTCTACACATGTATCCTACCAGCAGCCCTTTGCCCTGCGTTGCTCATTCATCTGCCACTGTTTTCAACTCTGATTTGTCACAGAATCAGAGTTTTTCACATCACCCCAGAGAAAGGGAAATGGGGAGACAGGTATATTTAGCAGAGCTTGAAAGAACCAGATCGTCATATAAAACAACAACAACAACAAAAAAAAAACCCATTGCCGTCGAGTTGATTACAACTCATAGCGACCGTATAGGACAAAGTAGAAGTGTCCCATAGGGTTTCCAAGGAGTGCCTGGTGGATTCAAACTGCCAACCTTTTGGTTAGCAGCTGATCTCCTAAGCACTGCACCACCAGGGCTCTGATCATCATATAGTATGGAGAAATTCAAGCAGCAGCTGGTGAGAGACAAAACAGAATACTTGGCTTCTTGGAGCCTTAGATTTAACCTAGTATAGTCCTCAATATTTTGCTAACATTCCCTTTCCGGAATCAGTTGTAAGACAGCAGTTTGCGTCGGGAGGATATATGATCTCTCTGGCTGATCTAAAGCTAACCAGTTGTCAAGTTGACTCTGACTTATGGCAACCCCATGTGTGTCAGAGTGGAACTGTGTAGGATTATCAGTGGCTGACTTTTCGGAAGTAGGTCGCCAGGCCTTTCTTCCAAGGTGCCTCTAGGTAGATTCAAACCTCTAACTTTTAGGTTAGCAGTCGAGTGCTTAATGATTTGCACCACCCAGGAACTCCAAGGCAGGCTAGCTGGTATTTAAGGGGCACCTACTGTTGGAGCCTTGGTGGTGCAGTGGCTAAGAGCCTGGCTCCTAACCAATAGGTTGGCAGTTTGAATCCACCAGCTGCTCCTTGGAAACCTGTGGGGAAGCTCTCTGTCCTATAGGGTCACTATGAGTTGGAATCAACTCAACGGTAACAGGTAAGGCAGACTGGGAAGCACAGAGTATTTAAAGCATCCCAATCACCCATGCCCTTGGGCCCAGATGAGTGGACGGTATCTGTCACCTTGCATTCCTCTGACCAGCCGCCCTGGCTGCGCAGCACCCCTTGGTGCCCTGGTGAATGCCCAGCGGGAGCCTTTCCAAGGAACAGGGCCGCTGGCATCTAGAAATTGCCTGCAGAGCTCCCCACTGTCCATTCACCTGAGTCTCCTGCCAAGCACAGGGGGCACCGGTGCAGGACACAGGCCACCAGCCCAGATGTGGGGAAGAAGCCTGTGTCTTTAAAATCAGGCTACTATTCCTGGGTTTAGGAGGATTTGTGTTTGTTTTGTTTTTAAGAAGCCCTGGTGGCACAGTGGTTAAAGCACTTGTCTGCTAACCGAAAGGTCAGCTGTTCGAACCCACCAGTGGCTCCACGGGAAAAGAAGTGGAGTCTGCTTCCGTAAAGATTACAGCCTAGGAAACCCTATGGGGCAGTTCGGCTCTGTCCAATAGGACTGCTAAGAGTTGGAATTGATTCTATGGCAATGAGTTTTGGGGGTTTTTGTTTGTTTTTTAGCATTTATAAGATGGACTCAAGTTACTGGTCATTCTTTTTTTTTTAAGACTCCTTTTAATTTTAAGCTCTATTTTTGGCCTGTGAGTTTATTGGTTTCAATTTAGTTGCAGGGGTGCTGGGAATGAAAACATTCTGCTAAGACATCTTTTGCTTGTCCGTAACACCAGCTCTCTAGTAGCAGAGGAGGATGTGAAGGAGGATGGTGAGAGACACAGGTTGCTGCCAGAGCTGCCTTTGTAATGTGCATTCTAGAAAACTACCCCAGCCTTGGGCTTCTGGGAGCCTGGTGGTGAGGACTCACTCAAGGAGGCAGTCTGAGCCGCTCAGCAGGCTTGTTCTAGAAGACCATAAGGCCCGTCCAGCCCCCTGCCAAGCCCCGCTCCCACCCCAGCTGCCCTGAAGTCTCCCAGTTCTCTCCTTGCACAAATACTTGTGAAGAAGCTCTGCCACACCCTCCTAGCAACAGCATTGGTTCTGCCTAAACTGGTTTCCCCAGAGCTGGCCTGGGAGGGGCTGAGGGTGGGGGCAGGTCTCCAATCCTCCCAGCAGCCCTGACTGTTAAGTCAGATAACAGCTGGGAACCAGCCCATAGAAAGGTTGGGGCCCGGGTAGGGGCTGCCTTTGGGAGGAAGCGGGGACAGTGGCAGGATGTGCCGTTCAGCAGGGGTGGGCCCATTGCGCGCCCCTGCCTGGGCTGGGCTCTGGTCTTGTCCCTTCTTCCCTCCGGCCTGTTGGACACTTCAGCACCCATGGACTACAGACAGCTCCAGTGTCCCCGCCCTTGTGGACTGAGCCTTAGCCAGCCTGCTGACACTTGAGTAGAAGTCATTACTTTTCCTCCTTTTTCCACCCTAATAAAACCTATATTGAAACAGGAAATCTATACCAGGCACAGCTTGGGGCCGTCACGTACTCAGATCACTCGAGTACATGCCCAACCTTACTTATCTGGGAGCGGGGAGGTTTGAAGCTGCTTCCCCTCCCCCTCCTCACTCCTCCCTGTCCCCTCCATTCCCCAACAGCAAATAAAACTGTTCAGTGCAATTGCTGCCACGTTCTTTATCTCCCCCAGGCATTTCTGGTTCACTGCTAACTGGCCCTCCACTAGCCCTGGCCACCTCAGATAACTCCATTACATAAAACCAAACCCATTGCCACTGAGTCAATTCTGACTCCTTGTGACCCTACAGGACAGAATAGAACTGCCCCATAGAGTTTCCAAGGAGTGCCTGGTGGAGTCAAACTGCCAACCTTTTGGTTAGCAGCCATAGCTCTTAACCACTGCGCCACCAGGGTTCCAACTCAGTTACATACACCCTGCGATTTGTAAACGAGGTAGGGGGAAGTTGGAGAACAAAATACACTTGAGCCGGGTAATTTTGTTACCTGTAATTGTGTAATCTGCCAGCCAATGAAAGTCCTCCAAAGGAAGCACTTCATAAGGGAGACCCCCCCCCCCCCCACCATGGCAGCCTGAGCTCACTGTCCTCGGGCTGCCTTGAGAGTTTGGTTAAGGAAGGTGCTGGCCAGGTCATGGCAGGGTCAGGGTTGGGGTGGAGCGGGGATAGTGCTGAGGGCCAGAGAAGGAGCAAACACCAAGAGTGTAAATCTGGAGATCGGTAGTTAACACCAGCTTAAACAGCAGAGCAACTGCACAGCAGAACAGAAGTGAAAAGATCAAAGGCATGATCCAGGTTCTGCATACACACAGCAAGCCAAGGGACCCAATCCAGAATGAGAGGATACCATCTCAAAGAGCCCCTACCCCCAGAAAGGACCAATTGGACTTCAAAAGGATTCTAATTGATACTCCAGAAAGTCTAAAAATGTAGGTCTAGTTAAAACATAGATGCCCCTGGCCAGTACTGCACTTTTATATGTAGGATCTCAAATCTTGAACTACCATCTTGCTACTCAAAGTGTGGTCCGTGGGCCAGCAGCATCAGTACCCACCAGGGACTTGTGGGAAGTGCAGAATTTGCATTTGAACAAGATCCCCTGGTGATGTGTATGCATGTGAGAGTCTGCGAGGCACTGTCCCTCCATGTAAGCCTTGTTGTTAGATGCCGTAGAGTTGATTCTGACTCAATGACCCCATGTGACAGAGTAGAACAGCCCCACAGAATTTTCTTGGGTGTAATCTTCATGGAAGCAGATCACCAGGTCTTTCTCCCATGGATCCACTGGCTGGGTTTGAACTGCCAACTTTTCAGTTATCAGCTGAGCGCTTTACCGTTTTTGCCACCAGTGCTCCTTCCATATAAGCATAGGAAATAAAATTTTTGTTTAAAAAAGAAAAAGGTACCACTCAGCGTGTCTAACCAGGGCACCTGGACTGGATTGGCAAGAAACCAGAGACAGGAACTTCGATAAGCAGATAAATCCCTGAACACAGTGTTCAACAAGGGGGAGGATGCACCTCAGGCCAGCCCTGTGCTAGGCACTTGAAACACATTTTCTTATTTAACCCTAAAACACTAAAGTTAGAGTTTCACAGCTGAGGAAACTGAGGCTCCAAAAGATTGCATCACTTGCCCAGCATCACACAGCTAGGAAGTGGTAGTCGGGATTCAAACCCAGATGGGTCTGATTCAAAAGCCCAGCCAGCTGGCCTGCCTCAGAGAAATTAAGAAGGTGGAGGCCAGAGCCAGGCTGAAGTCCGATGTGCCCCAGCATCTGCTGCATCGCTAACATGCTCGGATTAGATGGACTCTTCTCCCCACCCTGCTCAGCAGCTGCCGGCCCTTTCCCATGCAGACAGGAGAGGGATCTGGGTCCACTGAGTCCCTAACAGCATCCTCTTGGTTGTGAGTAGCGTTCATATCTGATTGGGACACACTTCTGCGCCTCCTGGCAGAACGTGGGCTTTCTGGAAAACTTGCTTCCAGAACCGATGAGTGAAGGGGCTGCTGGAAGTAAGTAGAAGATTACAGTAAGTAGAAGATTACAGCGTTCATGGCAAGGCAGGACTGAGAGTCAGTTTCTCATTTGCATGCATGGACTTTCCACTCAGTGTTATAGTGGACGCACACACTCCGCCCTACTTCCTGCGCTGTGTGTGCCTTGGCCGCTGCCCTCCCATCTATCAGTGTGTGACTAGGAGATGCAGACTGTTTGCTCTAAGCCGGGTACGTGTGGGTAATGGGCCAGCTGCCGAGAAGGCCACATCACAGGTGAAGTTCAGTCCCCAAAGGATGGCTTAGGGGTTATGAGCACATAGCAGAAGACTGACCAGAAAGCCCAGCTGGGGCGCTGGGGTGGCTGCATGGCATGTTCTGCCAGAACCGCTCACTATAAGTTATTTTTTTTAAACCCTGACTTCAAGAAGAAGGAAGCCGATCCCCCTTGAGGCATATCTCAAAATCCCTGGTGAAACCTACATGCTGTTCTATGAGATTCTAAGCCAGATATTTTTTCCTAAGGCAGCTGCCTTCTCCCATGAAACCAATTTTCATTTTTATTTGCAAAATGAAGAACAAGACACAAATGGAATAGATTACTTTCGCCTCTCTTCTTTTGTACATATTGGAGAAAGTGGCAGAGACCATTTTCAAGGGAGGCCTGTGGGCAAGACATTTTCCTGGGACGAGCACGCAGCCAGAAGCAGGAGGGCTGGGACAGTGTTCCAAGTCCACCAATCCTGGGAGAGGCGGGAAGAAAAACACTTCAGGGCCACCAGACCGAGTAACTCCAGCAGGGACAGTCGGCCCCTATAAGGGGAATGTAACACCTGTCAGAGGGGGCCTGGCCTTCCTGAATGAGATAACACAGTAAACATCTGGCCTAGGGCCAGGCACACACAGGTGCTCAATGAACGGAAACAATTATTATAATCACCTCCCACTGAACTCAATTGAGTTAGCAAAAAAAGAAAAGCTGTTTTATAGAGGAAGAGATTGTAACACAGATGTGTCGCCTAGGATCAGATGGGGAAGATAAGGGACCTTGTTTGGATTTGCAGTATCTGGGTGCTCAAGGTTCCAGGCACAGCTGAGAGGTGCTAGGAGGGGGCTGAAATTCAGCCCAGCTTCACTCTCCAAGTCATGCCCCAGGTGAGCCTAGAGGAAGGAGTGCCTTTCTGATTGTTCTGACCAGAATGGACAGCCTTCTGCCATGCAGCCAGAGACAGGAACGCCTTCAGAGGTCTGGACCACCACCGGTCTGTCAGCTTGTTGTACTGTGATGGCTTTCATATTGCTGTGATACGGGAAACTATGCCACCAGTATTTCAAATATCAGCAGAGTCACCTATGGGGGACAAATTTCAGCAGAGCTTCCAGACTAAGACAGACTAGGAAGAAAGGCCTGGTTATCTATTTCCAAAAATTAGCCAATGAAAACCCTATGGATCACAACAGAATAGTGTCTGATACAGTGCTGGGAGATGAGCTCCTAGGTTGGAAAGCACTCAGAATACACAGTGGCTGCAACAATGCACTCGAACATACCAACGATCATGAAGATGGTGCAGACCAGGCAATGTTCTGTTTTGTTACCCATAAGGTCGCCATGAGTTGGAGCTGACTTGGTGGCCTGGATTGTGGGAGGGAAGGCAGGGTAGAGCAGAGAGCAGGGGTAGAGGAAAGACCCAGGGTCCTTGCAAGCCCAATGCGATGAGCCAACCTCAGAGGGGCTCACTCATTTTCTATCCCCCTCCCACCCGTCCCAGGAGACAGGCTCACTGCTGGGGACCCTGGGGTGACATGGGTGACCCATCAGATTAGTAGGCCATGTGACCTAGAGCCAAGGGCATAAAAGGTGTACAGGTTCCCTAGAATTCCAGAGGGAATGAAACAGACCAGGGAGGAACAGTTGGGGGCCGCAGTGAAGATCGGCAGCAAGGACCCCACTGCCAGGAAGGAAAGGAGGATGTGCAGGGGGCCAGAGGCAAGGAGGGTGTCTTAGTCATCTAGTGCTGCCATAACAGAAGTACCACAAGTGGATGGTTTTAACGAAGAGAAGTTTATTTCCTCACAGTCAAAGTAGGCTAAAAGTCCAAATTCAGGGCGTCAGCTCCAGGGGAAGGCTTTCTCTCTCTGTCGGCCTTCTCATTGGTGTTCCCCTGGACTAGGAGCTTCTCGGCGCAGGGACCCTGGTCCAAAGGACACGCTCTGCTCCCAGCACTGCTTTCTTGATGGTTTGAGGTCCCCCTGTCTCACTGCTCACTTCTGTCTTTTATATCTCAAGAGATTGCCTCAGGACACAATCTAGTCTTGTAGATCACTCCTGCCTTACTAACGCAACTGCCACCCATCCTCCCTCATTAACATCATAGAGGCAGGATTTACAACATAGAGGAAAATCACACAATACTAGGAATCATGGCCTGGCCAAATTGATACACACATTTTTTGGGGGACATAATTCAAACCATGACAGAGGGGATGAGGTGCTTGACCTGCTCTCTGATCATCTTCACCTGGTGAGGCCAGGCAGGTGCTCACCTCTGGGAAGGGGTCCATGTAAGGATGCTGGAGATGCCCGTTAACACCTGGTAGTCATGGTGAGCACTGACTTCCACAGCTCGACCCTAGCTCCTCTCCTCTTTCCCTCACTGAATTGCTTTCCTGCAGGCCACACTACTGGGGGAAGGCGCCGTCCCGAGGGGGCCTGAAGCCCAGCATTTCGCGACTCTCTGACTTCACATGACAAGTGGGTGGAACTGCTGGGCTGGGCCACCTGAGTCCCAGCATGGGCCTTTCCCACAAGATGGTGGTACTATTGCTGCCGTCCTCATGTTTCCAAGCCAAGGGCCGTATTTTAACAGACCCTCTGCATAGAGGCAGAATTACAACGCCTCTTGATTGTTGCATCTGGAGTTCCAGGCCTCACCCACCAGCCTGGCCTTAGTCCTAGCCGGGGTGCAATGGAAAGGGTAGCATGGTGAGCAGTGGAGGGGAGCATTGTCTAAGTCCTCCCAAAAAGCACTCCTTCCCCAACCTCTGATGGCTAAGTAGGTGCTGTTCAGGGGACCACAGTTTCCAGCACGGACAGGAAGTCCAAACTCCTCAGAATAAGCCTGCAGGAGACCAAGGGGACAGGCAGGTGCATAAACAGAACAGCAGGGTGGTTAGGGAGGAGGAATTAGACTTGGAGCCATGGCCCCTATGGCTCAGAGGAACGGGCGTGCTGAGCACCAGGGGAGGTACCTGGGTGATGGTGAACAGAGCACCCAGAATCTCTCATGGCAGAGAGGGACCTGGACCGTTACTACTCGCTTTGGAGATAGAGAAACAGGATGGTCCTGTGGGAGGTGGCAGGGAGGCTGACTTCTGGGCCCTACCAGGGGCCACCTGCCCTCCCACCTGAGTGTGGAGCTGAGCCCAGTCATCCAGTTAGCCAGGTCCAACAGGGCCAGGGGCTCTTCCTCCTACACACAGAGTCACAGATACACACAGACACACAGATATACACAGACACACACAGATACACAGATACACACAGTCATACATATATATACACAGACACAGAGTCACACTCACAAATATACACAAACACACACAGATACACAGACACCCTCAGGTACACACATACACCTGGATAAACACATACAGACACGTCCAGAGCCACATTCACAGATACACACACACACACACACACACACACACACACACACACACACACACGAGTCAAACTCAAGATACATACACACATACAGAGACATACGCAGCTACACACACAGAGACACAGTGATACATACATAAACACACACTGGACATACACAGACACACAGATACACAGTCACACTTATATACACACACACAAACACACTGCATTTGATGCCATTTCTTAGGACCCAGGAACCATCCACTCCCACAATCACAAAGGCAGGTGCCAGCAGCTGGCAAGAGCATTGAGGCACCTGGATGGGGCCTCTAGGACAAGGAGGCATGGCCAGAGGCAGGCAAGGATAGTGGGGGTGGCAGGCATTGAGTTTATGATGTCCACCCCCCAGCTCACAGGGACAGCTATGCTAGTGGTAGCCAGCGCCAGCTCTGAGGACTCTGATGTCCCTGTTTCATTTTTCCAATCTGAGAGGTTGTGACCACATGGCAGTGCACAGTGCCCTCCCATCCCTGGTGGGGGGCCCAACTGGCCCTGGGCTGTCTCCCCCTCCCACCTCCAGGCAGGCTTTGGGCTGCAAAGGGACTCGGGGGAGGATGGAAAGGGCTGAGACCACCTCGTCCTTGTCCCGCAGCAGTGGAACCATAACCCAGGGCATGGAGGAGGTCTGTGGTATCGGCATACAGGAAAGAGACAGCAAAGGACTCCAGGTGACATGGGTTCCACAGCACATCTCCAGGCACCCTGGCTCCATTCCGACTCCCAGCTGGGAAGTGGAAAGTCTGATTCACCCTGTGTCTTACTCATTTAGTTACACCCCACTCGGTGGCAGAGGACTCACTGCAGCTTGCTAGAGGCTTTGTTTGTTCGTTTCCGGTCCCCACTGCTTGGTCAGACACAGGAGCAGACTGCAGCCCTGGGGACCCAGAAGCTGGGAGAGTTGATGTCCCCAAAGGGGCACAATGATCTCTTCAACCAAAAGGTGGCTCCACACTGTCTGCCGGCGAACGGACTTTGGAGGCCTTGCTGCTGCCTTGATCCCAAATTACCTTCCAGATGATTATCTGAGGAACACTGTACAATGAGTATGAGGCCCCAGGAAGTTGAGGCTCCCACCTAGGTGATGGGAAGTTCAGTTACCACCACAAAATCATGTTTGTCCCAGTTTCCCTCAGTAAGATACCTACCTCAGGGCCCACGCTGAAAAGGCTGCTGATGAGTCTGGAGCCAAAACCAAAAAAAAAAAAAAAAAAAAAAAAAACCCACCACCATCGAGTTGATTTTGGCTAATAGCAACCTGGTAGGACAGAGTAGAACTGGCCCACAGGGTTTCCAAGGAGGGGCTGGTGGATTTGAACTGCCAACCTTTTGGTTAGCAACCAAACGCCTAACCACTGCGCCACCAGGGCACCGGGTCTGGAGTAGTTTTGTGAAAGGAGATGTGTCCCACCCCCATCCTTGTTAACTGGTACAACTCTACTACCCTATTCACGGCCACCCCCCACAGATGGGAAAACATAATGTCCTTCTGCAGGGATTGGTCCCTCCTGATGACATATCCAAAGTAAGCGAGTCGAAGCCTCAGACAATATTCTGTGATCCACAGGGTCATCATGTTTGGTAAAGCATAGGGCCACTGAAGGTGAGGGAAACTCTCAATGAGATGTATTGGCACAATGGCCGAAATGATGGACTCCAACATACCAACAGTCACTAAGACAGCACAGGGCCGGGCAATATTTCCTTCTGTTATACACAAGGTCATCATGAGTTGGAGTCGACTAGACAGCAACTAACAACAACAGGTGGGAAGAAGAAGGCTGTTTCTCATCCTTGTCCTGCCTCCCCACCCCCAACTGTCCCTTCCGCTGTGCAGCCTCAGGACCACACTGAGCACCGTGGGGTAGGTGGATTTCAGAGCATATTTTATGTGCCACCAAGTCAAGGCTCCCCACAAGTTGATCAGATGTGTCAGATCAAATTCAAAACAAGCTCTTCTGGATGCTTCCTGTTCCTTCTACTTGGCCTCATGCCAGCCACTTGGTGGGTCTCTCTAGGTCT
Organism: Dugong dugon; assembly: GCA_030035585.1. Lineage (NCBI taxonomy): Eukaryota > Metazoa > Chordata > Mammalia > Sirenia > Dugongidae > Dugong > Dugong dugon. The sequence goes on from CM057466.1 coordinate 58,251,985, forward strand.
GAGGTGGTTTTACGTCTCCCTACCTCAGCCTACCTCCAATCCCCAATGTTCTGCTGTCAGAAGGGAGTTGTTTCCCCTCCCTTCCCAGGACACTCCTCTGTCTCCCACTCTGTGCAAGGTGGTCCCTGTTCCCGCCAGCTTGTCTCTCAGCTGCCTTTGTCACTGCTCTGCCTGCACTACCAACCCACCAGCCTGGCTCCTCCCTGGCATTTCCTCCTTCCTGACTCTCCATCCCTCTACTTCATATCTGGGATCTCCTACCCCATCCCCCTTTCCCTCCACAAAGCTCCAGTGGGTCCTTCCCAACTCCGCCCTTGCCAACTACCTGTCCTGCTGACCCCACTAAGGGTATCCTGCTCCCTCAAATGTCACACAGCCCCCTTTACCAGTGGCATCACTAGGGAGGTGCAGGGGATGCAGACGGTACTGGGTGACACTGTCAGAGGGGTGACACCAGAATGACTGTCTATAAAACTTTTGTGCAGTGTTTCAGCAGAAATGCATTATTTCTTATAAAAATATCACCATAGTTATTTATAACAGCAAAACATTTTTCGTAAGCCCAGCTTACTTGTATACCTACAAGGCTAAAACTCTATGCTAATTTACTTTTTGAACTTTCTAATGTGTTCTGGTCAGAGCTGTCATTATTACCCAATTACAACGAGGCTTCAAATCACCTGGTTTCACCTGTACGTGCTACAAGCACGCGCTGTTGTTTTCATTGCAGCTGGTATTTTTATAGTCACTGATTTTGTCAAACTTTTGGGAATTAGTATCTGTGAACCTATATCAGTAACTTTTTTGAGAATGAAGTAGCAAAGGAGAAGAAGGCATGATATACGAGAATTACAATTTACAAGTAACATTAGCATGAAAAACATTACTGAGGATCCTGTATAATCTGGTACGGGAGGAGGTCCGTAGGCCGTGGGTGACACCATGAGTTATCACACTGGGTGACACCAACCCTAGTGACGCCACTGCCCTTTACGGAGCCTCATGGGTAACTAAGCCCACATTCCCCCTTCACACCCACTGAGCATGGACTAACCGCTCTAAACACATGTAACATCAAGCAGCTTCAAAGTAACTGAAACCCTTTGACCACCCATTTTGGGAAGTCCCTGCAATTCCCAATCACCTCTTGAGGATGGGTATTTTCCATAGCTGTCTGGTCATTTAAGCTCTTGAGGCCTCATTTTTGGGAACATACTTTGCTTTGAAGAGTTGCCAGAGCTTGCATGCCACAGCAATTTGGCCTCACCGTGTGATCCATAAAGGTGTTCTGACGCAACAATCTTGGAAAAGCGAGAGCAAGCTTTTTTATCCCATTGAAAATGAAATGATTCTCAGGTAGCCTCTACCACAGCTCTAAATCAAAGAATGAGTCCCAGCTGCTGACAAATGAATAGGAACCAATAGGAGCAGACAGGCAGAGGAGGGGAAGAAATGGATATTCATTACACAAACTTTCCCGAAGTGAAATAGCTCTTCTCTTGATTCATGACCTGGGCTTTGAGAGATGACTCTTGTTGTTGCCAACAGAAGGTTCCAGAGACCAGTTACTATTCAGGACCAAATATTTTGCTGGAAAACTAAAGAGTATTTGACAAGCAAGTGTGGTCCTAGTAGGATCAGATGTATCAGAATTACTTGGGGTGCCTTTTAAAAAATGAAAATTCTTGGGAATTCTAGAATCTCTGAGGTTAGTGGCTAGGAATCCATATTTGCAACACTTCTCCAGGTGGTTTTTCTACATTCAAAAGTTCAAGAGTCACAGCCATAAATGTATCAAGGGATTGTTGCAAGGAATACATGGAAGGCAGTCAAACATTCTGATACTAGCAGGGTTTCTCAAACTTTAACGTGCATATGAACTTGTCAATGGAGCCCTGGTGGCACAGTAGTTAAACTATCGGCTGCTAACCAAAACGTCAGCAGTTCGAATCCACTAGCCACTCCTTGGAAACCCTATGGGGCAGTTCTACTCTGTCTATAGGTTCACTATATGAGTCAGAATCGACTCTACGGCATTGAATTTGGGTTTTGGTTTGAACTTGTTAAAATACAGAAGCCAGGTCAGTAGGTTTAGAATGGGACCCAAGAATCTAGATAGCCAATTTGCCAGTCTGTAAGCCAATTTTTAGTAGCAAGGGACTGGAGGGCTTGTTTCCTTTCCATTATCTTGTGTATGTGTGTATGACATTACAGCAGTTATAAATAACAAAGCACTTTCACCCAGTTTATCTCACTTAATGAAGCATAATGAGGCTATTGTTTTAAGGAGTCCCCGGTGGTGCAAACAGTTTGTCTTCAGCTGGTAACCAAAACATTGAAGGTTTGAGTCCACCCAGAGGCACCTTGGAAGAAATGTCTGGAGATCTACTTCCAAAAAATCAGCCATTGAAAACCCTAGGGAGTACAGTTCTACTCTGACACACACAGGGTTGCCATGAGTGGGAGTCAACTCCATGGCAACTGATGTTCTTTTTAATAGTGATTCTAAATCCTACGTAAATAATCACTGCCTTCTCAAGTAGTCAGTTTGGGAGGCAGCACCCAGAGTGGTTAAAAGACTCTGACACAGAGATACGAAGTTCTCATTGCAGGTGACTCTGCTGCCCCAGCTGTGTGAGCTTGGGCCAGTTATAAAGCCTTCCTGAGCTTCAGATTTTACCTCTAAAATGGGGGTGATGCTGGGTCCTTTCTCATAGGGGTTCGTGAGGATCAAATGAGATGATGAACGCAGAGTATGTAGCAGGGCGCCTGACACACAGGCCACACTCAATCCATGCTCACTCTTCGCATTCATCCACAGCACAGAGGATTCTTCTTCTGGGTCTGGCATTGAGGGCCAATTCATAAGCAGGAGAAGAAATTGCTCTTATTAAGACAGGAAGCTTAAGGGGCAGTGAGATTATGTTAATGGGGGAGGAACAATTCAGAAAAGGAGGGTTAGAATGGTTGCACAACTTGAAGAATGTAATCAATGTCACTGAATTGTACATGTAGAAATTGTTGAACTGGTGTATGTTCTGCTGTGTATATTTTCAACAACAACTAGAAAATAAAATAAATTATTTACACAAACAAACAAACAAACAAAAGACTTCACCAAAAGAGTAAAAAGAGAACTTACAGACTGGGAACAAAATTTTGGCTATGACATATCCAAAAAAGGTCAATTTCTAAAATTTATAGAAAACTTCGACTCTCCAACAACAAAAAGACAAACAATCCAATTAAAAAATGGGCAAAGGAAATGAACACACACTCCATCAAAGAGGACATTCAGGCAGCTAACAAATACATAAAGAGATGCTTGAAATCATTAGCTATTAGAGAGATACAAATCAAAACTACAATGAGATACCATCTCACCCTGGCAATAATGCCACTGATGGAAAAAACAACAACAACAACAACAAATGATGGCAAAGTTATGGGGAGATAGGAACTCTTATACACTGCTGGTGGGAATATAAGATGGTACAACTACTATGGAAAACAGTATGGCACTGCCTTAAAAAGCTAGAAATAGAAATATCATAGGATTCAGCAATCCCACTCCTAGGGATATATCCTAGAGAAACCAGAGCCGTAATACGAGTAGACATATGTACACCCATGTTCATTGCAGCATTTTTCACAATAGCAAAAAGATGGAAACAACCTAAGTGCCCATCAAGGGATGAATGAATAAACAAACTGTGGTACATATACACAATGGAATACTACACAATGATAAAAAAAATAATAATTAATCTGTGAAATATCTCATGACATGGATGAATCTGGAGGGCGTTACGCTGAGTGAAATAAGTCAATCACAAAAGGACAAATATCATATGAGACCACTATTATAAAACGTCAAGAATAGGATACAGAAAAAAACATTCTTTGCTGGTTTCCAGGGATGAGAAGGAGAATCACTAGATAGTAGACAAGTGTTAATTTAGGTGAAGGCAAAGGCAATATGGAGGAAGTCAGCACCACGTGACCAAGGAAGGCAAAGGCGGACTCCGAGAGGTACGCAAGAATAAAGGGTGACTAAGGTAAATGCTATATCATATATAATCCTGCAACAACAGTAATATGACAAATTGAAGCGGAATGGCATTGCACTCATCATCAAAAAGAACATTTCAAGATTTATCCTGAAGTACAACGCTGTCAGTGATAGGATAATACCCATATGGCTAAAAGGAAGACCAGTTAATTTTATTTCCTTCAAATTTACATACCAACCACTAATGCCAAAGATGTAGAAATTCAAGGTTTTTACCAATTTTAGCAGTCTGAAATTGTAAAGCATGCAATCAAGATGTGTTGATAATTACTGGTGACTGGAATGCGAAAGTTGGAAACAAAGAAGGATTCGTGGTTGGAAAATATAGCCTTGGTGATAGACACAATACCAAAGATTGCATGATAGAATTTTGCAAGACTTACTCATTGGAAATACCCTTCTTCAACAACATAAATGGTCACTATACACGTAGAACTCACTGGATGGAATACACAGGAAATCAAATCCACTACATCTGTAGGAAAGAGACAGTGGAGAAGCTCAAGATCATCAGTCAGAACAAGGCCAGGGGTTGACTGTGGAACAGACCATCAACTGCCCACAAGCAAGTTCAAGTTGAAGTTGAAGATAATTAAAACAAGTCCTCCAGAGCCAAAGTATGATCTTGAGTATATCTCACCTGAATTTAGAGACCAGCTCAAGAATAGATTTGACACATTGAACACTAATGACCGAAGACCAGACGACTTGTGGGATGACATCAAGGACATTACACATGAAGAAAGCAAAAGGTTATTAAAAAAGACAGGAAAGAAAGAAAAGACCAAAATGGATGTCAGACGAGACTCTGAAACTTGTTCTTGAACATAGAGTAGCTAATGTGAAAGGAAGAAATGATCACATAAAAGAGGTAAACAGAAGATTTCAAAGGGCAGCTTGAGAAGACAAAGTATAATGAAATGTGCAAAGACCTGGAGTTAGAAAACCTAAAGGGAAGAACTCACTTGGCATTTCTCAAGCTGAAAGAACTGAAGAAAATTTCAAGCCTCGAGTTGCAATTTTCAAGGGTTCTATGGGCAAAATATTGAACAATGCAGGAAGCATCAAAAGAAGATGGAAAGAATACACAAAGTCACTATACCAAAAAGAATCGGTCGATGTTCAACCATTTCAGGAGGTAGCATATTATCAAAAACCAATGGTATTGAAGGAAAAAGTCTATGCTGCACTGAAGTCACCGGCAGAAAACAAGTCTTCAGGAATTGACAGAATACCAACTGAGATGTTTCAACAAAGGGATGCAGCGTGCTGGAGGTGCTCACTTGTCTGTGCCAAGGAATTTGGAAGACAGCTACCTGGACAACTGACTGGAAGAGATCCATATTTGTGCCCATTCCAGAGAAAGGTGATCCAACAGAATGCAGAAATTCAAACAATATCATTAATATCACACACAAGTAAAATTTTGCTCAACATAATTCAGCAGTACATCAACAGGGAACTGCCAGAAATTCAAGCTGGATTCAGAAGAGGACATGGAACAAGGGATATCATTGCTGATGTCAGATGGATCTTGGCTGAAAGCAGAGAATATCAGAAAGATGTTTACCTGTGTTTTATTGACTATGCAAAGGCAATCAATGGTTCTTGGATATTATAGCAGAAACTTTTTCCTTAGAATGAAATTTTCATGGGAATGTGGGACTCAATTTCCCAGCACGCCTCTTGATTCCAGGTGTGGGTTGGTGACTGTTTTCTGAGTAGAAGTGATGTGTGTCATCTCCCAGGCCAAAACTTTTAAAAGTCAGGTGTAACTTCTGCACCCTCTTTTTCCCTATCCACTGTATACATGCAGAGGGCTCAGGCACAGATGGAAGGGTCTTTGATTCACCATGTGGAGAGAAACAACCAGCCAGCCAGGAACTTCCACTTTGGACTGTTACATCAGTGAGAAATAAGCTTTTACTGTGTTAAGTCACTAAAATGTTGGGGTTTGTTTGTTACAAGTCTAGCACTGCCTCAACTACTACAGAAAACCTGACTTGAAATGCCTTGAGGACATTCAGAAGAGATGTCACATAGGCTGTTGAATATGTGGGTCTGGAGCTCCAAAGAGAGGTTGGGATGGAGATTTAACTTTTCAAAATATCTGTGCATAAGTGGTAGTTAAAGCTAGGTGAATGCATGAGACTGCCCAAGGAGAAAGTGTAGAGGGAAAAGAGGGTAAGACCTAGGACCAAGCCTTGAGGGGCGATAGTATTTAACAATAGGATAGAAGAGAATGAGTCTGCAAAGGAGAAAGAAAGTGGTGAGAGAGGTAGCAGGAGAACTGGAAGCGTGTGGAGTCATGGAAGCCAAAGAAGAAGAAGAAGAAGCTGCATGCCACTGAGAGGCCACCTGCGGTGAAGCCTAAAATGTATCATTTGGATTTAATCATGGGAACGTCACTCAATGAGCACTTGATGAGGACCTTAATGAGCACTGCTTTAGAAGAGAAGTCATATCGGAAGGCTGAGAAATGAGTGAGAGGTGAGGAAATGGGGTCAGCAAGAAGAGACCTTTTTTTAAAAAAAAATAACTTTATTTTGTTGTTGTTGAGGATATACACAGCAAAACATACACCAATTCAACAGTTTCTACATGTACCATTTAGTGACATTGATTACATTCTTTGAGTTGTGCAACTATTTTCACTCTCCTTTTTTGAGTTGTTCCTCCCCAGTTAACATAAATTCATTGCCTTCTAAGGTTGCTATCTAATCTTTCAAGTTGCTGTTGTCAATTTGATCCCCTATAGATAGTTCTTAAAAGAGCATAATGTTCAAGGTAGACATTTTTTACTAGTTAAGCTAACCTATTGTTTGTTTTAAGAGGACTTCAGAGGATACTTCTGGTTTAAGGCTTAAAGATTATTCAGGGCAATAGTTTCAGAGGTTGATCCAGGCTTCATGGCTCCAGGAAGTCTGGAGTCCATGAGAATTTTAAATTCTGTTCTGTGTTTTCCCCCTTTTGATCAGGATCCTTCTATGGAATCTTCAATCAAAATGTTCAGTAATGGTAGCCAGACACCATCCAGCTCTTCTGGTCAGAGACAACTTTCTGATTAGTTCTGAAGAGAAGAAGGAGCTAGTGCAGAAGCTAGGAGTTGAGAACCAAAACCTTCTACCCAACACTCAGCCTTGACTCTAGAGTGAAACCCCACCTTACTGCCTACTAACAGGGCTTTGCTATTCCAAGTCTTCATTAGTATTTCTTTCCTCTTTGGAACTGTCCTCCCCAAGCAGATGCTTTGATTGTTCAATACAAGAACTTCCCCAAAGACCCATCAACTCTTCAAGGGAAAGCACCAGCAGTTGGCACTCTAAAATTCTTTGAATCCCATGCCTCAAAGTCCTGCCTTGCTATTTCAATCAGTCCTGGACAGTTGTATCATGATCTTTACCCAATCCTCAAACCAAACTCACAATTCTTAATAAATTCTGACCTTGCCTGCCCTCCACTTCCACTAGACACTGCCAAAACTGCAAGGTGCCTTCTCTCCTACCCAGGTAAGTAATAAATTTAGCTTTGTCCCGTCAGTTGGTGTGTGTGATGTTTGGGGAGCCAGCTTATGACGAAGTGGATGAAAAAAACAAGTGTGGGGCTTTTTTTTTTGTTTTATCGTTGGTGGTGGTGTTTTTAAATGGGGAAGACTTGAGGGTATTTAAAGCCACTTGAGAAGAAAAGGTTAAATAACCAGAAGAGAGATCTTGTCAGGTTCATGTGAGGGCTGGAGGAGTTGGAATCAAAATTAGCCTAGGCAAAGGAATTAATGTGAAACTGGAGAGGAAGCACTTCTCACTGCAAAAAGGAGGAAAGGAGAAGATGAAGCAAATGTGGGCATGTTTCCATGGATGAAGCTGGGAAGGAGAGCGTTCTCATCTGACAGCTTCTATTTTCTCTATAAATAGGTGTGAGGTCCATCTAATGGGCAAAGGGGGAAGGGAGTTGGAAGAGAGTGGAGTGTTGGGAATAGTTGTTGTGGAGATTGGAAAAGTGAACCAGCCTGAGAAACAGTATAATTGCCATAAGTATGGAGAGCCGTTTGAGACTGGTGGAGAAACTGGACTATCTGAAGAAGAATGGGGCATCAGAATTGGAGGAAGAGTCATTAACAACCTGCGATATGCAGATGACACCATCTTACTTGCTGAAAGTGAAGCGGACTTGAAGCACTTACTGATGAAGATCAAAGACTATATAGCCTTCAGTATGGATTACACCTCAGCATAAAGAAAACAAAGATCCTCACAACTAGACTAAAAAGCAACATCATGATAAATGGAGAAAAGATTGAAGTTGTCAAGGATTTCATTTTACTTGGATCCACAATCAATGCCCACGGAAGCAGCAACCAAGAAATCAAGCAACATATTGCAAAAGACCTCTTTAAAGTGTTAGAAACTAAAGATGTCACTTTGAGGACTAAGGTGCGCCTGACCTAAGCCATGGTATTTTCAATCGCTTCATATGCATGTGACAGCTGGACAATGAATGAATAAGGAAGACTGAAAAATTGATGCGTTTGAATTATGGTGGTGGTGAAGAATATCGAACATACTATGGACTGCCAGAAGAACAAACAAATCTGTCTTGGAAGAAGTATAGCCAGAATGCTCCTTGGAAGGGAGGATGGTGAGACTTTGTCTTATGTACCTTGGACATGTTATCAGGAGGGACCAGTCCCTGGAGAAGGACATCATGCTTGGTAAAGTAGAGGGTCAGTGAAAAAGAAGAAGACCCTCAATGAGATGGATTGACACAGTGGCTGCAACAACGAGCTTAAACATAGCAAAGATTGTGAGGATGGCACAGGACTGGGCAGTGTTTCGTTCTGTCATACTTAGGGTCGCTATGAGTTGGAACTGACTCAATGGCAACTAACAACAACAACATATATAATATTTTTTCAATTAATTCTTTCCACAAACCTATGGGGGACTGGAGTCCGTGGGTGTACAAACAGTTAATGTGCTCCACTGCTAATAGAAAGGTTGGAAGTTCGAGTCCACCCAGAGGTGCTTTGGAAGAAAGGCCTGGTGATCTATTTCCAAATAATCAGCCATTGAAAACCCTATGGAGCACAGTTCTACTCTGACACAACTGGGGTCATCGTGAGTCAGAGTCAACTCAGTGGCAACTGGTATGAGGGAACTAAATTATTTTCCCAGTTTAAAGGTGGGAGAATTGTGGCTCTCAGAGGGTTACTCACGTCCAGCCCAGACCACCTTTCCAGGCTGCTGCTGATCATAACAGAGGCAGTCACATACACACCTGATCAAGGGAGTTAGGAAAGACCAAGGAGGAAAAGGAGGGAGATAATTCTTAGTAATGAAGAATCAGCTTTGCCACAGAGGAAAAATAAATTCATGTCTTAGTAGAAGGAGGAATTTACTGCCTGGTGTCCTAACAGGGGGCACAGTTGATCAAATAGAACCTGAGTCTCTCACCAGCCTGAGAGACCCCAGAGGGCATCACACACTTGCTAGTGAACAAGTCTTTCAGTGATAATCCCCCCTCCGCCATTTCCCCACCTCACGTCTCTGGAGCCTCTTGCAGTGGCCTTGCCACTGCCTTTGCTGCTCTTGCCCACTGAGATCCAGGTGCTGCCCCAGCACAGTGTTTTCAAAGAAGTGGGGGAAAGAAAAATCCTCTCTCCCCCTCATTTTCAAATTTGCGTCCACTGTCCATGCCCCCAAGGGCTCCACTTGAAAACAGCTGCCTTGACTTAGGCCTGGAGCAGCCCTCCCATCTCAGGCCTTACAAAGATGGCTCCCTAGAGTGGGTGTAAGGAGCCCTGATGGCACAATGGTTAAGTGCTTGGCTGCCAATCAAAAGGTTGGCAGTTCAAACCCATCAGCTGCTTCTCAGGAGAAAAGACCCGGTGATCTGCTCCTGTAAGGATTACAGCCTAGGAAACCCTATGGGGCAGTTCTACTTTCTCCTATATGGTTGTTATGAGTCAAAATGACTGACACGCAACAACAACAGGGTGAGTGTTGTGTGTGAGTATGTGTTTCTGTGTTTAGGGTACAGGGATGGGCAGCAAGGGGTGGAACCTTAGCAATTGTTGGCATTTACTTCTTGCAAATGAACTCAGGCAAATAGCTGCCTACAGACTTCAGGCTCCACCAGGTTTTTCTGACCCAACAGGACTGGTTTGATTTCAAACTACCCTCAAACCAGAGCCTCTGCTATTGAAGCAATCGTTGTTGTTGGTAGGTGCTGTGGAGTCAGTTCGGACTCATAGAGACCCTGTGTACAACAGAACGAAACACTGCCCATCCTGTGCCTTTCTCACAATCGTTATGCTTCAGCCCATTGTTGCAGCCACTGTGTCAATCCACCTCACTGAGGGGCTTCCTTTTTTTTGCTGACCCTCTACTTTACCAAGCATGATGTCCTTCTCCAGGGAATGGTCCCTCCTGATAATATGTCCAAAGTACCTGAGACAAAGTCTCGCCATCCTTGCTTCTAAGGAGTATTCTGGCTGTACTTCCAAAACAGACTTGTTCATTCTTCTGGTAGTCCATGGCCTATTCAATATACTCCACCAACAAGCTTTCAGCTTAAAACTGGGCGAGGTACCTTGAGGCTACTCAAGGAATAGGACCCTACCTTTGGGGAGTTGGTGAGACCAGCCTAGGGTCCAGAGCAGCAACTCAATCCACCACAGCTTCCCCCTCATACAGCTTGAGGGCAAAGTGATTATCCCAGTTGCCAACAAGAAGCAGACTCCAGCTGATGGTGACTCAATGTGTGTCAGGGTAGAACTGTGCTCCTTAGGGTTTTTGGTGGCTGATTTTTTGGAAGTAGATTGCCAGGCCTTTCTTCCAAGTGCCTCTGCATGGACTTGAACCTTCAACCTTTTGGTTAGCATTTGCACCAATAAGCTGAACAGGTGAGAACAGGCTCAACTAAAAAGACAGAAAAGGAAAATGGGAGTGGGGTGTCCACACAGCCCCTCTTCAGGAGCTTGGTTAGGGGGTGATTTTTGTTTGGGGATTTGACAGGGAACATGGACACCTGTGGCCCAAGGCAAAGTCACAGAGCCCAACTCTTACATGGGGCCAAAGAAGTGGGGTAGGGTATCAAATAGAGTGCAACACTCACATCCCTGGTGGACTGCGTTCCAAATGTTGGAAGACAAAACTTTGGGTAAGAATACAGGGTTGAGGAGAAGAAAGCGGCCCCGTGAGAGAACAGCAGGCCTAGCAGAGTGAGGCCTGAGGCAGGCAGGAGAATGTCTGAGGCTGGGGCTCCAGACCCTGGATGCTGTGGTGCTGATATTTCATAGTTCTCAGGCCTGCTATTAATGGCTCAGTCCCACATGTGTTCCCTTGAAGTTATTTGGAATATAGAACTTAATTGTTCCCCAGCTGGCAAGACAGCTAAGGCAACCTCAGCGCTAGCCAGTCCTTTCCTGCCTGAATGCTCCCATCCTCCCAGGCGGGCGACTATGGGACCCACCCAGTAAGCTTTGGCTCAGATTTCCCTGCCTCCCACTCCCCAGGAATGGCAGCCAGAGAGACAGGGTTGTCCCTCACTAATTCTATGGAAACCAAAACGGGATCATCCAGCTGGCCAGCCGCTGCTCCTCCTAGCTCAGGGCAGGGGAGTCTTTCACAAGGTCCTTCTCCCTGCTTCTCTGACCTTTTCTTCCCCTCTGTACCTGTACTCTATTGTCACAATAACGCTGCAGATCCAAACCAAACCCATTGCCGTTGAGTCTCTTCCAATCCAGAGCGACTGGATTAAATAATAAATAACAACAACTGATAATTTCTCAGGAGTCTATGGGTCGGCTGGGAGCTCTGCTGATCTGCGTCATGCTCAGCTGATCTCAACTGGGCTCACTACATGTCTGCAGCCAGCGGAAGGCTGGTTGGCCTGGTTGGCCTCACTGGGATGACAGCTCTGCTCCACATGGCCTCTCATCCTCCAGCAGGCTAGCCCGGACTTGTTCTCACAGTGGAAGCAGGTGAACAAGAGAGCAAATGGACGTGTCCAAGGCTTCTTAAGGCCTAGGCTCAAAATTGGCAGTGTCAACGTTCATTGCCGTCTATTGGGCAAAGCAAGTCACAAGTCCAGCCCAGATGAAAGGAGTGGGGAAATGGCTCCATTTCTTGAAGAGTTGCCAAGTCACATTGCAAATGGCATGGGCACACGGAAGGGTGAAAAACTGGGATTGCTTTTGCAATCGATGTCTCACTGTCTTCATGGGAAGACCCTCTTCCATTGACCAAGACCCTCAGGCAGAATGTAAAGCCCCTGACCCTCCCTCTATCCTGACTTGGCTGGTGAGGAGGCTGAGAATGGAAGGCCTAACCAGTGGCATCACTAAATGGGTGCAGGGAGCAGAGGGGGTGTGAACCACACTACTGACACTGTCAGAGGGCGTGACACCAAAATGACTATCTATAAAATTTCTGTGCAGTGTTTCAGAAGAAATTTATTATTTTTTATGAAAATATCCCTGTAGTTAGCTATAACAACAAAAACATTTTTCGTAAGCCCAGCGTACATGTATCAACATACCTACAAGGCTAAAACTCTACACTAATGTACTTTTTTAAACCTTCTAATGCACTCTGGACAGAGCTGTCATTATTACCCAATTATAACAAGGCTTCGAATTGTGATTTCGTCTGCACGCGCTACAAGCATGTGCTATTGTTTTCTTTGATGCTGGTGTTTTCAATGTCGCTGATTTTGTCAAATTTTCTGGTGTTTTAGCTACAATATTGTCATAATTAGTATCTGTGAACCTATATCAATAACTTTTTTGAGAATAAAGTAGTAATTAAAGGAAAAGAAAGAGTGGTATTCAGGAATTATGATTTACAAATAACATTAGTACGAAAAACATTACTAAGGATTTTGTATGGTCTGGCATGAGAGGAGGTCCATGGGGGGGCGGTGGCATGAACCTTAGTGAGGTCACTGGGCTTAACTGCAGAGGAAGGGCCATAATTGAAAACCAGGCAACCGAGTGGTACTGAGGAGGTTCTCAAGACCAAAAAGAAGGCAAAGGGATTAAGACAGGAACCTAATGAACCCAATGGGTAGAAGTCAGAGACCTGGTCACAGGAAAAAGCAAGAGTCTGGTTGTCAGCAGTTGGTGGAGGGTCAAACCAGGACTAGATGAGGGATTTATTAGAAAACTTAACAATAACACTAATAATGGGCATCATTTCTTGGGCATCTAACATGTGCTAGGCATTGTGCTAAATACTATACATTTAATCCTGTTCTATGAGGGGACGATAAGCCCCATTTTTGTTGTTGTTGTTGTTGTTGCAGAATAGAACTGTGCTTCATAGGGGTTTTCATGGCTATGACCACTTTAAAGCAGACTGTCAGGACTTTCTTCCAAGGTTCCCCTGGATGGGTTTGAACCACCAACCTTTCAGTTAATAGCCATGCACTTAACCCTTTTTGCCAGCCAGGGACTCCATACAACCTTCATTTTTATCATTAAGGAAATTAAGACTCAGAGCTAGTAAGTGTAGAAGATTTTAAATGGTTTACATCAACATTTATTGTGCACCTTCTGTGTATAGGCTCTGGGCTAGGCACTGTGAAGACAAACATCACCAAGGCACAACAACTGGTCTCTATTCACCTAGAGCAACAGAGGGAGAAGGAGAGGAATAGGAGGAGGATATGGAATGTGCGGCTAATTGACTCCATGAACAACTGCCTCCTTTGCTGTAAGACCAGAAGAACTGGATGGTGCCCAGCTACCATTACTGAATATTTTGATCAAAGATTCTATAGAAGAATCCTGATCAAAAGGGGAAAATGCAGAACAGAATTTCAAATTCTCATGGATTCCAGACTTTCTGGAGCCATGGAGGCTGGATGAACTCCTGAAACTACTACTATCTTTAAACCTTAAACCAAACATATCCCCTGAAGTCTTCTTAAAACCAAATAATAGCTTACTTTAACTAGTAAAGAATGTCTTCCTTGAGCATTGTGCTCTTTCAAGATCTATTTGAGATCAGACTGACAATAGCAACTCAAAAGATTAGATAGGAAACTTACAGGGCAGTGAGTTTATGTCAATGGGGGAGAAACAGCTCAAAAAAAGAGGGTGAGAATGGTTGCACAACTTGAAGAATGTAATCAAAGTCACTGAATTGTACATGTAGAAATGGTTGAATTGGTGTATGTTTTGCTGTGTATATTCTCAACAACTACAACAAAATAAATAAAACTATATTAAAAAAAAAAAAAAGCATGAGGGGCACAAATGGACCCGTAGAATTAAGGGCAAATAAATAAACAGTTAATTTCGCCACTGTGTAACAATTGTGTGTGTGAAGAGAACATGCAGAGTCAGGTCTGCCTCACTCCAAAGTATTAGTACGTGGCTTTTCCACTGCACAATACTGGCTTCTTAGAGTTTGTTTCTGTTAGAGTGGCCTCTGGCTGCTAGTAACAGACATGGAAATAACAGTGGCTGAACAAGGGGAACTTTATTGTCTTTTGTCACGTAAAGAAAGCCTGAAGTTGGGCAGCCCCAGCTGGCATGGGGGCTCCTTCTTCATTCATCTCCACTAGCCTTAGACCATGGCTTCCACCCTCAGGGTTGTCCCAAAATGCAAGATGCCTGCTACAACCTCAGCTCTCATTTCCTCAGCCCAGGCAAGAAGCAGGAGGAAGGCAGAAGGGCAAAAAGGGCCTCTTCTACCCATCTGACACTCTTAAGGACAGTCCCAGATGTCTCACCCAGCAACTTCTGCTTACATCTCACTGGCCAGAAATCACTCGTATAATAACTACACGGGCTGCGCAGGAAGAGAGAATGTAGTCTGTTGGCTGTCTACATAGCCCTCCAGTGAAATGAGATTTCTGTTACTAAGGTACTGGGTGAGCAGTGAGCAGTCTGAACAGAGTCCCAGAGATGTATCCAGGCTCCCTCACTCCACTGCTGGTGGCAAGGCTGGTCCTGGGCTTGTCCTGCAGGAGTGGATCACTGTCAGCCTCAGCAGGGACAGGAGTGTGGCAGGCTGCAGAGGAGACCCAGCCTAGCACATGAAGACTGCTTTCCCACATTCTCCATCCACTGGGCTTGTTCCCCACACCCAGGGGGAGACCACCAATGAGTCTACACCTGAAGACCAAGGCCATGGTGGGAACCCAGAGACTGACAGCTAACCCTGGTCCTCCCCACTCTTCTGCCTTCCCAGACCACTTCCGTGTGGGCATGAGTCTGTCCTGTTGGATTGCCAACTCTGATGGCCACAGCTGTAGTTCTGCCACCATGGACGGAGTGCTTTACCTAGAGTAGATACATGGTAAACAGTTGGCACACACACAACACAATGCATGCTTTGATGAAGTTGTAGCTTCAAAATCCCCAATGAGAAGAAGACAGTTGTAGGAGCCGAAAGTGTAAAGTGGTGCCAGCTGAAAGTCAGAATCACTTCTCTCCCTTGTGCAACTTCATCACAAACACTGGGCCCAGAGCCTCAAGTCCCCAAAGCACAGCTAGCACAAGGCTGTGGTCACAACAGACTTTACTGAAGGCTGAGGATAACACAAGAGTTGTTAGCTGCCTTGGTCGGCCCCATGCACAACAGAACGAAATGTTGCCCGGTCCTGTGCCCTCCCCACAATGGGTTGTGGATTGCACCATGGTGATCCAGAGGGTTTTCACTGGCTGATTTTCAGAAGTAGATTGCCAGGCCTTTCTGCTTAGTTCACCTCATTCTGGAAGCTCTGCTAAACCTACCCAGCACCATAGCATCACCCACTGGCTGAAAAATGAACACCCTGGAGTGTTGATGACTTTCTCTCCTGTTGCCTCTCCGGAGCTCCTCACCTACCTCTGGGGTCCTAGATCCCTTCCCCATCCCCACTTTTTCCATGCCCCGTGTTCATGACTCCCACCCCACCAACTCTCCACACACAGGCAGAGAAGGCAGAGATTCTTCATGCTTCTTTCTTGGGTAATAAAAATGTTCTAAAATTAGACAGTGATGATAATTACACCCTTCTGTGAATACTAAAAACCACTGAATTGTACCATTTAAATGGCTGATTTTTTTACTGGTTTACCAGTTGCCATCGAGTTGACTGACTCATGGAGACCCATGTGGTGTGAGTTGAGCTGTACTCCATATGGTTTTCAATGGTTCATTATTTAAGAGTAGGTCACCAGGCCTTTCTTCTGAGGTGCCCCTGGATGGGCTTGAACCTCCAACCTTCCGGTTAGCAGCCGAGTGTGTTGACCGTTTGTATCACTCAGGGACTCTGGCTGAATTTTAGTGTATGTGAATTACATCTCCATAAATCTATTATTAAGAAAAAACTATCAGTCTGCATGTCTTCCTGTAGACTCAGGGCCACCCTGAGAAGAGGGCGTATCTATCTGCCTTACATCCACTCTCACAAGCAAGTCGCCAGAGCTGCTCCTCCCAGAACAGGGAGATTCTGCCTCAAGGACCAAGTCTAGCTTCCCTTACTCTGCAGAATTTGCCCACAGCCTCACGCCAATCTCTCTCTTCAGCCACACCAACTCGAAGTACCAGACTTCAGCTCCAGCAACAGGAGTGGCTGGCTTCCTCTGAGGGCAGTTGAGCTCCACTACACGTCCGTCTGTGACAAAGACGAGCTGACTCCCAGCAGCTGTTCAGCATGCAGTTGATGAACGGAGACAGAAGGAACGAAATGAAGGAATGGTTGAAATTACGTGCCAGGGCAGTGAAAGTCTGAGATCATACCCAGGGTTCTATCTCGCAGTTAGGGTTCTTTTCGCGGAGCCACTCCACTTAACTTCAATGGTCACACAAATCCGCTGGCCCCAGCACAGGGCAGCTGGATGCAGTCTCTGCATTTCCAAGCTTCTACCGCTCTCCCTGAGGCTGTCAGGGTGGTGGTGTGAAGACAAATGGACACAAGGCCTTGCCTTTGCCAGTCCTAAGGGCCTTTTCACAGGGAGAGCAGAAAATAAATGACTCAAATGTTCCTTTTGGCTCAGGCAATTGTTTAAATGAGATTTATCCCCCAGCTGCCAAAGAAGGGGCTGGGGGTAGGGCGCGAAGCTCCTTCAGACCACTCCCCGGCGGATCTGGATGGAACCGGACGCAGATTTATGTGCCACTGTTTGTTTTACTAAAGTCAAACCACTACCGGTCAGGCCACTGAAAATCAGCTCCCAGCTGGAGCAAAGAGCTGCTTATTTCACGGGGGAGCAAAGAATGTCTGCCACTAGGAAATGTTTCCAGAACAGAGTGAGCCTTGTGCAAGCTGAGTGGGCTCAGCCTTCCCACTGGTTTGCTGCCTGGTGCCCAGGACCAGGAGCCATCCTCAGGCAGTCGGCTCTGTGGGGCCACTAGTCCGGCAGTGAACAGCTCACCCGTCACCCTGGCCACTCACCATTTCCCGGCACCAGGGCCATCTGAGGGGCCTGTCTCCTTTGAGAGGTTCAGAACCAGTGACTGGGGTGTGTATGGAGGGGGCAGGCAATGCCATAAATAACTCAGCACATGGGGAGGCGTCAAGGGGAACAGGTTGTGAAAACAACCTTTGAACCTTGGTCAATAGTGTGTGACCTGACCTCGGGGAGGCCTCATCTCTAAGTTGGGCCACTGAGGGCTGTGACGAGTAGGTGACGTATGTGCAGGAGGCAACAGCTCGTGCCAGGCCCAAGGTGGGTGTCACAACTGTCATTTCCCATCCCTACATTCAAATCACACCTCAGGCGGCCCCACTACCTTCTTGACTTCATCTGCCACCCCACCCCTTTGGGAGGCTTTGGCCTTGCCACTCCAGCTTGTCGTTCCCCTGAGCATGACCTGGATTTCCCACCTCCAGACTTCGCTCCCTCAGGTCCCCTGTCTAGTCGGCCTTTCCAAGTCCCAGCCTCATATAGGAGGCAGTGTACCGCAGTGGCTGAGGTAGGGCCTCCCTGGTCAGCCCGTCCCCCAAACTGCCTCCTCTAAGACCCTGAGGGACCTTACCTGTGTCTGTCTTCTCTGCAAAACCAGGCTAATGATTCCTATCTCAGAGACTCCTTGTGAGGATTAAGAGTGAGGACGCCCGTGTGGAGCCTTTGGAAGGCCTCAGTTTACCCTCAGGGATGGAGCACACAGCTGGGAGGGAATTCTCCGTCCCCACAACATTTCTGGAGGCACCTATTACGTGTTAAGCGCTACAGCTGCTAACCAAAAGATTGGCAGTTTGAAACCACCAGGTGCTCCTTGGAAACTCTATGGGACAGTTCTACTTTGCTATGAGTCGGAATAGACTCGACGGCAATGGGTTTAGTTTTTATTTTTTTGTTCCTATTATGTGCGTCAGGCCCTTGAAATTTAATCATGAGGTGCATGTTCAAGTCTGCACACCTCCCCTCCCCAACCAGGCTGAGAGCATCCCAAAGGCAGGGTGCACGCCTTCTAGGGCAGCCAGTGGTTTGCATATGGAGTAACATCACTTAAAACTCTGAAATTCTAATATCTGCATGCTTATTGTCTGTCTCCACCACTAGAAAGTAAATTTGTCTTGTTCATGGCTACAGTCTCAGAGCCTATCCCAGAACCTGAGACATAGTATGTTCTCAGTACCTTTTGAATGAATGAATGAGTAAATAAGATACTTTGGCCCAAAGGTGAAGGACCACAGACCCTGTCCTATAATGGGGGTCTGAATAAGCACTGAACAGTCTGCTGGGCTCCTCCTCCCCACGCGGCTCCTGGGTGGGGTAAGCTGGAGCAGAAGCTGAAGTCTCTCTCCTGTAGGAAGAGTCTATTCAGGAGAAGGTCTCAGAGAGCCCAGGTTGGACCCAGCAGAGAGGAACAGAATTTGAGGGCCTCAGAACAAAGTCTCCTTGTCCTAGCATCTTCTAGGGACAGCAGAGCTGTGGGCTTCTGCTCTATTATCTATTGCTGTGTAATAAACAGTCCCAAAACTTAGTGGCTTACAACAACATTAATTTTGTTATATCTCATGATTTTTATTATCAGGAATTCAGATACAGCTTGGCTTGGTGATTCCCCTGTCCCACGTGGCACTGAGTTAGGTCACTTGATGGTATTCAGTTGGCAGTTAAGCTGGTCTAGAGGGTCCAAGCCAGCTTCACTCACAGGTCTGGTGGAGGAGGCTGGGGGAGTAACTGGGACACTCTGGGAAGGCAGTTGGGACTCAGGCTGCAGATCCTGCCTTTTGGCAAAGCGAGGGAACGTGGCTTTCCGGGAGAGAGTCACAAATGACTGCATGCATGTTAGGAATCCAAACTAAGCACTTCCTGGAGAACTCTGAGATCCCTTGTAAAATTTGGGGGATTTATTTCTCCTCCAGAACTCTCTAAAGATGAAAAGAATGGGCTTTGAAAGACAGAAGGACCTGGGTTGAAGTCCTCACTGAGTGGCCCTGGAAAAGTTACTGAATCTCTCTCAATCTCACTGGTAGGAGGAGAAAGTCACCTGTCCTACCACTGCCAAGAATAAATGACAAGACGTAGACACTACCTAGCACAGTGCTTGGCATATCACAAGCAGTCAACAGCTGTAAGTCTTAGATATTATTATTGGGTTGGTAACCCCAGCAGCTGCTGCCAACACCCCTGTCCTTTTCCTGGGTCCTAGTGTAGATGGATTGTTTTAGATTAGCACTGATCAATAGAAATATAATGCGAACTACATTACATACGTAATTTTCAATTTTGTAGTAGCAACATTAAAAAAGGTAAAAAGAAACAGGAGAAATTAATTTTGATAATATATTTTATTTAACTCAATATATCCAAAATATTATCATTTCAACACGTAATCAATTTAAAAATTATTGAGATTTTACATTACTTTTTTATCGTGGTAAGTATAACATTTGCCACTGAAACACTTTACATGTACAATTCAGTGATGTTAATTACATTATCATGCTGTGCAACCATCACCACTATGCATTTCCAAATTTTTCCATCCCTCTTAACAGACGCTCAATGCTCCCTAAGCAATGATTCCCTTTCTCCCCCTCCTTCCCACTCTAAACCAAAAACCAAACCCACTGCCACCGAGTCGATTCCAACTCACAGCAACCCTATCAGACAGAGCTGAACTTCTCTGTAAGGTTCCCAAGGATGTAATCTTCATGGAAGCAGACTACCACCTCTTTCTCTCATGCACTGGCTGGTGGGTTCAAATCGCCGACCTTTCGGTTAGCAGCCGAGTGCTTAACCCACTGCACCACCCCTACTCTAGTAACCATTAATAAACTTTGGTCTCTCTGTATTTGCCTATTCTAGATATTTCATATAAGTGGGAACGTACAATATTTCTCCTTTTGTGATTGACTTATCTCATTCGGTGTAATGTTTCCCAGGTTCATCCGTGTTGCGGCATACATCAGAACTTCATTTCTCTTTCTGGTAGAGTACTACTGCATTATATGTATCACATTTTGTTTATCTATTCATCTGCTGATGTACCTTTATACTGTTTTCACCTTTTGGCTATTATGAATACCGTGCTGCAATGAACACTGGGGGACATGTATCTGTGTTCCTGCTTTCGATTCTTATGGGTATATACCTAGGAGTAGAAATGCTGGGTCTATATTCTTTTTGTTTATACTAGGTCTTCCAAATTTGGTGTGTACTTACATTGACAGCATATCTCAATTCAGACGAACCACATTTCAAGTGTTCAATAGCCACATGTGGCTGGTGGCTACCACATTGGGCAGCACAGGTCTGGGAGATGGAGTCAGGTGCGCCCTTCTGTGTTTAGAGCTAAGTGACCTAGATGAGGGTGGAAGGAGGAATATGGGTCTGTGTTTAAGAGTAAGAACTCTCTCTTCCCTTTGCAACAATCTTTTCTGCAAATATTCTCCTGCCGGGAAGAGAAGAAAGCCAAAAAACGCAAATTACCAAGAAAATAAACGGTTTATTTTTTTTATAATCATAGCACAATAATAATAATACATAATCATAAAGAACCTTTTCTCTCCTGATAGAAAGCATATTCTATAGGCTTTCTGTATGATTAAAAAACCTGGCTTTGATGCAGGGCCAGTAAGGACTGAGGGCACCAGGACCAAAAAAGGACATGACCAAATGCGTTAGTTCAGGTAAGAGGAGGGTGCTGGGAAACTCTGCAGATTCTCCACAGAGTGCCCCAGTAAACGAGAGCTGGAGGGACGGTGGTGGGTGGCCCTTGCCCTGTATTCTACAGACCTGGGGTCACCCTGCTCACAGAGCTGAGCATGTGGTGGGGGTGGGGGGACTCAGTTGCCGTTGAGTCAATTCTGACTCATGGCAACCCCATGTGTGTCAAAGCAGAACTGTGCTCCATAGGGTTTTCAATGGCTGATTTTTTGGAAGGAGATCACCAAGACTTTCTTCTGAGGCTCCTCTGGGTAGACTCCTACCGCCAACCTTTTGTTTAGTGACCGAGTGCTTAATCGTTTGCACCACCCAGTTGGGCATAAAAGACAGTAGTTAAAGCTTGAAGAAAAAGCCTAAGAACAGATGGAGGCTGAAGGAACTAGGATGGCAGACTGATGAAACACCTTATCCTCTGCCTCTTGCTGGTGTCAAACTAAGAAAAGATGTGAGAGTATGAAAACAATGGGATTCTGAAATGTGATTAAAAAAAAAAAATCCAACAAACAAACAAAAAACTCTTGCCAGAGATCCTTAAAAAGAGAGTCTAAAACTTAGTCAGCAAATTTTTTGAGGTCAGTCCTGCTTGTGAGTCTTCCCAGCCTTCCAAAAAAACAACAAACCAAACCAACTCATAGCAACCCAGTAGGACAGAGCAGAACTGTCCCATAGCGCCCCAGCAGGACAGAGCAGAACTGCCCCATAGCGTTTCCAAGGCGTAATCTTTACAGAAGCAGACTGCTACATCTTTCTCCTGTGGAGCGGCCGGTGGGTTCAAACTGCCGACCTTTCAGTTAGCAGCTGAGTGTTTAACCACTGTGCCACCAGGGCTCTGTATTTCCTTAAACAGCACTTGGAAAGACAGGTATTATGATGACATTTGGACAGAAGTCACTCTCTGCAAGTGGAGAAGAACTGGCCTCAGTGGTACAGACAGAGTTTCATGGGAGCAAAAAATGAGGAAAAATCTGAATCCAAGTTTTCGACTTTGTCCTCAGTCTACAGAAAGTGTGACATCCAGATAAAGAACAAAAGCGGGTTGAAATTACATGCGCACGAAGGTCACTCTGAGCATTTTTTCCTTAAATGGCAAGCAGAGACCAGCAAAACACAGAAATGAATTAAAGGTATTTGGGTTTCTAATATGCAAATCCATTCCTATTTGTTTCATTTCCTTTTTCTTTTTTTCAGCAAGACAGAGAAAGCACACAGAAAGACAGGCCACTGCCTAAGTTGACCTTATCCTCCACATGGTTGAGAATGGATCTGCAAGTCCTGGCTTCCTGCACGGAGACTCCCTGAGCTTCACTACCTTCTCCCTCCCCAAATGACCAAATTCTGTAACACCTGGCCGAGTAGTAAGGTATCTGAGAAACCTATCATGAGCAGAAATATTTGGAGTATGTCATTATTTCCTTAAGTCTTCTTTGTGGGTTCAGAATCAAATTACCATTTTGTGTAAATTCATTTCTTTTGAGACCCCCATTGAGGCAAGGTATAGGGTTTTAATCTAATTTTTAATCTGTCTTGGAAAATATACTTCAGTGCTCAACAATTTGAAATCTCCTCTGAGATGCCAAGGAAGTAAATGGACTGAAAGCATTAAGGAATTCACACAGCATGTAGTCGTTTTTTAACCTGCCTGCAGAGGACATCCATCAATGCTTATGAACCTATTCCCTCTGCTGAGCATGCAGTACCAACTTAACCTAACTGGTGGGCAAATGGGAGTGGGCAGAATTCAACACAACACACATCCTGACACGTTTACAAGAACCAAGACAAGTTTAGAAGCAGGCAGTAAAAGCAACATCAGCCACAAAAAGCCTTCAGAACTTACTAAAGTGTCCTTACTGGCTTCGTACTTGACCCAGAACTACCACTCAACTCCATCTCCACCCCTGCCCCCAAAATGAAGCCCTCACAAGGAATTCTTTGTGCTCATATGTGGGTGGGTAAGGAAAGGAGGTCTTCAGAGGTGTATCCAAAGATGTAAAAAATCAAAAACAAAACAAAAAATTCACACAGAACACCTTGGCCCCCCGCCTTGTGTTGAAAGCAGTGAAGGATATTCAACAATCAGAGTTCTGCACTTCAACCCAGGTGAGCGGAGCCACCCCAATGACACACTGCATGTCCTGTTTCTGCAGAACTGGGTCCAGCTCAGTCTAGCAAGGATGGAGCAAGGTTCTCAGAATGGGAAGACATGCTGCAATCTGTCCCCTGCAGAAGCCCCCAGGTCCCCAGAACTAGATCTCCTTGAAGCAGTGAGAAGCAATGAGTCTTCACATCACCAGCTCCTGCCACATCCCACCTGGCCAGAGTGTGACTAGGCCATTGACTCTGCCCACCTGGAGATCCTGGGTTGGTCTCACTGTCCTTGCTTTCTTCTTTCCAACACACTCAACACAGAGGTCGCAGCAAAGGTGCTGTCTTCTCCAGCTGGCGATGTGTGAGTCGGACTTTTGTGCCTGTCTTCTTTACGAGCCCTTCCACTCCGAGAAAACAAGCAAGGCCTCTCCAAGACCACCGACCAGGAGGCTGTAAACAACAGCAAGAGATCAGCTTCCACTCCTTCGAGCCAGAAGGCTGTGGACCAACTGAGCTGCCTGCATCCACACAGACAGGGAAAGGGATGCCTCCCCTTCTTCTGCAACTGTCACCCTGTTACCAGCCCAGGCTGCTACTCTTCAAGGTCAGGCCCCGGACAGTTCCTCCAGAGAAAATCACTCCAGAGAAAACCTCAGCTACACTGTGGGAAGTGAGTGGGCTGGGAGGTGGGTTTTGATACCTTGCCTCAGGGAAGACAGTGAGACATCCCACTCATCCTGACCAGAGGAAGTGACTGCTTGGGTCAATGCCCTCTGGAAACACAGGAGGAAACTTCCCACAGAGCCCTTCTGGGTGGATGGATATGAAATAATGCAGATTCCCATAATCTTACAATTCTTAAGGAAACAATTTCTGGATATTTTTACTTCATTTAGACCAGGAGAACATTTTAAAATGAAAATACAAAAGGGGAAAAGCTACAGCAGTTGCCCACCAGGACAGAAAGGTCAGTGCTTTGAAAAGGAAAATGTAGCTGGAGAACTAGAGATCGTAAGGAAAGGAAAAGTTGAATATTTAAACTTGACTACAGTTTAATGCATCCGAAGACCTCTACATTTTCTATTTCAAATTTCTCAGTCGACAATCTGGTGTCTGTCATTCTTTCCACTGAGCACTTCTGGGTAAGCCGGGTTGGGCTTCAGTAAAGGGCTACGGGTAGGTCCCTTTCCATTATACCCTTTCCTTCCTTCCCATCCACCCACCCAGTATCCCGATGCTTCCATATACTCATTCCCAACACACATGCATTCAGGCTGTGGTGGCTTTATGCTGCTACATGTATTTAGGGTAATGACTACATGAAACTCTGTTCACTAACAGTGAGAAATGGGTGGCTGGGACGTATAGGTAATGTGTGTCATTTACCACCTTTAGTATAGGAACGAATTGACTATGTGTAAGAGCATAAAAACAATAAACTTTACAATTTGGCAGAACTGTGTCCAAATTTTTGCTTGGGCATTTATAGCTCCATAGTCTTGTGCATGTTATTTAGCCCTGGCTTCCTCATCTGTAACACAGGAGATGATCAGATCTACAAGCTTCAGGGAAGCTTAAGACTATACATCTACTGCAACCTGCCACTGTGCTTGGCCTCTAAGGGACAATCAGTGAAACAGTATTATTCTCTAGTCAACTGCCCTCCTGGAGCAGCAATCCCCTCCTCAGTGGCTCTCACAGCTGGCTGGCTACCGAACCTCAGCTTGAATGCTTCTAGAAAGAAGCACGCAAAACAAGCCCATCCCACCACTGGACTCGAGCAAGTCTATGGGCATCTTACTTGTGGAAGACACTGTGGTTGGCCCTGGGTTCTGACTGAGAACACGGCTACACCCTCAAGAAGAAAACCCTTCCTCATGCTGACCCCACAGCTGCTTCTTATAACCTCACCTATTAGTGTCAGTTCTGCTTTCTGGAGCCTGAGAGACCAAATCTACTCTTCACCAGCCACCTGTCAGCCACAGAGAGTGGGAAATTCTCTGAACCACCATGATCTCCTCTCACTTGGTGACTAAAGGCCTCTGTGTGAGGGCAGAGAGAGATGCTAGTCAAGTAGCCGTCACTGGGGAGGTGGGGTGTGAGGGTGTCCCTTCCCTTCACCCTGGGGCTAACGACTGGGACAAAAATAAGATGGGAATGAGGAGATGTACTCCTAGTATCTTAAGCTCCAAGTTGGAAAATATATTCTTCTTTCCTATGGAAATATTATTATAAATAGTGATAATGAATCTATAAATTCTATTGAACTCACATTTAAATCATAATGTAGCTGAAATAAATGTTTATGTTAATTTTAAATTGAGTTTCTAAGGTTGTCTCTAGATCAATAATCATCATGTACTGTACTGTTTCTTTGAGAAATTGTTCTCCAAGTTCCAAAAAAACAAAATTTTTAAACAAAACTCATTTGTGAAGCTGGGGGTCGGCTTGTCCTTTGACTAGTTCAGGAGCCCAGAAGCTGTAGGGTTCTATTTCTTGTTCTCTTTGGATGAAGGGAGTCCCTGGGTGGTGCAAACGGTTAATGTGCTTGGCTACTAACTGAAAGGCTGGAGGTTCAAGAACACCCAGAGGCACCTCGGAAGAAAGACCTAGAGATCTACTTCCAAAAAATCGGCCACTGAAAACCCTACGGAGCAGTTCTACTCTGACACACACAAGGTTGCCATGACTCAGAACTTACTAGATGGCAACTGGTTACTGGTTAGGATGAAGAGGTGGCTGTCAAGGGGCAGCCATTCTTTCAGTGCCCAGGCTCACCTCTAAAGACCTGTTTTTTCCTTTTAAGCAGATCTGCTGTCACCCTCAGCATCCGTTAAAGGGTGCAAACACTGGCTTCTTAAACACCTGGGTGAGTGCAGCATCACTGTGAGCTGGCACAAGGGCTGCGTGGGCTCTGGGCCTGGGACGGCTTTATTTCCGCGAGTGTAGCCGAGGGCACAGCCTTTTTTATATTTCCACTAATCCTCCTTAATCACCAGGGAGCAAAACAAGATAGCAGCTGGCCCTTTGCCATTTTCACTCCCACAAGCCTTAGAACAATGCTGAAGTGTAATAACCTTGCATTTCATCCCTCTGGCTTAGCTATTTTATGAAACACCAAAGCATCTTAGGGAATGCTAAGGGAAAACAAACCTTGGTTCAGTGTACTGTTAAAGAGAGCCAGGGAAGTGTGCTTTGATGTTGTTTTCTAAACAGCAGGAGAAGCTGACATGGGGTGCAGGAATCTTAACAGCATTGCAACTATTTAAGCTGGAGCTTTAGTGAACTGTTTGCAAATCCTGTCATCCCTGAAATGAACAAACTTCATGTAACAAAGGCGTCAACATCAGATTGCAGGGCGCACCCAGCCAGGAATATTCATCACTAGCTTCTCTCCCTGAGGTTTATTTTCAGTGCCTGTCCAGTCCTTCTCTTTTCTCCCACGTAGTGCCAAACACTCCATCTCAATCTTACACTAATTACTGCAGTTATTCAATTAATTCCTATTGAACCCACTAGACAGAGGATGAAGACTGTGTCCTTCCCCGGCTGCGGGTCCGGCACCTAATGCAGAGCTTAATAAATATTTATTCAATGGATGACTGAATTGTCATACTTGTTCCCTTCTCCCACCTATATTCCAAACTGTTTTTGCTTTTTCTCTTCTCCTCATCAAAACTTATCTGTCCAATGTATCATTCTCTCAGTGCCTTGCTGAGGGACAGTTCATAATCTGATAAATTAATCTATGCTGATAGGTAATTAGCAACAGCTACTCAGAAGGCCCTTTTTAGACGCATTTTAAAGCTGTGGTCTCACTTTTTTAAGTAAAAGGGAAAACTGATACAGGATTTTCAGACACTGTGATTCCAAAAGCATTTTGGAGTGTGTTGGGGAAAGTTCTTTCTTCACTCCTAAATTCATTGGTTCGGTCATAGAATTCTCTTCTTCCATGCAGGACGCCGGGGTTCGATTCCCGGCCAATGCACCTGAAGCGCAGCCACCACCCATCTTTCACTGGGGACTTGAGTGTTGCTGTGATGCAGAAGAGGTTTCAACAGAGCTTCCAGACTAATACAGGCTAGGAAGAAAGGCCTGGAGATCCATTCCAAAACATCAGCCAATGAAAACCCTATGGATCACAACTGTCCAATCTTGTTGTGTATGGGGTCACCGTGAGTCGGCAGGCGGACTCGATGGCAGTTAACAATAACAACCACAATATATAGACTTGGAGTCCCCTGGTGTTGCCAAAGTTTAATACACTCAGCTGCTCACCAAAAGGCTGGAGGTTCAAGTCCACACAGAAGTGTCTTGGAAGAAAGGCATGGTGATCTACCTCAAAAAAATCAGCTACTGAAAACCTTATGGAGCATAGTTCTACTCTGACACACATGGGGGTTGCCATGAGTCGGAGCTGACTCAACGGCAACAGGTTACTGGTTACATGTAGACTAGGGAAGTCTTCATGAAGTCTCCTAAAATTAAAGAGATAAGACTTCTTTACTCAAAGATAATGTAATATCGTTTTCTAAAGACCTTTGGTCTTGGTGAGTTCTGTTCTAGGATCAAGTTCAAGCACACCTTATGGCTGGTAATCTGTGATCCACGACAGGCTCAATGCATGATGGGCGAACAGTGGGATGTGGTTATGAAATCCCAAGAACAAAGGGGTTGCGTTCTGGTTATCCCTTTCTTTCCTTGAGTCTAATCTACTCTAAAGAAAAGGGTGACTCTTCCAGTCTAAAAAAGTAGATTCAAAGTTCCTCATAGGGAACTGTTCACAGTTCAGAAATTTTTTCTTTTGTATGGACTGAATCCCTTTTGCTGAAAATTTGAGAATATCACCATATATATAATAAACTTTGTTAATTAAAAAAATGAATAATTAAATTTGAGTCTGGATATTTAAATTGTTGGGTTCGAAGTATTTCATTTTTATAATTAAGAACAATATAATTAGCTGGACAAGAGCAGCTGGTTTTAATTAAGGACTTTAAAAACTGACCAACACTGGGTACTTAGTTTGTCATTTTTCTTGGATACAGTATTTAGAAGGCTGGCCATTCACTAGGTACTCAGCAAGCTCTTAGTGCCAGGCCTAGAGACGCAAAGGTGAATGGAACACAGTCTCTCTCCAGAGCAGCTCACAGCTGCGTGGGTGAGATGGCGCGTGTGGCTCCTGTCATTTGGTGTGGTGAATGCTTCCAAAAGGCTGTACACAGAGCCATGGGTACACACTGCAGTGAGGACTTAACACCTGAGCTGATCCAAATCTCTAGTGAGGGGATAAGCAAGTTTCTTTAGATTCTGCTGAAATTTCAAATGGCATTTTCTCCACTAACCACCATGAACCTTTAAATCTGGGACTCCCAACTGGGGGCGATTTTGCTCCCCAAGGGACATTTGGTAATGTCTGGAGACATTTTTGATTGTTGCAACTAAAGGGGGTGCTATTAGCATCTAGTGGGTTGAGGTGAGGTTTGCTACCAAACACCCTACAAGGCACAGGACAGCCCCCACAACAAAGAATTATCTGGCCCAAAATGTCAACAGTGCTGAGAGTGAGAACTCTACCTTAGATGACCTGTTTTGTGCAGCTAAGCTGTTGCCTTCTGTAGAAGGTGAATGTAACATATGCGTACGAACACTAGACAGACCTCGCTGGTCAGGGACTGTGTCTTACTCCCTCTGTGGCCTCAGCGCCCAGCACTCGCTTTCTGTGGTATGAATGAGTGTGCAAACAAAGGGGTGAGAGGATGTAAACTGGAAGGGGGTCACTCACGCTCAGCTGGCTGAGGGGTGGTGGACGCGCGTTGACTGGAGAGCACAAGCCTATGTGAAGGGGGCAGCCTTGACTTGACTCCAGTGATTGCTGCCGAGTGGAAATGCGAGCCCAATGCTAACAGCTGTTCCACATTTTCAAAATAATCTGGAAATCTGGACTTTCATAAGGAAATCACTCCATGTCTAAATCTTGATAGCTAATTTAAAGTCTGAAGCACAAAAAAACCAAATATACTGTGTAGGCAAACACCGGAGGTTCACACGAAACAGGCCTTTAGCCCCTGGTCCCCTTGGTGACTTCTGATCCACACTACAGAGGCCAGCCCGTCCCTGCCTAGAGTCTGAGAGCTGGTCACCTGGCCACTGAGTGAACACGTCCAGTGTAAGTACAACGCGGAATGGCTCTGTGCAAAAGACACAGAAAATCTGAGCTATAGCCTGACACGCCTCTTCTGGTGGTTCACTTTGTGGCTGGAAAAATTCTTTGAGGCTGAAAACACACCGTCCTTTAACTCAAGAGTTCTCGAAAATCAGGAAATTCCAAAGTCAAGGATCCTTTTGCAGTAATCACACACACCGTTTCCTTGATCTGGGCACATGAGCCCCACAGCCTTTCCTTCCATTTTGTTCAGGGAAGACCCTGAAGTTCACAGGATGTGAAACAGACTGGAGGGGGGCCTTTGCGGGCGGCTGCTTTCTTAGTATACAGACTTAGCATTTCCCCCCCACTGGAGAGCTGTCATTTCTCATGCTCTGTTCAACACTTGGCTTTTTTGATTCATTCTGAAATTCTGTACAAAATATGACCACACGAAAGCTAACTTGTATGAACGAAAAAATACCATCAATAATTTAGACTATCACCATGAAGGTTAACGATATAGAAATTTGGGGCTGGGGAAGAGTCTCAAGAATGTTCTAGGATACTAATGTTTCTTCTTTTGGAGTTGGGTTTTCAGATGCCAGCCTGCCCCACTTGTGTCATCTATTCTAGAAGGACAGGGGCAGGGTGAGAAGGATGTAGCCCAGGATTGTGTCCCTGCTCCACAGCTCCTGTTCCACTTACAAATCATCATGCCTCTTAAGGGATGTTTTACCTTTATTTATGAATGGTTCCTGGTACACACTGGTGTTAGCTGCTGCTGAGCAGACTCTGACTCATAGAGACCTTATGTACAACAGAATGAAATACTGCCCAGTCCTGCATAATCATGATCACGGGCATGTTTGAGTCCATTATCATGGCTATTGTGCCAATCTATGTCACCGAGGGTCTCCCATGCTCTCACTGGCCCTCTACTTCACCAAACATGATGTCCTCCTCCAGCAACTGATCCCTCCTGATGGTGTATCCAAAGCAAGAGAGTTGGACAATGTTCTGTTACAATCCATACAGTTTTCATTGGCTAATTTTTGGAAGTAGATCCCCAGGCCTTTCTTCATAGTCTGTCTCAGTCTGGAAACCCTGCTGAAACTTGTTCACCACGGATGACCCAGCTGTTATTTGAAATACCAGGCACAGCTTCTAGCATCACAGCAACATGGAAGTCACCACAGTAACACAAAGCGACAGGTGGCGGGGTCTGAATATTAGTAATCTGGAATAGATAAAACTATTCATTTGGTCAGTTTTCCAATATGACAGTTTTGTGTAGAGTTTAGAGGTGAAACCCATGCAATCAGGTCACTCTTTTCCTGGTGTGGTCACAGCCAACTGGCCCATGAAAGCAGAACAACAAAAGGTACGTGGTCCACAACAAGCCCAAAACACTGTATCTCATCCGTCACAGGTGGAGGGCTCCACAGCCTGGTCTGGAAGGGCCAGCCCAGGAGTGCCAATCGCTTCAGAGTCGTGCTACCTCAGTAATTCTCTCAAGCAGCCTCCACGCTCTCTTGGCATCTCCTAGCTGACGAAGCCCCACTCCATGCACTGCTGGGCTCCCAGGGCTATGGTGCAGGGCTGTGGCCTTTTCCAGGAGGGGTGCTCTGACGGTCCCATCATAGCTGCCACAACCACCTGCTCAGTCCTCCTACCTGTGGTAGGTCACCAAGTCCTGTAGTGGCAACTTCCTGAGTTCCTCTCCACAGCATCCTCCCTCGCCGCTGCCTGTCATCCTTCTAAAGTGTCCACCTGTTCACCTCCTCCTTACAACCCTGCCCCAGTGCTCTCCTGCATCCAGCAGAGTCACATGCCTTAGCATGGGGGCCTACCCTCACTAACAAGCAGAAAAATGAACAAACCAGGTGACTACAGTCAGAAATGTCAGGAAAGAAATAAACGAGGAGGCAGTAAATCACTGAGGAGTTCCCACAGGTGGTCAGGGCAGGTCCTCTGAGGAGGTCACCTTTATGCTGTGACCTGAGGAGTTCCCACAGGTGGTCAGGGCAGGTCCTCTGAGGAAGTCACCTTTATGCAGGGACCTGAAGAGTTCATACAGGGTGGTCAGGGCAGGTCCTCTGAGGAGGTCACCTTCATGCTGTGACCTAGTGGATAAAAAGCCAGTGGCAATGGGAAAGCTGGAAGAAAAGTGTTCCAGGCAGGACAGACATGCCCCAAGGCTCTGGGGTGGAAGGCGCAGGCTCTGGTCAAGGAACAAAAAGTTTCCCCCCACCCCTGACCTCCCAACTGACAGCCAGCTCCCTACTCAGTGTCTCGACTTGGAGGTCTCAAATCACCTCAACCTTAAGAGATAAATCAAGTCCCGACACTCCCTTACCCCTATCTGGCAAAAACCCTCCTCCTCACACGTGCTTCCTCTTTTCAGTGGAAGGCAGCTTTGTCTTTTTGATTGCTTAGGCACAAAATCTGGGAGTCATCCTTGACCTCTCTCTCTCAAATCCTAGTGTCTTTAGGAACATGTCAGGTATCCGACCACCTCTGACCACCTCTATTACTATCACCTGGTCTTAACCACATCGCTCTCACCTGGATCACTGCCCTCTCTGGTCTTTCTGCTTCCTTCGCACTCCTCTACAGGGAAAGAGGGAAGCGTTTTTAACAAAGGAGCATGTGGCTCCTCTACTCAAAACCCTCTACAGGCAGTCCCCGGGTTACGAACGAGATCCCTTCCTAACTGTGTCTTTAAGTTGAATTTGTAGGTAAGTTGGAACAGGTGCATATGGTTCTTATTTAACCTTACTTTAGTGCAAGAAAAGGGTCAAAGCCTGAGTCCAGCACAACTAGATGGTGCCCGGCTACCACCACCAACTGCTCTGAGAAGGATCACAATAGAGAGCCCCAGACAGAGCTGGAGAACAATGTAGAACAAAATTCTAACTCAAAAAAAAAAAAAAAAAAAGACCAGATTTATTGGTCTGACAGAGACTGGAGAAACCCTGAGAGTATGGCCCCCAGACACTCTTTTAACTCAGTACTGAAGTCACTACTGAAGTTCACCTTTCAGCGAAAGATTAGACAGGCCCATAAAACAAAACAAGACTAAACAGGCACACCAGCCCAGGGGCAAGGACGAGAAGGCAGGAGGGGACAGAAGAGCTGGTAACGGGGAACTCAAGGTCAAGATGGGGAGAGTGTTGACAACCAATGTCACACAGTATGTGTATTAATTGTTTAATGAAAAACTAATTTGCTCTGTAAACCTTCATCTAAAGCGCAATTAAGAAAAAAAAAAGGGTCAAAGCCTTTTCAATGATTTAAAAGCTGCACATACAGCAAATGAAAGTGATTGTGATGAAGAAATTGTTGCGAGTAGGGGTTGGTTCAATTTTTCAAAGTGAGGGCAAATTTACGTAACATTAAAGGGCAAGTACGAGCTGTCCCTAAGTCAGACATCGGTAACCCAGAGACTGCCTGTAATTGCTCCTCATCTAACTCTGGGTAAAGCTAATCCCTTCAATGGCCTTTAAGTCCCCTCCATCTTTAAGATCTGCCACCAACTACCCCTCAGCCTCATCTCCTACCCTTCTCCCCCTCATCCCTGTGCTCTGGGTGTACTGGTCCTCGAGCAAGCAAAGCACACTCCCACCTCAGGGCCTTTGCACATGCTGTCCCCCCAGAAATCCCCACAGCTCCCTTCCTTCAGGTCTCAAAGATTTTAGTGAGAGGCAGTGCTGTCTTTAAGCAAATGGGTGGGCACATCCTAAACAAGGATGATGTGGAGCTTATCTAAGAGAAACTGAATGAAGGATCAAAGAAAAGGAAAAAAACCCAAACACAGCTACATAAGAAAAGAGGCTTCACCAAAAAAAGTGGTTACTCTTGTGTGGGATAGTGGCTGGAAGGCATACGGGAATGTCGTTTCTCAGTCTGGATGCTGACTGTAGTATGGTACGTTCAGTTTGTGAAATTCATGAAGTTGTGTATTTATGATATATGCACTTTTCTTCAATAAAATATTTCTTTTAAAAAAGAAGTCTTCAAAAGACCAGACTTAATGGTCTAACTGAGACTGGAGGAAACCCAGAAGACATGGCCCCCGGACTCTCAGTTAATCCAGAAACAAAACCATTCCCGAAGCCAAGGACAAAGATTAGACTGGACTATAAAACATAAAATAATACTCGTGAAGAGTGTGCTTCTTAGTTCAAGTAGATACACGAGACTCAATGGGTAGCTCCTGTCCGGAGGTGAGATGAGAAGGCCGAAAGGAACAGGAGCTCGTTGAATGGTCACAGAAAATCCAGGGTGGAAAGAAGGAGTGTGCTGTCACATTACAGGGAGAGCAACTAGGGTCACATAACAATGTGTGTATAAAGTTTTGTATGAGAAACTAACTTAAGCTGTAAACTTTCACCTAAAGCACAATTAAAAAAAAAAAAAAAATGAACATATGGTTGGCCCCTAAAGAGTTTCTAGTGCTAGATGCCAGTACGTTAAAAACAATAAACGCAGCAATTTACTGGGTTACAGATTATGATGGGGTACAAAGTGAGAGCGAAAACACATAAAGACAAGTGTTACAAAGGCAAGAAGATGAAGACAAAACGGGAATGTCAAGAAATGTTTGCTTCTTTCCTTCAGAATTAAACCTTTCAAATTGTTAAAAAAAAAAAAAAGAGCCTTCACAAACAGGGGATTTACATTTGAATGGAGATATACACCCAACACACACACTCTTTATTCAACATTCGAGGGCAAAAATTTTGAGAGGAAAAAAAAATTGTTCTTCAAACATTTGATGAAACCCAAACAATTAATTTACATCTCCTCTCTTTATGCAAAAGACTTACCAACCCACGGTTGCACGGGTCAGGATCATATCAAACAGCAATACCGATAAACCAGCTGTGAGTACCTGCGAAAATAATTTCAACAAAGGGTCATCAGAAATGGTGGACACACGGTATTATGCGTTGGTCCAAACCCATAAGACCGTACAATACAAAGAGTGAACCCTAAAGTCTGTGGACTTTAGTAAATAGTACTGCGTCAATATTGGTTCATCAACTGTAACAAAAGTACCACAGCAAACAATATAAGACGTTATTAATAGAAGAAACTGTGGGCCTGGGGAGAGGGAGTATTTGAAAACTGTACTTCCTGCTCAATTTTTCTGTAAGCCTAAAACTGCTCTAAAAAATAAAGTCTATTAATTTAAAAAAAAAAAAAAAAAAAAAGGCACCCTGGTGGCACAGTGGTTAAGAGCTTGGCTGCTAACCAAAAGGTCAGTAGCTCGAATCCACCACCTGCTCCTTGGAAACCCTATGGGGCAGTTCTACTCTGTGCTGTAGGGTCACTATGAGTCGGAACCACTTGGCAGCACCTAACAACAACAACAACAACAACAATTTTAAAAAAGGTCCTCAGAGCAACAGAACTTCAGTAACTTTCCCTAAAGCTGTTTTTCACAAAGTTAATTCACAGGCGTTCCGACTCCAACACTGCCATTTTGCACTGGTTGTGTCCTTCTTTCTCCTGCACACTTAACTCCTAGTCCCTGGTATGTAGGGTTGCCTCTGAGCAAAGCCTTTGGTGCTGAAAATGCTAAATCCTAGTCTATTTTGTGGGGTGAGACTCTTCAAAGAAGCATTTAACTTTCAATCTCTTCAAAGGAGGAGGCACACAGCCAACAGTAAACATCTCCCTTATCTCCCTTCAGTGCAGAGAGATTAAGAATTAGGAATACTCATTTCCATCTTGCCTCAGCTGTGCAGAATTAATCTCCAAGGTCAGCGGTGCTCATTAACCTGTTCCCAGATACTCCAGACAAAAATCTGACAATCGGCCTCTGCCTATACCACTGTCTCACCCACCTCTCCTAATGACCCCGTCTCTCTGGCCCAGTATACACATTCTAAACAGCGGGTGTTTCCCGGGGAAGGGGGCAATTAAGTCATTAATTAAATATTTGTAAATACCTAGAAGCCAAAGAAGAGGGAAGAGGCTTCCCCCACATCTCTCAGAGCTAGAAATTACAGAAACGTCTCTTAGGGATGGCAATAACAGGACCCAGACTCTGGAGGTGCTTCTACAGAGTGGGTACAAAGAAGGAGTGTGCGTGAACCAGTGACCCAACTGTGCCAACACTCTGAATGTCTCCTTAACAAAAGATGTTTTCTGTTTCCAGAATTCTGTATTCTGCAGGTCAAAACAGCTTCCATGAAGAAAGTAACCCTCAGGACTTGCCTTCTCAGGCTGCAGTGAGAAGGAGGAAGAAAGCCATGCTGGGGTGAGTGTCCCAGGGATCCTCAGAAATGTCAACTACCGAGTCAGAAGGAAGGAGAAGGCTCTATGAGCCCCTTCCCCAAGAAGAAGATGAATGGCTGGAGTACAGCAAAACTTTCCTTTACCATCTCAGAAGGAAGTCTGTCCGGAACTATAAACCACAAACCTTAAGTACATGAACTTTGTGAGATTTTCGAACCTTTGTTTACCCATTGGGGTCATTTTCTGTTTGCCTCCCTTTACTTATTTGCAATAATAACCTTTACAATAAAAAAGACCTGACTATTGTTTTCAGGGACAACAAAGAAGCAGATATTGAGTCAGACAATTACGGAGCAGAACCCAAAATTCTTATCCTTCGAGGAAGACATTTCTCAAAGTGGTGGGTTCTTTGCTAAAGAACGTGATGAATGACAACTATCCCTCTTTCCTTTTGCAACTCCTTGGACATTGCTTGGGATGGTGCCAAAGGAGACTGTCATGGATTGAATTATGTCCCGCCCCAAATGTCTATCAGTTTGGCTGGGCCATGATTCCCAGTATTGTGTGATTTTCCTGTATGTTGTAAATCCTGCCTCTATGATGTTAATGAGGAAGGGTGGGCAGCAGTTGTGTTAGTGAGGCAGGACTCAATCTGTAAGACTGGATTGTGTTTTGAGGCAATCTCTTGAGATATAAAAGACAGAGGCAAGTAGAGAGACATGGGGACCTCATACCACCAAAAAAGCAGTGCCAGGAGCAGACCTCGTCCTTTGGACCCAGGGTTCCTGCGCTGAGAAGCTCCTAGTCCAGGGGAAGATTGATGAGATGGTTGCTGACAGACAGAGAAAGACTTCCCCTGTAGCTGACACCCTGAATGTGGACTTTTAGCCTACTTTACTGTGAGGAAATAAACTTTTCTTTGTTAAAACCATTCACCTGTGGTATTTCTGTTACAGCAGCACTAGATAACTAAGACATAGATGTGTTTCTTGGAATTGCTGAAAAAGGTTCCATCCTACTGATGGATGTTGCTATTGTTGGCACTTTGGCGTACTGGCATACTTCACTGAATTTACAAAGGGCCTGTCATGGATTGAACTGTGTTCCCCAAAAATATCTGTCAACTTGGCTGGGTCATAATTCCCAGTATTGTATGATCGTCTACCATTTTGTAATCTGATGTGATTTCCTTACGTGTTGTAAATTCAATCACTATGATCTAATAAAATGGATTAGCAGCAGTTATACTGATGTGGTATACAAGATTGGATAGTGTCTCAAACCAATCTCTTTTGAGATATAAAAGAGAGAAGCGAGCAGAGACACAGGGGAACCTCATGCCACCCAGAAAGCAGTGCCGGGAGCAGAGCACATCCTTTGGACCTGAGGTTCCTGCGCAGAGAAGCTCCCAGACCAAGGGAAGACTGATGCATCACAAGGACCTTTCTCCAGAGCCAACAGAGACAAAAAGCCTTTTCCTGGAGCCGATGCCCTGAATTTGGACTTGTAGCCCACTAGACTGTTAGAGAATAAATTTCTCTTTGTTAAAGCCATCCGCTTGTGTATTTCTGTTGTAGCAGCACTAGATGACTAAGCCAGTGCCCAGCTAGTCTTTTCTAACCCTTCACCATTGTCTTCATCTTTTTTTTTTTAACCAGCTCTTTAATAAATTCATTTTAATAGTATATGTATATGTAACAAAAACATTTGATACCTCAACAATCCTCACATGTACAGTTCAGTGACATTAATTATGTTCATCATGTTGCTCATCCATCACCATTAACCATTCCCAAATTCAAGGTATTCTTTGATTGGTATTTCTCCTTATTCTCTTGACAACTTCTCATATGACTTTTGTCTAGCCTGTGAAGACATCACCTCCCTGCAATGCATACATCCTGTGACTGTGTTCTGTTCCTCCGTAAGCTTCTTTAGCTTAGGAGGACTCAGCTAGTCCGCTCACTATTATTAGCTTCACTTTATGCCAAGAAAAACACATCTCAAAATTTTCAAACCAGCCCTTGCTTGACAATAAGGCTAGTAGAGTAGTCAAGCAGGTGCCTTTGCCATCTGTTGCTTCCTGAAACTGTTTGTGTACAGG
Organism: Dugong dugon; assembly: GCA_030035585.1. Classification (NCBI taxonomy): domain Eukaryota; kingdom Metazoa; phylum Chordata; class Mammalia; order Sirenia; family Dugongidae; genus Dugong; species Dugong dugon. Next base: position 58,289,759 of record CM057466.1, read on the forward strand.
CTCCTGCCTTTCTCCTGAGCCACCTTCTCAAACTTCTTGAAAGTTTTCTCTCTCAAATGCTGGACAAATGTTCTGCTGGCTGGGGTACTGACTGACATTTCACAGATAGGTTGTCTTATTTCTGTAGAGTGTATAGTGAGTATGTGTGCATGTGAAGCTACTCTGGAGTTGGATGTGACACTTTTTGATTGATTCAACAAGAACCATTCGCTTCTCAGGCTTCTCCACTTTTTTTTACTTCCATCACCAACCCTAGTGCTCTCTTTTTGGAGGCATTTTTTCACACATACACGCACACTCACCAATGTTCTACTACTTCATAAAAGTCACTGCCTAAGAAAGGACAAGTAGCAGTGAATAGCACCTCAACAAGAGGCAGACACTGGGCAGCTGGCCAGCCTGACTTACTAAGTGACTCACTCCCACACGTCGACTTGTGAGGCTCAAATTCGTGCCTCGGCAGAGTGGTACATTTCTATATGCTACAGGCTTTCTTTCAGGGCTGCTCAAGGATATCTGAAAGTATGAATGTTCAGTCTGCTGATGTCAACGGTCAACTCCACCGCTAACACCACCAAGGAAGAAAGCGACACCAGAAGTGGCTGGCTGTGAAAGCCTGGGTACAGAATGTCCCAGGCACAGTCACCTGAGGCAGCAGCTGACAGGTGTGCAGGACTCCCCCTCAGTCTACAGGTGGGGAAACTGTGACCCAGAGTGAAAAACAGAATAAACGTCCTGGCCCCCAGGCCACCATTTTGTCACAGCAGAAAGCTCAAGAAAGGGCCCATATGAGGTCCACAGAGCATTGAAAACAGAGTTCATTTCTTTCTCTATACCTGAATTGTTAATCCTTGCCCTTCCTCTTGCTGTTTCACCTGACTAAACCTTAGACTCCTCGGGGAGCCACCCCAAGTGCCCCTGTGGCTTTAGCCTCTGTTCTTCCCCAGCGCCTTTGTTTGTACCTGTATGAGAGCGCTCACTCCCTGCCTTCGCTGGCTTTTGTGTATCATCAATCTGTATAAGGTCTATCTTCTCTCTTTAGATGTGAGCTCCCAAGGTCAAGGGCTTGGCTCAGTAGGCATTCGACAAAGGTTGAAAAGAACTGAGGTCGCTGATTGTCTCTGGAGAGCACCTGTTCATGCAGCAGGCTCAGCACTGACTTTCTTTTGGCTCACTTGAAGAGTCTGCTCCGGGGAAGAGGATGTTTAGGTGCTGAAAGCTCAAAATGTGCTCTGGAACACGAGTGGTGACATGTAGTTTCAGCACAGGAACAAAATCTCTTATCGTTAAGCACAAAACAAGTGTTTAAAAACAAAAGGGTTAAACAGGAAAAGAAAAGGTCTCTTGAGATTCTGGAATACCATGGAAGTTTACAAAGGAATGCACTGACATGTGTATAGGGGTGTGTCTGTGTGAAAAAGAGAGAGAGAGACCAAGCATATCTTTAATTCCTATCTTGCAGCTCCTTGATCACAAGGTTACCAAATGCCAAAGTAAGATCACAGAACAGTAATCCTACCAAGAACACACAGGCACAAAATCTATCTCAGCTTTCACTTCCCTGCCTTGCCCTGCAAGGGCTTCAGGCATCTCCACCATCATGTGCTGAGCACATGTTTTGGGAATGCATTGATTTTGACATTTGTTTGTGCTGATGCCTTCCCAAGTGATTACCCAGATGATGAGACCCAGGGCTCAGGGCCCTTGCGTCCTAGCGCTGAGGTCAGAACCTTTCCCTCCTTTCCTCTCACAGAAGCCTAGTCCTTAAAGGAACAACCCTGTACACAGAACAAGATTCTGCTGTAGTCCTTACTCTGAGGAGTCCCTGGGTAGTGCAAGCAGTTGATGTGCTCAGCTATTAACCAAAAGGTTGGAGGTTTGAGTGCACTCAGAAGTGCTTCAAAGAAAGGCCTGGTGATCAACTTCTGAGAAATCAGACATTGGAAACCCCATGGAGCACAGCTCTACTCCATCCAGCTGTACCTCTAGACCAGTCTCCATGTGACTAGACTCTTAGGCTTGGACACACCTTGGTGGGACAGTCCCCTAAATCCTAGCCATCTCTCCCTCTTTCCTTGCCCTGGGTTTCAGAAAAGAGAGCAACAGACTTCATCCTTCAAGTCTATTTGTGTGATGCCGGCTGCTCCACTGTGGATCAGTGGGTCAATAGTCTGCTGCACTGAGCAGTATTTTCCAAAATCTGAGCAACAGAAATGAATCCCTCCATGGTGAGGGATAAAACCAAGCTCCTCATGTTGAAGAGCTGAGATCCAGGTCCAGGTCTAAGGCTCCTACTGCAGGGTATTTACACTGGGGGGCCAGGCCCTGAAACACTCCCAACCTCCTTCAATACAATAATGTCACCTGAGGCACAATAATCTCTCAAATAAACTACATTCTGTCCTCCAAAAATGCCAGTAAAAGCATAAACTTTTTTTTTAAAAAACCTTTAAAACAGCTAAAATGTGCCCATGAAAAAGACTTAAATTTACTCTTGGAAAGTGCTATTCAAGAGGCATAAGAAGTAGCAATTACTACCAATTGTTGTTCTTGCTTTTAAAAGCATTTCAGAAATACAAATTTTTCCCAAAGAAGAAAGAGTTTCATCGTCTTAGGAATGTCTCCTTCTCACACACGATCTGAATAACAAACACCAGGTCCCTCCACACGCCTAGGGAGCCAAAAACAGCAGAACGCAATACAATGTGTCAGCAGCCTACCTTTGAACTTCCTGGCTTTGTCAACTGATGTCACAACCTCTGTGTTATTTACACAGTTTTTGGTATTTAAAGCAGATTAGCTTTGTTTTTTAAACATTCACTGCAATCTTAGAACAAATTTTTGTGGTCTTTTTTTTAAGGAAATAAAGGAGGAGGGTTATTAGTGGGAACCTGTCAGATAGGCGTCTGGGGAAGAATCAGGTTTGTTCTTTGTTACTGTTCTGCTGCTGTGGTGGTGGTGGATGTGGTTGTTGAAATACATGACTCTAAGACAACAGGGACCGATTTCCGCATGCCTACAAGGCCCTTCCCACCACCTGACTGTTTGTCATACTATAGTGGCTTGTGTATTCTGTGTTCTATGCCACCAGTATTTCAAATACCAGCAGGGTTACCAATGGTGGACAGGTTTCAGTGGAGCTTCCAGGCTAAGACAGACTAGGAAGAAAGGCCTGGCAATCTACTTCTGAAAAATTAACCAATGAAAATTCTATGGATCACGAAGGTGGAGCCAAAATGGCGGAGTAGTCAGACGCTTCCAGTGGACCCTCTTACAACAAAGACCCAAAAAAACAAGTGATTCGATTATATACGGCAATCTGGGAGCCCTGAACATCAAAGGCAGAGTTGAGGAAATGGACTGAAGGCAGGGGGAGGGAGAGATGGTTGGGAAGCAGCGAGGAGTTGCCAGACCTGACCCAGCGAGAGCCTGAGCCCTTCAGGCCTGAGCAGCTCAGGGGTGAGCAGTGAGGCAGGCAAGCAGTGGTCCTTGGGAGGCAAGTTTTCCACGCCGGGAAAGACTCAGCACCAGAGAGTCTACATGGCTACCCAGAACCAGTGAGAAGCAACCTTCGTTGGTGAAAGGTTAAGTACTTGTGTATGGCTTACAGCACGGATCAAAAACACCCCTCTTAAGGAAAAATTTCTCTCCCATTTACCTTCCCGCTCTCTGCTCTGTGCTGGGTCCCGAACCAGCTTCAGCAATTGCTGGAAGTAGGATCCGACACATGCCCGGGGACATTCTCCCTGCCTTGGAGAGTGAACAAATTAACAAACGGGAAAAAATAAACTGCCGGCTCCCCTAAGCCTGGAACCCAGGGTAGGCATAGCTCCTTTGCCTAGGCACAAGCATAAGGGATCCATGGACTTTGACTGCATTTCCTCCTACATAGACTTGTGTGGGCCCATCTCAACAGCATAGGCCCTCATTACCACAGTACAACAGGGTATATACCAGAAGTCTAATTTCAACTGTTTCAGCTGTGAAGTGGCAGGTTCTTGACATTTGACACTGCTCTCTCCATTAAGCAGGGTCTTCACCTACCCACATCAGGGGCCTGAGGACTGATGGCTTCACCCACACCACCTAGTCACCTGCAATAGGGGCCCATGAATAAGAGGTGCCCCCAGTCCTTACACCCAAAAGCATTAGGTGCTCATAGTCTGGCTGCAAAACCCACCCACCTACATGCTTTAGGGAACAGGGACGCGCCTTCCTCCTGGATGCTCCGGAGTGGCCGTCAGCCCCCTGCCTTGCTCAGAGTGTGTCCCCCTGCTGCAGCCAGATGCCTGTGCCTACATCAATCACCCACGTCTGTCTAGGACTATAAGTGAGAGCCTCCACCGCACCCTTAGTGGCTATCTACCTGGGCACCTGAGCTGAATGCATACAGGAGAAGTAGACGGACTCCCGAGCTCACATACCTAGTAACACATCTAACCACCTGGTGACAGGACAACAGAGCTTCAAAGGTGCCAATAATCAAACTAGCTCATATGAGCAGCCTATTTGGGCATATCAAAAGAAAACATGAAGCTAGGACACAATAAGCAAACATAAAATAAATAAATATATAATTTATTGATGGCTCAGAGACAACAGTCAGTATCAAATCACATAAAGAGGCAATCCAATACAGCTTCAGCAAGCTCCCAAAATAAAGACTCTTGAAATTTTCCAGAGGATGAAAACTTCTTGGAATTACTGGAGGCAGAATACAAAAGATTAATATACAGAACTCTTCAAGAAATTAGGAAGGAAATTAAGCAAAACGCAGAACACACACTAGAGGAAATTAAAAAGATTAGAGAAGAGCAGAATGAAAAATTTAACAGGCTGCAAGAATCCATAGAGAGACAGCAATCAGAAATCCAGAAGATTAACAATAAAAATCAGAATTAGACAACTCCATAGAAAGTCATGGGAGCAGAACTGAGGCAATGGAAGTGAGAATTAGTGAGACAGAAGATAAAGCACTTGACACCAACTTATTTGAAGAAAAATCAGATAAAAGGATTAAAAAAATGAAGGAACCCTAAGAATTATGTGGGACTCTATCAAGAGGAATAACCTATGAGTGATTGGAGTACCAGAACAGGAAGGATAACAGAAAATACAGAGAGAACTGTTGAAGACTTGTTGGCAGAAAACTTCCCTAATATTGTGAAAGATGACAAGATATCTATCCAAGATGCTTATCGAATCCCACATAAGGTAGATCCAAAAAGAAAGTCATCAAGACATATTATAATCAAACCTGACAAAACCAAAGATAAAGAGAATTTTAAGAGTGGCTAGGGATAAATGGAAAGTCATCTACAAAGGAGAGTCAATAAGAATAAGCTCAGACTACTCAGAAGAAACCACGCAGGCAAGAAGGCAGTGGGAACATGTAAATAGCCTTGAAGGAAAAAAATTGCCAGCCAAGAATTATATATCCAGCAGAACAGTCTCTCAAATATGATGACAAAATTAGAGCATTTCCAGATAAACACAGGTTAGGCAATATGCAAAAACCAAACTAAACTTACAAGAAATACTAAAGGGAGACTTCTGGTTAGAAAATCAGTAACATCAGATAACAACCCAAGACCAGAACACATGACAGAGCAACCAGATATCAACCCAGCCAGGGAAGTCACAAAAGTAAATCAAAGCTAAAACACTGAAAATAGGGAAACAGATGTCAATATGTAAAGGATGACCACATTAAAACAAAAAAGAGGGACTTAAAAAAAAATGTAGGTATAGATTTTTCCTACGGAGAGGAAGTCAAGGAGATATAAAGAAATAAAAGACTGGTATAAACTTAGAAAAATAAGGGAAAATACTAAGGTAACCACAAAGGAAACTAACAATCCTACAAGTCAACGTAAAAAACTAGAAAAATATAAAGACTCAGCAAACACAAAATCAACAACGATGAAAACAAAATACATGAAGAAAAACGACAGCACAGAAAATTAAGTGGAACAAAGAAACTATCAACAACACACAAAAAAAGACATCAAAATGACAGTGCTAAACTCATACCTATCAATAATTACGCTGAATGTAAATGGACTAAATGCACCAATAAAGAGAAAGAGAGTGGCAGACTGGATAAAAAAACACGATCCATCTATTTGCTGCCTAAAAGAGATATACCTTAGACCTGAAGACACAAACTAACTAAAACTCAAAGGATGGCAAACAATACATCAAGCAAACAACATGCAGAAAAGAGCAAGAGTGGCAATATTAATCTCTGAAAAAACAGACTTTAAGGTAAAATCCACCACAAAGGATAAGGAAGGACACTGTATAATGATTAAAGTGTCAATACACCAGGAGGACATAACTATAATAAATATTCACACACCCAACAACAGGGCCCGAAAATACATAAAACATACTCTAACAGCATTGAAAAGAGAGACAGAAAGCTCTACAACAGCAGTAGGAGACTTCAACACACCACTTTTGGTGAAGGACAGAACATCCAGAAAGAAGCTCAACAAAGACATGGAAGATCTAAATGCTACAATCAACCAACTTGATCTCATAGACATATACCAAACACTCCACCCCACAGCAGCCAAGTATACTTTCTTTTCCAACTCTCACGGATCATTCTCCAGAATAGACCATATATTAGGCCATAAAGCAAGCCTTAACAAAATCCAAAGCATCAAAATATTACAAAGCATCTTTTCTGACCATAAAGCCATAAAAGTAGAAATCAACAACAGAAAAAGCAAGGGAAAAAAATCAAACACATGGAAACTGAACAACATCTTGTTCAAAAACTACTGAGATATAGAAGAAATTAAGGATGGGATAAACAAATTCATAGACTCAAACAAGAATGAAAACACATCCTACCTGAACCTTCGGGACACAGCAAAAGCAGTGCTCAGAGGTCAGCTTATAGTGATAAATGCACACATCCAAAAAGAAGAAAGGGCCATAATCAAAACATTAACCCTACAACTGGAACAAACAGAAAGAGAGCAGAAAAAGAAGCCCTCAGGTGACAGAAGAAAGGAAATAATAAGAATTAGAGCAGAATTAAATGAAATAGAGAATAGAAAAACAATTGAAAGAGTTAACAAGACCAAAAGCTGGTTCTTTGAAAAGATCAACAAAATTGATAAACCACTGGCCAAAGTGACAAAAGAAAAACAGGAGAGGAAGCAGATAACCTGTACAAGAAATGAGATGGAGGATATCACAACAGACCCAACTGAAATTAAAAGAATCATAACAGAATCCTATGAAAAACTATACTCTAACAAATTTGAAAACCTAGAGGAAATGGACAAATTTCTAGAAACTCACTACCTACCTAAACTAACACAAACAGAGGTAGAACAACTAAAGAAACTCATAACAAAAGAAGAGATTGAAACTGTAATTAAAAAATTCCCAACAAAGAAAAGCCCTGGCCCGGATGGCTTAGCTGGAGAATGCTACCAAACTTTCAGAGAAGAGATAACACCACTACTCCTGAAGGTATTTCAGAGCATAGAAAAGGATGGAATACTCCCAAACTCATTCTAGGAAGCCAGCATAACCCTGATACCAAAAGCAGGTAAAGACACCACAAAAAAAGAAAATTACAGACAAATATCCCTTACGAACATTGACATAAAAATCCTCAACAAAATTTTAGCCATTAGAATTCAGCAACGTATCAAAAAAATAATTCACCATGATCAAGTGGGATTTATACCAGGTATGCAGCGATGGTTCAACATTAGAAAAACAATCAACATAATCCATCACATAAAAAAAACAAAAGACAAGAACCACATGATTTTATCAATCAATGCAGAAAAGGCATTTGACAAAGTCTCATTCATGATAAAAAACTCTCAACAAAATAGGAATAGAAGGGAAATTTCTCAATATAATTAAGGGCATTTATACAAAGCCAACAGCCAACATCATCCTGAATGGAGAGACTTTGAAAGAATTTCTCTTGAGAACGGGAACCAGACAAGGATGCCCTTTATCACTGCTCTGACTCAACATTGCGCTGGAGGTCCTAGCCAGAGCAATTAGGCTAGAAAAAGAAATAAAGACCATCCATATTGGTAGGGAAGAAGTCAAAGTACCTCTATTTGCAGATGATATGATCTTATACACAGAAAACCCCAAAGAATCCATAAGAAAACTACTGGAATTAATAGAAGATTTCAGCAAAGTTTTAGGATACAAGATAAACATACAAAAATCAGTAGGATTGCTTTACATCAACAAAGAGAACCTCGAAGAGGAAATCACCAAATCAACACCATTTACAATAGCCCCCGAGAAGATGAAATACCTAGGAATAAATCTAACCAGAGACGTAAAAGAGCTATACAATGAAAACTACAAGACACTACTGCAAGAAACCAAAAGAGACCTGCAGAAGTGGGAAAACATACCTTGCTCATGGATAGGTAGACTCAACATTGTGAAAATGTCACTGGTATTTTTTAATGAGATGGAGAAACAAATCACCAACTTCATATGGAAAGGAAAGAGGTCCCAAATAAGTAAAGCATTACTCAAGAAGAAGAACAAAGTGGGAGGCCTCACACTACCTGATTTTAGAACTTACTATGCCACTGTGGTAGTCAAAACAGCCTGGTATTGGTACAACAACAGATATATAGACCAATGGAACAGAATTGAGAATCCAGACATAAATTCATCCACCTATGAGCAGCTGATATTTGACAAAGGCCCAAAGGCTGTTAATTGGGGAAAAGATAGTCTCTTTAACAAATGGTGCTGGCATAACTGGATATCCACCTGCAAAAAACTGGAACAAGACCCATACCTCATACCATGCACAATAACTACCTCAAAATGGATCAGACTTAATTATAAAATAAAAAATGATAAAGATCATGAAAAAAAAAATAGGGACAATGCTAGGAGCCCTAATACATGGCATAAACCCAACGTGAACCATAAGTAACAATGCACAAGCACCAGAAGAGAGACTAGATAACTAGAAGCTCCTAAAAATCAAACACTTATGTTCATCAAAAGAGTTCACCAAAAGAGTCAAAAGACAACCTACAGACTGGGAAAAAAAAATTTTGGCTATGACAAATCTGATTAGCATCTAATCTCTAAACTACAAGATACTGCAAAACTTCAACAACAAAAAGACAAATAATCCAATTAAAAAATGGGCAAAGGATATGAACAGGCACTTTGCCAAAGAAGATATTCAGGCAGCTAACAGACACATAAAGAAATGCTCACGATCATTAGCCATTAGAGAAATGCAGATCAAAGCTACAATGAGATATCATCTCACCCCAACAAGGTCAGCATTAATCAAAAAAACACAAAATAACAAATGCTGGAAAGGTTGTGGAGAGACTGGAACACTTATACACTGTTGGTGGGAATGCAAAATGGTACAAACACTTTGGAAATCAATTTGGCACTTCCTTAAAAAGCTAGAAATAGAAGTACCGTATGATCCAGCTTTCTCGCTTCTTGGAATATATCCTAGAGAAATAAAAGCCGTCACATGAATAGATACATGCACACTCATGTTCACTGCAGCACTGTTCACAATAGCAAAAGGATGGAAACAACCTAGGTGCTCACTGACAGACGAATGGATAAAGAAATTATGGTATATCCACACAATGGAATACTACCCAACAATAAAGAACAACGACGAAGCTGTGAAACATTATTATAACATGGAGGAAGCTGGAGGTCATTATGCTGAGTGAATTTAGTCAGTCACAGAAGGACAAATATTGTATAAGACCACTATTATAAGAACTCAAGAAAAGGTTTAAACACAGAAGAAAACATTTTTTGATGGTTATGAGGGTGGGGAGGGAGGGTGAGGGTCATTTACTAGCTAGATGGTGGTTAAGAATTATCTTAGGTGAAGTGAAGGACAGCACACACTACAGGGAAAGTCAGCACAACTGGACTAAACTAAAGCGAAGAAGTTTCCTGAATACAATCAAACATTTTGAGGGACAGAGTAGCAGGGGTAGGGGTCTGGGGACCATGCTTTCAGGGGACATCTAGGTCAACTGGCGTAACAAAGCTTACTAAGAAAATGTTCTGCATCCTACTTTGCTGAGTGGCGTCTGGGGTCTTAAAACCTTGCAAGCGGCCATCTAAGATGCATCAATTGGTCCCAACCACCTGGAGTAAAGGAGAATGAAGAACACCAAAGACACAAAGATAGTATTAGCCCAAGAGACAGAAAGGGCCACATAAACCAGAGACTTCATTAGCCTGAGACCAGAAGAACTAGATGGTGCCCCGCTACCACCAATGACCGCCCTGACAGGGAACACAACAGAGAGTCCCCGATGGAGCGGGAGAAAGGTGGGAGGCCTAACTCAAATTCTAATAAGAAGACCAGTCTTAATGGTCTGACTGAGACTGGAGGAACCGCAGAAAGCATGGCCCCTGGACTCTGTATCAGCCCAGAACTAAAACAATTTCCAAGGCCAACTCTTCAGACAGGGATTGGACTGGACTGTGGGACATAAAGTGATACTCGTGAGGAGTGTGCCTCTTAGCTCAAGTAGATACAAGACACTAAACAGGCAGCTTCTGTCCGGAGGTGAGATGGGAAGGCAGAGAGGGTTAGGAGCTGGTTGAATGGACATGGGGAATCAGGGGTGGAAAGGAGGAGTTTGCTGTCACAGTACGGGGAGAACAATTAGGGTCACATAACAATGTATGTATAAATTTCTATATGGGAAAAAAGAAAAAAAGGAAAAAAAAACCTCTATGGATCACAACAGAATATTTGCCAGTACAGCTTTGGAAGATGAGCCCCCTCATTTGGAAAACCAAAAACATTCATTGTCATTTAGTTAACTCCCACTCGTGGTGATGCCATGTGTTACAAAGTAGAACTGCTCCATAGGGTTTCCTTGGTTGTAATCTTTTACAGAAGCAGATCCACAGGTCTTTCTTCCATGGTGTTGCTGGGTGGGTTTCAAATGCCAACCTTTAGGTTAGTAGTTGAGTGCAAACTGTGCCATCTAGGGACCTCCTAAATTGGACACTCAAAATAGACAGTGGTCATACCAACGTACACAAACCAATGGTTGTGAAGGTGGCACAGGGCTGGGCAATATTTTGTTCTGTTGTACGTGAACTGGAGCCGGCTCGATGGCAACCAACAAGGCCCTCTACCACCTACTGCTTCAATCTCAGTTACAGCCACGAAGCTTTCACTTAAACTCATTGTCAATTTCAGACAGGGTTTCATACCATCTTGCCTTTGCTCAGCTAAGTGCTCTCTGCTTGGAATAATTTCACAGGACTCCCCACACAATCCCTACTCACCTTTCAAAAATCCACCTCTAGGAAACTTGTCCTGAGCCTATCCCCCATCCACATACCCAAGACCAGGCACCCTTTCTCAGTGCTTCTGTGGCCCCTTGCCAGGGCGCATGCCGAACCCTGTGAGTGTGGTTACCTCAACCAAGCTGTATGCTAGGCATCTCTGTATGTTCGTTTGGGGTCTTGCAGCAGAGGCTGCTTATGTAAGTGCCTGGTACATTTTATGTAACTGCACTAGATCACTGGGGCTGATAATAGATGCCCAAAGGTCAACAAGACTGCTTATTTTTAACTCCCTTTTCATATATTTAGGACAATAGGAACTAAGGACTTGAGGACCACTGGAATTTTCTCTCTGCTCCTCATCCCCGCTTCTTTGATCAATTAACTCCGAGGGACTAGAAACAGCTCCACAGAGAAGATCTGAGACTGGCTCTCTCTGGTTCCAAGTCCAAAAATGCCAGAAAAGGGTTCTGATTGGTCCCTGAACCAACTGACTCTGGTAATGTAAGAATATGGACACTCACCCTTAAACCTGATGGTTGGAATTGACGAAGGAACATTCCCTAGAGATAAAAAACAACAGACGTCTCTATACCCTGGTCATACAGTATGGTCAGACAAGCAGCATCCATATCACTTGGGAGTTTGTAGGAAATGTAGACTCTCAGGCCCCACCCCAGACCTACTTAACAGCATCTTCATGTTAACAAACCTCCAGGTGACATGTATGAGCATTAACATTGGAAAAGTTCTGTTCTACACCCTAACTCGCCACCAAGGCTCAAGAACTACTTTCCCCAGGTGGTATGCACATGGTCTACATGGCCACGTCTCCAAGGAAGATATGATCTGCACCATTATGTCTCCAGGGAGGGCCCAGTCTGCACCATCACATCTCCAGGGAGGGCCCAGTCTGCACCATCATGTCTCCAGGGAGGGGCAGGCTGGCTCTTGCACAGGCCACAGAGTTGGAGATGCAGGTCAGATTGTCTTGGAGTCTGTATCGCAGACTCACATACAAATATTACTAACTCAGCCTTCCTTTTAAGTTAAAGACTAAATCTAATATAAAATTGATAATATGAGAGCAGGCTCTCTTGTTCTCCAAGGACCCAAGGAACTACTCCAAGCCCACCAGACAGAAACCACAGCTGAGGCTGAGAACTCTATCTGGCATTTTGAAATATTCAATTAACCCTTATTACCAATTCTATGATTATCCTGATCAGTGTAATTATTAATGAGGGACAACTCATGCTGATCTCTAGTGATGGCTATTAACAGTATTTGGTATTAGTATTAATATTAGTATTAATGGTATTTGGTATCACCTCAACTCCAGGGATGGCTACTAATAGTATTTGGTGTCACCTCATTCAAACATACAACAAGCCATTAATTTGGCCAGGTATCAGAAAAACAATATTTACCATAAGCACAAAGATTAGGGTCATGTGAAGGAAGGATACATTTTAAACCTAGAGAAACATTAGGTGGCTTTTAACAAACTCCTACATTTTACAGGAGAAACAAGAAACCAAGTTAGAAAAGGTGACAAGAATATCTAGTTAATCCCACCCAGCCACTCCATGGGAGAAAGACCTGGAGATCTGCTCCTATAAAGATTATAGCCTAGGAAACCCTATGGATGGTGCAGCTCTACTCTGTCACATGGGATCACTACTGAGTTGAAATGGACTCAACTGCACCTAACAACAACACCAAGGGAAGAAAGTATCCAAATTTAAAGAGGGCGTAAAATGGACCAACACCAGGCTCTGCAGAGTCACATGTGTTATCTCATGTAATCCTGCACAGCTGCATGATTAGCCCCATTTTACAGATGAAGAAACTGAAGCTTGCAGAAGTTAAATCCCTTGCTCAAAGCATACAGTCATAACAAGGGAAGAGTTGGGACTAAAATCCAAGTCTCCTGATTCCTGTGCCAATCCTCCTTTTCCAACACCAAGCCAACCCTCAGCAGTGATTTTGCTTAATCCTGACAATGTCAAATTGACTCAGTAGTTCTCAACCCTGGTGCACATCAGAATCTCCTGAGAAGTTTTAAAATATACATATACCAATGTCCTGCCCCATACCAATTGTCTTGGTTGTCTAGCGCTGCTATAAGAGAAATACCACAAGTGGATGGCTTTGGCAAAGAGAAATTTATTTTCTCACAGTTTAGGAGGCTAGAAGTCCAAATTCGGGTGCTGGCTCTAGAGGAAGCCTTTCTCTCTCTGTCGGCTCTGGGAGAAGGTCCTTGTCATCAATCTTCCCCAGTCAAGGAGCTTCTCAGCACAGGAACCCCAGGTCCAAAGGACGTGCTGTTCTCCTGGCTCTTTTTTCTTGGTGGTATGAGGTCCCCATGTCTCTCTGCTCGCTTCTCTCTTACATCTCAAAAGAGACTGATTTAAAACATAATCTAATCTTGTAGACTGAGTTCTGCCTCATGAACATAACTGCTGCTAATTCCACCTCATTAACATCATAGACACAGGATTTACAACACATACGAAAACCGTATCAGATGACAAAATGGTGGACAATCACACAATACTGGGAATCATGAACTAGCCAAGTTGACACACATTTTTTGGGGGGAGACAATTCAATCCATAACACCAATCAAGTCAGAATCACTTAGGATGAGGCCCAGGTATTAGCATTTTTAAAAATCCCCTAGTGATTCTCATATGATGCTTGAGTTGATTCCCTGATTACAGATACATTATTAGTTTGAGTAAAAGTATCCAAAAAACTGAAAAACATCACAGAACCCTTTAGAACACTGATGAAACAGGCCCTAGTTGTTTCAGTCAAAATGTTGCCTGTCAACGGGAAACCCAAGGTCTAGAAGGGGAGAGTGTTGACATGTCATTGGGTTGGCGACCGATGTTACAAAACAATATGTGTGTTAATTGCTTAATGAGAAACTAATCTGCTCTGTAAACCTTCATCTAAAGCACAAAAAAAGAAAAAAGTTGGCTTGTCACAACATACAACATTCTACTCCAAAGAGGAAGTCTTCCCTTTGTTATATAGACGCAAAAACTAAGACCCAGAAAGATGATCTAAGTTACTGGTTTTCCAAACAGACTTGGCCAACCACTACTTCCCTAGAGCCACTGTGGATGCCAGGGTGAGGCAAGGTGGGAGGCTTTATTTGATTTGTTCTGAGCAAGTTCCGGATCAGTGATCATCTTGTTAAATCATCATTTCAATTTTATTTAGCTGTGTTTTTATCACAGTCTAGGTCTCTGTATATACCAGCCTGTGCAATGGGGCTTTCTCAAGGGCACAGCCTCCTTCTCCTCAGACACAGGTTGCAGATCTGATGCAAATGACAGGGACTAACAAGGCAGATTGGAGGTGAGGGGGACTTTCAGTTCCTTCTTCTCTTGATTCCGTCTCTACCCATGGGGGAAGGAACTCTTCTGCTTTTACTTCTATCCTTTCAGTCTCTTCCAAGTTCACTCTGATTATGGGAAGAATTGTTTGATTGTACATTTACTGAAGCTCATTATATTAATCAGTGGGGTTCTGATGCTTTAAATGCAAGATCCCAGACTCCATGTGGTCTCTTTTTTCTCTTGACTCCATGCAATAAAACCCTCTTGACTATCTGTCTCCATGTGTTGGGGGTGCAGGTGTAGGATGGGAGGAAGCCACACCTCCTATACTGAGCAGAAAGTCTTAAGTCTCCCAGTCAGGGTTGCATGTTTCAACTCAAACTTTATCACTTACCTACTGTGATAGTTAAGATTGTGTGTCAGCTTGGCTGGGCTATGATTCTCTGTGGTTTGGTAGTTAAATATAGTCTGGCAGTCATGTAATGATGTAATCACCTCCATGATGACATCTGATATAATGTGATCACCTCCATGATGGGATCTGCCTTGAGTACCCAATGAGCTGAAAAGGAGTTTCCTTGGGGCTGTGGCCTGCAGCCAATACATACGGACTTTCTGGCAAAGCTCACTGGCTTTTGCTCACTCTGGATCCTGCATCCTGCTTGTCATCATCTGACCTCCAGTTCTTGGGACTTGAGCCAGTGGCTTGCTGTATTGTCTGTTGATCTTTGATTTGCCAGCCTCCACAGCCCATGAGCCAGCAGCCTGCCATCCTGCCCATCCTGGGTTCGTCAGCTCCTGCAGCTATACGAGTCAGGAGAAGCCTCTAGCCTGATGCCTGACCGACAGACTTGGGGCTTCCAGCCTCTATAACCACATGAGCCATTTCCTTGAGATAAATCTCTCTCTCTCTCTCTATATATATATATATATACATACATGTATAAATATGTTTCACTGGTTTTGCTTCTCTAGAGAACCCAGGCTAAGACACCTACTCTCCCTAGTCATATGTTCTCTCGGTCTATATCCCAAAAAGGGCTAAGTGGGTAGTAGAATTCAAGTACCAAAACCCAGAATTCTTTAACACAGGCTATGTGCTGAAAAGACTTGCATGTCTTTTTCACTCTACTTGACACTTGTCCTTTGGTTATAACTTCAGAAACTCGTGGACCTTTTCTCGTAGACTTGCAGTCTTTATGGCACAGTTGTGCAGAAGGTGTTAGTTCTTCCCCAGGCTGAGTGTCAGACTTTTCTCTTTGATACTCTCATTTCTCAGTAGTTTGTATGAATATCATGTCTGCTAAAGTGGTGTTTACTGGTATTTCTGGAGGGCTCCTTCCTTCATCTTGCTTTTGGGGCATTTCATTTCAGCTCATCCTAAAATACTTGGTTGGGTTGTTTTTTTGTTTTTGTCTTTTATTGACTATTATAATTTTCGTTAAATAAAGAGGTTATAAATTTGCCAGTATAAAAAGCCAAATAATGTAAACTTACAACATCAAATTCTAGAAGACAAATGGAGAATTTGAGACTACCCTAATTTTCCCTCAGATGTAATTCAGTGACAGTTTGTGGCATTCTAGTATGCTTCACTTTCTCAACTTCACTTTCTTCAACTATTCATTCTAGTATGCTTCACTTTCTAGGTTTCATTTTAGTCAGTAAATGTGCTCATCTACTGTTATTTACTTTTAAAATCACAGGTTTATGCCAAAGTTATTTTTTAAACTTTTGTATTCCTGATTAAAAAGTTCTACTAGTCTCCCAAGTTAAGCACTATCTGTGCTCCTGGAAAGGAAGGGCATGTGGCTGAAGTGTTTTTATTTTCTAAGTTGTTTTCATTCACTCAAAGGATAGATCTAATCTCTACAAGCTATACTTGGAAGTGAGATGAGTTTAAGCTCAAAAGGGCTTTAAATAAAAGCACCATAATTATACTTACTCCCAGGCCATGAGGATTTTTTCATCTCCTTTTAATATAACAATAACTTCAGTTCATACTATTATTATGTTTAGCAATAATGGAGGAGAAAGAATATATTTGCCAAAAGCTAAATACATCAAGACCTCAGACCCTGACACTTCCTTGCAATGTTCAAAGGCAGAAAATGTGGTGCCCATTTGGTAAAAACCCTTCGCAACTTTTGACCTGCCTTCTTCCTTTATCCTGCCAATTCCTGAAGGAGCATCAGTTGGGAGCAGTGAGTCCTCCACATGACGTCAAGGGCTCTACCCTGGCTGCAGGTCTGGTCACACTCACTTTTACACCACCAGAGATTCCTTATGAACATACAAACATTGCAGAAGATTCACTCCGCCAGCAAATCTCCACTGGAATGATGTACAGACCATGAAGACCTTCTAGCTCTTCCTGTACAACTCTCAGTACTCACTGAGAATATAAATCGGTTACCTTAGAACCCATTCCTTGCTCTTTTGGAAAGTTTGAAAAATGAAAGCTAAAAAAGTGTCTCAGAAGAAGCTTTCACTGAATTAGAAGTGAAAAAGGAAAAGAGCTATTCATTATTGCTGGGATGAAGTTCAAACCAAATTATACTGACTGAGCACCCACAGTTGCTGTTGAGTGAGCTCTGACTCACGTGACCCCATATACAACAGAATAAAATGTTGCCCGGTCCTGGGCCATCTTCATGATCACTGGTATGCTCAAGCCCATTGTTGAAGCCACTGTGTATTTTAAGTGCTTCCAATCTAGGAGGCTCATCTTCCAGCACTCTATCAGACAATATTCTGTTGTTATCCATAGGATTTATACTGGCTACATTTTAGAAGTAGATCATCAGGCCTTTCTTCCTAGTCTGTCTTAGTCTGGAAGCTCTGCTGAAACCTGTCCACCATGAGTGACCCTACTGGTATTTAAAATACTAGTGGCACAGCTTCCAGCACCATAGCAAAACACAAGCCACCACAGTATGATAAACTGACTGATGGATGGTGGCACTAGGCACCAGAGATGCAAAACTGAAAAGCAAGACCTTGCTCTCCCAGCATTCCTACTACAGAATAACTTGCTAGAGATTACTAAGCAAATAGTTTCAATATAATATGGTAAGTGCTAAAATATATATAGGAATACTCTGCATGTTATGTGAACAAGCCCCACATAGAGATGAAGCCTGTGCTGTCCTGAAGGACAGATAAGAATTACCAGGTGAGAAAAGGTAGGAAGGAATAGCATGAACAAGCTCAGCAAACTCGAAGCCACTGGGTAGTAACTGAAGTGCAAAGTACGAAGTGGGTAGTGACCACAGTTAAAGCCAAAGGAAAACTAAACAGAGAGAAAAGAATCAGCTAGAAATCCCTTTTCCTAGCAAGGTACTGAAAAATCCCATGGAGAATCCTATTCACTCTAAAAAGGAAGACAAGCAGCTGGTCCCAGGATGACAGGGTGTGTCGTTTCATCAGCAAGCCAGAGGTGATCCTCAACACAGACTTCTCAAAAAAAGCTTCTCTGAATCTCGAGGGATCTTTCCCGTGCCCAGATCTGTGAGGGCACAGTGAGGCAGCAGCCTAAGAGGCGTGGGTGTTCCCTTGCTATGTTAGTCTCACTGAGCAACCCCAGGCAGACCAGTGGCCCTCTCTGGGTTTCACTTTCCTCCTCTTTAAAATAAAGAATCATCTAGATAGTACTTCTCAGGAATGGAAGTTTGTCTTTTAACATAATATGTTTTTTGAGGGGGAAGGGGGACTTCTATTCATTCCCTAACTTATTCCAGTGAGAATCTTCAGGAACCATAAAAAGACAGATCGACAGTGGATAAGAAAGATGAAGAGAGGTTAAGAAAGATGACGGAAAGGGGAAAGCAAGGACAAGGAACCAGAGATGAGACTGTGACACAAACCCATGCTAGGAATGTCTACATACATGGTGGGGAGGGGGCTGTACAGAGTAGGGGAGGCCTAACTTTGTTTGGCTGCCTGGTTCCTGCCGCTGAAGAACTCGTGTACAAAGAAGGCTCACCGGCCACCTTTTAGGCAATCAGAGACTCCTGGCTTGCTTCATACAAAGCCATCTGCAGTACCAGCTCCTTTTCCTAGTGGGCTTGGAGGTCATATCCCTTCAACTCAGAAGGTCACCTCACCTGGAACACTGTTCCCTCTCCCTAATGAGATCCACCTCATTGCCACTTCTCTCATTTTTCTTTCAGATACAGGTTTCTAGTGATCGAGCTACTCTTTCGGTTCAAAACTCATATGCAGGTTTAAGCACTGTGTAAACGAAGATACAACGTTTTTCATAACCTTTTTTGGGGGGCATAGTGCAGCCTCTTTTATTTTTTTAATTTTATTTAAAAACAGATAATATAAACATGATTCTGAAACCAAATGCTATAAAAGTATATGCAGTGAGGAGTCTTGTCCTGTCTTAGTCCCCATCTGCTCAGTTCCCACTTCTCTCCATAGGTCATCCCCTTTATGTACTGGTTTCTTTATGCAATGCAAGTAAATACTCCTCCTTTTTACCCAAAAGCTAGCACATTAAACATAGAATTTTATTCCTTGCATTTTTCACTTAAAAATATACCTTGGAAATCCCTCCCTGGCAGTACGCAGACAGCTTCCTCCATGTTTTTTACAGCCGTAGTATTCCATTGGCCAGATGGATTGTAGTCCCCTATTCACGGACATTGGGATTGTGTCCTGTCTTTTGCTTCTGTAAACAATGCTGTTTAATAGCCTTCTACATATGCCATTTTATACTTGTGGAAACGTATCTAAGGAGAAGTTTCCAGAAGCAGAAGTACTGGGTCAAAGGGTACATACACCTGTAACTGTAGTAGGTACTGCCGAGTTGCCCTCCACAGTGGTTGTGACAATTACAGTCCCACTAACACGGAACAGAGTGCCTGTTCTCCCAGCCTTGTGAACCAAATATGCTGGTTTTTTAAACCCAGGGTCATCCCTCCAGACAGAGGCTCAGCACAGTGTAAATGCAGTTTAACTGGGGTGGCAGATAGTACTTGAGACACAATGCTAGTTGCAGAGTCCCCAGAGAGCAAGAGCAGAACCAGTCAAAGGCTGTGTCTCCCCCTGCATTACACGGGCCTCAGGGCAGGCATTCCCCACCACAGGGTTGTGGCCATGGGGATGATGGCTGCATACTCTAAGCCCCACAGGAGCAGGGACTGTGGCTGTCTTGGTCACTACTTAACCCCAGTGCCCTGCAGCGCCCAGAGCCTACTAGGTGCTCAGGAAATGTCTGCCGAGTGAACAAAGGAACCCAGAGGGTCCATCAGGCCCAGCAAAAAGCACGTACTTGGGCATGAAAGACAACGTACGAGAGATAGAGATCTGTGTCTTGCACCGAATTCCATATAGAAGTATCCTGAGGTTTGGGAGATGCACTTCCTAGATACAAGTGGAATGGATTTAACTGACAAATTTCATTTCAGGACATACATGATATCATCTCCTCCCTTGTGTGTTTGTACAGGACTGAGGGAAATGAGATTAGAGAAGATGGTCACTCATTTATCTGTTAAAATGAACACACTGAAAATGCACTTAACTTTAACATCTGCTTAGACATTCAGTATGTCTTCTCCCTTTCTGTTTTAGTGAAGAAATATCAGTTCCACAAGGAGTTCAATGGGAAAAGAAAAACGAGACGCTAGCTTTTTGATGGTTTCCCCAAGGAAGCAATCAAGCGGGGATGGCTGGGATCTAGACAGCAGGGCCACCATCTACCAGGTGCTGATCTTCTCACTAACGTGAGGCTGGGTCAACCTGTGGAGTCCAGGGACCGGGACTGGACCAGAGACAGATCACTTGAATAAATCCTGTTCATGAAAGGGCTTCTCAGCCACGTAGCTGTTTCTCTCTCTCTCTTTTTTATTGTGGTAAATACATATGTAACAAATCATTGTCATTTCAACATTCTTCACGTGTTCAATTCAGTGATGTTAATTATTATGAACCACTTAGATGTTTTGCAGAGAGAAGACATTCCCAAAAGTGCAACGGATTAACTGCGGTTTGCTCGGTATCTTGGCAATCAGTTACCTACTAGCATCTGTAAAATCACGGTCTGCCTGTCAGCCACCACCTCAGCCTAAAATCTCTCTGGGACTCTGTGGAATATTTATGAAATTACCCCTACAAGTGGGGTTTTAACTGCTAGAATGTGTGTTCTGTCGGCATTCTATAGCTACTAGAGAGAATACACAGCCTTTTCTGCACACTTAATGCTGGTGGTCTCTGAGTGCACCACAAAGTCACCTACAGCATGTGGCTTTGGAAGTGTATGCTGGGAGTGAGAGCAAGGCAGCTGCTGAAAATGAACTGCCAGGCAGCCTGAGCACGAAGATAGGGATGGGCGAAGAGGCTTCAGCCACCAAAGCCCGGTTTCTTTCCTTCATTCTCTCCTTTGCTAAGAGTCCATTACATTGTCACTGTACTGAACACCTATGGCCCCTTGGGAGGCCTGGGGCCCTGGACTCACAGGCTACAGGTCACCAGGTGACATTCTCCAGCCTCTGTCGGGCCAAGAAAGCACTGAACTGGGCTGCTGCAGGGCTGCCTCTGCCGCTCAGGGCTGGGGAGAGAATGCCTTGAACAAGTCCCTTCACCTTTTCAGGCCTCAATTTCCTCAACCACCCCAAGAAGGGGGAAATGTTCTCAATATTATTACATAAAAATCAACAAGTAGTTTCCACTCATAGGTACAGACCCAAGAGATTTGAAAGCAGGGACACAAACAGAAGCTTGTACACCAATGTTCACTGCAGCATTATTTACAATAGCCAAAAGGTGGAAACACACTAAGTGTCTATCAACAGATGAATGGATAAACCAAATGTGGTATATTCACACAATGGATTATTATTCAGACATAAAGAGAAATGAAGTTCTGATACATACTACAACATGGATGAACCTGGAAAACATTATGCTGAGTGAAATAGGTGAGACACAAAAGGACAAATACTATATAATCCCACTTATATGAAATATCTAGAATAGGCAAATGCATAGAGACCAAAGTTTATTAGTGGTTACCAGGGGATATGGAGAGGGTGGATATTTATTGCTTTGGGGACACTGACTTTCTGTTTGGGGTGATGAAAGACTTTTGGAAATGGATAATGGTGATGGTTGCACAACACGGTGAATATAATTAATGTTACTGAATTATATATTTAAAAATGGTTAAAATGGGAGACTTTTTGTATATGTATTTCACCACAATAAATCTTTTAATATTAAAAAACAAAACAAAAACCAACAGGTAGAGAATGCTCTCATTCCTGTAAAAACAAACAAAACCAGTTACGTGTGTAGAGAAAAGTCCCAAAGGATGTATTCCAAAATGTCTATGATGTTGGGATCCCATACAATTTTTCTTTTAACTTGACTTTCTAAATTTTCTATAATAAGCCTTTTGAATTTTTTGTTTTTTAATGAAGGGAGATGGACTAAATGATTCCTAAGGCTTTCTCTTGAACCCAGGTGGCCAGCCAGGCTCTGCATAAGGCTGCAATATGGATCAAAATTAAAGTCACAAGTTAAGGAAAAAAATTATTTTGCCTCAATAATGAACACACCCTACAGTAAAACAGCTACCAGAAAATTCAAGACCTAACCAATGAACCATGACATTTTCATTTCCACCCTCTGCCCCATGCCCGTCTTATGTCAGGGCACAGCTTGCTCTCAGCTGGTCGGATGGTTTAGCCATGGCTGTCCCCAACAGACCCCACAGTGCAGCTCAGCTTGACCCAGAATGCAGGTTGAGTTCCTGGCTCCCGTGCAACCTACTTCCCTTACTTTCATCTGTTTCCCATTAGTCCCGTCAGACTCTTCATTTTCTGGAGGTGTTTTACATATTGTACAGTCACTCATTAAGGAAAACTGCAACAGTGAAGTGTGGGGAGTCCAGTAACAACAAAGCCCTATTTAGCAGACTCTGCTTGTAACAATCACCTTCAGACTCAGTCTCTCAAGTATCACACACTCTACAGAAGAGAACCACCATACCCGAGTGTTTCAAAAGAGGGCCCACCAAAAAGAGCAGAAGCATGAGAAGCTTCTGGGTTCAAGTCCGAGCTCTTTTATTCTAGTGTAGGCAAGTTAACATAACATCTTTGAGTTTGCTTCCTCAGTCTAAAAGGGAAGAGACGCGTACAGTTTGAACCATGAGACTGTTATGAGAATTAAATAAGAAATGGGTGTCAAAGTACCTACCATGCTGCCTTGCTCTTTGTAAGCACTCAATCAATGCTACTTGCGCTGCTCATCTTACTTTTATTATATCAGGTGCTCAATGAGTGTTAAGTGGATCTGGATCTAAAATCTGATTGACTAATGAGCTGCTATCTATGGAGTAAAAATTAAGTTATGTTTTGCTAACTACATGAGGAGCAAGGTCTGGGATTTCTGTTTGCTAGAGAGCATGAGAATGGGCCCTCACACTGCACAGATGAGAGGG
The DNA here is from genome assembly GCA_030035585.1 of Dugong dugon. NCBI lineage: Eukaryota > Metazoa > Chordata > Mammalia > Sirenia > Dugongidae > Dugong > Dugong dugon. Next base: position 58,312,886 of record CM057466.1, read on the forward strand.
GGCAAGGATGCCACCTTGCCTTCTTTCTACAGTAGGAGCCAATGGCCTGTGGGATGCAGCCTAAAGATGGAGTTTGTTTTCAGGCCTACCTGGGTTGGTCACCACCTCTGGGCTCTCAGGATTCTGAGCTCTTCCTCCAGCCCCACACAACGACACAGTCACTTCTCCTCTCCTTGTCGCCACAGCACCCACAACACACTCTAACACGCATGTACATCCCAATATGCTAGGACTAAGGGAGTCACCAACTGGTGAACTTATGCAAAACTTAACCACCCTCAGCTCCAAAGCCCAAAAGGCAAGGAGAGCCTGAGGGATGAGGAAGATGAACAGACGCTGCAAGCCTGAGAGCGTCCACAGAGAGGCTCCTGCCCCTGCTCCAGGAGAGCCCTGCGCAATGGCATTTATTTTAATTAAGTCACACGGCCTGGAAAATGGCAGGTATGCCATTTTCCTCCATTAGTCGCAGCCCTCAGTGGAAGAGTGTAGCTGACAGGGCATGGGCCTCACTTGTGAAGCATAAGCAGAACAATAAACTCTTCTGCAAGCCCACCAGGAAGTCTGAGCTCACTTTCTTTATCTTGGCAGTGAGCTAAATGGTTATTAGAATCCCTCTCCAACCACAACATTCAAGAGAACCGGTGGCACTGCCCAGAAGAGCTAGGCACTGGCCAGTGGGTTCTTTCCTTTCCCTGGCAAGTGAAACCCAGACAACCTATAATACAAAGACAGTGCCAAAGCAAGAGGTTCGGGAGGATGCTGGGCCCAACACCCCAGTGTCCTTCCAGTGACCAATGAGAGAAGAGGTGGTACAGCACTTTAGGCTGTGCTTCCCGAGGATGGTACCACAATTGCACCCACATCCGATATTTTTCTTTAATTGACATATAAATGAAGTGCACCACTTGTTAAATGTTCCCATCTGTAAAAAGCCATATAATCACCACCTGGTCAAAGACACCGAATCTTTCCAGCGTCTCTCAAGGCTTCCTCATGCTGCTTCCCGATCAATATACCCCATCCCAAATCACCTCTCTCTCTGCACCCCCTTTTTTATTGCTATGGAGTATCCTATTGAATGAACAGAACACAGTTTTTTTCTCCTTTACCGACATGCGAGCTAGTTCCTCAGTTGGGGGCTATTTTAAATAAATCTGCTATGGATATTCTCAAACATGGTTTTTTTTTCCCCCCCAAATAATACCTTTATTGAGATATAATGCACATACCGTAAGATTCACCATGTTACAGTGTACACTTCAGTGGCTTTTAGTATATTCATAGAATTGTGCAACCACTATCTAATTCCACAACTTTGAATCTGTCTTTTTGTGGATGTATGTCTTCATTGCTCTTGGCTATATACCTAGGAAAAGGATTGCTGGGTCATGAGGTAGATGTTTAGCTTTAAAAGATATTTTCAAATATTCTTCAAACCAGAAATGTTATCGCACATCCTCATCAACACTTGGCATTACCAGTCTTTCTAATTTTAGGCATTCTGGTGAGTGTGCAGTTCCACTCAGATCTAACACCATTTCTGTCTCAATTCACCAATTCTCTTACAACCTACCCAATACAAACTGAAAGCTGCAATTTCTCTACCAAGGATTTGTCTAACAATCTTTAGAGTGGACATCCCTTTATTTCTTTTCAACGAACACTTGTGTAGCACTTCCAAAATGCTAGATAAAATAATAAGTCAGGTCCCCTGAGGTTCTTGCAAAACTGAAAATAGTACTTCAAATCCTATGATGCCACTTGAGTCTGATAATCTTGACAGCAGAATAGCAAAGTGAAACAAAGAAGGAAAGGCTCTCTAGCAACACATATCAGCAGCTCTCAAATTTTTGCTCTCAAAAACGCAAACAGCACTTCAAACGTTTCTCCATCTTCAAAGAAAAAGCTCATTCTTTTAAAGTAATAATACTAACAGCTAACAATAACTGTTTAACACATTATTTCATATCATCCTTGCAACATTTCTGGGAAACCTGTATAATTATTCCTATTTTACAGATGAGAAAACTGGTACATAGGCTAACTAATCTGCCCAAGGTCATGCTGCTGAAGAGCGGGGTTCTTATCAAGGTCTTTCTGTCTCCAAAACACAGGGCTATTTATCATTACCTTTACTGTCTCATATTCCTAGCCTGGAATATGACAGGTCACTCCATAAATCTCTGCTGGATATTAAATCTTCCTACAAAGCAATATGAAAAAATTTTTTCAGGGAAAAGAAAACAGTCATAAAAACCACAAGAACTGAAACCAGCTTATATAATGGGAAATGTAAATTTTTTTGGGGGGCGGTAATAATTCTTAAGCACAACTAGAGGAAAATAATAAGCATGACTGACTTCCAAGGAGATGCAGGTTTCAAATCATAAGGACATTATCAGATATGAGTGGTTTACACAGCAGTAGCTAAATTCAGATGCCAGGGCAAGGAATAATTCAAGCAAAGAAGCATCTATTGTTCATTGACTATCGGCTCAGAATGGTGCTGGATGCTGTGGGAGATTCAACAATAAGCCCACTCTTCCAGCCCTTTGGTGCATTCTAGATATCTGTGAAGGACAAAATACACAAAGCATACTCCAGTGAAAGGTGAAATCTAGTAACTGCGAAAATCTTTCCCTCACAAAGTATGGAGCTCCCAAATCCTAATGTTTTAAGGGTGCACAAAGCAAAATAAATAGCTCTGAACGGCACGGCCAGATGGCAGCTAAGAGTCAGTGATCTGTAATATTACAAACATCCCTGGGTGATACAAACGGTTAACACACTTGGCTGCTAACGAAAAGTTTGGAGGTTCAAGTCCACCCAGAAGAGCCTCAGATGAAAAGCCTGGATATTTACTTCTGAGAAGCCAACCACTGAAAACCCGATGGGGCACAGTTCTACTCTCTGACATACGTGGGATCACCATGAGTCAGGATGCACGTGACGGCAGCTGTTTGTTTTTATATTAAAACCAACACCAGTTGCAGTAAGATTTCTAAGGTTGGAATGTGAGGCCTGAGGTTATGAGAGCACCCCTTAATCTTACTTGAAGAAAAAAAAAGTTTTCACAGATGATACAGCCTATTTTTTAGGGGTAGGGTACAGATAACAATAGGTGTTTAGACCAACAAAATCAAAAGTTTTACATTCCAAGAAGATAAATCTAATATAGGGTGAAGAAAGTAAAATCTTCTTTTTTCATTTTAGGAGGGGCAGGAGCAGTCATTGTACAAAGGACTTATGGGAGACTTGAAAACAATAGTTCCAAATTTCGTTTTCATTAAAAAACTTTAGAGGGACTTCAAAAGTCACCAAAATCCTTTGCAGTTCAAATTATGCATCTGGAAAGAACTACCCTTTACTCATTCTTCCTACAATACTTATCGACTACAGGGCACTCTGCTAGGTGTTAGGGATACAACCTGGAATAAGATGTGCCTTTCTATAGGGTCACTATGAGTTGGAATTGACTCAATGGCAGTGGGTTTGGTTTTGGTTTTTGTCCCTACATGGAACACGTAGAAACTGTTGAACTGGTGTATGTTTTGCTGTGTATATTCTCAACAACAACAAGATAAATAAAATTATATTAAAAAAATATATATATATGCCCATCCTCCTCGGACTTCCAGGCTGATAGATCACAAGGTATGTTGGGATTATTCTGTTATTTTTTTAATTAGCCTGATTCTTCCTTTACTTTTCCTCTCCTCACATGGAGGTGAGGAAAAGTAGCGGGCATTTTACTTATCAAATTTTGTCAAACCACCTACTACATTCCAGGCCAGACATAACGCCACACCTGGAAAATTGTACAGAAAACACACAAAGCATGAAATGAGGAATAATGACCTGAGGGGAGTCAGAAAAGAAATAAGAGAGAACTCTCGGATACAGATGCAACCAAGGGCCTGCTCCTCTGTGCAGCCCCTACTCCAGAAGTCACACAGTAAAAACACAGATGTGGAAATGTCACCAGGCAGACTCTGTTCCCACACTCTTCCCACCCCTTCCCCGACACCCTCCACTAAAAAAGTGCACAGAAACAATACAATAAAATTACAAATTCAGTCTAACAGCTAGTTGGGTTGACCTGGTACCAGGCAATTAGTTGTTGACTCACAAAACTTGTCTTGCCTCATATTTGACTAACTGACTGGCTATTGTGAAGTCATATAAACAAGCAAAACCTGTTTGTACTTAACTGTCTGGCCTCAAAGGCAGACACAGTCTACTTATATATAAACAAAAACAACATCAAAAATCTTAACCTAAAGTACAACTGGGGAGGCAGGGCCAAGATGGCAGAGTACTCAGACAGTTCCTGTGGTCCTTCTTAAATCAAAGACCTGAAAAAACAAGTGAACCAATTATATATGAAATCTAGGAGCCCTAAACATCAAAGGCATAGCTGAGGAACAGGATTGAGTGGCGGGGGTGGGAGCGAGAGACAGTTTGGAAGCAGCGAGGAGTTGCCAGACCTGACGCAGCAGGAACTGGCACACTGCAGGCCGGATCGGCTGGTGTGCATGGTGAGGCAAGCAGTGGCATTTGAGATAACGTTTTCCACATCGGGAGAGACCAAGTGGCAGAGAGTCTACTCAAGCCTCTAGAACCAGTGAAAACCAGCGCTCAACAGGCAAAAAAAAAAAGCACATGCGTCTAACCCACCACACAGATGAAAAAAACACCCTGTTTAGGAAGTCTCTCTCTCCTATTTACCTGCCTCCTCCCTGCTCTACACCAGGTCCCGGGCCAGCTTCAGCAACTGCAGTATCCCCTGGGTCGGAAGTAGGACCCGTCACCTGCCCGGAGCCATTCTCCTAGCCTTGGAGAGGGAACAAATTAACAAACAGGAAAAAATAATCTGCCAGCTCCCCTAAGCCAGGAACTCAGGGCAGGTTAAGCTCCTTTGCCTAGGCATAGGCATGAGGGGTCCATGGACTTTGAATGCCTTTCACTCCTGTATAGACCTGTGTGGGCCCATTTCAACAGCGTAGGCCCTAATAAGCACAATACAACAGGGTATATACCTGAAGTCTAACTTCATCTGTTAGCTATATGGTAGAGTGGCAGGTTTATGACATTTGACACTTCTCTGCCCATTAAGCAGGGTAATCACCTACCCACATCAGGGACCTGAGGGCTGGTGGCTCCACCCACGCCACCTAACCACCAGTGACAAGGGTCCAAGAATTAACTGTCCCTCTTGGTCCTTACAGCCAACAGCACTGGGTGCCCACCTTCTGGATGCAAAACCCACCCACCTATGCACTCTAGGGAACAAGGACATGCTTTCCTCTCAGACACTCAGAGGCAGCCATTGGCTTCCTGCCTTGCTCAGAGCATGACTCCCTACTGCAGCCAGATACCTGCGCCTACTCCAATCACTCCTGCCTGTCTAGGACTGTAGGTGAGAGTCTGCGCCACACACATGGTGACTGACTACCTGGACACCTCACCTTAAATCATACAAGAAAAGTAAACAGACTTCTAGGCTCACATACCTAGTAACATATCTAACCACCTGATGACAGGACATTAGAGCTTCAAAGGCGTCAATAATCAAACTAGCTCACACCAACCAGCCTATCTGGGCATATCAAAACAAAACAAAACATGAAGCTAGGACACAGTAATCAAATATAAAATAAATAAATATAGTAACTTATTGATGGCTCAGATACAACAGTCAATATCAAATCACATAAACATGCAGACCAGGATGGCTTCAGCAAGTACCCCAAACAAAGAATCAAGACATTGTCCAGAGGAAGAGAACTTCTTGGAATTACTGGAGGTAGAATACAAAAGATTAATATACAGAACTCTTCAAGAAATCAGGAAGGAGACCAGTCAAAACGCAGAACAAGCCAAGAACACACAGACAAAGCAATAGAGGAACTTAAGAAGATTAGATAAATGCATAATGACAAATTTAACAGGCTGCAAGAATCCATAGAGAAATAGCAATCAAAAATCCAGAAGAGTAACAATAAAATTTCAGAATTAGACAACTCAATAGAAAGTCATAGGAGCAGAATTGAGGCAATAGAATTCAGAATTAGTGAGGTTGAAGAAAAAGCAGTTGACACCAACTTATGTGAAGAAAAATCGGATAAAAGAATTTAAAAAAATGAGGAAACTCTAAGAATTACGTTGGAGTACCACAACAGCGGTACCAGAACAGAAAATACAGAGAGAACTGGTGAAGATTTGTTGGCAGAAAACTTCACTGATATCATGAAAGATGAGAAGATACCTATCCAAGATGCTCATCAAACCCTACACAAGGTAGATGCCAAAAGAAAGTCACCAAGACATATTATAATCAAACTTGCCAAAACCAAAGATAAAAAGAGAATTTTAAGAGCAGCTAGGGATAAATGAAAAGTCGTCTACAAAAGAGAGTCAATATGACCAAACTCAGACTACTCAGCAGAAACCATGCGGGCAAGAAGGCAATGGGATGACATATATAAAGCCCTAAAGGAAAAAAATTGCCAGCTAAGAATTATATATCCAGCAAAACTGTCTCTCAACTATGATAGTGAAATTAGGGCATTTCCAGATAAAAAGAAGTATAGGGAATTTGCATAAACCAAACCAAAATTACAAGAAATACTAAAGGGAGTCTTCTGGTGAGAAAATCAATAACACCAGATAACAACCCAAGACTAGAAGACAGGACAGAGCATCCAGATATCAACCTAGATAGGGAAGTCATAAAAATAAATTAAAGCTAAAACACTATAAATAGGGAAAAAGAGACATGAATACATAAAAGATGACAATATTAAAACAAAAAAGAGGAACTAAAAAAACATAGTCATAGATTTTTCATATGGAGAGGAAGTCAAGGCAATATAAACAAATAAAATACTGGTTTAAACTTAGAAAAATAGGGGTAAATACTAAGGTAACCACAAATGAAACTAACAACCCTACAAGTCAAAATAAAAACAAGAAAAACATAAAGCCTCAGCAAATACAAAACCGACAACGATGAAGAAGATGAAAAGAAAATACATAAAAAAAAAGACACAGCACAGAAAATTAAGCAGAACAAAGAAACTGTCAAAAACACACAAAAAAAGACATCAAAATGAAAACACTAAACTTGTACCTATCAATAGTTATGCTGAATATAAACGGACTAAAAGCACCAATAAAGAGACAGAGAATGGTAGAATCGATAAAAAAACACAATCTGTCTATATGCTGCCTACAAGAGACACATCTTAGACTTAAAGACACAAACAAACTAAAACTCAAAAGATGGAAAAAATATATGTCAAGCAAACAACACTCAAAAAAGAGCAGAAGTGGCAATATTAATCTCTGACAAAATAGACTTTAAAGTAAAATCCACCACAAAGGATAAGGAAGGACACTATATAATGATTAAAGGGTCAATACACCAGGAGAACATAACCATAATAAATAATTTACACACCCAATGACAGGGCTCCAAAATACATAAAACAAATTCTATTAGCATTGAAAAGAGAGACAGCTGCACAATAATAGTAGGAGACCTCAACACACCACTTTCGGTAGAGGACAGAACATCCAAAAGAAGCTCAATAAAGACATGAAAGATATAAATGCTACAATAAACCAGCTTGATTTCGTGGACATATATTGAACACTCCACCCCACAGCAGCCAAGTATACTTTCTTTTCCAACGCTCATGGATCATTCTCCAGAACAGACCACATATTAGGACATAACACAAGCCTTAACAGAATCCAAAGCGTCGAAATATTACGAAGCATCTATTCTGACCATAAAGCCATAAAAGCAGAAATCAGTAACACAAAAAGCAAGGGAAAAAAATCAAACATATTGAAACTGAACAATGCCTTGCTCAAAAACTACTGGGTTACAGAAGAAATTAAGGATGGAATAAAGAAATTCACAGAATCAAATGAGAATGAAAACACACCCTACCAGAACCTTTGGGACACAGTAAAAGCAGTGCTCAGAGATCAATTTATAATAATAAATGCATACATCCAAAAAGAAGAAAGTGCCCAAATCAAAACATTAACCCTACAACTCGAACAAGTAGAAAGAGGGCAGCAAAAGAAGCCTTTGGGCACCAGAAGAAAGGAAATACTAAAAATTAGAGCAGAATTAAATGAAATAGAGAATACAAAAACAACTGAAAGAGTAAACAATCAAAAGCTGGTTCTTTCAAAAGAACAACAAAATTGATAAACCACTGGCCAAACTGATAAAAGAAAAACAGGAGAGGAAGCTAACAACTCAAATAAGAAATGAGATGGGCGATATCACAACAGATCCAACTGAAAAGAATCGTAACAAAATACTATGAAAAATTATACTCTAACAAATTTGAAAATCTAGAGGAAATGGACAAATTTCTAGAAACTCACTACCTACCTAAACTAACACAAACAGAGGTGGAACAACTAAATAAACCTATAACAAAAGAAGAGATTGAAAAGGTAATTTAAAAACTCCCGACAAAAAAAAGCCTTGACCCTGACAGTTTCACTGAAGATTTCTATCAAACTTTCAGAGAAGAGTTAACACCACTACTACTATTTCAGAGCACTACTACTATATTCAGAGCAGAGTATTTCAGAGCATAAAAAAGGATGGAATACTCCCAAAGTCATTCTATGAAGCCAGCATAACCCTGACACCAAAATCAGGTAAAGACACCACAAAAAAACAAAATTACAGACCAATATCCCTCATGAACATTGACACAAAAATCCTCAACAAAATCCTAGCCAATAGAATTCAACAACATATCAAAAAAAAAAAAAAAATTCACCATAATCAGGTGGGATTTATACCAGTTATGCAGGGATAGTTCAACATTAGAAAAACAATCCATGTAATCCATCACATAAATAAAACAAAAGACAAGAACCACATGATCTTATCAAGCAATGCAGAAAAGGCATCTGACAAAGTCCAACACCCATTCATGATAAAAACTCTCAGCAAAAGAGGAATAGAAGAGAAATTCCTCAACATAATTAAGGGCATTTATACAAAGCCAACACCCAACATCATCCTAAATGGAAAGAGTCTGAAAGCATTCCCCTTGAGAATGGGAAGCAGACAAGGATGCCCTCTATCACCACTATTATTCAACATTGTGCTGGAGATCCTAGCCAGAGCAATTAGGCTAGAAAAAGAAATAAAGGGCATCCAAACTGGTAGGGAAGAAGTCAAAGTAATCTCTATTTGCAGATGATATGATCTTAGACACAGAAAACCCCAAGGAATCCACAAGAAAACTACTGGAATAGAAGATTTCAGCAAAGTTTCAGGATACAAGATAAACATACAAAAATCAGTTGGATTCCTCTACATCAACAAAGAGAACTTCCAAGAGGAAATCACAAAATCAATACCATTTACAATACCCCCAAGAAGATAAAATACTTAGGAATAAATCTAACCAGAGACATAAAAGACGTACACAATGAAAACTACAAGACACTACTGCAAGAAATCAAAAGAAACTTACATAAGTGGTAAAACATACCTTGCTCATGGATAGGAAGACTCAACATTGTGAAAATGTCTATTCTATCCAAAGCAATCTACAGATACAATGCAATACCGATCCAAATTCCAACGGCATTTTTTAATGAGATGGAGAAACAAATCACCAACTCCATATGGAAAGGGAAGAGGCCCCAGGTAAGTAAAGCATTACTGAAGAAGGGGAACGAAGTAGGAGGCCTCACACTACCTGATTTTAGAACTTATTATATTGTCACAGTAGTCAAAACAGCCTGGTACTGGTATAACAACAGATACATAGACCAATGGAACAGAGTTGAGAATCTAGATATAAGCTCATCCACCTATGAGCAGCTGATATTTGACAAAGGCCCAAAGTCCATCAATTGGGGAAAAGACAGTCTCTTTAACAAATGGTACTGGCATAACTGGATATCCCTCTACAAAAAATTGAAACAAGACCCATACCTCACACCACACACAAAAACTAACTCAAATGGATCAAAGACCTAAAGATAAAATAGAAAATTATAAAGATAATGGAAGAAAAAATAGTGACAACACTAGGAGCCCTAATACATGGCATAAACCCAATGTGAACCATAAGTAACAATGCACAAGCACCAGAAGAGAGACTAGATAACTGTGAACTCCTAAAAATCAAACACTTATGCTCATCAAAAGACTTCCAACAAAACAGTCAAAAGACAACCTACAGACTGGGAAAAAAAATTTGGCTATGACAAATCTGATCAGCATCTAATCTCTAAAATCTTAAAATACTGCAATACCTAAACAACAAAAAGACAAATAACCCAATTGAAAAATGGGCAAAGGATATGAACAGGCAATTCACCAAAGACGGCATTCAGGCAGGTAACAGATACATGAGGAAATGCTCATGATCATTAGCCACTAGAGAAATGCAAATAAAAACTACAATGAGATACCATCTCACCCCAACAAGGCTAGCATTAATCCAAAAAACACAAAATAATAAATGTTAGAGAGGGTGTGGAGAGACTGGAAGACTAATACACTGCTGGTGGGAATGTAAAATGGTACAACCACTATGGAAATCGATTTGGCGCTTCCTTAAAAAGCTAGAAATAGAAGTACCATATGATCCAGCAATCCCACATGTTGTAATATATTCTAGACAAATAAGAGCCGTCACACGAATAGATATACGCACACTTATGTTCATTGCAGCAATGTTCACAATAGTAAAAGGATGGAAACAACCTAGCTGCCTGTGATGGTTAAGATTGTGTGTCAACTTGGCTGGACCAGGATTCTCAGTGTTTGTATGTGATCACTCCCATGATTGAATTTGCTGTGAGTAGCCAATCAGTGGAAAGGGAGTTTCCTTGCGGGTGTGGCCTGCATCTGAATATAAGCAGATGTTCTGGCTTTTGCTCACTCTGGATCCTGCCTCCTGTCATCTCTCAAAGTCTTGGGACTTGAGCTATCAGCTTATTTGCTGAACTTGGGATTCATCGCTCTTCACAGCCTGTGAGTGGAGCCCTGCCCTCTCACCTGCCGATCTTGGGTTTGCCAGCCCCTGAAGCTACATGAATCAGGAGAAACCTTGCGGTCTTGCCTGCCGATCTTGGAATTCGTCAACCTTCACAGCCTGTGAATGGGAGCCCTGCTCTCTGACCTGCCAATCTTGGGCTCACCAGCTTCTTCAGCTGTGTGAACTGGGAGAGGCCGCTACCCTGATCCATGGACTTGGGATGTTCTAGCCTCTACAATCGCACGAGCTGTCTCCTTGATATAAATCTCTCTCTATATATATTTATATGCTTTACTGGTTTTGCTTCTCTAGAGAACCCAGCCTAAGACAGTGCCCATCAACAGAGGAATGGATAAACAAATTTTGGTGCATTCATACAATGGAATATTACACAACGATAAAGAAAAATGATGAATCCGTGAAACATCTCATAACATGGATGAATCTGGAAGGCATTATGCTAAGTGGAATTAGTTGCAAAAGGACAAATATTGTATGAAACCACTATTATAAGAACTCAAGAGAAGGCTGAAACACATTAGAAAACATTCTTTGATGGATACAAGGCTAGGGAGGGAGGGAGAGGGGTATTCACTAACTAGATAGTAGATAAGAATTATCTTAGGTGAAGGGAAGGACAACACACAATATAAGGGAAGTCAGCACAACTGGACTAAACCAAAAGCTAAAAAGTCCCCTGAATACAACCAAACGCTTCGAGGGACAGAGTAGCAGGGGTGGGGGTCTGGGGACCACAGTTTCAGGGGACATCTAGGTCAACTGGCATAACAAAGTTTATTAAGAAAATGTTCTGCATCCCATTTTAGTGAGTGGCATCTGGAATCTTAAACGCTAGCGAGCAGCCATCTAAGAGGCGTCAAGTAGTCCCAACCCACCTGGAGCAAGGCAGAATGAAGAACACCAAAGACACAAGGAAATATTAGCCCAAGAGACAGAAAGGGCCACATAAACCAGAGACTGCATCATCCTGAGACCAGAAAAACTAGATGGTGCCTGGCTACCACCAATGACAGCCCTGACAGGGAATACAACAGAGAGTCCCTGATGGAGCTGGAGAAAAGTAGGGTGCGGAACTCAAATTCTAGTAAAAAGACCAGACTTAATTGTTTTACTGAGACTGGAGGGACTCCGGAAGACATGACCCCTGGACTCTCTGTTAGCCCAGAAGTAAAACCATTACCAAAGCCAACTCTTCAGACATAGATTAGACTGGACTATAAGAAATAAAATGATACTTGTGAAGAGAGTGCTTCTTAGCTCAAGTAGATACATGAGACTAAATGGGCAGCTCCTGTCCAGAGGCAAGATGAGAAGGCAAAAAGGGACAGGAGCTGGTTGAATGGACACGGGAAATCGGGGTGGAAAGGAGAAGTGTGCTGTCACATTATAGGGAGAGCAACTAGGGTCACATAACAATATGTGTATAAATTTTTGTATGAGAAACAAAAAAAAAAGAACAAGTGGGTTAGTTAAAGTGCCAATTTAAGAGTCAAGAAGAGGGGGGAAAAAGCAAGTCTGAACTACTTTTTTTTAATTTGAATTCTCTTTTTTTGTACTTTAGGTGAAGGTTTACAGAGCAAATTAATTTACCATTTAATAGTTTATACACAAATTGTTTCATGACATAGGTTGTACTCCCCACACAATATGTCAGCACTCTCCCCATTACCCCAAGTTCCCCATTGCCATTTCTCCAGTTTTCCTGTCCCTTCCTCGCTTCTCATCTTTGCTTTTGGGCAGATCTTGCCCTTTTGGTCTCATATAGACGATTGTTCTAAGGAGCACTTTCCTCACGGGTGTTTTCGTTTATTTTATAGGCCTAGCTATTATTTGGCTGAAACATGATCTCCGGGAATGGCTTCAGTTCCACGTTAAAAGGGTATCTAAGGGCTACAGTCTCAAGGGTTCCTCTAGCCTCAGACCAGTAAATCTATTCTGTTTTATGAATTTGAATTTTGTTCTACTTTTCTTTCCCCTACTACAACTGGGACCTTCCATGCTGATCTTAGTCAGAGCAGTCGGTAGCGGTAGCTGGGCACCATCTAGTTCTTCTGGTCTCGAGCTGATAGAAGCTGTGGTTCCTATGGTCCATTAGTACTTTGGACTAATTGTTTCCTTGAGTCTTTGGTTTTCTTCACTCTCCTTTGCTCCAAACAGAAAAAGACCAATAGTTGTATCTTAGATGTCTGCTCACAAGTTTTTAAGACTCCAAACGCTACTCACCAAAGTAGGATATAGAACATTTCCTTTCTGAACTATGTTATGCCAATTGATCAAGATGTCCCCTGGGACTATGGTGCTTAGCCTTCAAGCCCAGTAACTCAGTCCCATGGATATGTCTAGGCTGTTTCCATGACTGTGCCCCCTCTGTGCTCTATAATATATAATGAATATACATGCAGCACATATAAATATGTATGTACAAATATCCATAGCCAAAACTATATATGCACATGGGCATACGCCCATATGACCTCCCACACCTATTCAGCATACTTATCTACCTATTTATCCACTCATAAATTATTTTTTGTTATTACTGTTGTTGCAGAATTGTGTATGTTATAGTATTTACCTTCACTGCCTTTTATTCTTGCATACCTTTCAGTGTCTTCCCTTGCCTTGGTTATGCTGTGCTGACTTCCCCCATGTTGTGTACTGCCTTTCCCTTAACAAAAGCTAACATGTGTCTACTCTCTAGTTAGTGATTTTCCCTCCCTCCCCTTCCCATTCCTGGTAACCATCAAAACAATGTTTCTTTCTGTGTATAAAACATTTTCTTGACTATTTATAACAGAGTTCTCATACAATATTTATCCTTTTGTTATTGACTTATTTCATTCAGAATAGTGTCCTCCTAATTCATCCATGTTGTGAGACGTTTTGTGGATTCATCATTATTCTTTATCATTTCGTAGTATTCCACTGTGTGTATGTACCACATTTTGTTTATCCATTCATCTGTTGATGGGCACTTAGGTTGTTTCCATCTTTTTGATATTGCAAATAACGCAGTAATGAACATAGATGTGTATATGTCTACCCTTGTCATGGCTCTTATTTCTCTGGGATATAGGTGTGGGATTGCTGGATCATATGTTATTTCTAGCTTTTTAAGGAAGCACCATACCGTATTCCATAGTGGTTGTACCATTTTACGTTTCCACCAGTAGTACATAAAAGTTTCAGTCTCTACACAGCCTTGCCAGCATTTGTTGTTTTCTGCTTTTTTGATCAGTGCCATTATTGCCCAGGTGAGATGGTATCTCATTGTAGTTTTGATTTGCATTTCTCTGACAGCTAATGATTGTGAGCATCTCTTCATATGTTTGTTAGGCACCTTAATGTCTTCTTTGGTGAAGCGTCTGTGCATGTCTTTTGCCCATTTTTTAATTGGGTTGTTTGTCTTTTTGTTGTTGAGGTGTTGAAATTTTCTATAAATTTTAGAGATTAGACCCTTGTTGGATATGTCATAGCTAAAGATTTTTTCCCAGTCTGTAGGTTCTCTTTTTACTCTTTTGGTGAAGTCTTTTGATGAGCATAAATGTTTAATTTTTAGGAGATCTTAGTTATCTAGTTTATCTTCTACTGTTGGTGCATTTTAAATTATGTTTGGTATTCTATTCATGCTATGTATAGGGCCCCTAGTGTTGTTCCTATTTTTTCTTCCATCATCTTTATAGTTTTAGGTTTCACATTTAGGTCTTTGATCCATTTTGAGTTAGTTTTGTGTATGGTGTGAGGTATGGATCTTCTATCATTTTCTGCAAATGGATATCCACTTTTGCCCAAACTATTTGTTAAAGAGATTATCTCTTCCCCATTTAATGGACTTGGAGCCTTTGTTGAAGATCAGCTGTCCACAGGTGGCTGGATTTACTTCTGGATTCTCAATTCTTTTCCATTGGTCTATGTGTTTGTTGTTGTACTGGTACCAGGCTGTTTTGACTACCATGGTTGTATAGTAGGTTCTGAAATCAGAGAGTGTGAGGCCAATGCCTTTTTGTTCTTCTTCCGGGGCTTCTTTCCTTTCCACATAAAGTTGACTAGTTTTTCCATCTCATTAAAGAATGATGTTGAAATTTGGATCGGGATTGCATTATATTTGGATAGTATTGATATTATCACAATGTTAAGTCTTCCAACACATGAGCATGGTATGTTTTTCCATTTATGTAGGTCTCCTTTGGTTTCTTGCAGTAGTGTTTTGTAGTTTTCTTTGTATAAGTCTTTTACGTCTCTAGTTAGATTTATTTCTAAGTATTTTATCTTTTTGAAGGTTACTGTAAATGGCATTATTTTCCTGATTTCCTTTTCGGAGTTCTCTTTGTTGGTATAGACGAATCCGACTGATTTGTGCATGCTGATCTGTACTCTGCCACTTTGCTGAATTCTTCTAATTAGTTCCAGTAGCTTTTTTATGGAGTCTCTGGGATTTTCTATGTACATGATCATATCATCTGCAAACAGGGATAGTTTTATTTCTTTCTTACCAATTTGTATGCCCCTTATTTCCCTTTCTTGCCTTACTGCTCTAGCTAGGACTTCCAGTACAATGCTGAATAAGAGTGGTGATAAAGGGCATACTTGTTTGGTTCCCGTTCTCAAGGAGAATGCTTTCAGTCTCTCACCATTGAGAATGTTGGCTGTTGGTTTTGTACGTATGCCCTTAATTATGTTGAGGAATTTCCCTTCTATACCTATTTTGCTGAGAGTTTTTTCCTTCTATCAAGAATGGGTGGTGGACTTTATCAAATGTCTTTTCTGCGCTGATTAAGATGATCATGTTATTCCTGTTCTTTATATGGTGGATTAGGTTGATTGATTTTCTAATGTTGAACCATCCTTGCATAGCTGGTATGAATCCTACTTGGACATTATGTATTATTTTTCTGATATGCTATTGTATTCTATTGACTAGAATTTTGTTGAGAATTTTTGTGTCTAGATTCATGAGGGATATTGGTCTATAATTTTCTTTTTAAGTGGTGTCTTTGCCTGGTTTTCATATCAGGTTATGCTGGCTTCATAGAATAAATTTGGGAGTATTCCTTCCTTTTCTGTGTTCTGGAATAGTCTGAGTAGTATTGGTGGCAACTCTTCTCTGAATGTTTGGAAAATTTCTCCAGTGAAGCCATCTAGGCCAGGGCTTTTTTTGTTGTTGTTTTTGGGAGTTAATGACCTTTTCAATTTTTTCTTTTGTTATAAGGTCTGTTCAGATTTTCGACCTCAATTTCTGTTAGTTCAGATAGGTAGTGTGTTTCCAGAAATTTGTCCATTTCTTCTAGGTTTTCAAATTTGTTGGAGTATAATTTTTCATAATATTCTGTTATGATCCTTTTTATTTCAGTTGGTTCTGTTGTAATGTCACCCATCTCAGTTCTTATTTGGGTTATTTGCATCTTCTCCTTCTATTCTTTGGTCAATATGGCCAGGGGTTTATGCAGTTTATTAATCTTTTCAAAGAACCAACTTCTAGTCTTGATTCTTTCAACTGTTTTTCTGATTCATTTATTTCTGCTCTAATCTTTATTATTTCCTTTCTTCTGGTGGCTGTGGGCTTCCTTTGCTGTTCTTTTTCTGTTTGTTCAAGTTGTAGGGTTAAGTTATTGATTTTGGCCCTTTCTTCTTTTTTTTTGTGTTTATTGCTATAAAATGACCTCTAAGCACTGCTTTTGCTGTGTCCCAAAGGTTTTAGTATGCTGCTTTCATCCTTAGAATTTTATTTCATTTTTAATTTCTTCTATTACCTAGTGGTTTTTAAGCATGGTGTTATTCACTTTCCATGTATTTGATTTTTTTCCTTGTTCTTCCTGTTACTGATTTCTAACTTTATAGTGTTGTGATCTGTGAAGATGCTTTTTATTATTTTAGTATTTTTGAATTTATTGAGACTTGCTTTGTGACCTAGAATATGGTCTATACTAGAGAATGATCCATGTGCACTGGAGAAGAAATGTGTACTGTGCTGCTGTTGGGTGGAGTGTTCTGTATATGTCTACGAGGTCAAGTTGCTTGATCGTGATGTTTAGATCTTTGGTATCTTTGCTGAGTTACTTTCTAATTGTTCTGTCCTTCCTCTAAAGTGGCATGTTAAAGTCTCTTAGTATTATTGTGGAATTGTCTATTTCTCTTTTCAATTTTGTTAGAGTTTGTTTTACGTATTTTGGAGCTCTGTTATTGCGTGCATAATTATTTACTACAGTTACGTCCTCTTGGTGGATTGACCTTTAATCATTATGTAGTGCCCTTTCTTGTCTCTTATGTTGGATTTTACTTTAAAGTTTGTTTTATCAAAAATTAACATTGCCACTCCTGCTTTTTTGGTTACTCTTTGCTTGATGTATTTTTTTCTCATCCTTGGATTTTTAGCTTATTTTTATCTTTTGTGTCTAAGGTGGGCCTCTTGTAGGCAACATATTGATAGGTCATTTTTTTAAATTTCTTTTATCCATTCTGTTACTGTCTCTTGACTGGTGTATTTAACCTGTTTACATCCTGTGTGATTTTCAATAGGTATGAATTTACCACTGTCATTTTGTTGTGGTTTTTTTTTTTTTGTAGTGTTGACAGTTTCTTTGTTCTGCTTACTATTCTATACTAAGCTCATTTTGTTTATGGATTTTCTTTTTATTTCCTTCATTGTTGTCAATTTTGTGTTTGCTGAGACTTTTTGGTTTTCTTCTTTTTTATTTTGGGGAGTAGATTTATCACTTTTCTTTGTGGTTACCCTGAAATTTACCTTTATCTTCCTAAGTACAAAACAGTCTGCTATATCTTGATATCACCTTGCCCTCCTCTCCATGTGGAAGTTCTGTAGTCATAACTTTTATTCCCTCTTTTTATTTTGAAGTTGTCATCGTTTACAGATTGACAATTCTGGTTCCCTGTTTTCAGTCTTGTAGCTTTATTTTATAGAATTCTTTGTCTTGGTTGGTATCTAGGTGATGCTGTTATGTGTCTCAATCTCAGGCTGCTGTCTGCTGTTGTCGGTCCTTTGTCTGAAGGACTCCGTTTAATATTTCTTGTAAGATTGGTCCAGTTTTTATAAATTCTCTTAATTTCTGTTTATCTGGAAATGTCCTAGTTATGCCATTGTATTTGAGAGACAATTTTACTGGATATATAATTTGTGGTTGGCAATTTTTTCTTTCAGGGTTTTATGTATGTCATTCCATTGCCTTCTTGTCAACATGGCTTCTGCCGAGAAATCAGAGCTTAGTCTTACTGGTTTCCCTTTGTAAGTGACAATTCATTTTTCCCAAGCTGCTCTCAGGATTCTTTTTTTATTATTATTGTTGTAATTAAGTGAAGTTTACATTTCAAGTTAGTCTCCAATGCAGAATTTCTTTTTTTACATACATTTTTATGAGACCCCAACCGCTCACCCCATTCTGTGACAACACAGTCTTCCCCTCTGCCCCTGATACCCCATGAACAGTCAACAAGCTCCTAACTCTCTCTGCCTTCCCATCTCACCTCTGGACAGAAGCCACCCCTTTGGTCTCTTGTATCTACTTGACTAAGAAGCACATTCTTCACAAGTATCACTTTATGTCCCACAGTCCAGTCCAATCCCTGTCTGAAGAGTTGGCCTTGGAAATTGTTTTAGTTCTGGGGTGATAGAGAGACCAGGAGCCATGCTTTCCAGGGCACCTCCAGTCTCAGTCAGACCACGAAGTTTGGTCTTATTAGAATTTGAGTTCTGCATCCCATCATTCTACTACTCCATCGGGGACCCTCTGTTGTGTTCCCTGTCAGGACATTCATTGGTGGTAGCCAGGCATCAGCTAGTTCTTCCGGTCTCAGGCTAATGAAGTCTCTGGTTTATGTGGCCCATTCTGTCTCTTGGGCTAATACTTTCCTTGCGTCTTTGGTACTCTTCATTCTCCTTTACTCCAAGTGGTTGGGACCAATTGACGCATCTTAGATGGCTGCTTGCAATCTTTTAAGACCCCAGACGCCACTCACCAAAGTAGGATGCAGAACATTTTCTTAATAAGCTTTGTTATGCCAATTGACATAGTTGTCCCCTGAAACCATGGTCCCCAGACCCCGCATCCCTGCTACTCTGTCTTTCAAAGTATTTGACTGTATTGAGGAAACTTCTTAGCTTTGGTTTAGTCCAGTTGTGCTGGCTTCCCCTGCAGTGTGTGCTGTCCTTCCCTTCACCTAAGATGATTCTTATCTACTATCTAGTTAGTGAATAACCCTCACCCTCCCTCCCCAGCCCCGTGACCATCAAAGAACATTTTCTTCTGTGTTTAAACATTTTCTGAGTTCTTATAATAGTGGTCTTATACAGTATTTGTCCTTCTGTGACTGACTAAATTCACTCAGCATAATAAGTTCCATCTTCCACCAAGTTATACGATGTTTCACAGTTTCATCGTTATCGTTGCATAATATTCCATTCTGTGGATATACCATAGTTTATCATTCGTCCACCGATGGGCACTTAGGTTGCTTCCATCTTTTTGCTACTGTGAACAGTGCTGCGATGAACATGGGTGTGCACATATCTATTTGTGTGATGGCTCTTGTTTCTCTAGGATATATTCCAAGGAGCAGGATAGCTGGATCATACTGTACTTCTATTTCTAGCTTTTTAAGGAAACGCCAAATCGATTTCCTAAGTGTTTGTACCATTTTATGTTCCCACCAACAGTGTCTAAGTGTTCCAGTCTCTCCACAACCTCTCCAGCATTTGTTATTTTGTGTTTTTTGGATTAGTGCTAGTCTTGTTGGGGTGAGGTGATATTTCATTGTAGTTTTGATCTGCATTTCTCTAATGGCTAATGATCGTGAGCATTTCTTCATGTGTCTGTTAGCTGCCTGAATATCTTCTTTGGCAAAGTGCCTGTTCATATCCTTTGCCCATTTTTCAACTGGGTTATTTGTCTTTTTGTTGTTGAGGGTTTGCAGTATCTTATATATTTTAGAGATTAAACGCTGATTGGATTTGTTGTAGCCAAAATTTTTTTCCCAGTCTGTAGGTTGTCTTTTTACTCTTTTGGTAAAGTCTTTTGATCAGCATAAGTGTTTGATTTTTAGGAGCTCCCATTTATCTAGACTCTCTTCTGGTGCTTGTGCATTGTCACTTATGGTTTGTATTGTGTTTATGCCATGTATTAGGGCTCCTAGCATTGTCACTATTTTTTCTTCCATGATCTTTATCATTTTCAATTTCATATTTAAGTCTTTGATCCATTTTGAGTTAGTTTTGGTACATGGTGTGAGATATGGATCTT
The DNA here is from genome assembly GCA_030035585.1 of Dugong dugon. Lineage (NCBI taxonomy): Eukaryota > Metazoa > Chordata > Mammalia > Sirenia > Dugongidae > Dugong > Dugong dugon. Next base: position 58,333,197 of record CM057466.1, read on the forward strand.
GTTTCAGTTTTTTGCATATAGATATCCAATTATACCAGCATCATTTGTTAAAGAGACTGTCTTTTCCCCAATTAATGGACTTTGGTCCTTCATCAAATATTAGTTGCTCATAGGTGGATGAGCTTATATCTGGATTCTCAACTCTGTTCCATTGGTCTATGTATCTGTTGTTATACCAGTACCAGGCTGTCTTGACTACTGTGGCAGTATAATAGGTCCTAAAATCAGGTAGTGTAAGGCCTCCCGCTTTGTTCTTCTTCTTGAGTAATGCTTTATTTATTCGTGGCCTCTTCCCTTTCCATATGAAGTTGGTGATTTGTTTCTCCATCTCATTAAAAAATGCTGGTGGAATTTGGATCAGGATTGCATTGTATCTGTAGATTGCTTTGGGTAGAATTGACATTTTCACTATGTTGACTCTACCTATCCATGAGCAAGGTATATTTTTGCACTTATGCAGGTCTCTTTTAGTTTCTTGCAGTAGTGTCTTGTAGTTTTCTCTGTAAAGATCTTTTACATCTCTGGTTAGATTTATTTCTAAGTAATTTATCTTCTTGGGGGCTATTGTAAATGTATTGATTTGGTGATTTCCTCTTCAAGGTTCTCTTTGTTGGTGTAAAGGAATCCAGTTGATTTTAGTATGTTTATCTTGTATCCTGAAACTTTGCTGAAATCTTCTATTAGTTCCAGTAGTTTTCTTGTGGATTCCTTGGGGTTTTCTGTGTATAAGATCATATTATCTACAAATAGAGATACTTTGACTTCTTCCCCACCGATTTTGATGCCCTTGATTTCTTTTTCTAGCCTAATTGCTCTGGCTAGGACATCCAGCAAAATGTTGAATAACAGTGGTGATAAAGGGTATCCTTGTCTGTTTCCTGTTCTCAAGGGGAATGTTTTCAAAGTCTCTCCATTCAGGATGATGTTGGCTGTTGGTTTTGTATAAATGCCCTTGATTATATTGAGAAATTTCCCTTTTATTTCTATTTTGTTGAGAGTTTTTATCATGAATGGGTGTTGGACTTTGTCGAATGCCTTTTCTGCATCGATTGATAAGATCATGTGGTTCTTGTCTTTTGTTTTATTTATGTGATGGATTACACTGATTGTTTTTCTAACATTGAACTAACCCTGCATGCCTGTTATAAATCACACTTGGTCATGGTGAATTATTTTTCTGATACGTTGCTGAATTCTATTGGCTAAAATTTTGTTGAGGATTTTTGTGTCAATGTTCATGAGGTATATCAGTCTGTAATTTTCTTTTTTGTGGTGTCTTTACCTGGTTTTGGTATCGGGGTTATGCTGGCTTCCTAGAATGAGTTTGGGAGTATTCCATCCTTTTCTATGCTGTGAAATACCTTTAGTAGAAGTGGTGTTATATCTTCTCTGAAAGTTTGGTAGACTTCTCCAGTGAAGCCATCTGGGCCAGGGCTTTTTTGTTGGCAGTTTTTAAATAACCTTTTTAATCTCTTCTTTTGTTATGGGTTTATTTAGTTGTTCTACCTGTTTGTGTTAATTTAGGTAGGTAGTGAGTTTCTAGAAATTTGTCCATTTCCTCTAGGTTTTCAAATTTGTCAGAGTACAGTTTTTCATAGTAATCATAACAGATTCTTTTAATTTCAGTTGGGTCTATTGTGATATCACCCATCTCATTTCTTATACGGGTTATCTGCTTCCTCTCCTGTTTTTCTTTTGTCAGTTTGGCCAGTGGTTTATCAATTTTGTTGATCTTTTCAAAGAACCAGATTTTGGACTTGTTAACTCTTTCAATTGTTTTTCTATTCTCTATTCCATTTAATTCTGCTCTAATTCTTATTATTTTCTTCCTTCTGGCACGTGTGGGCTTCTTTGCTTCTCTCTACTTGTTCCATTTATAGGGTTAATACTTTGATTATGAGCTTTTCTTCTTTCTGGATGTGTGCATTTATTGCTATAAACTGACCTCTGAGCACTGCTTTTGCTCTGTCCCGAAGGTTCAGGTAGGATGTGTTTTCATTCTCATTTGATTCTATGAATTTGTTTATTCCATCCTTAATTTGTTCTATAACCCAGTCGTTTTTGAGCAAGGTGTTGTTCAGGTTCCATGTGTTTGATTTTTTTTCCTTTCTTTTGTGTTGTTGATTTCCACTTTTATGGCTTTATGGTCAGAAAGATGCTTTGTAACATTCCGATGTTTTGGATTTTGTTAAGGCTTGCTATATGGCCTAATATGTGGTCTATTCTTGAGAATGTTCCATGTGTGTTGGAAAACAAAGTACACTTGGCTGCTGTTGGGTGCAGTGTTTGGTATATGTCTATGAGATCAAGTTGGTTGATTGTAGCATTTAGCTCTTCCGTGTCTTTGTTGAGCTTCTTTCTGGATGTTCTATCCTTCATCAAAAGTGGCGTGTTGAAGTCTCCTACTACTATCGTGGAGTTGTCTCTCTCTCTCTTCAGAGCTATTAGAGTTTGTTTTATGTATTTTGGAGCCCTGTCATTTGGTGGGTGAATATTTATTATAGTTATGTCCTCCTGGTGTACTGCCCCTTTAATCATTATATAGTGCCCTTCCTTATCCTTTGTTGTGGATTTTAAAGTCTATTTTGTCAGAGATTAATATTGCCACTCCTGCTCTTTTTTGAGAGTTGTTTGCTTGATATACTTTTTTCCATCCTTTGAGTTTTAGCAGGTTTGTGTCTTTAAGTCTAACGTGAGTCTCTTGTAGGCAGCATATATAGATGGATCATGCTTTTTTTTATCCAATCTGCCACTCTCCATCTCTTTATTGGTGCATTAAGTCCGTTTACACTCAGCATAATTATTGATAGGTATGAGTTTAGTGCTGTCATCCTGATATCTCTTTTTGTGTGTTGTTCACAGTTTCTTTGTTCTCCTCAATTTTCTGTGCTGAGTCGTTTTTATGTTTTTTTTTTTTTTTTCCCATCTTTTTCTTTGTTGTAGATTTTGTGTTTGCTGGGTCTTTATGTTTTTCTACTTTTTTTATTTTGATTTGTAGGATTGTTAGATTCCTTTGTGGTTACCTTAATATTTACCCTTATTTTTCTAAGTTTATACCAGTCTTTTATTACTTTATATTGCCTTAACTTCCTCTCCATATAGAAAATCAATGTCTCCATTTTTTAAGTCCCTGTTTTTTTGTTTTAATATTATCCTTTTTTACATATTGATATCTGTTTCCCTATTTTCAATGTTTTAGCTTTTATGTATTTTCAATTTCTGTATCTGAGCCAATATCTGGTTGCTCTGTCCTGTGTTCTAGTCTTGCGTTGTTAGCTGGTGTTATTGATTATCTAACCGTAGGGCTCCCTTAGTATTTCTTGAAATTTTGGTTTGGTTTTTAAATTCCCTGAACTTCTGTTTATCTGGAAATGCCCTAAGTTCACCATCATATTTGAGAGACAGTTTTGCTGGATATATAATTCTTGGCTGACAGTTATTTTCCTTCAAGGCTTTAAATATGTCATCCCATTGCCTTCTAGCCTGCATGGTTTCTGCTGAGTAGTCCAAGCTTATTCTAATTGACTCTCCTTTGTAGATGACTTTTCTTTTATCCCTAGCTGCTCTCAAAATTCTCTCTTTATCTTTGGTTTTGGTAAGTTTGATTATTATATGTCTTGGTGACTTTGTTTTGGGATCTACCTTATGTGGGGTTTGATGAGCATCTTGGGATATATATCTTATGATCTTTCATGATATCAGGGAAGTTTTCTGTTAACAAATCTTCAACCATTTTCTCTGTATTTTCTGTTATCCCCCCCTGTTCTGGTACTCCAATCACGCATAGGTTATTTCTCTTGATAGAGTCCCACATGACTCTTAGAGTTTCTTCATTCTTTTTAATTCTTTTATCTGATTTTTCTTCAAATAAGTTGGTGTCAAGTGCTTTATCTTCAGTCTTACTAATTCTGACATCCACTGCCTCAGTTCTGCTCCTATGACTTTTTATTGAGTTGTCTAATTTTGACATTTTACTGTTAATCTTCTGGATTTCTGATTGCTGTCTCTCTATGGATTCTTGCAGCCTATTAAATTTCGCATTATGTTCTTGAATAACTTTTTTAAGTTCCTCTACTACTGTGTCTCTATGTTCCCTGGGTGTTTCTGCATTCTATCTAATTTCCTTTCTTATTTCTAGAAGAGTTCTTTATCTTAATCTTTTGTATTCTGCCTCTGGTAATTCCAAGAAGTTCTCTTCCTCCAGAGAATTTATTGATTCTTTATTTTGGGAGCTTGCTGAAGCCATCATGGACTGCCTCTTTATGTGACTTGATGTTGACTGTTGTCTCCTAGCCATCGATAAGTTATTATAATTTTATTTTGTATTTGCTTAGTGATACCTAGCTTCTTGTTTTGTTTTGTTTTGATATGACCAAATAGGCTGCTCATGTGCACTAGTTTGATTTTTGACACCTTTGGATCTCTAACATCCTGTCACCCGGTAGTTAGTTCTGTAACTAAGTATGTGCACATAGGAGTCCGTTAAAATTTCCTATGTGGGTTCAGCTTGGGTGTTTGGGCAGTCAGTCACCAAGTGTGTGATGCAGACTCTCATCCCTCGTCCTAGAGAGGCATGGGTGATTGGTGCAGGCACTGGACTCTGGCTGTGGTAGGGGATCACATGCTGAGCCAGGCAGGGGGGCTGACGGCTGCCCCTGAGACTCTGAAAGGAAAGCGTGTCCCTATTCTCTAGGGTGAGTAGTAGGTACGTGAGTTTTGTAGCCGGACTATGAGCACCCCACTCTGATGGCTGTAAAGACTCGAGGACACCACTTTTTTTCTGGACTCCTATAGCAGGTGACTAGGTGCTTTAGGTGCTACCACCAGTCCTCAAGCCCCTGCTGCAGATTGATAAAAGTGCCTATTAAAGGGGCAGGGCTGTTTCGAGGGTCACATATCTGCCAGTTCACAGCTGAAGCAGTTGAAGTTAAACTTCAGATGTTTGCCCTGTTGTAATGTGGCAATGATGACTAATGCTGTTGAGATGGGTCCCCACAAGTCTATACTGGGGTGTAAGGCACTCAAGAGTCTGCGGACCCCTGATACTAGTGCCCAGCAAAAGAGCTGTGCCGACCCTGTGTTCCTGGCCTAGGGGAGCCAGCAGCTTATTTTTTCCCTCTACAAGGCCAGGAGAATAGGTCAGGATGCCTTTCGGGATCTACTTTCGGCCCAGTGGACTTCCGGTGCAGAGCATGGAGGGAGGAGGTAAAAGGGTGAGAGGTTTTTCCCAAATGGGTTTTTTTTTCTTTTTTTTAATCCCCGCGAAAGGGTGCATGCATGTACTTATCTTAGCCTTTTGGGAGCTGCTCTTTACTGGTTCGGAGTGTCCAAGCAGAATTTCTGCCGCTGGGTCTCTCTCAATGTGGAAACTGCTTCCCGAGCACATCCACAGCACAGCTGTTTGCCTGCTTCACTGCAGACCGGCGTGGCTGCAGTGCTGCAGTTTCACGCCACGGCTCTGGCCCTCCGCACCTCTTCCAAACGGTGTCCCTCTCCCGTATCACCCAGACGTATTTCTTAACCTTGCCTTATTCAGGGCTCCCAGATACTCACACAGAATGAAATCACTTGTTTTTCCAGGTCTTTGTTGTAAGAGGGATATAGGAGGCGTCTAACTACTCCGCCATGTTGACCACGCCTCCTCTCAGGATTCTTTACCTTCCATTTTGGAAAGTTTGATTATATGTTTTGGTGACTTTCTTTTGGGGTATATCCTGTATGAGGTTCATTGAGATTCTTGGATGGATAGCTTGTCACTTTGTATGATATTACAATGTTTTCTGCCAGCAAATCTACAAAATTTTCCGTGCTTTTTTCTCCCCCTCCTGTTATGGAATTCCTATCATGCATAAATCACTCCTGTTGATAGTGTTCCACATAACTCTTAGGATTTCTTCATTTTTCCTAAGTCTTTTCTCCGAATGTTCCTCAAACAAATTAGTATCAAAGGATTTGTGCTCTATGTCGCTGATTCTGCCTTCCACTGATTCAATTCTACTCTTATAGCCTTCCACTGAGTTATCTATTTCTGAGATTTTATTGTTAATCTTCTGGATTTCTAGTTGCTGTTTTTGTATAGTTTCTATTTGTCTATTATATTGCCATTTTGTTCTTGTATTGTTTTTCTGAGTTTTTCCAGAGTTTTGCCTGTGTTTTCCTGGATCTCTTTATCTCTTGAATTCCTTATCAGGTAGTTCAATTACAATTGATTCCTCAGAAAGATTTTTTGGTCCTTTATTTTGGTCACCTGGGTTAAGCCATTTTATCTGGCTTCTTTATTTGATTTTATATTGTCTGTTTTCTCTGAGGCATTAAGGAATTATACTTATTTATGGTATATTTGATAGATTAGTCCTGGTTTATTGTTTTGTTTTGATGTTTCCAGGTGGACAAAGCAAGAGTACTACTCTGGTCACTAGTCTGGCAGCTCTGGGGTGCTCACCACCTATTTCCAGGTGGATGGGGAAGCATCTGGGAGCGTGAGCAGGGATGTCTATTTGCTTGTCACGCAGGGCAGCTGAGGGTGGGCTGAGCAGGTGTTGGCTGCCATCTGTTGTCGATCTAGTGGCACAGGAGTGGGCGGTGGTACTCACCAAGTGGATGGTGGGGCAGGTGTGGTGGGTATGGTGAGAGGGGGGTAGTGTGGGACAGGCAGGTGCGTGCATTGGCATGGTTTCCATCTCTCACCTGGGCGAGGGGTGTAAATGGTCAGCATGCACATGCATGGTCACTCGGTTGTCACTGCTCACCAGGTTTGGTGGGGTGGGGGTGGGTGGCAAGCGGGTGCACATGCATTCATGTGGTCACCTGTGCTCACCAGGTGGGAGGGTGTGAGTGGCAGGCAGCTGCACGCATGGGCACAGAATCACTATTGTTCACAGGTTTGGGGAAGGGAAGGGAGTGGTTGTCAGCCAGGCAAACTTGTAGTCACCACCACCCACTCGGTCCAGGGTGGGGGTTGCGGGGCAGGAGGTGGAGGGCGGGCAGGCATACATTTGGTTGTATGGTTTCTGCCTCTCGCCAGTTTGTGGGGGGTACTGGGTATCAGGCAGGTGTGCTCAAGGTCACTCGGTTGCCATCACTCCCCAGGTCAGGGGTGGAGGGTGAGGGGCAGGGGTGGGGGCAAACAGGTGCATACATGGTCCCATAGTTGCTGTTGCTTGCTAGCTTGTGGGGGGTAGTGAGAAGTGGGTTGTGTGTGGGCATGCGCAGTCATGCAGCGACTGTCACTTGCCTGTTCGGGGTGGGGGGAGTGGGTGGCAAGTGAGTGTACACGCAGTTGTTCAATGACCACTGCTTGCCAGTTTGGGGAGGGGGGATTGGGTGGCGGGAGTTTGGGGAGTGGTTGTTGCCACTTGCTGAGTCGGAGGGGGTGTGTGAGAGAGGCAGGCAGGCAGGTGGGCGTGCGGGAGCATACTTACTACCGCTCTTCGGGTAGGTGAGGGGGTGGCAGATGGCACTGCACTGGAGGTAGAGAGAACTCATATTATGATCTCCAGTTAGATAAGTGGCTGAGGTATTGGGACCTCCGCTGCTTCCAATCAGGAGGGTGAGGAAGGGGGAACGAGCCCCTTTGGCTAGCAGATGTGGATGCCCAGGTACTTCCTATCCACTACAGCCAGCAGTCAGGACCTGTCCCTGTCCAAGTGTGAGGAATAGGTGTAGCCGCCTGGGGTCTGGTTGGGTGGAAGACCTCCTGCTTCTACTTCACTGATCCACTGCTTCATGCATGCCATCACTCCAGAGGTCAGGGGCAGCCACTCATGAGTACACCTGACTCTGGATCCTGGCTTCCTCCTTGCTCTGTGGATGGCAGGATCCCTGGAATTCTTACTCTCCTTTCTGTTTTTCTTCCTTAGATTCCAGTCATGATCCTCTCAGCTTGCTTCTCTCCGGGTGTGTTTACTCAGTTTCTCTGTCACTTACGGGAATGCCGTGACGTTGCCTTCCTGTGCTCCTCAGCCGGGGTTGCTGCTGGCTTTGTGTCAAGATGGCCACGTGGAGCCAGGACGGCTGGCATAGCTCCTCCACTCCATTTCACTTCCTCTTTCACCACATTCAATTTTTTCTTCCAGTCAGTGTTCAATTCTTTATCCTTCCTTTTTGATGTTCGGGGCTCCAGGATTGTTATCTGCGTCTGTTTCACTTGGTTTATTGGATTTTTGCTGTAGAGGGTATGGTGTGTCTGACTAGTCTGCCATCTTGGCTCCCCCTGGACCACCATTTTTTAAGAGCGGAGAGAAACTTTAAACACGAAAAAAAAATGAGTATATGACTACTTATGCTTTAAACATATTCCAGTTTTGAGACTAAAACAGGAAAATAGGGATGAGGAGGCATCAGGTTAGGTATCTGGAGCACCCAAGGTGTCAGCCACCAAGACGTCTCTAAGGCACACGTGACAGAATAGTTGTTTTCATAACATTGCACAAAGTAAATATCTACTAAAAGTCTTCAAAATTTGCATGTCATTCCTGTCTATCACTCATGCATCAAAACTTAGGTTTCCCATAATAAAAATCTGCTCATTCAAATTTCCCAAGAACTGTTTCATTTTATTCGCGTTGACAGCTCTTTCTGTTATGATGCAGGCAACTCTGTTCTTTCGATACTCTGATCTTGGGTTTGGGCAGGTACAGGACTTGAAGTGCTCTTTGAAATTATCCTATGCTCAGCCACACTTTGGGAAACTTTAGTTCTGGGGATACAGACGTTGTGGTTATTAGCTGCTGCCGAGTCAGCCCCCGACTCATGACAACCCCATGTACAACAGGATTGGACCCACTGTGATCCATAGGTTTTTCACTGGCTGATTTTTGGAAGTAGATCACCAGGTCTTTCTTCCTAGTCCACCTTAGTCTGGAAGCTCTGCTGAAACCTGTTCAGCATCAGAGTAACATGTAAGCTTCCAATGATAGATGGGTGCTTGCTTCACATATTGAAAAAAACCTATTGCTGTTTAGTCGATTCTGACTCATAGCAACCTTATAGGACAGAGTAGAACTTCCCTATAGAAGTTTCCAAGGAGTGCCTGGTGGATTCTAACTGCCGACTTTTTGGTTAGTTGCCAGAGCATTTAACCACTACACCACCATCTTTATAAAGAAAACCAAACTCAAACCCAATAAATGGCATAATTTAAGAATGGGGCCGTGGATCACAAGAGCTTTTGGGGGAGTAGAAAGTACTTCGTAAGATAGAGATACACAATTCTTTCTCTGTTTCTGATGTGAGTGAACAAACCTGCAAAGGTGTGTAAAATAAATCAGTGTATTTAAGCACTCGCTCGACAATCCCTTACTAAATACTACCATACAATGAACTAAGTACACATCAATTCATCCCCTATGGGAGGCCTTGAAAACTTTCCCAATGAACTAGCCTTTATATTGCAAAAGTCACTTAATTTTAATTATTTTAAATTATCTTGGATAGTAACAGCACCCATAAAAACCTGGCAGTGGGAAATTTACAGAAATTAAGGGTATTTCCTCAGTAAATGAAGTAAAGCAAATTCATTCAGTTCAAAAGTTGTGAAACCCAGAATTGTTATCATATTTTTGCAGCACAGAACATTGTGATGATCAATGTCACTAAAAATAGCCCAGAAAAATTAAGAATAAGATAGAAGAAAAACAACAACTTTATAGAAAATAGCAAAATGTCCATTAGCATCATTCCCTTTTCCATGAACTATTTTGACAATAGGAAACAGAATTCAATTTTTTTTCTTTCGTCCAAAACTGTACTTCCCCTCCCATGTGCCCTCTGGGAAAATCTTGTTCATAAACAAATAATTCCCAGATAACTAACTTCTTTGCTGACTGTTTCCACATAGCCCGACAATCACAGTGCAGCTCCCTGGCCTGCCACTTCTTGTTCTTCTGTGGCTTCATCAATGATGCAATGGAAAGACATCGACATGCTATTATTACTGCTGAGCTAAAGACTGTGAAGGAAATCATGCTGCTGCTTCTAGGTTTTAATTTTCCATGAAAAATTCTTATTGCCATAGTCACTTAGACGGTGAAAAAGAAAAATAATTCAATTAGGAAACAGTCATAATTAGATTTTTTTAAGCACACTCTTTCGACATAAAAGTTACTTCACAGCACAGCTTTATTTGATTTCACAATTTGTTTTCATCAGATCATTCCAGAGTACATTAAGGTGTTGGATAATAACAGGAGGAAAATAAAAGGAATTCAAACTGCTAAATGTAAGTTATACATTCAAATGAGCTTTTAAATGTAATGGGAAGAGGGGGTGGGGAGTCTTGAGAAGTTGAGATGGGAAGAACTACAAGTGATGAACTGAGGGGGAAGAGAAACCCCTTTTGTGATTATCTTTCACCACCCAGGAAGTAGAGAAAGACAGCAACAGGCGACCTACACCCAACAGACAGTGATGATGATGATGGTGATGGGAATACAATCATAACCATAAAGAAGAAAAAAAAGAAGTAATAGTATAATAGAACAAAAAGAAGAAAGAGGACTAACTGCTCAGCACAGAATTGACCTAGTGAGAGTAAAATGTGATAAACATTGTAAAACTGGGGTTTCTTCTGCAGTCTGTGTGTGTGTGTGTACACACATATGTGTGTGTGTGCATGTGTGCATGTATGTGTGCACTGGTAGATCAGAAATTGAACCTAAGAAGTCTGCTGCCAGAACCTTAAAGCTTTGTTCACTTGTCACTACCTACAGTTCAAGGTATAATTCAGAGCTACACCTTGGAACTCTCCTACAAATGTATCTCAAAATTAAGTGGAAAGAAAAAAGTTATTTGTGAGTTACCTGGTGGTGTAGTGGTTAATTATTCAGCTGCTAAATGAAAGGAAAGGTTGGTGGTTCAAACCCACCAGCTTCCTCTAGAGAGAAAAGACATAGCAGTCATCTTCCATAAAGATTACAGCCTTGGAAATCCCACCAGGCAGTTCTACTCCGTCCTATAGGGTTGCTATGAGTCGAAATTGGCTCAATGGGTTTTTTTTTTTTTTTTAAATACATGTGATTCATACTAAAAAGACAATACACTTATTTTTAAATTCCACCAGCAAGAGTTTTACCAATTGTCATAGAGATACTTTAAAATTCCTAACAGCATTTGTTAAAGACACTTTTAAAAATTCATCCTATACATAAAACAGGTTAATTTTATCTAGTAAACTGACAAAGCCAAGACTCCTTTTTAGTTCAATATCTTGGCAATAAGTCAAGAGAAATGTTAAGGAATCACTAAAAGGAGAAAAACATTAGGCCTTGATAATATCTTTACAAGCTCCTGAGACCTGGCAAAGCAGTCTGAGAAATAGAGTTGAAATTCAGACTAAATCCTATCAAGAACTCTTCATAAGGATAAATCACGTGGAGGCTGAAATTTACCAGCAGAATCTTCTCAGCTCATTTAAGAGAAACTTCTATATGGAAACACAGCCTGGGACAGTGGTCATGTTACTACACAAGAAGGTGTTGTTATGGAGACAGCTTTGAAGGCTCTCTGGCAATTCCAGTGTGTAATTAAAGCTAGTGATCAAAGAACAGCCAGTAGGGTGGTCTCCATGGAAACCACCAAACATACATTTTCACATTCACAGCAACTGTTCTAAATCAATGACTCTTTATGAGGGTTTAAAAACATTATGAATGGTGTATCAATTGCCTCTTTTGTTAGATAATGTCTGATTAAATATGCTGTGAGAGACCTTGTTCCCATGCATGCTGAATTCTGAGCAGCTTCCATCACTAAGTTCACAAATGGTAAATTCAGACTCAGGAAATCACTGATAATTTAGTGACAGAATTAAACCTGTGGTATGACAGAGCCAAGGAGGACTTGCTAACTACTGGCACTCACTAATCTCCGGCTGTATATATTAGGAGTTCCTGGGTGGAACGAAAGGTTAAGAGCTCAGCTACTAACTAAAGGTTGGTGGTTCGAATCCACCCAGAGTTGCCTTGAAATAAAGGCCTGGCGATTACTTCTGAAAGATCACAGTCATTGAAAACCATATGGAACAGTTTTACTCTAAAACACATGGGGTTGCCATGAGTCAGAACTGACTCTACAGCAGCTGGTGGTGGTGGTGGATATGTCATTTAATTGTCTCAATAAGACAGACATTACACCAGTTTACAGATGAGACCGGCACACACCTAGAAAGTGGTACACATGGCATTCGAATCTAGGTCAAAACTAAGTCTTGGTCTAAGTCCACATGACTATAAAAAAAAAAAACCCACCAAACTCATGGCCATTGAGTCTATTCCAACTCACAGTGACCCTATAGGACAGAGTAGAACTGCCCCATAGTTTCCAAGGAGTGCCTGGTGGATTCGAACTGCCAACCTTTTGGTGAGCAGACGTAGCTCTTAACCACTACGCCACCAGGGTTTCCACGACTATACAATGTTCAATATCTATATAACACTTTGCCATTCCCCAGCTATTTTCACATACTTTATCTCATATAAAGAGCCTGGTGGCACAGTGGTTAAGGTGCTTGGCTGCTAACGGAAAGGTTGGCAGTTCAAATCCAACAGGGGCTCCGAGGAAGAAAGAATGGCAGTCTGCGTCCGTAGAGATTTACAGCCTTGGAAACCCTATGGGGTCGCTGTGAGTCAGAATCGACTCGTCAGCAGTGGGTTATCTCATATATTCCTCTTGTATCTTGAAAAAAATAGGAATCCGTGTTCTAGCATTTTCTAATTTTGCTATCTTTCCCCCTCAGTCCTTGTCCGCTTGCCCCACCACATACTCCAGGTTTGAAGACTCACATGGAACCATGTCTATCTAAGAAGGCTTTTATCCTCTTCCACCTGGACTGTGTGAGCAGCATTTTATCTCAAACAGCAATGGAAAAGGAAATTCCATTCCAGAAGCATGAGTTTTGACTGTTCAAGCTCTAAGTAAAAACAGGTACAAACATTCCAATTAACTGCGCATAGCATTTACATCATAATCTTCCCCAAGAGAAGGTGGAATTTAGTGACAGGGATGGAAGAAGGTCAGATTGTTGAGTAGGTTCCTACTTTATTCTGATCAATTCTATTAAATAATTAAAATTTAAATCTAGCAAATGCTTTATTAAGCAGGCACTGTTAATTAATGATATGGTTCCTAGCAGATCATCATTATATAATGCTCCTACTTAAATGTAAATGCCATCAGGATTCAGTCTTAAATATCAAAGGCCAGCACTGTCAGAGCTCATTAGAATCAACAGCATTTTTGAGCTATCTTTAGATATTTTCCAGTCCAGTCTCCTTGTTCATGGATGAAACAACTGAGGACTAGAGGAGTGAGTGTCCTTTCCTTTGCTTGTCTTTTTTCCCCCTGAAATCTGGGTCCCTCGTCCACTTCTCATGGAGAAGACTAAGGCTCCTATCTTCCACTGCCCTTCTTCTAAGGTTTAGGAAAAAAGTTTCAGTTTCCTCTAAACTAGTCCTCTACTCCTTCACCTCCTTTATGAAACTCATTTCTCCAATTTCTCCTCCTTCCCTAGCATCTTTAAATCTCCGTGTATGGGTTTCTTCTTTTCTAGTTCCAAGCATGCCCAAGTCCTTCTTTTCCTAGAAGAGACGTCATCTTCCCTAGATCTGACTACCCTTTGCCTACGACCAACCACAACCTTTTACCCACTTCTTCGTTGAGTCTTTACCATCCATCTTCAGCCCCACTCCCATCTCCACCCTTTTACTAAAACTGCTTCCTCAAAGGCTAGCAACACCCTTGCTGTGGTCTTATCACAATCTGGATCTCTTTGATCTCTTGGTGGCATTTTGCATTACTCCTTAACATCTTTCCTTAGACCTCCCCACACTGAATTTTCTTGGTTCCCCCTTCTACCTCTTGGCTATTACTTCTCTCTCATGCTCATCACTGGTCCCTAGCATCCAAGTGTCTCCCAAGCTACATTCTAGGCCTCTGCTCTTCTCTCCCCGTATCCTTTCTCAGTGAGCTCATCTATTTCTCTGATTTCAACTTCATCTCTCTGTAGGTGAAGCCTCAAATAGACATACAAAGCCCTCAGCTCACACCTACATTTCACTCCATGTTTCCAACTGCACACAAAACAGCAGCACTTAGATTTTTTATCACCATACACGTTTGTCTAAAGATGTTCTTTCACAATTATCCCCATTTCTGTCTGTAATGCCATAGACTTGCAGTGTCTCTAGCTACAAAGCTTGGAGTCATTTGTGATTCTTCCCTCTCCTTCGTTCCCTATGTCCAAACTCTCATTAGTCCCGACATCACATCTGCTTTAAAATCATCTGAATCCTTGTCATCTAATTCTTTTATCATGTCACACAACAATGATATAAGTTAAATGATTAAAAATTTTCCTTCAAATTGTCAGTCAAGTTTGACCCTTCATCTTTATTTTTGCTGTCACTATCTTGACTAACTCCCCTTCTAAATGTCTGAAATGCATCTCCAACCTGTTTTGACCACTGCCATATCAACCTGCTTGAAACACCATTTGCCTTTAGTCAGCAGAGGTACACAATGGCTCCCTGTGGTGTGGCTCTTAAAGCTCTCTAGAACCTGACTCTTCTGCACCCAATTTCCTCCTGTCCCTCCACCCTCTGTTCCTCTTCTAGTCAAATTTATTTCCTTATGGCTCCCCACCTGCTCATTCCTGGAATGCCCTCATTTCGTTCTTCCCTCTGGCCCAGGCAGCCCCTCCCCTGCCTCCTCCTGCTCACAGAGCTCACCCTTCTCCAAACAGTGGGAGTCAGTACCACACAGTTCAGCACTGTTCTCCACAGGCTCACACTTGTTACTTTAACCTTCTCCTCTGGATTTTAAGATGACCTAAGAAGGCGCTACACATACAGCATGCATTCCTTCCCACCCCACAATATTCAGACACTCCAGAGGCTTCCCTAAATCAATGATGGATTGGGAGAATCATGCCAAAAAAGTGGACTATTCAAAAGAAGAACATATACCTTTATACCAAAACTAAACTCGTTACCACCGAGTCGATTACGACTCATAGCGACCCTATAGGACAGAGTAGAACTGCCCATAGGGCTTCCAAGGCTGTAATCTTTACAGAAGCAGACTGCTACATCTTTTTCCCCCACAGGAGTGGGTGGGTTTGAACCACCGACCTTCTGGTTAGCAGCCAAGCACTTAACCACTGTGCCACCAGCGCTTCTCTACCTTAAGACATTTCTAGTATCACCAAAACTGTAAAAATCTGTTGTTGTATGTCACTGAGTTGATTCCAACTCACAGAGACTCTGTATGACAGAGTAGAACTGCCCCATAGGGTGTAATCTTTACGGGAGCAGATTGCCAGGTCTTTTCTCCCACAGAGCTGTGGTGGGCTCAAACCACTGATCTTCTGGTTAGCAGCCAAGCACTTACTCCATGGAGTTGAGAAGCTGTTTCGAGGAGGCAGTAAATTATGATGCAGTATCGGGGATCAAGACAAAAATAAGACAAGCAAGAATACAAGACTGATGCATTCAAACTGGTGTTGGTGAAGAATATGAATATACTCTGGACAGCCAAAAGAATGAGCAAATCAGTCTTAGAAGAAATACAACCAAAATGTTCCTTAGAAGCAAGGATGGTGAGACTTCGAGTTGCTTACTTTGAACACGTCATCAGGAAAGACCAATCACTAGAAAAAGGACATCAGGCATGGTAAGGTAGAGGGTCAACAAAAACCAGAGAAACCTTCAGTGAGATGGACTGACATAACAGCCACAACAATGGACTCAAACACACCAACAATCATAAAGGTGGCACAGGAGCAGGTAATGTTTCATTCTGTTATACATAAGGTCACCATGAGTAGGAGTCAACTCGATGACAACTAACAACAACAACTCTCAGGTGCCAATCCTGCACTTGCATGACTCTGACAGTGAGTGTCACCTTAAATTTTGTAACCTAGGTGCCCTCCTAGCTTCATTCTAGTCCCTAGTCCCTGCCCTGCATGCATTAAAGATCGTAACAATAAAAAAAAAACAAAACCAAATCCAGAGATGCACAAGCAAGAGAAAAAATATTTTCCCTGGGATCCCTGGTCTATAACTTCTTCAAGGATATATAATGGTGGTGGCAGCAATGGCATTAACTTAAAAAAAGGAAGTGGTGTTATGAAGATAACCTTTTAAATGGGAAGAAACTTTGGATCCTCAAGACTTCCTTGAGTGCTATGCTGCTCTAGGGATACCTGTACTCTCCCAGCTCATCCTCAGCATAACCCAAATCTGATCTAAGCTGCTTCTTTCCCACAGGGGCTGACAATACTGGTAAAGTTGAAGTTAACAAGGATGAGACCAGACACTACTCAATCCAGGAAGAACTCTCATGTGAGAACTTAAATCTTTCTCCCAGTAGAATCACAATGACATCATGTTGACAAGCCCACTAGGAAAAAAATAGAAACTTATGCCACATCTTCCTTATACAGCTACAGACTTCATTATTTTTCTCTTAAATCCATTCACTTTTTCCTGCATCAGTGATTTACATTACAAGTGTGAGGGGTTCTCAAGATTTTATGAAGATGTAATTAGATTTCACATGCTTGAATTTACCAAATGAAGGGATGACTATATACTGCTATGTATTCTGCTATTTTTAGTTCTTAGAATATCTCTCAAATCCCCAGAAAGAAAAATAATCCTAACGATAAGAATATAAAATGACTTACAAAGGCACTATTTTCCATTCTGAGCATTTTCAGACCCAAGGAAAAGATACAGAGAAAGCTGAGGACCGGACAGAAGTATGGCTACTTGGAAGTGATGAAGGTGATGTGACAACACCTTGGAAAATGGCAGAGAAAGAATCATTTCGGAGCAAGGAAGAAGGTGCCCTCATTCTCCTTAATGACCTTCCAGCCTGTGTATCTTTCGGTCTTTCACAGAATCCACATTTTCCTCTGGCACCAATGGATTATTCCTGAGTCACTTTCCGAATATGCTGGCACCCGGTAGAATCACAATGACATCATGGTGAAATGCTGTATTGTTGTTGTTAGGTGCCATCAAGTCGGTTCTGACTCATAGTGACCTTATGTACAACAGAACGAAACACTGCCTGGTCCTGCACCATCCTCACAATCTTTGCTATGTTTGAGTTCACTGTTGCAGTCACTGTGTAAATCCATCTCAATGAGGGTCTTCCTCTTTTTCACTGATCCTCCACTTTACCAAGCATGATGCCCTTCTCCAGGGACTGATCCCTCCTGATTTAACATGTCCGAAGTTATGTAAGAGGAGGTTTCATCATCATCCCTTGTAAGCAGCATTCTGGCTATACTTCTTCCAAGACAGAATTGTTTGTTCTTCTGGCAGTACGTGGTATATTTAGTACTCTCACCAACACTGTAATTCAAAGGCATCAATTCTTCTTCTGTCTTCCTTATGCATTGTCCAGCTTTTGCATGCATATGAGGTGACTAAAATAGCATGGCTTGGGTCAGGAACACCTTAGTCCTCAAAATTACATCTTTGCTTTGAACACTTTTAAGAGGTCTTTTGTAGCAGATTTGCCCAATGCAATAAGTTGTTTGATTTCTTGACTGCTGCTTCCATGGGCGTTGATAGTAGATCCAAGTAAAATGAAATTCTGTACAACTTTAATATTTCCCTGTTTATCATGCTGTTGCTTATTGGTCCAGTTGTGAAGACTTTTGTTTTATGTTGAGGTGTAATCTATACTGAAGGCTGTAGTCTTTGATCTTCATCAGTAAGTGCTTCAAGTCCTCTTCACTTTCAGCAAGCAAGGTTGTGTCATTTGCATATCACAAGCTGTTAATGAGTCTTCCTCCAATCCTGATGCCCTGTTCTTCTTCTCATAGTCCAGCTTCTCGGATTATTTGCTCAGCATACAGACTGAATAAGCATGGTGAAAGGATACAACCCTGACACACACCTTTTCTGATTTTAAACCACGTAGTATTCCCTTGTTCTATCTGAACGACTGCTTCTTGGTCTATATACAGGTTCTGCATAAGCACAATTAAGTGTTCTGGAATTCCTGTTCTTTGCAATGTTATCCAAATTTGTTATGATCCACACAGTCGAATGCCTTTACATAGTTAACAAAACACAGGTAAACATCTCTCTGGTATCCTCTTTCAGCCAAGATCCATCTGATACACCTAGTTCCACATCCTCTTCTGAATCCAGCTTGAATTTCTGGCAGTTCCCTGTTGATGTACTACTGCAGCCATTTTTTAATTACCTTCAGCAAAATTTGGAGCCCTGGTGGTGCAGTGGTTAAGAGTTTGGCTACTAACCAAAAGGTTGGCAGTTTGAATCCACCAGTCACTCCTTGGAAACTCTATGGGGCAGTTCTATTTTGTTCTATGGGGTTGCTATGAGACAGAATCAACTCAACAGCAATGGGTTTTTTTTGTTTTTGTTTTTTTAGTGATATTAATAATATTGTTCGAAAATTTCCACATTATGTTGGGATCACCTTTCTTTGGAATGGGCACCAATATACATCTCTTCTAGTATTCTGGCCAGGCAGCTGTCTTCCAAATTTATTGGCATAGACGAGTGAGCACCTCCAGCACTCCATCCATCTGTTGAAACATCTCAACTGGTATCCCGTCCATTCCTGGAGCTTTGCTTTCGCCAGTGCCTTCAGTGCACTGAAGTACCCTGTACTTCAAATGTCAACACACTGTGATGTGTGGGTGCCCCAGAGAATGGGTACATATTCTGCTACTGAGGATCACAGAGTCTATTTTCAAAGAAAAAAGAAGAGGTGCAGAAAGACAGAGAGAGAAGGAGGGAGACAAAGATTGCGATTGATTTACCATGTACTAAGGCTGGAAGAAACGTCAGTGGCTCAATTAATCCAATGCTCCACATTTAAGGAGGATTAACATTAAGCCACTACAGTCAATTAAGAATCCTTCCTATTTTAAATTAACAATAAAGGAAGAAATTATAAGTCCCCCTGTTATGGATAGAGTTGTGTCCCCCAAAAATACGTATTTAAGTCCTGGCCTTTACTTATTAGAAGTATATTATTTATGTATATTTCCAAATAAATGTTTTCCTAGATTTCTTTCTGTTGCAAATTTCTAATTTAATTTTGTTATGGTCAGAGAATGTACTTTATATGGTTTAAATCTTTTTAAATTTATTGGGACTTGTTTTGTGACCCAGCATATAGTGTATCCTAGAGAATGTTCCATGTGTGCTTGAAAAGTCATAGAGTGGAATGTCGTACAAATTTGTTACATCAAGTTGGTTGACAGTGTTGTTCAAGTCTTCTGTATCTTTTCTATCTAGTCATTCTATCTAGTTGTATTTGTCTATCTGGTTGTTTCTATCCAGTTGAAAGTGCAGTATTCAAATCTCTATTATTGTTGGGCTGTTTATTTCTCCTACCAATTCTGTCAGTTTTTGCTTCATATATTTTGGGGTGCTATTGTTAGATGTGTATACATTTATACCTGTTATATCTTCCTAATATATTCATATTTTTATCATTATTAAATATTCTTCTTTGTCTCTAGTAATATTTTCTGTCTTAAATTCTATTATATTAATATAACTACTCCAGTTAGCTCTCTGATAGTTACTGTTTGCATGGCATATCTTTTCCATTCTTTAACTTTCAATCTATATCTCTGAATCTAAGATATGCCTCTTGAAGACAGTATATAGTTGGGTCTTAGTTTTTTTTAAATTCATTCTGAATATCTTGCCTTTTGAGTGGGGGTATTTAATCCATTCACATAGACTGTAATTGTTGATAGAGCTGCTAGCAACAAATCTCTCAGTCTTTATCTCAGAATGTCTTTATTTCTCCTTTATTTTTAAAGGATAGTTTTGTTGTAAATAGAATTCTTGGTTGACACTTTTTTTTAGCGTGTTGAATGTGTCAACCCACTGCCTTCTGGCCTCCACTGTTTTTGATGAGAAGTCAACTATTCATCACATTATTGTTCCCCTATATGTGATGCACCATTTCTTTCTTGCTACTTTCAAGGTTTTCTGTCTTTCAACAATCATAATGTGTCTAAGTGTAAAAGTCCCTACTTGGGGTTCACTGAGGTTCTAACATCAGTAAACTAATATTTTTCATCAAATTTAGGAAGTTTTCAGCCATTATTTTTTCAAATATTTTTTCTATCCTTCTCTTTTCTCTTTCTGGAATTCTTACTATACATATATTGATACACTTGATGTATCACAGGTCTCTGAAGCTCTGTTCATATTTCTTTAGTTTTTAAAATTTTTGTTGTTCAGACTGGATAATTTCTATTGCTCTACCTTCCAGCTCACTTATTCTTTCTTCTGGTATCTCAAATCTGCTGCCAAGTTCCTCTAGAAATTTTTTGTTACTGTATTTTTTTTGATTGTGTATTTTATTTGATCTATCCTCCCCAATCATTTTTTAAATTTATTGTAATTTTTAAAATTTTTTAAAAATAATATTTTATTGTGTTTTCAGTGAAAATTTACACAGCAAATTAGATTCCCATTTGACAATTTCTACACAAACTGTTCAGTGACATTAGTTACATTTTTCACAATGTGTCAACATACTCTTTAATTGGGTTCTGGTCGTTCTGTTTCCAGTACTCTAGTTTCCCTGCTCTCTTATATTCTTATCTTTGCTTTAGAGTAACTGTTGATCTTTTGGTCTTGTACAGATAGTTTTTTAATGGGGCACCATACTCACAAATAATATCCTTTATTTTGTGTACCAATCTGTTATTTCACTAAAAGGTGACCTCAAGGGTTAGTTTTGGTTCAAGGTTTAAAGAGTATCTCGGGGCAATAGTCTCAGGGAGTCCTCTAGCTTCAACTGGTCCAGTAAGTCTGAAATTCTTAAGAATTTGAGTTCTGTTCTGTGTTTTACTCCCATTCTAACATGGTCCATCTACTGTGGCCCTGATCAGAACGGACAGTAGTGGTAGCTGGGCACCATCTAGTTCTGGTCTCAGGGTAGATGAGGCCATGGCTCATGTAGGATATTAGCTCTGTAGACTAGTTTCTTTTCTGAGACTTTGGTTTCCTTCTCTTTTGCACCTGATGAGTAGAGACCAACAGATGTATCTTACATGGGTAATCGCAAGCTATTAAGACCCCAGACGCTACTCACACCACTAGGATACAGAACATGAACTTGGTGAACTATATTATGCCAATTGACTGAGTTGTCCCATAAGACTAATGCCCTAAGCCTTCAAACCCGGAAAACCATTCTCACAAGGTGTTTGGTTACATCTGAGAAGTATCTGTAACTGTGCCCTCTTTGAATATATATGCATGCACACACATACCTGTACATACATGTACATATAGATACTTCTATCTGTGCACACATATGTACTCACCTGTGGCTACCAATACACATACATGCCTATACACCTACATATGTGACTCACTTTTTGGTTATTATTGGTGTTGTTGCCCAATTATATACGTCACATTCTTTAGCACAAACTTCCTTTTCTCTTGTGCACTTCTTAGTGGCATCATTTACTTTGGTCAAGCTGTGCTTACACCCACATTCTGTGCTACTTTTCCCATCACCAAAAATAACTAGTATCTACAATCTAAAGAGTGCCCTCCCCATCGCTGGTAACCACCAATGAACACTGGTCTCTGTATATATATCTGTTCCTGTCTTTTTATAAAAGTGGGATCATACAATATTTGTCCTTATGTGACTGACTTATTTCACTTAGCGTTATGTCCTCCTGAACCATCCATGTTATATGTTTCGCAGACTCCTCATTGTTCCTAATGGTTA
This sequence comes from Dugong dugon, assembly GCA_030035585.1. NCBI lineage: Eukaryota > Metazoa > Chordata > Mammalia > Sirenia > Dugongidae > Dugong > Dugong dugon. The sequence goes on from CM057466.1 coordinate 58,354,959, forward strand.
CATAATATTATATGGTAGTATGTGCCACATTTTACTTATCCATTTATCCACTGAAGGGCACTTAGGCTGTTTCTATTTTTTTGCTATTGTGATTAATGCTGCAATGAATGTAGGTGTGCAAATGTCTGTTCGTGTCACTATTAGTGTATACCCAGGAGTCGGATTGTAAGGTAGTTCTACTTCTAGTTTTTTGAGGAAGCAAAAAACTACTATCTTCCATAGTAGTTGTACCATTTTACAGTCCCACTAGCAATAGATAAGGGTGCCAATCTCCCCACATCCACATCAACATTTGTTGTTATTTGGTTTGTTTGGGTTTTTTTTTGTATCAGAGCCATCTTCAGCCAGGGCGAGATGGTATCTCATTGTGGATTTGATTTGCATCTCTCTAATGGCTTGATCTTGAGCACCTTTTCATGTATTTGTTGGCTACTTGGTTGTCCTCTTTGGTGAAGTGTCTGTTCATGTCCTTTGCCCATTTTTTGATGGGGTTGTTTGTCTTTTTGTTATTGAGTTGAAGTTTTCTATATATTTTAGAGATTAGGCCCTTATCAGATATGTTGTTTCCAAAGAGTTTTTCCTTGTCTGCAGGTTGTTTTTTTTCACTCTTTTGATGAGCGTAAGTGTTTGATTTGTATGCAGTCCCAATTATCTAATTTGTCTTCTGCTACTCATGCATTTGTAGTTATGTTAGCCTATTTTTTAAAGATTACATCCCATAGTTTCCTCCCTATGTTTTCTTCCAGGAATTTTATAGTTTTAACATTTAGGTCTTTGATGAATTTTGAGTTAGTTTGTGTGCCTGGTGTGAGGCTAGTTTTTGTGTTTGGTGTGAGGCATGGGTCCTGTTTTGTTTTCTGTAAGTAGATATACAGTTTTGCCAGTACCATTTATTAAAAGAGACTGTTTCTTTCCAAAGTCAGCTGTCCATAAACAGATGGATTTAGTTCTGGGTTCTCAATTCCATTCCACTGGTTTATGTGTCTATCATTGAACCAATACGAGGCTGTTTTGATTACAGCGGCTGTATAGTATGCTTTGATATCTGGAAGTGTGAGACCTCCTACTCTGTTCTTCTTTTTCAGTAGTGCTCTGGCTATTCGGGGCTTCTGAGTTACCATACTTTTTAACTTCAGAATTTCCATTTTTTTTTTTTTTTTATAATTTCTATCTCTTCACTGAGATTCTGTATTCATTGATTCTTTCCTTTAATTCTTTAAACATGGTTCCCTTTAGATCTCTGAACATACCTATAATAGCTGCTTTAAAATCTTTTTTCTGCCAAGTCCAGCATCTGAGGACAGACACTCACAGACAGTTTCTACTTACTGCTTTTTCCTGAGTATGGACCACACTTTGTTTCTTTGAATGTCTCTAATTACTGGAAATTTTAGATACTATGTGATAGCAACTCTGGATTCTGACTTTTCCGCAAAAAGGAGTTGTTCTTTTTGTTTAGTAATTTGGATTAAGTCTGTGAAATCTGTCTCCTATGCAATGTATAGTTACTAATGTCTTTATTCAATTTTTTTCTTGTTTTTATTTTTAATCCTGGCTTCCTAGGGGTCCTTCCTGTGTTTGCATAGCTTGATGGTCTGGTAAAGATTGGTCAAAGGTTGTACTCAAACACTTCAAGCCAGGAAAACTTCTACTTTCTGCTTCTGTGTGTGGGCTGGAGAGCACATCCAAACTTCAGGCTGTTTTCATGTCTGCCCCGTTCTTCCCTTTCTGCTGGGCTCCCCCACATCTCCTTTGTGTGTCCACGCAGGCACCGCTGGTAGTGATGTGTGGGTGGCTTGGGCCTGCTCCATCTCTGCTGCTAATGCATACAGGCTAAGGTCAATCCAGGATACATGGAGAACTATCAAGCCCCCTGTGGTGCCTCATCTCCCAGAACTACCTATTAAAACCCAGGTTAGTCCACTGGTCCATTGTTCACCCCAAACAGGACTGTAAAGCTAATGGAACCACTGGCCCTTCCTGTTTGTTGACAATGCTCCAAACAGAGTGCACCTCCTCTGGTCTTCACAGCCTGCCCTGCTCTGGTTGAGCTATCACACTGTCAGAGCTGGGGAGGAGGGAATGGGAGCAACCCTAGGAAAGACCACCACAAACTCAAACCCAAAGTTTAGAAGTTTTCATGAATAAGTGCTTCTCAGTTTGTTGTGTGCCTTTGATCGATTTTAAGAGAGCTGAAATGGATATTTTTGACAGTTCTGTCCAGCTTTGTAGCTGCCTTTTGGGGAGAGGATTTATCAACCTCCTCACTCCATCATGCTGGAAGTTAGTATCTCAACCATTCTTTACATTCTGCTGGGAATGGAATGATTAATGCTATTAAAAAGTAGACTATTCACGTGAAAAAATCACTATGAAGTCTCATTTTCAAAGAAAAATGTTTTTTCTAGGAAAAACAAATCAACCAGAAAGCATATAGATGGCTAAAGACACCACTTCAGTAGATTAATTAATTAAGAAATCTCACTCCTTGCGAGCAGAACCCAGACCCCACAACTTGACTCATTCACAGACATTACAGAAATTAAATAATCCAATAGAAAGAGTTAGTTCCAAAGTATTTCAGTTACAGCTGTGAATTCCACAGCTGCTTCCCCACTCTCCCTGTTTCTTCTTTGTTTTCTCACCTCTCTATCTTATGCTTCAACCAGGGACACTCAGACACACAATGGGCAATTCTATAGTAATTCCATTGTGAAGCCTTCATCAAAGTCTCCCAACCTGGCCATTTTTTCTCCTTTCCTTTCTCTATCACCTCTGATAGACAGAGTCCTCTTGGGCAAGCCACTTGAGCTCTGGACACCCTCAGAGCCCACAGGAAAGGAAAATAAGAACTTCCACTTGCATCTAAAAGCTTGAGGGGTCCTAGAGATTTTCAGAAATTAAGGCTCAGGAAGACTAAGGGGTTTACCAAAGGTCATCTTTCAGGAGTGCTATAAAGATTGAATAGGTAATGCTGATAAAATAGGCGGAAGGCCTCAGGAATTGTTGCCTGAATTGGTGATGGATTAGGCTCAGGCCCAGTGGCTAGAAATGATTTCATAGGACGGAATCTTCCATTGAATAGGCTCTAAGAATACTGGACGCAGGGGCTCACAGAGAGATTTCCCTACCCCTCCCCTCTCTTACCTTAGCAAAAAAAATCCAGGCTGCACACTGCCCTGGGGCCACAGTGCTTTTTAGCTTCACTGTGCTGAGCATGAGAAAGAATCCTAAAAATCCACTGGAAGGAGAAAATATTCTTTAGTTAGTGAGGCTTGTCTTCCTTTAGCCAACAGCTAACTATTTTCTGCTACATTTACCAATCAATTTTTAATTATTACATAATTTGTATCTCATCTGTTTTCTAGTTATCTCTCGATAAAAACAAAAGCAAAATTAAAATAAGCTCTACTTTTCCAAGGAGCTATGGTGACAGCAAGGAGCCCTGGTAACACAACAGTTAAGCACTTGGCTGCGAACTGAAAGGGTGGCAGTACAAACCCACCTAGCCACTCTGCAGGAGAAAGACCTAGCGATCTGCTCCTGTAAAGATTACAGCTAAGAAACCCCCGTGGGGCTGTTCTAGTCTGCCACATGGGGTCGCTATAAGGTGAAATCGATAGAACCTAATAAAATAACATGATGACAGCATTTCATTGGAGGTGGGGAGAGGATATAGGAAGTTAGGAGGTCTCTGGTTAAATCATGAAAGAAAAAAATGTGGAAAACAATACCTCATGCTCCCTCCCAAATTACCTGAAGAGCTTGGTGCTTGCCACAGTACAGCTTCAATCTTTTCCAAGCTCTACCAGGAAGCTCAAATTGTCAGGAAAAGACCTCAAAAGGGAAACTCATTCTACGAGAAGAGGGGCCTGGACCGGCTCTGGAGCTCAAGGTAATGTTCTAAAGGGGAGGGTGGGTTACAGGAACATGCGGGACAACTCCCCACACTGGGCAGACCTAAGATGCTTTGCTTTAGGGATGATGCCTCAGCACGAGAGTGTGTGTGTGTGTGTGTGTGTGTGTGTGTGTGCGTGTGTGCGTGTGCGTGTGTGTGTGTGAAGTAAAAGAGCCCAAACCATGGGAGCCTGAGGCTAGGGTAGCATCCTGGGCTATTCAGAGGTCTGGACCAGCAAGGGCACCGGCACAGCAATGGACAAGGAAGCAATGGCATGCGCTGGAACCATTTTCAGAAGTTTCACTGTGTGGTCAAGGCCAAAGCAAAGGGAGCTCCAAACAGAATGGTCACTCTTACTGACATTTAGAGGCAGGAAACTGTGGCAGAGGGTGTGGCAGAGTGGCCTCAACAGGAAGAGGTTGACTTCCTACAAATATGTGCAAGTAGAGCTTGGGTGTGAATTTTATCTGAAATTGAAAAGTGAAAAGCAAGAGACAAGACTGTAGTTGTACCCCAAGCCAGAGAGGCAGGGTATATGAGTTACATTTCATTTGTGCCTGCAGAGTCTCCAGTATCTCACCATTATCTGACCTTTATTATAGTCACTGGAGCCCTGGTGGTCAGTGGTTAAGGGTTCAGCGGCTAACCAAAAGGTCAGCGGTTCAAACCCAAGAGTTGCTCCGCGGGAGAGAGATGTGGCAGTCTGCTTTCACAAAGATTTACAGCCTTGGAAACCATATGGGGCAATTCTACTGTGTCCTACAGGGACACTATGAGTCGGAATCCACTCAACAGCAACGAGTTTGGCTTTTTGTTTGTTTGTTATAATCTCTGGTGTCTAAGCTCAGAGGCAGGATCCCAACTTGGCTTCTCTGTGATTCCCCACAGAGCCTATCTAACACAGTGCCTTTATCAAAGCAGGTATTAAAGAAATGCTTGTCAGGTTGAAGAAAGCAGGTTGAATGAGATTAACACACCTAAGGTCGAATTTCACGGAAATCTGTACCTTTACCTCATCAGATTAGATGAGTGTACAGCCACATTCTTGGGGCAGGACCAGAGACGGGCATTAGGTTCCCACTGTGCAAACTTCAGCATGCTGGGCCCTGGTGGCCTGCACAGTTTGTTCACATTTGCATCTGCAGTTATGGGTGACTGGACAGCCACGGATTAAGACATCAAGTCATTCACATCCGAAAGAGAGACTCCTTTGTGGGTAAGCGGCAAGCTGGAAATCAAGTGACCTGGACTTAGGTGTGCTCACGGACCCTCATAACCTTAACCAAATCCCCCCTTTTTTCTTGCCTCAGGTTCTATGTTCTCGAAATAGGTGTAAACATAGCAATCCTCATCCTACCTTACGCAAATCAGAGCCTTTCAGAACAGAAAGATGGCTTAGCCCCCAAATCTTACTTTATTAACAAGGAAAAGGAGGCACAGACACAATTAGAATCCAGGTTTCCCGGCTCTTCAAACAGCTCTATTTCCACCTCACCATGGGAAGAGTGACCAGGTGGACACAGGTGAGACAGTCCCTGTGCCCTTGGCCATGAGATGTGGAGCAGAGAAATAAAGAGGGGAGCTATGGAGACCGACCAGATGGGGAAGGGAGAGACGGGAAGGGAAAAGCCACAGCAGCTGGTGCTCCAGGGCTCCCCTGGTGGTTCTCAAGTCACCCTGCACCCCAATGCCTGCCGAGCCTCCACACCCCTTCCCCTTGGTCTTCTCTCCTCTCCTCCCCACCTCCAGCTAGAGGAAGAGCTTGATTCCACTTGCATTTTTTCCCTGGCCTCAGGCTCTGTGCTAGGACTAAGCTATTCCCAGTTTGTGAATGACATGCGTATGAGAAAGTCTATGAGTCTTCCTGTCACTTGACTTGAGTGTGTGTGAATCATTTCTAAATCTTGCATGCATGGATACTTATCTTTCTCCTTCCACCTCCAGCTCTTCTGCCCCTGGCTATGCAGGCAGGTTGTAAATGTAGAGGGAGAATCCCAGAAGTGAAAGAGCCTTGCGCTCCCTGTTAATGGGTCTGCAGGTCACAGCCAGCATCGTCCCCTCAGGTCCCCATGGCCCCTTCTTAGTTCACCCAGGACCTCCTGAGGGTGACAATTCTCATTCTGAGATATGGTCATGGAAGAGGCATGAAATGACTTGGGGGAAACCTACGTCTTCTTAAACAGGTTAAAGTTGTGTGCTTAAGTCAGGGACTATAATATAACAGAATTAATTATTCCAAATAAAGGCTTCCAAATTTTAAAGTGGAAAAGCTGATTTTGCACGTTGAGCTATAAGAAAGTTGCAGATGAAAAGGGGCAGAAATACAGCCAGATGCCCCCAACCCACAAAGCCAACAGCAACGGGCTGTGAACTGGGTTGCACCATTGTAAATAACAGCAGGCTGTTGACCTCCCCTCCCACCCTGTCTGCCCTGCAGCCAGTAACCAGACTCCCAGCGTGGGGTTACTAGTTACTCTGCCTCAAACAGTTTAGCCTTTGTCCCTGGCCTCTGTGAAATAACCCTTAGAGTAGTTGGACTACATTGGCTACACCTGAGGGTTTGTATTATTAAGTGGAAGCCAGTCTGGGAACCTACCTGGTAACCAATAATGAGTGTGAGGGCTGGCTGATAAAAGCCCAAAACACTGAGGCTCAGAGAAGCTTCCTGAGGGAAACAATCCTGAAAGGAGAGCTTCCTGGGGAGAGACATGCCCTCCACTCCGGGTACCTTTCCAAACGTCGCCCAAGTACCTCTTCATGTTGCTACCGAGCTAGTTGTGAATTGTATCCTGTTATTCCTGCTTGTTCAAATCCTGAGTTATTCATGAGTTGTATCTTTTACCCTAATAAGCCACATAACCATAAATATAGTCTCTGAGTTCTGTGTGATGTTGTAGTGAATCACCAACCTTAGCAGAGAAATAGAATGCCATGAAGAAGGAACTGGCTGGTGTCATAGACAATGGAGAAGTTGAAAAGCTATACTTGACTTCTGCCTCCTAGGAATCAGCTTTGTGTTGATTCTTATTCATGAAATTATTAGTTCACCCAGATACCCAAGTCCACACAGACCGCACAGGACTGAGACTATGCCGTACAATCCCAGCTCACAGTCAGAACGCACCTCACCAAATTGACAGGAACTGAGAGGATGAATTCTGTCAATGTTCTCCTGAGACTTTTCTGAGAGTGATAAATAAATCATTCTGAGGCTCAAATGCAAAAACAAACTAAAAAATTGTTTGTTTTTTGCCCCAACACACCTGAGGGACGTGACCCACTCCCATCAAAATCAGTATCTGACCACATATCAGCAATTTAGCTATCTGGATAGAATCCCTGTTTTACAAGGTGCCGTTTTATATGTGTGGGGGTAGCTGGTTTGATTTTTATGTAACAATTGCTCATGATGTGTTAACATTTTACTTACAGTTGACCTGAGCAGATAACAGTCCTCATTTATTTGGCCAGGCACAATGCTTAGGGGCTTGCATATCTTATTTAACGCGCACAATAACCCTGCCTTCGTATTGTTTTTCCATTTTACAGATGAGAAAATTAAGGCTTGGGAGAACCTGGATAACCTGTCCAAGGGCCACACCATCAGCAAGCAGCAGAGCTGGGACTCAACCCAGGTCTGGTCTCTCCATCATGTCAGAGCACATGCTTTGACATGATCCCCAGAAGCCTTTCCACTCCTCAGCATAATAAAGTCAAATTAAGTGAGGATCACTGAAGGAAAGGGGGTAGAGGGTGGATATGAACTTCCGGATATCTAAACATATCCTTCTAATGGGCCTACATAACTGTGTACTTCCCAAGGCGAAATATGAACCATCATCGTGTGGTCATCCCCTCATCACTGGTTTCCAGTCTGTTTCTTAGAGTCTTAGGGCTCAGTGGAAGTTTTTTAGAGGTTGCCTTCAGAAGCAAGAGGGAGGCCAAGATGGAAGCAGAGAGGGTAGAATTCTGGATCCAAATATTGAAGCTCTGTGGAAGATTTACTTATGGAGACAAAAAATGGTAGGCTTCTAGCTCTTCAGTAAAGTTTGAAACCACTACCCTGGCCGAGGAGCCTCTACAGAACAGAGGTCCTCACAGGATCCAGCACTGCACTGATACCTGAGGGTGCTCAGCAACAACATGTTGATCGATGTTGACGAGCGGGCTGCTTATTCCCCACACTCACCACCACTCACTTCCACAGTAACATGAACGTACTGAGACTAAAACACAACTGAGAGGACAGAAAACATAGAAATTAACAGAGCAATGGGCTCTACAGCTAAAGATTACCTGGCACAGCAGCTGCCATGAAATCTGTAGAAATACAGGAACGGAAACTCCAGGACACTGAAGAGATCACCTGAAGGGAAGGGCACGGGTCAGACGATGGCCACACAGCCTCACATAGCACCCACACAGCCCCACACATCCCTTTGTCCCCTATGGCTCCCAGAAATGGAAGGAGAGTCCTCTGAGTGCTGAGATCCTAATATTTAACTCACCCTGGCATGCCCAGGGTTTCTCCTGGTAATGACACTGTCTTATGATAATGATAAAACCCATTGCCGCCAAGACAATTCCAACTCATAGCAATCCTATACGACAGAGAAGAACTGCCCCATAAGGTTTCCAAGGAGCTGCTGGTGGATTCAAACTGCTGACCTTTAGGTCAGCAGCCGTAGCTCTTAACCACTATGCCACCAGGGCTCTGTAATAATGATAGTAAGATCATAATAATGACCATTTAGTGAAAGCCTACGATTACCTGAGTGGTGCAAACAGTTAAGTGCTCAGTTGCTAACCAAAAGACTGACAGTTTGAGTCCACTCAGAGGCATCTTGGAAGAAAGGCCTGGCGATCTACGTCTGAAAGGATACAGCCATCCAAAACCCTAAGGAGCAGTTCTACTCTGACACACATGGGGTCACCGTGAACTGGAATCAACTTGAAGGCACTGGTTTGGTTTTAGTGAGAGCCTGCCCTGTGTCAAAAGCTTTACAAACATTACCTCTTTCGATCCTCATAACAACTCCGTAAGGTTTTACAATCTCCGTTTTTACTGTTGCTCAGAGAAGTCAAGAGATCTAATATCGCACCCTCATCCATCGCTAGTGGAGCCCTGATGGTGCAGTGGTTAAAAGATTGGCTGTTAGCCAAAAGGTCAGCAGTTCAAATCCACCAGCTGCTCCTTGGAAACCCTATGGGGCAGTTCTACTCTGTCCTATAGGGTCACTATGAGTTGGAATTGATTCAACGGCAACGGGTTTGTTTTGTTTTTGGTTTTTACCCATTGCTGGTGGGAATGCAAAATGGTACAGCCATTGTGGAAAACAGTGTGGTGGTTCCTCAAAAAACTAAAAATAGAACTATCATATGACCCAGCAATTCCACTCCTAGGTTTATACCCAAAAGACTTGAAAGCAGAGACTCAGTCTTGTACACCAAGGTTTACAGCAGCACCATTCACAATAGCTAAAAGGTGGAAACAACCTAAATGTTCATCAATAGATGAACAAAATACATACAATGGGTTACTGCTAAGCCAGTAGGAAAAATGAAGTTTGATACATGCTATAATATAGATGGAGCTGAAAGACGGTATGCTGAGTGAAATAAGTCAATCACAAAAGGACAAATATTACATGACCTCACTTATATAAAAAGACAAATGCATAGAGAAAAAGTTTATTAGTGGTTACCAGGGGTAGGAGGAAGGAGAAAAGGGAGGGGTTAGTAGTGATGGAAATATCACACTGATTAAGGGTAGGGTTGCACAGCTGATCATTGTAATTGCTGCCAATAAGTTGGATACCTGTAAAAAGTTGAATTGGCAAAAGTTGTGTGATAGATATATTTACAATAATGCCAAAAAAAAAAAGTAGTTGCTGAGGTTGACTATGTACAACCAAAAACCTCATGGGATTTAGTTCTTTGGTTTGGAGGTTCAGGGTCACAGTTTCATGGGATATCCCAGTTAATTGGCCTAATAACATGCTTAGTGCTTCTGTTCTAACTTCTAGTTCAAGGTGTGATGCTTGGGGTCTTAAAAGCTTGCAAGCAGCCATCCAAAGCACAACAATTGGTCTCTATTTGCCTGGAGCAACAGAGGGAAGAGAGTCAAGAATAGGAGGAGGATATGAAATTGACTCCATAAACAACTGCCTCCTTTGCCATGAGACCAGAAGAACTGGATGGTGCCTGGCTGCCATTACTGCATTTTGATCAAAGATTTCGTAGAAGAATCCTGATCAAAAGGGAGAACATGCAGAATAGAATTTCAAATTCTCATGGACTCCAGACTTCCTGGAGCCATGAAGTTTGGATGAACCCCTAAAACTACTGCCCTGAGATAATCTTGAAACCTTAAACCAAAAATATCCCCTAAAGTCTTAAAACCAAACAACAGTTTAGCTTAACTAGTGAAAAAAGGTCTGCCTTGAGCATTAGCTCTTGTAAGAACTATCTATATGAGATCAAATTGACAATAGCAACTCAAAATATTAAATAGGAACGTTAGGGGGCAGTGACTTTATGTTAATGGGTGAGGAACAAGTCAGAAAAGGAGGGTGAGAATGATTACACAACTCAAAGTATGTAATCAATGTCACCAAAAGGTACATGTAGAAACTGTTGAATTGGTGTATGTTTTGCTGTGTATATTCTCAACAACAACAACATAACTAAAATTATATTTTAAAAAAGAGACCTAAGATTGCAAGACTCTTGAGCTATGCAGCCAGGGTGCGATCCTCAGCCAAGCCAGATCCTGGGATAATTCCTCTTCACCCGGCAGCCTTCCCTGCAGAAGGGAGCATGCAGGAAAAAGATTCTTTTTAAAGATTCTTTTTCTTCTTTTTCTGCCTTGTGTCTAAAAAAAGACTGTGAATACATTCCTCTGACATCTTTTTTCATTTTTGTGTTTAATTACTGCACAAAAGACACAGGGACCAGACCCACCATGCATGCTCATTTTATTTTAAGGTCCAAAGGGTACATTTATTTCTAGTGAAGTAAGTTCATTCTTTTAGTTCCACTTGGTGCAAGAGGAAATAATCACACATACTGGCTGCTTCCCCCTCTGGAATTTGAACTTGGTCACAAACAAAAAAATCACGGGATTAAAAAAGCAGAAAGCCTTCCAAAAATGTCCAGGGAAAAGGAATTACGGTAAGTATTGCCACGGCAGATAGCCTAAGCTTTAAAACCCTTCCAAATCTGGAATTTCTGAGACTCTGGGGGAACCTGGGCTTCCAGACCCCAGTCCTTGGTCTGTCTATCAGATCTGGATGGTCTGGTGGGAGAAGGACTGATTTTCCTAAGTACTGACAGGATATTAGGTATGCAGCAGGACACGAAGGCAGTATTTCCTTCATCACTACACTTATTAATCAAGAGCTTCGGAACAAAGACACAATGGGTTTCTATGCTTCCTCAGAGCCTTAAATGATTTCAAATGATTCAATCATCTATTGGGACAGAAAGTTCTGAATACCGTTTCTCTGGAGGGTCGGTATTTTTTATTGTTATTTTGTTCTGTTTTGTGTGTACATATACGTATGTATTTTAACTGAAAGGAGGGGGTTTTCTTTGGGATCTGGCTTTTGAGCAGCCAAAACAAGAGCTTAAGACTTCTTATTCTCTCTCAGTCACGATTCCACTGAATAGAGCTCCTGCCTAACTGAGACCTAGGTTGGTGGAGGGACTTCATAAACTAAAACACCAGGTTCAGACATCTAGTGCATGAAGAATATGATTTACTCTGAAGGCCCTTTCCCTACAGAAGCAACAGCCGAGGTAATCGTTGGTACCCCAGTCCCACAGCGTGGCCAGAGCCCCATGTTCAGGCAGGTGGAGGAGGACGTCTTGGAGAATTTGCTGTCTCTGTGGCAGCTGTGACTCTGGTTCTTGGCCCTTTCCCAATTTCCCTCTCTGTAAGAGAAACTGCAGTACACTCAGTGTGATAAGGAGCACCAGGCAGAGAGGGAGATAAATCCAGAACCACCATCCCCTCCACTCGACCTCCTCTCAACACCTAGTCTTTCATCAGAAATGCTCCTGAGTGGTGAAATGAACTCATGGCACGTCAGCTCCTCTTATACACAGCCAGGCTTTGGAGGAGTCTAAAGAGCAGGAAAGTGGTCAGAGGTAGACTGGGAGTCTAAAGAGAACGGAAGTGGTCAGAGGTAGACCATAAGAAAAAATTCTAGTCCTGGGTAATTTTTCAGTTAGATTAAATAATCCCACCCAAATCCTGAAAACGGATCCCATAAATTATTGAGAGAGAGAAAGAGGAAGAGAAGGGGAGGACAGAGAGAGAGAGAATAGCTCACTGTTTATTTTTGGGCCCTTCCTAAATCCTCAACACTTTTCTCACAGGGCACTTAGTTGACTTCATATCTGTCTCTCCTCCTAGAACTACAAAGTCCTTGAGAGCAAAGACTATCTTACTCATCACTGTATCCACTGTGCCTCGCACCATACCTGACACAGGACAACACTGCTGAACTGAGTATGCGAAAGACCAAAATACCTCTCGTTTTCCCTGGAGAGAATGTTCCAAACAGTTTCCAGTTAGCTGTGTTGGTCCACAAATTCAAATTAACCTTCAACCTTCCTACTCTTTCACTAAGGTGGACCTCTTAAACAGAGAGGGTGCATCAACCTCTAAAGACAAATGCCTTTAGGCTATAAATACCCCTGAAGCTGTTACAGCGCGTGGCTGGCTGGCCCTAACCTTGTGAAACTAAATCCAGGAGCCTTAAAAGTTTGTGAAGATACTCAAAAAAAGATAACACTCCTGGACGGAGGTGGCGAAGGAAGAAAGGAGGAAGCCCAGGAAGGTGGCAGAGGCTGCGAGGCTAGGCTTGCGGGGCTTGTTGGACTTGTGGGGCTGAAGCGGATGCCATGGACCATCTGTACTGCACACAAGACCCTGTGCCCGAGGCTGTGGGCGGCGACATGCAGCAGCTGAACCAGCTCGGCGTGCAGCAGTTCTCAGCCTTTACAGAAGTGATTTTCCACTTCCTAGCTGAGCCAAAAGAGGTGGAAAGGTTTCTGGCTCAGCTCTCTGAATTTGCCACCACTAATCAGATCAGTCTTGGCCCCCTCAGAAGCACCGTGAAAAGCCTCCTGCTGGTGCCAAATGGTGCCCTGAAGAAGAGTCTCACAGCCGAGCAGGTCCGGGCTGATTTCATAACTCTGGGTCTTAGTGAGGACAAAGCCACTTACTTTTCTGAAAAGTGGAAACAGAATTCCCAGACCCTTGCTCAGTGGGCCATAAGTCAGACTCTGATGATTAACCAGTTTATAGATATGGAGTGGAAATTTGGAGTGACATCTGGGAGCAGTGAATTGGACAAAGTGGGAAGTATTTTTTTACAATTAAAGTTGGTGGTTAAAAAAGGAAACCAAACTGAAAATTTGTATATAGAATTAACTTTGCCTCAGTTCTACAGCTTCCTACAAGAGATGGAGCAAGTCAGAGCCAGCATGGAGTGTTTCAGCTGATTTCTGTCCCCCTACATCTCTGCCTTGCCACCCTCCCCTCCCTGGGTGACTGCTCTGAGAGGTACCTCACTCACAGGCCTGTTGGGTGCTCATTTTGCCCTTGTTTGCCTCTTGGGAGCCCAGGTGTAAAGGTTTCTGAAAAACTACAGGATTAAGTACTTTAAGAGCCCTACACGATCACCCTGTAAACTCTTTGTTAAGGAATCACCACCCATCTCCCAGGATACTTTTTAGATACTCAAAACAGATTCAGGGAAGAAAATGAGTTGAGTCACCTCCCCATCAAAACTCTATGTATACAGATGGTGCCATCACTCAAGATACACACAGACCACCCTTCCCCCAAAAGAACAAGAACTCATTTATGGCTGAACAAGAAGCAGACTGTAGGAATGGCACGTGTGGAGAGCCCCAAGGATTTCTGCACACTTTCTTTGTGGTGGTGGGGCAATGATAATCAGTTTTTAACTGAGCATTGTGTATAAACATGTGATTGGTCATCTCTGAAAAGAACTGAGGCTAAACTCTGCCCCCAGTTCTGGTTTTGCCCTGTTGTGTTATAATAAGGTGGGCCTTTTGAGGCTATTTGAGCTTGTTTTGGTTGAAGCTGACCTCTGTTGGTTAGGTGCTGAATAAAAAAGGTTCTGAAGGGAAAAAAAAGAAAAAGATAACACTCCTGCAATACTTTGTGAAGAACTGCACCATTTAAGCACAAATAAGTGGTTAAAAGATGTGCCAACATGTTTTGTGGCATCAACGTGCAGCTTATAAATAAGGTCTGAGTTAAGCCTTCATTCTTGTTTTCCATAGTTACTACTCTGCTCTCTCTGAGTGAGGGAGTGAGTCCCATTTCTCTAAAGATGACAGAGTATAAAGTTGCCACAGTAAAAAGTGTGGCATAATCTTAGCACATTCAAGACTAACTGGTATTTAAACATCAAGAAAATGTCCTCTCACCTCATCTTACCCCTCATTACTGGAAGAAAATGGAAGGGTCAATTCCAAGGTATAATGCTTGCTTTATCGACACACCAACAATAGACACACCAGGTAACAAGGTCATTTCTGTATCAGATTCCTGTGGATCTCCCTGTTCTTCCAGTTCTTTGAAATTCTTTCTCTTGAACACAGGGGCGGATTATCCAATAGGCAAAGTAAGCATAGTGCTTACCAGATCACCTGTAGTGAACCATGTGAAATTGTTCACTACAGATTGGTAAATAAGCACAAGTAAGCCCTTGCTTACCTTACTTACTGGGTCATCTACCCCTCTCAAGGGTTGTAAATTTGAAAAGAGGCTTTGATTCTGTAGGAAGGTGCTGTGGGCCTGGGAGACAGACAGATGCCAGCCATACCTAGACGCAGAGTCTTCAATGTGGTGAAAATGTGAAACTGTTCACTAAAGATGATCTGGTAAGCAAGGTAAACACCGTGCTTACCTTACCTATTGGATAATCTGCCCCTGCTTGAACACCACAGCTGAATACAAATACCAATATACATACAAACATTAAATGCAAACTTTCAAACAAGGGAAGAATTTCTCTTCTCCACAATGGCTTAAAACAGTAGAGGGGATGGGCAGTACTCTTCCCAAGCAAGGTTCCAAGACGCCTGGAGTCTCTACATGAATCGTGAAGTTGAAAAACTAGAGGGTGAGGAGGATTCCACCCACTAAAAAGCAAACTCAGTATTTGAAGGGGGGAAAGCGGCAGGGCTCTTGCCTAAGATACGGAAAATTGTCTACCTGATACCAAATCACCACTGCCCATCACAGCCCAAAGATTATGACCCAAAGCTACATTTTCTGCATCTACAGGGAAGCCGATCTTTCTCCTTAATCATGGGTAAGAAGGGCAGCTTGGTCAAAAGCACTATATAGACCATTACAAACCCACTGTTGTTGCAAGCTGCCATCAAGTCTGTTCTAACTCATAGCGACCCTATGTACAACAGAAAGAAACCCTATCCAGTCCTGCACCATCCTCATGATTCTTACTGCTTGAGCCCATTGTTGCAGCCACTGTGTCAATCCATCTCTTTGAAGGTCTTCCTCTTTTTCGTTGACCCTCTACTTTACCAAGTATGAGGTCCTTCTCCAGGGACTGGTCCCTCCTGATAACATGTCCAAAGCATGTGAGACAAAGTTTCGCCATCCTTGCTTCTAAGAAGCATTCTAGCTGTACTTCTTCCAAGACAGATTTGCTCTTTCTCTTGGCAATCCATGGTATGTTCAATATACTTCACCGACACCATAATTCAAAGGCATCAATTATTTTTTCGGTCTTCCTTATTCATTATCCAGCTTCTACATGCATATGAGGTGATTGAAAATACCATGACTTGGGTCAGGTGCACCTTACTCCTCTAAGTGACATCTTTGCTTTTCAACACTTTAAACAGGTCTTTTGCAGCAGATTTGCCCAACGTAACATGTCGTTTTATTTCCTGACTGCTGTTCCCATGGATGTTGACTGTGGATCCAAGTAAAATGAAATCTTTGACAACGTCAATCTTTTCTCCATTTATCATGATGTTGCTCATTGGTCCAGCTATGAGGATTTTTGTTTTATATTGAGGTGTAATCCATACTGAAAGTTGTAGTCTTTGATCTTCATTAGTAAGTGCTTCAAGTCCTCTTCATTTTCTGCAAGCAAGGTTGTGTCATCTGCGTATCACAGGTTGTTAATAAGTCTTCCTCCAATCCTGATGCCTCGTTCTTTCTTCACAGTCCAGCTTCTCAGATTATTTACTTAGCATATGGACTGAATAGTATGGTGAAAGGATGCAACTCTGACACATCTTTCCTGACTTTAAACCATGCAGAACCCCCTTGCTCTGTTCAAATGACTGCCTCTTGGCCTATGTACAGATTCCTCATGGGGACAATTAAGTGTTCTGGAATTCCCATTCTTTGCAATGTTATCCATAATTTATTATGATCCACACAGTTGAATGTTTTTGCAGCATCAATAAAACACAGGTAAACATCTTTTTGGCTATTCTCTGCTTTTAGCCAAAAGCCATCTGACATGATCAATGATATCCCTCGTTCTACATCCTCTTCTGAATCTGGCTTGAACTTCTGGAAGTTCCCTGTCAATATGCTGCTGCAACCACTTGTGAATGATCTTTTGCAAAATTTTACTTTGTGTAATATTAATGACACTGCTCGATAATTTCTGCATTCTGTTGGATCACCATTCTTTGGAATGGGCACAAATATGGATCTGTTCCAGTCAGTTTCCTAGGTAGCTGTCTTCCAAATTTCTTGACATAGATGAGTTAGCACCTCCAGTGCTGCATTCATTTGTTGAGACATCTCAACTGATAACCCGTCAATGCCTGAAGCCTTGTTTTTTGCCAATGCCTTCAGTGCAGCTTGGACTTCTTCCTTCAGTACCATCGGTTCTTGATCATATGCTACCTCCTAAAATGGCTGAACGTCAAAAAATTCTTTTTGGTACAGTGACTCTGTGTATTCTTTTCATCTTCTTTTGATGCTACATCATTCAATATTTTCCCTATAGAATCCTTTAATATTGAAACTCAAAGCTTGAATTTTTCTTCAGTTCTTTCAGCCTGAGAAGTGCTGAGCTTGCTTTTCCCACTCACTACAATAGCTAAACTAAGACTGACAACACCAAATGTTGGTGAGGATGTGGAGCAACTGGAACTCTCATACACTGCTGGGTGGGAGTGTAAAATGGCACAAGCACTTTGGAAAACAGGCAGTTTCTTAAAAAGCTAAACACACATCTACACTAAGACCCAGCAATTCTACTTCTAAGCATTTATCCAAGAAACATGAAAACATAAGTCCACAAAAACTACTGTATAAGAGCATTCATAGTAGCTTTCTTTCTAACAGAACAAAACTGGAAACAGCCCAGGTGAGCATCAACTGGTGAATGGACAAACAAAACATTATTCAGCTACAAAGAAAAATGAAATTCTGATACAAGCTATGACATGGATGAACCTTGAAAACATTATGCTGAATGAAATAAGTCAGACACAAAAGGACAAATATTAACTTGGGCCCATATCATTATTGCGAATCATCAAGATGTTTGCTAAAATGGGCACATCTGTGTAAGCACTACCCAGACAAGAAACAGTATGACAAGCTCTGTGAAAAATCAATGACCTCTCAGTCACAGCCAACATTCCTCTAGCAGGTGACCCTTTCATGACTTCCAACACCATAGGGAGTTTTACCCATTTATGAACTTTATTTAAACAGAATTTTTTTGTATGTCTGGCTATTTCACTCAGTGTTGTACTTCTGAGATTCATCCCTGTTGGGTTTAGCAGTAGTCTGTCCATTTTTCATTACTGTATAGCAATCCATTAAACAAATATACTACAATTTGTTTATCCATTAAAAAAACAAACAAAAACTAGGTCTGAAACTCTGTACAACTTTAGAGGGCAGAGTCCTGTTTATATAACACAACTGCTTGTGGCAGTCCTGAGAGTTTATAAAAGCTAAAGCTGATAAAAACCTGGACAGTCTCTTCTAGTTGGATTTCACAAGCAGCTTCACTACTCTACCCAAGATTATTTTGCTACTCAACAGTCCTCATCCAGTCAGACACTCAAGGACAAACCCTGTCTGCCAAGAGTTTAAGTCAATAGCCACCGATAGGAGGTGAAAGGAAAAAAAGACACACACATCTTTAAGGCATCCTGACCATTTTTAAAAGTTCTAAGAAAGCAACAAACGTGGTCACGCTGATCACACACAGAACACCTTTACAAAAAAAAGCACTTTTACTTTACTGAATGAAGGAGCCCTAATGGCTCAACAAGCTTGGCTGCTAACAGAAAGGTCAGCAGTTCAAACCCACCAAGCAGCTCTGAGGGAGAAAGACCTGGTGATCTGCTTCCATCCGGATTAGAGTCAAGAAAATCCTATGGGGCAGTTCTACTCTGTCATTGGGTTGCTATGAGTTGGGATCTACTTGACAGCAACAACAACACATTACTTAATATACATAGAAGTAGGTGTGGTTTCAGTGTCTCCATGGGATGCTCATGAGTTAGATACTGAACTTGGTACTGGTAGAGATGGAAGAATCCAGCTTCTTCTAGAAGCCCGCCACCAGTTTGTACATAACCCCACACCCAACTTCCCCAAGGCCTCTGCAGGAGCCCTGCTAGGATGGCTACTTAGAACCTTCAGGATTCCTGAACCCTACTACTTGGGGCATCTCTTTGTTAGAGAGCATCAGCCACTTACAGAAAGGAAGGCCAAGGCTGCCTCTGCTACTGACACCAGGGTCGCAGCTAGTCTCATCAAATACAGCAAAATCCTTCTCAGAAGCCCAGCTTTCTATAGTTGGCCTCTTCATAGATACCACCTCATCAGCTGGATACTGGAGTGTGCCAAAGTCACAGAGAGGAGGCCTTTAAAGGAAGTGTGCCCAGTCTCTCTGCTTGAATCCCACTGGCTCTACAGCTCCCTGAGCTGCCCCTCATACAACTATCCTCATGCACTCTCTATGCAATGGACTGAAGTCTGCCGGAGAAGAAAGAGAGGTGAGCATCTCATGTCCATTTTTTCAAACTTAAAATATAATTTGAAGGAAAATTAATCCTTATAAATATCCTTTTCTGCATAACTGAGCTTCAAGCAGGCTCTCAAATCCGAGATCACTGGTGGCGTAGCGTTTAAGAGCTTGGCTGCTAACTAAAAGGTCGGTAGCTCGACTCCACTTTGGAAATCGTATGGGGCAGTTCCACTCTGTCCTACAGGGTTGCTATGAGTTGGAATTGACTCGATGACAACGGGTTTTTTGGATTTTTTTATACATTATTTTTACTGAGATATAATTCACCTACTATGAAATTCATGCTTTTAAAGTGTACAATTGAGTGGTTTTTAGTATACCCAAGGAGTTGTACAACCATCACTACTATCTCATTCCTGAACATTTTCATCATCCCAAAAAGAAACTGCAGCCTATTTTTTAATTATTCTTCTTCCCAGACCATTCTACAACCTTAGGCTGCTGCTGACCACTCTGGGTTCCCAGAGTGAACTATGTGCTTAAGGCATTCTTGCACCGACCTAAAAGTTTAGCAATAACTCCAGGTAAGAAGTAGGACTGTTGGTCAAAACGTATAAACTATGACCAGCAGCCCTGTGCTTGGAAACTGGTGGACAAAATGCCCTCCAAACCAACAGAAGGTCCAGGAAGAAATTTAGGAACATTGATCAGGAAACTTAGAATAAAGTGTAGTATCAATGAAAAAAAGGAGTGTTAAAAAAACAAAATAAAACTGGAAAGGGGGTCAGGAGACCTAAGCTACCAACTCCCTCTGCTACCCACCTGCTCAGCATCATTGTGGTCACATCACTTAACTCTCTGGGCTTCCATGTCCTCATTCGTAAAATTTAGCGGTAGCTTGGATAATCGCTAAAAATCGTGATAATAATTGCTAATAATCCTAAGTGTAACAAATGAGCAAGCATAACCTCTTAGTTGAAAAGCAAAGTGATTTCTTTAGGCAAAAATTATCCACCCAAATCTACTAGAAATCATTCAGGAAATAAAGGAATATAAACCAAGGAGAGCCAGTAAGCATAACTTCCCAAAGGCCTTTGACAGAGCACATCCCAAAGGGGGAGGACATGTAATAGACACTTCAACATCTGTAGGGTGGCAACCACCAGGCTGCATGAAGGAATGACTAGAGGCGTGATTTAGAGACGGACACCAGCAGCAGGGGTCAGCAGAAACAGTTTGGGCTTAAAAGCATGGTTTCATGTCATTTATTATTTTACAAAGGATAGGCTTTCAACAAATGAGAGTGGCAAGAGCACTCAGCAGTAAGCCTCATGGCTCTGAGATGACAAGACGCTGTGGGAGGGGGCAGGAAGCAACAGATGTGCTTCAGTGTGGATAAGTGTAGAGTAATGCATTACGAAAAAAATCATTGCAATTCTCCTGGTGAGACACGGTTCCGATATGTCATATACAATCTAGAAACGTTACTCATGAGTCACTATTGACAGCTTTCTGAGGACACCAGTTCAAATAGGCTGAAGCATCTACAAACACCAACAGAAAGCTGTCATCGTTTTGAGCATGAAGTGAGCGCTAGAAGGGGTTAGAAATAATCCAGTCCACTTTCTCATTTTACAGGTAAGAAAACTGAGGACCAGAGGGCTTGGGCAATTTGAGCAGGAACCTACCTCATTGTACCTTGAGCATAGCACGTGATTAATAAACATTAGTTTTTTTTAAAAAAAGATCTTACGACCCATTAGTGAGGGAGCCAAGAGAAGTACCAACCCTGAAACTCTGAGCCAATGCTCTCCCCACCGCACTCCAGTATGCCACAAGGAGCACCACCAATAAAACGTGTATTTTCAGCCAGATAACACACAGATGTTATTGTTCTGTCTTTGGCATCAACTTCAAAGCCTTTCAAAGCAAAAAACTACAGTGAAAAAGACTATTATGGGCAATTCCTGAATCTGAAAAGCAACTACAGAGTAACTGAGACAGCAATAGAATGATAAGTTTTAAAAATTGACTTCTTTAATCTGGAATTATGAAAATTTGGATGGTAAAACATGGTAACAATTTATAAAGTTGTGTCAGTGAGAAATAGGGTGAAACTGAACTTTTTCACCAAATTCTTAGCACTAGAATTGAAGAGCTACTCTGAATAACTGAAGAAGGAATTTTACAAGTGGGCAAAGCAAACACTATTTTACCTGGTAGGTAATAAACCTGTCTGTACAACTGGGATGGCACCAGATGAAAACACAGAAAACAAAATTCAAGTAGGGATAAGAATAAATTTTGGGGCAACAAATCCGTAATGGGTTATCGTCATGGGTTAAATTATGTCCCCCCAAAAATGTGTGTATCTGTTTGGCTGGACCACGATTCCCAGTATTGTGTGGTTGTCCTCCATTTTGTGATTGTAATTTTACATTAAAGAGGATTAAGATGGGATTGTATAACACCCTTACTAAGGTCACATCCCTGACCCAATGTAAAGGGAATTTCCCTAGGGTGTGGCCTGTACCACCTTTTATCTTACAAGAGATAAAAGGAAAGAGAAGCAAGCAGAGAACTGCGGACCTGACACCCCAAGAAAGCCGTGCTGGGAGCAGAGCGCGTCCTTTGGACCTGAGGTTCCTGTGCTGAGATGCTCCCAGACCAAGGGACTGGGACTTGAACCGTGACTAATGACAAGAACCTTTCTCCAGAGCTGGAGTCAATGCCCTGAATTTGGACTTGTAGCCTACTGGACTGTGAGAGAGTAAATTTCTCTTTGTTGAAGCCATCCACTTGTGGTATTTCTGTTACAGCAACACTAGATGACTAAGACAGTTATCAAGAACAGTTTCAAGTATGTGGGCCATTCCTAACCTCTTGGTTTGCTAACCTGGAAGACAACAATGCTCTCTTACAGAACGTACCTGAGAGATATAATCAAGGTCAACACTGGTTGAATGCGCATTGTAAAACAAAATAACATCGTAGTGAAGATTACCTGTAGGATGGGATGCAAACGCCAGCAGCACCACACTGAAAAAGACACACAAAGTGGTCAGGAAAGCTTCCCTGGCAATAAAACCACCCCATAAATTTCCACCCATTCTACTTGGAAATAGGTGTTAGCTGCTGTGAGTCAGCCCGACTCATGGCAACCTCATGCACAATGGGACAAAACACTACCCAGTCCTACATCATCCTCATGATCGGCTGTAAATCAGACTGTTGTGATCTATAGGGTTTTCAGCGGCTGATTTTTAGAAGTAGACCAGGCCTTTCTTCCTAATCTGTCTTAGTCTGGAAACTCTGCTGAAACCAGTTCAGCATCATAGTGACACACAAGCCTACAGTGATAGATGGGTAGTGGCTGCACATGAGGTGCACTGGCCAGGAATCAAAATAGTTAAATTTGCCTGAAAGCAAATTATTTGCACTGAATGAATTATGTCACTTTGCCTAACTCTAACCCCACAGTGAAAAGGTGAGAATCACGGGAAATGTCTCATGTTTTGGAAAGAGGATTGACTGAGAGTCTCACGTTCCACTCTGCAGGTCCACAGGTCATTTCTCTTGGCCTCAGTTTACCTTACTATTATCATATTCACATAATTCACAAAGAATATTTGTAAGCTAAACAAAGCAAGTTACCATCCAAAAGCTCACCGCTGAGAGTGAGAAAATATACTTTTGACACAAAATTAACCATACATAAGGTATTCAGTTCCTGAGAAGGTAGCTCACAAAATGATCGATCCATCCACCATGTGGATGAAAACTATCGGGGCTGGTTTTCAACAGATGCCAAAGGGGTAAAAGAAAGAAAAGGGGGCTAAGAATGTCCGTCTGATGCTGGCCATATTTGTCCCTGGTGCCTCCCATCTTCCTTTCTGGAAGCCTCTAGAAGCCTCTCCCATTTCCCAGGGCCCCTCTCACAGCACCTTCATGCTGTGTTAAGCCCACCGCAGTATTCAAATCTCCCACCTTCTGCATCCTCCACAATTACCATCTTGTCTTCCATCAAAACTCTCCTTCCTAATGTGTTTGGTGCATCTGTTCTACCTCCTAGTTTGTTGTGTAGTGTCAGGGGTCTTAAAAACTTGCAAAAGTCATCCAAGACACAAAAATTGGTCTCTATTCACAGAAGAAGAAGGAGAGTCAGGAATAGGAAGAGGTTATGGAATGTGTGGCTAATTGCCTCCATGAACAACTGCCTCTTTTGTCAAGAGACCAGAACTGGATGGTGCCTGGCTACTATTACTGAATATTTTGATCGAGGATTCTACAAAAGCATCCTGATCAAAAGGGGGAACATGCAGAAAAGAATTTCAAATTATCGTGGACTTTAGACTTTCTGGAGCCATGGAGGGTGGATGAACCCCTGAAACTATTGCCCAATATAATCTTTAAACCTTAAACCCAAAACATCACCTTAAGTCATCTTAAAATTGAGCAACAGTTTAGCTTAACTAGTAAAAAAGGTCTGCCCTAAGCATTATGTTCTTTTAAGAACTATCTATGCGGAATCAAATTGACAACAGCAACTCAAAAGACTAGATAGGAAACTTAGGGGGCAGTGAGTTTATGTTAATGGAGGAGGAACAACTCAGTAAAGGACCATGAGAATGGTTGCACAGCTGGAAGAATATAATCAATGTCACTAAACTGTACATGCAGAAACTGTTGAATTGGTTTATGTTTTGCTGTGTATATTCTCAACAACAACAAAATAAATAAAATTTTTAAAAAATGCAAAAAAAACTCAAAAAAAACTCTCCTTACATCTAGACAGCTGATCCAGTTAGGGGTTAGGAATAACACTTTTTTTATGCCAGTGTGGAGAGAACTAACCCTTCTGGGGGCATACTTAAAAAAAAAAGTGCTGGATGGTCTACTCTGTGGTTCTTAATGTTGGCTGCACATTAGAATTGCCCATCATCCAGGCTTAAATCAGAATCATGAGGGTGTGGTCCTGGCATCAGTTATTTGTTTTTTAAGGCCCCCAGTAGTTCAAACATGCACGGGGATTGAGAACCACCACAAAGAATAAGTTGGTGGCATTAGAGGCAGTGTATAGAGCAGGGAAACCACTGTTAGTCAGTGCTGCCTGCTCTTGGGGCTACCTTTCCATACCATTTCTGTTATTCTCGGGCCCTTCCTTTGCTCTACCTCTGAAGCACAGGTTCCCTAATGGCTCCCAGAGTGACAACATTATAGAAAGATGCAGGAGGAGAGGAGGTTCAGGAGAAGAATGGAGAATAGCCACACGTCAGGGTAATTCAGAATTGTCAGTTTCTAAGACAGAGTTTACACGTAGCTGTAAAAACCACACATGCTCCAAGTGAGCCTTAGAGATTTTCCAATGATCCGTCTTTAGGATGGCTCAGTCTTCATTTGCCATCTCTTCTTTCTTGAGAAAATACATTACCCACACCCACTCCATGATTTTTTTCCACTGGATCTCCTTCTGGTTATAACTTCAGGAGCAAAAGGTATTACTTAAATGGCAATGTATGAGGAGCCCTTTTCCACTTCAAAATATCTCCCAAGACTTGCCATGGAACCTAAAATCCCATCACTGTCATCACCCCAAAGAGTGTCCCTAAAATGAAATATTAAGGGTTATAAAGAAGAAGCAAATGAAACAGTTGGTTCCCTATTTGAATTCTGCAAATACAGTGTTACATCACTCCCAGTTCCTACACTGTGACCTTCTTAAGAGTCTATTCTATTCATCTTTGGGTGCCAGCAACCCAGTAGTACCAGACACCTAGCAAGTGCTCAGTGTTTTCTGAAGTACAATTCATCACCTCTACATGTATTTGTGGTGGGAATATCTTTGAAGGGAAAAACAGCATGAGGCTCTCTATAGTTCTAAGATTATAAATCACCGTAAACTCTGTAACAAGGAAATTATACTAATAGAAAAGGCATATCATGCCAGACAAACAGCAGAATTGTTTAATTCATTCATTCAACAAATATCTATTGAGTGCTTAGTATGGGCTGTATCTGGGGATACAGCAGTGAACAAAATAGAACACATCCCTACTCTTGTGGGAAACAAAATAGGAAAATACAATCTCCACATGCTACATCCCAATACATTTTTCTTTTGTTTTACCAAGCCATACCCTGGAGAAATGATCTGTCTACTTCTCTTTGACACACACAAAAATCTCATGTACAAATGAAGGACGTGGAGTTTGAACAAGTGACATCCTGGAAATTTTCTATTTAATAGACTAGGAGAGATTAGTGTCTGTCTCATATTAAAATGAAGCAAAGCTAGGTATGCATCCCCGAATATTCATTCCTAAATAGAAAGATGCAGGAGGAGAGGAGGTTCAGGAGAAGAATGGAGAATAGCCACACGTCAGGGTAATTCAGAATTGTCAGTTTCTAAGACAGAGTTTACACGTAGCTGTAAAAACCACACATGCTCCAAGTGCAGCCGAAAATATACCCATTTTTAGAAGTTCCACTTATTTTCGGCCTCATATACAAACTTCTCCTTTATTCTTTCCTTCACTTTTCCCCCTCTACCTTGTGCCTTATGCTTCTCATCTATATGAGAAACAGGAGTCTCTGGGTGGTGCAAACAGTTAAGCGCTCGACTACTAGCCAAAAGGTTGGTGGTTCGAACCCACCTAGAGGCACCTTGAAAGACAGCCCTGGCCATCTGCTTCTGAAAGGTCACAGCTTTGAAAACCCTACGGAGCAGTTCTACTCTGCACACGTGGGGTCACCATGAGTCAGAATGAACTTGACAGCAACTAACAACAATATATGAGAAATATACCAAAAAGGCTCAAGTGAGGGTCAGGGAGCAAATACATCCTCCAAAAAAAAAACAAGAAAAAAACAAGGGTGTGTGCCAAAGGTAGAAAACTATTTAACTATTTGCTTCAAACAATTGAGAGATCAAATGAATTCCACACCCTGGCAGACAGTGCTCTGGGCTGGCATACTGAAGTACAGCCGACCGTAAATCTGAGCAAACTGGAAACCTCTGGATGCTGATCCCTCAGTGTTTGGTGCCAATGGGAAAGCAAACAGTCGCCCTCATTCTGATTTACACATCTTCATCACTCGTACTGAAAGAAAAGACTTGGACAGAGAAGCTTGGCAGTAGAACGGCATGCTGCCATCTCAGCCAGGAAGTCGCAGGCATCAAGCTCACAGGCAATAAATTTCCTCACACCAGAAGAAAGAAGTCCGAGGGAGGGAAAAAAGGACAGGAAAATTAGCTATGGGTCATAAAGGCTCATTTTTCCATACCCCTTATGTGATGGTTAAGGTTGTGTGTCAACTTGGATAGGCCACGATTCTCAGTGGTTTGGCAGTTATGTAATGATGTAGCTTGGCAGTTATGTGACGCAGTCATCCTCCATGATGTGATCTGAACTGATCAGCAATCAATTGTAAGGAGAGTTTCCTCGGGGTGTGGCCTGCATCCAATATATACATGGACGTTCTGGCAAAGTTTGTTAGTTTGCTCTGGATCCTCCACCTGGCTGGTCATCATCTGACCTCCGGTTCTTGAGATTCATCAGCCTCCACAGCCTGTGAGCCAGCAGCCTGCCATCTTACCTGCCGATCTTGGATTTGTCAGCATCAGCAGCCCATGAGCCAGCAGCCTGCTGTCTGACCTGCTGATCTTGGATTTGTCAGCCCCTGCAGCTACATGAGAGCCCTGGCAGCATAGTGATTAAGAGCTCGGCTGCTAACCAAAAAGTCAGCAGTTCGAATCAACCAGCCACTCCTTAGAAACCCTATGGGGCAGATCTACTCTATTCTATAAGGTTGCTATGCGTTGGAATCAACTTGATGTCAACGGGCAGCTACGTGAGTCAGAAGAAATCTCCAGCCTGATGTCTGATTCATGGACTTGGTACTTGCCAGCCTCTACAACTGCACGAGCCATTTCCGTGAGATAAATCTCTTTCTCTCTCCTTATGTCTCTTTATATATATATATATAGACACACACATATACACATACATGCACTTCACTGGTTTTGCTTCTCTAGAGAATCCAGCCCAAAACACTTTATTCCTTTGCTACTTCATATAGCTACGTTGTTAAGTGCCGTCAAGTCGGTTCCGACTCATAGCGACCCTACGCACAACTGAACAAAACACTGCCTATGCATGCGCCATCCTCACAATCACTGCTATGTTTCAGCCCACTGTTGCAGCCACTGTATCAAACCATATCAGTGAGGGTCTTCCTCTTTTGTGCTGACCTCTACCTTAACCAAGCATGATGTCCTTCTCCCAGGGACTGATCCCTCCTGACAACATGTCCAAAGTATATAAGATTAAGTCTCACCATCCTCACTTCCAAGAAGCACTCTGGCTGTACATCTTCCATGACAAACTAGTTCGTTCTTCTGGCAGTCCGTGGTATATTCAATATTCTTCACCAAAACCATGATTCAAACACATCAATTCTCCTTCGGTCTTTCTTATTCACCGTCCAGCTTTCGCATGCATTATGAGGCAACTGAACATATCACGGCTTGGGTCAGGCACACCTCAGTCCTCCAAGTGACGTCCTTGCTTTTTAACACTTTAAAGGGGTCTTTTGCAGCAGATTTGCCCAATGCAATGCATTGTTTGATTTCTTGACTGCTGCTTCCATGAGTGTTGATTGTGGATCCAAGTAAATGAAATCCTTGACAACTTCAATCTTTTCTCCATTTATCATGATGTTGCTTATTGGTCCAGCTGTAAGTATTTTTGTTTTATGTTGAGAGGTAATCCGTATTGAAGGCTGTGCAGTCTTTGAACTTCATCAGTAAGTGCTTCAAGTCCTCTTCACTTTCAGCAAGCAAGGTTGTGTCATCTGCATATCGCAGGTTGTTTTTTGTTTGTTTATTGTTGTAGTTTAAGTGAAAGGTTACATTTCAAGTTAGTCTCTTACACAAAAATTTATACATACATTGTTATGTGACCCTAATTACTCTCCCTATACTGTGACAGCACACTCTTCCTTTCCACCGCTGACTTCCCATGTCCATTCAACCAGCTCCTAACCCTCTCTGCCTTCTCATCTCACCTCCAGACAGAAGCTAACCATTTAGTCTCATGTATCTACTTGAGCTAAGAAGCACACCCCTCACGAGCATCACCTTATGTCCCAGAGTCCAGCCCAATCTTTGTCTAAAGAGTTGGCCTCAGAAATTGTTTTACTTCTGGGCTGACAGAGAATCCGGGGGCCATGCTTTCCGGGGTTCCTCCTGTCTCAGTCAGACCATTAAGTCTGGTCTTTTTACGTAATTTGAGTTCTGCACTCCACCTTTCTCCTGCTCCATCAGGGGCTCTCTGTTGTGTTCCCTGCCATGGTGGTCACTGGTGGTAGCCGGGCACCATCTAGTTCTTCTGATCTCGGGCTGATGAAGTCTCTGGTTCATGTGGCCCTTTCTCTTAGGTTACTACTTTCCTTGTGTCTTTGGTGTTCTTCATTCTCCTTTACTTCAGGTGGTTGGGACCAACTGATGCATCTTAGATGGCCACTTGCATATCACAGGTTGTTAATGAGTCTTCCTCCAATCCTGATGCCCCATTCTTCTTCATACAGTCCAGCTTCTCGGATTATTTGCTCAGCATACAGATTGAATAAGTATGATGACAGAATACAACGCTGATGCACACCTTTCCTGATTTTAAACCATGCAGTACCCCCTTGTTCTGTTCGAATGACTGCTTCTTGGTCTATGTACAGGTTCTGCATGAGCACAATTAAGTGTTCTGGAATTCCCATTCTTCACAATGTTATCCATAATTTGTTATGATCCACACAGTCGAATGCCTTTGCATAGTCAATAAAACACAGGTAAACATCTTTCTGGTATTTTTTGCTTTCAGTCAGGATTCATCTGACATCAGCAGTGATACCCCTCTTTCCACATCCTCTTCTGAATCTAGCTTGAATTTCTGGAAGTTCACTGTTGATGCACTGCTGTAATCTTTTTTTAATTACCTTTAGCAAAATTTTACTTGCGTTTGACATTAATGATATTGTTCGATAATTTCCACATTCTGTTGGATCACTTTTCTTTGGAATGAGCATAAATATGGATGTCTTCTAGTCGGCTTGCCAGGTAGCTGTCTTTCAAGCTTCTTGGCATAGACAAGTGAGCACCTACAGCACTGCATCTGTTTGTTGAAACATCTCAAGTGGTATTCCATCAGTGCCTGCAGCCTTGTTTTTCGCCAATGCCTTCAGTGCAGCTTGGACTTCGATACCATTGATTCTTAATCATACATACGCTACCTCCTAAAATGGCTGAACGTTGACCAAATCTTTTTGGTACAGTGACTCTGCATTCCTTCCATCTTCTTCTGATGCTTCCTACGCCACTGAATATTTTACCCATAGAATCCTCCAAAACTGCAACTCGAAGCTTGAATTTTTTCTTAAGTTCTTTCAGCTTGAGAGATGCTGAGCATGTTCTTCCCTTTAGGTTTTCTAATTCCAGGTCTTTGCACATTTCATTATGATACCATGGATGACTCTGCTGGTATTTAAAATACCAATGGCTTAGCTTCCAGCATCACAGCAACACAGAAGCCACCACAGTACAACAAACTGACAGACACATGGTGGTTTTCTTGCTGGGAGGCTGTAATATTGGGGGGAGGCCCACCAGGGAAAGTCTCACCCCTACGGTCTGAGAGGCATGGGTGGTTTGGGAGAGGGGAGGGTGCTGAGCCACCTTCTGTGTTCCAATGTCATGGAAACATGTTAAAAACCAAGAGACTTCTGCATTCTTCAAAAAGTCTGAAGAGGAAGCTGGTGGGTCTGAGCAGAGTAGAACTAGTGATTATTTTTAGCTGAGTACAATAGAGGATCACAGCCATGCTTGGGGCGGGGACTCTGCTCTGAAAAAGGCGTTTTAATAAATACCAAGATATTTATGAGCTTTATTTATGAGAATACAGCTCTAGTTGAATGTTTTAAGCAGAGACTCTTCCTCCAGAAACACACATGACCAAATGCTGAAAGGTACATCTCCAACCTTGGTCCTCTTCATGTGATGTCACTGCATTAGGCAAACTAGGGTTTCCAACAGCAAATTTCTCTCTGTTTCTCAACTAGGTCCTTGCAGTGTACGGTTGACTTAGCTGGCTGGCTCCTATCCTTGGCTGGGCTTAAGCAAGAGTACCACGTGTCTAAATATTTAACAATTATAAATCAAACCTAAAACTTCACCCTACCTTAGTTAACAAATATATCTTCAAAACAGCCTGGAAGGCCAGATTAAAATGTAGAATTCTTAGAGTCCCTGGAGCCTCATGTCAGAATGTGGCAGTATGGGAAGACCAGCCCCTGGTTCCCAGCTCCCAATGCGCCCCTTCTCTTTCCACCCCAGGCTCCATCCCGTGTGGGCACCTCAGCCTACAAGTTCACATTCCATGTATACTCCTTCCCACCACAGCCTCCCTCTAGACACCCCCTAGGCCTAAGAATGAGTTAGAAGGATAAACCCCCGGAGGCCTGACATCGAGCTCTAGACCACTTGGGCAGGAAATTCCAGGGCATGTTCTAGAACTGAGAGTGTGGGCCCAGAGATAAAACTTCCCCTTAGCTGACAGACTCCATGTCCCACGGGGAGGGGTACAGCCCTCACTAGTGCGGGTCCTAGGCAGAGGCCCTGCTTGCCTGTTCTAAGGGCAGGATGACTATTTGGTCTCCACAACCTCTGGCCACCTCACAAATTATTTAACTTGTCTTCCCGGCAGGCACACTGGCTCAGAAGTCTCTAACCAAAATATTAGAATTAGAATCAAAATCTAGAATGATATGAGTTGTTCTTTGACAATGTAAATTATACTTTACCTGAATATATAGTTTAAATACTGCTGGTCAATGTCACTAAGGAATGAAAGGGAAAAAACAAAAAAAGATAAAGCATGCAAAATAATCGAAGTGTTTTTGATACAAAAAACAAGCATTATCCTCTATTAATAAATTAAATCATGTATAAGTCATACATTTATAAATTATCAATAAAGAACACAAAGAATACTTTATATTCAAAATCAGTTCCAGGTTCATTTTTTAAAAATATTCCCTGAAGAGGTGGGGCCAAGATGGCGGAAGAGTCAGACGCTTCCGGTGGACCCTCTTACAACAAAGACCCAAAAAAAACAAGTGAATCAATTATATGTGACAATCTAGGAGCCCTGAACATCTAAGGCAAAGCTGAGGAACCGGACTGAGTGGTGGGGGAGGGAGAGACGGTTGGGAAGCAGTGAGGAGTTGCCAGACCCGACCTGGAGAGAGCCTGAGCCCTTCAGGCCTGATCAGCTCATAGGTGAGCGGTGAGACAGGCAAGCAGTGGTGCTTGGGAGGGGCGGTTTGCACACTGAGACAGACCCAGCGCCAGAAACTCTACTCGGCCAGCCAGAACCAGCCCTCATCAGCAAAAGATAAGTACTTGCGTAAGGCCTCCTATGCAGATCAAAAACACCCCCCTTAGGGAATAAACTCTCTCCCATCTACCTCCCTGCTCCCTGCTCTGCACTGGGTGTGGACCAGCTTTAGCAACTGCCGAGTCCCCTGGGCCTGAAGTAGGATCCATCACATGCCCTGAGCCATTCCCCCAGCCTTGGATAGTGAACAAATTAACAAACAAGGGAAAACATATACTGCCGGCTCCCCTAAGCCAGGAAGCCAGGGTAGGCACAGCTCCTTTGCCTTGGAACAAGCATAAGGGATCCAGGGACTTTAAGCACCTTTCCCCCTGCATAGACTTGTGTGGGCCCCTTTCAACAGCACAGGTACTTATTACTGCAGTACAACAGGGTATATACTTGAAGACTAACTTGAACTGTTTCAGCTGTGAAGTGGCAGGTTCATAACATTTGACACTGCTCTGCCCATTAAGCAGGGTCTTCACCTACCCAAATCAGGGGCCTGAGGACTGGTGGTTCCACCCATGCCACCTAGCCACCTACGATAGGGGCCCAAAAATAAGAGGTGCCCCATAGTCCTTACAGCCAACAGCACTCGGTGGTCACAGTCTGGCTGCAAACCCACCCACCTACACGCTTTAGGGAACAGGGACACATCTTCCTCTGGACACTTGGGGGTGGCCGTCAGCCCCCTGCCTTGCTCAGAGTGTGTCCCCCTGCTGGAACCAGATGCCTGTTCCTACACCAATCACCCATGCCTGTCTAGGACTGTAGGTGAGAAACTACACCAAACTCTTGGTGGCTATCTACCTGGGCACCTGAGCTGAATCCATACAGGAGGAGTGGGCAGACTCCTGAGCTCACATACCTAGTAACACATCTAACCACCTGGTGACAGGACATTAGAGCTTCAAAGGTGACAAAAAATAAACTAGCTCATACAAGCAACCTATTTGGGCATATCAAAACAAAACAAGAAGCTAGGACACAGTAAGCAAACATAAAATAAATAAATATAATAACTTACTGATGGCTCAGAGATAAGAGTCAATATCAAATCACATAAAGAGGAATCCATGATGGCTTCAGCAAACTCCCAAAATTAAGAATCTACACATTTTCCAGAGGAGGAAAATTTCTTGGAATTACCAGAGGCAGAATACAGAAGATTAATATACGGAACTCTTCAAGGAATTAGGAAGGAAATTAAGCAAAACACAGAACACACAATAGAGGAAATTGAAAAGATTAGAGAAGAGCAGAATGAAAAATTCAACAGGCTGCAAGAATCTATACAGAGACAGCAATCAGAAATCCAGAAGATTAACAATAAAATGTCAAAATTAGACAACTGAATAAAAAGTCACAGGAGTAGAACTGAGGCAATGGATGTCAGAATTAGTGAGACTGGAGATAAAGCACTCGACACCAACTTATTTGAAGAAAAATCAGATAAAAGGATCAAAAAAATGAAGAAACTCTAAGAATTATGTGGGACTCTATCAAGAGGAATAACCTACGAGTGATTGGAGTACCAGAACGGGGGGGGGGGGGGGGGATAACAGAAAATACAGAGAGAATTGTTGAAGATTTGTTGACAGAAAATTTCACTGATAGTGTGAAAGATGATAAGATATCTATCCAAGATGCTCATCAAACCCCACATAAGGTAGATCCCAAAAGAAACTCACCAAGGGAAGAGTCTGGCAAGATGGCATTCTAGGCAGAAGCACCATGCCATCCCTCCACAGCAAAGATCCAAAAAACTAAGCCAAACAGAGAATCAACAATCCTGAAACCCTAGAACATCAAATGAAGAGATAAAGAACTCAGCCAAACACCAAACGGAGTGAGAATACTGAAAGAGAACGGAGATCGAGGAGAGATTCATGCAGAGGTCCCCTACCAGCTAACGCAGTGCGGATCCACCATCTTGGACTCCTATCGGAGACCAGCAAATGGGAGAACGGGAGAGCAGCCTCGCAGAGCATCCAGTGGGAGACAAAACAGCCGGTAATTTGCGGTGTGCACTTTCCCACACCCACCCCTCTTTGCCCCAGCTGGGGCTCCCCTGCTTCCCGTGGCCAAGGTCCCTGGGCCGGGGGCCGCCGGCTGCTTGGATTCCGCGCGCCTGGGCGGGCGGCTCTCTGGATGCCGTTTGTTGGCTGCTGGTGTTGCTTTTTCTGCTTCTTTTGGTTTCTCTCTTGCCTCTCACTGCCTCCCCCTCCTTTTGCTCAGGTGTCTGGTTCCGAGCGCCATCTTTGCCCTTTCCTGCGGGACTGTGGGGCTACGTTTGGGTGTGTGGCTGCTTCCAGGTCTGGGCTGCCGCGCTGGTGAGATACCAGGGCTTTTGTTCATTTGCTCCTCTGCTTCCCGTGGCCGCAGTCTCTTCACCGGGGTCTGCTGGCTGCTTGGATTCTGCGTGCCTGGGCAGGCGGCTCTCTGGGTGCCATTTGTTGGCTGCTGGTACTGCTTTTTTTTTTTTTTTCCTGCTTCTTTTGGTTTCTCGCTTGCCTCTTGCCACCTCCCCCTCCTTTCACTCGGGTGCCTGGCTCCGTGCACCCTCTTTGCTCCTTCCTGAGGGTCCCCAGAGCGCAGGCAATTTGTGATATACACTTTCCCACTCTCCACCCTTCTTCACTCACACTCGGCCTCCTCTGTTTCCCACGGACACAGTCTCTTCTCCAGAAACACCAGCCCATACTGGCTGGCTCTCTGAGCGCCATTCGTTGACTGCTGGTGTTGCTTTTTTTTTTTTTTTATTACTTTTTTTCTTTTTTGATTAGTTTTGTATTCTTTTCCCTCTTCTTCCCTTTTGTCTTTCTTCATTGCTCAATTTCTCGTCTCTCTATCTCTTCCTTCTCTTTCTGATCCCTGAATACCAGGTGTTGTATGCCTCTGCGCTTCTGGCCAGGCTGTGCTGCGAAACCTGAGACCGACTTCCCCAGACCTCATAGCTGCATCGGTGGGATCCCTGGGAACTTTGCAGTTCTTTAACTTTTCTGATGTTTATTTGTTCATTCTTTCCTTTTCTTTCTCTTCCCCCTTCGGGTTTTCTCCATCCCATAGTCTCTCATCTGTCCATTCCAACGGCAAGCTCCCCTAGCATTCTTTTATGTTTGTATGTTTTTTTGCTCCTGCTCCTCTCTCCTCTCTCCCATATCCAGCTTAGGTTCACACATAACCATCTCCCCGCTGCATCCTACCTACCTGCACCGTGCACTTGACATCACACCACCAAGCTGTGCAGGCACGCCCTATTGGAACCTGCCCAGCACTGACTACTGACCGTCCTGGTGGCTGCGGTGAGTGTCACAAACAACCCGTCCCAGTGGCTCCTCTTCAGCTAGGCCTGCCCAGCTGTACCACAAGGGCGAAACAAAAAAATCTACAATCATCAAACGAGAGAAATATCTACTGAATGCCCCGAAAACAGCAAACAATATCAAAATATTTACAAAAACAAGACAAAATGGCTCCAATAGGCGTCCAAATTAAAACACCAGATAACTCTCCTGTGGAAGAAAATGCACTAGAAGTACCTGATAGGGAATTCAAATCACTAATACTCGGAATATTCCAAGAACTGAGGCAAAAAGCTGACAAACATGAGGAAAAACTAGACAAATTTATGGAAAATACAGACAAAATATTGGAAGAATTCAGGAAGATGATGCAGGAACAAAATGCCAAAATAAATTCACAACTAGAAATTATACAAAAACAACAATTAGAAATCCAAAAGATAAACAACAAGATTTCAGAAACGGATGATGTCATAGAAGGGCTGAGAAGTAGATTTGAAACCGTTGAAGACAGGATCAGTGGAACTGAAGACAAACACTTGGATACAACTCTGTTTCAGGAAAACTCAGAAAAAAGAACAAAGAAAAATGAAGAGACCCTGAGAGTTATGTGGGACACAATTAAAAGCAAAAATTTACAAGTGATTGGCATCCCAGAAGAGGGGGAGAAAACAGAAAACACAGAGAGGATCATTGAGGAACTGCTAACAGAAAACTTTCCCAATATCATGAAAGATGAAAAGCTGGCCATCCAAGAAGCTCAACGAACTCCATATAGAAGAGACCCCAAAACAAAATCACCAAGACATATCGTATTCACACTCGCCAAAACTAAAGACAAAGAATCCAGAGAGCAGCTCATGAAAAACAAGAAGTCACATACAGAGGAGAAACAATAAGACTAAGCTCACATTATTCAGCAGAAACCATGCAGGCAAGAAGGCAGGAGGATGACATATATAAAATCTTGAAAGAAAAAAATTGTCAGCCAAAAATAATATATCCTGCAAAACTCTCGTTCAAATTTGATGGTGAAATTAGGTCATTTCCAGATAAACAGAAACTAAGGGAATATGCAAAAGTCAAACCAAACTTACAAGAATTATTAAAGAGAGTTCTTCGATCAGAGGACAAACAGCTTCAGCCCTCAGGCAGGACCTAGGACGCAGGATCATACGAGCCAGATACCATTCTAGGTAATGATCTCTCGAGGACTATCCAAAACCAAAAGAAATACAACAGGGAATCAGAGCAATCAATCAAAGGGTGACAACAACATCAAAACAATGAAAGAGTGAATAAACGGCATAGGTATAGAACCTTCTAACGGAGAGGAAGGCAAGGCGATACCAAGTAAGGGTAGACTGCTTCAAACTTATAAAGATAAGGGTAAAATTCATGGTAACCACAAAGAAAGTTAACAAACATATTCATTAAAAAAAGAGGAAAAACATAAAGTCTCAGCAAAAACAAAACCTACAAAAACAAAAGAAATGAACACAAAATCCACAAACAAAACTAACTCAGCACAAGAGAGTAAGAAGAACAAAGAAAACTTCAGCACCACAAAAAAAGCACTACAAAATGACAGCAACAAACCTCCATCTATCAATAATTACACTGAATGTAAATGGACTCAGTGCACCCATAAAGAGATGGAGAGTGGCAGAATGGATAAGAAAACAGGATCCATCCATATGCTGTCTACAAGAGACACACCTTAGAAACAAAGATGTGAATTTATTAAAAATCAAAGGTTGGAAAAAAATATATCAAGCTAACAACTACCAAAAAAGAGCAGGAGTGGCAATTCTAATCTCAGATAAAATAGACTTTAAAACAAAATCTACCATAAAAGACAAAGAAGGACACTATATAATGATTAAGGGGACGATACATCATGAAGACATAACCATAATAAACATCTACGCACCCAATGACAGGGCTCCAAAATACATAAAAAAAACTCTAACAACACTGAAAAGAGAAATTGACAGTTCCACGATAATAGTAGGAGACTTCAACACATCACTCTCAGTAAAGGACAGAACAACTAAGAAGAAACTCAGCAAAGATACAGAAGACCTAAAGGACACAATCAGCCAACTGGACCTCATAGACATATATAGAACAATCCATCCAACCGCTGCAAAGTACACATTCTTTTCCAATGCACATGGAACGTTCTCCAGAATAGACAACATCTTAGGCCACAGGGCAATCCTCAACAAGATCCAAAACGTTGAGATAATTCACAGTATCTTCTCTGACCACAATGCCATCAAGGTAGAAATTAACACTAGAAAGAGCAAGGAAAAAAAATCAACTACATGGAAACTGAATAATACCCTGCTTACACATCAATGGGTAATAGAAGAAATCAGAGATGGAATCAAAAATTCCTAGAATCAAATGAAAATGAAAACACATCATACCAAAACTTTTGGGACACAGCAAAGGCAGTCCTCAGAGGACAATTTATAGCAATAGATGCACATATCAAAAAAGAAGAAAGGGACAAAATCAAAACATTAACTACAGAACTCAAACAAATAGAAAGACAACAGCAAAAAAAGCCTACAACCACCAGAAGAAAGGAAATAGTAAAGATCAGAGCAGAAATCAATGAAATAGAGAACAGAAAAACAATAGAAAGAATCAACAAAACCAAAAGTTGGTTCTTTGAAAGAATCAACAAAATCGACAAACCACTGGACAGACTGACAAAAGAAAAACAACAGAGGACACAAATAATCAAAATAAGAAATGAAATGGGGGACATTACAACAGACACAACCGAAATAAAAAGGATTATAACAGAATATTATGAAAAACTATATTCCAACAAATTTGAAAACCTAGAGGAAATGGATAAATTTCTAGAAACACACGGCCTACAACAAAGTGATGTTGAAAATCTGAACAGACCCATAACAGGAGAAGAGATTGAAAAGGTAATAAAAAAACTCCCAACCAAAAAAAGCCCTGGCCCAGATGGAGTCACTGGAAAATTCTACAAAACATTTACAGAAGAGCTTATACCAGTTCTACTCAAGCTATTTCAGAGCACAGAAGAGGAAGCAACACTTCCAAATTCATTCTATGAAGCCAGCATAACGCTGATACCAAAACCAGGCAAAGACGTCACACAAAAAGAAAATTACAGATCAATATCTCTCAGGAATATAGATGCAAAAATTCTGAACAAAATTCTAGCCAACAGAATTCAGCATCATATCAAAAAAATAATACACCACGACCAAGTAGGATTCATACCACATATGCAAGGATGGTTTAACATTAGAAAATCCATCAACGTAATTCACCACATAAATAAAAGGAAAGAAAAAAATCACGTGATCATCTCAATTGACGCAGAAAAGGCATTTGACAAAGTCCAACACCCATTCCTAATAAAACCTCTCAATCAAATAGGTATAGAAGGGAAATTTCTCAACATAATAAAGGGCATCTATGCAAAAACAACAGCCAACATCATTCTTAATGGAGAGAGGCTGAAAACATTCCCCTTGAAAACAGGAACAAGACAAGGATGCCCTTTATCACCACTCCTATTTAACACTGTGCTGGAAGTTCTAGCTAGAGCAATAAGGCAAGAAAAAGAAAGAAAGGGCATCCAAATTGGTAATGAAGAAGTTAAACTGTCCCTGTTTGCAGATGA
Source organism: Dugong dugon (assembly GCA_030035585.1). Classification (NCBI taxonomy): domain Eukaryota; kingdom Metazoa; phylum Chordata; class Mammalia; order Sirenia; family Dugongidae; genus Dugong; species Dugong dugon. The sequence continues at coordinate 58,393,301 of CM057466.1, forward strand.
TATGATACTACACATAGAAAACCCTAAAGACTCCACGAGAAATCTACTGGAACTAATAGAAAGATTCAGCAGAGTAGCAGGATACAAGATAAACATTCAAAAATCAGTTGGTTTCCTATACACCAGTAAAGAGAAGATGAAAAGGAAATCAGGAAATGAATACCATTTTCAATAGCCCCTAAAAAGATAAAATACTTAGGAATAAATCTGACCAGGAATGTAAAAGACCTATACAAAGAAAACTACAAAACACTGCTGCATGAAACCCAAAGGGATCTACATAAATGGAAAAACATACCATGCTCATGGATAGGCAGACTCAACATTGTGGAAATGGCAATTCTACCCAAAGCAATTTACAAATACAATGCAATCCCGATCCAAATACCAGCAACATTCTTCAAAGAGATGGAAAAACTAATTATTAACTTTATATGGAAAGGGAAGAAGCCCTGAATAAGTAAAGCACTACTGAAGAAGAAGAATAAAGTTGGAGGACTCACACTACCTGACTTGGGAACCTACTATACAGCTACAGTAGTCAAAACAGCCTGGTACTGGTACAACAACAGATACATTGGCCAATGGAACAGAATTGAGAACCCAGATGTAAATCCATCCACCTACGGTCACCTGATTTTCGACAAGAGCCCAAAGTCCATCAAACGGGGAAAAGACACTCTTTTTAACAAATGGTGCTGGAAAAACTGGATATCCATTTGCAGAAAAATGAAACAGGACCCATACCTCACACCATATACAAAAACTACTTCAAAATGGATCAAAGACCTGAATATAAAGCCTAAAACTATAAAGTTCATAGAAGAAAAAACAGGACCAACACTTCAGGCCTTAATACACAGCATTAACAGGATACAAACCATAACCATCAACGCACAAAACCCAACAGATAAACTAGATAACTGGGATCTTCTAAAAATCAAACACCTATGCTCTTCAAAAGACTTCACCAAGAGTCAAAAGAGAACCTACAGACTGGGATAAAATTTTTGGACAGTACAAGTCAGACAAAGGTCTAATCTCCATAATCTACAAGAAAATCCAACACCTCTACAACAAAAAGACAAACAATCCTATCAAAAAATGGGCAAAGGAAATGAACAGACACTTCACCAAAGAAGACATTCAAGCAGCCAACAGACACAAGAGGAAATGCTCGCGTTCACTAGCCATTAGAGAAATGCAAATTAAAACCACAATGAGATACCATCTTACCCCAGCATTACTGGCACGAATCAAAAATACTGGAAATAACAAATGTTGGAGGGGCTACGGGGAGATGGGAACTCTTATACACTGCTGGTGGGAATGCAAAATGATACAACCATTTTGGAAAATGATATGGCATTTCCTCAGAAAGCTAGAAATAGATATACCATTCAATCCAGCAATCCCACTCCTAGGAATATATCCTAGAGAAATAAGAGTCATCACTCGAATAGACATATGCACACCTATGTTCATGGCAGCATTGTTCACAATAGCAAAACGATGGAAACAACGCAGGTGCCCATCAACAGATGAATGGATAAACAAACTATGGTACATACACACAATGGAGTACTATGCAACGAGAAAGAACAACAGTGAATCTGTGAAGCATCTCATAACATGGATGAAACTGGAGGACATTATGCTGAGTGAAATAAGTCAATCACAAAAGGACAAATATTGTATGAGACCTCTATTGTAAAAACCCATGAAAAAGTTCACACACAAAATGTAACAATCCTTGTTGGTTACCAGCGATGGGAGGGGAGGGGGTGAAATACTAAATAAGCAATAGATAAGTGGTATCATGGGTGATAGGTGAGACAGTACACAATACAAGGGAAACTAACACAACCTGCACAAGGAAAGGTCATGGAGGCCCCATGGACATATCTAACTCCCCGAGGGACTAAGTTGCTGGACGGAGGGCTCTGGGGACCATGGTCTCGGGGAACATCTAGCTCAATTGGCATGACACTACTTATAAAGACAATGCTCTACATTCTACCTTGGTGAGTAGTGTCTGGGGTCTTAAAAGCCCGTGAGTGGCCATCTAAGATACTCTACTGGTCTCATCCCTTCGGGAGCAAGGGAGAATGAAGAGAACAGGATACAACGAAAAGATTAGTCCAAAGGACTAATCGTCCACAGCTACCAAGGCCTCCACCGGACTGAGTCCAGTACAGCTAGATGGTGCCTGGCTACCACCGCTGACTGCTCTGACCAGGATCACAGCAGACGGTTTTGGACAGAGCTGGAGAAGGATGTAGAGCATAATTCTAACTCACACAAAAAAGACCAGATTTACTGGCCTAAAGGAGACTGGAGAAACCTCAAGAGTATGGCCCCCAGACACCCTTTTAGCTCAGTGGTGAAGTTACCTTAGAGGTTCACTGTTCAGCCTGGGAGTGGACAGCCAAGTAAAACCAAATGAGACTAATGAGGTACAGGAGTCCAGTGACAAGGGCCAGAAGGCAGAAGGGGAGTAGGAAGCTGATGATAGGGAACACAAGGTTGAGTAAGGATACTGTTGATGTGTTGTGAGATTGTTAACCATTGTTATAGGGCAACATTTGTAGTAACTGTTAAATGGGAGACTATTTTGTCCTGTAAGCCTTCATCTTAAGTGAGAATAACAGCACAATTAGAAGAGCGTAGTCAATGTCACTTAAATGTGTACGTAAAAAGTTTTGAAATGGTGTATCTTTCGCTATGTGTATTTTCACCAAAAAAAAAAAAAAAGCTGAGAATTTAGAGGGTTAAAATGTTGTGGGGTTGTTAACCAAAGTCATAAAACAGCATGTGTACTACTGTTACATGAGAAACTGTCTGTTCTGTAAGCTTTCACCTAAGTACAATAAAATACTAAAAAAGAAAAGAAACAAACTCACCAAGACATATTATAATCAAACTTCCCAAAACGCAAGATAGATAATTTTAAGAGCAACTAGGGATAAGCAGAAAGTCATCTACAAAGGATAGTCAATAAGAATAAGCTCGGACTACTCAGAGAAACCAGGCAGGCAAGAAGGCAATGGGATGACATATATAAAGTCCTGAAGGAAAACAACTGCCAGCCAAGAATTATGTATCCAGCAAAACAGTCTCTCAGATATGATGGCAAAATTACGACACTTCCAGATAAACAGAAGTTTAGGGAATGTGCAAAAACCAAACCACAATTACAAGAAATACTAAAGGGAGTCCCCTGGTTAGAAAATCAGTAACATCAGATAACTACCCAAGACTAGAATACAGAACAGAGCAACCAGATAGCAACCCAGACGCAGAAGTCATGAAAATAAATCAAAGCTAAAACACTGAAAATAGGGAAACGGATGTCAATATGTAAAAGAAGACAGCATTAAAACAAAAAAGAGGGACTTAAAAAATGTAGACATAGATTCTGCATATGGAGAGGAAGTCATGGCGATACAAAGAAATAAAAGATGGGTATGAACTTAGAAAAACAGGGGTAAATATTAAGGCAACCACAAGAAAACTAACAATCCTACAAATCAAAATAAAAGAACTACAAAAATATAAAGACTCAGCAAACACAAAATCAACAACGATGAAAACAAAATACATGAAGAAAAATGACTCAACACAGAAAATTAAGTGGAACAAAGAAACTATCAACAACACACAAAAAAAGACATCAAAATTACAGCGCTAAACGCATATCTATCAAGAATTACGCTGAATGTAAATGGACTAAATGCACCAATAAAGAGAAAGAGAGTGGCAGATTGGATAAAAAAACACGATCCGTCTATTTGCTGCCTAAAAGAGATACACCTTAGACCTGAAGACACAAACTAACTAAAACTCAAAGGATGGAAAACAATACATCAAGCAAACAACACACAGAAAAGAGCAGGAGTGGCAATATTAATCTCTGACAAAACAGACTTTAAAGTAAAATCCACCACAAAGGATAAAGAAGGACACTACATAATGATTAAAGTGTCAATACACCAGGAGGATATAACTATAGTAAATATTTATGCACCCAATGACAGGGCTCCAAAATACATAAAACAAACTCTAACACCACCAAAAAGAGAGATAGACAGCTCCACAATAGTAGTAGGAGACTTCAGCACACCACTTTCAGTGAAGGACAGAATATACAGAAAGAAGCTCAACAAAGACATGGAAGAGCTAAATGCTACAATCAACCAACTTGATCTCATAGACATAAATCGAACACTCCACCCAACAGCAGCCAAGTACGCTTTCTTTTCCAACGCACGTGGAACATTCTCCAGAATAGACCACATACTAGGCCATAAAACAAGCCTTAACAAAATCCAAAGCATTGAAATATTACAAAGCGTATTTTCTGACCATAAAGCCATAAAAGTAGAAATGAACAACAGAAAAAGAAAGGAAAAAAAATCAAACACATAGAAACTGAACACCTTGAGCTACTGGGTTATAGAATAAATTAAGGATGGAATAAAGAAATTCATAGAATCAAACAAGAATGAAAACACATTTTACCAGAACCTTTGGGACACAGCAAAAGCAGGGCTCAGAGGTCCGTTTATAGCAATGCATACATCCAAAAAGAAAGGGCCATAATCAAAACATTAGCCCTACAACTGGAACAAGTAGAAAGAGAGCAGCAAAAGAAGCCCTCAGGTGCCAGAAGAAAGGAAATACTAAGAATTGGAGCAGAATTAAATGAAATAGAGAATAGAAAAACTGAAAAAGCTAAGGAGACCAAAAGCTGGTTCTTTGAAAAGATCAACAAAATTGATAAACCACTGGCCAAACTCACACAAGAAAAACAGGACAGGATGCAGATAACCTGTATAAGAGAAGAGATGGGAGACATCACAACAGACCCAACTGAAATTAAAAGAATCATAACAGAATACTATGAAAACCATACTGTAACAAATTTGAAAACCTAGAGGAAATGGGCAAATTTCTACAAACTCACTATCTGCCTAAACTAACACAAACAGAGGTAGAACAACTAAACAAACCCATGACAAAAGAAGAGATTGAAAAGGTAATTTAAAAATTCCCAACAAAAAAAAAGCCCTGGCCCAGATGGCTTCACTGGAGAATTCTACCAAACTTTCAGAGAAGAGTTAACACCATTACTACTAAAGGTATTTCAGAGCATAGAAACTCCCAAACTCATTCTAGGAAACAAGCATAACCCTGATGCCAACACCAGGAAAAGACATCACAAAAAAGAAAATTACAGACCAATATCCCTCGTGAAAATTGACACAAAAATCCTCAACAAAATTCTAGCCAATAGAATTCAGCAACATATAAAAAAAATAATTCATCATGATCAAGTAGGATTTATACCAGTTATGCAGGGATGGTTCAACATTGGAAAAATAATCAATGTAATCCATCACATAAATAAAACAAAAGACAAGAACCACATGATCTTATCAATCAATGCAGAAAAGGCATTTGACAAAGTCCAACACCCATTCATGATCAAAACTCTCAACAAAATTCCTCAATACAGTTAAGGGCATTTATACAAAGCCACCAGCCAAAATCATCCTAAATGGAGAGACTTTGAAAGCATTCCCCTTGAGAACAGGAACCAGACAAGGATGCCCTTTATCACCACTCGTATTCAACACTGTGCTGGAGGTCCTAGCCAGAGCAATCAGGCTAGAAAAAGAAATGAAGGGCATCCAAATTGGTAGAGAAGAAGTAAAAGTATCTCTTTATGCCGATGATAGGATCTTATACACAGAAAACCCCAAAGAATCCACAAGAAAACTACTGGAACTAATAGAAGATTTCACCAAAGTCTCAGGATACAAGATAAACACACAAAAATCAGTTGGATTCCTTTACACCAGCAAACAGAACCTCGAAGAGGAAACCACCAAATGAATACCATTTACAATAGCCCCCAAGAAGATAAAATACTTACGAATAAATCTAACCAGAGACATAAAAGACCTATACAATGAAAACTACAAGACACTACTGCAAGAAACCAAGAGACCTGCATGAGTGGAAAAACATACCTTGCTCATGGATAGGAAGACTCAACATTGTGAAAATGTCAATGGTACCCAAAGCGACCTAAAGATACAATGCAATTCCGATCCAAATTCCACCGGGATTTTTTAGTGAGATGGAGAAACAAATCACCAACTTCACATGGAAAGGGAAGAGGCCCCAAATAAGTAAAGCATTACTCAAGAAGAACAAAGTGGGAAGCTTCACACTACCTGATTTTAGAACCTATTATACTGCCACGGTAGTCAAAACAGCCTGGTATTGGTACAACAACAGATACACAGACCAATGGAATAGAATTGAGAATCCAGACATAAATTCATCCACCTATGAGCAGCTGATATTTGACAGGCCCAAAGGCTGTTAACTGGGGAAAAGACAGTCTCTTTAACAAATGGTGCTGGCATAACTGGATATCCACCTGCAAAAAACTGAAACAAGACCTATACCTCACACCATGCACAATAACTACCTCAAAATGGATCAAAGACTTAATTATAAAATCAAAAACGATGAAGATCATGGAAAAAAAATAGGGACAACACTAGGAGCCCTAATACATGGCATAAACCCAATACGAACCATAAGTAACAATATACAAGCACCAGAACAAAGACTAGATAACTGGGAGTGCCTAAAAATCAAACACTTAGGCTCATCAAAAGACTTCACCAAAAGAGTCAAAAGACAACCTACAGACTGGGAAAAAAAAAATTGGCTACGACAAATCCGATCAGCGTCTAATCTCTAAAATCTACAAGATACTGTAAAACCGCGACAACAGAAAAACAAATAACCCAATTAAAAAATGGGCAAAGGATATGAACAGGCACTTCGCCAAAGAAGATATTCAGGCAGCTAACAGACACATGAAGAAATGCTCATGATCATTAGCCATTAGAAAAATGCAGATCAAAACTACAATGAGATATCATCTCACCCCAACAAGGCTAGCATTAATCCAAAAAACACAAAATAATAAATGCTGGAGAGGTTGTGGAGAAACTGGAACACTTATACAGTGCAGGTGGGAATGTAAAATGGTACACTTTGGAAATCAATTTGGTGCTTCCTTAAAAAGCTAGAAATAGAAGTACCATACGATCCAGCTATCCTACTCCTTGGAATATATCCTAGAGGAATAAGAGCCATCACACAAATAGATACACACACACCCATGTTCATTGCAGCACTGTTCACGATAGTAGAAAGAAGGAAACAACCTAGATGCCCATCAACAGACAAATGGATAAACAATCTATGGTATATCCTCACAATGGAATACTATGCAACCACACAATGGAATACTATCCAACGATAAAGAACAACGATTAAGCCGTGAAACATAACATGGAGGAATCTAGAGGTCATTATGCTGAAGGAATTTAGTCAGTCACAGAAGGACAAATATTGTATAAGACCACTATTATAAGAACTCAAGAAAAGGTTTAAACATAAAAGACAACATTGTTTGATGGTTATGAGGGTGGGGAGGGAGGGTGAGGGTTATTCACTAACTAGATAGTAGACAAGTATTATCTTAGGTGAAGGGAGGGACAGCACACACTACAGGGAAAGTCAACACAACTGGACTAAACCAAAGCTAATAAGTTTCCTGAATACAATCAAACACTTTGATGGACAGAGTAGCAGGGGTAGGGATCTAGGGACCATGCTTTCAGGACACACCTAGGTCAACTGGCATAACAAAGCTTATTAAGAAAATGTTCTGCATCTTAGTTCAGTGAGTGGCGTGTGGGGTCTTAAAAGCTTGCAAGCGGCCATCTAAGATGCATCAATTGGTCTAAACCAACTGCAGTAAAGGAGAATGAAGAACATCAAAGACACAACGGAAGTAGTAGCCCAAGAGACAGAAAGGGCCACGTAAACCAGAGACTTCATCAGCCTGAGACCAGAAGAAATAGATGGTGTCCGGCTACCACCAATGACTGCCCTGACAGGGAACACAACAGAGAGTCCCTGATGGAGCAGGAGAAAGGTAGGGTGCAGAATTCAAATTCTAGTAAGAAGACCAGACTTAAAGGTCTGACTGAGGCGGGAGGAACCCGAGAAAGCATGGACCTGGGATTCTCTATCAGCCCAAAACTGAAACAAATTCTGAGGCCAACTCTTCAGACAGACTGGACTCAACTGTGGGACATAAAGTGATACTCATGAGGAGTGTGCCTCTTAGCTCAAGTAGATACAAGAGAGCAAACAGACAGCTTCTGTCCGAAGGTGAGATGGGAAGGTAGAGACAGTTAGGACCTAGTTGAATGGACATGGGGAATCGGGGTGGAAAGGAGTGTACTGTCACAGTATGAGGAGAGCAACTGGGGTCACATAGCAATGTATGTATACGTTTTTGTATCGGAGACTAACCTGAAATATAAACTTCATTTAAACTACAACAATTAAAAAAAAAAAAAAAAAGATTCCTTAGTTTACTACAATCAAACACATTTTCCCCTGTGGCAGATGACTTCCTGTGTGTATATTTGCTACTTCAAAAGGAATGTCAACTATCTCAGGCCAGTGGACTGGCTTTTAGGGCTGCCATATTTAACAAATAAAAATACAGGGCACTCAAATAAATTTGAATTTCATATACAGAATAATGTTTAACCATGTTTCACATATTAGATAGGAGATACCAGTAACAGTTGCCATGGAGTTGATTCTGACTCATGGCAACCCCATGGGTCTCTGAGTAGAACTGAATTCCACAGGGTTTTCAATGGCTGGTTTTTCAGAGGTAGATTGCCAGGCCTTTCTTCTGAGGTGCCTCTGGGTAGACTTGAACATCCAAGCTCTCTGTTAGCAACCAAGTATGCTGTTCGCACTACCAAGGACTCGGGATGGCACATGCTTTAACTAAAAATAAAAAAATTATTCGCTGCTGAGCTGAAATTCAAATTTAAGTAGGCATCATGTATTTTATCTGGCAACTCTACTGCCTTCTTGCTGCAAAAACACTTTATTAAAAGAACAAAAGGTGCTCTAGGGACCAAAAGTCACACAGTCTCAGTGTATAACCTTCTCCCAGCAGTCATTCCCTTCAGACCTGCCTCCTCTGGGCCTTCAGGCAGGCCAGGCCCCCTGGAAACCCAGCAGCCAGCTGGTCTGGAGGAGAGCAGCCCTTGCAGCTTCAGCTCACCCAAGGCCTGAGCCCTGTTTTTTCACTGACATTCACCAAGGCCACTTGATTCCAACGAAGTCCTCATTTTACCCAAGGAACAGAGCTAGTGAGTGGGGAGATTCAGGGTCTAAACTGAATCAAGTCAGGAGAGACAAGGAAACCAGAAGCAAGAGTTGTGCCTCTGAGCTGGAGCTGGACAATTCAGGCCCAATGCAGCTAGTCACATAAATTTCACACAAACGTCACCTAATTGCTGACCCTGAAGGGACTGAGGGAAACCCTGGTGGTGTAGTGGTTCAGCGTTTTGCTGCTATCAAAAGGTCAGCAGTTCAAATCCACCAGGCGCTCCTTGGAAACCTATGGGGCAGTTCTACTCTGTCCTATAGGGTCACTATGAATCAGAAGCAACTCGATGGCAACCGGTTTGGGTTTTTTTGGAAGGGACCGAGACTCCCAGGCCTCTTCCCCAGTCACTGAAGGCAGACACATTTTAGGTGTGGGGCTCAGCCTCGGGAGCTGAGCAGGCTGCCCTCACTGCTGCCCAGTCTCACATCGTCATGGATCTTATTCCTTCCTTTAACCAACAACAACTCACCCAACTTAAAAGGTTTACCTTAGCACGTTGGGCTTCTGGGACTTCTGTCGTATCCTATAAGCTCCTGAAAATGAAGGGACATATGTCACAGGCACGCAGCATTCTGCGCAACAAGCTGCCTACATTTCCAGGTCAAGCACGAAGTCCCTGTGGCAGAGGGTCTCTGCAGGTGGGGCTGCTAGTCCCCCCCACCCTCTTTACCAGGGTCACACACGTCCCACGGGGGGTTTCCAAGAATGAGAATTCGAATTCTCCATGATCACGCATCTCAGTACCAAAGGGGCCCACCGAGGGCACTGGGCAAGAAAAGCTTAGTGATCAACACAGGGGTACAATTAACAGAAAGGTTTTCATTTCCTTTAAAAGAGGCACAGGAAATAGAGAAACATCCTTGGATTTCTGAACTGTGTCTAACAAAGTCAGGGTACTATATTTCTCCCTAAGACTATAAACAGGAAACACTGAACACATGATCTGAAATAAAGTCAGATGGCCCTTTTATTTAACCCACTTAAAATTGTTTTGATGTATGGCTGGAAGAAAATATTTTTGACCCAAACTTACGGATATTCCCCCACTGTTTTCAGAGAAAACCAACCAGCACCCACAGGCTGGGCTGAAGAAGCAAACCCCCAGCATAGGGAGTTAACTAATGTTTGTCATGAAATAGAGGAAACTGCATTGGAAACAGAAACGTTTGAGAAAACTCCAAAGCGGAAAAATCAAACCAGAAAATACTCATTTAATTGTAACACTGATACCTTGAATTTAATTCTCCTATTGTCCATTCCTACTGAAAAATGGATATACTCTAAGGTCTAATGAATAAGCCTCAATTATATACGTAAACATTCTTTTAAAACTTACCTACACAGAATAAGTGAATTATAGCCCAAAAATATCCATCTGGATCAAACTGTAAAACACGATAACAAAGTGAATGGCTTAAGTACAGACACACAACAGGCAAGGGCAGTGATCAGAAACCTGAACAGTCAATGCCAAGCAAGTACCAAGAAGGGGCCAAAACAGGACGCTTCAGGCCTTGGGCCAGTGCTTCTTCTTTTCCTGCCCAGATGCCCATAACATCTTCCTGACAGAACTCTGCCTCCATCACCACCACCCCTATCCCCACGGTGCCACCAGACTGTGTTTCTATAATAAAAGGCAAATCTGGTGGTGTCATCTGTTGCTTAAAATCATCAACAGTTCCCCAGTGACTTCAGGATAAAATCCCAATGACACAAGCTCTCAGATCATAGCTGCCCCCACCCCCAGGAGACAGAGACCTGCTTGCATTTCCCTAAGTTGCAGTGCTTCCCCCATCAACTCAGCACAGGGGCACTCCCTCCTCTTCTTCCTTTCCTTCTTCTCTGTAGGACTTAATATCATCTGACACACTCTATATTTTATTTATTCTTCATTTATCTGTCTCTACCCACCCACCACCCTGCCCCTGACACATACACACAGATTGTAAGTTCCAGGAGGGCAGGAATTAGGACAGGGCAGACACATAGTGGGTGTTCAATAAAGCTGAATCATGAAATACTTATCACACCTCCAGGACTTTACCTACACCTGCTTTCTTCTTCTAGCTAACCCTTCCTCATTCTTCAAGATTTAGGTCTAGCAGGCAGAGTCTGAAAGGAGTCCTGGTGGCACAATGGTTAAGGACTCAGCTGCTAACTGAAAGGCTAGTGGTTCAAATCCATCCAGCAGCTCTGTGGATGAAAGACCTGGCAATCTGCTCCCATAAAGATTAAGCCCAGAAACCGCTATGGGGCAGTTCTACTCTGTCACATGGGGTCTCTATGAGTCGAAATCGACTCCACGGCACCCAACAACAACAACCAGAGTCTAGCTCTACAACTGCCATGAAGTCAATTCAACTCATGGCAACCCCATGAGTATCAGAATAGAACTGTGCTCCATAGAGTTTTCAGTGGCTGATAGTTTTTTCTAGACTGCTAGGTCTTTCTTCCGAGTTGCTTCTGAGTAGATTCGAACCATCAACCTTTTGAGTTGCAGCCAAGCACGTTAACCATTTGTACCACCCAGAGACAAAATCAGAAAGATCTGGGTTAAATTCTCAAATCTCCACTTATTTGTTAGCTGGTGACCTTTTGGACCTCATTATTCTTCAGCTATGAAATGGAGATAATAACAGTGGCTCCCATCTTGGAATTGTTGTGAGACTTTAACTAAGATAAGGCAGTAAGCATTGGCACAGTGCCTGGCACACAGCTGGCTCCGTATAATTGTGAGCCCTTCCTACTTGCAAGTCTTAGGTGCCCCACAGCATCCCATACCTCCCTAGGGTACAGCCCTGGCCTCACTGTGTTATAATTATCTGCTGACTCGTCTGTTCCCCCTCCCCTTGACTCTAAGTAGACTTTGACTTCTATTCTTCCTGGACACGGACTATTCTTCTTCTCTGTGTCTTCAGTGCCTGGCTCAGTGCCTGACACTTGGTGGGGACTTAAGAAATGATGGGGGAGAAAAGGAGGGTGAAAAGAAAAGAAACCCATCAATTAGATGACTTCTGGGGATGGGAGGTGGGTCCTCAGTGCTAATAAAAACACAACTCGACTCCCGCTCAGGATAACAAAGAAAGTGAAAATTACCTCCTAGATGAGGCTCTTGGATGAGAGGGAAAACAACCTCGCCTCCATGCTGTGGCCTGGGCAGCCTACACAATGGTTTACAGGTTCACCAAACACATAGAGAGCAGACTGCTCGCAAACAGCACCCACAGAGGCAAGTGTTAGGTGGCTGCCATGTCACCACCTTGGAGAGAAGGCAAAGTCTGGGGAAAGGTGAGCCTGGGCAAAAGGTACCCAGGCTAAGAACTTCTGAGTGTCTTCCCACAGACCAGGGTTATTCTGATTCTAAAAGGAAGGGCTGGGAAATTTTGCTTGTACACATAGGACTTCAGAGAGTAACAAAAGGCAAAAAGAGTTTATCTGAACTTACCTGGGAGTCATTGAAGGGAAGGCATCCTGCAGCAGCCAGGAGGAAGAGGGCACTGTGGAAAGGAGATATAACAGCTCAGCTTTACCTTTCAACATCAAAGGGCTTGCAGAGAAAGTGCAAGCTGAAATGTATTGAGTGGTGTCTAGAGGAGGCAAAGATCCCACAAGAACAAGCTCAGTTCATCCTCTGAGAACCTGGCTGCCTGTATAGTTGTCAATTGTGTGCAATACCGAGAACTACACACTCCCTTCCCTGGTGCCCTGCTAGCCATTTTCCCAGGGAGGCACTTCCAGGACATACTGAGTCACTCAAACATATGTGCCTGTTAAACATATAATAAAAGGAGTTTTTTTTTTTTTTCTTTTCTTAACAATGCAACCTGAAAAGAACAATTGGTGGAAAACCGGGCAAACAAGACCACAATTGTACCAGTTCCAAAAAGAAAACACCATGGAAATAGCACTAAAATCTTTTGCATAACACCTTAACCAAATAATCAAACTCAACAACTCCAACAATAGAGCAGATCTACATGCGCCTCCTTGTATGATGCCCCCAGAAGGATACAACATCACTTATGTGGTATTCCCGACAAACACGCAGAACCTGAATCAAATCATGAAGAACACTGAGACAAACTCAAATTTAGGGACAGTCCACAAAACAATGGGCCTACAGTCTTCAAAAACAGTGCAATGAAAGACTGAGGAACTGTTCCAGGTTAAAGGATATGAAAAAGACAGGGTGGTCTCTTTTAGAGAAAAAATTGCTATAAAAAAACAACATTGGGATAATGGGAAAAATCTGAACGTGAACTCTACATTAGATGATAATACTGTATCAGATGTAGAATTTTCTAAATTTGATAACTGCACTGTGGTTATATAAGAAATTGTCGTTGATTTTAGGGGTAAAGGGTCATGATCTCCGAAATGTATTCTCAAATAATTCAGAAAATTCAGATACAAAATAAGAGGAAGAATAATAATGTTTATATTCTAATATATTCTATATATATTACATACATGTGTATATATGTAGCTATGATTCAGAATCGACTCACATATACATAGACACACACATAAACAGAGAGAGAGAGAAAGCAGATACAAAAAATATTATCAATGGATGAATCTAGGTGAAGGGTATATGGGAGTTCATTGTAATATTCTTGCAATTTTTCAGTAGGTTCAAATCTTTTTTCTTGAATAAAAGTTTTATTAGGAAAATCTTTTAAACATACTGAACTATTTACAGATGAAATGCTATCATGCCTGGGACTTACTTCAGAATAAGAAGTGAGGAAGTAGGTGGGACCAGGAGTTGATAATTGTTGAAGCTGGGTGACATGTATGTGGGGCTTCATTATACAATTGTGTCTACTTTTATGTATGTTTATAAATTTCCATAATAATTTTTTTTAAATTCTTATACAAAAAAGCAACATTGGTAATCACAGATATTTCAGAAAGCTATTCTCATTCACTAGAAAGTCAGTTTGGAGCTTTCTTTTGGTTCAATAATCATTGGTTTTCTCTCTCCTGAGTTTCGTATGTCAAAATATTTTGCCCTCTCGCTTTCCCTAATCATTTTCTCCTCCTAAAAGAAGATACCAGAGGCAAAAAACCCAAACTATCACACACTCTCCCCTCGTTCCATTTTATCATGCACCAACATGTACAGTGTTGGGCCCTTTCACTACTGACCATTCCATTAGGCAGCAAAGGGCAAAGGATTAAAGGCCTGAGAGAAAACAATGACTACAGTGTTCTCACTCTTAGGGGACTTCGTCATAGGACATCTCATACCAGTATATTTTCTACATACATATAGAGTTCTATATTTAGACTGTATATCATATATATTACACATACGTAATTTACAATATTCTGATACTTCTAATGTGAGTAGTACACTGAGAAGACTGCTGCTAATCAATTCTGCCAACAGCCCCGTTGTAATCACCTGTAGTTACACACCCAACAGGCTTCCTGTGACTGATAGAGAGGAGGCTCTGGCGCTGGGAGCCTACACACACACACACACACACACCCCTACACACACACACACACCCCTACACACACCCCTACACACACAGACACACACACACACAGACACCCCTACACACACACACACACACACACACACACACACACACACACACACACACACACACACACACACACACACACACACACACGACCTAGAGAAGAATCTAAGGCCCTGGATGGTGAGGGACTCAAAGGCAAGGGAAGAGGGGAGGGAGTGAGGCGGAGTTTGTCAGGGAGGGTGTATGGGACTGAACAGGAACAGGTAAGTTTCAAGCGGTAGGGAGGGGAATCCTAGTGAGTGTCTACCTATGGTGAACCTCATGCACAGGGAAGGAGTGACAGAGATCCCCTCAACAGACAAATCCTAGGGGTTGGGGAGAGAGGGACGACACCAAGGTGTGAGACAGCTTCCTGGTTTCCCACCAAACTTGTGCCCTGAGCAATACATGATTATATCAGGTATTAGTGGTCTTTAATGCCTTTCTTTAACACCTGCTAATCTTTTAAAGAAGAGAATAAGTCCGGAGGATTTGTTTTTCAAGTAGCTGCCTGTAACGAAGGCAAAAAACGGACTGGATGAAAGCCCAGAAATATTTGAAACAAAAAGTCCTAAATCCATGTATCAAAGCATCTCTTGTGGTTTTCCATCTAAAGGACTGAGCTTCTTAGCTGCTAAGCATGGAGGAAGCAGGCAGTGGGCAAAGAACAAGGCATCAGGTTAGAATTTGAATGCTGGAGCTGGAGGGATCTTCAAGAGAGTCCAGCCGGGTTCGTGTTTCAGCTGGGGAAACTGAGGCACAGGGAGTTATGAACCCTGCCCATGATCCTTTGCTGTGGCCCAGAGCTAACTCAGATGCCCCAACTCGCAGGCCAGTGCTTTTTCTACCACAGAAAATATTGAAAACCCAATAAACTTCAAAAATTATTTTAAAAAATTGTAAGTCGTTTTCATGTTTTTTATTTTCACTCTCCATCAGTATTGTACAACTATTTGTTAGTGAAGCTTCAGGTAACAACAGCTGAAATCTGGTATGGGTTTGTCTTGTTTGCTTTCCCCTTAGGAATAAAATATTTCAGAAAAAAAAGAGAATAAATTTCTGAATAAGACACAAAACAAGGCTATATGAGTCTTGAGGTACAGTGAAATTACTTAATACAGTCCTTCTAGCCATGGTTTTTGTGACTCCCACACAATAATCTGGTGAAACTGTGCAAATAAGATGCTTGTGGCTCACCAAGGGGACTGGCCAGCTTGCTGCTAATGTAAATAAGGTACATGGCACTCTTGTGGGGGTGGGACTATGTGAATAAGGTGTATGGAACCCTAACAAAGGGATTCATTAGTTTTACCATTCCACTAAGCTTAAAAATGAGCCATCCCAGAGGTGGAAAGGAGGGACCTCGCCACCACCAAGAAAGAAGAGCTATGAGTGGAAAAGCATCACTTGGGCCCAGGATCCCTGCACTGAGAACCTCCTAGATCCAAGAGACAGAGAAAGAGAGAGATCTAACACTGGAGACCATGAGAAGCAGCAGCAGAGAAACAGTGGCAGCAGAGGCAGCAGAAAAAGGAGGTGGCACAGTGTACTTTACCACCCACTGAGCGAGAAAGTTAAGCGCCTTTGGGAAGGAGGCTTACTGGTGGAGTGGGGTGCCTCTGGGCACTTATCAGTGGAGCTAAAGAGCTTTGTAACACCTGCCCAAGAGGACAGAGGCCAAGACTGAGAGCTGAGAGCCAGACAGAGGCATGCCTGCCGGCACAGCTGAGAAGAAGCTGTCCTGATCGAAGAACTGTATCTTGAGTCATTTCTGATCGTGAATTATATAACCTGTTACTTCCCTAATAAACCCCATAATTGTGAGTATGGTCTTTGAGTTCTGTGTGGCCACTGCAACGAATTATTGAACCCAACAGAGAAGTAGAGAGTGCCGTGGGAGGGATGGCTGGTGTCAGAATTGGTAAAAAGGTTGGACAGCAGAGGTATATCTGACTCCTGCCTCATAGGAATCAGCCCTGGGCTGATGCTAATGCTGATGATTCTCCCCCCCCTTGTGAAGTCAGAGGAGGTCAGATGCCCTGGCACGCCATTTTTACAGTGTTTATAATACATGCCTCTGTCAGCAACCAGGAGACAAATCTTCAACAAGCAGTTTATCATCATAGTTAAAAATTAGGTTAAGTCTTTTACTTTAGGGGCTGTTTTTTCTTAAAACTTACCTACAGATCTTTGCAGGAGAAGTTTTCTGTATGAAAGTAAAGAAATTTACAATTAGTCTTTACAAACTCTTTTTTTTCCCCATTAAAAGAAAGTATTTAGATCAGAAGGCAGATAAATTATGAGTAAGTGTATTAGGGGGCTTAACAGCTGTTGCACTTTCACATTTATTGAAGCTTTTTGTTGCCTGGACCAAATGAGGATGACTCAGAGCTCCAGTGTTGAGTCACTTCAGCAAAGCACTCTGGGTGTGCAGAGTTGACCCGCCCACCAAGCACTTCTCACAGCACCATCAGAACCATGCTCACCCGGGAAAAGCAAATGGACGTGGGAGCCAAGCCTGAAAACATGTGATACATACAGAAAAGGGGAGAAAGGAGAGAGAGAGAGACGGAACCTGTGCGAGAGAAGTAAACTCGCTCTTGTTCAACTTCTACTGCAGCTCTGTTTCTTTAAATATTCTTTTCATTAACCCAGCTCTGACTCTGGGTGGTGCTATAAATTATCCGGTATGATGTTTAAATTAAGAAACAGAAAAAGCAGAAGGGCCATTTTACTCCACTCCTAGAGAGAAGAAAAAAGGTTCCTTTTTTAAAGGGCCAATTGGGGGAAACTAAACTCAATATTTAAAGCTCCCTGAAATGAAGAAATTCTAATCTGGACTTTACCATTAACCAATTCCTTTTAATTAGTCAGTTTAAGGAAACTAGTCCTTTGCACTCAGGAAGAAAGTTTTAATTTAGCAGGGAGCAGCATGCAGTTTTTCGTTTTGTTTTGTTTTTTTAGTATTTGATAGGGAAAGCAGATTTGTAGGAAAACAGATTAATTCTAAACATTTCAGAAGGCTTGTTTTGCTAGTTGAGGACAAACTACAATTTTTGACACCAAGTTCAGATAAACTGTAAAGTATAAACATATTGTTAAAAGAGAAGAGTTGATTGTATGGGAAAAAATAAAAAAATAAAATAATTTATTTTTTTTTAAAGTGAAGAGCTGATCAGAGATGCAGATGTGGTTTGCTATGAAGGCTATCAAGTTATCATGTGTTACTAAATAACCAAGTTTTCATTGTTTTAATAAACAGCTTCTATTTGTATACAAAGGTGTGGCTTGAATCTTTAGAATTTTTAATCTCTTATCTTTGTCAAAGTGTCTCTGTAGAGGGCCACCAAGCAAGGCCAACCTGGACTCTACTGCCACCTGGTGGGAACATGCCAATTATCCCTTAAGTACCGAAGTAATAACATCGGCAAAGGTGATTTGGCTGACAATACCTGGGTAATTGCTCCCATTAAGGTAAAGTATGTTACTTAAAGATTCCGAGCTAAATATAACTGAACTCTGGACAGTCTGGTGGCAGAGAAGGTATGGAAAGGATAGAGACAAAAGGGATATTTGAACTCTATGAATAACATGCTCACCCATTAACTATTTCAGGGCTTTCATTACTGAGCAACAAATCAAATCTTTTTTTAATTTTAAACTCCTTCTGACTAAGGACCCATAGTGGCACAGTGGTTAAGAGCTCAGCTGCTAACCAAAAGGTCAGCAGATCAAATCCACCAGCAGCTCCTTTGGAAACCCTATGGGGCAGCTCTACTCTGTCCTATGGGGTTGCTGTGAGTCGTAATCAACTCGTGCGTGGGCAATGGGTTTGGTTTGGTTTCTGACTAAAGGAGCCCAGACCTGAGGTATGGAGAATAAAAACAAGCAATATGTTAATTACTGAGCACCACCACTCCCCAGCGTTCTGAAAACAACCGAGGTGCTGAAGTGGGGGCATTCACAATTTTTAAGCCCTCAAGTCCAAAAACAACCTAGTAGTAAATCCTCATACTATCTTAGGGTTCTGAGTGATTCAGGATACTTCTCAAAAATCATACTGGCAAAAATAACAATAAACAGCTAATATCACTTTGGCTTAGCTAACGTATACTGAGGGCCACTTAGCAGGCACTATTCTGAAGTGCTTTACATGTATTACCTCATGAATTCTGACAGTCATGGGTGGTAATGATTTCCTCTAGTTTACAGATGAAGAAACTTGAGGCACTGAGAAATTAGGTAAGTTACCCAAGATCACAGGAGGTGATCTGGCTCCAGAATCTGACCCTTGACAACACTATTCTGCCAGAGCCCGCCTGCCAGTCCTGCAGTAACATGCCATGGGCTCCTGCAGGCTGCTAGACTTCAATTGCCATTTCCTCTGCCTGGAGTGCCACCTGGAACATTCCTACTCATCCTATGTGACTCTGGCCCTTCCAAAACCCCTGGTCTACCCACACCTCTATTCAGAGTCCTACAACATTTTATGGACATCACAGTAAGTACATGTTGGATCCTCCATTCAACTCCTAGTTTTGTGAGGGTAATAATTGTGTCTTCTACATCTCTATAGCTTTAGCCCTAACAAAATGTTTGATACATAGTATATACTTTAATAAATGCTGAATGAATGAATAGAAATATATTAACATTAAACTGTGATAAATATATCTGCAAAGTAGTAGGACCAATTCCAGAAGTCACACATTCCCTTACAGTTGAATTGTGTGTATGCATATGTATGTGTGTAAATGTGTATGTGTGTGTGTGTGTGTGTGTGTGTGTGTGTGTGTGTACACAAAGAAGTAGTTATAGATGGTGGAAATGAACTGGAGGCTCTATATAGTCTATCCTCATAACCTAGGGGCAAGATCATGAGAAGATTACTTCCCAAAACTGATTCCAGTAAAACCAGACACATAATGGACAAAAACAGACCTCGTTGGAAGCAGCAGGTAATGATCTGAAAGGCGGCCTGTAACTGTGCTCTTCATGACAACCAGTTACTTCATGAGGACTCCAGACTGTATGATCAGGAATGTAAGTCATACCAAAAACATATCACGGTTGCAGAGCAGATTTTAATGCTAAACTACTAGAAACCATCTAAAAGTCTACAAACAAGGACTGACCAACAAATTATGTTCCATCTACAATGGAATATTATTGACAATGATCTGAATAAGGATCCTGATAACCTGTTCAACGCAAAAATCAGAAATATCATACCATTTGTGTAAATGTCTACATATGTTCATAGAAAAAAGTCTGAAAGAATAGAGTGGTTACCTCTGGGAAGTAGGATCACAGTTGATTTCTGGGTTTTCCCCCATCTGGGTTTTCTACAACTTATTACATTGTATTACATTCATAAAGGAAGAAGATTGTTATAATAACTAAAAAGATTTGTTAGCTACTCAATTGTTATCTAATTTTCCATGAAAAGAAATGATGCCATTTTGTGTTAGTGATGAAGTGGAGTTGAAGATCAAAATATTTTAGTGTTCGTCCAGTTACTTCCAAGGAAAGGTCCTCCCACCCTAGAAGTCTGGTCGCTGGTCTCTACAGTGAAGAGGGTCTCCACTTGGTGGAAATATGCCTTAAGGACTCACCAACTGTGTGTCCTGCCCTCGCCCTAGTCTATCTGCTCAACAGTGTGGTTTCCTGACTAGACTTATCCATCAGCAAGCAATACTCTGTGGAGATGCGTGGATCTTGTCTCTGTTATTGCTGTTGTTAGGTGCCGTCGAGTCAGTTCCGACTCATAGTGAGAGAACACTGCCCAATCCTGCATCATCCTCATGATCATTGTTATGCTTCAGCCCACGGTTGTAGCCACTGTGTCAATCCATCTCATTGAGAGTATCCCTCCTTTTTGCTGACCCTATACATTTCCAAGCATGATGTCCTTTGTCCTTCTCCAGGGACTAGTCCCTCCTGATAACATGTTCAAAGTATGTGAGACAAAGTCTCGCCATTCTTGCTTCTAAGGAACATTCTGGCTGTACTTACAAGACAGATTTGTTCATTCTTTTGGCAGTCCGTGGTATATTCAATATTCTTTGCCAACACCATAATTCAAAGGCGTCAATTCTTCTTCGGTCTTCCATATCCATCGTCCAGCTTTCTTATGCATATAAGGTGACTGAAAACACCATGGCTTGGGTCATGGGCATCTTAGTCCTTAAAGCAACGTCTCCGCTTTTTAACACTTTAAAGAGGTCTTTTGTAGCAGATTTGCCCAATGCAATGTGTCTTTTGATTTCTTCACTGCTGCTTCTATGGGTGTTGATTATGGATCCGAGCAGAATGAAATCCTTGACAACTTTAATCTTTTCTCCACTTATCATGATGTTGCTTATTGGTCCAGTTGTGAGGATTTTTGTTTTATGTTGAGGTGTAATCCATACTGAAGTCTTTGATCTTCATCAGTAAGTGCTTCAAGTCCTCTCCACTTTCAGCAAGCAAGGTTGTGTCATCTGCATAATGCAGATTGTTAATGAGTCTTCCTCCAATCCTGATACCCTGTTCCTCTTCGTATAGTCCAGCTTCTTGGATTATGTGCTCTGCGTACAGGTTGAATAAGTATGATCAAAGGGTACAACGAGGACACACACCTTTCCTGACTTTAAACCACATAGTGTCCCCTTGTTCTGTTCGAACAACTGCCTCTTGATCTATGTACAGGCTCCGCATGAGCACAATTAAGTGTTCTGGAATTCTCATTCTTTGCAATTATATCCATAACTTGTTATGATCCAGACAGTCAAATGCCTTTGCATAGTCAATAAAACACAGGTAAACATCTTTCTAGTATTCTCTGCTTTCAACCAGTATCCAACACCAGCAATGATATCCCTGGTTCCACATCCTCTTCTGAATCCAGCTTGAATTTCTGGCAATTCCTTGCCAATGTACTGCTTGTCTCTAAGTCAGGTAAATCTGTATTTTTAAATTAATAATTCATATAAACTTCATGAATAAGAAGGCTTTTTCGAATCTGAGTGGCATGAGTCTGTCTCTGGGAGCCTACAAACCTCAGTGACTAGCTAGTGAACACCTAGCTCTGCACCAGTTCTGGGGGCCAGGCACTGAGGCTACGTAGGGAACTACCACATGATCCCGCCAACAGAGGGCTTAGAGGAAGCAGTGCGGGAGACACAGGGCAATAGTACCATATTTCATCAAGCCTAAGGTGCCACTGATTGTTTCAGATTTCTTGTTATTTTATGTACTATAAAGAAATAAAAAAAAAAAAAAATTAAACCAGGACACACTGTTAACAGCGTCTCGACTTCAGGTTAAAATGTGAAAAAAAAAGAAGCACATGCTAGAGGTGACGAAATATGGAAATTGCAAGATGGTGTGATAAGTAAAATGTCAGAGAAAGGTGCCCGTTTAAGTGATGGCATAAAGAAGAGTAAGGCTAACCCCCCTCCAGCTCCACCTGGATCTGGCTTAAAGTCCGAGAGAGGGCCTCACTGGGTCACCACAGGCTCCTCTCTCACCCTCCTATAACCCTCTCTCCTCCTCCTGCAACCCTCCCTCCTCCACAGACAGCTAGATGAGTTCGTGAATCTGGTAAATCTCTCTGGGGCTTAAAACCCGATCGTGGCTTCCCACTGCACCCAGCATAAACACCAAATTCCATAGCTTGGCCTCAAAGGGCTTACACAACCAGCCCGTGCCCCTGTCTCCAGTCTCATGCTAAGCCCCTCTCTCCCTCTCATTAAGCTCCAGCCACACCAGCCCAAAGTGATTTCTATCAAGTCCCTTCTGACCTCTGGTCTTTTGCATGTGGTACCCGCTCTTCCTGGGATACCCTCCCCCACCTGCTCACCCTTCAGGGCTGTGTTTAAATCTCACTTCCTCAAACTGCCTTCTCTGGCCCCACAACCCAGCGTGTGGTTAGGACTATTTGTTTAATGTCTGTGTCCTCTTCCAGCCTGTGTGCTCCATGAGAGCCACAACCGTGTCTCTCGTTCACTACTGTAGACCCACTGCTCTGCACAGCGTGGGGACATAGAGGTACTTAAGAAATATCCATGGAATGCATGAGAGGTGTTTAAGAGATTTACCAAGAAATAAGAGGAAAGAAACATCAAGACATGGTCTAGAAACCCTCATCCATTGCTGGTGGTACAGTCGCTATGGAAAACAGGCTGTTCCTCAAAAAGTTAACCACAGAATTACCACGCGACTCAGCAATTTGTCTCCTAGGTATATACCCAAGAGACTTGAAAGCAGCAACGCAAACAAACACAAGTTCACCAATGTTCATTGGTGAACTTTTCACAATAGTCAAAAGGCAGAAACAACCAAAATGTCCGTCAACAGATAAACGGATAAACAAAATGTAGCCCTTCCATACAATGGAATATTACTCAGCCATAAAAAGAAATGAAGTCCTGATACATGCCACAACATGGATGAACCTTGAAACATCATGCTGAGTGAAGTCAGTCAGTCACAAAAGGACAAATATTGTATGAGCTCACTTATGTGGAACTGGCAAATGTATAGAGACCAAAGCTTATTAGTATTTACCAAAGGTGAGAGGGAATGAGGAAGGGGGAGTCATTGCTTAGGGGGCACTGACATTGTTAATGGTGGTGGAATAACTTGGAAAAGGATAGTTGTGATGATTACACAACATGAATGTAATCAATGTCACTGAATTATACCTGTAAGAACTGTTGAACTGGCAAATGTTTTGTTATATATTTTTTTACCACAAAATAAAAGGACATGGTCTAGGAAAAGTGAGATGTTTAACTGTGACTGTAATTTATAAAAGCTGGAGGAGTTGATGGGGCCCAGATGATGAGGGCTTTGCATGCCCCTGAGGGGCTCGCCGTTCATCCTGGAGGTCACGGACAGTCCCTGGCAGGCAGTAAGCAGGGGAGTGACATGATCCATCTGTGTTTCCCTGAGGTCACTTGGTACAGCGAAGAAAGGGTGCGCGTGGGGAAGCGCATAGCAGGAAACCAGTTAGGACACTGCTGCACCTCCGGCAGGCAACTCCCTGCCCAGCCTT
Organism: Dugong dugon; assembly: GCA_030035585.1. Lineage (NCBI taxonomy): Eukaryota > Metazoa > Chordata > Mammalia > Sirenia > Dugongidae > Dugong > Dugong dugon. The sequence goes on from CM057466.1 coordinate 58,417,170, forward strand.
TGCCAGGTAATGGCACACAGAAGAGGATGACTGTTGAAGCCCCAGGACAGCTCACACCAGGACCTCCCTGGCTGCCTGAGGGCTGAGGAGATCCAGCTCTCCTTCCTCTGCTCCTAGGCGGGCAGCTCTGAGGGAAGAGACGAGAGGAGGGGCCTGGTAGCAGACATATTAGGAAGGAAGAATCAAGCAGATTTGGTAACAGACTGGTTGTGGGACCAGGAGGACCGAGGAGCCAAAACAGGATCCCTAGGGTTCTGTCCTGGGTGACGATGACCAGGACAGTGACTGTGAAACAAGAAGCAGGTTTGGGGAAATAAATCACTCCATTTTGGCCCTTCTACATTTCAGATGCCAGGTAGAGACCCAGAGGAAGCAGGCGTGGGGCTCCGTTGATGACCCCCATACAGGAGAGACTCTGGGCTAAAGACAGGGACTTAGGAGTCATCAATGAACAGACGGCAGCTGAGCTGCAGGTGTGGGTGAGATGTCCCAGAAAGCCTGTGGCATGAGGACAGCGCCCTAGAAGACCCTGAGGAGAGGCAAGGGAACAAGAAGAGAGGACAAGGGGCTGTGAAGAAGAGTCAGGGACGCAGGAAGAGAACTGGGCAGGTGTGGGGTCAGGAAGGCCAAGGGGGCGAACAGATTCAGAAAAGAGGTGGGGTCCTTGAGCAAAGAAGAATGAAAAACACCAAAGACACAAGGAAAATATTAGCCCAAGAGACAAAAGGGCCACATAAACCAGAGACTCCATCAGCCTGAAACCAGAAGAACTAGATGGTGCCTGGCTACCACCAATGACCCTCCCAACAGGGAACACAACAGAGAGTCCCAGATGGACCAGGAGAAAAGTGTGGTGCAGAACTCAAATTCATGTAAAAAGACCAGACTTAATGGTCTGACAGAGACTAGAAGAACCCCCGAAACTATGACCCCCGGATGCTCTGTTAACCCAGAACTAAAACCATTCCCGAAGCCAACTCTTCAGACAAAGATTAGACTGGACTATAAAACATAAAATAATACTTGTGAAGAGTGTGCTTCTTAGTTCAAGCAGATACACAAGACTAAATGGGCAGCTCCTGTTCGGAAGTGGGATGAGAAGGCAGAGAGGGTCAGGAGCTGGTTGAATGGACACGAGAAACCCGGGGTGGAAAGGAGGAGTGGCTGTCACATTATAGGGATTGCGGCTAGGGTCACATAACAATATGTGTATAAATTTTTGTATGAGAAATTAACTTGAACTGTAAACTTTCACCTAAAGCACAATTAAAAAAAGAAAAAGAAAAGGGGTGGGGTGATGAATGGTGTATACTGTTAACAGAGAGGCACAAAGATGAAGTCATCAATGGATCCAGCCAGAGCAACTGCAGGGTAAGATGGGGTGAAGAAGGGAGCGGATAAAAGATGAAAGGGACGAGGACATGGACAATGCCACGCCCAACCCTCTCTGAGGCACTGTGGATGGGAGGGAAAGGATGAGACGAGGCAAGCGAAGGAAAGGGAGGCACAAGCCTTTGAGTGTTTGCTTTACAAATACACCTTTCCAGAGTTAGGCTAATAGGAGTCTATCTCCCAGAGCCTGGTTCATCCTGGTGAGCTGGTAACACTGAACATGTTTATGGACAAGCCTGGAGGAAGAAGTTAAAAATACAGGGAAGAGGCAGGATAACTGATGGAGCACTGCCTCTGAGAAGGCAGGTGGGGTGATACATGGAGAACAGGTGTGGGGAGTAGCCTTGGCCACCAGGAAAGACAGCTGTCTCCTGAACACCTGAAAGATCCTGCCTGAAGTGCCAACTAGCCTCTCTATAGCTTAAAAGTTCCAAAATTTGGCATGGAACTATTTCAAGTATGCAGATATTAGGAAAAAAAGGACTCCTGAAAAAGAGACCAAATTGAAACCACCAGTAACAACACTGAAAATAATAGCTGATGTGTATAGAGCACCTACAACATGCCCAGAACTGTTAGAAGCACTTAACATATATGTCTCACTGAGCCTTCTCAATAACTCTATGAGCTGGGTACCATCATGATCCTGTTTCACAGATGGATGCACAGAAGGTGAAGAAACTTGCTCTAGCTGGTATGAGGTAAATCCGGGGTTGGAAACAAAAGCAAATTTCCCCAGGGTAGACAAATGTTCCCAGGACCCTGTGTGAACCTCTCAGGGCTTCCAACTGGTTCCTAATGGTTCAGTCATGGCTGACAGAAACCATGCAAGGCTTCTAACTGGTTCAAAGAGGTTCAGTCATGGCCAACAGAAACAAGGGCACCGTACACACTGCATAGCAACCAAATCTGTTGCGTCTCAGCTTTTGACCTGAGTAGGAAACAGGCAGCAGTGCCCTGCTGTAAAAACGGCACGGAGGCAGTGTCTGACCTCCTCCAATTTCACGAAGGGGAAGAAGAACCAAGATCAACAGTCCAAGGCTGATTCCTATGAGGTGGATGTCAGACTAACCTCCTCTCTGCCATCTCTATCATTTCTGACACCACCTGTCCCTCCCACAGCACTATCTACTGGGTTCAGTAATTCACTGCAATAGCCACACAGAACTCACGGACTATACTCATAGTTATGGGGTTTATTAGGGAAGTAAGAGTTACAATTCAGGCTCAGGAACACTCAGGATACAGTTCCTTCATCAGGATAGCCTCTTCCCAGCCGTGCTCGCAGGCACACCTCTCCCTGGCCCTCAGTCTCTGCCCAAAGGCCTTCAGCTTTCTCTCTCCGTGGGCCAGGAAGGCCACCACGCCATCTCCTGCTGCCAGGTCTCTCCTGCTACTCTCTCCTTCCTTGGTGGTGGTGGACTCCTCCTCTCTGCTCTGGAATTGGCTCTCTTTTAAGGCAAAACTGACCAATCCCCTTGGTAGGCCACAATTACTCTATCACACAATCACCTGGATGGGAGTAACAAGCCCATGGCTAGAAAGGCCACATACAAAAGTAATTTATCCACTGCACCCATTCACAGATGGTGGCCAAGGGCATCACTTTGAATGTGTGGTGCTCTTTCCAGTCCTGCCAATAATCCAATCTCCTGCATCAAGAAACTTTCAGGACCCTGATGTGGGAGACTGGACTACTGCCAGGATTGCAGACAGCAAAACACATTAAAAGCTCCACGGTCAGCCACCATCTCTGAGTGAGGCACTGCCTGTTTCCTACTTGAGTCAAAAGCTGACTGGCAAGAGATTTGGTTGCTATGCAATGCGTACGTTGTCCCTGATTGTGCAGGCCATGACTGAACTGCTCTGAACTGGTTCTAAGCCCTGGAACCTCTTCCACAACATTCATGTGGTATTGAGATTAGCTGTTGGTGGGTATGCACCCCTCACCAGGTCCACAGCAAATCCACCTTTATCACTGAGGCACTAGCGGTTTTGTGGTATTCTCACCTTCCATGCAGGAAACCAGATTCAATTCCTGGCCAGGGCATCTCAGGCACAGACAGTCAGCGGAAGCTTGCGAGGTTTCAGGGGAGCTTCCAGACTAAGACAGACTAGGAGGAAAGTCCTGGCAATCTACTTCTAAAATCAGCCAATGAAAACCCTATGATGAGAAGGCAGAGAGGGTCAGAAGCTGGTTGAATGGACACAGGAAATCAGGGGTGGAAAGGAGGAGCGTGCTGTCACAGTATAGGGAGAGCAGTTAGGGTCACATAACAATGTATGTATAAATTTTTGTATGAGAGACTAACTTGAATTATAAAGTTTCCCTTAAACTACAACAATAAAAAAAAAAGAAAACCTTATGGATCACAATGGTCCAGTCCTGTTGTACATGGGGTCGCCACAAGTCAGGGACCAGCTGGTTTGACAGCAGCTAACAACAACAACAACATCCTGCGGGTCTGGCTCAGCCTTGCCTGGAGTTGAGTTCCATTCAGACATTCCCACGTCTGACAAACTGAAGGGATGTCAAAACCGCGATCCTTGAAATTAGTGAGCACTGTCAGGCAATCTTGAAATGGAAATTGGTAGTAGAAAAAGGTAGACACCAATTTGGATCATAAAATAAGTGCTTCTTTGAAATTTAAAGCAATGAAGATAACACTCCCATTTTGTATTAACATTTACCTCTTTCCGAAAACACTTGTGGTACCCACAGATGATAGCTTCAGCTACATTATGCAAAGTGAGAAACACAGGGATGGTCTGAAAGAAAACAGAATAATAAGCATGAAAATATTTTCTTCAACCTCATAATTACATAATCCTTGGTTTTTGCTTAAAAATAAAGATCTGTAGGAACTCTTGGCATTCACTTATGTAATCCTCTCCAGCGAGGCTGTTTCACGTGACTTCTGTTCTTTGTTTCAGTATTATTCTTGGTAGGGTAGAGAGGCTCACTTCCTATGGGTATTCTCATCTGCAAACATTTATTAGGCACCTACTGTGTGTCAGGCACTGTGCTAGGTGGGGACACATCTTGTGAACAAGGTGGATACCTGACATATTTTAAGTGCTCTGACAGGGACACACAGAAAGGGCACCTGACTCCACAAGGGGAGTGAAGCTTTCTTGGAGGAAGTGAAGCCCAAAGTCTAAATGAGAACTGAATGATAAACTGGAGTGAGCTTAACCTAAGGACAGGGGGCAAGAAAGAGTTGCGGGCAGAGGAACACACAAAGGCCCAGAGGAGAGCTGAACTGGACTCTTCTAAGGAACTGGAGGAAGCTGGGCATGGCTGAAACTAACATGAAAGGGAAAAGCAGGGAGAGAAAGATGAGAAGGGAACTAGGACTTTTTCCTGCGGCCCACTAGGAGCCCGTGAAAGAAGGCAGGCAGTGATGTAATCTGATCCGCCTGTTTAAAGGTGCAGGGCTATAGCATAGGGAGGACAGGCGGTAGAAACGGCTGCAAAAATCTAGGAGCGTGACAGGCTGAAAAAATGGCCCCCAAAGATATTCACATCCTAATCCCTGGAAACTGAGGATGTTACTTTATATGGCAAGACAGGGGTTGTCATGGATTGAATTGTGTACCCCAAAAAATGTGTGTATCGATTTGGCTAGGCCATGATTCCCAGTGTTGTGTGGTTGTCCCCCATTTTGTTATTGTAATTTTGCATTAAAAAGGATTAGGGTGGGACTGTAACACCACCCTAACCCAGGTCCCATCCCTGATCCAATGTAAAGGGAGTTTCCCTGGGGTGTGGCCTGCACCACCTTTTATCTCTTGTAAGAGATGAAAGGAAAAGGAAACAAGCAGAAGATTGGGGACCTCATACCACCAAGAAAGAAGCACTGGGAGCAGAGCCCGTCCTTTGGACCTGAGGTTCCTGCGCAGAGAAGCTCCTAGGCCAGGGGAAGACTGATGATGATGAGGACCTTCCTCCAGAGCCGACAGAGAGAGAAAGCCTTCCTGTGGAGCTGATGCCCTGAATTTGGACTTTTCGCTTACTTCACTGTAAGGAAATAAACTTCTCTGTTAAAACCATCCACGTGTAGTATTTCTGTTACAGCAGCACCAGATGACTAAGACAGGGGTCTTTGCAGATCTGATCATACTGAGGATCTTGAAATGAGGAGGTTATTCTGGCTTACCTGGGTGGGCCCTAAATGTAATCCAAAGTGTCCTTAAAAGAAGGAAGCAGAAGAAGATTTGACCCATATGGAGGAGAAAGTGATGTAAAGATGAAGCAGAGAGATTTGAAGATGCTGGCCTGGAAGACTGGAGTGATGTGGCCACAAGCCAAGGAATCCTGGCAGCTACCAGAACCTGAATTCTCCCCTAGCGCTTCTAGAGGGAATACAGCCCTGCTAATACCTTGATTTCGGCCCACTGATACAAATTTCAGACATGGGCCTCCAGAACTATGAGAGAATAAATTTTTGTTGTTTTTTTAATTTCATTTCATTTGCTTTAGGTGAAGGTTTATAGTACAGTTTCTCATTCAAAAATTTATACACAAGTTGTTTTATGACATTGGTTACAATCCCTGCAATGTATCAGCACTCTCTCCCTTTCCACCTCGGGTTCCCCTTGTCCATTCGTCCAGGTTTCCTGTCCCTTCCTGCCTTGTCATCTTTGCTTTTGGGCAGGTGTTACCCATCTGGTCTCGTATTCCTGACTGAACTAAGAAGTACATTCCTCATGTGTGTTATTGTTTTAAAGGTCTGTCTAATCTTTGGCTGCAAGGTAGACTTCGGAAGTGGCTTCGATTTTGAGTTAGCAGGGTATCCGGTGGCCATAGTCTTGGGGTTCCTCCCATCTCTGTCAGATCAGTAAGTCTGGTCTTTTTTTTTTTTGTAATTTGAATTTTGTTCTCCATTTTTCTCCCACTCTGTCTGGGACCCTCTATTGTGATCCCTGTCAGAGTGGACAGTGGTGGCAGCCAGGCACCATCTAGTTCTTCTGGGCTCAGGCTGGTGGAGGCTATGGTTCAGGTGGTCCATTAGTCCTTTGGACTAATGTTTTTCTTGTTTCTTTGTTTTTTTTTTCCATTATCCTTTGCTCTGGACAGGATGGGACCAATAGATGTATCTTAAATGGCCATTCAGAAGCTTTTAAGACCCCAGACGCTACTTACCAAAGTAGGATGTCGAACATTTTCTTTATGAAATATGTTATACCAATTGACACAGATATTCCCTGAGACTATGGTCCCCAGCACTCAGCCCCAGTAAGTCGGTCCCTCGAGGTGTTTGGATGTGTCTAGGAAGCTTCTATGACTTTGCCTTGGTCAAGTTGTGCTGACTTCCCCTACACTGTGTGTTGTCTTTCTTTCCCTTCAGCAAAATTAACACTTGTTTACTATCTAGTTAGTGATTTCCTCACCCCACCACACCTTCGTAACCATCAAAAATTTTTTTTTTTTTTTCTGGGTGTAAACCTTCTCTTGTTTTTATAACAGTGGTCTCATACAATAGATCTTTTGTGATTGACTTATTTCACTCACCATAATGCCCTCCAGATTCATCCACGTTGTGAGACATTTAGTGGATTCATCATTGTTGTTTATCATTGCATAGTATTCCATTGTGCGTACATACCATATTTTGTTTATCCATTCACTCACTGATGGGCAATAGGTTGTTTCCATCTTTTTGAAATGATAAATAACACTTTAATGAACATGGGTATGCATACATCTATTCTTGTTACGGCTCTTATTTCTCTAGGATATATTCCTAGGAGTGGGATTGCTGGATCATATGGTATTTCCAGATTTTTAAGGAAACACCATATTATTTTCCGTAAGTGGTTGCACCATTTTACATTTCCACAGCAGTGTATAAAAGTTTCAATCTCTCCACAACCTTGTCAGCATTTGTTTTTTTGTGTTTTTGATTAATGCCAGTATTGTCAGGTGAGATGGTATCTCACTGTAGTTTTGATTTGCATTTCTCTGACAGCTAATGATCGTGAGCATCTCTTCATGTGTTTATTAGTCACCCGAATGTCTTCTTTGCTGAAGTGTCTGTTCGAGTCCTTTCTCCATTTTTTAATTTGGTTGTTTGTCTTTTTGTTGTTGAGGTGTTGAAATTTTCTATAAACTTTAGAGATTAGACCCTTGTTGGATATATCATAGCTAAAGATTTTTTCCCAGTCTGTAGGTTCTCTTTTGAGAAGTCTTTTGATGAGCATAAATGTTTAATTTTTAGGAGATCCCAGTTATCTGGTTTATCTTCTGGTGTTTGTGCAGTTAGTTATGGTTTGTATTATATTTATGCCATATATTAGGGCCCCTAGCATTGTCCATATTCCTTCTTCCATGATCTTTATTTTTTAAGGTTTTACATTTAGGTCTTTGATCCATTTTGAGTTAGTTTTTGTGTACTGTGTAAAGTATAAATCGTATTCCATTTTTTTACAGATGGACATCCAGTTTTGCCAGCACCAATTGTTAAAAAAACTGTCTTTTCCTCCATTTAATGGACTTTGGTCCTTTGTCAAAGACCAGCTAACCACAGGTGGATGGATTTATGTCTGGGTTCTCAATTCTGTTCCACTGGTCTATGTCTGTCATTGTACCAGTACCAGGCTGTTTTGACTACTGCAGCTGTATAGCAGATTCTGAGATCAGGCAGTGTAAGGCCTCCTACTTTGTTCTTTTTCTTCAATAATGTTTTGCTTATCCAGGGCCTCTTTCCTCTCCATATAAAGATGGTGATTATTTTTTCTATCTTGTTAAAGAATGTTGTAGGTATATGGATAGATATTGCATTATAGTTGTAGATTGCTGTGGGTAGAACTCACATTTTCACAATGTTGAGTCTTTCTATCCATGAGCATGGTATGTTTTTCCATTTATGTAGGTCTCTTTTGGTTTCTTGCAGTAGTATTTTGTAGTTTTCTTTGTACAGGTCTTTTATGGAGAATAAATTTCTTTTCTTTTTATCACCAAGTTTATGGCAGCCACAGAAAGCCACAATACAAAATTGGGTACCAGGAAGTGGGGTGCTGCTGTAGCAACTACCTAAAAAATGTGTAAGTGGCTTTGAATCAGGTAATGGCTAGAGGATGGAAGAATTTTGAGAAGCATGATAGAAAAAGCCTAGACTACCTTGAACAGACCATTGGTAGGAATATAGATACTAAAGACCTTGCTAGTGACAGCTCAGAGGAAATGAGGAACCTGTTATTGGTAACTGGCAGGATCACTGTGACATGGTGGCAGAGAACTTGGTTGAATTATGTCCTACAGTTGTATGGAAAGCAAAACTTGTAAACAATAAACTTGGATATTCAGCTAAAGAGATTTCCAAGCAAAATGTTGAAGGTGCAGCCTGGCATCTTCTTGCTGCTCATAGTTTAAAAAAAAAAAAAAATCAGGGGAAGAAAATACAAAAATTTAATAAACACTCCAGTGGGTTATCAGATACAGAGGGTATCCACTGTTCATTTACTTTACTGGGATGTTTGCTAAGAATGGCAGTCTCTCCTAATTTGATAGGTATCATGGTTTGAATCCTCCATGAATCTGTCAGTTTGTCACACTGTGGAGGCTTGCATGTTGCTGTGATGCTGGAAGATATGCCACCAATATTCAAATACCAGCAAGGTCACCCAGGGCAGACAGGTTTCAGCTGAGCTTCCAGACTAAGACAGACTAGGAAGAAAGACCTGAGGATCTATCTACTCCTGAAAAGAATTAGCCAGTGAAAACCTTATGAACAGCAATAGAACATTGTCTGTTATAGTGCTGTAAGATGAGTCCCTCAGGTTGGACGGACACAGTGGCTACAACAATAGGCTCAATCATAACGATTGTGAGGATGGTGTAGGACCAGGCAGTGTTTCATTCTGTTGTACGTAGGGACACTATGAGTTGGAACTGACTCGATGGCACCTAATAACAACATAATTTGAATAGTGTCCCCTAAAAATATGTCAACTTGGCTAAGCCATGATTCCCAGTATTGTGTGGTTGTCCTCCATTTTATGATCTGATGTAATTTTCCTATGTTTTACATCCTAATCTCTGCCTGTGGTTAATGAGGCAAGATTAGGTTATGTTAAAGAGGATTAGGGTGGAATGCAACACTCTTACTCTGGTCACAGCTCTGATCTGATGTAAGGGGCATTTCCCTGGGGCGTGGCCTGCATTACCTTTTATCTTACAAGAGATAAGAGGAGAGAAGCAAACAGAGAGAGAGGGACCTCAGGCCACCAAGAAAGACGCGCCCAGAGCAGAGCACATTCTTTGGACCTGGGGTCCTTGTGCTGAGAAGCTCCTAGACCATGGGAAGATTGATGCCAAGGACCTTCCCCCAGAACCAACAGAGAAAGCAAGCCTTCCCCAGGAGCTGGCAACCTGAAAATTCAGACTTTTAGTCTCTTAGACTGTAAGAGAATAAATTTCTGTTTGTTAAACCCATCCATTTGTGGTATTTATGTTACAGCAGCACTAGATACCTAAGACAATAGGCAATCATGACAAGATGAGGGGGAAGGATAAAAAGGTATGAGATTTTGCTATTGTCTTTGTTATTGATGATGATAATGTCATTTTCTGAAAGGCAGAAAAAGATCAAGAATAAGGGCATGGGTATGCGCATCAGAGTGGGGTTCAGACTCCAGCTCTACCACCTGCTAGTGGAGCTAGGCTCTTTACTTACCAAAACTTCTGTTTCCTTGACTATAGTATGGGGATAACAATACCTATAACTTAGTGCAGTTGTGAGGGATGATGTAAATAACAACATAGGTACAGGCTCTGGCTCAGTGCCTAGGAGCACTGCACAAAAGACTGCTGACAACAGTTAACTGGTAGTTCTATCTTCAGCAGCCTCTGCTGAGGACTCTGAGCTGGGTAAGCTGTTCCAGTTAAGAGGATACACTTAAAGAGTATGTTGCTCGCCTACACTTCAGATGTATTTATTATCTTTTTGGAGAATGTATTTTTACCTTCTTTTAAAAAATCTTTATAACTTTATAGCTCTGCCTTGTTTTAGCATTTTGTACTAATTTGCTCTATTTTATTTAACATTTTTATCTTTTTAATGTTTTACATGTTCACCTTATCTTTCATTAAAGTTCAATTATTTTTCCCTTTTAAAGTCACACTTTTAATTCTTTTATATTTTTCATTTATCTTTTGTTTCTTTTTATTCCTCTTAAGTGTTTATATTCTGAATTCTTTCTTATGTGTTTTAAGATTACTAAGGAGATTACAGGAGCCCTGGTGGCACAGTGGTGTAAGTGCTGGGCTGCTAACCAGAAAGTCAGCAGTTTGAATCCATCAGCTGCTCCGTGAGAGAAAGATGTGGCAATCTACTTCCATAAAGATTTATAGCCTTGGAAACCCTATGAGGCAGTTCTACTCTGTTCTACACAGTCACTATGTCATCAACTCAGTGGCAACAGGTTTGGTTTTCTGGTTTAAGGAAATTATTTATTTTAATTTTTTTAATGGGTTTATCTGTTGTGCCCATGTTTGAAAAACTTAGGCCCTGGTCTTTGAGTTCTTGGTTTCAGAAGGTAGCAAGGGAAATCTTGGCCAAATTAATCATGTGACACATGAAATAAATATGAAAGGATGAACTACCAAACCAAATCCTCCCTTCTGCTCCTACTTAACAAATTTTAAATCTGAGTTTCTCATGTCGTTTTTCTACTGAGACAGTAGTAGGCTTTAGAGATAGTTATTCTACAATTGATCAGTTATACTCTTCATCAGCCTGTGTCAAAAACAATACAGCCAAAAGCAAATACAACTAATGCACATGTATAAATATAAGACAGCTTTAATTACTCATCCTTCCTTGGCCTCTAACCCTGTGAACAAGATCCAGTCTGAACTATGCTACATTAGTTCAAGAGACCCCCTAGTGACTGATTCTTTTAGAAAACCTGCCCTTTATTATCTTTATAATCAGGACTTACTTTTGTCAAATCAGATAGGAGTTCTGAAAAACGGTAACAGCAGTAACAATAGCTAAGATTTGCTAAATGTTTATTATGTGTCAGGCATGGTTCTAACTGCTTCGACATATTTAATCTTCATAATAACTCTATGAGTTAAATACTATTAACATACCCATTTTACAGGTGATAAAACTGAGGGATGTGTTCTCAATCTTTTTAATCTGCATCTTAATCATTTGAAACCACTTTTAGATGATCTAGATGCTTGCTGCTAAAGAGAACAGAAAAAGAAATGTGTTCTACACTGTCAAGACTCAAGGAATGGCCTCAAAAAATAAAGATCTTACTGTCTATCACCAGAAAAAATGGCTCGATCAACTACCATAAAGCCCACATCATCATTTTTGAAACAAGTCTGCTAAAACGATGACCTTATTGACCTTATTCAACTATACTGCAGTCTAATTTATTTAATTACTTAGGGACACAATTTGCAACTAACTCATTCTTAGGGTCTATAAGCTTAAAATTCAAATATCCCATGTACCACTGAAATTTTTCTTTCTTTTTTAACAGCTTTATTGAGCTATAATTCACACACCATACAATTCACCCTCTTAAAGTATACAATTCAGTGGTTTTTAGTATACTCACAGAGCTGTACAACCATCACCACAGTCAATTTTTGAACATTTTCACCACCCCCAAAAAGAAACCACTTACCCATTAGCATTCATTCCTCATTTCCCCCCACTCTCCCAGCTCTTGGCAACCAGTGATCTACCTTTTATCTCTATAGTTCTGCTTATTCTGGACATTTCAAATAAATGGACTCATACGATATGTGGTCTTTTGTGACTGGCTTCTTTCACCTACATGATGTTTTGTTTTGCTTTTAATATTTTATTTTATTTTGTGGTTGTTGAGAATACACACAGAAAAACATACACCAATCCAACAGTTTCTACATGTACAATTCAGTGACGTTGCCGAAATTTTTCTGTGGCTGTGATTAGAAATCGGTCACTATTAGTTAGACATTTTTCATTATTCCCATGCTTCCGGAGTGGAATTCTGAAGCCCTGGTTGTTATTTGTTCAGGTGTTAGAACTGACTTAGAACAACTTTCTATGGAAAATCCTGGCCATGCCCATGGGCCCATCTGGGGCTCACTCTGCAGAGTGTGGATGATCCTCTTTTTCAAGCATGTGTCCTGAATAGGCTTCTTAATTTTTATAAAGGAATGTCAACCCTACCTTATCTTTGGGTGATTTTTAAACAAGGACACTTGTCCTTAGCCTACAATATAGAAAAACTGCACTCCAGATCCTTGCCAAAGAATGCAACTTTGAACTCTTTGCTGTCTAGTTTTTATCAAATTCATGCATGCAAGAAATGCTGTTCCTCGAGGATTGTCTCAGGGCAGTGAGCCTGACCCGGGGTGAGCCAGGCCACAGAGAGCAGGGCTTCTTTCCCCAGAGAACTGCTCCTCCTGAACTGTGCTATAGCATCATGCCTCCAAAATGTACTAAGAAGGTTAGAAACTAAGTTACTGTTTTGTTTGCTAACAGGACATTATTGAAGACCCTGCCCCGCTAAGTTGCCCAGTCTACCCCTTATGGGGACTCAGGATAAGTGTCTCTCAGACTCCAGAGCAAAGAAGAGCTTTGCTTTTCCTGAGCAAGAGCTCCACTTTTATCTGACAACCATTGAGTGTCTTGTAACTTTATTTGACCATAGAAAGCTGAGAGTTGAACTCAAGGCCCAACTTAAGATATTACATCATAAATTTCTATGTGCTAACTCCCCTTGGGGTCTCATCTAGTTCTATTACCCTTTAACTAGATTTCTTCTAAAATTTTAATCATGAATTTTTTATCCTACTTTATCTTAGGCATTCTTATAAGTGGAATCCCTGGGTGGGGCAAACGGTTAAGCATTTAGCTGCTAACCAAAAGGTCGGAGGTTCAAAACCACCCAGAGGTACTCTGGAAGAAAGGACTGGCAATCTACTTCTGAAAAATCAGCCACTGAAAACCCTATGGAGGAAATTCTATTCTGATACACATGGTGTCATCATGAGTCAGAATTGGCTCAGTGGCAACTGGTTTGTTTTGTTTTTTATTCTTATAAGCTACCACTCATCCTTTTTGGAAGATAATGGGGTATTTGAACATGTACTTGTGTATATGTAAGTGAACACATTCATACTGATTTACATTAAATAAATTTAAGTATTTATTTACATTAATTTTATTATTCTGTCATTAGATGGCAAACTTCCTGAGGGCAGAGGACCAGACTCCCATCTTCCCCAATATATCTCCAGCACCAGGCTTGGAGGCCATCTTAGTCCTTCATTTGAGCATCTGATAAAGTATCTGACTTATGCTCAGGGGCCTTACTGTACGAAAAATACCAAAACAAAAAAATCTGTTGCTGTCAAGTCAATTCACAGCAATCCCATAGGACAGAACAGAACTGTCCCATAGGGTTTCCAAGGAGTAGGTAGTGGATTCGAACTGCCAACGTTTTGGTTAGCAGCTGAGCTCTTAACTACTGCACCACCAGGGTTCTGTATGAAAAACAGGTTATCTTCAAATACCAGGAGCTCCTCCAGCTTAGCATGATGCTAATATATGCTAATATAGTACTAAGAGAGATGCATGGAAATAAGAAAAGGTAGTTCTCAGCCTGCTCACTTAGGGGCAGGAAGTCCTGGACCAGAACGGAGGGCAGGCTCGCCTATTCTAGGTGAGTTACTATTTTTCTCATATTCCCCCCTAGTGAGTATAATGAAATTCAGTTAAACTGATTTTGCATATCACACAGCACCCAGAGCACTTCTGAATGACACAGGTGAGAAAAAAACATTAGCATCCTCTCCACCTCATAGAATCCTCAAGAAAACATTTAGGGAGCCCAGTGTTAGTAACCATTTTATAAGGGTTATGGAGAACATCTTTAGATGGAGCAAGAAGATAACTGAAATCCAGAGGAGGGGTCTAATTTTTGTCACCGAGCCCACATCTTAAAAAGAAAACCTTGCTTACACCAATGTTCACTGCAGCATTATTCACAACAGCCAACAGGTAGAAACAACTCAGTGTCCATCAACTGATGAATGGATCAACAAAATGTGGTATGACATACAATGGAATATTATTTAGCCATAAGGAGAAATGAAGTTCTGAATACATGCTATGATGTGGGTGAACCTTGAAAATATTATGCTGAGTGAAATAAGTCAATCACAAAAGGACAAATACTGTATGCCCCTACTTACACGAAATACTTAGAATAGGCAAATGCACAGAGACTTTATTAGTGGTTACCTGGGGCTGAGGGAGGAGTTATTACCAAGACAAACCAAATCCGCTGCTGTTGAGTCAATTCCGACTCATAGTGACCCTACAGGACACAGTAGAACTGCCCCATAGCATTTCCAAGCAGCAGCTGGTAGATTTGAACTGTCGACCTTTTGGTCAGCAGCCGAGCTCCTAACCATGCGCCACCAGGGCGCCAGTTTCTGTCTAGAGGAATGAAAAACATCTGGAAATGAACAGTGGTGATGGTTGCACAACATGGTGAATGTAATTAATGTCACTGAACTGTGCACTTAAAAATGGTTAAAATAGCAAATGTGTTGTTATATATATAGTTTACCACAATTAAAAAGTAATGTAATCCTTGCAGCTGGACTGATTGATATCCTGTGATAAGAAAACAATTTGAAAGAGAAGTTGAGCTGCCTCTGCTCAACAGTAACAGGAAACATTAAGGGAAGATTCTCCATTCTACACCAACATTTACATTCTTTTCCTTTGTGGATCCAAGTTCCATTATGTGACACTGGACCCAAACAAAGGGGGAGGGAGACCAGAGTGCTCCAGTTTGCTTAACTGAGTAACTTACCCCACCTGGGTTTAACTATTCATGTGCACACCTCACCACCACCACCCCATCCAATCCCCACCCCCAACGTGTTGAGCAAATGTTGTGAGGGAAGAGAGAAGCCCTGACAAGCAGCTGGGGAAGGACCAATATCAAAGAGCTCTGGCAACGAAACGAAACCAATTCCAGCCCTGTCAATGTGCCTTAACCAAGATTTGCAGAGTCCCTCCAACTGCTGACCCTGGCCTCCTCAAGCAAGAAAACAGCATGGCTTGCAGCCAAATCACTGCCAACACCTGGGATGGCCCCTCAATGCCAAGCTCAGTAATGTATGAATTTGCACAAGTTTAAACACTCGCCTGCATAGACTTTGAAGTAATCCTGTCTAGCTGAGAAGGCTTCAGGCCAGGAAAGGAGTAATGATGACCCATCAAAGTTGTACTGTCCCTCCAAAGATTGACTCTTATGCCATCAGAGGCATCTCTGACTGGGACCTTGCTCAATGTAAAAAAGCTGGAAAACAGGAGAACTAACCCTAACAGAAAGGGAAGCATCTAAGCCATTCCTCGCCTCTTTTCCCAGTCAGTCCCGAGGGACTGATTGCTTTAGGTTGGTATGATTTAAGGAGGAAAGGGGGTGAGCTTTGGGGATGAGCTGTTATTTTTGGACGGATCTGGGTCTGAATCTCGGCTTTAACATTTACTAGTTGTTGACCTTGGCCAAATAACTTGTGTCTCAATTTCTTCATCCATAAAATGGGAATAATAAGTCTGATTTCATATGTTATGGAGATTTGTAATAGAAAATGCTTGGCACTCAACATTCATGGTGGCTGTTCCTATTGTGAGCTGTGTGTCTCTCCCCTGCCCCGCCCCCAACCTTTAAGCTTCTCTAGGTCAGGACCATGTTTTATTTGTCTTTAAGCCCCCAGCACATAGTAGATCCCTAATAAATATTTGCTGAATGGATAGCTACGAGAATAATCTCCTATCCCTTAACTGTGCATCATCTAGTTGCAAACCTGAGACGGAAGAATCTATAAAGAGCTTTTCCCCCAGAGCCTTTGCAGAATTAAACCAGCTTCCTCTCCTGAGTTGCTTCTCTAGAGAACAGAGCTTCAAGGCCTTGTCAGATGCAGGCATTCTCAAGGGAGAGGAGCTACCTGGAAAGTATTTTGCATAACAATATGCCCACAGATTTTTCACTGAGCATTTTACTCAGCTCCCAGTAGATTCATTAAACAGACAGCTTGGCACCAGCATATCATGCCAGTTTTCTATCTGATACAAACTGTACAGTAACTCGTGTTTGATTCACAATACTAATTTTTAAGCAACCGCATAAAAACAGAAAACAAAGAAAAGATGCTAGGTTAAGTTATTTTACTAAAAAACAGTATTAAGTGCCTCCTTCCCATCCTCCTTCCACTCTAATCGGATATGTTCCTGTTTGGTTGTTTTCCTTCATGCAGAGTCTGAATGGCAACAGATTCTTTTTGTCTATTAGAATGCTGTGCTCTCGGTCAATGCCCTCTGAGTGCTGGTCCTGAATATGATCATGAGCTCACACTAGAATGTAAAGAATGCATTGCTTCCTTCTTCAAAACGTTTTGCTAGGAAAAAAAATGTCAGCTCAACTAAACAGCGTGCTTAGTGCCGAAGCTGATGTATGTTCTGGCTCAATCTCCTTACGGACAGATAACAGTTCAGACGGGCACCACCCCTGTACCACACTCCGAGAGGGCTGCTCTAGGTTCCAGAACTCCCCATCTACCTGGGGAGTGCACTAGATTGATGTTTATGATGGACTTCTGAGGTTTTTTGGTAAAGCACCTCAATATTGAGGCCCCATCATGACCTTTCTCATTCTGTGTGACCCGGCTGGGGCTCCCATATGACTAGGGCTGACCAATCAGTGCTGTGAGTCTCTTGCGCCACAGAGATGGTTCAGGGAGGTCATGACCCAGGGCCAGCCCATCAGCATAATTCCACCCCCGGTTAGTTTTCAGATCAGGGATGGGTGGCCCAGAATCACCCAGTCAGGATGACCTAATCAGAGTGAAGCATCCATGAGGCAAGAATCTGGCTATGAAATGGGGCAAAGGTAGAAAGAGCAGAACTGAGATACGGAGAGAGAGAGACTGGATTCTGAGTATGTCACTGGAGCCTCTGGATCAAGCCATGCCTGAAGCAGGACTCACCCCTAGAACTTTTCAGTTATATGAACTAATAAATCTTCCTTTTGCTTAGACAAGTCTGTGAGCTTTCAAACACATGCACCCAAAAAGTCTGAAGTTTACAGTTCTACAATCCACACGTGCTGGTCCTAAAGAAACAAATCTGAAAAGCAAAAGACAAGGAGTCAGAAGAGCTGCCCCTATATAGAACCAGAGGCAGGTTACTGAGCCTTTCCACACCTATGTTCCTTCCTCTGTCACGTGAGTAACATTGGCCTCCCCCCCACCATCACCTCTCAGGTGATTGTGAGACTCGTATAAGAAGATACAGAGGAAGTCACTCTGGAAACATATGAAAAAGCACTGTACAAACAAGAACGAAAGAAATATTATGATTAGCACAGCACCTTCCTCATTCAAACTTCACATTTCTGGTACCCACAGCCATCCAGAATCTAGAAAAAAATTTAAAAGGCTTTCAGCAACAGATTGTTTTCACCAAATCCTATATTCTGTACTACAGAAGAGGAAGTACCTTCTGCAGGCCAGAAACTATGTGGAAAGTGAGAGAGCAGACTGGCAGGAGCCGGCCAGACTCCAGAGGCAGCCAGAAGCTTAGTTTTGTGGGCTGAACACCAATGTGCACTGAGGGTCATTCCTTAGGCCCACCCAGGATGTTTTTTCCCCATTGCACACATCGTCCCATCTACTCGAGCTTATGAATCATGAAAGAGAAGTGATTTAGAAATTATATTCTCAACTGCTATTCTGCAATGCTGAGATTGCTGTCCTAATAATAATGTTCTCCGGTAAAGAAGGTTTTGTTTGTTTTACTGTTTTTATAGTAAAACCAACATAACAAATAAACTTTACATAAAAAGACTAACTTGTTTTACAA
The DNA here is from genome assembly GCA_030035585.1 of Dugong dugon. NCBI lineage: Eukaryota > Metazoa > Chordata > Mammalia > Sirenia > Dugongidae > Dugong > Dugong dugon. The sequence continues at coordinate 58,435,457 of CM057466.1, forward strand.
ATGCTGAATTTTTCCAAAAACCACTTCTAATAGATACAAGCAGATGGCAGTCAGGGTACAAGCAGAGAGGTGGCGGCAGAGCACTAATGCCACCCCTGACACTGAGCTGCTTTCTGTCAATGGTGGTATTAACAGATTCTCTTTTGATGGTAAAATAACTAGTTTTGGAGTTTCATAGAATGTGCCTGGAAGCAACTTCGTTCTTCACAGTTCCTGCCTTAGAGGAGCTGAGTCCTGGGGGAAAGGGGTGGGAGGACAGAGCAGACAACTTGTTTTATTAACAGTTCCCATGTACTGTCAGCTCGGTGCCAGGCTCTTCATGCACACGACTGGCCAACACTCACCAGGCTGCACTGCCAATGGGCCATGGCTCCTCCGAAGCAAGGAACCCGTGGACCCTCCAGCCCTGCTCCTGTGGACAGCCTGCATCCAGGCAGAGTGGGCTGGCCCTGCCCTTCCCGTCTCCACAGGGAAGCAGCCCAGGCAGGGCCTGTCTGTGGCAGCTCCACAAATACCGCTATTCTCTGTTCCTGCTTCACCATCTTAAAAAACAAGCTGGCCCTTCCTTGTTATCTGGTGATCTTCAATTCTGGTAGAGAAAGTAAAGGTTGGCCTCAGGTCCAAGACCTATTCTCCAATTTAGTCTTATCATTATTAAAGCTGGTACTTGGCACACCACTGATCCATGGCTCACTTGGTGAAAAGGCAAAGGAGAAGAGTAGTGAAGGGTTTCCCTCAAACTTCTGATACTCACCAGTCTGGACAATGCTCTGGAACCAGCATAGATTATACCCACAGACAGCACCGAAGCAGGAAGCCACGTCAAAACAGCAGATCTGGAAAAAGGGGAAAAAGCCATATTATTTTTGTCACTTATGTACAAAAGACCTAGCCGGAAGGAGTTAACCCTTCAGATGCACCAAGTACAGCAACAGTGGTTGCCTAAAACTCACTGCCCAAGTTTCTTACAAAGCTGCGCATAGGCTTACCATTTGATCCAGCAACTGCATTCCTAGGTATTTATCCAAATGAGATGAGAATGTATGACATAAAAACCTGCACACGATGTTTACAGCAGCTTTATTCATAATTGGAAAAATTAGAAGCAATCAAGATGTTATTCAATAGGTGAATGAATAAACTGTGGTACATCGATACAATGGAGTATTATGCAATAAAAAGAAATGAGCTATTGAGTCACGAAAAGACATGGAGGAAATTTAAATGCATATTGCTAAGTGAAAGAAGCCATTTTGAAAAAGCTACATACTGTATGATTCCACCTATATGACATTCTGGAAAAGGCAGAACTATAAAGGCAGTAAAAAGGCCAGTACTTGCCAGCAGGTGGCGGGGGGGTGGATGAACGGGTGGAGCGCGAGGCTTTTAGTGCAGTGAAACTACTCTGTGTGATACTGTAATGGTGGACACATGACATTATGCATTTGTCAAAACTCATAGGGCTGTACAACACAAAGAGGGAACCCTACTGTATACCATGGACTCTAGTTAATAATAATGTATCAATACTGGGTCATCAGTTATACAAATGTATCACCAAAACACAAGCTGTTCATAACAGGGGAGAAGGTATATGGGAAATCTCTGCACTTGCTGTACAACTTTTCTATAATCCTAAAACTGCTCTAAAAAACAGTCTCTTAGGAAAAAAAAATCACTGCCCAACTCGTTCAATGGGATGTGGTCTTTCTCAGTTCAGAGAGTGGTGGAGGCAGCAAACCATCTTCCTACAGCTTGTGATTCTGCCCACCACCTACCATTACCAAACCCACAGATAGAACATAAATGAGCTGGAAACTGAAAACGCCTTGCTGCAGGCTGGCAGACAGACCAGATCTGATTTTTTTTTTTTTTTTTTTTAAAGGGTAGTGAACGTTATTCTTTGGATTTTAAGTAGGCCAGAAGTTTTTAATCCATGCCAAATTATTAAAAATAAAAAGAGGCTATTTTACCCAGGTAATCTATCAAACAGCTCCGTAGAACCACAACAAAAGGAACCTCAATGTCTCAGGACAGAATCAAAAAAAAAAAAAAAAGGAAAGAAAGAGTGCCAGAATGTCATTTGCTGACTTCTTCAAACATTAACCTGGCACTGCCAGAATACCAGTTCAGGCAATCTTTAAGGATTTCTGAGGGGCACTTTTTTTTTATTCAATTGTGGTCACGCCAGGAACTGCTTTTTCACTACAGCTTAGAAGGTTACACTCTTCAAGAAAAACAAAATCCCAGCTTCCATGTACAGTGCATATCACTGAGGTTGCAACAAGCTTCCCCCATCAATTACAAATACATCCTGTCCAACTAATTAGAGTTCCTAGAGTTATTCTAATAATTGATAGAAATAAATGAAACCATTCCAGCAGGATATATTATAATAATCCCAACTAACTCAATGAACTGCTCTCCTGGGATTGGTGCCTGCTCAAGAATTGCTCTTTGTTGATTTATTAGTGTGGGCTGGCAGTCCATCCATGACAAGACCTCCTCTGGAACAACTCCCAGGGGAATCTAGCATTAAAATGCTTCCAGAAATCGCTAGGAAGGACTTCAAACCTTACTTGCTGTACAGTATAAATTCCTTCAGCAAATTACTTACTGCAACTTGCAAGGTGCTGAGAACACAAGAATTATTGGTAAGAGCAACATCAGGAGCTAACATTTATTGAGTACTTGCTGCTAAATGTTTTATATGTCTTATCTTTTTCAAACATGCACAGTAATCTTATGAGGAAAGTATTGTTATTATCCCCATTGTGCAGAGGAGGAAACTGAATATAAAGTTTAAGTAATCTGCATGTGGTCAGAGCATCTGGTAGATGGCAAAGCCAGAATTTGAATTCAGATCTGACTCCACAGCCTCAGTTTTTAACTGCTCTTTTACACTTTGTTCTCAAAGAACTCATAATCTAATGGGAGACACACATAAATAGATAAGCTGCAAATATGACATGATTTTGCTCTGGCAGCAGACCAAGCAAATAATTATCTGAGAAATAGTCCCTGTTATCACTACTCCTGCAGCAAAAATAGATGTCTGAACCTACAACCAAAGGTGAACAGAGAAAAGAGAATGCTATCCTCCATCCTAATGGGTCAAGAGTAACATCAGCCACAGCCAATTGCTACTCTACTGGGAAAAGGCCTTCACGTTAGACATCAGTGAAGACAGAGTTCAGCCCATGGCCTGTTGTATACCAGAAGGAAGTCCAAAGCACACACCACAGGCAGAGCACTGCTGACAAAGGAGGGGTGCACTGGGTAGAATAACAGCTGGCCTTGCTGAGGCAGGCCCACTACTCTGGAATGCAAGGTCAGTGAGGCCCCAAATATTTGTACTCCATTCCCTCTTAAAATAAACAAGGAAAACTCCTGCTGAGTTATGTACTCTATAAGACATCAGTATCTGAGTGGCCATGGAAGTGAGGAAAAGAAAACATTCCTAGAGAACATCTTGTATTTTAACCCTTCTACCCTAAAATTCAAAGAAAGAACTTTAACCTAGAAAAAACATATACAGGTCTGGTTGGATCAGTGAGATGTCTGGAAAATGCTAGAAGGCAGCTAGCTGTGTGAGCATATGGCTCCAACGTGGGACTCTCAGCTGGGCACACGGGCACTGGTGCTTGTGTCCTCCCCAGTCACGTCACTCAGGGCCCACCCTCAAGGTGGATGGAGCCCAGGCCACATGTGCTAGTGGTGGACTTGAGACTCGTGCATGACAAGTAGTTGGCTGCAGAGCCCTTCCCTGGCCCTCTGGGCTCTTACCAGAGAGACAGCTGCATTCCTCCACCACACACTCACAGAAAACTATAGCTGCTATGAAGAAGAGTAAATAGGAGTCACTGAAAAAACAGCTGCCAAAACAGGTGTGGGCAAGACAGGTGTCAAAGGCGAGTGGAAAAAGTAAAAATAATTTAAAATCTAAAAGGGGTTCTGAATTCATATTGTTTCAAAGTATCAAGTTCTCATTTTTAAGAATCTACTCCACCCGAAAACCACAGAGTATATGTTAAGTGTAGCTTATGCAAAAAAAAAAGATCTGAAGGAATACTAGTTAATAATCCATATGCAAAGAAACGTCCTTGGCCTAGACCAAAAGCTTGGCAAATAAATGCAGAGTTACATGTCTTAAGATAAATAGAGTGAGTCCCTAATTTATGTCAATGAGCCCACCTGTCTAATAGTGTCAGATAAAAGAGCTTCTGCACGTATTATTAATGCCCCGTCTTAGTCATCTAGCGCTGCTATAACAGAAATACCACAAGTGGATGGCTTTAACAAAGGGAAACTTATTCTCTCACAGTCTAGTAGACTACAAGTCCAAATTCAGGGCATCACCTCCAGGGGAGGCTTTCTCTCTCTTTCGGCTCTGGAGGAAGGTCCTTGTCATCAATCTTCCCCTGGTCGAGGAGTTTCTCAGTGCAGGGACCCCAGGTCCAAAGGACGTGATCTGCTCCCAGTGCTGCTTTTTTGGTGGTATGAGGCTCCTATGTCTCTCTGCTCGCTTCTCTCTTTTATATCTCAAAAGAGACTGACTCAAGACACTATCTAATCTTGTAGATCTCATCAACATAACTGCTGTTAATCCATCTCATTAACAACATAGTGATAGAATTTACAACACATGGGAAAATCACATCAGATGACAAAACAGTGGACAATCACACAATACTGGGAATCATAACCTAGCCAAGTTGATAAGAGATTTTGGGGAGACACAATTCAATCCATGACAGCTCCCTAAAATACACTTAAGTTTCATCAACGTAGGAACCATGTGTGTTTTGCTCATATAAATATATGTAAAATTATTACACTGATAAATGTTACAAAGCAGACTGACTAAACAACTATGCTATACAATCTAACCTAGCCAGTGAAGAGGATGAGGAAAGCTTCCCCAAAAAAGCAGTTTTGAGATGAAATTCAAAGTTAACAATAAAAAAAAAAAAGGGGGGGTGTCTTAGGCTGGGTTCTCTAGAGAAGCAAAACCAGTAAAACCTATAAATATATATAGGGAGAGATTTATATCAAGGAAACAGCTCACGTGATTGTAGAGGCTAGAATGTCCCAAGTCCGTGGACTGGGGTAGAGGCCTCTCCCAAATCACGCAGCCACAGAAGCTGGCGAGCCCAAGATCAGCAGGGTGGACAGCAGGGCTCCTGCTCACAGGCTGTGAAGATCGATGAATTCCAAGATCGGCAGGGAAGACCGCAAGGTTTCTCCTGATTCATGTAGCTGCAGGGGCTGGTGAACCCAAGACTGGCAGGTCAAAGAGCAGGGCTCCGCTCACAGGCTGTGAAGATCGGCAAATCTCAAGTTTGGCAGATAAGCTGACAGCTCAAGTCCCAAGAACCGGAGGTGAGATGACAAGAGGCAGCTGCAGGCTCCAGAGTGAGCAAAAAGCCAGAACATCTGCTTATATGTAGATGCAGGGCACACCCCCAAGGAAACTCCCTTTCATCTCACTGGCTACTCACAGCATATTCAATCATGGGAGTGATCACATATAAACACTGTGAATCACGGCCTAGCCAAGTTGACACACAATCTTAACCATCAGAAGGGGATACAGGTGGCAAGGGCAGAACAGGAGAAGGGACACACATTCCAGACATAAATACAGCATGCACAAAGGTCCTGTGACAGGAGGAAACTGGAGGCGGAAGAGTGTAGCATGAATAGACAGAAGGAAAAACACAGGGGTGGGAGGGGTAAGAAGGACAAATATAGGGGTTGAAAATATTGCTTTGGCTACACAGTGGAAGATAGGTTGAAATGAGGTTAGGGGTGCAGTGGCAGGAGACCAGTTTGATAGATATCACAGTAGTCCAGGCAAGAGATGATGAAGATGGAGTAATGGACTGATTTGAGAAATCAATAAGACTTGGTGATGATTTCCATTGGGAAGTGAGGGAAAGAAGACACCAAGAATGACTCCCAGGTTCCCAATCTGAACAGTGGGGTGTTAGGTGGTGCTCTGTACTGACAGAAAACTAGAAGAGGTTTCACTGGGGAAAATCAAGAACTCAGGTCTTTGAAATAATGAACTTGTGATACTTTTGGGACATGAAGCAGAGATGTCAAGTAGGCAACTGGATATAACAGTCTGGGGATCCTTTCCTGCCCGCCAGTGGCAAGAAAGCACTAGTATATGTGTCTTATATTTGATTTTTCTGTATTCCCTTATCCCTTGGTTTTGAGGATGAAATTAAAATATATTTCCTTCAACATAATTTCCCCCTTTGGTCCACTGTTAACAGCAATAAGAGTCTCTTAAATTTGGTTTCATAACTTATTCTGAACTATTTATTAGCACTTAAAATATTCCAGTATTCTAGGCAATGAAGATGTAGCTTTTAAGACAAACAAATTCCCAACTTCACAAAATTTACAAGCAACTGCTGCTCCAGAAAGAAACCCACACATCTATGCTCAACTAATTTTTGACAAGAGCGCTAAATCCATTGAACGGCAAAAGAAGAGTCTCTTCAATAAATGGTGTTGGGAAAACTGGATTTCCACATGCAGAAAAATGAAATAGGATCCATGCCTCATACCATACACAAAAACAAATTCAGAATGGATTAAGGACCTAAATGTGAAAACTAAAACCATGAAATTCTTAGAAGAAAATGCAGGGGCAATGCTGTCAGGCCTAGCTTTTAACAATGGATCATCTAATATAATAAAAGCACAAACAGCAAAAGACAAAATAAATAAATGGAACCTCATAAAAATTAAGAACTTGTTCATCAAAAAACCTTACCAAAAAAGTATAAAGACAAGAATATCTTCAGAAACCATATATCCGATAAGAATCTAATAACCAAAATAAATACAAAACTTTGACAACTTAACAAAAAGACAAATACAGCAATCATAAAATGGGTAAAGGACTTGAAGAAACATTTCACCAAAGAGGACATTTAAATGGCCACCAAACACATTAAAAGATGTTCAACATCATTGGCCATCAGAGAAATGCAAATCAAAACCACGAGATATCATTTCACTCCCACTAGGACAGCTAGGAGCCCTAGTGGCACAGTGGTTAAGAGCTCAGCTGCTAACCGAAAGGTCAGCAATTCAAGTCCACTACATACTTCTTGGAAAACCTATGGGGTAGTTTTACTCTGTCCTATAGGGTTGCTATGAGTCAGAATCAACCCAATGGCAACAGGTTTTTTTGGTTTTGTTTTTAGGATGGCTAAGAAAAAAAAAAAGAAAATAACAAATGTTGGTGAGGATGTGAGGAAATTGGAACCCTTATTCATTGCTGGTGAGAATGTAAAATGGTACAGTCATTGCGGACAGTATGGTCTTTCCTCAAAAAATTAAAAATAGAACTACCATATGAACAGCAATTCCACTCCTAGGTATACACCCAAAAGACTTGAAAGCAGAGACTCAAACAGATACTTGTACATCAGTGTTCACTGCAGCACTATCAGAATAGCCAAAAGGTAGAAACAACTGAAATGCCATCAACAGATGAATGAATAAACAAAATGTAGCACATACATACAAAGGAAAACTACTCAGCCAGGAGGAGAAATGAACTCTTGATACATGTTACAATATAGATGGAGCCTGAAGACATTCTGAGTGAACTAAGTCAATCACAAAAAGACACATATTGTATGACCTCACTTAAACAAAAAGACAAGAAAAGGCAAATGTGTAGAGACCAAAGTTCATCAGTAACTACCAGGAGAGGGATTATTGCTTATGGAGTACTGAGTTTCAGGTTACGATGATAGAAAAATCACATCAATTAAGGGTAGGGTTGCACAGCCAATTACTGTAATTGCTGTCAGTAAGTTGTATACCTGTAAAAAGTTGAATTGGCAAAAGTTGTATGATAGACATATTTACAACAATAAAAAAAAAAAAGAGTACCTGTTGAGGCTGCTTATGTACATACCAAACACCTCATGGGATTTAGTTCCTTGGTTTGGAGGTTTAGGGTCATGGTTTCATGGGACATCTCAGTTAATTGGCGCAATAACGTGTTTAATGCTTCTGTTCTACCTCCTAGTCTGTTTCGCAGTGTCTGGGGTCTTAAAAGCTTGCAAGCGGTCATAACAATTGGTCTCTATTCGCCTGGAGCAACAGAGGAAGAAGGAGAATCAGGAATAGGAGAGGGAAACGGAATGTGTGGCTAACTGCCTCCATGAACAACTACCTCCTTTGCCATGAGACCAGAAGAAGCAGATGGTGCCCAGCTACCATTACTGAACATTTTGATCAAAGATTCTGTAGACAAATCCTGATCAAAAGGGGTGAAAATACAGAACAGGTTTCAAATTCTCATGGACTCCAGAATTCCTGGAGCCATAGAGGTTAGATGAACCCCCAAAAATATTGCTCTGATATAAATCTTTAAACCTTAAATATCTTTAAATATCTCCTGAAGTCTTCTTAAATCCAAACAATAGTTTAGCTTAACTAGTAAAGAATGTCTGCCTTGATGAGAAGGTCAGGAGCTGGTTGAATGGACATGGGAAATCCGGGATGGAAAGGAGGAACATGCTGTCACAGTGTAGGAAGAGCAACTAGGGTCACATAACAACGTCCTATGTATACATTTTTATATGAGAGACTACCCTGAATTATAAACTTTCACTTAAAGCATAACAATAAAAAAAAAAAAAAAGAATGTGTGCATTGAGCATTGTGCTCTTTCAGGATCTATCTATATGGGACCAAACTGATAACAGCAACTTGAAAAATTAGATAGGAAACTTAGGGGGCTAAAATCAAAACCAAACCCACTGCCATCAAGTTGATCCTGACTCATAGCGACCCTATAGGACAGAGTAGAACTGCCCCATAGGGTTTCCAAGGAGCACCTGGTAGATTCGAACTGCTAATCTTCTGGTAAGCAGCCAAGCTCTTAACCACTGCACCACCAAGACTCCAAACTTAGGGGGCAGTGAGTTTATATAAATGAGGGAGGAACAACTCAGGAAAGGAGGGTGAGACTGTTGAACAACTCGAAGAATGTAATCAATGTCACTGAATTGTACATGCAGAAACTGTTGAATTGGTTTATGGTTTGCTGTGTACAGTCTCAACAACAATAATAAAATTAAGAACAGACAGAGAGAGAAGACCTGCTGCAAGGAGTAGACGCCTCCAGCTTCCAACTAGCACATATTAAGGACCTACTGAGGCATTCGTGCTGGGATCACACAGTCCCTATCAATCTCCATCAATGGCTGAGCTGGTGGGGATACCAGACACGGGCCATTTCTGCCTGACACATGATACGTCTAACAAGCAATCTGTGCTACAAGGCTCCCCATCCACCTAGCCAAGACTTTCTCAGACTGCACTGCAGTCTGAGGCTCTACTGTCCCATCCTCCTTACTTCCCCCTTACCTTTGACAGGTGTGAGACCTCCACCACCATCTGAAGGCTCTTCCCACCCACTCATGCTCCCCTTCCCAGGAATTTCCCCTGACAGATCTCTTGCAACTCTAATTCTTCTGTCTTGGTGTCTGCTTCCTGGAGGACCCAGAAATATAAACAGATAAACAAATAAATATATACTACAGTGTCAGAAAAATTCTGCAAGGTGAGGGATTGGAGAGCTACACGCAGTACAATGTTCACTAGTTTTAATCAGGGAAGGCCTCCATGAGGGGGTGATATTTGAGCAGAGACTTGATAGAGGCAGGGAATAGCATCTACCCACCCACCTGCAAGGGCCAAGTCAGAACATGACCAGATGCTGGACGAATAGCTGGGAAGACCAGGGAGCGACAAGGAGGGTAGGGGATGAGGTCAGGGAGGTGGCCAAGAGCTGGGACCCTCGTGCCTTACAGGTATGGTAAGAAAAACAGGTTTCTTTCCACCAGTGAAGGAAAGCCAATGTCTTGTTTCGAACTTTTGAGGGCCACAATCTGATTCCCATTTTAAAGGCTCATTCTCCATACTGTGCATTAAACAGACTGGGGGGAAAGGAGGAAGGCAAACGCAGGCAGCAGCAAACCATTAGGAGGCCACTGCTAGAGATGATGGTCACGTGGACTAGGGCAACAGCAACAAAAGAAGTGACACCTTATCATAGGGCTTTTACCATTTTATGTAACACATTCAGACATCTTTTCCATTCACCTAATTTGAAGCATTGTGTACACCTGCTGCTTCAAGAGCAAGAATTTGGATCTCTGCCTAAAGGTTTCCATGACTGTTAATATGTTTTCACAATACAGAGGGGTGAGGCCTTTCAACAGGTTACCTGGTGCAGATAAAATTCATGACAACTAATTTTTCCATACTTATCCAGGTGGTTTGAAGACAACGTAAAGACAAGAGCTACAACTTTGGTGCTTCTTTGTGCTTTTGTCACCTTTTGAAATATTTTCAAAAATCACTTCTTCAGTAAGAAATGAAACTACAATTTTAAATCCTAGTTAGCTCTGCTACAACTGAGGGTGGTTTACTAGGAAGAGATGGCAAAAGCAATGGAATCATACCTGGTTCTGGGCACTAGAAAGTATAATCTTACAGCATCTACATGGCTACCCAAATCTTTTGAAATTATAAATAGCTCTCTTCACTCTCAAGGAACTTTCCAGCAATTGTTGATGTTGTTGTAAGCTGTTGTGGAGTTGGCCATGACTCATGGTGAACCCAGGCACAATGGAACAAAATGCTGCTCAGTTCTGCACCATCCCATGATTGGTTGCGGATCAAACCATTGTGATCCACAAGGTTTCCACTGGCCAATTTTTGGAAGTCAATCACCAGGCCTTTTTTCCTAGTCTGTCTTTATCCAGATGCTCCGCTGAAATCTGTTCAGAATCATTATTGTTGTTGTTGTTAGTTGCTGTTGAGTCGGCTCTGATTCATGGAGACCTTATGTATAACAGAATAAAACACTGCCCAGTCCTGTGCAATTAGCTGACTAAATTTAATCAGTACCTCTAAGGGATGGACAAACTTCATCCATTTCACTGTGCTGTGTCCTTTATTCTAGTATAACCTATGTCACAGAGGTGGGGCAGGGAAGGATATTCAAGTGTCCTTTGTATAGAGGAAAGAATGTAGGGTTTGTGGCCAGGCAAAACTGGATTCATACCCCAACTCTCAAGTTAATTTGTAACAGGAACTCAGTTTTCTCATTTATAAAACAGAGATAAAAATGCTCATAAGCCTGCTGAGAAGATTAAAGAATGAATATACAGTACTTGGGGCAGTACATGATACATCAAAAACAACAATATGTAATAACTGTCCCTCTTTTGGCTTCTCTACATAAGAATAGAAGCCATTAAGGAAAAGATTAATAAATACACCTACATAAAATGCACTGGTTAAAAAATACCATAAAATTAACAATTTGGGGAAAAAATACTAGCAACTTGTAAAACAGGCTAGAGTTTAATATTCTAAATGTATAATAATGTTTACAAATCAGTAAGAAAAAAATCAACTCCCTGATAGAAAAACAGAGGGAAAAAACAGGTATTTTCTGTCTTCCTCTCTCTTATACACAAAAACACATACACACAGAAAATACAAATGGCCACTAAGCATATAAACAATTATTTAGAGAGGCAGTCTAAGATGGCAGTGTAATCAGATGACTCATAACGTACCTCTTACAAGAAAGACTCAAGAAAACAAGTGAATCAGATATACATGACAACTTTGGAACCCTCAGCATCAAAGGCAAGGCTGAAGAATTGGACCAGGTGCCAAGTGGAAGGAAACACTGTACAAAAACAGTGGACACGGGGAATTACAGGTCTCTGGAGTCCTACCAGATGGACCTGCACAGCATGGCCATATTAAGACAAAGCAAGCAGCATTCCAAGCCAAAGTCCCCATCACCTGGTGCAGACAAGCAGGAGTTACTCTGCACCCATGTCCAGAGCCAGGCAGGAGTGCTCCCTCTCTGCCAGGCCACCAGCACTGGGGGGTCATGGGAAGGTGGTGCCCACGTCTCTGCCTCGCCACCATGCTGGGGGCCCATGGATCAGTAGCATCCTCTCATCTGCTCAACCAGCCAGGCCTGGAACACGCAATCTGGTGGCACCTGCTTCTCGACCCAGCCACGCATGCCAGGAGCCCACTGATGGGCGGGGACCCTCTTATGTTGATCCACCCATGCTGGGAGCCTGTGGTCCAGCAGGACTCCTCTTCTACCCACCTACCCAAGCGGGGGCGCCGCAGACCAGCAGTGCTCACACCTAAGCCCAGACACCCGAGCCAGGGCCTGCAGACTGGTGGCATCTGCTTCTCTGCCTGATCACCAGCCCTGCAGGTCCAGAAACTGGTGGCACCCCTTCTTCTGCCCAATCAACTGCACTGGGGGCCCACGAACCAGCAGTGTCTGCTGCTCTGCCCAGCCACTGTTGCCAGGAGCCTGTGAATCAGAGGCACCTAGTCCTACACCCAGCCACCCACACCACGGGCCTAAAGACCAGTGGCACCTCCCACTCCGTCCAGCCACCCGTGTCAGGGATCCACAGACCAGTGGCACTTTCTACTCCCTCTGGCCACCTGCGCCGCGGGCCTAAAGACTGGCAGCACACCCTTCCCTGCATCACGCTCTAACAGATAGGGGACCGCCCTCCTAGCGGGAACCTGTGCACTGGTGGCATTCCCCCTACCTCGCCACCCCACACTGCCCCCCACTGCAACCGGAGGCACGTACCCACTCCAACCAACTCCATGCAGCCCTGCTCGCCCAGGACCATCAGTGAGAGCTTCTGTACCACCCACCCGGTGACCGATGACTTGGGCACCTTGTCCTGATCACCTGGAAACCGGCAGTGCACGTACGCAACACTGAACCCAGCAACCACTAAGAACACTCCTGTCTTGGTTATCTAGTGCTGCTATAACACAAACACCACAAACGGACGGCTCTATCAAAGAGAAATTTATTCTCTCACAGTCTAGGAGGCTACAAGTCCAAATTCAGTGCATCAGCTCCAGGAGAAAGCTTTCTCTCTCTGTCGGCTCTGGAGGAAGGTCCTTGTCATCAATCTTCCCCTGGTCAAGGAGCTTCTCTGCACAGGGACCCCCGGTCCAAAGAACGTGCTATTCTCCTAGCTCTTGTTTCTTGGGGGTGTGAGGCCCCTTGTCTCTCTGCTTGCTTCTCTCTTTTATATCTCAAAAGAGATTGGTTCAAAACACAATCCAATCTTGTAGATTGCGTCCTGCCTCAATAACTTAACTACCGCTAATCCCATCCCATCAACATCACAGAGATAGGATTTACAACACAGGAAAATCACATGAGATGACAAAATGGTGGACAATCACACAATACTGGGAATCATGGCCTATTCAAATTGATACATGTATTTTTGGGGAACACAATTCAATCTATGACAGCTCCCTACACCCATGCCTAGGTGACCAGCCGCACAGACACATCACCTCACCAGCAACACCAGCTACATCCTCAGTCGCTCTGCAAGACCAGCGAACAGAGACCTGTGCTCTCACACCCAGCCACTGCTCTACCCACCTGGAGACAGGTAGTGAGAGCTCCAGTGTGGCCAGACTAGCAACCAGAGTAGCATTCATGCCCCACCAACCTGGATATACCAAATGAAACAAAACAAAAAATCAGGACGCAGCAAACAAACATATAATAAATCAATAAATATAATAACACCCTAATGCCTCTTGACAAAAGACAGTATCAAATCACATGAAGAAGCAGGACAAGATGGCTCCAGCAAGTAACCAAAATAAAGAAAGAGAAAACCATCCAGAGGATGAAATGATAATGAAACTACCTGATAATGAATTCAAAAGACTAATATATAGGTTTCTCCAAGAGATCAAAAAAAACTCTTACAAAACCAAGGAAAAAAACAGTCAAAATCAAGAAAAACACAAAAAAATAGAAGAATTGAGGAAAACAATACAAGAACAAGATGATGAAATAAATAGATAATTAGAAACATACAAAAACAGCAACTAGAAATCCAAAAGATTAACAATAAAATTTCAGAAATAGACAACTGAATAGTACAACACAGGAGCAGAATTGAATCAACGGAAGACAGAATCAGTGAAATAGAGGACAAATCCCCTGACACCAATTTGTTTGAGGAAAAATAAGAAAGAAGAATGAAGAACAATGAAGAAAGCCTAAGAATTACGTGGGACACTATCAAGAGGAAAAATTTACACGTGATAGGAATTCCAGAACAGGAGGAGGCAAAACAAACAAACAAAAAAAAACACAGAGAGACTTGCCAAAGATTTGCTGGCAGAAAACTTCTCTAATATTATGAAAGTCAAGAAGGTATCCATCCAAGAAGCTCAATGAATCCCATACAGTATGATCCCAAAAGAAAGTAACCAAGACATACCATAATCAAACTTGCTGAAATAAAAGACAAAGAAAGAATCCTGAGAGCAGCCCAAGAAAAACGAAAAGTCACCTATAAAAGTCACCTATAAAGGGGAAACAGAAAGACTAAGCTTTGATTACTCAGCAGAAACCACGTAGTCAAGAAGGCAATGGGATGATATACATACAACTTTGAAAGAAAAAAAATTACCAAACAAGAATTATACACCCAGCAAAACTGTCTCTCAATGGCAAAATCAGGACATTTCCAGATAAACAGAAACTCGGGGAATTTGTAAAAACCTAGACCAAACTTATATGAAATATTAAAGGGAGTCCTTTAGACAGAAAACCAACAACATTAGACAACAACTTGAGATTAGGACACAGAACAGCATCAGCCAGATACCAACCCAGATAAAGAATTTTCAAAAATAAAACAAAGCTGAAAGACTGAAAACGGAACCAGAGACGTCAATCTGCAAATGATGACAACATCAAAACATAAAGGGGAAGTATATGGAGTAGTTATAGAACTTTCATATGGAGAAGAAACCAAGGCAATATCAAGAAATAAAAGACTGCTTTAAACTTAGGAAGGTAAAGGTAAATTTCAAGGTAACCACAAAGAAAGTTAACAAACATACTCATTAAAATAAAAAAGCATAAAGACTCAGCAAACACAAAATCAACAACAACAAAAGAAATGAAAAGAAAATCCACAAACAAAAAGAACTCAGCATAGAAAATTAAGCAGAACAAAGAAATCATCAACACCACAAAAAAAAGCAAAACAAAATGACAGCAATAAACTCATATCTATTGATAAGCACACTGAATATAAATGGCTTAAATGCACCTATAGAGAGACAGAGAGTGACAGAATGGATAAAAAAACACAGCACATCAATATGCTATCTAGAAGAGACACAACTTAGACACAAAGACATAAATAAACTAAAATGCAAAGGATGGAACAAATATATCAAGCAAACAATAATGAAAAAGAGCAGGAGTGGCAACACTAATCTCTGATAAAATAGACTTTAAGGCAAAATCCATTATAAATGATTAAAAAAAAAAAAAAAAAAAACCAAACTCATTGCTGTCGAGTCGATTCGGACTCATAGTGACCCTACAGGACAGAGCAGAACTGCCTTAGAGAGTTTCCAAGGAGCACCTGGTGGATTCAAACTGCTGACCTTTTGGTTAGCAGCTGTAGCTCTTAACCACTACGCCACCAGAGTTCCCATAAATGATAAGGAAGGACATTATATAAGGATTAAAGGGTCAATCCACCAAGAGGACATAACCATAAAAAACATATACGCATCCAATGACAAGGCTCCAAAATATACAAAACAAACTCTAATAGCATTGAAGAGAGAAATAGACAGTTCCACAATAATAGTAGGAGACTTTAACACACAACTTTTGGTGAAGGACAGAACATCTAGAAAGAAACTCAACAAAGCTACAGAATATCTAAATGCCACAATCAACCAACCTGACCTCACAGACATACACAGAACACTCCACCCAACAGCAGCAAAGTAGACATTCTTTTCCAATGCACATTCTCCAGAATAGATCACATTTTAGGTAACACACTAAGCTTCAATAAAATCCAAAACATCAAAATAATACAAAGTATCTTTTCTGATTACAATGCTATAAATGTAGAAATCAATAACAGGAAGAGGAAGGGAAAAAAATCAAATACATGGAAACTGAATAACATCTTGCTTAAAAAACCACTGGGTAATAGGTACATCAAAAATGAAATAAAATAATTCCTAGAATGAAAACATAACATCAAAACCTTTGAGACACAGTAAAAGCAGTGCTCAGAGGTCAATTTATAGTAATAAAAGCACACACTGAGAAAGAAGAAAGGGCCAAAATCCAATACCTTAATACTACAACTCAAACAAGTAGAAACAGAGCAGCAAAAGAAGCCCACAATCACTAGAAGAAAGGAAATAATAAAGGTTAGAGCAGAAATAAATTAAACAGAGAACAGAAAAACAATAGAAAGAATCAAGACCAGAAGCTGGTTCTTAAAAGAATCAACAAACCACTGGCCTAACTGACAAAAACAAAGCAGAAGAAGCAAATAATCCAAACAAGAAATGAGATGGGTGACATTACAATAGAACCAACTGAAACAAAAAGGATCGTAACAGAATACTGTGGAAAAACTGTACTCCAACAAATTTGAAAATCTAGAGGAAATGCACAAAATTCTAGAAACACATTACCTACCTAAAATAACACAAACTGAGGTAGAAAAACTGAACAGACCCATAACAAAAGAGAGAAGAGGTAATTAAAAAAAAAAAAAACTCAACAAAAAAAAAGCCTTGGCCCGGACAGCTTCACTGGAGAATTCTACCAAACATTCAGAGAAGATCTCACACCAATACTACTCAAACTATTTCAGAGCATAGAAAAGGAATGAATACTCCAAAATTCATTCTTTAAAGTCAATATAACCCTGATACCAAAGTCAGGCAAAGACACCACAAAAAAGAAAATTACAGGCCAACATCCCTCATCAATACAGATGCAAAAATTCTCAACAAAATTCCAGCCAATAGAATTCCACAGCATATTA
The DNA here is from genome assembly GCA_030035585.1 of Dugong dugon. Lineage (NCBI taxonomy): Eukaryota > Metazoa > Chordata > Mammalia > Sirenia > Dugongidae > Dugong > Dugong dugon. Next base: position 58,452,427 of record CM057466.1, read on the forward strand.
AAAAAATAAAACATCATGACCAAGTGGGATTCATATTAAGTATGCAAGGGTGGTTTAACATTAGAAAATCAACACAATCCACCACATAAATAAAACAAAAGAATCATATGATATCTCAATCGACGCAGAAAAGGCATTTGACAAAGTCCAACACCCATTCCTGGTAAAAATTCTCAGCAAAATAAGAATAGAAAGGAATTTTCCCTACATAATAAAGGGCATTTATACAAAACCAAAAGTCAACATCATTCTCAATGGAGAGAGACTGAAAGCATTCCCCATGACCTGGAACTTGATAAAGATGCTCTTTATCATCACTCTTATTCTACATCATGCTGGAAGTCCTAGCTACAGCAATAAGGCAAGAAAAATAAAGGGCATCCAAATTGATAAGGAAGAGGTACAACCATCCTTATTCACAGATGATGTGATCCTATACATAGAAAACCCCAAAGAATTCACAAGAAAGCTACTTGAAACTAATAGAAAGTTTCAGCAAAGTAGCAAGATACCAGATTAACATACAAAAATCAGTTGGATTCCTCTACACTAAAGAGAACTTTGAAAAGGAAATCAGAAAATCAATACCATTTACAATATTCCCCCAAAAAGATAACATACTTAGGAATAAATCTAACCAGATAAAATACTTAGCAATAAACCTAACTAGGGACATAAAAGACCTATACAAAGAAAACTACAAAACACTACTGCAAGAAACCAAGAGACCTACATAAATGGAAAAACCTACCATGCTCATGAATAAGAAGACCCAACATTGTGAAAATGTTAATACTGCCCAAAGCCATCTACAGATACAATGCAATCTTGATCCAAATTCCAACAGCATTCTTTAACCAGATAGAGAAACTAATCACTAACTTTATATGGAAAGGCAAAGGCCTTGGATAAGTAAAGCATTACTGAACAAGAGGAACAAAGTGGGAGGCCTCACACTACCTGATCTCAGAACCTACCATAGAGCTATGGTTGTCAAAACAGTTTGGTATTGGTACAACAACAGACACACAGGCCAAAAGAACAGAACTGAAAATCCAGACATTAAATCCATCCATCTACAGGCAGCTGATATTTGACAAAGAGCCAAAGTCTATTAACTGGGGAAAACACAGTTTCTTTAAAATTGGTGCTGGCATAACTGGATGTCCATCTGTAAAAAAATGAAACAAGATCCATATCTCACACCATATACAAAAACAAACTCAAAATGGATCAAAGACCTAAATATAAAACTTAAAACTTAAAGATCATGGACAAAAAAATAGGGACAATGCTAGGGACCCTAATGTGGCATAATACAAAACAAATCATAACAACGCACAAACACCAGAAGATAAACTTGATAACTGGGAGCTCCTAAAAATTAAACACTTACGCTCATCAAAAGACTTCACCAAGAGTAAAAAGAGAACCTACAGACTGGGGGAAAAAATTGGCTACAACATACCCAACAAGGGTCTAATCTCTAAAATTTATAGAAAACTTCGATTCCTTAACAACAAAAAGATAATCCAATTAAAAAACAGGCAAAGGATACGAACAAACTTCACCAAAGAAGATATTCAGATGGCTAACAAACTAATGATCCAGCAATCCCACTCCTAGCTATATACCCTAAAGAAATAAGAGCCATGCTTTTTCCTGCGTCTACTGCAAGAAAGAAGACCATTCTCAGCAACCAGACTGTCAACACTCCAGAAAATGTCGACATCACTCAGAAGGGATGCACAGTTATTGTGAAGGGCCCCAGAGGAAACTTGTAGAGGGACTTTAATCACATCAATATAGAACTCAGTCTCCCTAGAAAGAAAAAGAAGGGGCTTTGCATTGAATAATGGTGGGGAAATAGGAACTTGCTACAGTTTGCACTATCGTGGTCATGTAAGAACATGATCAAGGGCATTACACTGGGCTTCCATACAGGATGAGGTCTGTGTATGCTCACTTTCCCATCGATGTAGTTATTCAGGATAGTGAGTCTCTTGTTGAAATCCGAAACTTCTTGGGTGAAAAATACAGCCACAGGGTTCAGATGAGGCCAGGTGTTGCTTGTTCAGTATCTCAAGCCCAGAAAGATGGGCTAATTCTTGAAGGAAATGACACTGAACTTGTGTCGAATTCAGTTGCTTTAATTCAGCAAGCCAAGACAGTTAAAAACAAGAATATCTGAAAATTTCTGTATGGTATCTATGCTTCTGAAAAAGCAACCGTTCAACAGGCTCATGAGTAAGATCTAAGAGTTGTCCAGCTACGGAAGCAAGGCTGGATGATCCCTAAGACCTATGGTGATATTGCTAAGATGCAATTAAATTCATTTATTCATTTGGATGTTTTTATTTTTAAAATTTGTCTCTATCCTAAATACTACTAAAGCTTTGTAGCCTTTGATAAAACTGACTATGCTTTCCACCTAAAAAACTTTGGTAACTTTGGTGAAGGGTAAGATACTACACAATACTGGGGAAGCCAGCACTACTTGTACAAGGAAAGGTCATGGAAGCTCCACAGACACATACAAACTCCCTGAGGGACCGAACCACTGGGCTGAGGGCTGTGAGGACCACGGTCTCGGGAAACATCTAGCTCAACTGGCATACCATAATTTATAAAGAAAATGTTCTACATTCTACCTTGGTGAGTAGCGTCTGGGGTCTTAAAAGCCTGTGAGCAGCCATCTAAGATACTCTACTGGTCTCACCCCTTCAGGAGCAAGGGAGAATGAAGAAAACAAGATACAAGGAAACGATTAGTTCAAAGGACTAACGGACCACAACCACCATGGCCTCCACCAGACTGAGTCCAGTACAACTAGATGGTGACCGGCTACCAACACGGACTGCTCTGACAGGAATCACAACAGAGCGTCCCAGACAGAACTGGAGAAAAATGTAGAACAAAATTCTAACTCACAAAAAAATATCAGATTTACTGGCCTGACAGAGACTGGAGAAACCCTAAGACTATGGCCCCCGGACACCCTTTTAGCTCAGTAATGAAGTCACTCCCAAGGTTCACCGTTCAGCCAAAGATTAGACAGGCCCATAAAACAAAACGAGACTAATGGGGCACAACAGCCCAGGGCAAGGACTAGAAGGCAAGAGGGGACAGGAAAGCTGGTAATAGGGAACCCAGGGTCGAGAAGGGAGAGTGTTGACATGTCATGGGGTTGTTAACCAATGTCATAAAACAATATGTGTACTGTTTAATGAGAAACTATTTGTTCTGTAAACATTCATCTAACGTATAATTTCTAAAAATTTTACAAAAAAGAGCCGTGACACAAATAGACATATGCATACCCATGTTCATTTCAGCATTATTCACAAGAGCAAAAAGATGGAAACAACTTAAGTGTCCATTAACGAATGAATGGATAAACAAACGGTGGTACGTACACACAACTGGATGTTATACAATGCTAAAGAATAATGACGAATCTGCGAAACATTTCACAACATGGATGAATTTGGAGGACATTATGCTGAGTGAAATAAGTCAGTCACAAAAGGACAGATATTGTATGAGACTACTATAATTAAAAAAAAAAAAAAAAACAAGAAAAGGTTTACACACAGAAAAAAAAATTATTTGATGGTTACCAGGGATGGGAGGGAGAGGGAAAATTACTAACTAGATAGAAGACACCTGTTGATACTGGCGAAGGGAAAGGCAATAGACAATACGGAGGAAGTCAGCACAACATGACCAAGGCAAAGGAAGACACTGAGAGGAAGACAGGAATAAAAGGGCAACTTCGGTAATTACTGGAGCCCTGGTGGCACAGTGGTTAAGTGCTGCTAACCAAAAGGTCGGCAGTTCAAATCCACCAGTCGCTCCTTGGAAACCCTATGGGGCAGTTCTACTCTGTCCTATAGCACTGCTATGAGTTGGAATCAACTCAACAGCAACAGGTTTCGTTATGGTTTTTACTAATTACTGTAACATAGACAATCCTCAACAACAGTATTAACAAATGATAATTTCATAATAGATACATAGGTAGATAAGTATGCTAAAGAGGTATGGGAGTATAAGGGAGCACACCCACACCTGCAGCTATAGGTTTGAGTGTGGATATTTCTACATACATAATTTGTAGGTGCAGCATGTATATTAATACAGGCAATAATGCACACAAGGGGCACAGTCATGGAAACTTCTTAGACATAAACAAACACCTCACAGGACAAAGCTCCTAGGCTCGAAGGCAAAGGACCACAGACTCCAGAGACATCTCATCAATTTGCACAACATAGTTCATAAAGACAATGTTCTGCATCCTACTTTGGTGAATAGCATTTGGGGTCTTAAAAGCTTCTGAGTGGCCATCTAAGACACAATTATTGGTCTCTTGCTGTCTAGAGCAAAGGAGAGTGAAGAAAACCAAAGACTCAAGGGAGAAAATAGTCCAAGGACTAATGGACCACAGTGCCACAGCCTACATGACCCTGAGACCAGAAGAACTAGATGATGCCCAGCTATTACTACCTACAGCTCTGACTAGGTTCACAACAGACGGTCCCAGACAGAGTGGGAAACCAATGTAGAACCAAAACTCAAATTCACAAAAAAGACCCGACTTACTGGTCTGATAGAGACTGGAGGAACCCCAGAGACTACGGCCCTTAGACGGCCTTCTGACTTGGAACTGAAGCCATCTCAGAGACCACCTTTCAGCCAAACAATAAACAGGCCCATAAAATAAACAATAACACCCGAAGGGAACATGCTTCTTAGAACAATCAATTATATTAGATTAAAAGGACAAAATTTGCCCAAAAGTAAAGATGAGAAAGCAGGAAGGCGCAGAAAATCTGGACGAAAGGAAACAGGGAAACCAGGGCAGAAAAGGGGAGAGTGCTGACATATTATGGGGATGTAACCAATGTCACAGAACACTTTATGTACAAACTATGGAATGGGAAACTAATTTGCTCTGTAAACTTTCACCTAAAGCACAATAAAAAATTTTTTAAAAAGAAAATTAACGAATTTACAAGTTAAATAAAAGGAAAAAACTTATTTAACCTTAATAATAGAAGAGGAATTCCTAACTTTTGCAAATGGTTAAGGCACTTGGCTACTAATTGAAAGGCCGAAGATTGAATCCACACAGCGGCGCCTCAGAAGAAATACCTGATGATCTACTTCCAAAGAATCAGCCACTGAAAGCCTTACAGAGCACAGTTCTTCTCTGACACACGCAGGGTCGCCATGAGTCAGAGTCGACTTGACGGCAATTGATTGGTAATAATAATAGAACCTCAAGTTGAAACAAAGATATACCTAATTTGGCTAAGAAATTAGCATCTTTTAAGTTAGCATCTAATATTGGGGGTCACGTGCTGATCTTCATATACTATTTAAGGGTTTGTATACACTACTTTGCTATATTTATCAAAAGTCTTAAAAATATGCATACTCTTTGACCCAGCAGATCCACTTCTTTGACTTTACCCTTGGAAAATCATCCTGGATGTGGGCAAAAAGGTATCTAAATAATGTTTTCATTTACTAATGGAAAAAAGAACTGCATACTGGCCTCACTGTTTATCAAATATGACAAGCACCTCAGAACTTGTTATGGCTCCCTGGGCCTGGCACCCTCTCGCTCCAGATATCTGCACGGCCCACTCTCTCACGGACTGAAATAGGCCAATATATAGAGACTATCTTAGTTATCTAGCGCTGCTACAACAGAAATACCACAAGTGGATGGCTTTAACAAACAAAGATTTATTCTCTCATAGTCTAGGAGGCTAGAAGTCCGAATTCAGGGTGCCAGCTCTAGGGGAAAGCTTTTTCTCTCTGTTGGCTCTGGGGGGAAGGTCCTTGTCATCAGTCTTTCCCTGGTCTAGGAGCTTCTCAGCACAGGGATCTTGGGTCCAAAGGACGTGCTCCACTCCCAGAGCTTCTTTCTTGGTGGCATGAGGTCCCCTTCCTCTCTGCTCACTTGTCTCTTTTATGTCTCAAAAGAGAATGACTCAAGATACAACCTAATACTGTAGATTGAGTCCTGCCTCATTAGCATAACTGCCTCTAATCCTGCCTCATTAACATCATAGAAGTTAGGATTTACAACACATAGGATAACCACATCAGATCACAAAATGGTGGGCAACCACACAATGCTGGGAATCATGGCCTAGCTAAGTTGACGTACATTTTGGGGGGACACAATTCAATCCATAACAGAGACCAAAGATTATTAACTAGTTACCAGGGGTGGACGGGAAAGGGAACAGGGGAGTCACTGCTTAGGGGGTTCAGAGTTTCTGTTAATGGTGATGGAATAATTTGGAAAAGTATAGTGGTGATGGCTGCATAACATGATGGATGTAATCAGTGTCACTGAACTGTACATGTAGAACTTGCTGAACTGGCAAATGTTCTGTTATATTTTTACCACCAAAAAAAAAAAAAAAAAACCTCTTAACAATGAGTCCTTCTTAACCACTCTATATAAAGTAACAGCCTTCCCCACCCACTGGCACACACAAGCATATGTAAACACGCAGATTCTTTTATCCAGCTTTACTTTTCCCTATACTTACCACCATCTGACACGTTACATATTTCCTTTTTTATTTCTTTATTGCAGTCTCCCTCAGCTGGAATGTAAGGTCTATGAGGGCAGGATTCTGTCTGAATGAATCTCCACGTATTACTTTTACAATTTAGAATAAAAGTTTTCCTTTCTTTTTCTAGAATGATACAAGGGGAAAACAAGAGCAACAAAACATACCAAGAAACTTCAGGCATGACCAAAATTAAAACTTCTTTCTTTGCTCTTCTCAAGCCCTCCAGAGACTTTGCTCTCAATGGATTGCTAGTACTTACAGCTACTAGCTTTTGAGGGCACATGTGAGCAAAAAACATCTACGTTCTGCCATCTGCCTCTTTGACATGGCCCTAACAGGGAATGCTAGAATTTCAAATTCAATAGATGCTTATTAACAATTATGGCATAACTTATTAACTGGGACAACAAAAAAGAAGTGACTGCATTAAAAAACAAACAGTTACATTTTTCTTCAATAAACAAAGGTAGAAACTTGGGATGGAGGCAGTTATACTTAGTTACTTTCTTAATTTGTCTGTTTTTCTTATTATAATGTAGTAGCTATGCATGCTAGAAAATTTTGAAAAGACCGATAATTGAGAAACACTCTACAATTACAACCCCACTAACCAAAGATAACCACTGTTAAAACCTGGATATGTCTCCTTCCAGTGTTCTGCCCATGTGCACATATATGAACACTTCATCAAAAATGGGATCCCACTATACTTACCGTTTTATAACCTGTTTAACTCAACAATGTATCATGAATATCCTTCCATGCCAAAAAAGTCATCCCCAATATTATTCACAGTTGAATACTAGTCTATCGCTGGGCACTTAACATGATTTTAAATTTTTACTATTCTAATGCTGCAGTGATTGTCCTGGAATATACATCCTTTTCACATGCTCATGATATTTTCATCAGGATAAATTCACTGAAGTAGAACTGCTATTCAAAGATACATGCAGTAAAGTTTACAACTGGTTACAAAATCATCTTCTAGAAAGGTTATACTCTGACTTACCCTCCTTTACAGATCTAACACTGCATGATTCTAAGATAGCCAAGGGCCTAAAAATTAGGAATAAACTAGGCACATACCGCTGTTGTTAGCTGCCATGAAGTTGCCCTCAATTCATGCTGCCCATTCCTGCACCATTCCCACGATGTTGAGGACCAGACTGTTGTGATCTACAGGGTTTTCATTTTCAGAAGCAGATTGCCAGGCCTTTCTTCCTAGCTTGTCTTAGTCTGGAAACTCTGCTGAAATGTGCAAGCCTCCAATGACAGGTGCATTGACCGGAAATCAAAAGGGTCTCCTGCATGGAAGGTGAGAATCTACCACTGAACCACCACTGCCCCCTACACTTTTTCTCCACTCTTAATGCACTTTTTCTGCACCCTTAATTCACTGGTTAGCACCATCTGCCCCCCACCCCCCATGCTGGTTTATTCATTCATTGTGCTGTGTGCCAACAAAGGAAGCAAAATGGAGTTAAATCCTGAGGTGGACCTGGCGGGAAGCTACTGCCCAGGTGATCTCTGTGGGGCTTGAGGGTGGGAAGGAGTCTCTCAGCAACTCCTAGCAGTACAGACTGCACTACATTCTCGGATGATTTGCCACAGGGTCTGGTAGGAAAATTGTTATGATACATAATTTTTCTTCATAGATTTATATGCACAAACAGTGCATGCTGTTTGAACCGTGGGCATGTTTGTTTTGTTGGTGCACACTCCACTGTCCCTAAGAGCCCTGAGAAGAGAGCATTTTACTAGAAGCTAACAAAAGTCTGTTGGCACAAATTATAAAACTGTTGTTATCGAGATGGAAACTAATTAATTTAAATCACTTGTTTTTCAAATAGAGCATGCATTACTGAGACAACGTCTGCTCCCTGAAAACACCAGTGCCTGAATTCCTGAGAATCCTCTGGGTTATACTGACACCTGGTGGACCTAAGAACAGTTCTCAAACAGGAAAGTAACAAAAGACCAAGATAGGAGGACTCCTATGTTGCCTACTGGCATTGCCTAAAATAGTAACACCTTACAATTGTTAAGTCAACACTTGCTTTACAGTTTAAAACTCACTATTTATTATATATTACATTAACTCACTAATTACAGAAGCTCCCTAGGTGTCTTTTTTTTTTTCCATTACTGGTGAATATATTCCTCAAAGGATCTTATTCCCCTATTCCTCCCTCCTTCTTGCTTTTCTTAGACCTTTCTCTTTCATTCTTCACTCTCCTTCCTGAATCAGAGCGCCACATTCCCTTGACAATTCCCATCCCTAATATTATCTGATCCCCAAGAACACTGTAAAGCTACTGTTTCTCACAGAACATAATTTAGAGCAGGGGTCAGTAAACTGTGGCCCATGGGTCAAATCCAACCTGCTGCCTGTTTTCAAAATCATGTTTTATTGGACCACAGAAATGCTCATCCGTATATGTACTGTCCGTGATAGCTTTTGTGCTACAATGGCAGAGGGGAGTAGCTGCAACAGAGACTGTATGACCCACAAAGTCTAAAATATTTACTCTCAGGTTGTTTACAGAAAGTTTGCCAACATCTGATTTAGAATAAGGCAGCGTGGGTCTCAACCTCTGCAACTTCCTAGCTGCAGTACCCAAAACTTCAGACACAGTAGTGCCCTAGATACGTACATACATACATACTATGTTACCATTGATTTCTGTAAAGTTCCATTTTTCAGGGCACTTTCATAATTGGTTCTTCCTACCTCACTCAACACGCAGAATCACTTCTTCCCATTTCTCAACGTGGAATCCCAGGTCACGCTGAAATGTAAATCTTGTCACCTCTGGTAAGGTTTTTGACAATCCCTGAAGGTCAATAGGAGCCTCAAAGAAACCCAGTTCTCTCTCAGGTTCCAACACCACCACGTTTGAAAAACCCCTGTTGTCTTTTCCCCCAGTAGTTCAGGCCTCGACCGTGCTGCAGCTTTAGGGGCTGTCACCCTGCACCTCCTGTCAGAGCAGGGGCCTCCCTCCACCACCACCTTACATACCTCACTTACCCCTGGGAGGCCCAATGCTGGAGGTGTACCTGAATGAGCCTTAGGAGACTGACTGCAGGTGCAGCACATAAGAATGGAGGAGAGGTTAGGGTACAGAAATACAGGTCAAAAAATAAAAAGAGGGAGGCAGGGCCAAGATGGCAGAGTAGTCAGATGGGTCCTATATCCCTCTCACAACAAAGACCTGGAAAAACAAGTGATTTGACTGTATATGAACATCTAGGAGCCCTGAACAAGGCAAAGTTGAGGAATCAGACTAAGTGGCGGGGGGAGAGAGAGACGGTTCGGAAAAAGTGAGGAGTTCCCAGGCAGGTCTCTGCAGGAGCCGCAGCTCTTCAGCCTGGACCGGCTCGGGGTGCGCAGAGAGGTGGGGATACAGCGCGCTCAGGAGGCAGTTTCCACATCGAGACAGATTCAGCAGCAGAGATTCTGCTTGGACACTCCGAACCAGTGAAAAGCAACACCCAAGTGGCTAAAGATAAGTACATGTGTGTGGCCATTCACAGGGATTTATTTAAAAAAAAAAAAAAAAAAAAAACCCATTTGTGAAAAACCTCTCTCCCACTTACCTCCTCCTCCCTCCCTGCTCTGCAGCAGTCCAGCTGGCTTCAGAGCTCTCTGAGTCCCCTGGGCCAGAAGTAGATCCCATTAGGTGCCCTGACCCATTCTCCTGACCTTGGAGAGGAAATAAATTAACAAACAGCGGAAAAAATAAGCTACTGGCTCCCCTAAGCCAGGAACTCAGGGTTGGCACAGCTCCTTTGCCTAAGCACAGGCATAAGGGGCCCACAGACTTTGCGTGCCTTCCACCCCTGTATAGGCTTGTGCGGACCCATCTCAACAGCGTAAGCCCTCACTACCACAGTACAACAGGGTAAACACCTGAAGTCTAGCTTCAACTGTTTCAGCTGTGAAGTGGCAGATTTGTGACATTAGACACTGCACTGCCCTTTAAGCAGGCGCCTTACCGGTCCAGATCAGGGGCTTGAGGGCTAGCGGCTCCACCCGTACCACATAGCCACCTGCTACAGGGGTCCCAGAATAAGTGGTGCCCCGAGTCTTTACAGCCAACAGAGTAGGGTCCTCACAGTCTGGCTGCAAAACTCACCTACCTACTCACTCTAAGGAACAGCGATACACTTTCTTTTCAGATACTCAGGGGCAGCCATCAACCCCCCTCCTTACTCAGCATGTTACCCCCTACTGAAGCCAGATACCTGTGCCTACACTAATCACCCGTGCCTCTCTAACACTGTAGGTGAGAGCCTACACCACACACTTGGTGACTAACTGCCTGGACACCTGAGCTGAATCTATACAGAAAAATTTATTGGACTCCTGGATGCACATAGTTAGTTACAGAACTAACTACCTGGTGACAGGACGTTAGACCTTCAAAGACACCAATAATCAAACTAGTGCACACAAGCAACCTATTGGGGCATATCAAAACCAAACAAAACAAGAAGCTAGGGCACACTAAACAAATATAGAATAAAATTCTAATAACTTATTGATGGCTCAGAAACAACAGTCAATATCAAATCACGTAAAGAGGCAGTCCATGACGGCTTTGGCAAGCTCCCAAAATAAAGAACAAATTCTCTGGAGGAAATTTCTTGGAATTACCAGAGGCAGAATACAAAAGATTAACATACAGAACTCTTCAACAAGAAACTAGAAATTTTGCAAAACACAGGGACAGCCAGAGAACACACAGACAAAGTAGTATCCAAACTTAAAAAAGTTATTCAAGAACATAATGCCAAATTTAATAGGCTGCAAGAATCCATAGAGAGACAGCAATCAGAAATCCAGAAGATTAACAATAAAATTTCAGAATTAGACAACTCAATAGAAAGTCACAGGAGCAGAATTGAGGCAGCAGAAGTCAGAATTAGTGACACTGAAGATAAAGCACTTGACACCAACTTATTTGAAGAAAAATCAGATAAAATAATTAAAAAGAATGAAAAAACTCTAGAGAGTTATGTGGGACTCTATCAAGAGAAATAACCTATGAGTGACTGGAGGATGAGAACGGTGGGGGGGGGGGGAATAACAGAAAATACAGAAAGAATTGTTGAAGATTTGTTGAAGAAAACTTCTCTGATATCATGAAAGATGAGAAGATATCTATCTAAGATGCTCATCAAACCACACATAAGGTAGATCCCAAAACAAAGTCACCAAGACATATTATAATCAAACTTACCAAAATCAAAGATAAAGGGAGAATTTTAAGAGTGGCTAGGGATAAAAGAAAAGTCATCTACAAAGGAGAGTCAATTAGAATAAGCTTGGACTACTCAGCAGAAACCACGCAGGCAAGAAAGCAATGGGATAACATATATAAACCCTTGAAGGAAAACAACTGCCAGCCAAGAATTATATACCTAGCAAAACTGTCTCTCAAATATGATGGTGAAATTAGGGCATTTCCAGCTAAACAGAAGTTTAGGGGATTTAAAAAAACCAAACAAAATTACAAGAAATACTGAAGGGAGTCCTCCGGTTACAAAATCAATAACATCAGATAACAACGCAAGACTAGAACACAGGACAGAGCAACCAGATATCGACTCAGATAGGGAACTCACAAAAAAAATCAAAGCTAAAACATTGAAAATAGGGAAACAGAGATATCAATATGTAAAAAAGGGCAAAATTCAAAAAAAGAGGGACTTAAAAAATGTAGACATAGATTTTTCATATGGAGGGGAAGTCAAGGTGATATAAAGAAATAAAAAACTGGTATAAACTTAGAAAAATGGGGTAAATATTAAGGTAACCACAAAGGAAACTAACAATCCTACAAATCAAAATAAAAAATTAGAAAAATATAAAGACTCAGCAAACACAAAATCAACAACAATGAAAAAGATGAAAAGAAAATACATAAAGAAAAATGACTCAGCACAGAAAATTAAGGGGAACAAAGACACTGTGAATAACACAAAAAAAGACATCAAAATGACAGCACTAAACTCATACCTATCAATAATTACGCTGAATGTAAACGGACTAAACGCACCAATAAAGAGTCAGAGAGTGGCAGATTGGATAAAAAAGCACGATCCGGCTATATGCTGCCTACAAAAGACACACCATAGACTTAAAGACACAAACAAGCTAAAACTCAAAGGATGGGAAAAAAATATATCAAGCAAACAACACTCAAAAAAGAGCAGGAGTTGCAATATTAATCTCTAACAAAATAGACTTTAAAGTAAAATCTACCACAAAGGATGAGGAAGGACACTGTATTATGATAAAAGGGTCAATACACCAGGAGGACATAACTATAATAAATATTTACGCACCCAACGACAGGGCGCCAAAATACATAAAACAAACTCTAACAGCACTGAAAAGAGAGATACACAGCTCCACAATAGAAGCAGGAGACCTCAACACGCCACTTTTGGTAAAGGACAGAACATCCAGAAAGAAACTCAACAAAGACAGGGAAGAGCTAATGCTACAATCAACCAACTTGATCTCATAGACATATACCGAACACTCCACCCAACAGCAGCCAGGTATACTTTCTTTTCCAACGCACATGGAACATTCTTCAGAAGAGACCACCTAGTAGGCCATAAAGCAGGCCTCAACAAAATCCAAAACATCAAAATATTACAAAGCATCTTTTCTGACCATAAAGCCATAAAAGTAGAAATCAATAACACAAAAAGCAAGGAAAAAAATTAAACATATGGAAACTGAACAACACCTTGCTCAAAAACTACTGGGTTACAGAAGAAATTAAGGATGGAATAAAATTCATATAATCAAATGAGAATGAAAACACATCTTACCAAGACCTCTGGGACACAGCAAAAGCAGTGCTCAGAGGTCAGCTTATAGTGATAAACGCACACATCCAAAACAAAGAAAGGGCCATAATCAAAACATTAACCCTACAACTGGAAGAAGTAGAAAGACAGCAGCAAAAGAAACCCTCAAGCACCAGAAGAAAGGAAATAATAAGAATTAGAGCACAATTAAATGGAATAGAGAATAGAAAAACAATTGAAAGAGCTAACAAGACCAAAAGCTGGTTCTTTGAAAAGATCAACAAAATTGATAAACCATTGGCCAAAATGACAAAAGAAAAACAGGAGAGGAAGTAAATGACCTGTATAAGAAATGACATGGGTGATATCACAACAGACCCAATTGAAATTAAAAGAATCATAACAGAATACTATGAAAACCTGTACTCTAACAAATTTGAAAACCTAGAGGAAATGGAAAAATTTGTAGAAACTCACTATCTACCTAAACTAACACAAACAGAGGTACCTAAACTAACACAACAGAGGTAGAACAACTAAATAAACCTATAACAAAAGAAGAGATTGAAAACGTAATTTAAAAACTCCCCACAAAAAAAAACCCTGGCCCAGATGGCTTCGCTGGAAAATTCTACCAAACTTTCAGAGAAGAGTTAACACCACTTCTACTAAAGGTATTTCAGAGCATAGGAAAGGATGGAATACTCCCAAACCCATTCTAGGAAACCAGCATAACCCTGATAGCAAAACCAGGTAAAGACACCACAAAACAAAGAAAATTACACACCAGTATCCCTCATGAACATTGATGCAAAAATCCTCAACAAAATTCTAGCCAATAGAATTCAGCAACATATCAAAAAAATAATTCACCATGATCAAGTGGGATTTATACCAGGTATGCAGGGATCGTTCAACATTAGAAAAACGATCACTGTAATCCATCACATAAATAAAACAAAAGACAAGAACCACATGATCTTATCAATTGATATAGAAAAGGCATTCGACAAAGTCAAACACCCATTCATGATAAAAACTCTCAACAAAATAGGAATAGAAGGGAAATTCCTCAACATAATTAAGGGCATTTATACAAAGGCAACAGCCAACATCATCCTAAATGGAGAGAGTCTAAAAGCATTCCCCTTGAGAATGGGAACCACACAAGGATGCCCTTTATCACCACTCTTATTCAACATTGTACTGGAGGTCCTAGCCAGAGCAATCAGGCTAGAAGAAGAAATAAAGGGCATCCACACTGCTAGGGAAGAAGTCAAAGTATCTCTATTTGCAGATGATCTTAGATACAGAAAACCCCAAAGAATCCACAAGAAAACTACTGGAACTAATAGAAGATTTCAGCAAACTTTCAGGATACAAGATAAATATACAAAAATCAGTTGGATTCCTTTACACCAGCAAACAGAACTTTGAAGAGGAAATTACTAAATCAACACCATTTACAACAGCCCCCAAGAAGATAATATACTTAGGAATAAATCTAACCAGAGACGTAAAAGATCTATACAGGGAAAACTACAAGACACTACTGCAAAAAACTAAAAGAGACCTGCATAAGTGGAAAAACATACCTTGCTCATGGATAGGCAGACTCAACATAATGAAAATGTCAATTCTAGCCAAAGCAATCTACAGATACAATGCAGTCTTGATCCAAATTCCACCAGCACTTTTTAATGAGATGGATAAACCAATCACCAACTTCATATGTAATGGGAAGAGGCTCTTAATAAATAAGGCATTACTCAAGAAGAAGAACAAAGTGGGAGGCCTCAAACTACCTGATTTTAGAACCTATTATACCACCACGGTAGTCAAAACAGCCTGGTATTGGTACAACAACAGATACATAACCCAATGGAACAGAGTTGAGAATCCAGACATGAATTCATCCACCTATGCGCAGCCAATATTTGACAAAGGCCCAGAGTCCATTCACTGGGGAAAAGGTAGTCTCTTTAACAAATGGTGCTGGCATAACTGGATATCCATCTGCAAAAAACTGAAACAAGACCCATACCTCACACCATGCACAAAAACTAACTCAAAATGGATCAAAGACGTTAATATAAAATCAAAAATGATAAAGATCATGGAAGAAAAAATAGGGACAATGCTAGGAGCCCTAATACATGGCATAAACACAATACGAATCATAAGTAACAATGCACAAGCACCAGAAGAGAGACTAGATAACTGCGAGCGCCTAAAAATCAAACACTCATGCTTATCAAAAGACTTCACCAAAAGAGTCAAAAGACAACCTACAGACTGGGAAAAAAATTTTGGCTATGACAAATCCGATTAGCATCTAATCTCTAAAATCTACAAGATACTGCAAAACCTCAACAACAAAAAGACAAATAACCCAATTAAAAAATGGGCAAAGGATATGAACAGGCATTTCATCAAAGAAGATATTCAGGCCCCTAACAGACACATGAAGAAATGCTCACGATCATTAGCCATTAGACAAATGCAGATCAAAACTACAATGAGATATCATCTCACCCCAACAAGACTAGCATTAATCCAAAAAACACAAACTAATAAATGTTGGAGAGGTTGTGGAGAGACTGGAACACTCATACACTGTTGGTGGGAATGTAAAATAGTAAAACCACTTTGGAAATCAATTTGGCACTTCCTTAAAAAGCTAGAAATAGAAGTACCATATGATCCAGCTTTCTCGCTCCTTGGAATATATCCTAGAGAAATAAGAGCCACCACCTGAATAGATATATGCATACCCATGTTCACTGCAGCACTGTTTACAATAGCAAAAAGATGGAAACAACCTAGATTCCCATCAACGGATGAATGGATAAACAAATTATGGTATATTCACACAATGGAATACTATGCAACGATAAAGAACAACAATGAAGCCGTGAAACATCTTATAACATGGTCAAACCTGGAACTCATTATACTGAGTGAATTTAGTCAGTCACAGAAGGACAAATATTGTATAAGACCACTATTATAAGAACTCAAGAAAAGGTTTAACACAGAAGAAAACATTCTTTGATGATTACGATGGGGGGAGGGGGGTGGGTTATTTACTACCTAGATAGTAGATAAGAATTATCTTAGGCGAAGGGAAGGACAGCACACACTACAGGGGAAGTCAGCACAACTAGACAAAACCAAAGCTAAGAAGTTTCCTGAATACAAACAAATACTTTGAGAGACAGAGTAGCAGGGATAGGAGTCTGGGGACCATGGTTTCAGGGGACATCTAGGTCAACTGGCATAACAAAGCTTATTAAGAAAATGTTCTGCATCCTACTGTGGTGAGTGGCATCTGGGGTCTTAAAAGCTTGCAAGCGGCCATCTAAGATGCATCAATTGGTCCCAATCTCCTGGAGTAAAGGAGAATGAAGATCACCAAAGACACAAGGAAAACAGTAGGCCAAGAGACAGAAAGGGCCATATAAACCAGAGACTGCATCAGCCTGAGACCAGAAGAACTAGATGGTGCCCGGCTACCACCAATGACTGCCCTGACAGGGAACACAACAGAGAGACCCTGATGGAGCAGGAGAAAGGTGGAGTGCAGAACTCAAATTCTAGTAAGACGACCAGACTTAATGGTCTGACTGAGACTGGAGGAACCCCGGAAAGCATGGCTCCTGGATTCTCTATCAGTCCATGTCTTAGTCATCTAGTGCTGCTATAACAGAAATACCACAAGTGGATGGTTTTAACAAACAGCAGTTTCTTTTCACACAGTTAAAGTAGCTTAAAAGTCCAAATTCAAGGTGTCAGCTCCAGGGGAAGGATTTCTCTCTCTCTCGGCCTTCTCATCAGTGTTCCCCCAGACTAGGAGCTTCTCGGCGCAGGGACCCCGATCCAAAGGATGTGCTCTACTCCTGGCACTGCTTTCTTAATGGTATGAGGTCCCCAACTCTCTGCTTGCTTCCCTTTCCTTTTATCTCTTGAGAGGTAAAAGGTGGTGCAGGCCACACCCCAGGGAAACTCCATTTACACTTGGTCAGGGATGTGACCTGGGTAAGGGTGGTGTTACAATCCCACCCTAATCCTCCTTAACATAAAATTACAATCTGAAAATGGAGGCCAACCACACAATTCTGGGAATCATGGCCCAGCCAAATTGATACACACATTTTTTGGGGGACATAATACAAACCATGACAGCCCAGAAATAAAACAATTTCTGAGGCTAACTCTTCAGACAGGGATTGGACTGGACTGTGGGATGTAAAGTGATACTCATGAGGAGTGTGCCTCTTAGCTCAAGTAGATACAAGAGACTAAATGGGCAGCTTTGGTCCGGAGTTGAGATGGGAAGGCAGAGAGGGTTAGGAGCTGGTTGAATGGACATGGGGAATCAGGGGTGGAAAGGAGGAGTATGCTGTCACAGTATGGGGAGAGCAATTAGGGTCACATAAAAATATATGTATAAATTTCTGTATGGGACACTAACTTGAAATGCAAACTTCATTTAAACTACAACAATAAAAAAATAAAAAGAGATATAAGTATCCCCAAATAATAAGTGAAGCAGGACAGAAAAGAAAGGATGCATATCTCATTTCCGGTAAATATGTGAAAGAAGAAAATCCCACCACAAGCACCTTGCCAGTCTACAGTCCATGACCTAATGTGGAAGACATAACACCTTTGACCTCGGGTCTGGGAGGGTTAGATTTAACACTGTTGGCATAGCCTTATGAAGAAAGCAGACACGGGCTTTGTGGGCACAGCATGACGGCCACGTGAGGTGTGGTCTGTGAGACAGTAGGAGACCAGAAGTCTCCATGCATGGGGTGTTACCAGCATTAACTGCGTGCACTGATAAAGATCAATTCACGGCATTACCATCCTGTCTGTGATCCACTCAGATGAAGTAATCCAAGGTCAAAAAAAAAAAAAAACCCATCCTTTTTACCCATCCCTGCCCTCGTGGACTCTCCTCCAAGAAACTACTACAACCACCACACACACCAACAACAATCAGACTTCATTACTGTCCCTTCCGTGGTCTCAGTAGGGTTTCCCCAGGAAGTTTTCAAAGTTGGTTTCATCACCCCTGAAAAAAGTAATTTCTCCATATGACTTAAACATTCCTCTGGAGAGAAAGCAACAGGGAAAAGTATAAAAAACACATGAATTTGAGTCCTAACTTCCCTCTGTGAGCAGAGAGGACGTTTTATAAAACTGCAGGAGTCACCCAAAATGATATAACGACACATTTAAACATTTTTGGGGAATTCCAACCATCAGTGGTTCTGATGAAGCTGGGATAGCTCACTTAAAAACATATAAATAATCTTTAAAAAGAAGTACAATCTGGGCCATAATCGATTGGCTGACTGTTCATGTCTTTAAGGACAGTGCTGAGGTAATTTGGAGGATTTTATCAGAGACTTTTTTTTATGGCTCTCCAGCCAAGACTCTTGATGGAAATTAAGGGGTGGGGGATTCTAGCTCATTTGTTAGAAATCCTTTGTCACAAAGGTATATCATAGCACAGAACTTTTAACTCATCATCTCTCATATTTAAAAACTTGAGAGTTGCCAGGAGGCTGGGGGAGGGCAGAGGGATGAAGAGGTGGAGCGCAGGGCTTTTAGGGCAGTGAGACTATTCTCTGTGATACAGTAATGGTGGACACATGGCATTATGCATTTGTCAAAACCCAGAGGCCTGTACAACACAAAGAGTGAACCCTAAAGTAAACTATGGATTTTGGTTAATAACAACGAATCAACATCGGTTCATCATTTCTAACAAATGTACCACAGAAATGCTAATAGATGTTAGTAACAGGAGAAACGGTGCCCAAGGAAAATGGGCGAAATAGCGCACATATGAGAACTCTCTACGTTCTGCACAATATTTCTGTAAACATAGAACTGCTCTAAAAAATAAACTCTATATAAAAAAGTTAAAAATAAATTACAATTTTTTAAAAATTTGAGAGTTAAAATTTTGCTATCTTATTTATAACAGACAAGAAGTGGCAAATAGGTTAACATTTACTTTCAGTGTGTTTTATATAAACATGTAGCCTGGCAATACAGGAACTGCATGACTGAAGTCTCAAATGAAACGCACCTAAGTCTTTCCTCACTTAAACCTGTTACCACTGAGTCGATTCCGACTCATAGCAACCCTATAGGACAGAGTAGAACTGCCCCACATTGTTTCCAAGGAGCAGCCAGTGGATTCGAACTGCGGACCTTTGGTTAGCAGTCAAACGCTTAACCACTACACCACCAGGGCTCCTCAGTTAGAGAATCCAATAAAAGACACCACAGTTGCGCCGTGCTAAGCAATACCCAGCCAGATAAAACAGGTCACAATGTTCTTTTAGGATCACATTTTGGAAATACATGAAGACTTCAGCAAAAGACTTCAACATCTGCTAGAAAACTCACTTCTAACATTCTGCAATGACTTGGTCATAGCAGTTGCTGCCACATAGTAACAAACTTGTGGCTGAGAAACCGCTTTCTTTCCCAAGACAGAAGGTTTCAAAGGCATTGTCCAAGCCTGGGTGGAAACATCCAAAAGTCTAGGCAAACAATCCTGGAAACAGAATGACTCATTCGGGTCATTCTTGTGGACTCAATCCATGATGTGGCCAGAGAACGGCAGGCACAGCAGATATGGCCTCTTTGCAACATAAGGAATTGTGCTGCCGTGTTGTGAGACTTGTTTGAGAGAGGATCTGTGGTCCTGCTCTGCTCCAGATTGTAAAGGCAGTCTAAATGAGTTCCCCGTGGCATATACTGTATGAAAACCAGTTTGGGACCCACCCTCCTGCCTCACCGTTATAACCGCCTCTCCACAGACTCCAGACTGTCTTCCTGCTGTTGTTTCAATGTTCAGCAGAGCCAAACTTCTGCTATCTCTGTACAAGTACACAGAGTAGCTGGACTTCAGTTCCCTGATGACACAATCCGAAAGCCAGACCCAGAAGGAAGCAGCAGCCACAGGAAACACAAACCAGCCTGGGCTCACATGAAAGAACACTGGTTGGGGTCCTTGCTACTGCCATCTGGTTACAGCCCTTTGCCAAGGGCCCGTGGTAACCGGAAATCCTGAGTCATGCAGTAGTTAGCAACCACAAGATCCACTAAAAACCCAGACACTGGGATCTTTGACAAGAAGCTTAAATGAGCTGACATCATGTGTGTGGCTATGAAACTGTCTATAGAATTCTAGGAGATGGAGGTGAAAAGGCCTCAAGGAAGTTTAGCAAGGGTAATGACAAGGGGATGTGATCACAGATCTTCTGAGATAGGTAGAACTTGGCATCCTAAGAATTCAAGGGACAGCACTGTCTAGTGGATCTAAAACTTCTACTATCGGAGGACACTTCTTCCAGAGACACATCTTAAGAATCTTTGACAGCATCCAGTCCTAAAATCAGTACCAAAACAAACAAAAAAGGCAGTGAAAGTATGAAGAATGGCAGGAAAAAGGAAAAAGGTAACTTTTTAAAAAAGACTACTATTAATCAGGGAGCCCTGGTAGCATAGTGCTTAAGAGCTCAGCTGCTAACTAAAAGATGAGCGGTTCAAATCCACCAGCTGCTCCTTGGAAGCCCTATGGGGCAGCTCTACCCTGTCCTACAGGTTCGCTATGAGTTGGAATCGACTCGATGACAACAGGTTTGGTTTTTTTGCTTTATTATTAATCAGTGAATAATTGACAAAAGAAATTATAATTACAAGATAATTATAATCATGAACACTCTAAGAATGGGAGACCTATGTTTATCCGAGCCAGTGGACTTGAGTCAAACTATGAGAGCCTAGTCCCTCATTCTAGTTCAACCTCTGGCTCCTGTGAAGGAATAAGGTTAACCACTTGGCATCAGTGGTCTTCATGATTTAACTAAATATTGGAACTATCACAGGCTTTGTGAATGCAGGGCCCCTGTTTGTATAGATGAAGCCCTAGTACTCACAGAAATATCCACCACAACAATGTAGTATAAAGTACAATTTGGATATCCACCACAACGATGTAACATAAAGCACGATTTGGTCCCTGTGAGTTGGAACTGACTTGACGGCAACGGGTTTGCTCTATTGCATATAAAATCCCAAAAGTACTCTGAGGGACCAAATTACTGGGCTGAGGGCTGTGGGGACCATGGTCTTGGGGAACATCTAGCTCAACTGGCATAATACAGTTTATAAAGAAAATGTTCTACATTCTACTTTGGTAAGTAGCATCTGGGGTCTTAAAAGCTTGTTGGCCGTCTAAGATACTCCACTGGTCTCACCACGTCAGCAGCGAGAGAATGAAGAAAATCAAAGACACAAGGGAAAGATTGGTCCAAATGACTAATGGACCACAACTAGTCTGGCTTCCACTAGACTCAGTCCAGCACAACTAGATGGTGCCAGGCTACCACCGACTGCTCTGACAGGGATCACAACAGAGGGTCCTGGACAGAGCAGGAGAAAAATATAGACTAAAATTCTAACTCACCAAAAAAAAGAGCAGACTTACTGGTCTGACAGAGACTGGGGAAATTCCAAGAGTATGGCCCCCAAACACCCTTTTAACTTAGTATTGAAGTCACTCCTGAGGTTCACCCTTCAGCCAAAGTTTAGACAGGCCCATAAAACAAAAAGAGACTAAATGGGCACATCAACCCATGGGCAAGGATGAGAAGGCAGGAGGGGATAGGAAAGCTGATAATGGGGAACCCAAGGTAGAGAAGAGGAGAGTGTTGACACTTTGTGGGGTTGGCAATCAATGTCACAAAACAATATGTGTATTAACTGTTTAATGAGAAACTAATTTAACTCTGTAAACCTTCATCCAAAGCACAATTTAAAAAAAGAGAAAAAAAGATCCTTGTAGATTGAGTCCAGCCTCATTAACATAATTGCCTCTAATGCTGCCTCATTAACATCATATAGGTAGGATTTACAACATACAGGAAAATCACATCAGATGACAAAATGGTGGACAATCACACAATACTGGGAATCACAGTGCAGGGAAGTAGACACACATTTTTGATGGACACAATTCATAACAACTAGTTTTTTGCCCTCCAGTTCTGTATTTTCAGGAGAAGCCAAAATTACTAACATTCAAACTGGACATGCTCTCAAAGCTTCTCCAGGATGCCAAGCAAAGGGGTGACTGAGCAATTAGCCAGTTAATCATATTAACAGAGAAGTCAGGCAGAATAATTTGGAGCACATGGTGAATAATTTGGCCTGATCATTCATTTGGGATGTTCACCTTATACATACAAACCTGAACTTAATTTTCCTTTCATTTTGTGCATCATTTCAGGGTAGGCATGATGTTCTCAAAGAATCAGAAGGATTTATCTATGACAAGCAGGAGTGGATAACCAATTCTGATGATTATTTTAGAGGAAAATGTCATGACTTTGAGATTTATTTTAAATCTATTTGAAAAGCTACTTTAATAGAATCATAACAACTAATGTAATGTGCAATCTGGATTGGATCCAAGACCATAATTTTTAGGGGGAAGGAGAAGCTAAAAAGATATTACTGAGGCAACTGGGAAAATAAGAATATGGTCTGTAGATGAGATAATGGTGTCGTGTCAATGTGAATTTACTGATTTTGATAACTGAACTGTAGCACGTAAGAGACTGTCCTTGCTCTTAGGAAGTACACACTAAAAAATCTAAAGAGGCATCCTGTCTGCAACTTACTCTCAAACAGTTTGGAACAAAATAATGCATGTATATATCAACATAAAATTATAGAGGAAAAGTGTTAAACTAATAACAACTGGGGAATCTGAGTATAGGGTACAGGAGTTCTTCGTACTATTGAAACTTTTCTGGAAGTCAGAAGTAATTTAAAAATAAAAACTTGCAGAAAACTTTTAAAGCTATTTTAAGCCAACTTAATATGATATAACAAATTGTATATCTCAGTTAGTTTTAATATTATATTAACCAGGAGAACACTACTTGAGTTTTATTTAATTATAAAAATCATTGAATCTCAAGGTTAGAAGAGAACTAACAGACCAAATATCTCAAACATCCACATTTTCCAATGTAACACCATAAGAAATTAAATAATATAAAAATAATCAGAGTACAAATCATGAATCATGCACAGAAGAGTTTGTTATACCTTGAATTGCTGTTGATCTCCACCCAGCCCAGTTTCCATGACACATGAAGCAAAAGTCCACCAATTAATGTCTGCCACCTGCAACAAGTAAGTACCAACGTGAATTTCACAAGAGTGCTATGTTCTCAAACACTAGGCAGCCCCAGGAGATTTGATGACTGACACAAACACATTCAATCCTTTTTAAAACTCTTTTCTCCTACTCTTTGCTAATTATGATTCCATTTCTCACATTTTTCCTTCTCAATGTCTACTATTTCCTTGAGTCTAGCTGTTTCACTGAGTGCTGACATTGACATTCTTCTCTTCTTACTCTAGACTTTTCCTGAATAATCTTACCTGCGGCCTCTGCTTCTCCCACTGCCTCTGCACTGATGATTCCCAAATCCCCACTCTCACCCAAATACCACCACCCTGATAGCCCACAAGCTCCTGATCTTAACATGCCTAAAACATTAACTTGAATTTCCCCCTCCCCATCCTGATCATCCTCCTAATATCCTTAATCAGCAAAACAAGAAAGCTAAATGTCATCCTAGCCCTTCCTCCTTACTTACCTTCTCCACTTAGTCACAAAACCCTATTGATTTTATCCTGGTAGTGACTCTCAAATCTGAACCCATCTCTTCCACCCCCGCTGCCTCTACTTTATTGTGCTATCTCATCATCTCACACTTGGACCTCAGCATTAGTCCCCTAACTGGTCCCCCCTCTCCAGGGTTGTCCCACACCATTCATTTTCTATCCTGTAGCGACAGAATTCATCCTAAAATGCAAATTTAATTGTGTTGCATGCTTGATTTAAAAATGGTTATTCTCAATACCACTCCTAGGTATTTACCTCACAGACTTGAAAGCAAGGACTCAAACAGATAATTGTATACCAATGTTCATTGCAGCATTATTGACAAAAGCCAAAAGATGGAAACAATCCAAGTATCCAACAATAGATGAATGGATAAACAAAATGTATATCTATACAATGGAATATTAGTCAAAAGGAGAAATAAAGTCCTGACACATACTACAACATGGGTGAACCTTGAAAACGTGATGCATGAAATAAGTTAGACACATAAACACAAATATTGTATGATCCCACATGTATGAAATATCTAGAATAGGTAAATGCAAAGAGACAAAAGCTTATTAGTGGTTACCGGGGCTGGGGGAAGGGTGGAATGGGGAGGTATTGCTTAAGTGGCACTGAGTTTCGGTTGGAGTGATGAAAAACTTTTGGAAATGGTTAGTGGTGATGGTTGTACAACATGGTGAATGTAATCAGTGTCAATGAATTACACACTTAAAAAAATGGCTAAAACAGCAAAAATTTTGTTATATATATTTTATCACAATAAAATTAAACAAATAAAACAAAACGGTAGATTCTTCCCCTTGCCACAGGCAGCAGTTCTTGGCCTCTTTCTGGGATCATGACATTTGCGTGAGACCCTCCATAAGCCCACAGAGTTTAGGGGCCTCATTAAGGACAGTACAGGTTATAAACACCCTGCCTCTCCCACTCCAGAAAACATATCCCAGTGACAAATGAGTAAGACACAATTTTATATGCATAAAGCATATAAAGGCCTATATATTGGCTTAACTTCATTCTGTTCCACTCTAATTGCTTTTTTATTTTAGGTGAATCATTCATAAATTTCAAAACCTTATTTTTAGTTCTAAATGACTTGCAACATTTCACCTCAGAAGTAATTACAACATGTCCATGTATTGTGACACTACAGTTGAGAACACCTGGCCTACAGAAAAAGCCATGGGTGTCCATGCATGTAACCCCTCTGGGACCTGCCCCTGCCCCTCTGCAGGATCAGCTCCTATCCATCTGCCATGGGCAGCAACATTCCAGCCACACTGAACACCCACAATCTCTGGAATGTGCCAGCCATTCCGTACTTCCAGGAGTTTGCACGTGCTATCCTTCTGACCAGAGCCCTGGCGGCGCAGTGGTTAAGCACTCAGCTGCTAACCAGAAGGTTGGTTGTTCAAACCTACTAGACACTTCATGGGAGAAAGATGTGGCACCCCTGGAAACCCTACGGGGCAGTTTACTCTGTCCTGCAACAACAGGTTTGGTTTTGGGTTTTAGCCTCTTGACCCGCAGTGCTCTCCCCATCTTCTATGTGTGTCGGTGAACACCAGCTCATCCTCTGAGACCCAGGTTTTCTGTCTCCTTTGTAAAGCTTCACTGACTCAACCAAGCAGAATTCACTGCCCCTCCCAAGTGCTGCCTCTGTGCTACTTACATCATCAGCGCACTTATTACACGACACCGCAGTTTACTTATTTTTATCTAGATTGCAAAATCCTTTAGAATTAGAATAAGATTATGCTTATACATGGAGCCCTGGCGACATAGTGGTTAAGAACTTGACTGCTAACCAAATGGTTGGCAGTTCAAATCCACCAGCCGCTCCTTGGAAACCCTATGGGGCAGTTCTACTCTGTCCTATAGGGTTGTTATGAGTTGGAATCAACTCCATGCCAACAGGTTTTATTTTTAGTTTTATGCATATACGGGGAATGTAGCAGGCACTCAAGAAAGGAACTATTGAATAACGGGATGGATAAATAAACAGATGAATAAACCAGATGAATCGCCAACCCTTAAGTACAGATGAGCCTCAAAGTTAGGAGCAGTTGAGAGTTCTTTACAATCTGTAGCTTTTAGGAAAATACTGGGTCTCTAAAACCCCGAGACAAGCATTTTTATCACAAGAGCAATTATTTCATCCAGAAGTAGTATAAAGGGAAATTTAGCTATACATTGCTTTTATAATGACAGATATTTACATGGTGTTCCATATTCTGTACACAGTTAGCAGGCTGTCTAAGGCTACACAGCAAGGGCAATATTTTTATTCTAGTTTTTTTGAACTTGTGTAATTCCCTTGTTTTTTATTCTTTTTCTATTTAGCAAACAGAACAAATCCTCAGCCTTTGCTGCATGCCTATTTTGGAGAGCATGACTTAATTTTCTCTTCCAGCAATTTAATTCTTTGAGGCCCCCAGAGTCTCAGCAATATGTCTTTTAGAAGTGCTCCCAAGCCATGGTTTTCCACAAGCTTATTTTCTACAAGTCGTAAAAACCAGCTCTGAGGTCATATGAGGGATTGAATGAAGATTTAACCATTTATTTACCACTATTCACTGAGCAAGGAGCCCTGGTGGTGCAGTGGTTAAGCACTCAGCTGCTAACCTAAAAGTCGGTGGTTTGAATCCACAAACCGCACTGTAGGAGAAAGATGTGGCAGTCTGCTTCCATAAAGATTACAGCCTTGGAAACACTATGGGGCAGTTCAACTCTGTCCTATAGGGTTATTATGAGTCAGAATTGACTGGACAGCAGCGGGTTTATTCATTGAACAGTGAGTACATAACAGGTGGCAGGAACAACACTAGGCATTGGAACTAAATAGTGAATAGGCAGACATGGTCATGCATGGTCTAGAGCAGTGGTTCTCAAGCAGGCAGTTTTTCCCACAAGGAACATGTGGCAATGTCTGGATGCTGCTAAACATCCAACAATGCACAGGACAGCCCCCAACAACAAAGAATTATCCAACTCAGAGGCGGGGCCAAGATGGCAAAGTAGTCAGACACTTCTGGTGGTCCCTCTTAAAACAAAGACACGAAAAAACAAGTGAGTCAATTATATATGACAATCTAGGAGCCCTGAATATCAAAGGCAAAGTTGAGGAGTTGGACTAAGTGGCAGGGGGAGAGAGAAACGATTCAGAAGCAGTGAGGCGTTGCCAGACCTGAACCGGCACGAGCCACAGGCCTTCAGGCCAGATCAGCTCTTGGGGCACGGTGAGGCAAGCAGCAGCGCTCTGGAGGCGTTTTCCACATCAGGAGAGGCCCAGCCGCACAGAGTCTACTCAGGCATCCAGAGCCAGTGAGAAGCAGCCCTCAATTGGCAAAAGATAACTACTTGCGTCTGGCCTACCGTGCAAATCAAAAACACCCCACTTTGAGCAAAACCTCTCTCCCATTTACCTCACTGCTCCCTGCTCTGCACTGGGTCTGGGATGGCTTCAGCAACTGCCGAGACCCCTGGGCTGCAAGTAGGACATGTCACGCACCCTGAGCCTTTCCCCCAGCCTTAGACAGGGAACAAATTAACAAACGGGGAAAAGAAGCCAGAACTCAGGATAGGCACAGCTCCTTTAGGGGTCCACAGACTTCGAGTGCCTTTCTCCCTACAGAGACTCGTGTGGGCCCATTTCAAGAGCTTAGGCCCTCATTACCACAGGACAACAGGGTATATACTTGAAGTCTAACTTTAACTTGTTAAAGTTGTGAAGTGGCAAGTTCATGACACTTTCCACTGATCTGCCCATTAAGTAAGGTCTTCACCTATCCACATCAGGGGCCTGAAGACTGGTGGCTCCACCCATGCCACCTAGCCACCTGCAGAAGGGGCCCAAGAATAGGCGGTGCCCCACAGTCCTTATAGCCAACAGCACTGGGTGCTCATAGTCTAGCTGCAAAACCCACCCATCTACGCGCTCTAGGGAACAGGGACATACTTTCCTCCTGGACACCTGGGGGTGGCCGTCAGCCCCATCTTGCTCAGCCTATGTCCTCCTGCTGCAGCCGGAAGCCTGTGCCTACACCAATCACCCACGCCTGTCTAGAACTGTGGGTAAGAGCCTGCACCACATACTTGGTGGCTGACTACCTGGACACCTGAGCTGAATCCATACAGGAGGAGTGGGCAGACTCCTGAGCTCACATACTTAGTGGCAGCTCTGGCCACCTGGTGGCAGGACATTGGAGCTTCAGGGGCACGGGTCATTGGGCTAGCTCACACGAGCAGCCTATTTGGGCATATCAGAACAAAGCAAAACGAGAAGCTAGGACACACTAAGCATAAAGTAAATAAACATACTAACTTATTGATGGCTCGGAGACACCACTCAATATCAAATCACATAAAGATGCAGACCATGATGGCTTCAGCAAGCTCCCAAAAGAATCTAGAAATCTTCTAGAGGAAGAAAATTTCTTAGAATCACCAGAGGCAGAATACAAAAGATTAATATACAGAATGCTTGAAGAGATCAGGAAGGAAATTAAGCAAACGCAGAACACACAATAGACGAACTTAAGAAGATTAGAGAAGAGCATAATGACAGTAACTAAACAGGCTGCAAGAATCCACACACAGACAGCAATCAGAAATCCAGAAGATTAACAATAAAGTTTCAGAATTAGACAACTCAATAGAAAGTCAGAGGAGCAGAATTGAGGCAATGGAAGTCAGAATTAGTAAGAATGAAAACAAAGCAATTAACATCAACTTATTTGAGGAAAAACCAGATAAAAGAGTTTTAAAAAATGAAGAAACCCCAAGAAATATGTGAGATTCTATCAAGAGGAATAACCTACGAGTGATTAGAGTACCAGAGCGTGGGGCAGGGAGGGGGTGATAACAGAAAATACAGAAAGAATTCTTGAAGATTTGTTGCCAGAAAACTTTCCTGATGTCATGAGAAGATATGTATCCAAGATGCTCATTGAATCTCACATAAGGTAGATCCTAAAAGAAAATCACCAAGACATATTATAATCAAACATGGCAAAACCAAAGACAAAGAAAGAATTTTACAGCAGCTAGGGATAAACGAAAAGTTATCTGCAAAGGAGAGTCAGTAAGAATAAGCTTGGACTACTCAGCAGAAACCATGCAGGCAAGAAGGCAATGGGATGACATACATAAGGCCTTGAAGGAAAAAAATTGCTGATCAAGAATTATATATCCAGGACTTCCGGCAACATGACGCTCTAGGCAGAAGCACCACGCCGTCCCTCCACAGCAAAGATCCAAAAAACTAAGCCAAACAGAGAAAATAGCAATCC
Source organism: Dugong dugon (assembly GCA_030035585.1). Lineage (NCBI taxonomy): Eukaryota > Metazoa > Chordata > Mammalia > Sirenia > Dugongidae > Dugong > Dugong dugon. The sequence goes on from CM057466.1 coordinate 58,481,892, forward strand.
TGAAACCCTAAAACATCAAATGAAGAGATAAAGAACTCAGCCAAGGACCAAATGGAGTGAGAAACTGACAAAGAACAGAGAGCGAGGAGAGATTCATGCAGAGGTCCCCTACCAGCTAAGGCAGGGCAGATCCGCCATCTTGGACTCCTATCAGAGACCAGCAAATAAGAGGTATGAGAAAGCAGCTTCATGGAGCTTCCAGCAGGAGACACAACAACTGATAACTGACGATATACGCTTTCCCAACCCCCACCCTTCTTCACCCCCACTTGGCCTCCTCTGCTTCCCGAGGCCACAGTCTCTTGGCTGGGAAGCACCATCTGCTTGGATTCCACCCACCCGCACGGGCCGACTCCCTGAGTGCCATTTCTTGGCTGCTAGTGTTGCTTTTTTCCGTTTCTTTTGATTTCTTCCTTACCTCTCACCACCTCCCCCTCCTTTCACTCAAATACGTGGCTCCGTGCGCCATCTTTGCTTCTTCCTAAGGGGCTGCAGAACTTTGTTCAAGTGTGGAACTGCTTCCCAGTCTGTGTTGCCACGCCAGTGGGATCCCGGGGCTTATTTTTTGTTTGTTTGCTTTGAATTGTTTGGTTGTTTTCTTTTTCTTTTCTTGAGTTGGGAGCCAGTTCTGGCTAGGCAGTGCTACACAGCTTGGGACCTACCCCCTCAGCTTGCACAGACGTGCAGAGGGATCCCTGAGCACATTTCTTTTTTCTGTTTTTTTTTTTTCCCCTGTTTTTTTGGGGGCTTTTCTTGTTCTTCTTTTTTTTTTTTTTTTTTAATTTGTTTTGTTTCCTTTTCCTTTTCACCTTTCTTCATTACTCAGTTTCTCGTCTCTCTATACCTTCCTTCTCTTCCTGTCCCCTGAATACCTGGCGCTGAATACCTCTATGCCTTCTAGCCAGGCTGTACTTCAACACCTGAGAACAACTGCCTCAGACCTCGTAGCCATACCAGTGGGATCCCTGGGAGCTTTACTGTTCTTTTTTCTTTCTAATTTTTATTTATTCATTCTTTTCTTTTTTTTTCTTCTTCCCCTTTTTGTTTTTCTCCATTTCATAGTCTCTCATCTCCACACTCCAACGGCACACTCCCCTAGCACTCTTTTCTGTTTGTTTGTATGTTTTTGGCTCCTGTTCCTCTCTCCTCTCTCCCATACCCATCTTAGCTCCACACATCACAATCTCCCCACTCCATCCTGCCTACTTGCGCCGTGCACTTAACATCACACCACCAAGTAGCACAAACACAGCCTACCAGAACCTGCCCTGCACTGATTACTGACCTGCTCTGTTGGCTGTAGTAAGTGCCACAAACAACCCACCCCAGCAACTCCTCTTCAGCTAGGCCTGCCCTGCTGTACCATATCTGAGCAACTGACCCTGCCAACTGGAGGAGGAGGTGAAAAGTATTGTGCCCACAGACAAGCAAACAACAAAGAACACACAGCCTGCCTGCTCAGACATAGCCAAATAAAAAACAAAAAGGACAAAATAAACAAATCTTCAATCAATAAATGAGAAAAATAACTACTGAATGCCCCAAAGACAGCAGACAATATCAAAACATTTACAAAAACAGGACAGGATGGTTTCAGTAGGTGTCCAAAATAAAACACCAAATGACTTTTCAGTGGAAGAAAAGGCAATAGAATTACCTGATAGGGAATTCAAATCTCTAATACTCAGAATTATCCAAGAGTTGAAGCAAAAAGCAGACAAAAATGAGGAAAAAACAGAAAAATTCATGGAAAAGGCAGACAAATTAATCTAAAATACAGACAAAAAAATTGAAGAATTCAGGAAAATAATGCAGGAACAAACTGCCAAAACAAATTCACCACTAGAAATTAAACAAAAACAACAATTAGAAATACAAAAGATAAACAAGATTTCAGAAATGGACAATGTCATAGAAGGACTGAGAAGCAGATTTGAAACAGTGGAAGACAGGATCAGCGAATTGAAGACAAACACTTGGATACAACTCTGTTCGAGGAAAACTCAGAAAAAAAGGACAAAGAAAAATGAAGAGACCCTGAGAATTACGTGGGATACTAGCAAAAGTAAAAATCTGGGAGTGATCGGAGTTCCAGAACAGGGGGAGAAAACAGAAAACACAGAGGGGATCAGTGAAGAACTGCTGACAGAAAACTTCCCCAATATCATGAAAGATGAAAAGCTGGCCATCCAAGAAGCTCAACGAACTCCATATAGGATAGACCCCAAAAGAAAATCACCAAGGCATATCATAATCACACGTGCCAAAACCAAAGACAAACAAAGAATCCCGAGAGCAGCTCGTGAAAAACAAGAAGTCACATACAGAGAAGAAACAATAAGACTAAGCTCGGATTATTCAGCAGAAACCATGCAGGCAAACAGGCAATGGTATGACGTATATAAACCTTGAAAGGAAAAAATTGCCAGCCAAGAATAATATATCCTGCAAAACTCTTATTCAAATATGATAGTGAAATTAGGTCATTTCCAGATAAACAGAAATTATGTAAAAACCAAACTGAACTTACAAAACTTATTAAAGGAAGTTGTTCGATCTAAGAACAACAATATCAAACCACAGGCTGAATATAGGATGCAGGATTGTACTAGCCAGATACCAACCTAGGAAATGAACTATTAAGAAGTATGCAAAACCAAAAGAATTACAAAAGAGAACCACAAAGGTTAATCTGCAAATGACAATAGCATCAGAACAATAAAAGAGGTAATAAACGGTATAGGTACAGAACCTTCTAATGGAGAGGAAGTCAAACGATACCAATTAATAATAGACTGGTACAAATCTAGGAAGATAAGGGTAAATTCCAAGGTAACCATAAATAAAGTTAACAAACCTACTCATCAAAATAAAGAAGAAAAACATAAGGTCTCAGTAAAAACAAAACCTACAAAAACAAAAGAAACAAAAAAAAAAAAAACCACAAACAAAAGGAACTCAGCACAGGAGAGTATGAGGAATAAAGAAAATGTCAGCACCCCCCCCCCCCAAAAAAAAAAAAGCACTACAAAATGCAATCCCATTCCTAGGAATATAACCTAGAGATATAAGAGCCGTCATACCAATAGACATATGCACACCCATATTCATTGAAGCACTGTTCACAATAGCAAAAAGATGGAAACAACCTAGATGCCCATCAACAGATGAATGGATCAACACAACTATGGTACATACACACAATGGATTATTATACAAAGATAAAGAACAATGATGAATCTGTGAAGCATCTCATAACACGGATGAAACTGGAGGACATTACGCCAAGTGAAATAAGTCAATCACAAAAGGACAAATATTGTATGAGACCTATACTGTATAACTCACGTAAAAGTTTACACACAAAAAGAAACAATCTTTGTTGGTTACTAGGGATGGGAGGGATGGGGGGAGGAACTAAACAGATAAGTGGTAACTTCGGTGAAGGGTAAGACAGTACACATTACTGGGAAAGCCAGCACAACTTGTACAAGGAAAGGTCATGGAAGCTCCATAGACCCATCCAAACTCCCTGAGGGACTGAACTGCTGGGCAGAGGGCTGTGGAGACCATGGTCTTGGGGAACATCTAGCTGAATTGGCATAAAATAGTTTATAAAGACAATGTTCTACATTCTATCTTGGTGAGTAGTGCCTGTGGTTTTAAAAGCCTGTGATCAGCCATCTAAGATACTCCACTGGTCTCATCCCTTCGGGAGCAATGGACAACGAAGAGAACAAGATACAAGGAAAAGATCAGTCCAAAGGACTAATGGACCACAGCTACCACGGCCTCCACCAGACTGAGTCCAATACAGCTAGATGGTGACCGGCTACCACCACTGATTGCTCTGACCGGGATCACAATAGCGGGTCCTGGACAGAGCTGGAGAAGGATATAGAACAGAATTCTAACTCACAAAAAAAAGACCAGATTTACTGGCCTGACAGACTGGAGAAACCCCAACAGTATGGCCCCTGGACAGCCTTTCAGCTCAGTGACGAAGCCCCTCCCGAAGTTCACCTTTCAGCCAAGGATTGGACAGCCTCATAAAACAAAACAGGACTAATGAGGCACAGCAGTCCACGGACAAGGACTAGAAGGCAGGAGGGGACAGGAAAGCTGGTGATAGGGAACCCAAGGTTGAGAAGGGACAGTGTTGGCATGTCATGGGGTTGTTAATCATTGTCATAGGGCAATATGTGTACCAACTGTTTAATGAGAAACTATTTGTTCTGCAAACCTTCATCTAAGGTGCAAAAAAAAAAAAAAAAAGAATTATCTATGTGAGATCAAATTGACAACAGCAACTTGAAAGGTTTTATGGGAAGCCTAGGAGACAGTGAGATGAAGATAATGGTAATGGAATAATTTGGAAAAGGACAGTGAGAATAGCAACACAAGTGGAAGAATGTAATTGATGTCACTGAATTGTACGTGTAGAAACTTTTAAAATGGTGTAACTTTGGCTATGTATAGCTTCACCAAAAAAATGGTCCTCAAGGTTGAGAAGGGAGAGTGTTGACACGTCATGGGGTTCTTAACCAATGTTATAAAACAATATGTGTACTGACTGTTTAATGAGAACCTATTTGTTCTGTAAACCTTCATCTAAAGTACAATTAAAAAAAAAAAAAAAAAAGACTTCACCAAAAGAGTCAAAAGACAACCTATAGACCGCAAAAAAAATTTTGGCTATGACAAATCGAATCAGCATCTAATCTCTAAAATCTACAAGATACTGCAAAACCTCAACAACAAAAAAGAGAAATAACCCAATTGAAAAATGGGCAAAGGATATGAACAGGCACTTTGCCAAAGAAGACATTCAGGCAGCTAAGAGACACATGAAGAAATGTTCGCGATCATTAGCCATTAGAGAAATGCAAATCAAAACTATAATGAGATACCATCTCATCCCAACAAGCTACCATTAATCCAAAAATAATAATAATAATAATAAATGTTGGAGAGGTTGTATGCATACTTACACATTGTTGGTGGGAATGTAAAATGGTACAACCACTTTCGAAATTGATTTGGCGCTTCCTTAAAAAGTTAGAAACAGACGTACCATACGATCCAGCAATCTTGCTCCTTGGAATATATCCTAGAGAAATAAGAGCCATCACACGAATAGATACACGCACCCCCATGTTCACTGCAGAGCTGTTCACGATAGCAAAAAAATGGAAATAACCTAAGTGCCCATCAACGGACAAATGGATAAACAAATTATGGTATATTCACACAGTGGAATACTATGCAATGATAAAGAACAACGATGAATCCATGAGACATCTTATAACATGGAGGAATGTGGAAGGCATTACGCTGAGTGAATTTAGTCAGTCACAAAAGGACAAATATTGTATAAGACCACTATTATAAGAACTAAGAAAAGGTTTAAACACAGAAGAAAGCATTCTTTGATGGTTACAAGGGCGGGAAGGGAGGGTGAGGGTCATTTACTAACTAGATAGTAGACAAGAATTATCTTAGGTGAAGGGAAGGACAGCACACACTACAGGGGAAGTCAGCACAACTGGATTAAACCAAAGCTAAGAAGTTTCCTGAATACAACCAAACACTTAGAGGACAGAGTAGTGGGGGGGGGGGGGGGGGGGAGGGGTCTGGGGACCATGGTTTCAGGGGACATCTAGGTCAATTGGCATAACAAAATTTATTAAGAAAATGTTCTACATCCTACTTTGGTGAGTGGCGTCTGGGGTCTTAAAAGCTAGCGAGTGGCCATCTAAGACGCATGAATTGGTCCCAGCCCACCTGGAGTAAAGGAGAATGAAGAACACCAAAGACACAAGGAAAGTATTAGCCCAAGAGACAGAAAGGGCCATATAAACCAGAGACCGCATCAGCCTGAGACCAGAAGAACTAGATGGTGCCTGGCTACCACCAATGACCGCCCTGACACGGAACACAGCAGAGAGTCCCTGACTGAGTAGGATAAAGGTGCGGTGCAGAACTCAAATTCACGTAAAAAGACCATACTTAATGGTCTCACTGAGACTGGAGTAACCCCAGAAAGCATGGCCTCCGGACTCTCTGTCAACCCAGAACTAAATTCCCGAGGCCAACTCTTCAGACAAAGATTAGACAGGACTGTAGGACATAAAATGATACTCATGAAAAGTGCATTCTTAGCTCAAGTAGATACATGAGATTCAATCGGCAGCTTCTGTCCAGAGGTGAGATGAGAAGGCAGAGAGGGTCAGGAGCTGGTTGAAGGAACATGGAAATCAGGGGTGGAAAGGAAGAGTGTGCTGTCACAGTATAGGGAGAGCGATTAGGGTCACAACAATGTATGTATAAATTTTCATATGAGAAACTAACTTGAAAGGTAAACTTTCACTTAAACTACAACAATAAACAAACAAACAAAAAAAAGGAAGCACTGGTTTCACATTAAACTTATGCATTTCATTATTTTTAGTTTTAAAAACAATACCTTTTATGCTTATATAGGTCTAACAAAAAGATCAAAAAATCAGCACAGTTTTATAATCTTGCTAGTCCTATATTTGAGTTTGAACATATTACTTTGTAAAAAAAATGCATTTTCAAAGTCTGGTACAAAAATTGGTATGAAGCTATATTTTTGTTTATATTGCTTTGGCTTAACGTACTAGTAGCTTTATTACTCAATACGTTCAATAAAATTTTGTGTTTTAAATAAAGTTACTTAAAATCTCCTAATAACCTTTATTTAAATATTCTGATACTAAAAAAGAAAATGTTTTCTATTCACTAAAAGAAAAAACAATATTCCAGCTCTCAAACCCACTCAGAGGAGCCTCAGAACTAAGGCCTGGCAATCTGCTGCCAAAAGTTCACAGCCTTGAAAACCCTATGGAGTGCAGTTCTACTCTTTCAGTCGCCATGAAGCAGAATCAACTCGATGGCAAATATCAACAACAAAAACACTGACTGAAACATACATAATCATAGATGATATTTTTTAAATGATGGAAAAATTTAGAAACAGATCTTGGTGATGGCTGAACAAGATGAATGTGATTAATGTCACTGAATTGTACAGGTAAAAAAGGTTGAATGGGGAAATGTTTTGTTACATATATATTTACCACAGTAAAAAAAAGGAAGAAAGAAAAGAAAATGATACTCCCCAGTAATACTGTGAATAAGACAAGGATTCAGAAGCTGAATAAGCTGAGGATTCAGAAGAGGACAAGGATATGGCAGAGCTAGAGAAAGGCTGCAAGGGGGAGTGGTATTTGAATTGAGCTTAAATAGATTGGGAGTATATTGACAAGTAGAGATAATGGAGAAGGCGGTAACAACGCGGGTAGAAGTGAAGTGAAACATTGTGGGCAAAGGTCTGGAGGCAGGAAAAGAGCCAGATATGTCTGGGGACAAGGAGAAGTACAGATTCACAAACAAATGGAAGGCTTGAAGGGAACTTAAGGGCAGGGACTATGTTTCCAGAACACTTTGTACAGAGTCTAACAGCTCATCCACGGCTCAGTAAACAAACTATGACCACCGGCTGCTCTGACAGAGATCACAACAGAGTCCCAGACACAGAGGGAGAAAAATGTAAAACAAAATTCAAATTCACAAAAAAAGACCAGACTTACTGGTCTGACAGAGACTGGAGGAACCCCAGAGACTATGGCCCCGAGTCACCCTGCTAACTCAGAACAAAGTTCTGATGCTTGAAGACCACTCTTCAGACATCCTATGAAATAAACAATAACACACATGAGGAACGTGCTTCTTGGTTCAATCAAATATATGAAATCAAACAGGCAACTCCTGCCCAAAAGCAAAGACGAGACGGCAGGAAGGGACAGGAAAAGTGGACGAATAGAAACGAGGAAAGGGCTATCCCATTGTGGGGATTGCAACTGATGTCACAAAATAGTATGTGTATAAATTTTGGAATGAGTAACTTGAACTTTAAACTTTCACCTAAAGCACAATAAAATTAATAATAATAAGCTATGAGTCACTGCAATGGAAGGCTACTGAACCGAGCATCCAAAAGGGCAGGGAACAGAGAGCGCAGCCACAGGAAAGGATAGGACTCGGGTGTGGAGGAAGCTACAGATGAGAGATGAAGCATGGGACTGACTGATTACTGTGTTGTTTCCAAACCCACCAACCAGTAGTGTCTGGAGGATTTCACCAAATCCTAGGAAATTAGGGCTGTGGAACCCTGTGTCTACTGGCTCGAAACTAGCCTGTCTCTGCATTTTGACTCTAAATAAAAAATACTGATGGCTTCCAAAAAAAAAAAAAAGTTTTGCTATGAAATATCGGAGAAGCATTTGACAAAGGAATTCTAAAGTTCACCTGAAATAACATATTGGTGACAATATAAAGAACATTAAAAAAAAAGAATGAAAGATGACTTGTTCTACCACATATTTAAAAGTTCTATTAAAACAATTTAACACTAGCCCCTCCATAAACCTTGACAACTAAATACGCCAGAAACATACCTTAGAAAAATAACTTACGTATAACAATAACAACACAAAGGCAAAAATAAGAATTAAACCATAAAATACAATAAATGGGGCTAACATAGTTAATTATTGGAGGAGGGAATGATAATCTAAAGTAAACTGACAACGATTAAAAATTGAATAAAGCTTTAATGAAATACAGGTGAAGAGCTACACGATCTTATCACAAAAGTAACCATAAACGCAGCAGAAAAAACCACAAAAGAAACAATATATTTGTCTACATAAAATATTTGAATAATCAAAATAATTATAAACAAAATTAAAAGGCAAAGAATAAACAAGTTTGGGAAACTATTTCCAATAAATACGATGGACAAGTGGTTGGCAACTTTAAAATAGAAAAAGTTCATTAAATTAATAAGAAAACACTAAAACCCCAATAAAAATAAGTGGATTAAAGGCCCAAATAGACAACTCACAAAAAACAAGATATAAGTGGATAATAAACATAAGAAAACTGTCCAACTTCATAAATAATCTAAGAAATTATAAGACAAAGAGATACTTTTTTTTTCTGGTCATGAAGTCAGTATAAAGGAAAAAAATAACAGTCATGGTTCAAGTACAGTATTAAAGAAACTTTTATATATCCTCTGGGTGGCAATATACATCGCTAAAATATTTTTAGAAAAAAATTCCTTAATATTCAAGAAGCTACTAAACCAAAAGGGATCTACATAAGTGGAAAACATACCAAGCTCATGGATTGGAAGACTTAACATTGTGAAAATGTCAATACTACCCAAAGTGATCTATAGCTATAATGCAATCTGATCCAAATCCCAACAATATTCTTTAATGAAACAGAAAAACTAATCTCCATCTTTACATGGAAAGGAAAGAGACTCCAGATAAGTAATGCACTATTGAAGAAGAAGAAGAAGCAAGCAGGAGTCCTCACACTTCCTGATCTCAGAACATACTATACAGCCATGGTAGTACTGGTACAACAACAGACACATAAACCAATGGAACAGAATTGAGAACACAGAAGTAAATCCATCCAGCTTTGGACAGCTGATCTTCCACAAAGGGTCAAAGTCCACTTAGGGAGAAGAGATAGTCTCTTCAACAAATGGTGATGGCAAAACTGGATATCTACTTGCAGAAAAACGAAACAGGATCCACACCTAACACCATACACAAAAACTAACTCAAAATAGATCAAAGACCTAACCGTAAAACTCCCAGAAGTCACCTTTCAGCCAAATAACAGATCGGCCTATAAAATAATGACACCCGTGAGGGATGTGCTCCTTAGAACAATCAAATATACAGGACCAAACGGACATTTGCCCAAAAACAAAGATGAGAAGGCAAGGAGGGGCAGGGTAACTGGATGGATGGAAACAGGGAAGGCAGGGTGGAAAGAGTGCTGACACACTGCAGGGATAGCAACCAATGTCACAGAACAATTTGTGTATGAATTGTGGAATGAGAAACTAATTTCTGTGTAAACATTCACCTAAAATACAACAAAAACTTCTTAGCTCAAGTAGATACATGAGACTAAATGGGCAGCTCCTGTCCAGAGGCGAGATGAGAAGGCAGAGAGGGTCAGGAGCTGGTTGAAGGGACACACGAAATCCTCCGGGGGGTGGAAAGGAAGAGTGTGCTGTCACAGTATAGGGAGAGGAACTAGGGTCACAAAACAATGTATATATAAATTTTTCTATAAGAGACTAACTTGAACTGTAACCTTTCACTTAAAGCACAACAATAAAAAATAAAATACTACAAAAACTTCAAAAATAAATAAGATACTAAAGAAATTCATGCTCTTTAACTGAAATTTCTCATGTAGAAACCTATCCCCTCAAAATAGTTAGGAATTTAGCAGTTTGAGTACAAAAATATCTAATAACACTGCTGTTTTTAAAGCAAAAAAAATGTGACATGATTTAAATGGCCACTAACAGAATAGTTAAATAAATTACAATACCGATTAATATAGTACAGATTTGATCAAAAATCTATACAGTCATTAAAAACATTTTAAAGGACATTTAATGATGCTGGTCGGATATTTCCTACAAATGCGTATAAATAAAAGATACTCACCCTTGGAATAATGTAGGGTAGGTAAATTTCAGGACAGAAAGGACATACTGAAAAGTAAACAACAAATTAATGGACATTTCAAATTACAGATAATTGATAGACCGTATAATCAAAGAAATTCCTATTGAAGAACAACGTAAGTGTGCTCAATTTTCAAAAAAGCCGTTGTTGTTGTTAGTTGCTTCTGAGTCAATTCCAACTCATGGCGACCCCATGTGGGTCAGAGTAGAACTGCTGCATAGGGTTTTCAATGGCTGTGACTTTTCAAAGCAGATCACCAGGGATGTCTTCCAAGGTACCTCTGGGTGGTTTCAAACCGAGAACCTTTCAGCTAGCAATCAAGTGTTTAACCATCTGCACCATTCAGAGACTCCTAAAAAGGTCTTTACTCCCTCCAAAAAAAATCACACACTAGGGGAAAAAATGACCTTCTGAGACAAACTAAAGAGAGTGGGCTGCTTGTCCCCAGGGCCACCAGAGCCTGTCAACTCTTGGGAGCTGAAAATTTGCTGGGGAATGGAGGTTGGCACCATGAACATACAGAAGCACAGAGCTGAGTCTGATGTTGTGGATACCCAAACACTCAGCATCTTCCCTGGCCCCAGAAATGTCATGTTGTAACTACAGCAGCTTCAGAGAAAACCGGACAAGCCCTTGGACACAGTCCGTCTTCTTGGCGGTACCCACTGTGCCTATCAACCAGTTTATTGTTTAGTTTGGTTTTTGCATTCTGAGGATTTTTTTCTAACCAATTCAGTTTGAGTATCTCATAATCTTTGCTATTATTTTAGCATTTTAAGGATTTTTTTAAAACCAACTCAGCTAAAGTCAACTTGTATTTCTATTATATCTTTTGATCAAAGTTACAGCACTTTATGAATGGGGACCTGTGTTGGGTAGATCTGGGTATCTTTTTCTATTTTCTCTACTATTGAACACTTCTTAAAAATTTTAAACTCTAAAACAATTAGTTTTAGGCAAGGACTATACTGATTCTTCAAGTGATCTAAAATAATAGAGTGGACTGGTACTGGGCAAGTTTGCACATCTTTTTTTTCCCCTGTGGGTTAAGCCTACACAGCATTTCCCTTGTATGAGCTCCTTAATGCCACAATTATGGCTAACTGCCTGCGCTCCGTCCTGTATTTATTCAGAAATGGACTTCCATTATTCTCTGAAGTCTATTTACTCATGTAATTCAACGTGCCCCTCCCCATTTTTCTCTGATACATTCACTCTAAAATAGAAAAAGAGAAAGGATTAAGGCAGCCTCTGGGTCATGACCTGGACCACTCTTCAGAACCTTCATTAAGATACCAATATTAATTTAGTTTACTGTGTGCTTAGCCTTGTCCTAGATACTGAGGGAGATGGAAAATCCATGAACCTCACATCTCGTTAAAAAACACTGAAGAAAAAAAAAAAACTGTGACAAATGGAATCCAAGTCCTAAAATTTCTCCTTTCAGCAGCTCCTCGTGTCACGGCAAAGTGTGGCTCCAAGCACACTGTTATTTGGCAGAACAGCAAGACCTCAGCTCTAAGTTGCTTTCCAAGGGCAGAAAAGGAACCACTTGGGAACCATTGAAAACTCATTGCCGTCAAGTCAATTCCAACTCATAGTGACCCTACAGGACAGAGTAGAACCGCCCCATAGGATTTCCAAGGGTATAATCTTTATGGAAGCAGACTGCCATGTCTTTCTCCCATGGAGTGGCTGGCAGGTTCAATCTGCCAACCTTTCAGTTAGCAGCTGAGCTCTTAACCACTACACCACTAGGGCTCCCTGGAACCTTTGAAAGGCGAACAGAAGTTGACTTTGCTTCCAGGCTTACCACTGAAGAGCTACAAGAGGAAGAAGGTAAGGCAGCTACCTGGGCCCCAGGTTACCGTTGGTAACTCCCACAGAACAAGAAACTCAGGGCCCAGTTTCTGCTCGCAACACTACAGAGCTAGGAAAGTCAGATGTGGTGAGATGGGTCACTTCTATGTGGCCTTTCTGGCCATGGTCTTGTAACTCCCACCCAAGTGATTGGGCATGACTATGTGATAAGGTTAATTGTGGTTCACTAAAGGGATTGGTCAGTTTTGCCAACCCTCTGGGCTTGAAATGGGCCACCCCAGAGGCGGGAAAGAGGTGATTCCACCACCACCAAGGAAGAACAGCCAGGACCCGGGATCCTGCGCTGAGAAGCTCCTAGAACCAGGAGACACAGAGAGAGAGAGCTCAAGAAGTGGCCACAGAGACCCAGCAGCAGAGAACTGGCAGCAGAGACGTGGCAGCAGGAGACAGTGTGGTGGACTTCCCAGCCCAAGGAGAGAGAAAGCTGAGTGCCTTTGGGAAGAGGCCTAGGGCCAGGGAGAAGTATGCCTGTGAACATGGCTGGGGAGAGGCTGTCCTGATAGAAGAACTGTATCTTGAGCGTTCCCGAGCCTGAATTGTAACTGTTACTTCCCTAATAAACCCCATAATCATGAGTATTGTCTGTGAGTTCTATGTGGCCATTGCAATGAACTATCAAACCCAGAAGAGAAGCAGAGAGTGCCATGGGAGGAACAACTGGTGTCAGAAATGGTAAAGATGGCAGAAAGAGGAGGCACGTCTGACCTCCGCCTCACAGGAATCAGCCTTGGGCTGTTGCTCTTGATTCTTCTTTCCCCCTTGTGAAGTCAGAGGAGGTCAGCCATTGCCCCCATGCTGTTTTTACACTACAACTCAAGGGTGAGGTGCTTTCTCCTCCCTCTTTACCTAACATAGTTTCCTTTCACACTCACTTGCTCTTTCAAGTTTCCAACAAAAATCATTCATTCAAACAGTAGAAGGGATGAGACTGAGATGTACAAGATTTTAAAAAATTAACTTCCTTTCCAGAAATACAGATAACAGTTCAAGGAGAAAACTAAACTGATAAATATGGAAATAAGGAAACTATCATAGAGTATTCCAAACAGTGGAAGAGAACATTCTCTACTCTAGACAAAAAATCTTCACTAATTCAAAAGATAAATAATTTGGTAAAGACTAAGATACAGGACAATATGCTCATGGAACACCTACCGCACAAGTCTCTTCCTATTTGGCCTCTCTTTGATCGCGCCATGGGGCAGGAGCAGAACCCAGCCTTGGCTGTCTGAAGGAAGTATGATTGTCCTGGCTGAGACGATGAATCAATGACAACAAAAGGTTCAAGTTTCTAAGAGTCACAAAGCTCCTCAGCAGAGGCTCTTTATGAACAATCCCCTCTCCTACTGCTACCTGGGCCTCACATCTCCTTTCCACCACTCTTGGTTACACCTCCTACTTCCTCTTTGTACAATCTTCCTTGGTCTCCCCTTTTCTACCTTCTGCTGTTCTTATCCCACTCTCTCCATCCAGCTCTGACACTTCCCAACAGCCCTAAGTCAAAGCATTCCAAATAATCATGAAAAATATTTGAATTCTGAGTCTATGGGCATCTATGATTTCTACTACTTAGATTATATGTTCCTGGGGACATGACAATTTGCTTTAATTTTATCTAGCACCGTGAGCAGCCATCCATGTGTCAGTTTGTTGTATTGTGATGTGGCTTGTGTGTTGCTATGATGCTGGAAGCTATGCCACTGGTATTCCAAATACCAGCAGGGGTCACCCACAGTGGACAGATTTCAGTGAAGCCTTTCAGACTAAAACAGCCAATGAAAACCCTATGGATCATAACAGAATATTATCCAGTGTAGTGCTGGAAGATGCATCCCCTAGGTTGGAAAAAACTCAAAATACACAGTGACTGCAACAGTGGACTGAAGCATGTCAACGATCATGAAGATAGCACAGGACCCGGCAACATTTTGCTCTGTTGTACATGGGGTTGTCATGAAGCAAGTAACAAGAACAAGCACCTTGAGGCATTATGCACACGGAAAGGATTCAGTCTTTAGTACATAGATTATAAAATGGTGTGATGCCCCAACAGATATCAACATAATTTCACAAATGCACATGTGTATCCAGAGGAGGTATAAATTTCTGTGAACTAAACGCTATGTGCCTGCTGGATTTTTTTTTGCTTACACATTTTTTTGTTGTTGTTTTTTCTGATCAATGCCTTGGCTTGTGGGCTTTCATCAAAGACGTGTTACTTTGCCCCTTCTGAATACTACATGGAAATAAAAAGCAGGATATTCTGTTTCAAAGCAAAACATTATCAGTATATCCATCAGGTGAGCTAAACAAATTAGAATAGTTAAGTGAAAGGGACAGCTCACAAATTCACATACTCCTGAGTTGGTACAACCAAAGACCAAGATTCTATCTTCTTTTAGCTTAGCTACCCGTCCCATGAGGAAAAAACAAATCTGTTAAAAGCTAATTGCTGTGTCATACAATAAGCAAAAGATCATCTTTCCTTCCTCCCTCTCTTTCTTCTTTTATTCCAGAGTAACTACCACTTACCTTATTGAGCATTCACTATAACAACGTTGGGCGCTAGTGCAACCACTCTACAAACATTATTTCAATTAATCCTCACAGGAACCCCTGAAGGTTTTTTATCCAATTTGAAAGATTATAAAACGTAGATTTAGAGAGATTAAGGTACCAAAGCCAACTGGGTGGAGCTAGGATGCAAACCCATCGCTGCCTACCAGTAAGGCTGTGTTAATGGATCTTCAAAGGTCCATCACCAGTACCAACATCAACTGGAGGGAGAAGGACGGCTCAGGAGCATCCTCTGAATAGACTGATGACAGCTACTAGCGCTAAGACAGAAAATATAAGAAAATGCTGTGAATAGCTCTTTTAAGAGCGCAAGGGGTTTTTTTTCGGGGGGGGAAGGTGGGGAGGGGTAATAGAGACCCTAAAATGGGAGTAGGTGGTCTTGAGCAGTATCAACACTGGCTTCGCCAAGCCACAGTCCAGGACAGAAAGAAATAGCCACCCACGTCCACAGGGTTCCAGCATTTCCATGCATGGTACCAAACACTAGGCCAGCCTCCCCCTCCTAACAAAAAAAAACTACCACCAACTTCAATTTACCAGTGATCCTCAACCTTTGTCAAGCACCACCTCATTTCTTCCATTATTTTACATTTAAAATTAACTTTATGTTTTACTTTTAAAGATAATTCCACTAAAAGCTCTTGAATACACTGGAAGTGCTTGGTATGAGGACATATTAGGAATAGGTTTGGGAATCTGGTGTGAGAGGAATGGAGTAATCTATTTAAAGACTGCTGGAATCTGGTGGGATTCTACGGTAGGGGCGTGTCTAGAAAAGAAGGCAGGATGTATTCGATTTCTTCTCCGGCTACTCTTCTTCCCAAGGGAACTGAAGCCAATTGTTTTCTTTCCTTTAACAGTAGTCCACACAGTCCCAAATTAACTTCACTGGAATTCGCCAGTCAAAATATCGTTTCCCAGGTGATGTACAGGGTGCTTTACAGGACGTGAAACAGGGACACTACGATCCAACAAATCTGATACCTAAAGCACAGAGTCGGTTTCTTCACCACTATCAGGAAAAGATAAGCTGGAGGCTGCATATGTACACGTATATCGGACTCACACCTCCCACATGCTATCGCCTCCCCGCGCCCGCCCCCCTCACCTTGTTCATGAGGTAAGAAGCCAGGTAGCAAGCACAAAAGGTGAGGCCGGCCAGGGACCTCCTCAGACACATCTGTCAACTCGCTCCCCTACCCGGGGAAAGGCAGCGCCCGCCCAAACCAGCCCAGCGCAACCCAAGACCCGCGGGCGCCGCCAGCACCCCGACAGTCACGTGGCTCCGAACTCCACCAATCCGAGCGGGGACCGCCCCCCCACCCTCCCCCGGCGCCTGCCTCCTTAAAGGGGTGGTACCTCCCCGAGCGGCAGTCTCGCGTTGAATAAGGTAGAGGCTGACCTGGTGGCTTGGTAGAGGGGGGAAAAACAGGGTGGGCGGGAGTCAGGCTGCCGACCGCCTGTAGAGAAAGGTCGCGTCGTAGTCGTAGCCTCTGAAAGTGGTAGAAGAAAAAACAGTTTACAAAATAGTTCACAATATCCCGTTACTGCTTAAAGAAAAATGTTTATAGTTAGATCTAAATGGTGAGACCAAAATGATGTTTGTGCTTTTATTGAATTTTCCCAGTTTTCTACACTGAGTCTGTATTAATTTTGCAATCACACAAAAAAGCTTAACACGACCCACCCAAGTGACCGTTGCAATACCCGGTCACCTAATCTTTAATGACCACCCCCCACACACGAAAAAAGAGAGAAAGCTAACTGTACCAAGTCAAAGGAGTCCTGGGTGGCATAAATGGTTAAGCACTCAAGTACTAGCCGAAAGGTTGACAGTTGGAACCCACCTAGAGGACTGGCGATCTCTCACTGCCTTGAAAACCTGTGGAGCACAGTTCTACTCTGACACACATGGGGTCGCCATGAGTCAGAATCTACTCTGCTCTGCGGAATCTGACAACAACAAGTCATATAAAACAGAGATGTATAAAAGAAAAATTAATCACCTTTCAATGTTCCTCTTAACCATCACTACTGACCAGCTAACCAATTAATAGCTGCTCCTAATTGGAGCCCAGAAACTCTGCTGGTGTAGTGGTTAAGAGCTATGGCTGCTAACTAAAAAGATCAGCAGTTTGAATCCACCAGCCACTGCTTAGAAACTCTATAGGGCAGTTTACTCTACTCACGATAGGCAAGAGTAAAACTGCCCAATAGGGTTTCCAAGGCTGTGATCTTTACAGAAGCAGACTGCCACATCTTTCTCCTGCAGAGCAGCTAGTGAGTTCGAACTGTTGATCTTTCCATTAGCAGCCAAGGACTTAACCATTGCGCCACCAGCCCATGGTCAACAAAACTGAGGAAATTAAGCCTCCTTGAGATCTGTTTGAGGCCCTGGTGGTGCAGTGGTTAAGATCTCGACTGCTAACAAAAGGTTGGCAGTTCGAATCCACCAGCCATTCCTTGGGTCAGTTTTCCTCTGTCCTGTTGTTTTTAGGTGCCTTGAAGTCGGTTCCGACTCATAGTGATCCTATGTACAACAGAACAAAACACTGCCGGGTCCTGTGCCATCCCCACAATCGTTGCTATGCTTGAGCCCATTGCTGCAGCCACTGTGTCAATCGATCTCGCTGAGGGTCTTCCTCTTTTTCACTGGCCTTCTGCTTTACCAAGCATGATGTCCTTCTCCAGGGACTGATTCCTCCTGATAACACGTCCAAAGTGTGTGAGACATAGTCTCGCCATCCTTGCTTCTAAGGAGCATTCTGGCTGTACTTTTTCCAAGACAGATTTGTTCATTCTTTTGGCAGGCCATGGTATATTCAATATTCTTCACCAACACCACAATTCAAGGCATCTATTTGTTTTCGGTCTCCATTATTCATTTTCCAGCTTTCACATGCATATGAGGTGACTGAAAACACCATGGCTTGGATCAGGTGCACCTTAGTCTTCAAGGTAACGTATTCGCTTTTCAACACTTTAAAGAGGTCTTTTGCAGCAGATTTGTCCAACGCAATGCATTGTTTGATTTCTTGACTGCTGCTTCCATGGGTGTTGATTATAGATCCAAGTAAAATGAAAGCCTTGACAATTTCAATCTTTTCTCCATTTATCATGATATTGCTTATTGGTCCAGTTGTGAGGACTTTTGTTTTCTTTATGTTGAGGTGTAATCCATACTAAAGGCTGTGGCATTTGATCTTCATCAGTAAGTGCTTCAAGTTCTCTTCACTTTCAGCAAGCAAAGTTGTGTCATCTGCATAACTGCATATCACAGGATGTTAATGAGTCTTCCTGCAATCCTGATGCCCTGTTCTTCTTTATATACTGCAGCTTCTGGGATTATTTGCTCAGCATACAGACTGAATAAGTATGGTGAAAGGATACAACCCTGACACACATCTTTCCTGACTTTAGACCACACAGTACCCCCTTGCTCTGTTCGAACAACTGCCTCTTGATCTATGTACAGGTTCCTCATGAGCACAATTAGGTGTTATGGAATTCCCATTCTTCACAATGTTATCCATATGGATAACTTTGTCCTATAGGGTTGCTATGAGTCAGAATGGACTGGATGGCAACAGGTTTT
This sequence comes from Dugong dugon, assembly GCA_030035585.1. NCBI lineage: Eukaryota > Metazoa > Chordata > Mammalia > Sirenia > Dugongidae > Dugong > Dugong dugon. The sequence goes on from CM057466.1 coordinate 58,500,540, forward strand.
GTTTTGTTTTGTTTTTCGGTTTTGAAGTCTATTCAGCTATAGAGTTCTGTAATCTCAATCCCAGGTCTGATCTCATTACTAGCTTTATAGTCAAAGATGTAAAAAGATATTTTAAATAAATTGTTAATTTGCTGGTGCAGTGGTTAAGTGCTCAGCTGCTAACAGAAAGGTTGGCACTTTGAACCCACCAGTCGCTTCATGGAAGAAAGATGTGGCAGTTTGCTTCCATAAAGATTACAGCCTTGGAAGCCCTGTGGGGCAGTTCTACTCTGTCATATGCGGTTGCTATGAGTCAGAATCAGGGCTTCCAACTGGTTTGAACTGGTTCCTTGATGGCAGAACTGGAACATATCGGATTTTTACAATTTGGGTGCTCTGGAAAGATAACCAGAACAGGAAAAATTACAGGTTGAAGCCCTGGAATGAGAGATGCAAAGAGGCGTACTAAGCCCTTTCAGGAGTCTGATGCGTGAGACTGGATTATTGGCAGACTGTGAAGAGCAACATACATTCAGAGCTGTGCAATCCACTGCCATCTTTGAGTGGGGGGCACCGGTGTTTCTGACTCTGCTCAAAATCCAACAGGCAAGAGATTTGGTTGCTATGCAATGCTTACGCTGCCCTTGTTGTCTAAGAGGGAGATTAGGTTTATAGCAGGGCTTCATCTCGTAATTTTTCCCATTCTGGTTTTCGTTCCAGTTCACTCAAATTTTAAAAATTTGCATCCGTTTCAGTTAAGCTTCCTCATCCATAACTGAACTGAGAAGAACTGGTTCCAAGTCCTGGCTAGAACTGACTTGATTGCAATAGGTATGTTTCATATAAACAGAATCATACCATATGTGACCTTTTGTGTCTGGCTTCTTTAAGTTAGCATAATGTATTCAAGGTTCATCTATTTGGTGGTATCCATGTATCACTACTTTGTTTCTTTTAATGGCTGAATAATATTCCATTGTACGTATATACCACATTTTGTTCATCCACTCATCTGTTGACGGTCATTTGAGTTGTTTCCACCTTTTGGCTATTGTGAACTATGCTGCTGTGAACAATGGTGTACAAATAGGCATCCTTGTTTTCAATTCTTTTCGCCATATACCTAGGAGTAGAATTGCTGGGTCATACGGTTAAGCACTGAACTACTAGCCAAAAGGCTGGCAGTTCAAACCGATCCAGAAGTGCCTGGAAGACAGGCCCGATGATCTGCTTTCAAAAGGTTACAGCCTTGAAAACCCTATGGAGCAGTTCTACTCTGCACACATGGGGTTGCCATGAATTGGAATCAACTTGCCAGCAACTAACAACAACAACATGGTAATTCTATGCTTAACTTGTATTTTTTAGAGTAATATACGCACAACAAAACATACAACATTTCATCAATTTCTTCATGTACACTTCCGTGTATGATTTAACTTTTTTGAGGAACTACCAAACTGTTTTCCACAGAGGCTGCACCATTTTATATTTCCACCAGCCATGTGTGAGGGTTCCAATTCTTCCACATCTTCGCCAGTGCATCACTTAGCCCACTGTCCTTCAATTCATTATCTCCATTGTGCCCTCTCTGCCACTGAACTTCTTTACTCCAAAAAAAAAAAACAAAAAAAAAAACAAACCCACTGCCATCCAGTCAATTCTGACTCATTGTGACCCCATGGGGTTTCCAAGGCTGTAAATCTCTATGGAAGCAGACTGCCACATCTTTCTCCCACGGAGTGGCTGGTAGGTTCAAACCAACGACCTTCCAGTTAGCGGCCAAGCACTTAACCACTGCACTACCAGGGCTCCTTTCTCTACTTCAACTTCATCAAAATATCCTGTTTCTTGATTCCCTACATTCTCCCTAAAAATCACCTTTTTCGTTTCCTTCAGGAGTCGGTAGAAACCATGTGCTTCATTATGTGTGACTTTGGGCTCTCTGAACCTCAGTTTCCTAATCTATAAAATGGAATAACAATACCCCTATAAATTGTTTTAAGGACCAAATGAGCCAATGTATTTGAAGTACTTAGTACTTAAGCAACACTTAACACACAGTGAGCACTCAATAAATAGTAGCTATGATGATGGCCACCAAATTTCTATTTCTCGCTCATATTTTTTCTCATAAACTCCAGATTGCTATTGGCCATTTTCAACAGCATCCATTCAGTTTTTTCATTCACAAATATTTATTGAGTGCCTATTATATGCCAGCACCTTGCTGTGAACAAAATAAACATGGTCCCTGCTCTCATGGAAAACAAAACAAAAAAGGGCAGATAAATGTGTATTTACAAATTTTGGTAAGTGCTATATTCCACAAGAAACTTAAATGTAATATGTCCAGAATTAACTTAATTCTCTTCTCTTCAGATCTTCAGGCACCACCATTCACCCAGTCAACCAAGTTGAAAAAGCAGAAGTCATCTTAGACTCTAGGACCTCCCATGCCACCCTACCCCCACCCAGCACTGTCCAACACCAGAACCAAAACACAAAAACAAAATCTTGGAAATAAGAGAAATGAAAGCAAAGTTGGAATATTCAAAGTCACCTTAAAGAACTTAAAAAAATGAAAAAAGTTTCTGAGACCTGAAATCAGACTGAAGGTTATTAACACATTTAAAGATGTGCCAATGAATAACAGAAGTCCAGGTAATCCTCATCCTCAATCATCAAGCAGGTTTTCCAGTCCCTAGCCTCAACCCTCTACAATCTACCCTTTACACAGCTGTCAGAATTATCTTTCTAATAAGCAAATCTGAGGACATGATTCTCCCCATTTAAAACCTTTTAATCACTCCTTATTGTCTAAACTCTGAAGTCCTTCATCCTGGGCTTCCCTGTGTTCTCCAACCCAGTCTTTTACTTTGCAGCTATTTAACCCTAGGTCTGGCCATGCCAAACCACTTGCCCTTTTCCAGTACATGCTGTATACGCTGCCCTTGGGAGGAAACCCCCACTTCCCTTACAGCCCATCCGACTGATTCCTGATCATTTTGCAAGACTCAGCTCAAGTGTCACCTACTCTAAGGACACTTTCCTGAACATTTGGTAGAGCTGATCTCTCCCTCCCTTACATCACTCTGGGTCCTGCACATGCTTCTATGATAGCATCTTCAACACTTAATTATACTTACATGTTTATGACCTCAAGGTCCGTGAAGGTAGGCACCTATTTTAATTCAGATTTGTCATCCCAATGTTAGTCACTTAAGAAAACACTCAATAAAAATTTGTTACATAAATGAACTAGAAAGAATATCCAGATTCTTAGTTCTACTTTCAACGTCTTTGTCATAGATTGAATTATGTCCCCCCAAAAATGTGTGTATCAATTTGGTTGGGCCATGATTCCCAGTATTGTGTGGTTGTCCTCCACTTCATGATTGTAATTTTATGTTAAAGAGGATTAGGGTGGGATTGTATAACACCCTTACTAAGGTCACATCCCTGATCCAATGTAAAGGGAGTTCCCTATGGTGTGTGGCCTGCACCACCTTATATCTTACAAGAGATAAAAGGAAAAGGAAGCAAGCAAAGAATGAGGGACCTCATACCACCAGTAAAGCACTGCCAGGAGTAGAGTGTATCCTTTGGACCCAAGGTTCCTGCGCCGAGAAGCTGCTAGTCCAGGGGAAGATGGATGATGACAAGGACCTTCCTCCAGAGCCGACAGAGAAAGCCTTCCCCTGGAGCTGATGCCCTGAATTTGGACTTGTAGCCTACTAGACTGTGAGAAAATAAATTTCTCTTTGTTAAAGCCATCCACTTGTGGTATTTCCGTTAGAGCAGCACTAGATAAACTTAGTCCTGCTCTTTTCTGATGTATCGCCCAAATGATCCCTCACTGGCACATTCTTGTCATGCACTATGTAAGCCTTTCCTTCTTGCATACTCTCTTCCTTTTAATTTTTTTTTTTCTTTTGAAACTCTTGGCTAATTTATTAGGAGGCTCCAATAACTTGTCTAGGTCATCCTCTGACCTTGTCTCCTTCTTACCTGAATTGTGAGGTCCATTTAATCTCTGGTTCTACCCATTTTTCTTCAGCTACATACGTATCTCAATAATCAATCATTTGAATTCTAAGGGGAACACAATTTCCACACATATCCACATGCATGGACATTTGTCAAGCACAGGTCTTTATCCTATTATATAGCGATAGTTTTGCCTTATTTTAGTTTGGATTATTTGGAGGATTCAGAACATGTTCTGACCTGGAATGGGAAGAAGATGAGAACTGTGTGCTAATGGAAATCAAGGTCAGTATGCCAGGAATCTCAAGTATGGACAGTTAGGGATCCTGGCTCAGGACTGCCATTTAGGGAAAACACTGTTATTCAGTATGTATTTCTAGAATGTCTTGAGAAACCGTTTTAATTCTCCTAGAAATCCAGATTTCTGAGTCCATGGAGTTGGGGTGACCTACCCAGGCCATTTGCCTTTGGGTGTCCTTTTGAACCTTGAGACTTGGAGAAACTGGTTCCTGGGGCCTGCCTTTGAGGGAAACAATGGTCTAGATAAACTAATAGGACAGTTTTGCTTTAGGCATTGTACTCTTTGAAGAATTTGTCAGTTTTTGGGAACAGACTCCAAGGGTCAGACCAGGAGCTATGTTTAGGGTAAATCAGTAATTATCTAATTGCTCTTGTCCAAAAGTAATGAACACATACTCTATTAGAGTAAAAGCAAGGAGATGTACTGAAGGTTTGAAACGTCTGATCTAACAAAGTGAAACAAATACTCCCAAGAATGGGTGGGAAAAAAGGGTACATTTATGTGGTAAAATCAGGAACTAACGGTGCAAAATCTGTGATTGGTGCTCGGTGAGGTAAGGTGGTCCGAGGTGGAATATCTAGAAGCTGGGAACCCAAAGGGATTGGTAATACAGGATAATTGCAGAAGTAGTAACTATAGGGGTATATAGATGGCCACAAGATGATTACGGAGTATTTCTTCCCAAGGACATTTGGTTTAAAAAATAGCTAGGGGAGCGATATATTTCCTGAGTGTGGTCAGCTCTGGACATGTCTGATAAAATTAAGGGGGTCAGCACTCTTGTGGGAATATTCTTCCCTTAATCTTGGCTTAATCACAAAGAAAGAAACTTTCTTAGTTACAGGCTTTTAAGTCAGTACGAAGGTCACTGAGTGTAAGAAGTTAGCAAGCATTGAGATGGAGTTCAGACCCAGACCCAGACTAGACATTTTACTAGGGTCAAGTGCCTCAGTTGCGGGTTCCTACACATTCTTCAAGACAATGCTGTATGAAAATCCTTCCTGACCAAAAAGTTGTTTATCGGTTCTGTTCTGACCTTTTTTTCCGTAGCAATACTGTTAAGATTTGGTATAAGGGTGTTTCGAGGTTCTCTCATCTTCAGAACATTTTTGACTCTCTAGTCAAAATGTTACCCTGATTTGCAAATCCTATATTAAATAAACTTCAATCAATTTCTATTATTGGCTTAATATGATTTTTTGTTTTAATAGTCTGAATAGTTTGCAGATAAGCAGTATGGAGGTAGTGCTTGGAGCCAGAATGCATGGGGTCGACACTTACTAGCTTTGTCACTTATTAGCTGGATAACGTTGGACAAGTTACTTTACCTCTCTGTGCTTCAGTTTTATCATCAGTAAAATGATGATAATAATAGAACTTACTCCTTAGTGTTATTCTCAGGATTAAACGAGTTAATAAAGTACTTTGAACAATGCCTGGAACACAGTAAGTGAAATGTAAGGCTTTAGCTATTTTTATCCAGTCACTTTTTAAGAAACTCCCTACAAAACACAGAATCAAAACTTTTATTATACAGACTGACTTTTGCTCAATGTTACATTTTACAAATTTACACACTCATCGTGCCTCCCCTAAACAACCGCAGAAACAAAAACCCGCCGTCTCCCTCAATCTCTTTCCCTTCTCTAAACCTGCCCATTTTCTGTCTCTGTTTTCTTCTCAGGTTAGGTTTAACTGGGGAAAGAATGCATGAACAGAGCCTCGTTTATTTACAATCCACACAGGGTCTATTCTAGTTTGACTAGATACAGTGCTGTCTACGGGCTGTTGGGGAGGAAAAAAGAGGAAGGCGGTGCGGGACAGCGCAGAGCCTGGGCTAAAGGACGTCACACCTGGCCCTTGCCCTGCCCCACACAGGCGACTGTGACGACAAAGCCGGCAAGCTGCACCTTGCACTCTGGACCCCAAAAGGCAGCGACCGGAAGTGCGACCCCCCCGGGAGCGGAGAAAGGTGACAGCGAGGGCCGGGCGGCCAATCGGAAGCGACTACCCTATTGGTGAGGGCGGAAGAGAAGAGGTTAGTTCCGGACGCGGCCGCCGTCAGCGCCATCTGTCACCTCCGCTCCGGCACCAGCAGCCTTTCTACCCTTCCCCACTGTCTGTCTCCTCCTCGGCGGAACTCGCTTCCCGATCCTGCCCCGTCTCTACCCTGTTCTTGTCGCTGGCTTCTTCCCCAACATGGATCTAGTTGGAGTGGCATCTCCTGAACCCCGGCCGGCAGCGGTGAGTGGCGGCCGGGGCTGAAGTACTTGCCCTAGTCACCCGGGCTGCCTCTTTCTGTGAAGGTCTGGAGGGGCCATCAGGTGCGAAGAAGGCTCCTTAGGCGGCTGGGACGGTTCCAGGGTTCCTGACCATCTCAGAAAGGGGTGAACCTGCCGCAGGGCTGCCGTGCGGGGGGGTGGGTGGAAATTGCTGGGCAGGCCTCTGCAGTTCCCAAAGGCCATTCTGGATGTTTTTTAAAATTTCTCTTTAGTTCTACACCTTGCTTTCTGAATCTCTGTGAAATATATTGAGCAGAACTTGCTTACGGACGTTTATGTTTGAGAGAAAACAAGCCTGACCTTGTTTTTCACGGGCTAAGCGTGTCAAACTCGATAATAAACAGAAAGTTGGTTTAGGAAGTTGTTGCCTTAGATAAACAAGTATGGTTATCCTAGTCCGATGTTTTCTTGTTATTGAAATAGTAAAAGATAAAACCAGGCACACCCTCCTTCCCCCTACCCTAATACTCAAAAAGGTTATGAATTCGCATTACCTGCCTATGCTTTATCGTTTAAACTTTTTCCCATAATGGCAAACTAAAAACGTTTATTTCGCATTTGATTTCAGGCTTCTATTTTTTCATGATACTTTGATTAGAAGGTTGAAAAGACTTCTCTGCCACTTTACTGAGTTTGAGAGCAATAGCACTTAAAGTGCTCATAGTTCTTTATATGTTAACACAGAACATCTGTTCCTTAAAGGGTCACCTGTTAATCTTGTTGGAACTTCAGGCCAGGTCTTAACAGAAAAGAAGAAAAGGATCAATGAATAAGTAAAGGAAAATTAATTTTATAAAAGCTGTCTTACAACTGTAGGGAGAATATAAGGTATCCCACTGGCAAACTTGTTTGCATGTGATTTTGTTTATATTTTCTTCTAAGATCCTATTTAAAAGGTTAAGATCAGTAGATGTTACTGGTACTAGGAAAAACATACTCTTCACGTTAAATTCCTTAAGTTAAACATATATAAAAGCTGGGAAAGATGCCACATGAGACCACCTCTGCTCAGAATACATTCTAACGTCAGAGCAAATTTCTCTTACAAAACTAATTTACTAATAACATATTTGATATTGGTAATATTCCAATTTAATGGACATCATCGGAGCCTTAAATTTCCATTTTCATCATTCAATCATAAATGATCCTGAGCATATTGATGCCAAAAGACATGTTGACAGGCAAAACAGCTAGGAGGCCACAAATACCACTTAATCCTTTCTTCTTTGAATTCATGGAAGACAGAACTGATTAGAGAGGCCTTCATGGCGGAGGTGGAGATTTGAGGACCCCAAAGAACTTTTGTTCATGAAGGTTATACCTATTAATCTATTGGTATTTATCATTAATAATTAAAGCTTAGAAATTTAAAATATGTTTGCCATTTTAAAGTCATTGTATGTAAACATAAACATTTTTATTAAAAAAAGTTACTTTCCAAAACAAAAAAAATCAGTGAAGAGAGTAGTATTGTTTTACATTTTTGAAAATCTCTTTAATCTTTGGGTTAATAGGAGACGGAGCCCTGGTGGCGCAGTTGTTAAGAGCTACACTGCTAACCAAAAGGTCAGCAGTAAAAATCCTCCAGCCGCTCCTTGGAAACCCTATGGGGCAGTTCTACTCTATCCTGTAGGGTCACTGTGAGTCAGAATGTCTCGACGGTGATGGGTTTAATAGGAGACACCTATTTCTCGTATCTGGTTGAAGTATATGAAGAAAATCCATCTACACAGATACGTAGATTATAACAGGTGTAATTTAAGATGCATAGTAAGAGCATGGTAGAAGTACTGAGAACAAACTGAGTTAATCTCCAAAAATGCACACATTTGTATGCTAAACCTACTACCTTAGAAATTTTTAGAAGACACAAGAATGTTTATGTATAAATGTACATTCTATTCACCATCAGAGTGATGATGTTATCGAGTCTCTGGAAAACTCCATTCTATTCTCTTGAGAGAATAAGAGTGAAAAAGACAGATAATGTCTTAGTACTGTTATGAAAATAATTTTCAACTCGAAGAGCCCCTGAAAGGTTTTTGGAGACCTTCCCCCTCCAAGGTTCTGGGGTGCCAGTTACAAAATGCAGAACTGCGATGATGGGCAAAGAGTTTTAGGGGATATTTTTCATAGGAGAATACATTGGTAAACTGTAGGCAAAAGTGAGGCACTCTGTAGTTTTCTAGGAAAGGGAGTTGGGAAAATGAATTCACGGTACTCCTCAAAACTGTTAAACTAAAAACCAAACCCACTGCAGTCGAGTCAATTCCGACTCATAGCGACCCTATAGGACAGAGTAGAAGTGCTCCATAGGGTTTCTAAGGCTGTAAATCTTTATGGAAGCTGACTGCCACAGCTTTCTCCTGTGGAGTGGCTGGTGGATTCGAACCACCAAACTTTTGGTTAGCAGCTGAGCGCTTTAACCACTGCAATACCAGGGCTCCTCAAAACTGTCAGGTCATTAAAAGCAAGGAAAGTCTGAGAAACTCACAGCTGAGAGGAGCCTAAGGAGACATGGCAACTAAATCTGATGTGGATCCTGAATAGGATCCTGGCACAAAAAGAACATTAGGTAAAAGTTTAAGGAAATCTGAATAAAGTATGGATTTGAGTTAATAACTTATCAGCATTGGTTCATTGGCGCAGTGGTTAAGAGCTCAGCTGCTAACCAAAATGTCGGCAGTTCTAATACACCAGCTGTTCCTTGGAAACCCTATGGGGCAGTTTACGGTGTCCTATAGGGTTGCTATGATCTCGAATCGACTTGATGGCAACGGGATTTGTGACAGATCCACCACACAAATACAAGATGTTGATAGTAGGGGAACTTGGTATGGGGCATGTGGGAACTCTGTACCTCTGTACTATCTTTGCAATTTTTTCTATAAATCTAAAACTGTTCCAAAATAAAAATTTTGTTTTTCCGAATGGATTAGTGGTGTTGTGTAGACCCAGCTCACTTTTTCTAGAGGCCCTTGTCCTAAGATGTGAAATTACCCAATTAAATGTTCTGCCTAGATCAGATCTTCTGGCTGCATGATTAGAAAATGGTGATGCTGTGGGAAATCTATGTTGGTGAGATGAGTAGTGGGAAATGAGAATGGATAGCTGGGATAGAGAAAGCTTATGGGGGGGTTTTGAGTGCTGGTTTGAAGAGTTCGGATTTGATTTCGAAGTGTGAGCATTGACATCCTTCCTGAAATCTCTATTTCTTTACCTCACCCTCTGAAATTGCCTCAGTGTGAGGTGGCCCAGCTAAACAGGTCAGCAGAGGTATGGGGAAGTACAGCTCTAGAGTATGAGGCTCCTAGGAGCAGAAAAGATCAGTGGGAGCGGGGAATTGGGATGTCTTAGTACAGTCTGTGGTCTCTACATGTTTCTTCTTCTGATTCAGTCTATCTTGGGGAGTAGGTAAATTTCTGCCTTAGAATAATAAAATTACTGCCTATCATTTTTGCCTTTTATGAGGAATTGTTAGCTAATACTTTAACACCTCAGCAGAATTAATGGACCACTGGCAAAAGACTAGCATGCACCAGAAGTGAGTGGGCAAAGGGGCAGACTTCAAGATGGAGGAAAGCGTATTTGGGTAGTAGGGATTTACAAGTCACCAGACCTCTACAGCCTAGGGACAAACCTGACAGTTCCATTAAATATCTCCAGTGTTTCCTTTTGGCACTCATTACTCAGCAAATACTTAAGTGCTTCTTTATGTCCCAAGCTGTATGCTGGGCTCTGGGGATGAGGCGGCCCCACTCTTTAAGGGCTCATGCTGTATTGGGGCTCATACATTAAGAACTCTAATACAGTAATGGTCCAGCATTAGCAGTGATAGGGAGAGCCTTCGTAGAGGAGGTGACATTTAATTGGGGGCAGTGGACAAAGGAGAAAAACCATTGAGAGAGAAGAGCACGTGTGAAGGCATGGAGGGGTGAAAAGATGCCATATTTGGCATATAATTAGTGTTGCTGGAGCATAGGATATATGAAGGATGAGACTGGAAAAATTAGGGGAAAAAAAAAATTAGGGGAAGTTGCGAAGAGTATTGTTTGCTGAGGAGTTTGGATTTTATGCTGTAGACAGTAGGACAATTTGCTTTTCCTGTTCCAAAATGAGGTGATTAGCGAAGCAGTATAGCAAAATGCTAAGAATGCAGCCTCTTGAGGCCTTGGTTCAAACCTCAGCACTTCCATCTACAGTGTAATTTTGGGTTAAATAACCTCTGTGTCTCAGTTTCTAAATCTATAAAATGGGGATGACGTTGGAACTATTTAGTTGTTCTGAAACTTAAATAATCTTTGTAAATGATCTGTATTTAACTGAGTGATTTAAATATAATGAATAGTCAACTGTTGTCTATTACGTTACTATTAGTCATTACAAAATGTGATTGAGGATTCTGAGTTAGAGAATACACATTCATTTGCCTTTTGGAACTTGGACTTTGGAACAGATCACACTAAGCATTTTTAGCCTACGAGGCAGCGCGTACTGGCCCAATTTTATGTGACTAGAGAATCTGTAGGCTTCCTTAGCTTTTCCGTTTCTTAAAAGAATTTTCAGAAAGGAACTTGAAAAAGGTGCACATTGATTTATAAACTGTGGCTAGAGGTAAAGTTACTTGATGATATACCAGTAAACCAGCTGTGGTCACGTCAATTCCAACTCATTATAGATGATTGATATTATTGGGTAGCAGATTTCACTTTGATATGTGACTCAGAGGAATGAACAGGACAGAGCAATTAGGTGTAGAAACAGGTTTCACCTGCTGGTACAAACAAACTCAAATTAGATCTGGGTCCTGGTTGGGGAATTGTGAAAAAAAATATAATTTGGTATTCTAGGAAAAGTAGTCTTTTAGCAGTATATAGAATGAATGAAGGGTTAGAAGCAAAATGGTTATCATAGGAATTTAAATGCGGGATGAAAGGGGCTTGGAATGGGATCTGGTGTGTGCTTTCAGGGTGTGACTGGAAGAAAAGGAACATTTCTCAATGAAGAACCAACAGAGCGTGTGTCTAGATGTGGGGGGATGAAGGACAGGTGTCAGAGATGGCTCCAGGCTTCCATGGGGGCTGGAAAAGTGACAGTGCCAGTTAGAGAATGGAGAAGATGAAAAGGAAAGTCAGTTTTCAGGGGGGAAGTGACTTTAATTTGTGACATGCTCAGTTTAATAGTATAGGTAGAACAGTTTCTTATTCATATTTACTACTCACTTTTAGAAAGTTTTAGAAAAATATCAGAGGCTGCAAATCCTTTTTTGGAAATTGGTCCTCTATAAGCCAAACTTCTAAGTTATACTCCTGATTTACATTATTTGCATATGTTTCATCTTTATTTTTATCAGTTATATGTGCACAAAAATTAAAAGTCAAATACTACTGGAAGGCTTATATCAAAAAACAGTAGTCCCATTTGCCACCTCCTAGCCCCTAATCTGGCTGTTTCTTTTAGCTGTTTCTTTTGACGTTTACGCCTTTATTTATAAATAACATTTATACTGCTATTTTTTCCCATTTTAGATAAATATCTATATCCTATTACGGAAAACAATCTAATTCTGAAACCCCCACCCTGACCCATGCATGAACACAGCCACCCCTCTCTACATCCTCCCAGTCTGGAGACTCATGTCTTTCTATTCTAGAAGATGTCTCTTTTTTTTTTTTTTTTTTTAAATTGTGCTTGAAGTGAAAGTTTACAGTTCAAGTCAGTTTCTCATACAAAAATTTATACACACATTGTTACGTGACCCTGGTTGCTCTCCCTATAATGTGAGAGCACACTCCTCCTTTCCACCCCAGATTTCCAGTGACCATTCAACCAACTCCTGTCCCTTTTTGCCTTCTCATCTTGCCTCTGGACAGGAGCTGCCCATTTAGTCTCATGTATCTACTTGAGCTAAGAAGCACTCTCTTCAAGAGTATCATTTTATGTTTTATAGTCTAGTCTAGTCTTTGAAGAGTTGGCTTTGGGAATGGTTTCAGTTTTGGGCTAACAGTCTGAGGGCCGTGTCTTCCGGGATCCCTCCAGTCTCAGTCAGACCCTTAAGTCTGGTCTTTTTATGTGAATTTGAGTTCTGCACCCCACTTTTCTCCTGCTCCATCAGGGACTCTCTGTTGTGTTCCCTGTCAGGGCCGTCATTGGTGGTAGCCGGGCACCATCTAGTTCTTCTGGTCTCAGGCTGATGGAGTCTCTGGTTTATGTGGCCCTTTCTGTCTCTTGGGCTAATATTTTCCTTGTGTCTTTGGTGTTCTTCAGTCTCCTTTGCTCCAGGTGGGTTGATTGATGCACCTTAGATGGCCGCTCGCTAGCTTTTAAGACCCTAGACGCGACTCAACAAAGTGGGATGTGGAACATTTTCTTAATAAACTTTGTTATGGCATTTGACCTAGATGTCACCTGAAACCATGGTCCCCAGACCCGTGCCCCTGCTACTCTGTCCCTCCAAGTGTTTGGTTGTATTCTGGAGACTTCTTAGCTTTTGGTTTAGTCCATTTGTGCTGACTTCCCTTGTATTGTGTGTTGTCCTTCCCTTCACCTAAGATAATTCTTATCTACTCTCTAGTTAGCGAATACCCCTCTCCCTCCCTCCTCACCCTCGTAACCATCAAAGGATGTTTTCTTCTGTGTTTAAACCTTTTTTTGAGTTCATATAATAGTGGTCTCATATAATATTTGCCCTTTTGCGACTGACTAATTTCACTCAGCATAATGCCTTCCAGATTCATCCATATTATGAGATGTTTTGCGGATTCCTTGTTGTTCTTTATCGTTAAGTAGTATTCCACTGTGTGAGTATGCCATAATTTGTTATCCATTTGTCCTTTGATGAGCATCTAGGTTGTTTCCATCTTTTTGCTCTTGAGAACAGTGTTGCAGTGAACATGGGTGTGCATATATCTTTTCTTATGATGGCTCTTATTTCTCTAGGATATATTCCAAGGAGTGGGATTGCTGGATTGTATGGTACTTCTAGAAGATTTCTTGACTTATTTCTTTGGTAATTTTCTCTCCTCTGTTGCTATGTTTTCTTTCTTTTTGGAACTCCTATTTGGATTTTTGTCCTCCAGGATTTATCCTCTGCATTTTCGTGTGTTTTTATCTCCTCCTCCTATCTCCCTTTTTATTCTTTTTTTTTTGTGGGGGGAGCTTTCTTAATTTTTTATTCTAACTCTTCATTGAAGTTTTTATTTCTGCTATCCTTTTTTAAAAATCAGCTTCATTGAGTTATTTCTATACAATGAAATTCACCAGTTTTAAATGTACAAGTCAGTGAGTTTAGACAATTGTATAAATTATGTGATCACTACTCTATTATTTTCAATTTCTAAGCTAATTTTTTCCTCTGAACATTTCTGTAAAAAGAAAAAAAAACCTGTTTTTATTTAATAGTCGTAATATCTTTTCCTGTCTCTTTGATATTAACGATAGGTTTTTATTGACATTTTCTTCTCCCCGCGTACTGTTTCCTTTGAGTTTATTTTCTGTTGTTGGTAGTGGTAGTGGTGGTGGTGGGTATGTGTCTGTGTATATGGTGGGAGTTGTCTGTCTCAGAGGCTTTCCTCAAATATCTGGTCATTCTTGGCTATACATTTTTATGAGGCACTGAAAAGCTGATTGGAAATACTGAGGTCATGGATGAGGTTTGTCAATGATGGGCTTTCCTGTTTGGGTTGGTCCAGATGATTTATTTCACTGTAGAACCCCTAACCATCAGTTTTGGGGCTCTTCAGTTTTCTCCAAGGAAGAATCATCCATTTTCTTGTCTGAGAGGTGTTAGTCTGGTTGCTAGCATTTTCTTGGAAGCACGGGAATGGATCTAGGGTTGTCACTGTTGTGTGACATTTTCAGTTTCGTACTTCACCCCCATTATTAGCTGTACCTGATTGCTCTGAGTCTTGGGTCTATGTGCTGTTCAACTTCTCCAGAGCATAAACCTTAGATTTCTGCTGGCACGGAAGAAAACAGTTGCCTGGTTGAATGGAGCTGGGGAGAGATTGTGGGTTTTGAACGTTTCTTTACACAGTTCTTCAACTAATTTTCCTGTAGTCGGTCCTACTTACACCTTCCCTTTTTAGAGGTACTTAGTGTCCCTGGCATCACAGTGGTTAAGTACTCAACTACTAACCGAAAGGTTGCGGGGGTTGAACCCACAAGCCACTCCTTGGGAGAAAAGATCTGGCAATCTGCTCCTATAAAGATTACAGCTGAGGAAACCCTGTGGGGGCAGTTCTACTCTGTCCTATAGTGTAACTATGAGTCGGAATCGACTTGATGGCACACAACAACAGTGCATCTAGCTTGCGTCTTTCTGGCCTTCTACAGTGTGAATCATTTGCTTTCATAGGTTCCCCCATTGCCTATTAAGTTCTCCCTCTGCTTTCCAGTGTCCTCATTTTTCTACTCTTATTTCTTCTCATTCTTTTTCCTTGATGGTTTCATATCTTTTTTTCTTTTACTAATTTTAGTTGGTTTTCCAGGAGGGAGCAGAAGTAAACACTTGGGTTCAGTTGGCCTTCTGTATAGTCACTTAACCTCACTACTCACTATTCTGAGGGTCAGGAATGTGGGTGTTCCCAAAATATTAAGATACAAAAAAGATGTTCCTTTTTAAAGGGCTGTTATAAAATGACATCTTTTGCTAGTCAAACAACATCCTGCTCTTCTTTTCCCTAGTGTTTTTATAGTTAATATAAAACAGGTGTATACATATCAGAATTGGTTCAAATTGTTGAAAAGACCAGCCCTAGTAACTACATATGTAAATCAGATAGGGTTTACCTACCTAGAGGATACAGAAGGAAGTCAGCAGAGTCATGTGGCCCAAAGATTAGTTGTGATCTCCAGGTTACAGAGAGGTTCTAGATTTCAGATCTCAGACTCCTCACTAGGAGCGTGCTCAATTGGTGATAAGATCTGAGTGAATGATCTTAGCAGATCTTCAGGAAGCCTCCCTGTCCTGTCTCGGTCTGGCCTTACATAAGGGTGGAATAATTCTGCAGTAGGGTAGGTAAGTGCTGGGCACCCAGTGTACCTCATCAGTCTCAGGGTGAGACTAGATAAAACTTGATTCTGAGTCACTCAGGCGTAAAAATAGTTGTCGTTTGTCACTCTTGAGTGCTCCACCTTAACAGCTTTAGTCACGTAAATTCCTAAACCTCAGTGCTATGGAACCTGAACAAGGGTCAGTTGACCAGTTGTCTCCTGGAGCCAACAGGCCCTTAGATTAGCTTTAGGGCCTTTACTGACTAAACCTGATTAAATAATTGTGTCACTAGAACAAATATCATATTTAGCACTCTAAATTAAAAACTCAATAACAGAAGGGAAAACTTTAAGAGAAATAATGTGGAGGAAAAAAATTGAAAAAATTTTATCCATTGACTGATTTTTTTTTGTATGAATTAGGAAAGAACATCATTTCTATTTTTCATAATTAGATCACAGTTTGAGACCTACTGATAGAACATTTAGCTTTTGAAATTCAAGTATTTTGTTTATTAATCACATCCTTTCACTCAACAAATATCCATTTAATGCTTACTATGTGCTAGGCAAAGGGCAGTGGTGGTTCAGTGGTAGAATTCTTGCCTTCCATGCAGGATACCCAGGTTTGATTCATGGCCAGTGCATCTCATGTACAGCTACCACCCATCTGTCAGTGGAGGCTTTCGTGTTGCTAAGATGCTGAACTGGTTCCATCGTAGCTCCCAGACTGAGATGGACTAGAAAGAAAGGCCTGGTGATCTACTTCTGAAAAGTCATCCAGTGAAAACCATATGGATCACAATAGGATTCACAATCAGTCATGGGATGTCATTCATGGGGTCGCTGTGAATCAAGGGGTGACTCGATGGCCGATAACAACAATGTGCCAGGTTATATGCTAAGATTGATACTCTAATTTCTGTAGCAAACAAGATACACAGCGCTACCTTCAAAGCGGGAAGACAGAAATTACCCTAGTGACTACTATAAAGTTCAGTGATTTTTATTAAGATAGAAGAAGTGCAAGATGCTGTGGCAGCATACCACAGGTGAATATAATCTGGAGTGATCATGAAAGTCCTTGTAGAAAAAGTGATGTTTAAGCTGAGACCTAAAGGTTGATTAAAAATAATCTGGGTCAGGGAGAAGGTGTGTTCTAGGTAGAAGGAACAGTAGAAGTGAAAGCCCAAAGGCTGGAGAAAGGATAGTAAATTTCAGGGGAAAAAAGTTGTAAAAGTATGGAGAGAACAGCAAGAAGAAAGGCCAGATCACAAAGGACCTTGTAAGCATGTTAAGGAATGAGTTTGGACTTCATCCTAAAGGCAACAGGAAACAATACAAGAGCTTTAAGCAAGGAAACTGAACCAATCAAATCTGCATTTTAGGAAAACCACTGTTTTTAGAAAAACCACTGTTTTGTGGTGTGGGAGTGGGGACATGCAAGACTAGAAGCAGAAAGATTGGTTAGGGGCTTCTGTCAGGAGCCCTGTGATGGGATGATGGCACCTTGGGTTAGAATCAGAGAAGGAGGTGGAGAGAGCTGGGCAGATTTAAGAGATACTTAGACAACTGTGCAATATTGTTGTTGTTGTTAGGTGCTATACAGTTGCTTCTGACTCTTAGCGACCCTATGTACAACAGAACCAAACACTGCCCAGTCCTGTGCCATCCTCACAATCTTTGCTATGTTTGAGCTCATTGTTGTAGCCACTGTGTCAATCCATCTCGTTGAGGGTCTTCCTCTTTTTCACTGACCCTCTACTTTACCAAGTGTTAGGTCCTTCTCCAGGGACTGGTCCTTCCTGATAACATGTCCAAAATATGTGAGACATAGTCTTGCCATCCTTGCTTCTAAGGAGCATTCTGGCTGTACTTCTTCCAAGACAGATTTGTTCGTTTTTCTGGCAGTCCACAGTATAGTCAATATTCTTCGACAACACCGTAATTCAAAGGCATTAATTCTTCGGTCTTCCTTATTCGTTGTCCAGCTTTTGCATGCGTATGTGGCATACCATGACTTGGGTCAGGTGCACCTTAGTCCTCAAAGTGACATCTTTGCTTTTTAACACTTTAAAGAGGTCTTTTGCAGCAGATTTGCCCAGTGAAATATGTTTGATTTCTTGACTGCTGCTTCCACGAGCGGTGACTCTGGATCCAAGTAAAATGAAATCTTTGACAACTTCAGTATTTTCTCTTTATCATGATGTTGCTTTTTGGTCTGGTTTTGAGGATTTTTGTTTTCTTTATGTTGAGGTGTAATCCATACTGAAGACTATAGGCTTTGATCTTCAACAGTAAGTGCTTCAAGTAGTCTTCATTTTCAGCAAGCAAGGTTGTGTCATCTGCATACCGCAGGTTGTTAATGAGTCTTTCTCCAATTCTGATGCCCCTTTCTCCTTTATATAGTCCAGCTTCTCGGATTATTTGCTCAGTATACAGATCGAATAAGTATGATGAAAGGATACAACCCTGGCATATATTGTTCCTGATTTTAAACCACTCAGTATCCCCTTGTTCTGTTTGAACCACTGCCTCTTGGTCTATATACAGGTTCCAGATGAGCACAATTAACTGTTCTAGAATTCCTATTCTTCACAGTATTTCTATTATTTGTTATGATCCACATAGTCGAATGCCCTTGCATAGTCAATAAAACACAGATAAACATCTTTCTGGTATTCTCTGCTTTCAGCCAAGATCCATCTGACATCAGCAATGATACCACTGTTAATGGTCTTAATCACTAGAATATAAAATGTAGTCATTTGCTGCTGCTAAATAAAGCTTGCCCTCTCAGCAATTATGAATTGTGAAATAAACCTACAGTTGTATTTCAAGAGGGCTAAGATAGGCCCAGTAGTGCAGTGGTTAAGAGCTCAGGCTGCTAACCAAAAGGTCAGCAGTTCGAATCCACCGGCTGCTCCTTGGAAACCCTATGGGGCAGTTCTGCTCTGTCCTCTAGGGTCGCTATGAGTCGGAATGGACTTGATGGCAACAGGTACTGGAAAGATAGTGATAAGGAGCCCCGGTGGTGCAGTGGTTAAGCGCTCGGCTGCTAACTGGAAAGTCAGCAGTTCGAACCCACCAGAACCCACCAGCCACTCCATGGGAGAAAGATGTGGCAGTCTGTGTCCGTAAAGATTTATAGCCTTGGAAATCCAATGAGGTAGTTCTCCTTTGTCACTGTGGGGTTAGTAAGATAGTGATGTCACTGAGGAAGGCTGGTGACTGACTGCTCAGGAAGAGCCTCACAGGGTGTTACTGTGCTGTAGTCATTGTTTGGTGAGTCTGATTCTCAGCTTCTAAAGTTCAGAAACTGTCATTTTGTTATGTTGTGTTTGTTTTAGCATATCCCAAGGTGTTTTGAGAGGGGCTGACATACACTTTTTACACTTAGAAGACTTATGTAGTCACCATAGTGCTTAAATTAGGAAATACAGCTCTCAGGTGTGTTTTGAGTTCTGCTAGCTGGTGTAGTCTATTCCTATAAGAAAATCCACCTGGGAAGCCAATTTATAAACAGTAGTGTGCTTGGTGCGCATGGAATCAGAACAAGGGGAGTTACATGAATGCGTTGGCTAATGGGTGATGCTATAATAGCCTGGTGCTGCCTGCAGTTGTCAGAACAGACCTGCTAAGAAGGCTAGAGAGAGCTTTTGGCTGTTTTAGCTTTTAATTTAAGTTTATTCTTGATTCAGTTTGAGTGGGAGGTATTTTTACTTTTAAGATGATTTCTGCAAATAGCTAATGATTCAAATAATAAGGTAACTTTATTTCTAAGTTTGGGAGGTACTTTATTTCATTACTATGAATTATGAATTGAGTTGCTTCCCCCTCTCCCCAAATAGTGTCCATGGGCTACCCATCAAAATACAATATCTTGTTCCTTGGCTGATGTAATGAGTGAAGAATTGGCCAAAGAGTTACAATTAGAAGAAGAAGCTGCTGCTTTTCCTGAAGTTGGTAGGTAAGTAAAATTCACCAAGAACATATTTTATCAGCAGCTTATTATAACAAAGTTTTAGAATTTGATTAGTGATTGTCATGACAAACGATCAAGACATACTTTTAGAAAAGCAGTGCAGTAGAAAGAGCACTGTACTGTAAGTCCATTGATATTTGAGTTTTGGTGCTGTTTCTGTGACTTGTTCTCAGTATAATCTTGGGCAGACCACTTTCTCTGGGTTTTAGTTATGTTAATGCAACAGTTGAACTAGCTAATCTCCAAATTAACAAATAGTGAGGTGGGGTACAGTTTTGAGCAATTGTCCTTTTATTAGAACACAGCACAAGCGAATTGATGGTCTCGGTTTGGATTTTATTAGAGACTCTTTAGCTTTCTCTCGTGGGAGCCCTGGTGGTGCAGTGGTTAAAAGCACTTGGCTGCTAACTGAAAGGTTGATTTGGTTCAAACCCACTGTCATCTGTGGGAGAAAGATGTGGCAATATGTTTCTGTAAAGATTACAGCCTTGGAAACCTTATGGGGCAGTTCTACTCTGTTCTGTAGGGTGGCTATGAGTCGGGATCGACTGGATGGCAGTGGGTTTAGCTTTCTTTTGTAGCTTTCTTAATTCCAGTTGGTACCCTCACAAGTGCATGTCACTGGTCATGAGGGAAGCCAGGCAGGGAAGTGTGAGTGGCCTGGTGGAGCTCTTTCCCATTGCTTCTTCAGTAGAATTTTAACATTGAAAAGGCAGATCCTACTCTCATAATTAGTAGCATCTGTTTAAACAAGCACATTCTATTAGTTTGTGTTGCCTTATTTTGCTAGTGCTGCTGAAGGACCATTTATTATTGGAGAAAACATTGACACTTCCAGCGACCTAATGCTGGCTCAGATGCTACAAATGGAATTTGACAGAGAATATGATGCACAGCTTAGGCGTGAAGAAAAAAAATTCAATGGAGATAGCAAAGGTACTGTGACTCTATTGTGACATATTGGGTGGTAGAAAGTGCTTATAACATGCTCCTAAATGAATCTTCAACTGTTTTTGCCTTTCAAGTTTCCATTTCCTTTGAAAATTATCGAAAAGTGCATCCTTATGAAGACAGTGATAGCTCTGAAGATGAGGTTGACTGGCAAGATACTCGTGATGATCCCTACATACCAGGTATCAGTGCTTTTAATATATTAGGGGGGTTCAGGCTGGGGCATAGGAAGACTAATTTTTCCAATGAACCCTTTTAGTATTGTATTTATCTTTGAATCTGTCATTTGGTAATTTACTCCATTAGATTCAAATGTCTTTTCAGACATTGTTGAATGCAGCAATATAGTCTTTGCTATTTTTATATACTTGGCTTGTCTTAATCGCCTCTAGCAAAACCAGTTCCTACTCCCAAAAAGGGTTTTACTGGAAAAGGAAAAGACATCACCACCAAACATGATGAAGTAGTATGTGGGAGAAAGAATACAGCACGAATGGAAAATGTAAGTTACAGGAAGTATCTATATCTAAAATTGAGAGTTTTGTTTGAATAAGTTAAAAGCGTATGACTTTAAATATGATATATTAAATTTCTAAAAATATCCTTTTTTCCTTTCTAAAGATGTTTTAGATGACATTATAGCAATACCACAAATCTCAGTTACTATTAAGAATCTAAAGTACCTCAGAATAAAGTTCTACAATAATCCTTAAGAAAAATAGTTTGATTTATCTTGATTCTAAAATTAGGAAATAGTTCTTATGAAAATAGTGTATTTAATCTTCAGCATATAGTAGTATAAACATAAAGTAGCATCACTAACCAAAAAACAGATAACAGTGGTGATTGGGGGATAGGAATGGGAAGGAGAATTACTGTTTACCACACAGGCAGTCCCCAGGTTACAAACATCCAACTTACGGACAGCTCGTACTTACGAACGGACTGCCATTAAAGCCTATTACAGTAAAAATTTGAGTTAAATACAATAGTTCGTAATAACAAACACATGCACTGCTTTATGACATTCATGAAAACATTGTGTGGTTTGAAAGTGTTTCTTAAATGTTTTATATGCATAGAAAGGTAAAATATGTACTGTATACTAAGACAAACATTTGACTCACGGATGCTAAGTAAGAACCATATGTACCTGTTCTGACTTACGTACAAATTCAACTTAAATTAGGAACGGATCTCGTTTGTAACTGAGGGACTGCCTGTATACTTTTTGAACCTTTTCAATTTTTCATCTTGCGCGTGAACTACCCCAACACTATCAGGAAGAAAATGTAATTAAAAAAAAAAAGGTACTCTTTCTGTTACATATCGTGATTAAAATAAAAGCATTGAGACTTTAGAACGCAAATGCTTGTTAAGGAAGCATATTATTATATCAGTTCTAGAAATATTTCAGATCTGACTCTAGAATAGCACTGTCCAATAGAACTCTTTATGATAATGGAAATATTCTATATTGACGCTGTTCATTATGGTAGCCACTACCCACATTTGGCTACTGAGTACTTGCAATATGGCTGGTATAACTGAGGAGCTGAATTTTTAATTTAATTTTAATTAATTTAAACTTAAATATCCACATGTGGCTACCATAGTGGACAGCACAGCTGTAGAACATAATTGTCATGGAGTAGGCATAGCTTGCTGTACTAACCCACTCCTCAAAAATAGTTAATTATGAAATTGTGTGTCTTTAGTGAGATTTGGTATACCCTTCAAAATATAGTATTGTGTCTTTTTGCTGTTGTAAAAGTAAGGTACAAAGCATATGCTGAAAAACCTTACTTTTCAGATATAATTAGATTTTTTTTGCAAAGAGTAAGATCAATATGTTAAATTGTTCAATTTTATGTCCTATGGGAAAATCCTTTTTGGGTTGCTATTTTTAGATGGTATTGCTCCTTTTCTATTAGGTTTATTAGTGAGTTATTTTATTTTTCTCTGTAATAGCTCTTGGTTCTGTTTTTGTAGCGTGATCATCTGTGGAATACAAAACCTGTTCCAAGTAAAGACTGTTCTTTTTTGTTTATTCTATCCTCATTTTAAAGCATTCAGATGATGATTCTTCCTTTTTCTTGGTAGTTTGCGCCCGAGTTTCAGGTAGGAGATGGAATTGGAATGGATTTAAAACTATCAAACCATGTTTTCAATGCTTTAAAACAACACGCCTACTCAGAAGAACGTCGAAGTGCCCGCCTCCATGAGAAAAAGGAACATTCTACTGCAGTAAGTGTTCTTAAGTTTTGTTTTTTTTTTTTAATGGAAAGATTTATATTAGGAAACAATGTTTTTGGGGGAGAAGCTCCATGTTTGATATCTGTTCATATGATAGGCTTTTTACATCAAAGATTAGATAAATATCCATGTGGATTTACTGTTTGATTTTTCAGTTTTAATTTAACAGTTATTAACTACTTATTCAAAGCTGACATTTTAGTAGTCTTAATTAATTTGGACTGTGTAGTTTTTATTGCAGCTGGATGTTTCAGGATTCTTAAAAAAAATTGTTTCCTATTACATGATTGACACGTTTCTAATAACTTAATAGTCTAATGTTTTACAATAATGAAGATAGTGTCTAGTATCTAGAGAAGAAACTAATTTATTAACCCTTTAGAAAAACTAATAATAAGTACACTGGGAGAATATTTAAACTTTGGGGAGAAAATAAGATTTTGACTAAGCTTGTTGTCTGACTTTTTATGGTTCATTTATATATTCACTTTCAAACATATTAGAGTTATAGTTTAGGAAATGAATTTATCTTGATAGCACTCTTGTAAGAGCATGTTATGTACACAGCTAGGTAAGTTAAATAATAAAGGTAAAAAGAAAATTTAAAAAATTTCTTTTAATGTAGGATACTGGAAATAGTTCACAAAATGTTTTTTGAGCAACAGTCATTTTCACTTATAGTGCTTTATCTTTTACAGGAAAAAGCAGTTGATCCTAAAACACGTTTACTTATGTATAAAATGGTCAACTCTGGAATGTTGGAGACAATCACTGGCTGTATTAGCACAGGAAAGGAGTCTGTTGTCTTTCATGCCTATGGAGGGAGGTAAATGAGCAAAATAAAATACCATCATTTGGACAAAAGCTTAGCCCCTTTTCCCCAATATTAATGGATTTACATAAAATCTAAGTTAGATTTTAAGATGTATAAGGAAAAACACAATCATCTTAATCCTACCACCCAGAGATACCCATTAATAATTTTGTGTAGTGTCTTCCAGTCTTTTTACCATGCAGATATATTTTTTTTACATTATTAGAGTCATACTACCTAAGGTTTTGTTTCCTCTTTCAAATTTATATTGTGAGTTCAGAACCACATATTAACATGTCTTTGAAAACAATGTTTAGAGAGTAATCATATGAATGTCACTATTTAACCTTTCCTTGTTGTACATTTCTTACAAATGTAAGGAGGAAATTTTTTTTTTTTTTTTTTTAATATTTTATTGTACTTCAGGTGAAGGCTTACAGAACAAATAGTTTCTCATGAAACAGTAGTACACATGTTGTTTTATGACATTGGTTAACAACCCCACAACATATTAAGCCTCTAAATTCTCAACCTTTTTTTTTTTTTTTTTTTTTGATGAAAATACAGATAGCCAAAGATACACCGTTTCAAAAATTTCTACATACATAGTTCAGTGACATTGACTACGCTCTTCCAACTGTGCTGTTATTCTCACTTAAGATGAAGGCTTACAGAACAAAATAGTTTCTCATTTAACAGTTACTACACATGTTGCCCTATGACAATGGTTAACAATCTCACAACACATCAAGAATATCCTTACTCCACCTTGTGTTCCCTATCACCAGGGGACTTCCTTGTCCCCTTCTGTCTTCTGGCCCTTGTCACTGGACTACTGTACCTCATTAGTCTCATTTTTTTTTTTTTTTTTAAACACCATTTCAAAACTTTTTACTTACACATTTAAGTGATATTGACTATGCTCTTCCAATTGTGCTGCCATTCTCGCCCAAGATGAAGGCTTACAGGACAAAACAGCCTCCCGTTTAATAGTTACTACAAATGTTGCCCTATAACAGTGGTCAACAATCTCACAACACATCGACAGTGTCCTTACTCAATTTGTGTTCCTTATCATCAGTTTCCTACTCCCCCTCTGCCTTCTGGCCTTTGTCACCGGACTCCTGTACCTCGTTAGTCCCATTTAGTTTTACTGGGCTGTCCACTCCCAGGCTTAACATCGAACCTCGAAGGTAACTTCACCTCTGAGCTGAAAGGGTTTCTGGGGGCCACACTCTTGAGGTTTCTCCAGTATTCTTTAGGCCAGTAAATCTGGTCTTTCTTTTTTTTTTTTTTTGGGAGTTAAAGGAGGAAAATTTTAGGGCTGCTAAAATTTCTAGTCTCTCAGATTTCTTTGATTCCTTTGGGAATTTAGTGTCCTTACACATACGTACATACATATACTTGTGTCTATATTTTGCAGTAACAGTCTTTGTTCCTCCAAGTCAACTACTGTGAGGCAAAATATATCTAAATAAGAAGGGCCTAATTGAGAGCCTCGTGGCACAGTGGTTAAAGAGCTCGGCTGCTAACCAAAAGGTTGGCAGTTCAAATCCACCAGCTACTCCTTGGAAACCCTATGGGGCAGTTTTGCTTTGTCCTATAGGGTTGCTGTGAGTTGGAATCAACTCAATAGCAACGGGTTTGATTTTTGGTTTAATTGAGAGCCCAGAGAGCCTCGTGGTGCAGCGGTTAAAAATACTCGGCTGCTAACCAGAAGGTCAGTGGTTCAAACCCACCAGCCGTTCCACAGGAGATAGACGTGACAGTCGGCTTCTGTAAAGCCTTGGAGACCATATGGGGCAGTTCTTCTCTGTCCTGTAGGGTTGCTATGAGTCGGAATTAACTCAATGGCAGTGGGTTTAATTGAGAGCCCAGTTGCAATGAAAGATTGTTACTGCATCAGAGGCACTGCAGCCTGGTGTTTGTATTGTATTATTGGAGAGAAGGATTTAAGAGGTGGCAGGTATTAGTGATGAAAGCTACCATATTTTGGGTATTTCCTTTGTACTAGATGCTAATCCACACAACAACCCTAGGAAATATTATTGCTCCCATTTTATAGATGAGTAACCAATACCTAGAGGACCAGCCTGGAGTTAGGCAGCTAGTAAGTGGCAGAGCAGAACTGAACCTGGGTTTGACCCAAAACCCATGCTCTTTCTACCATGGGGCCCTTTGATAACTGGCTGGTGGGAGGACATGCTGTGGTCAGTTACTGATTCCCTCCTACATAACTCTCATCCTAACTTTAAGAAGTACCACATTTAAATAATGCTTACATTATTATTTAAGGAAATGTCTTTTAAAAATCTTACCACATTCTAGATTTTACCCACCTCACTTTTGTCACAAGGGCTTAGATTATTAAAGAAAAGCATGGGGAAGAGAAAAGTTTAAAAAGTGGAATCTGTTTAGAAATGTACTTATACCAGTAAAATGAAATCACCTGGTTACTTACCATTGACGCCAACCAACAAGGCTTACCACCTCAACTATTCCTTTACCTTAACATTGTTTAAAAGCAAAAATGTTTACAAAGAGATGACAGAAGCTGTTCCAGTTTCTTTTAGGTTTAAAGGGTTTTTGTTGTGTATTTAGAGGATTCAAATAATTATTGTCAAGTCCTTGCCTTTAGTTTTTTAACTCTTTAACTAGTCTCCTTATCTAAGTAAGACATAAACTTATATATTGAATTATAACATTAAGTTTCAAAATGAAGAGAATGAAAATTAATATTAAGATAAAGTTGCTCAACATATGCACTTAAATTTTTCAAGCTGAACCTCGTCTAAAAATTAAACCTCACCTCATAGGATTATCGTGGGCGTAAATGAGATCTTATTTGATAATACTTGGTACCTATTAATCTTAATACGTATTTATTTCTTCCTTACCTTAAGCTTCGTTTACCTTTTTCCAAGTCTCAACTCACGGTTCCCCGAAACCAGGCAAATATAACTTAATGGCACATGGTGGTGAATTAAAACTTAAAGGATTAAAATCAAAAATAATCTAAAAAAAAAAAAAAAGTAACCATCATACCTACCCTTACCCCGTAGATCTTTTCTCCAAAGATAGCCACTATTAACACGTTTTAGTCTAGTCTTTCAGAAATTTTTATGTATGTCTTCCTTATTTATATAAGAAGAGATTATATTCAGGATCTTAGTTTTTTCACTTAATACATCTTAAATCTTCATGTCCTATTAGCTTGTACTACTCCATCCAAGTGATATTAAGTAGGCAGTTGGATAAATGAGTCTGAAGCTCTGGAAAAGGTCACTCTTGGCATAGAAGTATGGGAATTGTCA
The DNA here is from genome assembly GCA_030035585.1 of Dugong dugon. Classification (NCBI taxonomy): domain Eukaryota; kingdom Metazoa; phylum Chordata; class Mammalia; order Sirenia; family Dugongidae; genus Dugong; species Dugong dugon. Next base: position 58,527,409 of record CM057466.1, read on the forward strand.
GTATAGAGATGGTATTTAAAGCCATAGGGCTAAATGAACTTTCCCAGGAAGAGAAGGTAGTTAGAAAGAGAAAGGGGGGCTAATGGGAGAATATGGTATACAGGAGGTAGCTTGGTAGTTTGATTCAAATTCTGCTCTCTGGAAATAACAGTTCTTTTCTTTTCCAGTTTAACATTCCTTCATATATATTCATATATTTATTAAATGTTGCCTCTTGTTGCAAAAAGCAGCACATGCTAGAATTTTCAGGGAATGACGTTTTCTACTCTCAAAAAGCTTATGCCATAGCCAAGAGGAGAACATTACAGGAGGAACTATTACGGTCAATAAAATAATTACATAACAGAATGCACAGTTACAGGAGGCTGTATGCTATAGGAGTAGAGAACAGGACAAAATTATAGCCAGACATGTTCAGGGAAGATGTCAGGATGAAGTTAGATCTCAACCTGGATTTTAAAAATAGGCCAAAAAACTCCCACAAAAAAACCAATACTGAGTGTAAAAAGCTAGTTGCACAATAGGTATGGTATACCATCTGTTTAGATTTTTAAAGTGATGTAGGAAATAATATATGGATATTTATTTTTTAGATGCTTATATATGTATACTTACATATTTATCTTTTTAAATTGAAGAACTAGAAAGATACTATAGAACTCATGATAACAATTGGCTCTGGAGCGGTGGGGGTGAGGGGTAGTGGAATGAGACTCCTTGGGGTGGTATTCAAAGGGAACTTAGCTTTGTCTATAATGTTTAATTCTTTTAAAAAAAGAGAGAGACTGAGAATGGGAGGATTAAAGTTTAAGCAGCACAGAGATTGTCAATGAGGGGATTAGAAAGTATGTGTTCAGAGGTAATAGGAAATAAAGCTGTATAGGGAAACTAGAAATTGCTAAGGGGAGCCTTAAAAGCTAGGCAGAGGGATGTGTGATTTGCTAAGAAACAAGGAAGTGTTTAAATAGGGGAATGGCAGGACAAATTCCTCTAGTTGGACTGCATCCTGAACCTTCCAAGTAAGGAATCTCCTTTGTGGTTTTTTTTAAAGAGTCTCATCTTTAAGCTTAAACTATTCCAATGACAAGGACCATATCGTATCAAAATCCAGCCTGTTCTGTCTATAATGTCTTTAAATTATTGGAAATTTCCCCCTTTTATAGCATCTGTGTTTTGTCTCCCTGAAAATTGATTCATCCATTCACCAGTTATTTGAGCAGCTACCATGTGTTGTTACTCTTCTAGGTATTGGGGGTATAGCAATGAATGTACTTTGCCTCCCATCCAAGACAGGAAAAAGTAAAGTGTATTTTGTTGTCACTGTTCCTCAAGTTTGATTCCATAGTCATGAAGTGGTGAAGAGCATTATATTATGGATTGTTGAAAACTGGTTGACAGTTTATTTGAAATAAAGTATGTTTTTTAAAAACAAAACAAAAACCTAAAGTCTTACTAAGATCCAAAGGGATGCATATATATTTTTGCATTTCAGAGAAGGTAGATCTAGTATTATAGAATTTTTATTTTGAAGTTGTTTTACTTATGAGCTGGCAGCTTGTACTGACTTCTTTTTTTTTTCCTTTCACTTAGCATGGAGGATGAAAAGGAAGATAGTAAAGTTGTACCTACAGAATGTGCCATCAAGGTATTTAAAACAACCCTTAATGAGTTTAAGAATCGTGACAAATATATTAAAGATGATTTCAGGTTTAAAGATCGCTTCAGTAAACTAAATCCACGTAAGATCATCCGCATGTGGGCAGAAAAAGAAATGCACAATCTCATAAGGTAAAGAAAATCATTGTGCTAGAAGGAATCTTGGGTAATAACCTGTTTGTATTAGGACTCCTAGCCAGGCAGAAGATCGTTTTTTTCTTCTAAATTCATTTAAAGAAATAACAAAGGATCTTGAAATTCTAGTGTTCAATAAGGCTTTCTGTAAGAAAATATTTCCATGTATATAACCTGAATTCATACTTTTAGGGGAAAAAAAAGCCTTTTTTTCTTTCTTTGATAAATGTTGAGGAAAACTAAGGCATTTCTGCCTAAGACATTTCTTCATATATCTAAATGCTGTTTTTAAAATTGTCTTCCTCAAGAAACAAAAATTCCAACTTCCAGTTAGGTTTAGTATAAATAATGATTTCCTTTTTTTAGAAAACGTTTACTACATCTAGTATTTGTTAATTTGATGCGGATAGAATCTTATGAGTCAAATTGCATTTTGCTTTAATTTATTAGGCTTGTTTCTCAATTTTCTAAGCAGTTCATTTTTACCAAGGGATTTGTTTATTACCAAGTAATTGAGTAATAATTTTTCCCATTAATAAGTTTTCTCATTTTCTTAATCTATTGAAAGCATAATTTTAGCTTGTTCTTTTCTAAACATACTTGCTTTCGAAAATTATTACACATATTTAGTAGTTGCAAAAATCTCTACTTATGACCTTCTGAGTAGAATTTCCTAAGAGGTCTTGCTGCTCTTCAGTCTGATTTCAACAGCTTCCCATAGCCTTTATTATAAAATTCAATGTCCTTTTGTGATATGGAGCCTATCTCTCTATAGCCTCAGCCCACATTGCCCTTCTCCTACTCAAAGACCAGCTATATTGATTTATATACCTTCCCAGAATGGGCTGTGCTCTTGAACGCCTCCATGGGTTTACACAAACTACTTCCTCTACCCAGCATTTCCTCTTATTGTCTCAATCTGGCAAATTCCTGTTCTCTTACCAGTTCTTCTATTAATCCTTCCTTGATGCTATGTGCTCCCATAGCTCCTCCCCCACCTCTGTCAGTGCACGCCTCACACTGTCCTCTAATTGTCTACTCGTCATTTCCACCAGACCATGGGTTCCTTAACGGCAGAGGCTGTCTTGTTGTCTTTCTGGTCCCACATCTCCAGGGTAGAGTATAGTGTGCTAGCTTATTGCAGGCCTTGCTTAGATATATGTTGAGTAAATGAAAGATTTTCCTCATCTAATCTTTACATTCTTAATCATCTCTTTCTGTATAGAATGCAGAGAGCTGGGATTCCTTGTCCAACAGTTGTAATGCTCAAGAAACACATTTTAGTTATGTCTTTTATTGGCCATGATCAAGTTCCTGCTCCTAAATTAAAAGAAGTAAAGCTCAGTAGTGAAGAAATGAAAGAAGCCTACTATCAAACTCTTCATGTAAGTTGTGCCTTTAAAAGCATATACATACCACCTTTTCAAAATATTTCTTCTAAACTTTAAGAAAGATTTCCTAAAATAGCATCATTTCAGGAAGATATAGCAAGGACAGAGTGAAGTTTGTGAAAGGATGTTAACATTGAAGAGTTGTTTTTATATCAATTTATGGGTGTCTTGAGTCATTTTTGAAAAATTCACAGACTTAGGGAAGAAGTGAAAGCATTAGTTAGCATTAGTGACATAGAAGAATGAAGCTATTATTTACAAAGCTTTGGTAAAGAATATGTGATGTTACCACATTTGCCTTGTTGTTTTTATGCCTTCTTGCATGGTATAGCTCTAACTGCAAAGCAAATACCTAGTATTATTGTTGGAAAAATAGATAGACCAGATTTGTTCTCACAATAAGAAAGTGATACTTAAAACTGAAAATGGTAGAGCGTGGGTTTCTCCATTTATGCAGATGGTAGAGTTGGAAGGCATGTGTCAGAAATCTTGAGCAAGTTATTTAGATTTCAGGACAGCAATGACATTCAATCTGAGATTCTTCTAGCTTAAGAAGATGCTCCTGATACTGTCATTATTCCTGTCTCTTTAAATTGAACAGTGGAGAGACTTGTGTACTTTCTACACAGTCAGTCTGGAGCTATCATGTCATGTAGCAGCTGATGTGAACGTGAAAGTGTTATCCAAATTAATCATTTAAAATATAGCTAGAGAGGTGATCCAGTAGGAAAACAGTGACAGTAAATTCCAGTCCATTTTTCTGACTTATTTGGGAGGCGAAGTGGCTGGGGAAGAGAAGTAGTAAAGTACCTTACCTGTTTTGTTCTATTAAGTCTGGGAAACAAATGTTAATGTTGATTTCTACTATATGGCTAGGGATCACTATCATCAATAATGAATATATAATGCTATTTAATTCATAATAATAGCTCTTTCCCACTATGTCTGGCAGGAGATACTTTTCCACCTTGGAATTGTATACACCCCATAGAGGTCTCAATAGGACATTTGTCCTTTTATGAAAGGATGTGGCTTACCTAGCTCCCCTGGTTAGTGGCTTAACATTATAAGATCATTGACCATAGACAGGGCTGCCATCTTACTTGTACAAGAATCCAAGTCTTCTCCTTGGCTTCCTGATCTCCTTGCTGTCATGTGGGCAAGGAAGCAGGATGTCACACACTCATCTTGCTCTTCCCCTCCATTGTCTTACTGTTCTGTACCCTACCTTAAAAAAGCCCACTCCTAAACTGTACAAAGTAAAGAGGAAATAAATTCTTAACTCATGGGTTTTGCTTTTTATGGAAAATATTGATTGATATGCACATTTTAGATGTATAGCTAAATTCTAAGTGTTCCTTCATTTCTTAAATCTTTGCTGTACCTCTTTACAGATGATGCAGCAGTTATATAATGAATGCACACTTGTCCATGCTGACCTCAGTGAGTATAACATGCTGTGGCATGCTGGAAAGGTAAGAAGCATGTGTTGTTAATGTTCAGATTAAATGACTTGAATGTAAATTATTGAATGTAAATAAATCATTGTGTACTCTGTACTTCAACAGGTCTGGTTGATTGATGTCAGTCAGTCTGTGGAACCAACCCATCCTCACGGCCTGGAGTTCTTGTTCCGTGACTGTAGGAATGTCTCACAGGTAGGCATGCCAACAAACATGTCCTTTTTTATGGGACGAAACAGATGCAAATATTTTTGCACTCCTAAGATAAGTAAGATGGACCATATTCCTCGAAACTGAAGGAAGGGATACTGGTTGCTTTCCAGATAAGGTTACAATCTTAAAATTGTATCAGATTGGTCAGATTTCATTTTCAGCAAGAATTTGATCCCATGCCTCACATTTAAGCTGTTGGATTAAATTTTCAAGGGTATACATTTTCATTTGGCTCCAAACATTTAAGCAAGTAAGTAGATAGTTAATCCAATTTAATGCAAAGTGCTTAAACAGAAGTGGCATGTAGTAAATCTGCATAATTATTGCCATTAATATGAACATCTTAATGGGACAAGTATCTGATCACTTACTGAGGGAAGTTAAGACTCAGTAATCACAGTGTTGGGTCAAGTTTACTTGCCATTTTTAAGGGAAATGAATTGTTAGCAACTGTCATGGATTGAATTATGTCCCCCAAAAAATGTGATATCAGTTTGGCTGGGCCATGATTGCCAGTATTATGTGGGTGTTCTCCATTTTGTGATTGTAATTTTATGTTAGAAAAGATTAGGGTGGGATTATAACACTCTTACTAAGGTTATATCCCTGATACAATGTAAAGGGAGTTTCCCTGGGTTGTGGCCTGTACCACCTTTTATCTTACAAGAGACAAAAGAAAGTAGCAAGCAGAGAGGGGAGGAACCTCATACCACCAAGGGGGCAGTGCCAGGAGCAGAGCATGTCCTTTAGACCTGAGTTTCCTGTGCTGAGATGCTCCCAGACCAGGGGAAGACTGATGAAAGAGACCTTCCTCCAGAGCCAATAGAGAAAACCTTCCCCTGGAGCTGGTGCCTTGAATTTGGACTTCTAGCCTGTGAGAGAATAAGCTTCTCTTTGTTAGAGCCATCCGCTTGGGGTATTTCTGTTATGGCAGCACAAGATAACCAAGACAGCAACAGATTCCGATAGGTATGGTCTTTCTAAATGACTGAATAACTTTATAAGTTGAAATTTTTAACTAATGAGATTTAGTGAATGTATTGAGTCTACATATTCAAAGCAGTGTGAAGCAATTCTATATATAGCACTCATTTTTATAGCTATGGAAGGTGCAGTATGACAAACTAAATTTAGAAGACAGAACTGGTGTGTAAGAGAGGACAAAAAACAAGTAGAACATGACCAGAGTTAAACTTGAACTGGAAAAATCTAAAAATTCTGGAAGGAATTCAGTAGTGTCTTACAAGTATTGTTCCCTATATATATATATATATATATATACACACACACATATATACATACGTATATATATATTATTGTTGTAATTAAATGAAGTTTACATTTCAAATTAGTCTCCCATACAGAAATTTTTTGTTTTTTTTTTTACGTACATTGTTATGAGACCCCAACTGCTCACCCTATTCTGTGACAGCACACTCCTCCCCTCCGCCCCTGATTCCCCATGAACGTTCAACCAGCTCCTAACTCTTTCTGCCTTCCCATCTCACTTCTGGACAGAAGCTTCCCCTTTGGTCTCTTGTATCTACTTGACTAAGAGGCACATTCTTTGCAAGTATCACTTTATGTCCCACAGTCTAGTCCAATCCCTGTCTGTAGAGTTGGCCTTGGAAATTGTTTTAGTTCTGGGGTGATAGAGAGTCCAGGGGCCATGCTTTCTGGGGTGCTTCCAGTCTCAGTCAGACCATTACGTCCGGTCTTCTTACTAGAATTTGAGTTCTGCATCCCATCGTTCTGCTGCTCCATCGGGGACCCTCTGTTGTGTTCCCTGTCAGGACGTTCATTGGTGGTAGCCGGGCACCATCTAGTTCTTCTGGTCTCAGGCTGATGAAGTCTCTGGTTTACATGACCCACTCTGTCTCTTGGGCTAATACTTTCCTTGTGTTCTTGGTGTTCTTTGTTCTCCTTTACTCCCCTATTTTTAATTTATGAGATAACCTTGTTAATATCTCTTACTGACTTTCTTGTATTTCTGTATTAGTTTTTCCAGAAGGGAGGAGTAAAGGAAGCCCTTAATGAACGAGAACTCTTCAATGCTGTTTCAGGCTTAAACATCTCAGCGGATAATGAAGCTGATTTCTTAGCTGAGGTAAGTATTGTACAGCCATTTTTACCTTCCTGGTAATGGGGAACTGGATAGAGTAGATAACTGAAATACAGAGCTCATTTTATCCTCTCTTCCCTTCAAAAACAAAATTAATGAGGTTTTTCTTTTCTTGAGATGTTGTTTTTGGTCCTTTCCAGGCTTAAAACTTAAGATAAACATGGCAAAACTCTTCAAGGAGCTCACAATTTGGTTAAGATGGACAAATAACACATTTCCAGTATACTCTTTATTTTCCCTATCTTGTGACTGAGAAAGTTGGCAGGTAAACACTCTGGGTGACACAAAAACAGTGACACATGGTCCCTGCCCTTACCTGAACATAGGCTAGAAGTGGTCATCCTGGGAAAGACCTAGTCATTACAATGTTGGATTTACAGAGCCATAAAAGAATCCTTCTCCAGAGAAGCTCTCATAAAATTGAACAAAAACTAAAAATTAAAATAGCAGCTAATTAATCCCAATATTATACCAAGCAGCTTCAGAGAACGATCATATAGAATATAGACTGTTGTAAAACTTCCAACTGTGACTTGAGTTTGACCAAGCTAAGGCCAGAGAAGGAACAGGAAGATGGTAAATCCAACACAGTACGCTTGCTCAGTAAATTGATGTTAATGTTGTTGAGTGAACATTGGAATTCCCCCCTTTCTCCCTCTTCCCTGAAGGCTTTGTATAGTTCATAGTTAAACATATCTGATTCCAGTTGCTAACTTGATAAAAATACTATATATATTGACCCTGGTAATATAATCAAACCAATAACATACATGGACATGTGAGGAGTAGACATACACCCACACACACTGTAACTCTAATTCAAGGTCAGCCATCATTAGGAATGTCCTAGTGTTTAGGAGAGTAGAAATAACAGGCTCAATCTGAAGTATAGTTTCTGTAAAGTAGCATTTTGACGAATATATTAATTTTACAGATTGAAGCTTTAGAGAAGATGAACGAAGATCATGTTCAGAAGAATGGAAGGAAGGCTGCTTCATTTCTGAAAGATGATGGAGGTCCACCAGTACTACATAATGAATAACACCAGTACCCACTGCCTTTAATTGTTAACACAGTGGTGATTGTCAGCTGCCAATGGCGATGAAGTTATGGGTGACTTGAAATACCAAAAAAGGAAACATGAGGAGTGTACAATGGTGCTTCTGTGTTTTTTTTCTTGTAACCCATGTGCCAGATGTATGGAAATCTTAGCTCAGCATTGAGACGATGTAGTATGTCACTACCTCTCATCTTATGAATAGGATAATATAATTCCTTAACAGCTAAAGGTTATCTACCTGAAATATGCCTGATTTTACATGATTCATCGTATGGAATGTTTTCATGAGAATTTTTAAAACTTAGTTAATGTTTCCCAATATGGGAGGAAAGGACGGATGTATTTACAGGGGAGGGTTTTGTCACAACATATTTGCTTTTTTTCACCTCCCTGTTTTGTGTTGCATCTTTAATTGAATATTTTATTGACCTAAAATTAGCCCTTCTCAATTCTTTTTCCAGACTATGACCATGATTCTAAAGGAAAATTTCTTCTCTTTAGTGGGTGTTATAAATGGAAATTTGGTTTCACAATGGCTGATGGAAATAGACAAAAGCAATGTACTTTTTATTGGAACATCATGAAAACGAACTGAAGGCTACTTTTTCCATACTTACATCCAAGAAAAGGCATCGTAAGTTTCTGAAAAAGATAAATATAGAAGAACATATTAACTGTCAAAAACAAATTTTTTTTTAAATTTAACTTTCACCTTTTCTATATTTAGGTAAAATGATTAGGCTATAACTCATGGTGTAGCTGCTTTGCATTTATAATGAAAATATAAATTATTTGGAAGGACAGAATATAAGACTTAACCGTGTTTGACACATTTTAATGAAGTTAATGAAACAGAGTTCAGTTTACATTTCACTCAAACTATGTACTTACTGATTTTGAGAGAAACATGGCAAGCAAATTAGAAATATTAAATAATCAAATGGGGAAAATTATATTTAAAGCAACTCGGGTGCCAGATTAACCAACTAATTTGAATTATCTGACCTTTTAATAGCTTCTGGTATTGACTGGACTCTGCTTCTAAGAGAAAAGCAAGCGCTGTTCTTTTCTCCTTGGTTTGTTAGGTGGAAGTTTATAAACTACAATATAATGATTCCTCATGTTACCACTAAAGACCCAGCCTTTCTGTCTGATAATAGAAAAAAAATCTAAACATCTTAACATTTTAAAATGCCAAATATGTTCTTTCTAGAAAAATATTTATTTTTGTTTCTGTTGTATAGTTTTTAACTGCATTTCAGAGAAGTGTGATTGGGGTAGATATTCATTACATTTCTGAAATGTTTACTACTCTGAAACAAAGATGAAGTGGCTGGAGATTATTGACAGAAATTTTCAGAGAGCTATCCAATTTTTAAAACCTTTACCATTTAAATTTTGTTTTGTTTTCTAACATACTCTGTTTGACAAAGAGCAGCAAACCATTGCTGTGTGGCATTCTTGGAGTGTACTGTGGACATGCTTTTAAAAAAATTAAAAATGAAGAGATCATTTTAGAATTGGTTCTTTTGTGTGTTTTCTTCCTGTTTCTTATTAAGTCCTGGCACTAGGTCATTCTCTGCATAAAATTAAGCAGTACTGTTTTAAGCAGCTTTTTTTCCCTTAACTTCTCATATGTAGATTTCACTCTCAAATGGGCTACTTCACATTACAGATAGGTTTTTCCTCTCTTACAGATCTGAGAGTAAATTATTCATGTAGTGGAAAATGTTGGTTTGTTAAATACAAATGGAAAATACATAAAATATGGGAATAGGGATATGTTGTCTCACTTTAATGAAAGTGGATATATGATGAGCTATACCATAAGTTATCAAAACAAGGATGACTGTACTTAGAGAATTTTTATTTCAACAAGATAATTCACTGTCAGTTCCTTTTTATAAAAAAAATTGTTTTCTTCTAACAAAAGTAAGACATGCTTATTTGATTTTAAATACTACAGAAATTTAGAAATGTTAAAGTCCCTTGTATTCCAGAACCCCTGTTCATAGTGTGGGTGGCATATATCCCTGGAAATTTTTTTTCCCTAGGCATGTTTATTACATTATTCCCTTTTTTACAAATCTTTGAACAAAAAGTGGGATCAAGTAAGGCAGCTGATGGTGACATGTTGAGCGTGGTAGACTCATCTCAAGACGAAGGAGAGGGAGGAGCCTCCAAGACTTGTTAGAGGGAGTCTATTGTTGTTTTGCTGCTCGTTTAGGCTCTGGGCATGAGAAGAGATTATTGTTTGCACCTTCTGAAATTCCAGTTTTCCAGCACTTTAGAAACTGAGGCGGAAAAAGCTCATTTGATTGCATTTTCAAACTTCAGTAGTTACATTTTTGAATATATATATTTCTATTGGATTTTTGTAGGGTTTACATAAAAATTAGAGAATAATTGAAGTTTTCAAAGCTTTTTTATACTTGGAGGCATTAGTTTACTAATTGGAAAGCCTCATGTTTTTATTCTTTGATTTCCAATTTGTTTCCTAATTCATATTATAAGGTTACGTTTGGGAACAGCATTATTTCACTGTCCTAGGCCTTCCAGATTTCACCTAAACACAGCTAGCTTTTTGAGGAGTTAAGATCAAATATAATAGTAAAAATAATAATATACCTATTACATGTTAAAGAACATTTTTATGTGAAAAAACTATTTTTCCAAAACTTTAGTGAGGAAAGTGGCATTGTTTGACATTTTTGCAAATCTCTTTAATGATAGACTTAATAGAAGATAGCTGAATTCTCATATCAGCTTCCATATTTAATCTGTTACGATATATTATTTTACTTGAAGTATATGAGGAAAATCTGGATTGTCTTTAAATGACTTAAATGTAAAATTTCTCTGTTAATTTTTAATATGGTAAATACTAGTAGATACAGTTTGCATAAATAAAAGCTTGCTGGAATCCTCAATGTTTTTTGAAAGTGGAAGTGAGGCAAAACAGTTTGAGAAGTGCTGCTGTGATAGGTACAGGCGTGAGAATGTACTTAAACGAAAGCAACGAGGGTTGGGCTGAAAACCATGGTGTACATGCGGCTTGGCCAAAGAATCCGAATGTGCTTCGCGTGGAAAAGACTCAGGACCTGATGGCTAGCTTCTAAAAGGGAAAAGAAGTATCAATGATACCTGCTCATTTAAAACTTCAGACAGTGTCAAAGGTAGAAAAAGGAAACAAACCACCCACAGGATAAGGCAACCACCACCACCATTATTTTCTATGGACACATATTCCTGCAAATAGAAAATTGTCAAGAAACATGAATTCAAACAAAGTGAAAGAAAAAGCAGGTTGGGAAGCAGTGATGTGTCATCAATATCTGCCAATAAATATAGTTACTCATTTTTAAACGGCTCATTTTTATAGACATTATTCATGTTCATTTTAAAACCTAAAAAGGATTTAGAAAGTTCAAAGAAGAAAGTAAAAGTCACCTGAAAACCTGCCAAGCAGCAAGAACCACTATATAAATTTTGGTAAATACTCCTCCAGATGTCTGTCATACAGTGTGCAAAAGAATAAAAACAAGACATAAAATGACAACAAAAAACTTCCTGAAAAGTGCTATATTTAGGTCTTGGAAACTCAGAAGCAGTTTTTAGCTACTGCAGGAGGAAAATAAGCATGTAAAGCTGCTTATCTTAAACACCAGAAGTTAACACTGAGCTTTTGGTAGCTCAGGAAAAAGGCCCATAGTAAAATAAGAAAGAAGAAAAACTGGTGAATTACTGCTGATTCACCAACACCAAGGGGCAGTCAGGGCAGCGCCATCATCCTGGGGGGCATAAATGGTTAAGTGCTCAGCTACTAACTGAAACGCTGACGGTTTGAACACACCCATAGTGCCTGAGAAGAATGGCCTGGCACTCTGCTTTCGATATGGAGCACAGTTGTACTATGAAACATGTGGTCTCCATGAGTCAGAATTGACTGGATGGTACGCTCAGTTCACCTCCTCCTAGGTAAGAGTCCCTTCAGGGCCCCAACGGAAAGCCTGGTGTTTTCAGCAGGCTCTGAAGGCCACTTTTTACTGCCAGCCCTAAATGTGTCTAAAAAACATTTTGCTCAGCTTCCCAGCTTCTTATCTTTGCCTTTCTGCTCAGCATCTCAGCCTCTCAGCTTCTGAGCCAGCACTTTCTAATCACCAAGTGTCAGACCCACCTCTCTGCGTCTGCCTTCTCCCCAGGCTCTGGTTTCTCAAGTTCTAGCAGCCTTGGGAGCTCTCCAGTGCCTTCGTGAAAGTTCAAGAGCTCCTGCTGCTTCATCACCTTGCTCATACCAGATATTAAATTTCTAACCTTTGCCAATCTGATAGGTGAAAAAATTTCATCATGTTAATAGTTTTTATTTCATTGTTGTTGTTAGGTGCTGTCATAGCAACCCTATAGGACGGAGTAGAACTGCCCCATAGAGTTTCCAAGGAACAGCCAGGGGATTTGAACTGCTGACCTTTTGGTTAGCAGCCAAGCTCTTAACCACTATACCACCAGGGCTCCTTTATTTAATTAGTGAGGTTAAACATTTCTTACGTGCCTTGGCCACTTGTGTATCTTTTCTTGTGATGTCTGTTCAGATTCATGGTCCATTTTTATTTGGGGTTGTTCATTTAACTTGTTGTTCATGACTTGTTTGTAGGAGATTTTCCTATATTTAGGCTAGTAAACAGTTGTACGACACTACAGATATTTATATTGCACTGTTACAGATATTTTTTCTTGGTTTGTTGTTCCGTCTTTTAACTTAGTAACGTAGACACTTCAGACAGCACAGAACAGCTTTAAGAGCACAGGCTCGGGTTCAGATTGTCTGAGTTTGAATCCTGGCTCCACCACTCACCAGCTATGTGATCGTGAGCAACTTACTTAAACTTTGTGAGTCTCAGTTTCCTTATCTGTTAAATGAGCATAAAGTAGTATCTACCTCTCAGGGTTAAATAAGTATATAAAGCACTTAGAACAGTAGTAAGTGCAATATGTTGTTGTGGTCAGCCCCTGACTCGTGGTGGCCCCATGCACAATGGGCTCGAATCATTGTGATCCATAAAGTTTTCATTGGCTGATTTTTTTTGGGAAATAGATTGCCAGGCCTTTCTTCCTAGTCTGTTTTAGTTCAGCTCCACTGAAACCTTTTCAGCAACTTAGCAACACACGACAGATGGGTGGTGGCTGTGCTTGAGGTACATTGGCTGGGAATCGAACCCAGATCTCCCTCATGGAAGGTGAGAATTCTACCACTGAACTACCACTGCCCCCTCTAAGTGCTATATAAGTGCTTGCTATTTTACTGTTGCTGTTCCTATACAGATAAACTTCTAATTTTTATGTACTCCTGTCCATCATTCTTTTCCTTAATGGTTTTTGGTTTGGGTGTCATATTAATAGTAAGGCTCAATGTTTCCATAGGTGCATGCCAAGTGGTGGCAATAAGTCATTTATTGAATGCTAATTATGTATATTATGCCATTTTCACATATTATCTCACTTAATTCTTAAAGATGTTTCCCTATTTCACTGAGAAGAAACAAAGGTATAAAGAGTTATTCGCATCTATTCAGTGACAGGGCTGGGATTCAAATCCAGGTCTCAATGACTCAAAATCTAGTTTCTTAACCTTATTTACCATATACTGCCACAGAGCTACCTGCAGTGTACATGTAGCACAAACCTTTATTTTAAACTTCATGATCTTAGAAAATTAAGCTTTAGGATAACATTGACTGATGCTCAACATCATTAGTCATTAGGGAAATGCAAATCAAAACCATGAGATACCACTTCAAACCCACTAAGATGTCTATTATGAAAAAAGGAAAATAACCAGTGTTGGTGAGGAAGTAGAGAAATTAGAACATACGTCCATTGCTGGTAGCAATGTAGAATGGTGCAGCCATTTGGTGGTTCCTCAAAAAGTTAAACATGGAATTACTAAATGACCCAACAATGCGACTTCTAGGTATACACCCAAAAGAACTGGAAGCAGGAATTTTACTCCACCAGAGTCACAGGCTGGGTGAGAGGCCTACGGGTCCTTTGGTGGGTGGAAAACTAGATTTTTAGAAAATATTCGCTTAAATTACCTTCAGAACAACTAAATGTAATTATAATGACGTTTTGAGATTTTTAATGAACCACTTTAAAAATGCCACTTTTTATTTCCAATAAAAGTAACTTGTAAATATTAATAACATTTGGATTGTTCAGATTTGTATAATGAACTTTCATTTTTCTCTGAAGATCAAGAGCAGTGAAAAACGTGTGAGCGATGAAGAGACTGAAACAGCCGTCTAGCTTTGCGTCCGTTGTTTGATTTACTATTTAAAGAAACAGAGAAACTACCTGTTACATAAATAACCGCAATGAGGAAGGAAGCACCTGCCAAAGTAACAAAGGAGAAGCCAACAGATAAAGCCTCTTGATAACAGATATAATATCAGGCCAGATCTGGTGTGTACGCAAACATGGTAACAAGAAAATTCTCACCTAATTCTACTTTTGATCTGTCACTTATGGTGCCTCCCAAGCTGGTATTGTTGTTAGTTGCCAACTCATGGCAACCTCATGTACAAGAGAACAAAATGTTACCCAGTCCTGCGCCGCCTTCACAATCATGGATATGCTTGAGTACCTTGTTGCGGCTGTTGTGTATTTTGAGTACCTTCCAACCTAGGAGGAGCCCTAGTGGCACAGTGGTTAAAGCGCTTGGCTGCTAACTGAAAGGCTGGGCCGTTCGAACCCACCAGCCACTCCCTGGGAGAGAGATGTTGCAGTCTTCTTCTGTAAAGATTTACAGCCTTGGAAACCCAATGGGGCAGTGCTACTCTGTCCTATAGGGTCGCTATCAGTTGGAATCAACTCAATGGCAGTGGGTTTGGTTTTGGTTGGTTCCAGCATAGGGGTCTCATCTTCCAGCACTATATCAGACAGTATTCTGCTGTGATCCATAAGGTTTTTATTGGCTAGTTTTCAGATGTAGATCACCAGGCTTTCCTTCCTAGTCTTTGCCTGGAAGCTCTGCTAAATCCTGTCTACCATGAGTGACCCTGCTGGTATCTGAAATACCGGTGGCATAGCTTCTAGCATCGTAGCAACACATAAACCATCACAGTAGGACAAACTGACAGATGGGTGGTGGAAGCTAGCATTAGGCACCTAAAAATTTGAGTTCTGATAACATTTGAAGCCCTGGTGGTGCGGTGGTTAAGAGCTCAGGCTGATAACTGAAAAGGTAAGCAGTTCAAATCCACCAGCCACTCCCTGGAAACCCTATGGGGCAGTTCTACTCCACCCTATAGGGTCACTAGGAGTCGGAATCAACTTGACGGCAATGGGTTTGATTTTTTTTTTTTTTTTTTTTTGGTAATGTTTGATCCATTTGTTGTTGCTTTATTTTTTAAAGGGCTGTTTTCAAAGTCTTGATGTTTACCAATAAAAAAATAATTTTTTTGAATTTAGGAAGAATAGTGAATCTTATATGGACATGGGGAAATTAATCAAACAGACTGTCTTTCATGCTGAACTACATGGAAAAAAATAAGTTTGCAACTGAAAGATAGATCCTAGTCCTGGATCCTCAACATCCTTTCAACCCTCTGGATTCCACGTGGGCCTGCGGTGGCTTCACAGATGTTTCAGTATCTCTTGGGCCCACAAACACTTGTAAGATAAGTGTTTCAGGGCCTCTCACCACGGCCAGGCAGATCTCAAGGCTACCTGCAGACCCAAGGCAAGCTGCACAAGAAATCCAGCCTGGCTCTTTGTCAGGAGGAAAAAAAAAGGGGGTGGAGGTGTGGGTGGGTACAAAATCAATTGAGTCTAATTCTCTGGGAAGAGGGATGAGATGCCCAGTGTGAGAAGGAGGCAACTGTCTTCTGTTAAGCATGGTGTGCACGAACACACACACATGCACACACACAATGAACTGCACGGATGCTTCCCTGTGGGTCGTGTTCAAAATACACTCTTCTGTGGAGTAGCTTGGGTTCCCTTGGGAGCCTCCTCAATCTCCAAACTTCTATTTTCAATTGATGACTATCCTTATTTGGGCATGAGGGTGGTGGGAGAGGGGGAAGTGTCAAGGCTGACTCCGGCTGCTTGACTTGTACAACTGGTTAGGCAGAGGAGCCCTTGGAGAGAAGCTTGATGGGGGAGATCATGATTAGAGGTGTTGGACTTCCGGTGCTTTGAGAATCCAAGCGGAGATAACAAGCTGGCAATGAGATACAAGAACTGAGAGACCCTGATACCAGTGAGGCCGCTCCTCACCTCAAGGAGCTGGGAGTCCAGAGAGGGAGACGTGTTTTCATCAAATCATTACAAAAGTAAATTTCAGTCAAGTTTCACAAGAATGAGGGAGCGAGTAAGAGGTACTGAATGCTACTGGAAGTCATGAATGTAGTGACATGGAGGTCCCTGGGGACCCTGATGAGGGCTGTTTTGTTTGCGGAGTGATGGGGCTGCAGCCAGGATGGGATGGGTCGAGGAGGAGGAAATGGAGTATCAACAACTGAAGATAAGTGTGGCTGTGACGGAGAGGAGGAGTGATAGCTGGAGAGGCTGTGTGTCTCAGGGAAGTTCTATTTTGGTTTGTTTCGAGATGGCTGAGATGAGCAAATTGAAGGACTATTTTTCTAGGAGCCAGGATTTGAGGAGAGGTGGACTATACGTGAGAGAAAGGGTGTTATGGATTAAATTGTGTCCCCCAAAATATGTGTTGGAATCCTAACCCCTACACCTGTTCGAAAATAGAGAAAACAGAATTGAAGCTGGATAAGGAGGGAAGGGGAAAAAGGAGAGGGCGGATACACCAAGGGAGAGAGGACAGCACCGTGGACTGATATTGAAGAAAGGTCACAGGGGAGCAAGCTGGAGGGATGGCAGGGTGTGGCTAGAAAGCAGGGTGCTTCAGTTAATGATTCCAGTGTGGGGTGTGCGGCCCTGGGAGGTTGAGGTGGAGGCAGAATGCAAGAGTGTGTCATTGGAAGGGGACAGTGATGGGGCGGAGAGGCCAGCGTGTGGGATAGGTCCCCCCACATGGATGCTGCCCGGTGACAGCAGAGCTTCGGGAGAAGGATCCATTACCCCAGTTACTAGATGAGAGAGACAAAGACAGGGAGGAAGTGTTATGGTATTGCCAAGTGGTATGAGCCTTACAGCCATGAATTGGAATCAACTCCGTGGCGATTAACATGAGCTTTAGGAGCAGGTTGTTTTGTTTTACCATAGAAAGAAAGGAATCTCTTATCTTCTAATCCTAAATCTCCCAGCTTCCTTCTTCCCTGTGGTTACAGTTAAAGTCAGTCGCTGTACAAGTTTGCTGGGTCCCATCCTCTTCCACCTCTCTCGGTTATCCCTTCTCTGCATTTTCAATCTTTACCTCTCTTTGGAGTTATGTAGATTCTTGGGCTCCACCTCAGACATAAGTGACTCTTAGAACAACTTTGCTCTATCTTTCCACCTCTGCCCTCTCCCCTCCCCCTCGATCTCTTTTATTCCCCTCAGAGACAAGCTTCTCCAGTCAGCCCGTTTGTTCACTGGCTGTCACTTCCCCTTCTCACTTTTAACTGTCTCCAGTGTGGCTTGTCTCTGCCCCTTCAGTTATGGTGTCCCATGGAAGCACCAGGGTCTTCCCTGGGGATAAATACGGAGGATGCTTTTCAGTGCTCACCTTACTACACTTCTCAGCAGCACTTGTCAAGGCTGACTGCACTCACCCAGCCCCAGAGACAACACGCTCCCCTCGTTTCCTGCTACTTCTCTGGCAGGCTCTTCTTGTCCTTTACCGACTCCATGTCCTGGTTTGGTGCCCTCTTTTCACTTTATACCCGTCTCATCCAATCCCAGGACATGAAATACTGTTTATACATCCCAGTAACTCCCAATTCACATCTCCAGACCCAGCGGCTCCTCTGATGAGCTTCAGACCTACGTGTATCCATCTGTCTAGATACCCTTTCTCCTTAGACTCACGTGTCCAAAACGGAACTCTTGCCCTTGCCCACGTTCCCGCCAACCCTCTCACGCCTCACGTCTTAGAGGATGGTGCAACGTCCACCCGTGTAAGAACAGAAACCTGGGGGGGGGGGCATTGCGACACCTCCCTTCCTCCTCGCTGTCTCCTCTCTTGTCCTTTAAATGAGGTGCCCCCCTCCCCCCAGTCTTCTCTAACTCCAACTCACCCCCTTCAGATATCAAGGCCATTCAAACGTGGCTTTCTGACTCCACTCTACGTTAGGTTGCCCTGTCAGACGCTCACAGCACCCTGGCTCTACACCATAGCCTCACCTCTTCCACTAGACTGCAAACAGGAGCCGCAGCTATGGAGAAAAACCCGTTCCCGCCCAGTCGATTGCGACACACAACGACCCTATAGGACAGAGTAGAAATACCCCATAGGGTTTCCAAGGAGCCACTGGTGGATTGGAATTGCTGACATTTTGGTTAGCAGCCAAGCTCTTAACCACTGTGCCACCAGGGCGCCTGCGGCCCAGGAGGCGCCCGATAATCCTCCCCGAAATAAAGGACGAGCGTTTGCAGACCGCCAGCCCCCGCCTGCAGCAAAGCTCGCGGGGCGGATCCCCCCGCCCACGGGCGCCAAGCCCCGCACACCCAGGGGAAGGGGAGGAGGGAGCGCGCACAGTGGACTCCGGGTTGGGGAGGCTGGCAGTACCGCCACCTGCCCTCTCGGCACCACTCGGGTTTCAGGATAACGCCGTCGTCGCCCCTGCCCGGGACCCTGCTCTCCAGAGAGTGGGAAGAGCCTGTGACAACCGGTGGGCCCCACGGCTGCCGGCCGGCCGTTGCCGGTTTAAGCGCAGAGGCGCCGTGGGTCACGTGCCAAGAGGGGGTGGGGGCGTGGCACCAGGAAGCGGCCTCAGCGCCCCCTCCCGGGATATTCGCTGCCGTCACGGCCGCCGCCACCAGGGTTGTCCGCTTCTAGCGCCCCGTGCCGGGCGCCCGCCCCGCTCCACGCTGGCGGCCGGCGTCGGGCCCCCCGCGCCCGCCATGGGCGAGGAGGACTACTACCTGGAGCTGAGCGAGCGGCCGGTGCAGTTCGAGAAGGCGAACCCCGTCAACTGCGTCTTCTTCGATGAGGCCAACAAGCAGGTCCGGGCGGGTCCCCTGGCCGCCCCGCGCAGTTCTCCCTGCCGGCGAGGCCCGGAATGCGGCCCACCGTGCTGGCGCCCCGAGGGGCGTCCCACGCGCGAAGTCGGGGCCTCAGGGACCAGGCCCGGGCCTTCCCTCCCGGCCCGGCGCGTGAGCCGGCGCAGCTTATTCCCGGGCAGCGCGAGAGGAGGCCGTGGGCTGGGCCGGGGCATCCTCGTGGGAAGTGAAAACAGGGAGGAAGCAGCGCCACCGACCCGTGGTCCCTGGGCCTTTTCAGGCATCTTTTGTTGCCTTTACTCATTATCAAACTTGCAGTGAAGGAGTTAGGCGTTGAGGTTTGCATTATCCTCAGAATTTTGTAAAGGGCGCCAGGGTTCCAACCGGCCTTCAGACTTGGAGCCTCGAGGACCCCCGGCCCGGCCTTGCACGCTGGGCAGCGCTTGGAGTGGTCGTTTCCGTCTGCGCTCGTATTTCTTAAAATTCATGTGAACAACCAAGCATCTGCAGACTGATACATGCCACGTTAGTTTAGTTGAGCCAGGGGCGGTGTGTAGTTGCAATAACCATTTGTAGATTGTTGTATGTATCTCTTTCCTTTCCAAGTTCAGACCACTAACATTGTTGCTTTTCCCTGTCAGGTTTTTGCTGTTCGATCTGGTGGCGCTACTGGGGTTGTAGTGAAAGGACCGGATGATAGGAATCCCATTTCATTTAGGTAACAGTACTGCCGTTTTTCACAATAATTTCAACATGCAAACAAAATGGTGTTTTTCTGTTTCACATTCAGAAGGTTGTTTTGAAATTTGCCTTTTGCCTCCCCTGAGCAGTCTGTAGAAACAGTGTGTCGAATCCTTGATTGTAGGGAGAGGGAAGCAGACTCCTGATGTGCAGTCTTGGTGCTAGAACTTTTTGTCGGTGTGAAATGTGTGGAGTAGTTCCCTGTTGATTTGTGAAGCAAATACTCCAAAGTAGGGCACCTACTTCCTGGTACTTGAAATGAGCCAGGGCATTATGTGCTCATTTGCAATTTCTTGCCCTGGGGAGCGTCTTCATTTCCTGGTTTAGCCTAGGTCCCTCCAGAATGTTTGGTAGGTGGAGGAGATTCCTAGGCTAGTGTGTCCCATGTAATAGTGTCTGTTAAGAAAATCGTGGCTTCCACTGTAGTCGAGGTCATGGATGTCTGTTTACAAAGTTGGGCTGTTGTCATTTTAAGTAGCAGCCTTTTCACTGTCAGAAGTATCTTGATTTAGGTGATAAAATATCTGGCCACCTTAGCTCCTGTGATTACAGAAGAGACAGGTGCAATGTTGGCCCTCAATTCAGTGGTGACTTTAAAATTTTTTTTATGGTTGGCCTATGTTAATAGGAAACAGCTTTTGAAGCGGAAAAATAAATCACCCTGAACCAAAATGAACCTCTTTGCTTGTCATTTGTTAGACAGACACTGATTTCAGTTTCTGTGCTAGGCACAAGCCTGGCCCCCTTTAGAGGAACTCGTAAATTTAGTGTGGGAGATAAGTGAGTGGGCAAATACTGTTCAGTGTGATAAGTGCTATAATAGAGCTCTCTGTTCAAAGGCCTGTGGGAACACAGAGGTGTGGCATTTATCTTGGGGTAGGCTAGACAAGACCAATGCCCAGGAGGGGGATGGCCTCACAGAGGAGGCAACCTTTGAGCAAGGTTTTCAAGCACAAGTGGGGTTTCTGGAGGCAGAGAAGAGGGCAGGCCTTCTAGATTAAAGGTACGCCAAGTGCAGAAGTGAACTGTGCAGGGTGTTTGGGGAACTGCAGGTCTTTGTGACTGAAAATCAGGGTGTCTGTATAGGGAAGGGGTGCCCGTGGCCTCTGGCAGGGACTGGTTGGAGTGTGTATGTTCTGCTGTGGACTCAGGGCTTTATCTTATTATTGAGAATTTGTAAGGTGGGTGTGATCATCAGTCATTGGGAGGAGTGCTGTCAGCAGCATTAAGGGTGGGTTAGTTGAAAGCATACCAGAGTTAGGACCGTTAATATACACTTGCGGTAGTCTGAGGCAGAGGGGGTGAAGACCGGAACTAAGGCCCCATGACGGGCATTATGCAGGCAGTCAAGGGATGTCATGGGCAAGATGGGTTGGTCAGTAAGATGTAGATATGAAAGTGACCCTGTGTTGATCCAGATTTGGGGTCTGGGCAGGGTTTGAGGGAGATGATACTGAGTTAACTTTTTTTGGTTAATGTTCTGTTTGTTTGTTTGTTTTAAAGCTTTAGTGAGGTATAATTGACACATGATAAACTGTACATATTTAACTTATACGATTAGATGAGTTTTGACGTAAGAAACCGCCACTATAGTTCAGGTAATGAATGTATCCATACCCCCAAAAGTTTTCCTCAGATTCACTTTTGAGCACATGTTTGAGGCATTTGTGAGGCACTGCATGCAGATGGAGCCATCTAGTACATTGTGACTGGTTGGGTGTGAAAGAGAAGTCAGATGGCTCTGTAGACTACTCTTTCCAGAAGCTTTGCTGGGAGAAGTGATGGAGAGAGATGGCAACATTTTGTGCAGAGGGTTACTGTGTGGATAGAGACACATGTCTAAAATAATTCTCAGATGACAAGTATATTATGATGTCAATTCTTCAATTCCTTATAATGTAATACTGCAGATTTCTCTAGCAAGTTGGCTACCACTTGGGTTTTGTTGAACAGAGGTCCTACTGGTGGCTTCAGAAACATAATTTTAATTTTAAACTGGAATTTGTTGCTTCCTGAATACTTACCTTGCCTTTTGTCTTCTCAAAAAAATGATAGTAGCTGGAATTCCGTTTTTACGTTTAACTGTTAATCTTTCTTTTTAAAGAATGGAAGACAAAGGAGAAGTGAAATGCATTAAGTTTTCCTTAGAAAATAAGATATTGGCTGTTCAGAGGACCTCAAAGACTGTGGTAAGACTTATCTTTAAATGTAGCATAAAGACAAAGACATTAGAAGTACATTGGGAAGAGAATGAATTGCAAAATTCCGATGTTAACGGAACCATTTATTATTTTATTTTAGCCTGTGGAACTGTTAAAAGATGAGAATCAGTTTTGAATGCATAAGCAAAGACTGTCCTTAGTTTGTCTTTTTTTTTTTTTTGACAAATTTTTTTCTTTTTAGTAATTTGGAACTTCATCTTTTGTATTAGTTGATAGCTAGCAGCATAGATTATGTGAGGTATATTTTTGGCTACTTTATGAATTAGCCTTAGCCAGGTAACTCCATTTATTCACTTCTCACATCTCTGAATGCTAGATATAATAGGAATGACTAATCAAAGTTGGAGAGGCTCGTTGGCATTGTAGCCCTTGTAAGTATTCACTAGCACCATGAAGTAGAGACAGACTGTTGGGAAAGATGGATCCAATCCTATGCTAACTTCTTCCGTCAGTATTAATTATTAAAATTTCTGGAACGTCTTTGGTAGACTGTAGCAATGTATTTTTCCAAAATCAACGATTTGAGGAATGAATTTGCAAAATCAGTTTCTAAACTCTAACTGAATGAACTGGATATTTGGATTAACCTTTTTTAAAAATTGATTGTAAACCTGTTGCTGTTAAGAGGGCAATTATCTAAATTGGTCTTTTTATCTTTCCTGTCTTTGGGTTTTTGTAGATTTTTTTCTCATTGCTTCTTAAATTTGTTTGTCGTTTTCTCTTTATCACGTATGCCCAGGTAGGCTGGCAGTATACTGCTCGATCCAAATCATTCTGTGTGTGTGTGTTGTTTTCTTTCTTCCAGGATTTTTCTAATTTCATCCCCGATAATTCTCAGCAGGAGTACACACAAGAGTGCAAGGTATGGGCAGGGACCTCCCTCAGTGGGTCACATCAGCACTGGGTGGCTGTGTGATGGAGCGCACGCTTGGAATTGTTCTTATGCTAAGGCTGGCCACCTGTCAGCTCTGCGGTTTTGGACAGTTTCGTAGTTTTTTGAGCCTCTTTCCTCATCTCTGAAACGGAGTTGGGAGGATTATGTGGGTGATGGGTGTTAGACATCCGCAGTGGTGTGAGGTGGTTGCTGCTGTTGGCGTTGCCCTGCACTCCTCCACGTGATGGGCTGTGCCTCTGGGTCAGCAAACGTGGGCTCCTTCCACAGCTGCCTCATATGGAGGCTTCTGGGTGAGGAGTTCTTTTTCCCTTCCGGAGGATGTTTTCTTCCCTCGATTTGTTGTCCTTGTGTCCTTCCTTTCTTTCCCTAGGTGTTGGTTCTAATCCACACTAATCATCTTTGCTGGGTATAATAAACCAGACTAGGGAGCTTAGCTCAGACTGGGAATGTGGCACCCCTGGGAGCTCAGAGAAGCTGCTCGTGGATGGGTCTGGCTTTCTGCAGCTTTGTTAACAGCATTGCTGACTGGAGTTCAGGGTGGGCTCCTCGGTACGGAAAGGCTCCTCAGTCAAATGACTGAGCCCCTCACTAGTCTGCCATTTTGCTCTGTGGAACCTCGTCATCATTCTGCTGGACCTCACCAGCCTCAGGCTCGTGGCGCTTCTGGTCATCATGTGACCCGGCGTGGTCTCAGGGCCCTGGCCCCATTGTGGTCAGTCCTCACTGAAAAAAAACTATTAGCTATTGACTTCCATACTGCCAGTTTTTATAATGTAGTTGACTAAGGAAATGTCAAATGTATTCTGGTTCCTAAAGGTGGAAGTTGATACTGTAACTCTGGTTAGTTCTCTTTCTACAAACCTCAGGCTGCTTCCTCTACTCTGTTGACTAGAAGGAATTAAGATCCAAGTACTTCAGTGAAGGGTGCAATCAGGGCAAACTGTATTTAAAAGAAAATTTGATCTGCTAATGAGTAGTCAGATCTGGGAGACTTTTACTAAAGGTCTAGTGATACAAACAACAGAGCATTTTAAGCTTTTGAAGAGAGTTAAATATTAATTTATAGGTTTTACTTATTTCATTTGGGAGGAAAATTCTAAAAATCAGTTTTTCTTATTAATTAAAAAAAAATCTTTTTGTAATTCTTTTCAGACCAAGAATGCTAATATACTAGGATTCTGCTGGACCAGTTCTACTGAGATTGTCTTTATAACAGATCAAGGAATTGAATTTTACCAGGTATTACATTTATCATTGATGTTTGCTGGGGAAAGTTCAAGAATAGCAGCTTGGCAGCCTTTTGAGTTCAGCGTTAAGTAGATATTTTGAGATTCTAGAGCTTTAGTCTTTCGCTTCAATTTTTAATCTTTAATTATATATGTAATACATATTTAAAAAATATTCAAACATTACCAAGATATACTGTACGGAATGTAGAAGTCACCTATAATTCTTAGAAATAACTGTTGTTATTGTTAGGTGATGGTGAGTTGGTTCTGACTCAGAGACCCTGTGTACAACAGAACGAAACACTGCCCAGTCCTGCGCCATCCTCACAGTCGTTATGTTTGAGCCCATTGTTACAACCACTGTGTTAATTCATCTCGTTGAGGCTCTTTCTCTTTTTCGCTGACCCTCTGCTTTCCCAAGTATGATGTCCTTCTCCAGGAACTGGTCCCTCCCGATGACATGTCCAAAGTAAGTGAGGTGAAGTCTCTCCATCCTTGCTTCTAAGGAGCATTCTGCGCCTGACCCAAGCTATAGTATTTTCAGTTGCTTCATATGCATGCGAAAGCTGGACAGTGAATAAGGAAGACCAGAGAAGAATTGATGCCTTTGAATTGTGCTGTTGGCAAAAAATATTGAATATACCATGGACTGCCAGGAGGATGAACAAGTCTGTCTTGGAAGAAGTATAGCCAGAATGCTCCTTAGAAGCAAGGATGGCAAGACTTTGTCTCACTTAGTTTAGAAATAACTACTGTGGGTATTTTGTTGCATATTCTTCCATCTCTTTTTCACACATAACTAATTTCTTTATTAAAAACAATGGGAATAATGTGTCAACTTGTGGAGCCTCCTTTTTTGGCGTAGCAGTGTATCTTGGACATCTTTTCATATTTTATTGTTTGTAATGTCTGAGTACTATCCCATTGTGTAGATATACTATAAGTTATCTAACCACTTCCCTATGGATGGACATCTGACATGTTTCCACTTTTTGTGATTTCAAACAATTTTGCCTGAACTTGCCTGTAAATATTTCTTTATATTTTTGGGTGAGTTACATTCTTTCTTGGAAGAGGAATTACGAGGTAGGTCTGAACATCTAAAAAGCTGAACAGATGTTGCTAGATATCGTCTAGAAACTTCCACTTCCACTAGCATCTCAGCAATCTCTGTCACTACACCTTTGCCAGAACTGGGTATAATCAGTCAGTAGACGTTTGCCAGTCTGAGAGGTGGAAATACGTTGTGCTTTGCGTTTTTCACGATTAAGGAATTAAGCATCTTTTCATGTGTTCCTTGTCCACCTGTGTCTCCTGTGTTGGGAACTGTCTGTTCTGTCTTTTAATAGGTTTCAACGGCCTGACCCATAGTGATAGTTCTGCGACCTGTAGGTGGAGCTAATGTGATGGGTGTTAGGACTCTTTCAGCCATTGAGTCTGTTGTTGCGTCCTTCCTTTCTTTCCCTAGGTGTAGGTTCTAATCCACACTAATCGTCTTTGCTGGGTATAATAAAACAGGCTAGGGAGCTTAGCTCAGACTGGGAATGTGGCACCCCTGGGCCATTCCCTGACTTGGAATTTACGGATGGGGGGAATACAACTGAGTACACACAACACGAGATGGGAAAGTTGTGGCGCTTTCTTGTTGGGCCGTCATCACAGTCTTTGCAATGGCCAGCAGAAATAAAACAAACTTGAAACAGATCTCAGGCACAGAAATAGGATTTGTGCAAATGATAGCATGGAAAGGACTGCTTGCTCTGCAGAGGGTTCCCCACAGTAATCATTTAAAAGTACATCTTTCTGGTCTCTGTAGTGGGAAAGTCATCTAGATGGTCTTCAGTTCTTTTACTTTAAGAAGTAAGTTGAAAGGACTGTTGTTGTTGCTGTTAGCTGCCGTCAGGTCGGCCCTTGACTTGGGACCCCGTGCACAGTGGACCAAAACCCTGCAGGTCCTGTGCCATCCGTCCAGCACATCCTCACCGTATTGTACGCTGATCACGGACTGACCCCATGCCTCCCCGCCCTGGCTTTTGTGTCAGTTCCTCGGTGCAGCGTTCTGTGAGCATCAGTATCTCGGAGGCGGGGGGCCCTATACAGTGCACCTTAGTGTATCAAAATTATTTACTTATTTAAAATGCACCTTGATGATAAAAAAATGCATGTACAGAGTCTCACGAACACATCTGTTAGAAAAAGCGAGCCCCCTCCTAGAGCCAGTGCAGCCTGGAGTCAAGGTGGAGACCAGGTAGAAGGCAGGCATCCTGCAGGCTGGGAGGTGGGGGCTCCGCGCCCTGAGCTCTGGAGCAATTGGTTTGTCTCGAGGGTTTCGGTTTCCGGTTTCCGGTATGAATGAGATGAGAATTTTGTTGTTCCTTGCTCTTTTGCATATGGTGTCGGAGAAGCTAGGGGAGCTATCATTGCTTTGTTAAATTGGCAGATTCCCTAGCGCCTTTGAGCCTTATTTCCTTTTCTGTCAAGTAGAGCTAATGATGGCCCCCTCTCAGGGTTGTCTTGAAGAATAAATGCGCTAAGATATGTAAAGCGCTAAGCACAGCACTGTGTAAGTAGTAGCTGTAATTAGAAAAAAATAGTAGTCTTCTATTTAACTTCTTGGTGGTCTTTTATTTTTTTTAATTTTAATTTAATGCACCTGTTTTCTGATATTTCGTATTTTTAAGTAGGTTTTGTTTCTTGAACTCTGCTTCAGGTTTTACCAGAGAAACGGAACCTGAAGCTCCTGAAGAGCCAGAACATCAATGTGAATTGGTACATGTACTGTCCCGAGAGCTCTGTGATTCTGCTGTCGACCACAGTCCTTGGGAATGTTTTGCAGCCTTTTTATTTTAGGGTAAGAATAAGCCTCTCTTTAAAAAAAACTGCCTTTTCCCCCTGCCCTGTTCCTTTTCCATCCTAATGTGTCAAGCAAGTTCCTCCAACAATAGCATCACCACTTCCCACCACTAGAGGGCACCCAGTCACGTCCCATTACCTCCCCAAATGAGCCTGCTGTGATAAAAGCCTGCACCGTATGTAGGGGGATGCTGGAAAGGATGGAAGGACACAATGTGTATACATGCTCAAGTGTTTTTAGAGAATGCTAGTATACCTAAAAACAAACAAACGAAACCCATTGCCATTGAGTCAATGCTGACTCATAGCGACCCTACAGGACAGAGTAGAACTGCCCCATAGGGTTTCCAAGGAGCGGCTGGTAGATCTGAACTGCTGGCCTTTTGGTTAGCAGCCTGAGCTCTTAACCACTGTGCCACCAGGTCTCCAGAATACCTAAGAGGTTCTAATAAACTTTTCCTAAAACTCTTTTTTCCCCCTAAACAGGCTGTCACTATGTCGAAGCTGCCCAAGTTTGAGATTGAACTACCAGCTGCACCTAAGTCAACGAAACTTAGCCTTTCTGAAAGAGATATTGCAATGGCTACAATGTATGTCTGTGTTTGGAGAACTCCTTTTTGTACTTGCTTTTACTGATAGTACTGGAAGGAGTGCTCTGTAAGCACTGCCTTTCCTTAGTACCCTTAGAACACATAGTAAGAACTCCCCTTTTCCCGCTTAGTACCTAGATTTTATGCATATCGAAAACCTGTTGTCTTTTTGACATTCTTTTTTAATATTTCTAGCTATGTGAACTTATGGAAGGTTTTTCACCTTTCTAGGCTGATACAATGAGAACATTGAACCAATTTATATCTTTGGTATCATCTAGTTTTAGAAATTTTTTTTTTCATTCTGTGAGTTGAATCGTATCAAGGATTTTTTTTAGCTAAAATTTTATAATTGGTCAAAATAAGAGAACAATATGTTTTTTAATGTAACAAACATGGAACTGAATTACTTATGTAGGAAGGTATATTTTCATTTGGAAAAGCTGATATCTCAGTTTTTAAAATTATGAAAATTTCAAACACATAAAAATAGAGCCTAGTACGAAAAACCATCTCCCCCATGTACCCATAACCCAGATTCAACAGTTACCAAATTTTGCTTTTAAATTACTTCTGATTCTTCTATGACCTAAAACAATGGTTTCCAGACTTTTAAAAACTTTTAGCAGAAGAATGCTTTTTTTTTAAAGGATACCTTTGGCATCCCAATTTAGAAAACAGGTAAACTGGGAGCAGTCCTATCTGAAGTGGAGGTGGGACATGGGTTCCTCTCCCCGAGGCCTCCCCTCCGCCTGTAGCTCCCTGTAGCAGGCCCTGCACAGTGTTCTCCTGGAACACCGTGTGAAAACCCTGGAGTAGAAATGTGCACTCAGGAACTGCTCACAGCAACCTTTATTAGATAGGGCCTTAAAAATGAATATTAATTATATTTTCAAATTCAGAACATTAGAGGAAAGGAAATGGACTTAGCTTATCACTCAAAGATAACTATTAACAATATGTATTTCTTTTCAGTTTTTTTTTTGACTCTACATAGGTTTGTGTTTTTCTGTTAAGTAACTGTGAGCAAGCTGTATTTAGTTTTGCATTCCCTTTTTCACTTAATTTTATAATAGGCCTTTTCTGACTAATTGTACTTTCTTTGTAAACATTTTTATTGGCTGCAAAATATACCATCAGTGAGGATCTCATAGGTTAACTTAACCATGGCCCTAGAATTCAGCATTTACAATGGAGGGATTTTAAATGGCCAAATGACTATGTTTGTCTGACTGTGTCTTATGTCTGTCTGTTCTGTAATTAGCTATGGACAGCTCTATGTTCTCTTCCTGAGGCATCATTCTCGGACCTCCAATAGTACAGGAGCAGAGGTAGTCCTGTATCATCTCCCACGGTAATTTAATACTCTCTTCCCTCTTTTCTCTGATTTTAAAATATGAACTAAAGCTGGTTGGTGTATTTTTTGACCTTTTTGTTGTCCTACAGAGAAGGTGCCTGTAAAAAGATGCACATATTAAAGTTAAATAGGACAGGAAAGTTTGCTCTGAACGTGGTGGATAACTTGGTCGTCGTTCACCATCAGGACACAGAGGTATGAGTTGTGTCAGGGATTCCGCACTGTGTCTGTACAAGTTAGGGTTGCTTAAAAGAGTGGTGAAAATTGCAAAACATTCTGAACAAAGGCTAGAAAGTACTTTTTATGCTAAAAGTTTTGGTCTTCCAAGTGGAAACTTGGGTTTGATTTTCTAAATGGTCTAGAAAAAGCAGTGATTCCCCACCAGTTGATTATTTTAGCCAGATAGCATGTGAGGAGATTTGCCATCTCAGACAATTATTTGGTTGCATCGCTTAAACCGGGAATTTGCTGCAGAACCACCGTGTTCCATGAGTTTGTGATTGTAGAGGATAATGCTTTTGAGGCAGTGTGGTCCAAGAGAAATAGAATGGGTCCTGCTTTTTCTAGGCCGTTACCTCCCACTCTCCATGGTGGATGGTGTTCCCTAGATACATCTCTGACTGACGAAGCTGTCAAAAGTTACAGTGAAAAAGATCTGCTTACATCACTTAGAGTTCTTCAGAGGAAACGTCATAAACGCAAGAAATGTTTGTGAGAGAAAATAAAAATGTGAAATAGAGTGGTGATGTTATGGCAGATTCCTCAAGTAAGAGCTAACCTGTAGGTCCGCCAGAGAGAATGCAGATACAGACTGTAAACGGAGCTGAAATAGCAAGATCTGATGTAACAAAAGGACGTCTCCAGCCGTGATTTGTTTCTGTGTCACAGTCTTCTTTTTCTGTGCCTTAGACATCTGTCATATTTGACATCAAGTTGAGGGGTGAGTTTGATGGGGCGGTGACCGTCCATCACCCCGTGCTTCCCCCGCGATCCATTCAGCCCTACCAGATCCCCGCAGCAGGTGAGACGGGATCCCAGAAAGGAGACTGTGTGTGGCTCTTCCACCATGTCCATTATGCTTGTGCCGTGATCTTTGGGGATTGTGTTCAGAGTGGCAAGAGGAGGGTGCACAGGGATCCCCAGACCTGTTTATTTGATTATTCTGTTCTGCTGAGACAAGGAAAAAAAAAAAGGAGTCCTGGTTACACAGTTAGAGCTTGGCTGCTAACCAAAACGTCATGAGTTCACATCTACCAGCTGCTCCTTGGAAGCCCTATGGGACAGTTCTACTCTGTCCTATAGGGTCGCTATGAGTCGGAATCAACTCGACGGCAGTGGGTGGGTTACTTAAAAAAAAATCAATACTTACTGATTCCAAGGAGCCCTGGTGGTGTGGTTGTTAAGAGGTATGGCTGCTAACTAAAAGGTTGGCACTTCGAATCCACCAGCAGCTCCTTGGAAACTCTGTGGGGCAGTTCTGCTCTGTCCCATAGTGTCACTGTGAGTCAGAATTGACTTGACGGCAACAGGTCTACTGATCCCAAAAGCTTTACTTAATTATGTTGTTATGAAAGCATTTTAGAAGATAAATGAATCTTCCTTTAAGGAAGAAAATAGAATGATTTCTCTTCCCTGAGCTTTAAAATGGGGAGTTGTGATTACTCATTAAAGCTGAAGGGTGTGTTTTTTTTTTTTAATGTTGAATAAGCCTTGATAGTTTGTTTGCTTGAGCTCTGTAACCCTGTAACTAAATTTGGCTGCTTGTAGCTGTTATTTTTACCTGGGGTCACTGTCCCGTCTTCCTTACACTCAGTGTCATAGTTACAGTGAACACTGCATTCTTTTCTGACTCTGATGGAACGGTGAGTGCTTGAGGCTGTGTGAGTCTCAGGGTATTCTAGATCAGCCCTTCCACCTGAGGAAGGGTGGAGCAGGGACTTAGGAGGAGGCCAGGATTTCAAGACCCAGGAGAGTAACTGTTTGGTTTCCTTTTGCCATTTCACAATATAAAATAGAATTCAAACAATATTCAGCACTCTTAGTTTAAAGGAGAGTGGAGTCCAGCGTTCGCTTGTTTTGGTTTGTTTGTAAACCGTAGTCAGAAGGTTCACATTTGGAACTCTGGTAGCAAAGTTCTGTTAGTAAAAGGAATACCTTTCGAAGAGCATTTGGTGGGTTTGCCCAGCCTGCAGTCAGGACTTCTTGGACCTTTCCCAGAGGGATTTGGAATCAGGCTCAGGCTGGTGGCGTAGCCAGAGCCCCCTTGACTGGCCGCCCAGTGGAGTCTTGCTGGGCTTTGTGCCTAGGGCCATCAGAGGATCAGCCAGAAGCTTAGTAACTTTCTGGCAGAGTTAGGGAGGAAGGAGCTGGTTCTCACAGAAACTTTGAGGAGGTCTTTTGGCTTCTGTTCTCTCCAGCTTCTTTCTTCTCTCTGGACAGTAGTGGTAGCATGAAAAGAACTGATTGTGTCAGATGATTAGCTTGCATCTGCTGCTCACATGGTGTGAAGGTAACATGCTAGTGAATTGGGGGGGGAAAAAAAAACCAGCTTGTAAACACTTAAAACCTTAGATCTGGCTGTATAGGACCAATCAGGTTCTAATTGGCTGGTTGTAATAAAACAAATGCCAGGCACGGTCAGAATAACAATTGGAGCAAAGATCAGTAGGAGGAATTGCAGATTCCATTGACTCTGGTTTCCAGAGTGGGGACTGGTAAAGCAGCATTTTTTAACACTAATGGTTTTTTTTAAAAAAATTTATTTTTATTTTGGTAAAATATATATAACAAAAATTTTGCCATTTTAACCATTTTTAAGTGTACAATTCATTGGCCTTCATTTCATTGACCATGTTGGGCAGTCACCACCACTGTCCAGTTCCAGAGGTTTTCCATCACCCTAAACACTCAGTGCCCCTTCAGCAGTAACCCCGTCCCCCAGGCCCTGGCAACCACCCAGGCCCTGGCAACCACCCAGGCCCTGGCAACCACCGATAAACTTCTGCACCTATGCATTTGTAAGGCTAATGACTTTGTTTTGTTTTTCCCTTGCTAGATTGTAAGCCTCTTGGAGGCTTGTAGCATCTTAGTAAGTGGTCCAGCCCCAGTGTGCATCTTCTGTAGGGTACATGAAACCAGCAGCTTTGCTCAGGGTAGAAGAGCCAGCTGCCCTTTTTTTCCCTCCATTTGTTTTTGGCTGTTAGTCCAGTGGTGCTTGATTTGGTTTCACATTGGGATCACCGGGGGAGCTGTGAAAACGAAAGCTGCCTGGCTGTCAGCGTTTAGGTCACCCTTGGGCAGCCAGGCCTGAGAACACCGTGGAGACTGTCAGGCCTGGGTTCAGAGTGCCCATGTTCTTTCATCAGCTGTCTGACTTGGCTCTCTCCTCCTTTCGGATGGTCTGCTCAGAATGACCACCTTTTCCCACCAGCTGATCAGAACTTGTCTTCTAATCGTAGCTGGGTAGTTGGAACAGAACTGGAAGCCGTGTTTGGTCTGTGGGGCGAGTTTCTCAAGTTCACTGCGGGCTGCGTGTGGGACGCGTGGGCGGCAGGGCGCAGGTGGCGGGGCGCGCGGGCCGTGGGACTGGTAGTTGCTGAGTCGCTGTCGGGTGAGGCTCTTGTGGGTCTGCGTCCCATACTGATCTCTGCTGCGGGAATGGAGCTGATTATTTAGATAATTAATCCCCAGAACACTTTAATTTGAATACTCCCAGTGATGATCTGGGTGTTTGCTTTTGAGTCATCCAGGTGAATTTCTCAGCTTATAAGCAGTGATGAGTCATCTTTGCTTAAGGAAAAACCACTCCGACTGAAGCAAGGCTTTGACGCTTTCCTCTTCCTGGGAAGACATTTCACAGATCGATCCCTAGATTGTTCTCTGTCCTCTTCCCCTTCCTCCCACTGGAACACAACAGTTGCCATCTTCTTTATTTAACTATGAACATTTGTTGAAGCCTTCAGAATAATTAGACTTTACGCCTTAAGTACTAACTAGCATTTGCAACCCTCTCTGTCCGCACCGTCAGTCCTTGCACATTGGTGTTTTCTCAATTTGTAGGTCCTGCTTCTGTGACCAGCCAGTCTCCTGTTCCCTGTAAGCTCTGTATCCTTTAAAAAGGCATTGGTCCTGTCTGCAAACGTGAAGTCTGCCACCCCTTCTTCACCCAAGTTTCTACAAAGAGTAGCCTGGAAGCCCCACCCAAGTCAGCTGTGATGGGTTTGAGAGTCCGCCCCCTGGGGAGATTTCCGGACCATCCGGGGCGGGTGTTCAGAGGAGCCCCACCAGGAAGGGGCAGGGTGAGTGCTGTTGAAGCACGGTTTGTCTTTTGTTCTCACCACCTTGGGGCAGAATTTCCTATAACATATAGATTCTTCATCCTGGATTGTCTTCCAACCTGACATCATCATTAGTGCGAGCCAAGGTAGGTCAGCAGGACGTCTGTCATGTTAGAGAGACAGCAGTACTGGTGACTGTGGATGGCAGGAGTAGCCAGTGACGTTTTCAAGGGGGTGAATGTGAGAAATGGCCTCTCCCTCAAACCTGGAGAATGGGATTCTTTTTCCTCTTCCATTCTGTTCTCTATAGCATGTGTATTTTACCATGAACGGATACTGTTCTTACAATTAAAACAGCAACTAAGAGTGGCCAGCCCCGGCTTTCAGCCCTTTCCTGGCTGCCCATCCTGAAAAGCCAGGCTCCACAGTGCAGGGTGCACGGCCCTTCCTGGTCTCTTCATTCCCAGTGGAGCCTGTGCCCTCTGACATTAGCGCGTGCCCAGGAAGTGGCGTCTCCTCACCTCGGTGATGCCTCCTCAGGCTGTTAGTTGTCCCTTCCTGCGTAACCCCCTAGCACCTTGTCTCTCTGCTAGAGTACTTTCTGGAGTAGTCGTTTGTCTTCTCTTTATGTTCCTGTCTTATCCACTGGGGCAGCCTTTATCCAGGAGAGAATTAAGCCCTCTTGCCCTGAGCATAGGTCCCTGGGTGATACAGATGGTTTGCTTTGGACTGCTAACCACAAGGTTGGTGGTTGAAACCTACCTAGTGGTGCCATGGAAGAAAGGACTGGCAGTCTTCCACCAAGAAAACCCTATGGAACAGTTCTACTCTGCAGTACATGGCGTCGCCATAGGTCGGAATCCACTCAGCGGCAACAAGCTTGGTTTAGTTTTTGCCCTAGGCATCTATTGCATGCAGTGAGTCAGCTTCTCTCCTTCGCATCTGGAATGATTCTAATTCTATACTAGCTTTAGGAGAGTTCAGAAAGTGATCACTCAAATCACTTCCTGTAGAGGTTGATTCTCTCACGGAAGCCCAGCTGAGAAATGCTGCACCAGGCTGTGCCCACTTACCCAGCATGCGGGTCCGTATCAACTCACGGATCGGCCAAGGGGAGGATCATGAAATTGCGTTGAGAGCCCCTAGAGTTACCTCCTGGACTGATGAGAAACCACAAAGTACAGGACTGAAGTTAATGCCACGGGTCAACATCTTTTTCTACCTTCAGGGATAAAAAGGGGACAGGTGAGAGGAAGGTCCCACCTTGAGCTGATCAGGGACTTGTCACCCTCTGTATTTAGGGAGCTGTAAGCACTTGGCTGCTAACCAAAAGGTTGGGGGTTGGAACCTGTCCAGCAGCTGTGCGGGAGAAAGATCTGGAGATCTGCTCCCTTAAACATTACAGCCTAGAAAACCCTGTGAGGCAGTTCTGCTTTGTCACACGGGGTTGCTGTGAGTTGAAGTTGACTTGATGGCACCTGACAATAAGCACTGATAGACCTCTTGAGTGGGAGAGGTTACTTTATTGAAAGAAATCCACCAGGCATTCAGAAATAGTTTGGCTTCTGTTGTCAGGAGTGTTCCTGACTATGCTAGACTGCTTTGGTGTAGTAAGAAGCCACTGTGCTTTGCCATCTTTTCCCCTACAAATGTTTAGGGGAACCATTTTTTTGGCTTCAGTTCTGGTTTGCATCATACTGTTAAATTTGCTGCCCCTTAAATCCAGGTTACCTTTGGAACCTCCAAGTGAAGCTTCAGCCCATAGTAAATCTCTTGCCAGATAAAGGAAGACTGATGGACTTTCTCCTCCAGAGAAAGGAATGCAAGATGGTCATATTGTCTGTGTGTTCGCAGAGTAAGTTGATGAGGTCCTTCCCTGCTGGTCTGATTCCAGTAGTAGGCCTGTGCTGCCCAACACATTTTACTGGGAGGTGGACTACATTTTTATGCCTTGTCTATGACCTGTAACTTCATCCTTCACTTGAAGGATGGATTATTTTTTCTCCTGCAAAGGCTCCTAAATATAAAAACGGCTTATAGAGATTTTGGTAGAAAAATAGGATGGTTCCGGATTAAAGCAAACCTAAACAGGTGCGCACGAGTAGGTTACCTCCCCTTGCTTTAAACATCTTTTCCGTTGTTGTTTTAAGAATCCAAGCCACTGTCTATTTGAACAGATCTTTTTGTCTAGTAGCCAGAAAGGGAGTGTGAGTGATTTCTAGGTTTCAGGTCTCTAATATAATTCTTCAAATGCCCTGTAAGGTATATGTGCATTAGTCATTCTTGACACAGCAGCAGGTTTAAGTTCTGAAGTTGGTGTGAAACCAGTTTGATCTGTGTAAACATTGTATCCTTTCCAGTGCTAAGTGAATCTGACAGAGCGACACTGCCTGTGATAGCCACTGTTTTTGATAAACTCAATCATGAGTATAAAAGGTACTTGGATGCCGAGCAGAGTTATACAATGGTAAGTTACCTGTACCATGAAGGAGGCTCCCCCTTCCCCGGATATTTTCTAAGTAATTAAATGTAAGTTTATGTCATCCCTGAGGTTTGCCAGAGGGCGTGCCAGAGGGCAGCTTGCAGTGGTGGTGGGAGTGATGTTTTCTGAGTCCCCGCATCCCATGAACTTGTGGCTCCATGTCACTCAGTGTGTCCTCCGCGTCCTGTGTCTGACCTTACGTGTAGCTAGATCCCTGTGCTGCCTCTGTTTTATAGATGAGTGACTGGGTCTCAGCTTTGCATTAGTTTATACATCTTTTTGCCAAGCCAGAGCCTAGAGCTAGTGAATTAGAAATATAATTGCTTTGCCCCATCTTCTTCCTTTCTTTTAGAATGTAATAGCTATAAAAATAAGATTTGTCCTGGAATTTAGTATCCTGCTAAGACAATAATGATTACATATTAGCAACTGTGTTTCTCACGTAGGAGGCATCAAATGTCTGTCATAAAGGGCTGAAAAAAATTGACATGGCTTATTACCGAGTTCAGCTGTACTATTAATACATCGTATCTTCTGAAGCTATAAGGAAGAAAGGTTTTAGACAAGTGGAATGAATTATTTTGTTTCGGCAATCTGATTAGTTCCAAGGCTAAAAATGCAAGTGGCTTTTAAACAACAACAGAGTCTCAGAACTTCACTCCCCATTAGCTAAATTCCAAGATCATAGGTCTAAAGCAGGCTTCTAAAGAAGCGTATCTCTGTCGTGGTCCTTGGTCCGACATGAAGGATAGCTGAGCGCTTCTGTCCCCACGTCTTGGTACTGCTGTTAGTGTGGAGCTGTGGGAATTGATCCTGAATGGCATTTTCTGGGCTTTCTTCCACGGTGGCTGTTAGGCTTTGTAAACACTTGCCACTCAGGGTGTGGCCCACAGGCCAACACTGGCCGCATCTGGAGCTTCTGAGGCTTGCAGATTCTCAGGCTGCCCACTGGTCCCCCACCCACTGCCGAATCTGCATTTTAACAAGGGCACCAGGTGATTAGAATGCACGCTAAAGTTTGGATCTAAAAAGTTAGGTAAAGCAGTCAGGGTCTTCTCAGAGCTTTCTTACTTGGTAATATGTGGGAGCTCTTGCTTACCATTTAAAAATCCAGACAGGCTCGTTACAAGAGGTATTCACCTACTGTGAAATAAAACAAGGATACAGCAAGACATTTCATTTTTATTAGATAACAAATGCCGGATTAGTCAGTGGTTAAGAAAATTAGAGTTATTTTTAAGAGGTGAAAAAGCATGATATACCTTAAAACGGAGACTTAGGCTTTTTTAGTTCCATCCACCATGAACAATGGGTGTTTTCAAGATGACCAACTCTGACTGCCTAAAACTCTCCCCCACCAACACAGGAAAATAGTTTTACCCAGGTAGTGAAGGGAGTGTTGTCATCTGTTCATGTCTTAGGTTCACAGCTTCTTCCTTAGGAACTTAGTCTTTTTGGATTAAGTGTAAACGGCACCATTTACCCAGAGGATGATTGAGATCACAACGTGTATTTATTATTTTAGGCAGCAGAAGCAGGGCAAAGCCGAAGTAATCCACTTCTAAAAAGGCCTGTGCGGACACAAGCGGTTGTGGACCAGTCTGACATGTACACTCACGTCCTGTCTGTGTTCACAGATAAGAAGGTCGGTCACTGCCCTCCACCTCCTCTGGACTAAGGGTTCTAGAAACCAAGATCTATTTGAAGGGAACTGAGGAAAACTGGTACCACCCATAACGTGATTAGAATGAGTGGAGTTATCTTGGGTGAGGGCTTAGTGCTAACAGTTTGGCTTCTAATATTCAGGCTAAACCAATACAGTAATTATTGAGCAGGGAAGGATGATTCTGAAGGGATTTGTGCAAAGCCAACTTACTAGAGCATTGGACCAGTTTAACATGGAAAAAGGGAGGTGGGTTAACAAGGAGTTCCATGTAGCCCTTTGGCAACTCTTTCATATGTATAAGAGCGTTTTTTTTCTCTACAGGAGATGCCTCATAAGTTTGTGATAGCTGTACTGATGGAATATATTCGCTCTCTAAACCAGTTTCAGATCGCAGTACAGGTACCTTCAAATCAGCAGTTGTCCCCCCAAGTTAGAGAAGCAGAGAAATTTAAAAAAACAAAAAACAAAAGCACTGTCGCCATCTTAACTTAGAAGACAACTGTCTTATACGCTGTGAGGATCTGCAGACCTCACTTGGGATTCTGAGAGACTTTCCTGACATGACTCCATTGTCTTTAGTGGCAATGAGCAGTACAGTGTCAGGGTGGACTGTCTCACTTGCACATTGGAAATACTTCATTTAGTAACTGAGAACTTCTACCCTGTCGGTTAGAATAGCTGCAGTCCTCAACAAGCCTAGTCTGTGGTAGATGAGCGATTTGGCAACTATCTCTACTTCTACTTTGTCCTCAGCATTACTTACATGAACTCGTCATCAAAACCCTTGTCCAGCACAACCTGTTCTATATGCTGCATCAGTTCCTGCAGTACCACGTCCTCAGTGACTCAAAGCCTCTGGTATGTGTGTCTCACTGGATTGCTGCCCTCAGAGTGGTTACAGCTAAGATCTTAACCTTCCAACCTCTTAAGCTGAAGCTAGTCCGAAATTTCTCTTCCAGGCTTGTCTGCTCTTATCCCTAGAAAGTTTTTATCCTCCTGCGCATCAGCTGTCTCTGGATATGCTGAAGGTAATTCTGGTACATCAAAGTTTAGACTACCAGGGTGTCTGCTCCTGTTGGCTTGCCTTTACCTGGCATTCTCTCTGTCTCCTAGAGACTTTCAACAGCAAACGATGAGATAGTAGAAGTGCTTCTCTCCAAACACCAGGTGTTAGCTGCCTTACGGTTCATCCGGGGCATTGGTGGACATGACAGCATTTCTGCCCGAAAATTCTTAGATGCTGCAAAGCAGACTGAAGACAACATGCTTTTCTATACTATATTCCGATTTTTTGAACAACGAAACCAGCGTTTGCGCGGGAACCCTAGTTTCACGCCAGGTGAGAAGATAGTAGTAATGAAAAGCCCTGGAGACCACCACAGACCCAAATAGTAACAAGTCGCGTTGTTAGTGGGCCAGCGAGCAGCTCAGGATACTGCCTTCTGTTAAAGAGGATGGCAACTCTGGGTTACTTTGTTTTTAACCATGAGATTTCCTAACAGCGTGCCTACCCCCCAGCCCTTATCTGCAGGGGAGTGAATTAGAATGCAATCGAAATCTGCATAACAACGCCCTGGGAGCCCACAGTGGGGATGCTGTTGGGTAGGGACATTCAAGACCAATTCAGGCAGTCTGGACATAGCCGAGTCTGACAGGATCTTGGAATTTATTTCTGAAGAAGCAGTAATTAAGATGGAATGGTGGCTAAGGGTTTAAAATGGCCTGGTGTTTAATGCTTTAGTTTTAGGCATGAAATCCTGGTTTAATCACTCTCATCTTCAAATAGTTCTGTCTTTTTCCTTTAAGATGGGGGAGGAACTTGTTAATCAAACCATCAGCATGACTATTTTTAGGTCAGTGAACCTTTTATAGCTCAATTAGTATGCAGGATGACCTTTAGTTACCACAGTGACACGTCAGAGTCTGCCATTGGCTTCTCTTTGTCTCAGAGCAGATGGGGCCCATGAAGGTACCCAAATAGTTTTGCAGCGGCATGAGCTGTGTGTTAAGTAGAAAGGGCAACGCAGGCAACGCAGAGCTTGGAAAAACAAAGTATTTCATTAAAGAAAATAAGTTAAACCCAGTAAACACACCTGTGAGCCGCAAAAGGTTCATTCTCTTCTTTTCCTCCTCATGTAACATTCGTTGATTGAGTCTGTATTTTCCTTTATAGGAGAACACTGTGAAGAACATGTGGCTTTTTTCAAACAAGTTTTTGGAGACCAAGCTCTAATGAGGCCTACCGCATTCTGAAATAAATCACTTCCTAGTGTTTTCCCCCCCAAAAAAATGTGTACAAAGTTAATTTATTGCATTAATAAAGCTCTTTAAACTACAAAATGTTATAATAAAGTATCTCTATAACATCCTCAGTTGTTACTAAAAATACGGTATAGGGCTTGTTTCATGGCTTACTCCTAAAAAAAGGAGAGGAATTGCATTGATTGATTGGCTATGGAAAAGTGTCAGTGAGTGTGCCATGTCCACAGCCGGGCCAGTGTCACCTTCAGTTTGCTGAAGAACCAGGTTTCCTTCCTGGAGAAGCTGGAAGAGGCTTTTGTCCTGCAGCTGCCTTCAGGTTTAGTAACTCTGCTTAAGTCAAACTTGCATTCCTGAGATTAAAAGCGCTATGTCTGGAGCTGCTGCTGTGGAACAGCCTGATGTTCGGTAACATCCAGGGTTCACTTCGCCTCTGCGATGCGGCTACTGTCCAGTGGTAAACTGACCGACCCTTAGACACAGGGCAAAGTCACCGAGCCCTCGGAGGGGGCTAGAAATTGAGGAGTCGCTCCCGCTCTGTGCCTCTGTATCGCTCTTGAGTGGCGCTACTTTTGGCTTTATTTATTGATGGTCCTATGAGGGATGAGAAGAATAATCCTTGTGTCATTTCTTCAGGAGGAAAGGAGATAATCTGTACTGGTTTGTAATAGAACCAGTTTCTATTCCCCAGAGATTTTTTAAAAAGCCTCATTTTATCTACCTACCATTTCAGTGTCTCCACTTAGTTAAAAAGCTTTGTAAGTCAACCCTGGGTCATTTATGCAAGTTGGTGTAGCCACAGAAGTGAAAAGAACAGAAGGATTGTCTCCAAGTAAGAGATGAGTAGCAGAGAGGCAGCTCTGCTAAGAACAGTATGTCAGTAAGGGAAACACAAGCTGCTAGACAGCGCTGCTGGGGCGTGAGGACCCAGCCTGCTTTATGCTGGCCATCATCTCTCAACAGCAGGGAGTCGCTGCCCCAGCCTGCTGACCTTAGAACTCACTTGAGGTCTGACTCGGGGGCCCTGTGAAGCAGACTAGTCAGGCCTCCAGAAAAAGTGTTAGCCATTTAGGAAAATGAAGTACTTTGGACAAGCACGAAGCCCTGGACAGTTTTCTTTCTTTTGGGATGGAATTTTTTACACTTATCACATGACCGTTAGTACGTTTAAAAGAATGCTTCAAGGTACCATCATTTTCCTTCATTAACATGCTTCCACCCTTTCACAAATGAGAACTCTTACCTATATAACTGAGTAAGACAGGAAGAAATACTAATCCATGAGTGACTCCCAGTAAGACCATAGCTAAATACATCCTGAAGTAAAATATCTGGAAAATTTGAGATTTGGCAAAGGCCAAGACCACAATCCCTCCAAATTTTGTTAGTGTGATTCCACTGAATACCTAAAAGAAAAGATACAGTGTTAGAAACCACTTTTTACAGCCACTTACAATTGGAAAATTTCCTCACATAGGCATCTCTTAATACTCAAGATCCAAAGTACTGGGGTATTAATATAGGTATAGATATCAAAATAAGTATTATAAAGAGTAAAAGAGCTGAGTATTCTGCATATATGATATTGTCTTCTGACTCTAAATTGAGCTAATACTGTGAAACAAGAAGTTTTCGTTGTTACTCTAAATACGTTTGATAATGGTAACACAACACTTGAGACTTGATATCCTAACTGACAGGCTAAAACCAAGACACAGTCGAAGCAAGAAGATACTCCAGACATCACCTTCAATTTGCATGTTGGGTTCTGGAACTCTGTATAGCTCCTTGCTGATTTAACACATACTAGTGGCCTGTATTTTAAATGGAAACAGACTTCCAGTTCTCTCTCATCTAACTTCTGTAACCTTCTTGCTTCAGCCATATTGTCTCCTAAAGAAAACTCTCACAAGTCTTTGTAGAGAATTCACGTCTGTACACGATGCCGCCGTTTCATGACTGGCCTGAAAACTTGAAATCCTCAGGAGCTGCTTTCTAATTTGAGTATCCAAATTCTGTTTTAAGTACTGAGTTTTAAACTGTCTTCTCCTGAAAACACTCGGCCTTTCAGCTGGGCACCGTGTGCGGCCGGTCAGCCTGCCTTGCTGCCCAGGTCGGCCTGCCTTGCTGCCCAAGCCGTCCTGCCCAGGTA
The DNA here is from genome assembly GCA_030035585.1 of Dugong dugon. Taxonomy (NCBI): domain Eukaryota; kingdom Metazoa; phylum Chordata; class Mammalia; order Sirenia; family Dugongidae; genus Dugong; species Dugong dugon. The sequence continues at coordinate 58,569,287 of CM057466.1, forward strand.
CTCACAGAGCTGCCCATGTGTGAGAGTGCTTCCTCCGCGCGACCCACACGGCTGCCCTTGGTGCTCACGGTGAACGCCCTCGTGATGTGGCTGCAGAACTCCACGGAGATGCCACAGCTCTGCAAGAAAGCACCTAATTTATGGCTGTTCTTTTTTAGCTGTAGGTCCTCAGCAGCCCTCCCTTTCCCAGGATGTGGGTTACCAGGTCACCCTGGGTGGTAGATCAGGGTGGTACCTGATCACCCTCTCGGATTTATAATCCAAAGTTCTCATCACCCCAATTTAAACTGCACCAGGCAGCTTTTGGAAGCTTCCAAACAGAGCCTGGGGCTCCAGTTTTCTACAACATATCTGCGTGGAAACCCCTTAAGATTCCCCAGCCCACACCGAAAAGCACACTGTCATTTCTCTAGCTGGCCTCACTGCCACTCCACCGAGGGAGTGTTAATATCTGAAAGCACATATACACTGTTTCCTGTTTTCCGATAATACCTCTAATGCTCACAACTTCAAGACTTTAATCCCATTAAGAAGCATCTGGCCAACTGCATGGGAGGCAAAAGTACTGGTCAGAGAGCCCCAGGGGGTGGGGCCATTTTTCTAAGTAAAAAGTGAACACCTTGCTGTCATAAGGCTACCTGCTTTAGCAAGCCCTTCAGAATAATAAAGGCAGAATGCCCAAGCTAGACCATGAAGTCACATGTCCATTGTTACATTCACTGGGAACCATACTACTCTAGCTGCAAGTAAAGGGATAAAGAGAAAAAAACTGAGCTAAACAAAGTAACTTTGATGTGTGTCTGCTCCCAGATAAAAACCAAAAGACCCACTGCTGTCGAGTCGATTCCGACTCACACCCCACCAAATCCCGACTCCATCTAGTGCTTGTCCCACCTCTCCATGTGTGCCAAAAGTGTGCCTGACTTGATTTTCTACCCATTCTGAAGTTTACAGAGAATCTACGAAACAATTCACATAAATGGCACAGGAGTCAGGGACAAGTTGAGAGTGGAACCGGACTCACCATAACCAAGTTGACCAAGGACACAGCATTCAAGCTGATGCCCCACAGCCACATGACCCCAAACATGTTGACCAGGATCATGGCGACGGTGATGCACATGATCACCGCAGACCACAGCTCGCAGCCCAGGAGAACAAAGGTCACCAAAAATATCGCTCCCAAGGACACACCGAGGTTAAAGATAGTGTCATCAACAATGGTCAGGTACTGCTCGTAGAAGACATAAAACACACTGTGGAAAGGAGGGCAGCAAAATGCCATGAAAGTTCATAATCACTTCTGGAAGCTCTACTTTTGATCCTGCTACTACAGCAAAACTGTGAAACTACCCTGACACATCCTTGCAGAAAACCTGCCTGGGTGAAGACTCGCCTAAGGTAATTCAACTGGATCTTCAACGGCTACTAAACACCTATAGAAGGGCCTAAGAATGATTCAAAATCGTCTATTTTATATGAAGTTATGTTCATAAGCCCAGTCTATGCTACTGTATAGACATTTATAAAGAAGACTCCATGGTATTTTGAAAAAACAAGTCCTGATTTATCCTGAGAACTACGTCAGGCCACACAGGGTCTGTGTAGGACCTGAGGAGACAATGCTTTTTTTGCAAAGTTAACCAGCTCTTCCCAGGAATTGGACACCCACTCTGAGAAATACCTCCTGTCCAAGAATGGATGCCTTTAAGCCAGATTGTGGAGGTGGAGGAAAAAAAAAAAATCACTTGTTTCTTCTATCTTTGTTTTCTAAATTCATTATTTCATATGTAATACTTCTCTTATGAGGGAAAAAAACCCAATAAATGAAAAACAAAAATCTAGATAAAGGCACAGTCCAAGTTACCATTTGCCAGGGATGCCAGTCAGTTACTGGCCAGGAACATCAGCCTGCCCCTCTCTGTGAAGCCTTGCCTGGTCCCCAGGTGCCCCTCGCCCCCAGAACTAGCATCTCCCTCCTTGGTGCTAATTTGTGGTATGTCTCTTTCAGATTGTGAGGCCCAACACACAGAGATTGTTTTGTGTCTCCAGCACTCAGATCTCAGTGTTCAAGATGCGGACCCTCCCTGCCCAGCTAGCAAATTCCCCTGATACAATCTGCCTGTGTTCAAGACGGTGCAGGCACTAAAGTCAAAACCTAGGCAATGGGAGCAGAGTTTCCATCATCCTGCCAATGGAGACCCCCAAGTATGGGCCCTTCCCTAGTAAGCCTTCTTTCATAATGCCCACTTTACCTGTATGGGAACACACGGTAATTACTTCCGTTAATGCCCATGGTTTTAGTGATGTTGCTGGCTACCAGTCGGGCTTTCTTCATGGCATCGATGAAGTCAGCCGAGGTCTGAAGCACAGTGTGGTAGGTCATGAAATATGTCGCTCCGACACTAGTGTTATTGCCAAGGATATTAACTGCTGAACCGTATGCAGCATGTCCCCTGAGAGAAGAGTCACTGGGGGTCAGAAAGCCAAGCCGTGCAAAAGATCTGTAGGATACAAACTCTAAAGACTAAGTGAAATCACAGACTGCGCTATAAATCTAAGGGACAGAGAAGGCCTGCTGACAAGGGAACCATGGAGGTTTCCACTTACTTTCTCCTAGACTGGCTCTTCTTTTATTGCTTTTGGTTTCTTTCGTGTGTGTGCGCTCACTTTTGAATATCTACCAAAGTACAACTTAACCAGGCACAAGCTCTGCTTGGCAGCTGTTGTTTCAGTACCTAACTGGGCTTGCAGCCACACATGTTTTCACATGGAGTTTGCTCAGTAACGTGCGTAATAGGAGGCAAGAAAGAGCAACGGCCCTGAACTCAAACAGCCTTGGGTCGGTCTCAGCCCTGATGCTTACGGACCATGTAATCCTGGGCAAAGTTACATAATCTGAGATTCAGCTTCCTCTTCTGTAAACGGGTGTAATACCACTGACTCACGGGGCTGTTGGGATGATTAAATAATGTCAGTGAGGTGCCTGGCCCCATACTGACCCATAGAGACTCTCCAAAAAAGACGGCTATTGCCTTCATAAAAAACGATGCCACTCTGACACGGCCTACAAAGGTCAGAGAAGCTCTTACGTGGACTCTTCCTTGTTTCATACAGGCCAAAGGATTCAAGTCTGCAAGCAAACCAAGTTGCAGGGCTCATTTTTATTTTATTTATAGGGCTCGTCTTCCCATGGTACCTAGTATAGGTCTCCAAAAGAGATGTGATATAAATGATTAACTGCTGTGGCTCTGGTCAAGCATGTGTTCTTATGAAAACCAGGCACGTCCAGGGTTAACCTAATGTACATGTCGATACTCATCTCCCTCCTAAAAGCTTCCTGATGGACCCCCCAAGACTTCCAGTCACCATCACTATTTTTATGCCAGGATATCCTGGTCCCATGGATAACTGGCTGCCAGGGCTGGACGGGGGAACAAGACAGCCCATCACCTCACGTATCTGGACAGGCTGCCAAGGAGCATGGATGGGGCTAGACAATCTAGGCCTTAACCTAGGATGACATAACCAAGGCAACATGCTCTCTCATATGCCCACTGACATAATTTAATGGACTGAGGTCTTTCATATCCTTAAATAGCAGTGTGCTCACCTCAACCCTCCCCTGCCCCCCAGGAATCTACATCTACTCATACATTCAGGACTCAGAGGTAAGCATAAGAAATGGATGCTCAAGCGAGGCTGAAATCAGTTGAAAACTATGAGGAGTTTTCTTGAAAAGTAATCTTAGGTTTCTCTACTTTCCCAAAAGGATTGGGGCAGGGTGGGGTGGGGGCAAAAGGGCATCTTTCCCATATAGTTGCTTTTTACCTCAATCTTCTCCTGGCCTAGTTTTCTACTACAAATTAAAGCTGAAATGGCCGTGTATCTGAAACACTAAGTGTCACTTACCCTTTGCCGCACTTGGGGTTGGGGTTGTCAGAAAGGAACATGGGCAGGAATTTCATGAAGTCTTTACCCTGGGGCCGCTGTCTGCCCTCTGGGGTGAGCGGCCGGCAGCGCACGCAGGCAGGGTTGATCACTGGCAGAAACACGGAGGGGGGAGCCACTGGTCAGAAGAATGGGTCTCTAGATTTCACTTAACATTTTATTTTTATTTTTTATTGTACTTTAGCTGAAGGTTTACAGAGCAAACTAGCTTCCCATTAAACAATTAATACACACATTGTTTTGTGACATTGGTTGCCAACCCCACAATGTGTCAACACTCTCTCCCTTCTCGACCTTAGGTTCCCCATTACCAGCTTTCCTGCCCCCTCCTTCCTTCTCGTCCTTGCCCCTGGGCTGGTGTGTCCATTTAGTCTCATTTTGTTTTATGGGCCTGTTTAATCTTTGGCTGAAGGGTGAACCTCAGGAGTGACCTCAGTACTGAGCTATAAGGGTGTCCGGAGGCCATACTCTCAGGGTTTCTCCAGAACAGTAAGTCTGGTCTTTTTTTTTTTTTTGGTGAGTCACTTAACAACATCTTAAAATACTGATAACGAAATGAGAGAAATTATTTTCCTGAAACTTTTCCCTTATCCAAAGGCTTCAGCCCCACGTGCCTGTCACAGCCTAGTATATGTGAGATGCTGATTTCATCTCAGGCAGACTGTGTGACAACCACGACTGGTACTGTCAGAGCCCAAGGTTTCCATATTTTTACTAAGGAAGTTCCAGTAAAAACCTCAACATTCTAACAAAACATAGGGCAACAGTGATGAAAAATAAAAAAAATAAAAGGAAAGAAACCTTATGGGAGGGCTAAGGTGAGAAACCAATCAAGAGAGGCCGTCGGCATAGTCAGAAAAATCAGAAGCCTTCTCTGAAGACCAGAGTCCCCAAACATGGAACGATGGGTCGGCCTGCAGCTCAGCAGGTGTGGCCGTCTGGGACAGTAACAATGCAAACATCTTTCACAGAGTGAGCAATTAAGGAAAGGGATAATGACAAAGGGATTAGGACCCAGCGCTGGCAACTAAATAGGTAAACACTGAGGTAAAAGGCAAATGATTTTTAAATTATAATGTTAAACTTCTGGGAAAAAAAAAAAAAAAAAAAGGAAAGATTTGGCAAAGGAGAGAAAGTACCTGAAGCATTGCAGAACTGATCTGTGATATTGGAGACTCTACAGCAAGATGACTGAGGCTTAACCCAATCGAAATAATCATCAATCCAGGATGAGGGAGCAAAGCCTATTCGGGTGCTAGAGAAAAGGAGATAAAATGTACTGACTTGCCCCAAAGTGGAGATGTCTTCAGTTTCGGTGCTTGTTCTTGAAACATCACTTCCTCTTCTACATTTTATACCACTACCCAGTCAAATTTAAAAAAAAAAAACAAAAAACGCATTAATACCTAATAGAAAAACTTCAAAGTATCAAGTAGTAAACTAGTCCTTCAAGAGGTTTTGTTCAGGTAAAGTCAAGATTTAACATACGTTTTGAATGAAGCCAATTTTTCTAAGAAAATCTATCTGCAGTGGGAAGCTTCAGGCCTGCGTGGACTCGTGGGCGGAGAGCACCAGCTGTGGTCCGAGAGGACCGGTGGCACTCACTAGCTGTCCAGCTCGGCCGCGTTAAATAACTGCTGGACTAGAGAATCGTTGCTGCACCCCGTGCCACCGCACACCATGTTCTGTCCTCTCAGGGACGTATAGTCATGCCCTTCCTCCAGGACAAAGTACACAGGAGGCCCCGCGTGGAGGTACTGGTTGAGGGACTTGAAGTAATCCATTACGTAGGAGTCCTAGAGAAAGAGTAAGGAAAAGAAAAAAGTAACGTAAAGTTCTGACAGTAACTAAGCCAGCTGACCATCATGAAGAATTGGGTGGGCAGTGGAGGCTACTGGCCGAGACCCCTTCAGCCCAGATACTTGACTTCCTCCATAGCCAGTCTGCGCTGGGGCCCCAGCGGGAGCCTCCTGTGGTCCCACCATCAGAAAGGCATCTCGTAAGCCAACCGGCAGGCCGCTCAGAGTCCATGGTTGTGCCCAGGGGCTGCCTGAGAGTCCAGAATTCCAAGGCGCCCGCATGTGCAGAGCCTGGCGGCAGCTCCCATCACCCTGGAGACTCTGTTGGCACTTGCGTTTAGAAGTAGGTGTTAGCTTGAAACACCTGCATGCATGCTTTAAAAAATGTACTCAGCATCAGCTAAACAAGTTAAAATAAAATAGAAAGCACCTTACATCTGGCATTGAAAGAGACTGATTCAATCCAATGTCTACTTTGTTCAGCACTGCGATGCTGAATGACAGGACCCCCATAAAAATCGCTACCTGGAATGAAAAGTGGGTTATGAGACAGAGACTGCTTAGTGTCATAATGAATTTAAGAACATAAACAAAATCTTAAATACAAAAAAACCCTAGGACTTTGCTAAACTGAAAAGCAAGTTTAAATGTCATGCAAAGAAAACATGGAGTATGAAGTAGTGGCCGAGGTCACAGTATCTACAGTCAAACTTCCTGGGTTCAAATCCTGACTCTGCCACTTACTAGCTGAGTGACCCTGGGCAAGTCACCTAAACTCTCTTAGCCTCTATTTCCTTATCAGTAAAACAGGAAAAACAAGAGACTTATTGTATCAGACAGCTGTGTGAATTAAATGAGAAAATCCAGATTTTAGCACAGTACCCAACAGATACTATGTGTCCAATAAATGTTATATATTACTTTTACTATAATTAGAAACGAATTTATGTTTTGAGTAGAGACGTGATAGGTCATTGCTCTTGGCTACATTCAGTAATACCAAACTCTAAAAGGCTCTTCCGTGGTTGCCAGGGATTAGGGATGAGGGAGGGTGATACTATAAAGGGGTGACAGAAAGGAGATCACGGTGGTGACGAAATAGTTCTGTATCAACTGCAGTGGTGGTTATAGGAGTCTACACATGTGATGAAGATGACACAGAACTATATGTACACATTGTACCAAAGTCAAATTCCTAGTTTTGATCCTGTACTGTAATTATGTAGGATGCAGCCATTGGCGAGACTGGGAGAAGGCTAGCTAGTCCTCTTTGCACTACTTTTTCAACTTCCTGTGAATCTATGGAAACCCTGGTGGCGTAGTGGTTAAGTACTACGGCTGCTAACCAAAGGGTCGGCAGTTCGAATCCACCAGGTGCTCCTTGGAAACTCTATGGGGCAGCTCTGCTCTGTCCTATAGGGTCGCTATGAGTCGGAATCGACTCAACACCAGCGGGTTTGGTTTTTTGGTTTGTGAATCTATAATTATTTCAAATAAAAAGTTAAAATCTCTGACTGATAAAAACTAGCTAGAAAAACATTTTATACATTTCAACCTGTTTTTGTATTTTTGTATACGTATTTAACAGCTGTCAGAAGCACCTTCCCAAGCTGTCTGATTTCTTAGAAGGCATGTGACAAATCTGCTTTGGGGAGAAAAAAGAGAAGAACCACAAATGTGCTCATACCACAATCGGCCGCATCCAGTCCTTAAGCAGAAGTGGGGAATAGTAGTTTTTAAAGAATTGAAACAAGCAGCTCTCAGAGGCTTGAACACTTGTTCCATCGTCAGCACCTCTCACACAGCAAAGGATGTCTAGCCGATTTTTCTGAAGGGACACAGAGTCACAAGGTCACAGAAAAGACCCTCTGCCTGCTTCATCTAGATTTCTAGACTCAATTAAATAGATTACAATCCTGATAACAACTTACCTCTTGACGCTTAATGTCTAACCCCAAGAGACTCACAAAACACGTAATCTGAAGGAGGAAGTCGATGAAGATGGCCATTCCCGCAAACAGAGAGAAAGTATGAACAGCTGGCATCACTGACAAGGCTCCTACAAGGCAGAGAAAAGCTGCTGTATCACCACCATCTACAGCAGAAGACTCCATGCACATTTTACAATGACATGTACATTTCATACATATGAAAACAGGAGCCAGAGAGGTCAACCCCTAAGACCCTTGCTCCCCACAAAGGTGTGCTACACAAGTCTATGTGGATATCAATCCAGAACCAAGAGAAGAGCCTATAAGGCCTGTTTTTCAAAATGGGAACAGCACCAGAACTACCAGGGAGCTGTTAAAAATGTAGGTTCCTGGGTTCCAGCCCTGTCCTACTGAATCACAACACAATGAGAATTCAACCCCAATTCTACTGTATTTAAAAGGCTCTGTAGGCAAATTTAGACGCATTATAATTTGAGAACCATTGATATAGGCCATTTGTAAAAAATTTATTTAGATTTTATTGCGGTTTAGGTGAAAGTTTCTCACTAAAAAGTTATACACATATTGTTTTGTGACATTGGTTGCAATCCCCATGATGTGACCGCACGCTCCCTCTTTCCACCCTGGGTTCCCTGTGTCCATTTGTCCAGTTTTCCTGTCCCTTCCTGCCTTTTTTCGCTCTTGGGCAGGAGTTGCCGGTCTGGTCTCATATATTTGACTGAACTCCAAAGCACATTCCTCAGGTGTGTTATTGTTTTACAGGCCTGTCTAATGTTCGTCTGAAAAGTGGGCTTCGGAAGAGGTTTCAGTTCTGAGTTAGCAGGGTGTCCGGGGCCATAATCTCGGGGTTCCTCCAGTCTCTACCAGATCAGTAAGTCTGGTCTTTTTTTGTGAATTTGAATTTTGTTCTACATTTTTCTCCTGCTCTTATCTGGGACTCTCTATTGTGATCACTGTTAAGAGCAGTCAGTAGGGGCAGCCGGGCACCATCTAGTTCTTCTGGGCTCAGGCTGGTGGAGGCTGTGGTTCATGTGGGCCTTTAGTGTTTTGGGCCATTATTTTCCTTGTGTCTTTAGTTTTCATTTAGGTCATTTCTTACAGTACCTTCTACCCTTCATTTAGAGAGGGACATCATTTTCTATCTGCTACTGTATCAACATTAGTCTCTTGCTGTAGTTACAATGAGGGGTTCCAAGTCAAAAGCATTAGGGTAAGACTCAGAAACTGCAAGCTGGCAGCCCATGGGCCAGACTGTTTGGCCCACACTGAACTGAGCTATTTTAAGATTAAAAAAATTTAAAGAAAAAAATAAGTAGCTAATATTTAAAAATGAGACTGTACACAAAAATCTAGATTTACAGCTTCACTTAAAAAACAATCAGCCCCAGTAGCACTGAGCCAGCAACAGTCCCTGCCAGTTTTAGAAGGGACACACAGGTTCTAGGTGCCACAGTACCCACCGCTGCTACTTGTCACCCCAGAGTCACCCCAGCCTGAAGCAGAGTGTGTACTGCGATTTATCACCACACTTGCATTGGTCTTCTTATAATTGCTGTTGTTGTCGTCAGGTGCTGTCGAGTTGATACTAACTCACAGGTACCCCATGTGACAAAGTAGAGCTGCCCCGTAGAGTTTTCTAGACTGTAATTGTTACGGGAGCAGACAGCTAGGTCTTTTTTCTCAGAGAGCCACTGGGTGGGTTTGAACTGCCAACCTTTCAGTTAATAGCCAAGTGCTTAACCGCTGCACCATCAGGCTCCTAAGGAAGTGACCGAGAAGGGACACGAAACCCTTAACCCTCTGATCCGAAGTCAGACACCTTAACATACAATAGAGGTAAAAAGATTTTTTTTGCACCTATGTGGCCACCAAAAGGACTATAATGGTCACAGGTTTCAAAAAGCACGTTGCTTTGTGGAAATGAAGAATAATCTGTTAACGGTGTGTCTGTGTTGAAGACACCACCTATGATGGCCCAGTGTCAGATGACCTGTGTCCGTGCAGGCATTTCAGCTGGAGAATCACAGGCTGCAATCTTTGGACTTAAGTGACTCCATCCAGCCTCCTCCTCACTACCCTTCAGAAATGGGGCAGACAACACACTCACAAGTCTACCTAGCAATTTCTCGTGTGCAAGAAGAACCGAAGTGCTGAGCTCCCCCTCCCCACACCTGCCTTTACTCTGGCTCCTTGTATTGAAGTAAGATTTAAGAACCTCTGCTCATTAATGGGAGCCCTGGTGGTGTAGTGGTTAAGTTTGGCTGCTAACCAAAAGGTTGGCAGTTCGAATCCACCAGCCACTCCTTGGAAACTCTATGGGGCAGTTCTAGTCTGTCCTATAGAGTTGCTATGGGTCGGAATCAACTCAGTGGCAATGGGTTTTTGGTTTTGCTCATTAATGTGTGGACAGAGGAGGAAGACTGGCTATGAGAATAATGGCAAGGAGGTTTCATTTGCAATCCAATGTCTATGGATTTGAAAGTTGCTGCTTCCAGTAGTGTGTTGAGGAAGATTCTGTGGCTACACAAGAATGCCATTTCCAAACGGCAACATTTGCCCTGAGTGTCAAAAGAAGGGAGTAGCAAGATGAGCTCTACGTGTCTGACATCTTAAACTCCAACATCAACACCATCCTGAAATTTAACTTGAGAAAGACATGCGCAAAGTGATACCCAAGACACCACCTCCAACTTTTCCTGTGGCCCACCAAGTGACACCTTCCGATTACAGAATAACCTCAGAAAAGGATGCAACCCAAAGGGCATATTCAAGCAACTAGCTCCTCCCTCTCTTCCCATGCTCTGCTGACTACAGGACTGGTAAAATTCAACGAGTAATTACCTAAGAAAAACACTACCGTCTCTGAAAAGGATGACAGGAACATACTAGGAGCCACATCCCCCAGGACCCTGCCCACTTGCTGATCCAGTGTTTCCCCTTGACGACGTTCATCTCTCTAAAAAATCAAACAAAAATACATTAAATTTACAACATTAAAGTTCTCTAAATAACAATGTCATGTGATAACAGTAGAGAAAAATGATTAGTAGCATCTGTTTATAGTATATGCTTATATGCATATAAACTTTGGTGGGGGACCCCAAAGTTATCACGTTAATTCATTCAGAGTATTCCTGCACTCCTGAGCTAGACAACTGTTGACAAACTCAAGGAAAGACTGGATCACATTATCAGAAAAATGCATGGCACACAGGCTGCAAGTAGCTGGATCATTCAATGACCCTGGGCCATGCCACCTAGTATTCACTCAGGCTATGGGCTACAGACAAGGGGACCATGAGAGAACCAATTGGTCAAGACCATTGTCTACAACAGAGGGGCATGTCTTGACCTTTTCTTTTTAGTAGCACCTTTGAACAAATGTGTAATTCTTCTACACTATGTCGAGAGTCATTTTAATAGCAGTTATACCCAAAATATTTTCCAAAAGCTGTTAGCCCTTCTTGCACACGTGGGAAAAAGATACTATTTAAAAACCAAATTCTCACTTTGTATCTAGTCCACCAACCAAAGAAAGGGGTGAAACTCTTGGTCCCAAAATGCTCAGAACAAGGATACTAGTCTTCTGAAAATCCAGGAAGGGGAGGGAGGAAAGAAAGCCTCCTCGTTTCCACACTCACAAATACTACGCCTGGAGGCAAACAGCTAGTGACAGACCCCGGGGCTTGGACAGATGGCCAGCGCTGTGAGGACATGTAAACACACCTGGTAGGTCTGCACCAGGATGAAGATGTTGTCCACCCCCACAGCCAGCACCAGGAACGGGATGACTTCGATCACAATGAGGGTGAGAGGGATCCCGATGTAGCTGAAGATGCCCAAGGAGCAGGCCACCGAGCTCAGCACAATCAGGATGCCCGCGACGCCCAGGGAGATCTTCGAGTCCACCTGGGAGGTGCAATGCAGACACGGTGTGTCGTTTAGAGCCCTACACGCTGCACTGAAAGGGGCTCAGTTTTACTTCTTTACTTTTATCCAATCTACAGTAAAAAGTAAAATTCTCGTTCTAGAGAAGACATGAAACACTTCCGGGTTTCCCAGCAATGTGTTTTATGAGCTCACGTTCTTATGTGATCAAGTGGACAAATTAGAAAAAGCTGGATTATGTGATATAAATGTTAGTTTAAGATAAACCAAAACACTGGAACTGAAGAAAACAGATGCACGGAACAGAGATGTTGCATATAAGTAAAACACAGGGGCATTTAATGCAGTTTGGAACATCATGAATTGAGACTAAGGAGGGGCAAAATAAGTAGGGACTGACACAGTGGCTGCAACGATGGGCTCAAGCATAGCAACAATTGTGAGGATGGCGCATGACCGACCAGTGTTTTGTTCTGTTGTATGCAGGATCGCTATGAGTCGGAACCGACTCAACGACACCTAACAACACCAGGGCAAAAATATGATATGCCGTGCAATGCCATTTCTCTCTAACCCACAGACACACTCCACTTACCAGAAGTCTGTTACAGCTTTTGATGTGCCCCAGGGCAATGGAAATGTATAAAAACATGACAGCATAGCTAATGACAACGGTGAAGACATCGCTATTGCTTTCACGGGTTAACTCATCTTCAATACTTCGTTCCGCAGTGAAAGAAATGGTCAGATTTGGGTTCTCATAACTTTTCACAAAGTTAATAAACCTAAAGAGGAAGCATAATTTTCTATTTTCAGTGAAAACTTCGTGACAGCTAAGTAAGAAATGTCTTCCCAACTTCAATAACACAAAGGTCACGCTTACTTAACCTTTGTCACGTATCAGGGTCTTCTACACAGAGACCAGATTACGCCACAGTTCCAGACATGTGGAATTTTCTACTGTTAGAGCAGGTCTAGGACAAGTTTAAGAGCTGGCTCTGATGCTGGCACAACATGGTGAACATAATTAATGTTACTGAACTGTACACGTACAAATGGTCAAAACGGTAAATGTCTCATTATTTGTATCTCACCACAGTAAATCGGCCCACATTTTCTCTATTTACTTTTGTCAGAAAAGATTTTCAAATGAAGTAAATTATAATAAATAATATACGTTGCTCGCAGAACAAAATGTAAAAAGAACCGAAAGGTATAAAGTGAAGAGTAAAAGGCCGCCTTCCTCCTTAGTCCCCTCTTCCCGTTCTCTAAAGGCAACAACCACGGTTAAGTTCCTGGGTCATACGCGTGATATTTTTCCTACGCACGGACAGCATGCGTAGCATGTATTTACCTAAACATGTCGATCCAAATTTTTATTTAATACATCTTCGACTACTTCTCTACCTCACTTTAACCTGCTGTGGTTGAGTTGATTCCAACTCCTAGTTACCCTAAAGGACAGAGTAGAACTGCTCCATAGTGTTTCCAAGGCTGTAAATCTTTATGGAAGCAGACCGCCACATCTTTCTCCTGTGGAACAGCTGGTGGGTTTGAACCGCTGACCTGGTTAGCAGCCGAACACTAACCACTGCACCACCAGGGCTTCCTCCTCACTTTAACAGCTGTGTAATATTCTTTTGTACAACCATGATATACTTAATTTAACTTCTCCCTCGCTAATACGCACTCAGCTTGCTCCTAGATTTTACCTTTAGAAAACACTGCAAGAATATTTTTATACATAGACTTCAGCATTCTTGTGCAGGAATATTGGTTTAAACAATCAGCTTATAGATCACTTTGTTTACAGATGTCAATGAAAAATGATTATCACTTAGATCTGAGGTTGGTTAACTTTGTAGAGCCAAGTAAGTGCTCCCCACAAGTGTCCAGCTTCCAGCAAAGGAAGGGCCGTTTGTTAGACCCCTGTCAGCAACTCACTCTCTTTCCCAGGCCTGGGCCCTCTGCAGCTTCTCTGTGTCGTTGTAGTAATTACTGACAGGAAAGGTAATCACGAGGGCAGTGGCATTATTGTAGTTTTGTTCTAGAAAGGAAAAGTGTGACATCAACAAGAAGGTTACAAGCGTGCAAAAAACTGGATTAATGCGAGGGAAGGTGGTCACATGGCTGCTGATGCCACTCCCTGAGCTCCAAGGATGAAAAGGAGTTGACGGAAACAGCCTGTGTGTAGTTCAGTTAGTGAAGGAAGAGGATTCTCTATCTGAGGTAGGAAAAGTTATAATTTAGGAAGAATATCTTTTTAAAAAAAATTTTCTTTCTGTACTACATAGTATGTGCATGCTAAAAAATTACAAACCAAGCAGGAAAGTATTTGGTGAAAAGTCTCTCTCCTTTCCAAACCCCCTTTAATTCCCATCGTTCTCCTCCCACAGTGATCATCTGGCATCTTTCCAGAGATACTCCATGCACACATTTGCAAACATGCACACATAGGCAAACACGTGTATTCATTCTTCCCCATCCTCCTTTTTTACACAGATAGTAACATACTGTTCCACACCTTACATTTTAAAATTCTGTGTCATGGAAACCGTTCCATTTTACTATATAGGGAGCCTCCTTATTCTTTTTCTGCTGTATAATATTTTCTAGTATAAGTTAACCAATTTCCACTCCATGGACATTGTTCGCTCTTTTTTTTTTTTTTGTTATAAAAAACAAAACTACAGAAAATAACCTTACAAATATTTTTAACATATGTGAAGTACATATTTGTAGAATAAATTCTTACCAGTATAATCACTGAATCAAAAAGTATATATATTTCTCATTTTGATAAACTCACCCAAAGCGTCATCCAAAGAGGCTGTATCATTTTGAATTACTTTATTTGATAAAATATTTATTGTGCCAGGCATTATTTTAGGCACCAGGGATACGTCAGTGAGTAACAGAAGAGAGAACAATCCCTGCCTTCCTGGTGCCGACACTGTAGTAACCAATTTACCCTCCACCAGTGATGGAGAGGTTCCCCACACTGTCACAGACACTTGCAGGATTTTATCAGACTCTTAGATCGTTGCCAGTCCATCAAGGAGGTTGAGCATTTTCCCCGTATAATTAAAAGACATTTGTTATTTCTTCTTTTAATAACTTTTATATTTCCTTACCCATTTTTATTTTGGATTAAGAAAATGTCTGTCCTGGACTATGGGACATAAAATGATACTCGTGAAGAGTGTGCTTCTTAGCTCAAGTAGATACAGGAGACTAAATGGGCAGCTCCTGTCCGGAGGTGGGATGAGAAAGCAGAGAGGATCAGGAGTTGGTTGAAAAGACACGGGAAATCTGGGTGGACAGAAAGAGTGTGCTGTCACAGAATAGGGAGAGCAACTAGGGTCACATAACAATGTATATATAAGTTTTTGTATGAGAGACTAACTTGAATTGTAAACTTTCACTTAAAGTACAGTAAAATGAAATTAAAAAAGAAAATGTCTGTCCTTTCTAATAATGCTTCCCCCCCAATTTGTCATTTGTTGTTTGATTTTATGATTTTTTTTCCTCCATGCAGGAATTTTAAATTTTTATGTAGTCAAATTTGCCAGTCCTTCCTTTCGGTTTCTGGGTTTTGTGTTTTGTTTGGAAATGTCTTCTCCATTTTAAGATTAAAAAAATTTTCCTGTGTTTTCTTCTAGCTATTTAATGGTTTTACTTCTTACATTTCAATTTTTTTTTATTTTTTTATTTTTTATATTTTATTGCACTTCAGGTGAAGGCTTACAGAACAAATAGTTTCTCATGAAACAGTAGTACACATGTTGTTTTATGACATTGGTTAACAACCCCACAACATATTAACCCTCTAAATTCTCAACCTTTTTTTTTTGGTGAAAATACACATAGCCAAAGATACACCATTTCAAAAATTTCTACATACACAGTTCAGTGACACTGACTATGCTCTTCCAATTGTGCTGTTATTCTCACTTAAGATGAAGGCTTACAGAACAAAATAGTTTCTCATTTAACAGGTACTACAAATGTTGCCCTATGACAATGGTTAACAATCTCACAACACATCAACAATATCCTTACTCAACCTTGGGTTCCCTATCACCAGCTTCCTTGTCCCCTTCTGCCTTCTGGCCCTTGTCACTGGACTCCTGTACCTCGTTAGTCTCATTTGGTCTTACGGGGCTGTCCACTCCCAGGCTGAACAGTGAACCTCAGAGGTAACTTCATCACTGAGCTAAAAGGGTGTCTGGGGGCCATACTCTCAAGGTTTCTCCAGTCTCCTTTAGGCCAGTAAATCTGGTCTTTTTTTGTGAGTTAGAATTATGCTCTACATCCTTCTCCAGCTCTGTCCAGAACCCTATGTTATGATCCTGGTCAGAGCAGTCAGTGGTGGTAGCCGGGCACCATCTAGCTGTACTGGACTCAGTCCGGTGGAGGCCTTGGTAGCTGTGGACAATTAAGTCCTTTGGACTAATCTTTTCCTTGTATCCTGTTCTCTTCATTCTCTCTTGCTCCCAAAGGGATGAGACCAGTGGAGTATCTTAGATGGCCGCTTACATTTCAATCTTTGATCTGGAATTTTCCTCTTTTTTTGATATAAGGAATAAGGTAGAGCTTCAATCTATTTTCTTCCCATATAATTAGCCAGTTGCCAACACTATTTTTTCCCCACTGACTGGAAATGCCATTTTATCATATGAGGCACCAAACCAAAAAAAAAACCCAAAGCCGTTGCTGTGGAGTCGATTCCGACTCATAGCAACCCTACAGGACAGAGCAGAACTGCCCCCATAGGGTTTCTAAGGAGCAGCTGGTGGATTCAAACTGTAGGCCTTTTAGCTCCATATGAGGTGCAGTAAATTTTAAATACAGGTCACAACTTATCCCCTCCTACAGAGGAGGAAGAGAAGACCTATTTGGCCTTACTCATTGCACTGGAGAAAAACCTGCTGAGCTGCCTGTAATTAGGCTTCAGATGCCAAAGGTGTCACATGAACTATCACCCCACATGCCAAGTACAATCTGTCCCAAGGAGCTACAGGGACCAGTTCTTTAGCAAAACAACTGATTCTTCCACTATAAAAGCATCTGAATTTTTAACCAACTGGTTTAGAAGAAAAAACAAATCTATCAGCTTAGCTTCTTTTCCCCATACCTCATATATTCCCTCTTCCCCATTAGAGAGGTTCTTTTTTTGTTGTTGTAGTTTAAGTGAAAGTTTACAATTCAAGTTAGTCTCTCATACAAAAATTTACACATACATTGTTATGTGACCCTAACTGCTCTCCCTCTACTATGACAGCACACTCCCCCTTTCTACCCCTGATTTCCCATGTCCATTCAACCAGCTCCTGACCCCCTCTGGCTTCTCAGCTCATCTCTGGACAGAAGCTGCCCATTTAGTCTCCTGTATCTACTTTAGCTAAGAAGCACACTCTTCACAAGTATCATTTTATCCCATTAGAGAGGTTCTTAACCTGAGGTCCACGGACCCCTCAAGGGTTCCAGAGAGGAGCTTCAAGGGCTCCAGGAAGGCTCTGAAACTGAACAGCACAGTATGTGGATGTGCGTAACTACATTATTCTGGGAAATGGGTTCTTAGCTTTCAATAACTTCTCAAAGACACACACAAAAAAACAAATCTGTTGCTGTCAAGTCGAATTCTGACTCATAGTGACCCTAGAGGACAGAGTAGAATGGCCCCACAGGGTTTCCAAGGAGCACCTGGTGGATTTGAACTGCCGACCTTTTTGGTTAGCAGCTGTAGCTCTCAACCTCTACACCACCAGGTGATCTAAAAAAAGTTAAGAAACAAAGAATCCACTTTTTAAAAAATCCATAATAAATCCCAAAACCAAAGCCAAAAGAGATATATTTGGGTTTCAAGAGATAAGGAATTAATAAGATGGCTCCATTCCTGAAATCTCTGTAATTATCATTCGTCTGTGAATGACAGAGGCAAGACTACTTTATCTAATAATAAAAGGAAAGGCACCCTACTTACCATTGTAGCCTCCTAACACAAGCCATGGGAACACAGGTCCACCAAATGTACCCAGACAAGGATCGTGGAGCAAGCTTGTATCATTCAGAGAGGTGGGAGCCCTGCCAAAAAGTCCAGAAAATGCCTACTCATTAGAACAAGTCTCAAGACATCACAGAGACCTAAATATTTATACAACAAACACTTTTTGAGGCTTACTATATCCTAGGCACAATGGGGGCCCTGAGGTCACTAAGTTGAATAATTCAGCTCAGTACATATACTTAAAATAAAACCCACTGCCATCAATTCCACCTCACAGAGACCCTATAGGACAGAGTAGAACTGCTCCATAGGGTTTCCAAGGAGCGGCTGGTGGATTCGAACTGCCGACCTTTTGGTTAGCAGCCATAGCTCTCAACCACTACACCACCAGGGTTTCCTACATGCACTCGTGAGCTCAGAATTTACCGAGCAAGAGGCTGGCAAATATGGCACAGCACCATCTGTGTCACACAAAGCATGGCACTCTGGGGGCATGGAGGGGACAGCAATGAACACATGGGGAACTGTCATCAAAGAGAGATCAGTGCAGACCAGACGTCCAAGGATGAGGGAGGTACACCAGGGAGGGAGGACAGAGTGGGCCATCCACTGCAATGGTGGGAGGGGAGGCGGAGAGTGAGAACAGCTGTGCAGAGAGAAAGAGCACGGTGTTGGGGGAAAGTAAAATGTCCTCTGTGTCCACAGCATGGGGTGCCCACGGGGGGAGAGGTGACCCCCGAGGGAGGGGTTGACTCTGGAATGGGTTAGAGACAATGGAAAAAGAAGCTTTAGATGCCATGCTAAGTAGTTTGAATTTTTATCCCATAGGCACTGGAATAATTGAGAGATTTGTGGGAAGGGATATCATAACTCGGGGGGCAAAGTGGCAGAGGGTCTGGAAGTGTGAAGGACACAGGAAGTAGCAGAGAGCCCAGTCAGTAGGTCTGCAATGGCCCAGACAAGAGACAGCAGGATCGGCACCACAGTAATGCAGGAAAGACAGAGGGACAACCGGTGGGTGGGGGAGCCAATGTTTCAGGACTGAGGTTCTTGCACCTAATCTGGACAGCCACCCTTCAGAGTCGTCAGAAGATGGGGCCGTGTCCCTGGAGGCAAGGTAACCCCTCTCAGTCAAGCAGCCTGCAGGGCTGAAGCTGGGGGCTGAGTTCACCTCAGCCCAGGGCCTGACTCTGCCCCCCATCACGGATTCGAGATCATGCAGAGATAAAGCTGCACGTTCCAATAACTGGTAGATGCTGATGCCAGTAAATGACGGGGGTGCAGGGAGAGAAGCAGGCTTGTGTGGGGTGGGCTGAGGTTGTGGTTCCTGCAGGACCTCCTAGGGAAAAGGGCCAGAAAAGGCTGCAGGGCAAGGACAGAGGTGGGAGCTGGAGGCAGGCCTGAGGTCACGGAGGACACACACAGGTACAACTACGAACAAAACGCACTCCTGACGCCCAGTTGTTGTTTACAGCAGCATTTTCCCACCTAGTAAAACCATGCCCCCTTCTGATAAAACCCCCATCTCCTACACCTCACCCCCCAAAAATTCTGTTAATTTTTATTTTTTAAAACAACAGAAACTAAATAGTTATTTTCTCCAAATATAAAAATCATGTAACAGTACATGTTTCCCCCCAAATTTACCATGCCTCCCCTGTACCATCTACCCTGTTGAGAACTCTGGTTTTGGGCACATGGACATATACCTTCTGTTTTATGTGAGTATAGCTCACCTTTTTAGAGGTGACTTCCTTGAAATAAACACAGCCCGATGGCCTCAAGCGTCATATTCTAATAACAAAAACACTCAGAACCTGAGGTCACCAAACAGGACAGGGGTCAGAGGGGTCAGCTCTGAGACGTAGATAGGTGAGCAGCAGACTCAAAGGGAGAAGGGGTAATTTCTCTGTTCCCATCTTGAAGACACGATAACCGTGTGGTTGTTCTACTGGCTGTCTCCAGGTCAGGTTCTACTGTCTCCAGGTCAGGTCAGGTCAAACAGCTGAGCGCTCCTGGACAGCAGGTCAATCCTGTGTCACTGCCACTCTCGCTTCCAGGGACAAGCCTGAAGGTCACCTCACCAGTCACCATGCACAGCTTCTCTTTGTGGCAAATTCAAATTATAAACCCACCCTCCCAGTTAGACATCCATCCTACTGGAAGCAGCTTCAGGTCATCCAATGCAAAATTCCTGCCCCTGCCCTTCGAGGGGAGGCTGTACATTTTAAAAACAACTTGGTATCATGATATAAATTTATATTTGAAAGGCAAGAAAAAGCACTACAGGCTTCTACTAGCTCAACAAAACCTTAGTGGGTAGGGGGGGGACATGAAGCTGTGTGTTATCAACTGTGCAAGGGTTCAAGGTTGAGAGATACCTGCTGTTCCTTTATCAGGTACCACGTGAGCACTCCTACCACAGGGCCTTTGTACTTGCTGCTCATTCTACTTGAAGCACGTTTCCCTCAAGAGGCTTCTTTCTTTCCTTTCCCTGCCCACTCTCTCTACAGTAGTACACTCCACTGCTTCTATCCCCACATCCCGTTTTATCTTCCTGCACAGCAACCTCCTCTACCTGATGTTGTATTATGTATTTACTTGTTCATCCTTTGTCTCCCCCCATTATAATGTCAGCTTCAGAGAGTAGGATCTGTCTGTTCACAGCTGTGTTTTTAGCACCTTTAGAAACAGTAGGTATTCAAATATCTACAGGATAAGCGAATGACTATCTCCTTGAAGTGTAATTTCCCAGAAGCAAATATGTCTCTGGCCACTTACCGCACACAGTACAGAAAATGCGTGTGGTAGTCTGCGTACACAAAGAACTCATCCCCTATTTCGTGGTCCAGCACTGAATGGCTGTTCTGGAAGTAATTTAACACACTCAGAATGGTGCAGTTCTTGTTATACGGTGACAGAGGGGCCAAGCAGATGTCCTCAAGCGTCACAGTCTTGCTGTTATATGATGCAGTAATGTTTTCGATGGCTGTCTGTAAGTCAAGAACCTGAAAAAAGCAAAAACAAACCAACCCAGACAAATGTCAGCGTGCTCTCAGATTTTGACCAACGATGGCCCTGAGGGGTCAGAAGATAAAAAGTATTTCGGGAAATGCTTCCTAAAGTGGGGTACAGGACAAGGTACACAGTGGTACAGTCTAATGACACCAAGGACCCAACTTAGGGTCCAGCAAACTGAGACAAAGACTCTGCTTGGGAGCGTCCATCCAGAAAGATGGCGGAGAAGGAGGGGTCGGTCCCACTATCTGGTACCAAACACAAAAAAGACAGACATCAGCACAGGGCACAGAGACCTCTCCCCTCCTGCCCCCCTCCAGCAGTGACCAACATGGCCAGAGGGGAGATGGAGCAAGATCCCTGGTATTCTCGGACCCTCCCCTTCACCAACAAGGTACTACCTACTGCCTCGCTACATAGTACAGTTATCGATGCATATTCCTGTATTTTCTAATAGAGAATAAGCTCCTCCTGGTGACTATGTTGTTCATCTTCTGCACAAAGCAGGAAGCCTGATAAACTTTTGATGAATATAAACTGAACAACTTGGGGAAAACCAACAGATAATTACCGGGTGGAGAAACGATTCAATTGAAGTCTTGGGACAGTTGTTTTGTTTTTCAAGGTACTAGACCTTCTGTAGGTGAGAGCAGGGGGCCCTAGTGGCACAGTGGTTAAGCGTTTGGTGGCTAACCAAAAGGATGGCAGTCTGAATCCACCAGCTGCTCCTTGGAAACCCTATGGGGCAGTTCTACTCTGTCCTACAGGGTCGCTATGAGACAGAATTGACTTGGCGGCAACGGGGTTTGGTAGGTGAGAGCAACATTTAAAAGAAAATGTTATTGTGTGATCATTCCGTTAAAACACAACGTGGGATGTAGTTTGTCCACAGGTATAGTTCTCCAAAGCAAGTGTGATAAGGGAAGATGGGAAGGTTTAAATGCCATTCTAAGAGAAGTGGGTTGGCATCTTATCTCAAATGCATACTCCTTCGAAAGCCGGTCGGGAGCCCGTGGTCAGCCCATGTACTCCTGCACGTGGATCAATGACGGCCCAGCGGCTTCTCCCCTAGCCCCCAGGAGGGCAGAGGTTTCATTCCTCTGGGTCCTAGCATATTACTTTCAGTTACCAAGGGAAAAAAATTTCATAAATCCCTAAGGTGAATTCTTCTTAAACATACTGTTTCCATACAGAAATGCTACCTAAGTCTTCCTCTGCTCATCTTAATCTTAAGAAAAAGGCAAGATCTACTACTATGTGAAGGAAATCCAAAAGTGGGCTACAATACAGTTTTCATTAAGTGCAGCACCTATTACTTACTTTCTTTGTAAAAGCACCTTTACTTTTACCTTTAAGATTTTTAGTATATGCCAGTACACTCAGCCGAAATCCACATCAAATAGAACTGGTCAACAGACAACCAGGTCTGCCCTCCTCCCTGGGACTGATTTCTGCAAATAGCAGATTACCTGGTGCAAAATCTCTATGTTAAGTGGAGGTCCAAAAGGCACGTCAGCCCCCGACGGGTACGGCTGGTAGATGTGCTTGGCAGTGTGGGGGGCTTGGATGATGAGCTGCTCCGTCCGGAAGAAAGGCCCAAAGTGCATGTCAAAGTACTCCTTCTCCCGGCGCGCCTGGCTGCCGGGGGCTGACCAGAGGTCGACGGGATTGGTCGTGACCCGCATAAACACCAGGCCCGATGAGCACATGCCAATGAAGACCAGGGAGAAGATGATGATGCAGCCGGGGTTTCGGACGCAGAAAGCCCCCCACTGTGTGAACAGCTGCCTCAAATAGCCCTCAAAGGCTGCACTGAGCGGGTCGCAGCAGGATGGCTCCCCTGGAAGAGCGGGAGAGGAAGGGAGGGTGGAGGTTAAGAGCCAAGCCATTCCTGAAAGTTGGAACAGGGAAAGCATTAGCTACCACTACAGATGGCAGCCACCCGAGCCCTCACAGGACATGCACAAGAGCCTCACTGGCCCTAGCTATCATCTGCTCAGTGACACCTTTCCCCGCCTGCCACAGTGAATGACATTCCTACCCACAGGGGAACAATGCTCGCACACAAGCCTTCCACTGAAAAGCAACGCTCTCGGACTAGTCTGTCTAAAGCAGTCCTCCCATCAACCCTGGCCTTCCACTCCTGCTCTCAGCAGGCTAGGTCCTCTCCTTCACTGCTCTTATCCAGCCCACAGCTACGTCATTACCATTACTGCTCACTTGGTTCTGACCTGCCACCCCAACTAGACTGTTGGTGCCACAGAAGGAGGGTCATCTCTGTCCTGATCACAGCTGTGCCCTCAGCACTGACACCCCGGCTCACTCACAGTAGGTACATAAACACGAGGAGGAAATGGACACTCACGCCAACATCATCCAAACATGCTTACCTTTGTCACTGGCATTGACGGAAAATGCTATATTGCTGTCAATAGGTGTGTACTCAGAGACAAAATACCGTTTTCTGAAAAATAAAAGCGTGTAAGTAGTATTAGGGGACTTAATCACAATGAGGCTGTTATGCTGGCATTCCCATTACCCTATTCAAAGCTTACTTCGTCATTCTGTTTTCTTCCTCCTCCCAATCGCTGTCTTTCTTCCCCTAAACCCCGTACTCTGGGTCCCTCTGCTCACCAATCTTAGGAGAAGATTTAAGAAGGTATTTTAAAAAGCCCAAACAAACTAGTGAGGAGTAA
Organism: Dugong dugon; assembly: GCA_030035585.1. Taxonomy (NCBI): domain Eukaryota; kingdom Metazoa; phylum Chordata; class Mammalia; order Sirenia; family Dugongidae; genus Dugong; species Dugong dugon. The sequence goes on from CM057466.1 coordinate 58,592,601, forward strand.
TTTCACCATGCAGTCTACAAATTTTAGGCCCTGGTGGTGCAGTGGTTAAGCGTTTGGCTGCGAACCAAAAGGTCGGCAGTTCGAATCCACCAGGCGCTCCTTGGAAACCCTATGGGGCATTTCTACTCTGTCCTATACGGTCGCTATGGGTCATAATCGACTCGATGGCAACAGGTTTTTTAAAAAATACACCATCCTCCCCAGTAGCAATGAGCACAACTAGTGTACAGAACATGGTTTCTAAATAACAGAAGGAATCAGGGCTCCTTGTGGAAAAGGTTGATTCCAGGGCTGGGTCAGGGAAAACGAGTCTGGAATATCTGTGATGCCAGAAAACAAGAAAGCGCTCCAAAAGCAAAAGGGCATATCAGAGAGACTCAGAAGCCAACCAGAAGGTGCTCCCAGTGACCAAAACTGGGAGACTCTGAGTAACAAAATAAATGTCAGTACCTGAGTAACAAAATAAATGTCAGTACTGGATATAACCCACAGAATAATAATTAAAAAAAAAAAATCCATGAGTACATGCTGATGTAAATAATTGAATAAGTAAATAAATGGGGGAGAAGGGACAACTTGTTGAACAGAAAAAGTCCAACTAGTAAATGCAGAAAAATGAGGGAAATGCAATGTCACCACCAGGCAAATTATCATAATAACTGCTGCAGACAACATCCACCAAGAGATGCTACAATCAGAGTGTGAAAGTTTGAGGAAAAACAGGACATTAGCATAGTTTCAAAGTATCTCCTCCAAGATACTGATCACTACAAAAAGGAAAATCATTAACTTTGCTGAAGAGAAAGCCAGCAGACACCACCTTAACCAAGAGATCAAAGTTGATGTTATGGATTGAACTGTGTCTCACAAAAATATGTCAACTTGGCTAGTCCATGATTCCCAGTGTTGCATGATTGTCCACCATTTTGTCTGCTGATGCGATTTTCCTGTGCTGTAAATCCTATCTCTATGACGTTAATGAGACAGGATTAGAAGCAGTTACGTTAACGAAGCAGGACTCAATCTACAAAATTGGATTCTATCTTAAGTCAACCTCTTTTGAGATGGAAAAGAGAGAAGTGAGCTGAGAGACCATGTGGACCTCACACCACCAAGAAAGTAGTGCCAGGAGCACAGTGTGTCCTTTGGTCACAGGTTCTCTGCGCTGAGAAGCTCCTTGAGCAGGGGAAGATTGCTGACAAGGACCTTCCTCCAGAGCTGACGCCCTGAATTTGGACTTCTAGCCTAGTAGACTGTGAGAGAATAAACTTCAATTTGTTGAAGTCATCCACTTGTGGTATTTCTGTTATAGCAGTACTAGATGACTAAGACAGTTGACATCACCATGAATAAGATGTGGACGTTACGCACCCCTGATGTGACACAGCGAGAAGGACACAATGCCACTTGTGGGTATTCTTGCCAAAAACACACAACCTCAATCTACTCATGAGAAAATATCAGGTGAAGCCAACCAAGGGACATTCTACAAAATACCTACTAATCTGCACTCTTTAAGTGTCAAGGTCATCAAAGGAAAGGAAAAACTGAGGGGCTGTCACAGAGTGGAGGAGACTTATTAATGAAACAAAAAAACGAATGAGATGCAGGATCCTGGACTGGATTTTGGAACCGTAAAGGGGCCTTGGAGGAAAAAGTGGTGAAATCTGAATAAAGTCTGTGGTTTAGCTAATAATGTTTTACCAACAACCTTCTCTTGGTTTTGGTAATTGTCCTGTGGTTATGTAAGTTGTGAGCCCTGGTGGCGCAGTGCTTAAGAGCTGCCGTTAGCCAAAAGGTCAGCAGTTCGAATCCACCAGCCGCTCCTTGGAAACCCTACGGGGCAGTTCTACTCTGTCCTGTAGGGTCACTATGAGTTGGAATTCACTCGATGGTAATGGGTTTAAGTTGTAACATTGGGGAAGCTGAGTGAAGGATATGCATAAACTCTGTGCTATTTTTGAAACTTTTTTCTAGGTCTAAAATTGTTTCAAAATGAAACGTTAAAAAAATTTTAAAAAAAGTACTGTCCTAGGGGCCCTGGGTGGTGCAAACAGTTAAGTGCTTAACTACGAACTGAAAGGTTGGTAGTTCAAATCCACCCAGAGACACCTTGGAAGAAAGTCCTGGCAATTGACTTTGAAAGATCACAGCCATTTAAAAAAAAAAAAAATACCGTCCTAAATTAAGATGCAAATATCTAAAAGGACCATTGTATTACATCTAATTAGAAATGCAAGAAACCAGAGAAACAAGATTTGAATTAGATTCAGCACATATGACCTTTCTATTAATGAATGGGTGATTAACTAACTCCAAACGTTTAAACTTCCAAAGAGGTCTTTGAATGTTTACTAGTTGTAGGACATAAACAATTCATGGAAGGCTACTAACGCAGACTTGTTTCCTGTTCTAAGTAACCAACGTCTGCCAAGCAGAAAGCTAAAAGTGTCACTGGGTAGTTTTCTTCTTCCTGCTTCAGAGGATGAATAAAACTGCTTACCTGTAGCACCACACTGCAAAAAATGATCCAAAAAATACAAGCAAAAATGCCATGTAGGTGACCCACATGATGACATACATGGCATCCAAGCCAAGGATTGTCCAAGGGGCAGGAGGGGGTGGGGGCTGGGGCTTGGGGCCGCAGACAACTGAGCAGTCCTGGCAGCTGCAGGGCCCTGTGACCTCGTCCACAGCCTCGTCACAGCCCTTGGTGGCATTGTTCATGGGCTCCATCCCAAGCACTGGAACGTCTACAGGAAGGAACTATGCTGAGTGAATGTCTCAATTAAAAAAAAAAAAAATTAAACATTTTTGTCTTAAATTATATTTCAACCCAACAATAAGCACACTGAAATAAATGTAAGAATAAAAAAGCCCACGGTTTTTGTTTGATAAAATTATGTTTTGCTGCTTAGTCCTCTAAAATTTTAAGGTATCTCACTAACTTAAACGAGGTGTTGTCACTGAGAACTGAATACACTATAAACCAAGGTAAGTGTTAAATCATGCCCCACCTCCACTCTGAGGAGCTAGTCAAATGCTATAGCAGAGTTTCGAAAAAAGCCTTTGTAATACTTTTCAGCCTTTTTGGGGTAACAGTTTATTCTTTCAGTTATGTAGCAATACCTGAGGGCAATTCTTCCTTTCCTCTTCCATTCCCACAGCCCTTCCCTAAATGAACCCTGGACAGAACTCTACCTCTCTCTCTCTCTAGTACCTCTCTCACTGGAGAGTCACTTCAGGAACTAGTCATCTGAAACCGTTTATTTTCCTATTGCAGATGATGGGGTTTGGACTTTCAAATAACATCATAAAGGCACCAAACTTGGGAGTCTTTATCCCCACCTGAAAAAATGGGCGTGATGGTGAAAGGAGCCTGCCCATTATCCTTGTTGAACATGTACTCGATCCAGTTGGTGGCATTGCAGGCCTTGGCGTCCTTCCCACACAGCAGCCCCAAGGCTTTGTCGTTACTTGAGGGGGCCTCCACGTCCCGGCAGGCGTTGTACATGGCTAGAAGAGGAACCCCAGGGAAAAGACTGAAAGCTGGTGCTTGCTTTAACTCACCTGGGAGGTCTTATGGAAGGAAGTGCGTGTGGGAACCCTGAACACTCTGTGCCCTGCAACCAGGAGCCACACTCGGTGAGCAGGCTGGACGCAGCATGGTAGACACAAAGGGTGGAAGTGAGATGACCTTCAAACTGGGCTCTCCCCCTGCAAATAATATTCTAGGCTAGATTCCAAGTAACTTAAAAGTAAATCATGGACAGGAAAGGTTCCCGTTACCCTGTGTCGTTTCTTACAGCACGTTAGAGATGCTGCGCGCTGCAGAGAAGAGCATGCTCGGGCTCAGGAAGGAGGAGCTATGAGCCTGGCTGGTACCTCTGCAGCCAGTGAAGTGGGTTCCAGGAAACCTCTGGGGCAGGATCATATACAGCTGGAGATTTATGGAATTTATGGGGAAATCTGGTTTCAGGGCAGAGGTCATGTGTGAATGAACCTAATAGCTATTCTCTTTTTGGTTTTATTTCAGTACACATAAAGAAGACACACTAAATAAGGGTCATTCATATCATGACATTTTGCACGTAAGAAAGTAGTAGTAATGGGTCCTATAGTGTTAATTTTCATTTGCCAGCCCCCTGCTCGCTTAAAACTTTCTAGGATCTTCTTCCCCTGTGCTTTAAGGAGATGTTTATAAATTCATTCTGTTTTTCCCTTATTACAAGACAGTTAGCTAGAGTAACTGTTATCTCCCACAGAACCATCAAGATACTATTCCACTGCCTTCTGGCCTCTATCATTGTTGGTGAGAAAAATCTCTTAACAGTCATTCTTTATGATTTGTCTCTTCTTTCTACTTGTTTTTAAGGTATCTGTCTTTGGAGTGTTATAGTTATTCTAGATGGGGCAGTGGTGGCTCAGGGGTAGAATTCCATGCGGGAGACCCAGGTTTGAGTCTTGGCCAATGTTCCTCAAGTGCTGCCACGCGTCTGTCAGTGGAGGCTTGTGTGTTGCTATGACACTGAACTGGTTTCAGTGCTAGGAAAAAAGGCCTGGCGATCTATTTCCAAAAATCAGCCAATGAAAACCGTATGGATCACAACGGTCCTGTTCTGTCATGCATGACATCGCCATGAGTCGGGGGCTGAACTGACAGCAGCTAACAACTCCAAAGCTCTATTTAGGTGTGTTAATTCTTTTTAATTTATCCTGCTGAAGGATTCATTTTGTTTGTTAAATCTGAGGATTCATCTCTCACCCATTCTGGAAAATTCTCAGCCATTATGCCTTCACTTATTGTCTCTTCTCAAAGCTCTACTTTTTCTATTTCTGAAGCTCCTCATTTTATCCCACATGTCACTTCTTTAATGTTCCAGATCTTTATATCTCTGTGCTGTTTTCTGGGTAATTCCCTCACATCTTTCAGTTCACCATCTGGTTTTCAGGTTTTATTTTATATTTCAAGCATACAGAAAAGTATGGAGACTGATATAATTCTTATGTATTCACCACTAATCTATATCAATCTTACCATTTTACAACATTTGCTTCAACATTAAAAAAGAATGTACTATAGATACAGTTGAAGCCCCCTAACTATCCCTACCTGCGCCCATTCCCCTTCCCTAAGGTGACTACATCCTGAATTCGATGTTATCATTCCCATACTGGCTTATATACTATCATGACATATTACATACATAAATGTATAGTTATAATTTGTTTTAAAAATTCACATAAAAATGTATACTGTACACAGCCCTGGTAGCACAGTGGCTACTAACCAAAAGGTTGGCAGTTCGAATCTACCAGCTGTTCCTTGGAAACCCTATGGGGGTAGTTCTACTCTCTCCTATAGGGTCGCTATGGGTTGGAATTGACTCGACGGCAACACGTTTGCGTTTTTTTTTTTTTCTTTCTCGTATACTATACATGTTCTGAAACTTATTTCTCAGTCAACATTTTTTAAGATTCATTCTTGTTGATAGGTATAACACTAATTCATATATTTTAACCATTTTTTGTATTCTTTTATAGGACCATGACTAATCTTCCAACAAATTCATCCATTCTACTAGTAAGCACTTAGTGCCTCTAATTTTGCATGATCACATTAATGCTACAATGAACATTCTTAGCTGGGTCCCTCTGTTTACACGCATAACACTTTCTCTAAGGCGGGCATGTATGCGTGAAGTGCCTGGGGTGAGGTTATATGTACTGTCAGCTTTACCAGGTATTCCAAAATTGTTTTTCAAAAAGGTTTCCAAACCCTCGTACCAATTTACACTAATGATGCAGTATATTAGAATTCCTACTGTCCCACATTCTTACCAATACCTGGAAATGGCTAACTTTCTAGTTTGAGCTAGTCTCACAACGTGTGAAATGGCAGCTCACTGTTTAAACCTGCATGTCACTGATCACTAGTGAAGTTGAGCATCTTTTCAAAACTTTATTGTGTGCTATCTTCTGATCTGTCTACTGCCTGTTTTTTAAAACTGATTATTTACAAAACTCTACTTGTTCTAGACACTAATGATTTGTATTCATAAATCTTTTCACTTACAGTTTTTGTTTTCCCTCTCTTGTCTAGGGAGTCCTGGTGGTGCAGCGGTTAAGAGCTACAGCTGCTAACCAAAAGGTTGGCAGTTCGAATCCACCAGATGCTCCTTGGAAACCCTGTGGGGCAGTTCTACTTTGTCCTGTAGGGTCGCTATGAGTCGGAATAGACTCGACGGCAACAGGTTTCTCTTGTCCAGAAATCCTTCCTTACCTTAAAGTTATAAGGATATTTATTTCTAAAAATTTTAAAGTTTGCTTTTCACATTAGGTTTTATAACTAATTTTAGTACAACATGATATGCAAAAATAAAAATTAGAGGAATATGGATAATCAATTGTCTCAGCCCATTTATTGAGTAGCCTACCTTTTCCCTCTGTGATGTGTCCCTACACACCTGCCATTTATCAGCTTTCCATATATCATGGTTCTGTTTCTGGACAGAATGAGCTCTCTCCATTCTGGCAGGATGTCTTTATATTTTTTGGTAGGTTTTTCCTAGGTACCTTATTTTTGTTGTCTTGGAATCTTTTTTCCTATCACATTTTTAATTGGTCATTACAATTAAATTTGTATGTTGCCCTTACAGTCAACAACTTTGCTAAAACTCTTATTATTCTGTAGATTTTTCTTAGACATACTCTTTGTTCAGCTGTGTCTAATATGCTGTTTAATCTATTAGTCCACTTCAGTGGCTGCTCACTAACAGATCCAGCTGGTTCTATATCTAATATGCTCACTCTTTTTCCCTAGTGTTCTATTCTTTCAGAATTCTTTCATTACAGTCATTTTCAACAAACATTATATGGTCTCTCTTTCAGACTATCTAGGATTTCTAGCTATTGAGGTGCCATTTCTCCTACTTGCTGTATCTGCTTACTTTTCTGATGGTGATCTGCTTCTTCATAGTCAAAACCTCTTCTCCTAAAAATGCAGAACAAAATTCTCTCTCTCTTGCTCTCTCTCTATCTCTCTCTCTCACACACACACACACGCACACAAAGACTACACTTACTAGCCTGACAGAGACTGGAGAAACCCCAAGAGTATGGCCCCATACACTCTTTTAACTCAGTAATGAAGTCATTCCTGAGGTTCACCCTTCAGCCAAAGATTAGAGAGGCTTATACAACAAAACAAGACTAAAAGGGCACACCAGCTCAAGGGCAAGGACAAGAAGGCAGAGGGAACAGGAAAGCTGGTAACGGGGAACCCAAGGTTGAGAAGGGGAGTGTGCTGACATGTTGTGGGGTTGGCAACCAATATCACAAAACAATACATGTATTAATTGTTTAATGAGAAACTGGTTTGCTCTGTAAACCTTCATCTAAAGTACAATAAAAAAAGTTAAATAAACAAAAACCTTTTCTCTTCCTCCACCAACTCGGTCTACCTTCTTACCTCATTTCATCAGTCTTGCAGTAATTCATGCACTCACACAATCCATGGCCACTACAGCCAAACTTCCGGTGATTATTAACGAAGTACACAGAAGGAAATGTGCACATACTGAAATTTTCCAGGTGGGGAACTTAAACTTAGGAAGGGAGTGAAAGCAAATACTTCAGGGAGATTGTCTTACAGGTTATAGACCAAGTCCTAGGATACAAGCAAAGCAACAACTCTCATTTCATGGCAAATGAAACTGAAAACGATCACTTTCCATACTTTGAAAGGATGACAGAAAGGAACAACTTGATCCCTGTTCTGAGGCCAACTGTGAAAAAGGAATAATTACAAGTTTACTTACCATTGGCAAACCTGTCTCCAATATAGTACTGTAACTCTTCTACGTTTGTTTTTGTCTCGTTTGTAACAGGATCAACATAATCTTTAGTTGCTGTGACATTCAGAAACTGACTCTGTTGGGGGCTACAGGTCAGCTCACAAAACAGGTTCATTAGGTTATAAAAACAGGATGGACATCTAAAGAAAAGTAAATCATATTTTGTATGATTTCACAGATAACAGATAGCAAAAAGTTGATTTAAAATAGACAAATAAAACTATTGTAAAGAGACAAATGAATTACCATAAGAATACACTCAGCTCACTAACTCTACACCTAATACCTCATGTTAAAGACACCTCTTTAAAAACTGCTATTTTGTTCAGATGCAATTTCAAAAGGAAGAAATTACTAAGTCACTACTTAGAAAACCAGGTGCCCTCTACTTTTCAATCATCTGAATTAAGCTCTAAAGCAAGCAGTACTTTTTTAAATTATACGCACAAAAATTTTTTTTAACAATATAAAAGTAATGTAACTACATTATGGAAAATCACTATTAAGGTAAACTGTTTTCTATGAAACAAGCTTCTTTCCACGTTACTACATATAATCTAAAGAGCCCCAGTGGCACAATGGTTAAGTGCTTGGCTGCCAACCAAAAGGCTGGCAATTTGAACCCACCCAGAAACTCTGCGCGAGAAAGGCCAGGTAATCTCCTCTCATAAAGATTATAGCCTAAAAAACCCTATGGGGCAATTTTACTCTGTCACATGGGGTCGCTATGAGTCGGAATTGATTTGATGGCACCCAAAAACAACAACATATAATCTCCATAATCATAAATTTTGATGGCTGTGTGATACTTCATATGGCAGGTTTTTTCTCATTATTTGTTACTATAAATAAAGCTTCAGTGTCTGACAATAACATGGGGACAATGTGGCTATCTCTTATGTTTGTGTCCATCATGCCTCACCCAGGGTGGGTGCTTGAAAATGTGGGTGCTTGACTGAAGGGAGGGCTCCGATCTGGCTCCCTTAATGTTCACCTGCCTTCCACAAGGTATACTGGTCTGATCTGATTTTCATTTTTTTATCTGTTTATTATATCACGTGTTGTGCTGAAAGAATGAGTGATTTAGTGATAGTTTTCCACTCTGTATTGTCAATTTAAACTTCTGGCAAGTTAATAAGTGGAAGCTGACTTGTATTCTGTCACCTGCTATATTGCCTGCAGAGATAAGCACTTTCCCCCTCTTCAAACGTGCTTCACAAACATTTAAGTCTGACAAACTCAGAAAGATGTCACAACCTGCTGTTCTAAAAGAACACTCGAGCTTGTTCTTTTGAACATCTGAGAGTTGCTGTGTGGGCCTAGAGAAGACCGTTGATTATACAACCCTTTACACTGCTGTGGTTGCAGAGAACAGACTGGGCAGGAAACCAATTTGGATAAAGCCAGCCAATTATACCAGAATGCGCTTGTTAACAGTCACCAAAGCCCAGCTCTGATGACGACCAGGACCCTAGCATAGTTTTACCACAAGAAGAGAGAATAATGCACAAACCGGAGAAGGAGAGGAGGGAGGAGACGTATGTGACTACATAACGAGGGTCCCAGGCTAGAGTCTCAGCAGGAACCCCAGGATCCCCTTCCCATAGCACACAGAGCCTCAAGCCTGAAAGAACCTAGGCCAAAGCGCAGACACCCTTTGGAGTGAAGCTATCTTAGAGGAGAACCAATGAATATAACGAGAAAGAGGACCAAGTCTGACAATTATAACTTTATTTCTGACAAGTCATAAGATTGCTTTCTTAAAATAATACAAAACAAAAAAAAACTGACTTTTTCAAAGGAAATCAGAATGTGACTATTTAATAAATATACCTAAAAAAAACCTATTTGTTCTGTTTGCCCCAGCGGTCAACCTACCTGGACAGAAACTGTAGAGGCAGCTGCAGGTTGTCTTTCAGCGTCCGAAGCTGCTGAATGTCGCAACAAAGAGTAACATTGTCAAAGAAGAATCCCGGACAGAGCTCCTTTTGGGCGAGCAAGCACAGACATCAGAGCAGCAGAGTTAGAATGAGGACAAAGACTCCTCAGTGATGTAAGACAACCTCATTCCTGTAATCCTTTTCAGGTACACAAGGGTGAGGAACATATGTGCAAAGTTCTTGGAGAATTCTTTTAAAAGGCAATCAATTTACTACAAGTAGAGGTAGTAGAGGCATAGCTAATTTTTTTCTTTCATGAAAGCGTGCTCTCTTCCCTTGACAACCATTTTACCTCTTCTTAGGCTTTAAAAAATGTTTTTATTGTGGTGAAAATACACACAACATTAAAAAAAAAGAAAAGAAACAACCCTGCCACATAGGGTTTCCTAGGCTGTAAATCTTTATGGAAGTGGATTGCCACATCTTTTTCCCATGGAGCTGCTGGTGGATTCGAACTGCTGACCTTTCGGTTAGCACAAGTGCTTAACCACTGTGCAACCAGGGCTCCTGTTCATACACAACATCAAAAAAAAAAAAAAAAAATCCAAACCCACTGCCACTGAGTTGGAAATTCTGACTCATAGAGACTCTATAGGACAGAGTAGAACTGCCCTGTGCGGTTTCCAAGGAGTAGCTGGTGGATTCGAATTGCCGATCTTTTGGTTAGCAGCTGAGCTCTTAACCACTGCGACACCAGGGCTCCATTATATACGCCAATTCATCAATTTCTACATGTATAATTCAGTGACACTGATTACATTCTGCAAGTTGTACAACCATTCTCATTATCCCTTTCCAAACTATTCCACCACCATTAACAGAAACTCAGTGCCCTCTAAGCAATCACTCCTCCCTCCTCCTCCCCTCCCACCCCAGTAACCATTAATAATCTTTGCTTTCTATATATTTGCTTATTTCATATAAGTGAGATCATCTAGTATTTGTCCTTTTGCAACTGACTAATCTTGCTAAGCATGTTTTCAAGATTCATCCATGATGTGGCATGGATCAGGACTTCATTTCTCTTTACAGCTGAGTAATATTTCATTGTATGTATATGTTATGTTTTGTTTATCCATTCATCTGTCGATAGACATTTCCACCTTTCAGCTATTGTGAAAAGTGCTGCTATACATGTTGGTGGACATGTGTCTGTTGGCGTTGCTATTTTCAAGTCTTTTGAGTATATACCCAAGAGTGGAATAGCTGGGTCATCTTAGGTTTTTTCTGTATTTATGTTCAACCCAAGTGCTATTTACTATTTCCATCAGTCACTGCGAGCCAAGACAGATGCCTTTAATAATTCTGATGAAAGAAGCAAGTGAGTCCAGAAGATCTACTATGTCAACTTGGTTTTACATTATGTCTCTAAAATCAGTCTCTTCAACCTGGTATTTCCAGTTCTTTTCTAATATCCCTGTGTACCAGGGATGATAAAAAGATAACCTTGATAGCAGCCAAAATTTACAGGCTCTTCAGAGAAAACACAGGAATCACCAAAATGAAGAGAAGACAAAGAAGACATAGCTACTCAGTAGCAGAGTCCATTCACGTCCTGAAATCCAGGAACTAAAAAAGGCTAACTTCTAATATATTTTGCAAAACCTGCAAAGAGCATTTGAGGAACCAATGTTTGTCTGTAAATAGTAACCTGCGGTTGTGAAATCTTATGAGATATAAAGTCAGTTCGTGAACAATTAAGCCTCTGGAGTTATGTTAGTTTCTCTGCCATTGTGTGCTAAATATAGGGGTTTAGGTAAGATTTAGGCCTCCTCATCCCATAATAATATTTAAGATATATTCATAGAGGATCTCTTGGTCAGTGTTTTATGTTCTCAATGCCCCAGACAATGAACTTACCTGCACCAAGTCATATCCATCCTTTGGCAATGGTTTTGGTGGCCCAGAATATTTGCAATTGTACCTCTTATCTCCAGTTGCAATCCCACACTCTCCATACCAAACACAGGACTCGGAAAACACCTACAGAAAGTCAACACAAAACTGTTACCAGGGCCTCAATACAAAAAAACATTTTCAACAACAAAAAGAGCCCACAGAAGCACAGTTATAGAACCTTTTAATGTTACTTTGAGGACTAAAGTGCAACCAACCCAAGCCATGGTATTTTCAACTGCCTCATAGGCATGTGAAAGCTGGACAATGACTAAGGAAGACCAAAGGAGAATTGACATCTTTGAATTATGGTGTTAGTGAAGACTACTGAATATACTGTGGACTTCCAGAAGAATAAACAAATCTGTCTTGGAAGAAGTACAGTCAGAATGTTCCTGAGAAGCGAGGATGGTGAGACTTCGTCTCACATACTTTGGATGTGTTATCAGGGCGACCAGTCCCTGGAGAAGGATTTCATGCTGAATAAAGTAGAGGGTCAAGGAAAAAGAGGAAGACCCTCAACGAGATGGACTGACACCGTGGCTTCAACAATGGGCCCATACATAGCAATGATTGTGGGGATAGCGCAGGATTGGGCAGTGTTTTGTTCTGTTGTACATAAGGTCGCTATGAGTCAGAACTGACTGGATGGCACCCAACAGCAGCAACAATTTTACCTTCAAAATGAAGTGACAGCAAGAGGCATTCATTAAGCATTTTGAAAAATATTAATTAGAATGGACCAAATGCACAAAGTGAGCTCGTCAAATAAGCTGGTGGAGGGGAGTCCGGCAAGATGGCGCTCTAGGCAGAAGCACCACGCCGTCCCTCCACAGCAAAGATCCGAAAAACTAAGCCAAACAGAGAATCAACAATCCTGAAACCGTAGAACATCAAATGAAGAGATAAAGAACTCAGCCGAGCACCAAATGGAGTGAGAATACTAAAAGAGAACGGAGATCGAGGAGAGATTCATGCAGAGGTCCCCTACCAGCTAACGCAGCACGGATCCACCATCTTGGACTCCTATCGGAGACCAGCAAACCGGGGTACGAGAGAGCAGCCTCACGGAGCGTCCAGTGGCAGACAAAACAGCCGGTAATTTGCGGTGTGTGCTTTCCCACCCCCTACCCCTCTTCGCCCCGGCTCGGGCTCCTCTGCTTCCCGTGGCTGCGGTCTCTTGGCTGGGGGGCGCCGGCTGCTTGGATTCCGTGCGCCCGGGCGGGTGGCTCTCTGGGTGCCGTTTGTTGGCTGCTGGTGTTGCTTTTGTTTTGTTTTTCTTCTGTCTACTTCTTTTGATTTCTCGCTTGCCTCTTGCCGCCTCCCCCTCCTTTTGCTCAGGTGCGTGGCTCCGAGCGCCATCTTTGCCTTTTCCTGCGGGGCTCCATTTGAGTGTGCAGCTGCTTCCCGGTCTGGGCTGCCACGCTGGTGGGATCCCGGGGCTTTTGTTCGTTTGTTCCTCTACTTCCCGCGGCCGCGGTCTCTTGGCCGGGGGGGCGCTGGCTGCTTGGATTCCATGCGCCCGGGTGGGCGGCTCTTTGGGTACCGTTTGTTGGCTGCTGGTGGTGCTTTTTTTTTTTTTCTCCCTGCTTCTTTTGGTTTTTCACTTGCCTCTCACTGCCTCCCCCTCCTTTCACTCAGGTGCCTGGCTCCGTGCGCCATCTTTGCTCCTTCCTGAGGGGCCCCAGAGCGCCGGCAATTTGTGATATATGCTTTCCCACTCTCCACACTTCTTCACTCACACTCGGCCTCCTCTGTTTCCCACGGACACAGTCTCTTGTCCAGAAACACCAGCCCGCACTGGCTGGCTCTCTGAGTGCCATTTGTTGGCTGCTGGTGTTGCTTTTTTTTTTTTTTTTTTCTTTCTGCTTCTTTGGATTTCCTGCTTGCCTCTCGCCACCTCCCCCTCCTTTCACTCGAGTGCCTGGCTCTGTGTGCCATCTTTGCTTTTTCCTGAGGGGCTGCGGAGCTCCATTCGAGTGAGGAGCTGCTTCCCGGTCTGGGCTACTGTGCTGGTGGGATCCCGGGGCTTTTGTTCGTTTGTTCATTTTGAAATGTTTGTCTGTTTTCTTTTCCTTTTCTTGAGTTGGGAGCCCTTTCTGGCCAGGTGGAGCTGCGTGCCAGGGAGACTCCCCTTCGGCTTCCATAGACGTGCAGAGGGATCCCTGAACGCATTTCTTTATTCGTTGGTTTTCTTTTCTTTTTTTCTATTTTTCTGGGGGGCCTTTCTTGTTCCCTTTTTTTTTTTTTTTTTGATTTGTTTTGTTTTCTTTCCCATCTTTTTCCCTTTTGTCTTTCTTCATTGCTCAATTTCTCGTCTCTCTATCTCTTCCTTCTCTTTCTGATCCCCGAATACCAGGCATTGTATGCCTCCTGCACCTTCTGGCCAGGCTGTGCTGTGAAACCTGAGAGTGACTTCCCCAGACCTCATAGCTGCATCAGTGGGATCCCTGGGAACTTTGCGGTTCTTTAATCTTTCTGATTTTTATTTACTCATTCTTTTCTTTTCTTTCTCTTCCCCCTTCTGTTTTTCTCCATTCCATAGTCTCTCATCTCTCCATTCCAATGGCAAGCTCCCCTAGCATTCTTTTATGTTTGTATGTTTTTTGGCTCCTCTTCCTCTCTCCTCTCTCCCATATCCAGCTTAGCTTCACACATAACCATCTCCCCGCTGCATTCTGCCTATGTGCACCGTGCACTTGACATCACACCACCAAGCTGTGCAGGCACGCCCTATTGGAACCTGCCCAGCACTGATTACCGACAGCCCTGGTGGTTGCGGTGAGTGCCACAAACAACCCGTCCCAGTGGCTCCTCTTCAGCTAGACCTGCCCTGCTGTACCACATATGAGTGACTGAAACGGCCAGTTGGAGAAGGAGGAGAAAAGTATTGAGCACACAAACGAGCGAACAACAAGGAGCATGCAGTCCGCCTGCTCAGACATACTCAAACTTTTTTTTTAAAGGGACGAAACAAACAAATCTACAATCAATAAACCGGAGAAATATCTACTGAATGCCCCGAAAACAGCAAACAATATCAAAACATTTACAAAAACAGGACAGGATGGCTCCAGTAGGCGTCCAAATTAAAACACCAGATAACTCTCCTGTGGAAGAAAATGCACTAGAAGTACCTGATAGGGAATTCAAATCACTAATACTTGGAATTTTCCAAGAACTGAGGCAAAAAGCTGACAAACAGGAGGAAAGAATAGACAAATTTATGGAAAATACAGACAAAAAATTGGAAGAATTAGGAAGATGATGCAGGAACAAAATGCCAAAATAACTTCACAACTAGAAATTATACAAAAACAACAATTAGAATCCAAAAGATAAACAACAAGATTTCAGAAATGGATGATGTCATAGAAGGGCTGAGAAGCAGATTTGAAACCATGGAAGACGGGATCAGTGGAACTGAAGACAAACACTTGGATACAACTCTGTTTGAGGAAAACTCAGAAAAAAGAACAAAGAAAAATGAATAGACCCTGAGAGTTATGTGGGACACAATTAAAAGCAAAAATTTACGAGGGATTGGCATTCCAGAACAGGGGGAGAAAACAGAAAACACTGAGAGGATCATTGAGGAACTGCTGACATAAAACTTTCCCAATATCATGAAAGATGAAAAGCTGGCCATCCAAGCAGCTCAACAAATCCCATACAGAAGAGACCCCAAAAGAAAATCACGAAGGCATATCATAATCACACTCGCCAAAACCAAAGACAAACAAAGAATCCTGAGAGCAGCTCGTGAAAAACAAGAAGTCACATACAGAGGAGAAACAATAAGACTAAGCTCAGATTATTCGGCAGAAACCATGCGGGCAAGAACGCCTTGAAAGAAAAAAATTGTCAGCCAAGAATAATATATCCTGCAAAACTCTTGTTCAAATTTGATGGTGAAATTAGGTCATTTCCAGATAAACAGAAACTAAGGGAATATGCAAAAGTCAAACCAAACTTACAAGAATTATAAAGGGAGTTCTTCGATCTGAGGACAAACAGCTTCAGCTCACAGGCAGAACCTAGGATGCAGGATCGTACGAGCCAGATACCAATCTAGGAAATGAACTCTCAAGAACTATCCAAAACCAAAAGAAATACAACAGGGAATCAGAGCAGTCAATCGATGGATGACAACAACATCAAAACAATGAAAGAGGGAATAAATGGCATAGGTATAGAACCTTCTAATGGAGAGGAAGGCAAGGCAATACCAAGTAAGGGTAGACTGCTTCAAACTTAGAAAAATGAGGGTAAAATTCATGGTAACCACAAAGAAAGGTAACAAACCAACTCATAAAAATAAAGACGAAAAACATAAAGTCTCAGCAAAAACAAAACCTACAAAAACAAAAGAAATGAACACAAAATCCACAAATAAAAGTAACTCAGCACAAGAGAGTAAGAAGAACAAAGAAAACTTCAGCACCACAAAAAAAAGCACTACAAAATGACAGCAACAAACTCACATCTATCAATAATTACACTGAATGTAAATGGACTCAATGCACCCATAAAGAGACGGAGAGTGGCAGAATGGATAAGAAAACAGGATCCACCCATATGCTGTCTACAAGAGACACACCTTAGAAACAGAGAAGTAAATTTATTAAAAATCAAAGGTTGGAAAAAAAATATATCAAGCTAACAACTACCAAAAAAGAGCAGGAGTGGCAATTGTAATCTCAGATAAAATAGACTTTAAAACAAAATCTACCATAAAAGACAAAGAAGGACACTATATAATGATTAAGGGGACGATCCATCATGAAGACATAACCATAATAAACATTTATGCACCCAATGACAGGGCTCCAAAATACATAAAAAAAATTCTAACAGCACTGACAAGAGAAATTGACAGTTCCACGATAATAGTAGGAGACTTCAACACACCACTCTCAGTAAAGGACAGAACAACTAAGAAGAAACTCAGCAAAGATACAGAAGACCTAAAGGGCACAATCAGCCAACTGGATCTCACAGACATATATAGAACAATCCATCCAACCGCTGCAAAGTACACATTCTTTTCCAATGCACATGGAACATTCTCCAGAATAGACCACATCTTAGGCCACAGAGCAATCCTCAACAAGATCCAAAACGTTGAGATAATTCACAGTAATCTTCTCTGACCACAATGCCATCAAGGTAGAAATTAACATTAGAAAGAGCAAGGAAAAAAAATCAACTACATGGAAACTGAATAATACCCTGCTTACACATCATGGGGTAATAGAAGAAATCAGAGATGGAATCAAAAAATTCCTAGAATCAAATGAAAATGAAAACACATCATACCAAAACCTTTGGGACACAGCAAAGGCAGTCCTCAGAGGTTAATTTATAGCAATAGATGTACATATCAAAAAAGAAGAAAGGGACAAAATCAAAACATTAACTACAGAACTCAAACAAATAGAAAGACAACAGCAAAAAAAGCCCACAACCACTGGAAGAAAGGAAATAGTAAAGATCAGAGCAGAAATAAATGAAATAGTGTACAGAAAAACAACAGAAAGAATCAACAAAACCAAAAGTTGGTTCTTTGAAAGAATCAACAAAATCGACAAACCACTGGCTAGACTGACAAAAACAGGAGAGGACAGAAATAACCCAAATAAGAAATGAAATCGGGGACATTACAACAGACTCAACTGAAATAAAAAGGATTATAACAGAATATTATGAAAAACTATACTCCAACAAATGAGGAAATGGATAAATTTCTAGAAACACACGGCCTACCCAAACTACAACAAAGTGATGTTGAAAATCTGAACAGACCCATAACAGGAGAAGAGATTGAAAAGGTAATAAACTCCCAACCAAAAAAAGCCCTGGCCCAGATGGCTTCACTGGAGAATTCTACAAAACATTTACAGAAGAGCTTGTACCAGTTCTACTCAAGCTATTTCAGAGCACAGAAGAGGAAGCAACACTTTCAAATTCATTCAATGAAGCCAGCATAACGCTGATACCAAAACCAGGGAAAGACATCACAAAAAAAGAAAATTACAGACCAATATCTCTCAGGAATATAGATGCAAAAATTCTGAACAAAATTCTAGCCAATAGAATTCAGCATCATATCAAAAAAATAATACACCACGACCAAGTACGATTCATACCAGGTATGCAAGGATGGTTCATCATTAGAAAATCAATCAACATAATCCACCACGTAAATAAAAGGCAAGAAAAGAATCACATGATCATCTCAATTGATGCAGAAAAGGCATTTGACAAACTCCAACACCCATTCCTGATAAAAACTCTCAATAAAATAGGTACAGAAGGGAAATTTCTCAACATAATAAAGGGCATCTATGCAAAACCAACGGCCAACATCATTCTTAATGGAGAGAGGCTGAAAAGATTCCCCTTGAAAACAGGAACAAGACAAGGATGCCCTTTATCACCACTCCTATTTAACATTGTGCTGGGAGTTCTAGCTAGAGCAATAAGGCAAGAAAAAGAAATCAAGGGCATCCAAATTGGTAATGAAGAAGTTAAACTGTCCCTGTTTGCAGATGATATGTTACTATACATAGAAAACCCTAAAGACTCCACGAGAAATCTACTGGAACTAACAGAAAGATTCAGCAGAGTAGCAGGATACAAGATAAACATTCAAAAATCAGTTGGATTCCTATACACCAGTAAGGAGAACGATGAAAAGGAAATCAGGAAAACAATATCATTTTCAATAGCCCCTAAAAAGATAAAATACTTAGGAATAAATCTGACCAGGGATATAAAAGACCTATACAAAGAAAACTACAAAACACTACTGCATGAAACCCAAAGGGACCTACATAAATGGGAAAACATACCATGCTCATGGATAGGCAGACTCAACATTGTGAAAATCGCAATTCTACCCAGAGCAATTTACAAATACAATGCAATCCCGATCCAAACATCAGCAACATTCTTCAAAGAGATGGAAAAACTAATCATTAACTTTATATGGAAAGGGAAGAATCCCCGAATAAGTAAAGCACTACTGAAGAAGAAGAATAAAGTTGGAGGACTCACACTACCTGACTTGAGAACCTAGTATACAGACACAGTAGTCAAAACAGCCTGGTACTGGTACAACGACAGATACATTGACCAATGGAACAGAATTGAGAACCCAGATGTAAATCCATCCACCTACGGTCACCTGATCTTCGATAAGGGCCCAAAGTCCATCAAATGGGGAAAAGACAGTCTTTCTAACAAATGGTGCTGGCAAAACTGGATATCCATTTGCAAAAAAATGAAACAGGACCCATACTTCACACCGTATACAAAAACTACCTCAAAATGGATCAAAGACCTGAATATAAAGCCTAAAACTATAAAGTTCATAGAAGAAAAAATAGGACCAACACTTCAGGCCTTAATACATGGCATTAACAGGATACAAACCATAACCATCAATGCACAAAACCCAATAGATAAGCTAGATAACTGGGATCTTCTAAAAATCAAACACCTATGCTCTTCAAAAGACTTCACCAAAAGAGTCAAAAGAGAACCTACAGACTGGGAAAAAATTTTTGGACAGTACAAATCAGACAAAGGTCTAATCTCCAGAATCTACAAGAAAATCCAACACCTCTACAACAAAAAGACAAATAATCCTATCAAAAAATGGGCAAAGGAAATGAACAGACACTTCACCAAAGAAGACATTCAAATGGCCAACAGACACATGAGGAAATGCTCGTGATCACTAGCCATTAGAGAAATGCAAATTAAAACCACAAAGAGATACCATCTCACCCTGGCATTACTGGCATGAATCAAAAACACTGGAAATAACAAATGTTAGAGGGGCTGCGGGGAGATGGGAACTCTTACGCACTGCTGGTGGGAATGCAAAATGATACAACCATTTTGGAAAATGATATGGCGTTTCCTCAGAAAGCTAGAAATAGACATACCACTCGATCCAGCAATCCCACTCCTAGGAATAGATCCTAGAGAAATAAGTGTCGTCACTTGAACAGACATATGCACACCTATGTTCATGGTAGCATTGTTCACAATAGCAAAACGATGGAAACAACATAGGTGTCCATCAACAGATGAATGGATAAGCAAACTATGGTACATACACGCAATGAAGTACTATGCAACAAGAAAGAACAACAATGAATCTGTGAACCATCTCATAACATGGATGAAACTGGAGGACATTACGCTGAGTGAAATAAGTCAATCACAAAAGGACAAATATTGTATGAGACCTATATTGTAAAAACCCATGAAAAAGTTCACATGCAAAATGTAACAATCTTTGTTGGTTACCTGGGATGGGAGGGGTGGGCAGGGAATACTAAATAGGTAATAGATAAGTGGTATCTTGGGTGAAAGGTGAGACAGTACATAATACAAGGGAAACTAACACAACCTGTACAAGGAAAGGTCATGGAAGCCCCATACACACATCCAAACTCCCCGAGGGACTCAGTTGCTGGGCAGAGGGCTCTGGGGACCATGGTCTTGGGGAACATCTAACTCAATTGGCATGACACTACTTATAAAGTCAATGCTCTACATTCTACCTTGGTGAGTAGTGTCTGGGGTCTTAAAGGCTTGTGAGCGGCCATCTGGGATACTCCACTGGTCTCATCCCTTCGGGAGCAAGGGAGAATGGAGAGAACAGGATACAAGGCAAAGATTAGTCCAAAGGACTAATTGTCCACAGCTACCAAGGCCTCCACCGGACTGAGTCCAGTACAGCTAGATGGTGCCCAGCTACCACCACTGACTGCTCTGACCAGGATCACAACAGAGGGTTCTGGACAGAGCTGGAGAAGGATTCAGAGCATAATTCTAACTCACAAAAAAAAAAAAAAAAAAAGACCAGATTTACTGGCCTAAAGGAGACTGGAGAAACCTCGAGAGTATGGCCCCCAGACACCCTTTTAGCTCCGTGGTGAAGTTACCTCCGAGGTTCACTGTTCAGCCTGGGAGTGGACAGCCCCGTAAAACCCAATGAGACTAACGAGGTACAGGAGTCCAGTGACAAGGGCCAGAAGGCAGAAGGGAAGAAGGAAGCTGATGATAGGGAACCCAAGGTTGAGTAAGGATATTGTTGATGTGAGATTGTTAACCATTGTCATAGGGCAACATTTGTAGCAACTGTTAAATGAGAAACTATTTTGTTCTGTAAGCCTTCATCTTAAGTGAGAATAACAGCACAATTGGAAGAGCGTAGTCAATGTCACTGAACTGTGTATGTAGAAATTTTTGAAACGGTGTATCTTTGGCTACATGTATTTTCACCAAAAAAAAAAAAAAAAAAGGTTGAGAATTTAGAGGGTTAAAATGTGTTCGGTTGTTATCCAATGTCATAAAACAACATGTGTACTACTGTTTCATGAGAAACTATTTGTTCTGTAAGCCTTCACCTGAAGTACAATAAAATATTAAAAAAAAAAAAAAGCTGGTGGAGAAGATGGTAATGGAAGTCACTTATTTACATGATTTCAACTTTCTGCTACTTTACTTGCCGATATGAGTATGTTACCTAGTTCCACGTAAGATCACTAAGAATTACGATGTAGAGGAAAGCAAAGCAGTATGTGTTAGCAATTTAATAAGGCACTAGTATGCACATCCACCCAACAAATTATATAAGCTCTAAACAATGAAAGAACACTCCCACATATATTTAGGTTAATTAATACCAGTATAACATCAGTAACATGAAGAACAAAACAACAAACATCAATAAAGCCTAAGTAAGAATGGAGGAGCAAGAATGAACAGCTTATCCTTGAGAATGAAGTAGAAAACAAGTACTAACTTTAAGGAAAATCACCAATCTTAAAAGAAATGTTAAAAATCTTTTATGCAAAGATTTCTCTAGAGCCACTCATATTCCCCATGTGAGAGTCACAAGGTTGTCAGAAAATTCAGAAGGGGGAGGGAGGGCTCAGTGTGAATCACTGGGTCAGCATCTGGCTCCAAAGGGTGTGCCCTAAGTGCCACCGAGCCTTTGCACCACAAAGCCACAGAGCACCAGAAGCCAGGGAAAGCCCTGGATTACAATGTCTGTCCAGCAGGGAAACTCAGGATATTGGGGAAGGAACCTTGGCTCCAACATGCCTAGTGGCGAAGCCATTTTTAAACGTCTGAAAAGAAGCAACAGCATGAATACTAATTCCTGGCAATGACAGTAGCACAGGACTTTAATACATGTGCAGAAAGTTAATTCAGTCAGTGATGGCCCTCAGGGTCAAGATACCCGACTCGTAGCAACCCTGTAGGATACAGCAGACTGCCCATAGGGTTTCCAAGGCTGTAATCTTTACAGAGGCACACTGCCACATCCTTGTTAGAGCAGCTGGTGGGTTGGAACCGCCAACCTTTCTGTTAGCAGCCAAGCACTTAACCACTGTGCTACCAGGTCTCCTTAGGGTCTAGATACAAATCCCGAAGCAATCCCTGAAGCCCTAAAACCATGAAAGAAAAAACAGCCAGGAGGTTGAAGTGGGTATGTGTGAGGGAACCTGATAAGACAGAGATCCCCAGGCTGTAGAAAATTCCACTGCCTCAAGCAGCTTGCATGGCACACCCTGCAGCTTTATATAAAAATCCTAGGTCCTTTGTTTGGCATGCCCCATAGCTTTACATTAAAATCCTGGTTCCTATGTTTGGCATGCCTCATAGCTTTACATTAAAATCCTGGTTCCTATGTTTGGCATGACCCATAGCTTTACATTAAAATCCTGGTTCCTATGTGTGGCATGATCCATAGCTTTTTTTTACATTAAAATCCTGGTTCCTACGTTTGGCATGACCCATAGCTTTACATTAAATTCCTGGTTCCCCTCTCCTTAACTGCTGCCCAAAACTACAGGAAATTGGTAAAAACTGGTTTAGGAGTCATGTTGACATTCAGGATAGCCTTTTAGCTCATTAAGTACTTCATACATAGTAACTTCCCTGCCTCTAGGTGGAATTTAACCACCCGTTTCTGAACATATGATGCATGAAATAATATGTAAACCCCATTGCACCTGTGTAGTATGATTAAGAATGTTGCTACTGTAACTTGTATGAAGTTCCTACTTGTAAACCCCTTAAAAGTAACCTTCCCCCTCACCCCTGCTGAGCAGTCTTGGAGGCAGCAGCCCTGATTGTTCCTTTCCTTGCACAACTAAATAAAGGCACCTTTCTACTCTCCCATATTGTTCTATCGTTTATGGGCTGAGATGAGTTGTGCAGAGCAGAACCTGGGGTTTCCACTTGGCAACACTAAGAAGTCTCTTAATTGTCTTTGAATTCATTCTTTAATATGTCAGAATATAAATTATGACTTATCCCTCTTTTGGCTCCTTAAAAGTCACATGTTTAGGCCACAAGGAGAGAAATTTTATAAATGAGGAAGTGCCAAGCATTGAATAAAAGTCACAATATCAAACCTTTGGGAAGAAGTTGCAAATTCTACCACTATTTTTATATAAGGAGATTCGTGATTGTTATTCCATAAATCAAGTGATTCTAAAACCTCTGCTTACTCTTACGATGCAGGGAAAGTACTGCAACTCTGGGTTTCCAACTAAAAGGTCATAACCCTTCTGAAGTGTGAAAAGGCAAAGGCTGAGTAGAAACAAGGAAACTGCAGATGCTCACATGTAATTTAAATACAATGGACTCCTCCCAAGACCTCTCCACAGACCAACCAGGCAAGCAGGTCTTAGGCTTTAGGGGCACCTGGCATCTTCCACGACTGAAACCCAGTCAACACACTATAGTGGCACGATAAACAGGACAGGTGTCTGGGGTCTCAATTCCCCTTCCTTAGCACTTGGCCTCACAGACAAGATGACCTAACGCCGTTTAGTTCCTTTTCACAAAGATCACCGTTTTATAATTTACACCATTTATTTCAAAGCCAAGTTCTGTTTCCACCTACCTGGTGGAAGGAAGAAGCACACAGAGTGAGGTCGGGAGTCCTGGGTTCTAAGCCTCAGCGCTCAGGAGACTCCATAAAGTTACTTGTTGAGGCAGATCACACCTGGAGCATATTCCTTAGCCTTGCTGAGGGGGAGCTTTCCTACCTGTGAAAGGAAGCTGATAATCTCTATCTCACAGGTTGGGTATGAAGATCAAATGAGGAACTACAGGTTGAAGCACTCAGTAAACTAGAAAGCACTATAAGGTTGAATGCAAGGAATTATTCTTAATGTCTTCCAACGGTGTGGGACCTCAGTCGAATCCCAAAGTTCTTTAAAAAAAAACAAACAACAAACAAACCTGACCTTTGGGCCCAAGAAATGTGGCCTTGATTCAATGCTCTTAGGTTTGCTTCCCAAAAAGTCATTCTGCCTAAAGAAGCAGTCAGAAGCCAGTGGGGTCCAAAGGCACTTACTGTGTTCCATGCAGGGCTTCTAACCAGTTTGTTACAGTTTGAACCCCTGCTGAGACTTCTAGGCGATGCTGCTGGTTAGGGACCAATTCTGAGAACCACAAGTACAGCAGTGCTCCCAAAATTTATTATACATAAGAATCACCTGGGGATCTTGTTAAACTGTAGATTCTGATTCAGTATATCTTGGGGGTGGAAATGCAAACTATTAGCAGGGGTTCGATATGGTTCGAAGTCCTAGTTTGATGTCATGTTTTAAATGCTCTTCATGTAGTAATTAATCCCCACAGTATCTGATGAGGTAGGTGCTATTATTATACCCATTTTACAGATGAGAAAACAAAGGTACAGAGGGACTAAATAACTTGTCTAAGGTCACACAAACTGTGGCAGAGGCAGGATTCAAAACAAACTCTCAATAAAATATAACGAGCTGCGTTACTGAGCTCCTTCCTCTAGCAGCCACCCTCCCCGCCATCCAACCTTGTGTGAGGGCAGAGCACATGGACACTCACAGGCACAGCTGACTGGTGGGGGAGGCCTCTTTCCCACTCCAGCCTCTCTCTACCATCACTCTCTTCGCTTCCATCTCACCTCCAGATGACAAGGAGAGCAATCTCCCTTACCCCAGGCCCAGCTGGCACCATGTTCCTGAGCCTCCTCAGAGGCCACACTCCATCACCTGACCTCTTTCTCTTCCACATTTCCAACCTCACCTCTTTGTCGGTCATTTCACCTGCTCCTGTCTATAAATACTACTCCAACTTCATTCACAGACCCCTTCTCCCTTTCTACTTCAAATGACGCCCAACTTCTCTCCAGCTGCAATTCCAACTACCTGTCTGACAGCCCCATATGTTCAAAATGAAACTAATCCTTCCTTCAAAGCCTGCCTCCATTACCACTCCCTCTTTAACAGGGTTTAAAACCTGTCACCTTTAAAACCGACCTTCCCATGAGTAACCCACTGCCAACTCCTGCAGAGGCACCCCAATCCTTCCCTTCCAGACGGAGCGCACAGCCATCCCTGTTCAGCCTTTGTCATCTCTCATTCAGACCATGGCCATGTCCCCTATACACAGCTGCCAGGTGGATCTTCCTCAACAGTGGTGCCAAAGCTTTCTGATCCTCAGAAACATACAATCCACCCTTCCCACCGCCTGTGACACAAGCTCCAGATGCTCCATCTGGGTCTGCCAAGCACTCTCCATAATGGTCCAAAAACCTACTGTCTTAGTTATCTAGCGCTGCTATAATACAAATACCACAAGTGGATGGCTTTAACAAAGAGAAATTTATTCTCTCACAGTCTAGGAGGCTAGAAGTCCAAATTCAGGGTACCAGATCCAGGGAAAGGCTTTCTCTCTCAGTCGGCTTTCGGGGAAGGTCCTTGTCATCAATCTTCCCCTGGTCTAGGAGCTTTTCAGCACAGGAACCCCGGATCCAAAGGACACATGCTTCTGCTCTTCTTTCTCGACGGTATGAGGTCCCCATATCTCTCTGCTCACTTCTCTCTTCTATATCTCAATAGAGATTGATTTAAAACACAACCTAATCTTATAGATTGAATCTTGCCTCATTAACATAACTGCCACTAATCCCACCTCATCAACATCATAGAGATAGGATTTACAACACACAGGAAAATCACATCAGATGACAAAATTGTAGACAATCACACAATACTGGGAATCATGGCCTAGCCAAGCTGACAGACATTTTTGGGGGACACAGTTTAATCCATGACACCTACCATTCTAATCTCCATCCCTCCTTTCTCTCTGCCCCACACTTAGTGGGACACACCTGTCTCTGCATTTGTTCCTGCCATCTGGCCCCCTCCCCTATGCTCCTTCCACCTCTTACTGCCTGCCCCCTCTCCAGGGCCACTCCTCAGAGCCTTCCTGCCCACCCACAGCTTCCCTCTAAGCTCCGTCACCTGTTTTGCTCCTGTGAGGGCACACACCACTATCCCTAGCATTCAGGTACTGGCTACATGTGCCCCTCTTCTCTCATTAATCCTCAGCACAAATCTGTGAGGTAGGTACTAAAACCAGACCGTTTCACAGATGAGGAAACCGAGGTTATAGAGGTAAAGTAACTCATCTGAGGCCTCATCTAAGAGATGGCAGAGCCATCCAAGGTCTGGAAGTGGGAGATGTTACCCCTTATACTGCACTCAGGGATCACTCCTCAGGCTGCCCATTCCTGGCAGACAGGGCAGCACATGCTCATCTCTGTATCCCAGGGAGAACCTAGCTGGTGTCTGAGCAACTGGATTTTGGGTCTCAGAATCACACTATGCACACCCCAGTGGGGAGGCAAGAGTTTACTAAGCTTAATATTCCACCTGGACTGCCAGAGCAGCACACGCTGGCACCAAGACCAAGGACACACAGCACTATCAGGAGTTCCCATGCCGGCCACACACTTCCTTTTTTAAACAAAGCACTGATTTCCAAACTTAAAATGTCTGGTTAAAAGTTGACTTTACTCTGACACGAGAAAACCTCTGTGCTGATCTGAAAG
Source organism: Dugong dugon (assembly GCA_030035585.1). Lineage (NCBI taxonomy): Eukaryota > Metazoa > Chordata > Mammalia > Sirenia > Dugongidae > Dugong > Dugong dugon. The sequence continues at coordinate 58,619,216 of CM057466.1, forward strand.
CGTATTCAATGATAATTTGTTTGGGGAAGGAAGTATGCCCCATACTGAAATGAAACCCACGAAAGTTTGTGGTCTGCCATAGCCAAAAAGTGTACCCAATCAAAACGTGAGCTCAGGCGTTCTTCATGTATCAAAAAAGCCCAGGGGCAAGGCCTGCAGAGAACACCTCCTCAGTTATCACAGAGGTTATTAAGCAGACAAGAGTGACTGTCAGTTCAAACAGGATCAAAGACTATATATCCGGTGTCACCTGACATACTCAGAGTCTCCAGTGATGTGTCTTGTTAAAGCCCTGTTTAAGTACCGATGGGCCAAGTCCAAAGAATGATCATCTTTCACAATGCATCTCGTGTTCACTCACCCATCTTATGGCGCTATTTATAACCACAACAATGATCTTATTTAAGCATTTTTAAATCTCACCAACTCCTAAAAGGTTAAAAATAAATGACTGTAAAATTATTTTCTTCACAGTCAATTCAAACACCACAGATGTACACAAAATAATACTGAAAGCCTCCTCACTCCCCCACCTCCCTTCTTAGATGTTCCCATTTTTTTCCCATTCCCATTGCTGTGAGGGGATTCTGACTCATAGTGACCCTACAGGACAGAGGAGAACTGCCCCACATGGTGTCCAAGGAGCAGCTGGTGGATTCGAACTGCTGACCTTTTGGTTAGCAGCCAAGCTCTTTAACACTGTGCCACCAGGGCCCCTCTCAGATGTAACCAGGCCTAATTATTAGATCTGTGGACTTCCAGGCTTTTTATTCCTCACACAAGCAAACATACAATTGCAATAACCTTTAAATAGCTTTTTCACCAATAAATCTCTACCACCCTCCACTTTGGATCCGAAGGCTAGACTCCAGTCCGCATCTCCAGCCACAGAAAATCAAACTCATCCATTGTTTTTTCCAAAGGCTTCCATCTTCCTCATCCTGGAACACCCTCTCCTAATTATCCCTTCTACCAGCCTCTCCCAAGACTCATTTCCTCCCCTGAGTGTAATTCAGACTCCTTTCATCTAGTTCTAGTCCTCTGCTCCCTCAGCCAGCGAGCGGTCCTTGAGAGAAGAGGCCGGTCAGCAGGCAGCAGCACTTGGCAGAGGGCATGAAGCAAAGCTGAGCTCAGGAGGATCCACCATCACTGCCCCAGTCAGCAACCAGTAGATGTTCTGTGCCCACAGTGCTCTGTTGGGTGATATACCTGTTTCTGACACACTCCACAGCTCCTGTGTGGCTCCCCTAGGGCAGGGGTCAATGAACTTTTTCTTAGAGAGTCAAATATTAAATATTGTAGGCTTGTGGGTTATAAGGAAACCCTGGTGGCATAGTGGTTAAGAGTTTGGTTGCTAACCAAAAGGTTGGCTTTTCGAATCCGCCAGGCACTCCTCGGAAACCCTATATGGCAGTTCTACTCTGTCCTATAGGGTCACTATGAGTCAGAAATGACTTGACAGCACAGGGTTTGTTTTGGTTTGGTGAGCTACAAGGTCTCTGTCAAAAATACTCAACTTTCGAACCCCCTTGAAGGTGAAAAGCAGCCATAGACCATAGGCAAGTGACTGGGTGTGGGCATGTCCCAAGAAGGCGTTATTCAAAAAAACACGATGTTGCCCAGGCCGCCGTTTGCTGGCTCCTGCCTTACGATCAAGCACCATTTACGTTTATAAGAATCGTAAAGTTGTGTATGCACTGGAGGGAAGCTCCGAGTGTATCTTCTCGCTTTTGTCTCAACTCCCTCGAAAGCCCGTAAAATCCTAAAGGGCAGAGTTCAAATATTATACTTCCTTTGACATACAGAATCTCATCCAGTGTTCATCGACTGAGAAACCATCAAAAGTCACTGTGGGTTAAGGGCATTCGACTGGATCATGTCGTAAATTCAGAAATTAAAACTGCTGGTTGTTTTGGCTTTAACTCCAAATTTGGCAGTTACAAGGCTAGAGTGCCTCTGCTTTTAAAGGTCAGATCATGAGGCTGTTTCACAATATGCTCCAGAGTTTAATTATTGCGTATATAACTGGATAGGAAAGCTTCTTTCAACGGTAATAGGACTAGTTCAGGAAATTTTTTTTTCTTTTTTTTTTAAAGCCCCTTTTCCTATACGTGAGCAACTATGGCAATCTCTAAATCAGATTCTACAAGGGAGCTCTAAGAAAGCTCATGTTATCATACGGAGAAGCACCAAGTATTGCCAAAGACTCCTACACTCCAGGGTGCCTTTAGTAAATCCTACTGAAGCATTAACTAACTCATAGTCACATCCTCACTGGACATCAGCCGCACGCCAGGCACAATGTTAAGTGATTTTTCACTCATTGCCTCATTTATTTCTCAGATACTTTATGGGGTAGTACTGAAGTATTTTACAGGTAAGGAAACTAAGTCTCAGAGAAGCACTTTGAGGTTACTGGATTTTCAGTGACAGAACCAGGAATGAGAATCATGATTTTGAATGTCCAGTTAAGTGTTCTCCCCATTCCTCTTGCCTGCCCCCATCCCAGGTACTGCCCCTTCAAACTGATACAGCCCAGGTTGTATACTGATGTATCCTCAGAACACGAGAATGTACCAAAGACGGGCCGTCCCATCCACCGTGATCCTACACAAGTGTCCCTCTTTCTACACAAACTTGTTCCCTTGTAGAAATAATGACTACCATTTACATTTTTTTTTTAAGTACATCTCTAGGTGTCAGGTAATGATACACTTCCTCATTTGGGAGGAGAAGTTCAGCACCTGACAATCTTCTCGCCCAGACGCACACTCTGCCGCTACTACACGCAGAGTACAGACTGGGATCCCTCACTTCTTCAGCTGCCGCCCTGGATGGGCAAAGCTAATAGGAGAATCTGGAGACACAGCCAGTACCAGCTCCAGAGCAGGGGAGGCTGCCGGTGGATTCTACTGCCCCGTGCCTCTCCACGGAGCAAGCAGACAGGCTGGTCTGGCCAGTAAGGGCAACCCAAAATGGGGGTGGAGGGATTGGTTGGGGGAGTCATATCCAGAGATTCAGCTGCCTGTATGTCCTCTGGAGTCAGGTAGGCAGACCAAACAAATATGGCAGGACATTTGGGTGGAGGCTGGGATGGTCTGACTTCTCTTGGAATTGATTGCTGGAACTCTGTATTACAGCCAACCTGGTGTGAACCAATCCACATAACAAAGGATAGTTTGTGTGTGTACCAGGCTGGCCTGTATGTGGGTGTTTAAGCCAGACATTTTTAGAGTTAGATCAGCTCAGCTAGTCCAACTCTTCATTTTAATCTGTAAAATGTTTATTTAAACTCTCTAATTTATAGTTTTTAAAAAGTGACTTGCTCAAGGCCGTACTGCTAGTAAGAACTAGTCTTAGACATTCTAACCCACAAATTTGAAAAATAACCCAAAAGCCACAAGACTAAACCAAAACCATGAGAATGGATGTCAGAATATACTGTCTAGATTTTTCCTACGGAATGTCACACAGCATGGCAAATAAACCCATGGGTCAGGCCAACAGGCTAATTGCATCCCTGATTTATTACTGGCTATGGAAGAAGCCATAGTGGAGGCAGGAACATGCCTTGAATGAGATGTCTTACCGGCCAAGTGCAACATCTACTTGCTGAACATCCATTCAACTTAGCTTGCTAAACATGAATAACCTGGTAGCAATATTTTGAATTTGAACAAATTAGAGCACAGACATGGTTCAAGCCCCATGCCTGTCATTTACTTGCTATATGACCTTGAGACAAGTTAGAGCCTTAATATTCACGTTTGTAATACAACAAAAACAGCATCCTACCTATCTTGGAGGATTGCTATGAGGAAAAACAAGATCAGTCATGTGACAGCAACAGAAAACTATGCAAAAATTAGGTAACTTTTTTTTCTCTTTAGTCCCCTTTAATCTAGAACCCTGCCATTTTTAAACTGCTTTATTGAGATAATTCACATACTATAAAATTCATCTGTTTCAAGCGTACAGGTCAATGTTTTTTAGTAAAAATTGGGTTAACTTTCTCCCTTATATTCTCTAGTTTTCCTCTTGTCCACCTGGTACAAGTTCATTTACCTTCCAAAGCTCAAAGCTGGGTTCCTCATAGTATTTTTTTCTTACCTTTATTAGAGTGCTTCTCTCCATAACGTTATTTTTTATGTATCCAGGCTTCCCCTTATCAACTATGAACATGACAGGGATAGAAACTACTACTATTTACATAGCACTTTACAGTTTACAGACTGCTTTCTGAATAGGTCAGTTCTTTAGATCTTTGCATCCTACATTGTGCTCATAGCAACCACTCTACGTTTACGGGAAATTAATGAATGACAATAATTTGAGTTCCTCTTTTGACCTAAGGGACAGTAACAAGATGAAGAACACATTTTAAAACTTTCCTCTCAAATTCCCCAACAGCACACTTGCAGCAAGGAGAGGTGATTTTGTTTTTGTTTTTCTTGCTGTGATGCAAAGAATTTAACTTTACCCAAAGGATTTGGTCTTTGTCCCAGGCTCCTGAGAAATAACTTCTAAAACCTTAGAATTTCCCAAGTGATTGAAATGTCTTTGATGAGGCCTCCAGATCACACCTGAGAGTTTTTGCTAACAAGGTTTCTTATGGGTAGGGGCTGGCCAGGCCAGGAAAACCCACCATGTCGTATCAGCAGACCTCGGTGGCATGATTCAGTGGCATGATTCAATGAATCATGGCTATGTAATGAAGCCCCAGTAAAGGCTCTGGACACAGAAGCTCCATGGGCTTCCTGTGTGTCAAAGACATTGATGCACATGGAAGCTCTTCACTGGAAACCCTCCCAGACCTCCATATGCAGATGTTCATTTGTATCTTTTTTGTTGCAACAAAACTGTGATCACAAGCATAGGGCTCTCCTGAGTTCTGTCAGTCATTCTAGCGAATTATCAAACCCAAGGGAGTAGTGGGAGCCAGCAGGTCAGAAGTGAGAGTGCCTGGGGACCTGGAGCTTATGGCTGGCATCCTGAGGGGGTAGAGGGAGAGCCTGGAATGTGTAGCCAGCAGGTCAGTAGTAAGGGTGTTGTGGGGATCCCCAAGCTTGCAGCTGGTGTCTGAGGTCTTGGGCAGACTTGGCAGTCTGGAGGACTGTGCCCTTTTAATTTGTGAGATCTGACCTGGCTTTGGTGGTTAGGATCAGAGGAAGTACTGCATGTACAGCTGAACTGGACCTGACTTGAAGAGACTGGAACTGGAATTAAATTCCTTCCATTTAGTTGGTGTCCTAGCAAAGTAGAATAGATTGTATTGATTTGACTGACACCAAAGCAAGTGAAACTAAGAGGAACAGTCCAGGCAAAGGAAAGCCTGGTAGGCCACAGCTGGTGATTGTTATCACTCAGAAAACCAACCACCAATCTAACTCTGATCTCCATTAGCTTCTTAAATCCCTCCCTCACTTCATCTTCCCCAAAACCCACTTTGAGGCCCAATGATTTGGTGATCACAAAGAGTCAAAAGACCTGGAGGGTACTCCCGAAGCCACGGCCCCTGGACGCTCTGTTAACCCAGAACTAAAACCACTCCTAAAGCCCACTCTTCAGACAAAGATTAGACTGGACAATAAAACATAAAATAATACTCATGAAGAGTGTGCCTCTTAGTTCAAGCAGATACACGAGACCAAATGGGCAGCTCCTGCCTAGAGGCAGGATGAGAAGGCAGGAAGGGACAGGAGCTGGTTGGATGGACACGGGAAACCTGAGGTGGAAAGCGGGAGTGTGCTGTCACATCAGAGGGATTGCAATACGTGTATAAATTTTTGTATGATGACTGGCAATATGTGTATAAATTTTTGTATGAGAAATTAACTTGAACTGTAAACTTTCACCTAAAGCACAATTAAAAAAAAAGAAGTCAAAACTCAAGAGTCCTGACCTTACTTGGAGATGGATAAAATATATCTAGTGCATGACCTACAGAAGCTTGCAATTTAGTGATTCAATTTAGACAATATTCATTTATCTTTCCACCCCACCCTCAGAAGTAGGCATTGTTGTTAGTCTCATTTTACAGAGGAGAAAACTCAGGCTCCAGAGGATAAACCAAGCACACCCCTGCTGAAAGGTGGGGTTAAGACTGACACCCATGTCTTTAAACTCAGTCTTTTGCCAGGTAGATTTAGCACTTCAGAAGGAAGGCAACCTGGTTGGGGGAACAGGATAACAACTTTATGGATGCTATAGCATTTGAACTATACCTTGGGAAATGGGCAGAGTTCTGGTAGCAAGTCATTTACTTTGGTGGAAGGGCAAAATGCTGCCTGAGATCAGACTGCTGTTCTTAGCTGCCGTTGAGTTGGCACCCGACTCATGGTGACCCCATGCAGAATGAACAAAATGCTGCCTGGTCCTGCACCATCCCCATGATTGGTTACAGATCAGACTGTTGTGATCCACAGGGTTTTCCTTGGCTGATGTTTGGAAGTAGATCACCAGGCCTTTTTTCCTAATCCGTCTCAGTCTAGAAGCTCTGCTAAAAACCCATTCAGCATCATAGCAACATGCAAGTCTCAACTGACAGATGGGTGGTGGTTATACACGAGGTGCGCTGGCTGGAAATCGAACCCAGGTCTCCCTCAGAAAAGGCAAGAATTCTACCAACGCCCGTGCTTCAGCAGTAGGTATGTGCCCTTCTTAAAACACCCTGAAGAGCACCCCTTTTGGGGGAATGGAGTGTGGGGAAGGGTTACTCTGGAAACAGAGATCATATTGTCTTCAAACCAGAGAGAGATTCTTTGTTCTGGATAATAAGACAAACATTGAAGGAATAAAAAGACCTATTCAGCAAGTCGTTTTCTCTCTGCCCACCCGTCAAAATAAAAACTCTCATTTTCCTTTGATTACTTTACTTACTTATGTTAGTAAAATATGTGATCAAAGCATCAATCAAGGGGGCGGGGGGGGGGGGAAGTAGGAAGGATTAAAGGATTATCCACATTGACTCCAATTTTAGATGGTGGTTCTTTGACTCTCCCAGGCCAAAAAATTAACCCATTCCTGACCACAGGAAAATCCGTTTTAATGGCTTAATTCCTACCCAGGCCTCACTATGTTCCAAGTACCTCAGGAAAAGCTTATAAAAACTACAGTCAGGAGAGATACATACTATTTCTCAAAACTGCCCACATTATTACTGGGCTGTGGGGACCCTCATCTCAGGGAACATTTAGCTCAATTGGCTTAACATAGTTTATAAAGACAATATTCTACTCCACTGGTCACACCCCATCTGGAGGAAAGGAGAATGAAGAAAACCACACACTAGAGAAAAATTAGTCCAAAGGACTAATGGACAGCAACTACCCCAGCCTCCACCAGACTGAGCCCAGCACAACTAGTTGGTGCCTGGCTACCACCACTGACTGCTATGACAGGGATCACAATAGAGGGTCAGGGCTGGAGAAAAATGTAGAACAAAATTCTAACTCAACAACAACAACAAAAAAGACCAGACCTAATGGTCTGATAGAGACTGGAGAAACCCTGATAAACAGAGAGGTCTCATCACCGTACCTCTCGGGTAAAAACCCAAGAAATAGAAGCAATTATGTGCCTTAAAATACAGCTATTCAGTTTCCCAGACACTCTTATAGTTCAGTAACGAAGTCACTCCTGAGGTTCACCCTTCAGCCAAAGATTAGACAGATCCATAAAACAAAATGAGACTAAATGGACCCACCAGCCCAGGGGCAAGGACGAGAAGGAAGGAGGGGGCAGGAAAGCTGGTAATGGGGAACCTAAGGTCTAGAAGGGGAGAATGCTGAAATGTTGTGGGGTTGGCAACCAATGTCACAAAATAATATGTATATTGTTTAGTAAGAAGCTAGTTTGTTTTGTAAACCTTCATCTAAAGCACAATAAAAAAATTTTTAAACTGCACACATTATTTGGATGACCACAAAGTGTAAAAACCATACAGTCTACTAACTTATTTAATTACTTAATTTTCTGTAAAACTTAAAAATCAAGAAAGGCAAAAATCTTCCCAGAAAGAACTTCAAACCTTATAAAGGACAGTTGGCCTGTAATTCCGTGACAGAACTTTAATAGTACTCAGACTGAAACCAGGGGCTGCTATCACAATCTGTTCTACTTCAAGGCTCCAATCCACCTGCAGGTATATTGAAAACCTCTGCAATAAGGAGGAGGCTTCTAGGCATTTTGCAAGAGAGTCATGACTAACCTCTGTCTTATCCCAAATGTCCTAGGAGAGACACTCATCTGCCATCAGCCTTGGATACTTGTTGTTATACTTGTTGTTGGGTGCCATTGAGTCACTTCTGACTCATTGCGACCCTGTGTACAACAGAATGAGACGCTGCCTGGTCCTGATCCATCCTCTGGGATACAGTGGTTAAGAGTCTGGCTGCTAACTAAAAGGTCAGCAGTTCAAATCCACCAGCTGCTCCTTGGAAACCCTATGGGGCAGTTCTATAGACTCTATAGGGTCACCAGGAGTCAGAATCGACTCGACACCCAACAGATTTGGTTTGGTTTGGTTCCATCCTCAGAATCGTTGCTATGTTTGAGCCCATCTGAAAAAAATTCGCCAGAGAAAACCTTGGATACCACCCCAAGATAAAAAGATTTCAAAGGATTTCAGATATACTAAAGTTACTTGATAACGTGAAGCCTACTAACGTGAAGCCTACCTATTAAGGTCTTTATCTGAAACTCTAGGGAAACCGAATAGCTGTATTTTAAGGCACATAATTGCTTCTATTTCTTGGGTTTTTACCCGAGAGGTATCGTGATGAGACCTCTCTGTTTATCATGTCACTTAATAACCCCAATAACTCTATTCTCAGCAGAAACTAAGGCTGAGAGAGTAACCTGCCCAAAGCAACAGAGCTAGTGAGTGGTCCACCTGTTGACCCAATCTCAAACCCTTTCCCTCCCAACCAGGTACCCTTGGGTTCACTGTGCTTCCAGAAGTAGGCTCTTGTATAAGCTCACGCTGCTGCCCTCCCCCACCAACCACACACAGGAAGGCGCCACCTATTCCCCTGCCTCTTCTTCCTTTATTGGGTCAGTATCACCAATCTCCTCCCAGGAACTACACAGTAGAAGTTTAAGGAGAGCAAGTGGCCATCTAAGATGCATCAGTTGGTCCCAACCACCTGGAGTAAAGAAGAATGAAGAACACCAAAGACACAAGGAAAGTATTAGCCCAAGAGACAGAAAGGGCCACATAAACCAGAGACTTCATCTGCCTGAGACCAGAACTAGATGGTGCCCAGCTACCACCAATGACCACCCTGACAGGGAACACAACAGAGAGTCCCTGATGGAGCAGGGGAAAGCTGGAGTGCAGAACTGAAATTCTAGTAAGAAGACCAGACTTCATGGTCTCACTGAGACTGGAGGAACCTCAGAAAGCATGGCCCCTGGATTCTCTATCAGCCCAGAACTAAAACAATTTCTGAGGCCAACTCTCCAGACAAAGATTGGACTGGACTGTGGGACATAAAATGATACTCGTGAAGACTGTGCTTCTTAGCTCAAGTAGATACATGTGACTAAACAGGCAGCTCCTGTCTGGAGGTGAGATGAGAAGGCAGAGAGGGTTAGGAGCTGTTGAATGGACATGGGAAATCAGGGGTGGAAAGGAGGAGTGTGCTGTCACAGTATAGGGAGAGCAATTAAGGTCACATAACAATGTATGTGTAAGTTTTTGTGTAAGAGACTAACTTGAAATGTAAACTTTCACTTAAACTACAACAATAAACAACAATAACAAAAAGTTTAAGGAGAGGTTTTTCTAGTCCAGGGAACCTCTTAATCTACTTTCCTCTCTGATCCACTGGCCACCTCATCACTGACACTCCTACTTGAGGGGGTTAGTGGGCACAAGGGCACAGGCACAGGCTGTAACAGGATGTCCCAGAGGTTCACTCTTTCATTCTTTTTTTATTGTACTTTAGATAAAGGTTTACAGAGCAAACTAGCTTATCATTAAACAATCAATATACATATTGTTTCTTGACATTGGCTGCCAACCCCACAACATGTCAACTCTCTCCCCTTCTAGACCTTCGGTTCCCGATTATGAGCTTTCCTGTCCCCTCTTTCCCTCTCGTCCTTGCCCCTGGGCCGGTGTGTCCATTCACTCTCATTTTGTTTTATGGGCCTGTCTAATCTTTGACTGAAGGGCAAACCTCTGGAGTGACTTCATTACTGAGCTATAAGTGTGTCTGGAGGCCATACTCTCGGGGTTTCTCCAGTCTCTGTCAGACCAGTAAGTATGGTCTTTTCTTTTCTTTTTTTTTTTTGTGTGAGTTAGCATTTTGTTCTACATTTTTCTCCAGCTCTGCCTGGGACCTTCTATTGTGATTCCTGTCAGAGTAGTTGGTGGTGGTAGCTGGGCACCATCTAGTTGTGTTGGACTTAGTCTAGTGGAGGCTGTGGTAGTTGTGGTCCATTAGTCCTTTGGACTAATCTTTCCCTTGTGTCTGGTTTTCTTCATTCTCCCTTGCTCCAGATGGGGTGAGGCCAGTGGAGTATCTTAGACGGCTGCTCACACGCTTTTAAGAAACCAGATGCTACTCGCCAAGGTAGAATGTAGAGCATCTTCTTTGTAAATTATGTTATGCCAGTTGAACTAGATGTTCCCCAAGACCATGGTCCCCATCACTCTTTCATTCTAATCTGGTGTAATCAGCATTATATCCTCCAAACACTTCCACCCCAGTTTTCAAAGGGAAAACTGTGGACACACAAATAGCAATGTGGCGCTCATGCCCAAGGCTACAATTCCAAGAAAACGCAGGTCCAGGGATTGGGACACCCGAGTTCTAGGCCCCGTCCTGTTACTAGCTAGTATCCTGACAAGGGGAATTTTATTGCTCCTGTTGACCTCAGTTTCCTGAGATGCAGAAAGGAGCTGAAAAGAAGCAACCTGCACTCCTCAGAAGACCAAGCCGACTTATGTAAAGCACTTGAAACTTCCATTTCGTACTTCAAGAAATTTTGTTTCTTTTCGTTACCTCCTCTCCCACTTCCACCTTTTAGGCGGGCAGAAGGGGAAATAAAGTGGTCAGATCTTCTAACAAATTTATAAAGAGTTCGTGTGCATGTGGCAGGAAAAAAAAAGGCAGGATAAATAAATAGGTCCCTATCCTTCTCTATCTTCTCTTCTTTCTTCTTCCTTCTGATCCCAAATCCTAAACCCAGAAACCACGTGATCACAGATGAAATGAGCTCCAAACAGGTCAGATAAGTAGTCCTCAGTTACCACCCTCTTCCAAGTCACAGGCTGGTGACAGACTGGAGAAGCGAAGGACCTCGCGGACCCCATCAACAGACCAACTTCTCCAGGACTGGCCGGGCCCCCACCACATGTGCTCCCACGCCCCGGGTCGCGCCGCTTCGGGGGACCGGGACGCCTGATCAGCTGCACGGCCGGGTCACGGCCCGCGGCCCCCTACTCTGGGCCCGCCACGTCCCCCACAGCCCACCCAGGTCACTGGCGGCCGCTCACCTGCGCCAAACAGAGCAGCAGCGGGAGGATGCAGAGGGCCGGGCTGCACGCTCTCATGTTGTCGCCGCGCGGGATTGGGAAGATCAGAAGGGCTCGGCTTCGTTCCGCTCCGCGACCCGGGTGCCGCCTCACTTCTCTGGGCTCAGTTTCAGGACCCGGCGCAGACGGAGCGAAGGAGCAAGCGCCGGCAGCTGTGAGCTGCGCGCGCAGGTCAGGAAGGACGAAGGCCTCGCCGGTTCCTCCTCCTTCTGGGCGGGGCCGCTGCTGAGACTCCAGGGCTGACTGGGGGCGCGCCCGTGGCAGGCTAGGGGCGGGACTGTGCGGCACCGCCCCGGCGACTTCTCCGCGTCCTGGCACAGTACCTCTCCCGCCCGGGCGCGGCATGAGGCTGAGGGTGGAGGCAGCTTCCGGGGGTCCTCAAACCTGGGCAGCTGAACTTTTGGAATCAGACCCGGAGGATGTATCTGGAGTTGTGCCAACAGTACGTGGTTTTGGTGCTTTAACTCGTTTCCTTCCTTTTTGCCTCGCCTGTTCACCAGGCGCTCCTTAGAAATCCTATGGGGCAGTTCTACTCTGTCCTGTAGGGTCGGTATGAGTCAGAATCGACTCCACGGCAAGGGGTTTGGTGTTTTGGTTTTTTTTTTTTTTTTTTGGTTTATCTGCAACCGATCATAGGGATGGCGCAGGACCCGGCAGCGTTTCGTTCTGTTGTGCATGGAGTCGCCATGAGTCTGGGGAGGCTCAAGGGCAGCTAACAGTAACAGGTTGGAGAAGGTTGAGATAAGTGCTCCAAGCAGTTTCTCCTCCCAAACCCAGTCACCGAAAAGGAATGGGGCACCAGCTCCGCGCGGTGACGCACAATGGCCTGACCCTGTTGATCTAGAACTCAGTGGGGCGGAGTGCGGAGATGGGTGGTGCCCCTTAGCTACCCTAACTTTATTTACTGTCAAGTCAGCCACGTTTGGAGAAAGCGTTAGAACCGCACCACCTACTGGCGAAGCTAAGCGTAGCAATGAACCGATTGGGGTGAGGAGACACCAGATGGGTCTGCAAAATCTATTTTGAAGTTCTAAGTGAAGTCAGGTAACACAAAGATTAAAGTAGAGGCGTTTTTGTTTATTAGCTATGCACTTATATATATACATATATATATATATATGTATATATATATATATATATCACTTTGACTTATGTTTTATTGTATACATTTCTGGTAGTATTTTCCCTCAGATTTTAATTCTTCAGACCACTCAAAATCATCAAGCCTTTCCATTTTGAAGTTAAGGAAATGGGAGTAAGGATCTCTTTTCCCAACAGTGGAAGCCAATTTTGAATGAAAAGACTATCCATCTGTATCAATGAACAAAACCAGCCCTAGATTGGACTGTGAGGGTGACATTTGTTATGCATGCCCGTCCTTAACTTTATCAGTCTTAGAAGAAATATAACCAGAATGCTCCTTAGAAGCAAGGATGGCAAGACTATGACTTGTTTACTTTGGATGCCTCATCAAGAGAGACAGATCGGTAGAAAAGGACATCATGTATGGTAAAGTAGAGGGTCAGTGAAAATGAAGGAGACCCTCAATGAGATGGACAGACACAGTAGCCCCAACAATGGACTCAAACATACCAATAATCATGAAGATGACACAGGACTGGGGAACATTTCCTTCTGTTATATATAAGTTCACCATGAGTCAGAGCCAACTCCATAGCAACTAATAACAATCCCTACCCTACAGAGGCTTTTTTACTTACTCTCTTGCCTCCCCATCTCCTCCGTCCTGAAATATCTACCTGACTGCCCTGGTAGTGAAACTATAGGCATTTCCTCTGGACTTTCAGCCCTAGATCTTCCATGACTACCTCCTAGCCCTCATCTAAATATGTGCTCTCCTGTCATGGATTGAACTGTGTCCCCCCAAAATATGTGTCAACTTGGTTAGGTCATGATTCCCAGTATTGTGTGGTTGGCCTCTGTTTTGTGATTGTAATTTTACATTAAAGAGGATTAGAGTGGGATTGTAAACACCCTTACTAAGGTCAGAAAATCCTGCTGGTGTAGTGGTTAAGAATTACGGCTGCTAACCAAAAGGTCGGCAGTTTGAATCCACTAGGCACCCTTTGGAAACTCTATGGGGCAGTTCTACTCTGTCCTGTAGGGTCACTATGAGTCAGAATCGACTCGTTGGCAGTGGGTTTGGTTTGGGTTTACTAAGGTAACATCCCTGATCCAATGTAAAGGAAATTTCCCTAGGGTGTGGCCTGCACCATCTTTTGTCTTACAAGAGATAAAAGGAAAGGGAAGCGAGCAGAGAGGGGGGCACCTCATACCACCAAGAAAGAAGCACCGGGAGCAGAGTGCGTCCTTTGGAACTAGGGTTCTTGTGCAGAGAAGCTCCTAGTCCAGGGGAAGATTGATGAGAAGGACCTTCTTCCAGAGCTGACAGAAAAAGCCTTCCCCTGGAGCTAACACCCTGAATTTGGAATTTTAGCCTACTAGCCTATAAGAAAATAAATTTCTCTTTGTTAAAGCCATCCACTTGTGATATTTCTGTTATAGCAGCACTAGATGACTAAGACACAATTTGGTACCAGGAGTAGGGTACTGCTCTATCAGATACCTAAAATGTGGAAGCAGTTTTGAAACTGTGAATGGATAGAGGACTGGAAGCAGCAGAGAAGTGGCAGTGGCAGAGAACCAGCAGCAGCAGAACCGGGATACCAGCGCCAGACAGCGCTGGTGCTGACCCACAGAGAGGGAGAGCTGATTGCCTTTGCACAGGAGGTTTACTGGTGGAGTGGGGTGCCTCTAGGCACTTATCAGTGAAGCTTCAGAGCTTTGGAACACTTGCCCCAGCAGGGCAGATGCAGGTGTGAGTTCTAAGGGGCCAAGAGGTCAGGGAACCAGGAAGCAGAAGCTGAAGAGACAAGGAATACAGGAAGTTGAGCTGCCTCAGTCTCAAAAAGTGTGACCTTGACCTCTGGGGCTTCAAAGGGTGGAGCCATGGCCTGTGGTGTTTCTAAGGGTGGAGTTGCCACTCAGATGGACTAGGAGAATGGTGCACCTAAAGCCAAGGGAGCAGAGTTGCCACCCCAGTGGGCCTGGAAGGTGGAGCTGAAGCCCAGAGGCGAGGGGTCTCCACTCAGAATCTGGAGAGTGGGGCCAATACCTAGAGTCTGGAGGGCAGGGCCATTGTGTAAATGGTCTCAGAACAGAGGATTATTTGCAAAGCCTTGAGGACTAATGTAATGTGTTCTCCTGACTTGCTTGGTGCCTCCATTTTTTCCCCCCATTTTCTCCCATTTGTAACAGAAATGTCTAGCTTGGCCTGTTCTGCCATTGTACGTTGGAAGCAGATAACTTGTATTGTAGATTTCACAGATGAAAAGGAATTTTTGGATTTTGGACTTGGAGCTGATTTAATACTTTTGCTATGATATAATGTGGTGAATGTGTCTTACGTGTAGCAAGGACATGAATTTTGGGGGGCCAAAGGGTGGAATGTCATGGATTGAATTGTGTCCCCCCAAAGTATGTGTCAACTTGGTTAGGCCATAATTCCCAGTATTGTGTGGTTGTCCTCTATTGTGATTGTAATTTTATGTTAAAGAGGATTAGAGTGGGATTGTAAAACCGTTACTAAGGTCACATCCCTGATTCAATGTAAAGGAGTTTCCCTGGGGTGTGGCCTGCACCACCTTTTATCTTACAAGGGATAAAAGGAAAAGGTAGCAAGCAGAGATGGGGGGACCTCATACCACCAAGAAAGAAGCACCGGGAGCAGAGCATGTCCTTTGGACCCAGGGTTCCTGCGCAGAGAAGCTTGTAGTCCAGGGGAAGATTGATGAGAAGGACCTTCCTCCAGAGCTGACAGAGAGAGAAAGCCTTCCCCTGGAGTTGACACCCTGAATGTGGACTTCTAGCCTACTAGACTGTGAAAAAAATAAATGTCTCTTTGTTAAAGCCATCCACTTGTGGTATTTCTGTTATAGCAGCACTAGATGACTAAGACATTTCCCATTCCCCAGATTCCTGCACTTGGTGGTTCAGCTGATTACAAAGTAGAATGCTGTAATGCAGTTGCTCTCAAATTATGGTTACCTAATGGTCTCAGGACATCTAGGTCAGTTGGCATAGCATAGTACATGAAGAAAATGTTCTATATCCTACTTTGGTGAGTAGCGTCTGGGGTCTTAAAAGCTTGCAAACAGCTATCTAAGATACATCTATTGGTCCCGTCCCATCCAGAGCAAAGGAGAATGAAGAAAACCAAAGACTCAAGGAAAATACTAGTCCGAAGTACTAATGGAACACATGAACCACAGCCTCCACCAACCTGAGCTCAGAAGAACTAGATGGTGCCTGGCTACCACCACCCACCACTTTGACAGGTTTCACAATAGAGGGTCCTGGACAGAGCAGGAGAAAAATGTAGAACAAAATTCAAATTCACAAAAAAAACCCAGACTTACTGGCCTGAAAAAGACTAGAGGAATCCCCAAGACTATGACCCAGGGACACCCTGCTAACTCAAAACTGAAACCACTCTCAAAGTCCACCATTCGGCCAAAGATTAAACAGGCCTACAAAGCAAATAATAACACACATGAGGAATGTACTTCTTAGTTCAATCAAGTACACAAGACCAAATGGGCAACACCTGCTCAAAACCAAACATGAGAAGGTGGGAAGGGAAAGGAAAACTGGATGAATGGACATGGGGAACCCGGGATGGAAAGGGGGAAAGTGCTGATACATTGCAGGAATTGCAACCAATGTCATAAAACAATTTGTGCATAAATTTTTGAATGAGAATCTAATTTGTGCTGTCAACTTTCACCAGAAGTACAATTAAAAAAAAAAGTGTGACCACCTGACCAGCAGCATCAGTGTCTCCTGGGAACTTGTTAGAAATGCAGATTCCTGAGCTCCACCCCAGATCTGCTGAATCGGAAACTCTGGGGGCGGGGTCCAGCCTTACAGCTGATTTGGATGCACATTCAACTTTAAGAACCACTGTTGTAATGTATTCCCTGGATCCTGGTGGGTTAGTTATCCTTCCAATTTTCACAAACTCCTTATGGAAAAAAAGAAAAAAAACATGGTGCTCTAGGCAGAAGCACCACAGCAAAGATCTGAAAAACTAAGCCAAACAGAAAACAGCAATCCTGAAACCCTAAGCATTAAATGAAGAGAAAAAGAACTCAGCCAAGCACCAAATGGAATAAGAAACTGACAGAGAACAGAGAGCGAGGAGACATACATGCAGAGGTCCCCTATCAGCTAACACAGCACAGATCCACCATCTTGGACTCCTGTCAGAGACCAGTGTACAGGGTGTATGAGAAAGCAGCTTCATGGAGCTTCCAGAAGGAGACAGAATAACTGGTAACCAACAATATACACTTTCCCACCTCCCACCCTTCTTCACCCCCACTCAGCCTCCTCTGCTTCCCGCTGCCACGGTCTCTTGGCCGGGAAGCACTGGCTGCTTGGATTCCACCCATCCCCACTGGCTGACTCCCTGGGTGCCATTTGTTGGCTGCTGGTGTTGCTTTCTGCTGCTGCTTTTGATTCCTTCCTTGCCTCTCGCCATCTTCCTCTCCTTTCGCTGGAGTGCCTGGCTCCGTGTGCCATCTTTGGTTCTTCCTGAAAGGCTGTGGAGCTCTGCTCGACTGTGGAACTGCTTCCCGGTCCGTGCTGCTGTGCTGGTGGGGTCCTGGGGCTTTTTTGTTTGTTTTGAATCGTTTGTTTGTTTTCTTTTTCATTTCTTGAATTGGAGGCCCGTTCTGGCCGGGAGGTGCTGTGCGGCTTGGGACCTACCCACTCACCTTGTGCAGATGCACAGAAGGATTTCTGAGGACATTTCTTTTCTTGTGGGTTTTTTTCCCCTGTTTTTTGGGGGGGGTTTCTTGTTCTTTGTTTTTTTTATTTGTTTTGTTTTCTTTTCCCTCTTTTTCCCTTTTTGTCTTTCTTCATTACTCAGTTTCTCGTCTCTCTATACCTTCCTTCTCTTCCTCTCCTCTGAATACCTGGAGCTGAGTGACACCTCTACGCCTTCTAGCCAGGCTGTATTTCAACACCTGGGAACAACTTCACCAGACCTCATAGCCACACCGATGGGATCCCAGGGAGCTTTTTTTTTTTTTCTAATTTTTACTTAGTCATTCTTTTCTTTTCTTTCTTCTTCTTCCCCTTTTTGTTTTTCTCCATTTCATAGTTTCTCATCTCTCCACTCCAATGGCAGTCTCCCCCAGCACTCTTTTTTTTTGTATGTTTTTGGCTCCTGTTCCATTCTCCTCTCTCCATACCCATCTTAGCTCCACACATCACAGTCTCCCCGCTCCATCCTGCCTACGTGCACCGTGCACTTAACATCACACCACAAAGCAGTACAAGCACAGCCTACCAGAACCTGCCCTGCACTGATTACCAGCCCCCCCGCCCTCCGCTGGCTGTAGTAGGTACCACAAACAACCCATCCAAGAAACTCCTCTCCAGCTATACCTGCCCTGTTCTACCATATCTGAGCAACTGACCCTGCCAATTGGAGAAGGAGGTGAAAGATATCGTGCCCACAGATGAGCAAACAACAAAGAACACACAGCCCACCTGCTCATAGACAAAACAAACAAATCTACAATCAATAAACAAGAAAACTACTGAATGCCTTGAAGACAGCAGACAATATCAAAACCTTTACAAAAACAGGACAAGATGGTTCCAGTAGGCGTCCAAAATAAAACACCAGATGACTTTCCAGTACAATAAAAGGCACTAGAACTACCTGATAGGGAATTCAAATCTCTAATACTCAGATTATCCAAGAGTTGAAGCAAAAAGCAGACAAAATGAGGAAAAAATAGACAAATTCATGGAAAATTCAGACAAAAAAATGGAGGAATTTAGGAAAATAATGCAGGAACAAAATGCCAAAATAAATTCACAACTAGAAATTATACAAAAACAACAACTAGAAAGCCAAAAGATAAACAACAAGATTTCAGAGATAGTGTTATAGAAGGACTGAGGAGCAGATTTAAGGCGGTGGAAGACAGGATCAGTGAAAGTGAAGACAAACACTTGGATACAACTCTGAGGAAAACTCAGAAAAAAGAACAAAGGAAAATGAAGAGACCCTGAGAATTATGTGGGATACAATCAAAAGCAAAAATTTTCGAGTGATCAGAGTTGCAGAATGGGGAGAAAATGGAAAACACAGAGAAGATCATTGAAGAACTGCTGACAGAAAACTTCCCCAATATGAAAGATGAAAAGCTGGCCATCCAAGAAGCTCAACAAACCCCATAAAGCATAGATCCCAAAACAAAATCACCAAGGCATATCATAATCACACTCGCCAAAACCAAAGACAAACAAAGAATCCTGAGAGCAGATCAAGAAAAACAAGGAGTCACATACAGAAGAGAAACAATAAGACTAAGCTCGGATTATTCAGCAGAAACCATTCAGGCAAGAAAGCAATGGGATGACGTATACAAAACCTTGAAAGAAAAAAATTGCCAGTCAAGAATAATATATCCTGCAAAACTCTTGTTCAAATTTGATGGTGAAATTAGGACATTTCCAGATAAACAGAAATTAAGGGAATATGTAAAAACTAAACTAAACTTACAAGAATTATTGAAGGGGGTCCTTCGATCTGAGAACAAACAACTTCAGCTCACAGGCTGCATGTAGGACAAAGGATCGTACCAGCCAGATACCAATCTAGGAAATGAACTCTCAAGGACTATCCAAAACCAAAAGAAATACAACAAGGAATCAGAGCAGTTAATCTGTAAATGACAACAACATCAGAACAATAAAAGCAGGAATAAATGGTGTAGGTATAGAACCTTCTAATGGAGAGGAAGGCAAGGTGATATCAAGTAATAATAGACTGCTTCAAACTTAGAAAGATAAGGGTAAATTTCATGGTAACCACAAAGAACGTTAACAAACATGGTCATAAAATTAAAGAGGAAAAACATAAAGTCTCAGTAAAAACAAAACCTACAAAAACAAAAGAAAGGAAAAAAAAAATCCATAAACCAAAGGAATTCAGCACAGGAGAGTAAGAAGAACAAACAAAACGTCAGCACCACAAAAAAAAAAGCACTACAAAATGACAGCAGTAAACTCACATCTATCAATAATTACACTGAATGTAAATGGCCTCAATGCACCCATAAAGAGACGGAGAGTGACAGAATGGATAAGAAAACAGGATCCATCAATATGCTGTCTACAAGAGACACACCTTAGAAACAAAGACGTGAATGTATTAAAAATCAAAGGTTGGAAAAAAATGTATCAAGCAAACAACTACCAAAAAAGAGCAGGAGTGGCAATACTAATCTCAGATAAAATAGACTTTAAAACAAAATCCACCATAAAAGACAAAGAAGAACACTATATAATGATTAAGGGGATGATCTATCATGAAGACATAACCATAATAAACATCCACACACCCAATGACAGGATTCCAAAATACATAAAACAAACTCTAACGGTACTGAAAAGAGAAATCGACAGTTCCACAATAATAGTAGGAGACTTCAACACACCACTCTCAGTAAAGGACAGAACATCTAAAAAGAAACTCAGAAAAGATACAGAAGACCTAAAGGGCACAATCAGCCAACTTGACCTCATAGACATACATAGAACAATCCATCCAACCGCTGCAAAGTACACATTCTTTTCCAGTGCACATGGAACATTCTCCAGAATAGACCACATCTTAGGCCACAGAGAAATCCTCAACAAGAACCAAAACGTTGAGATAATAAAAAGTATTTTCTCTGACCACAATGCCATAAAGGTAAAAATTAACAACAGAAAGAGCAAGGAAAAAAAATCAATTACATGGAAACTGAATAACACCCTGCTTACAAACCACTGGGTAATAGAAGAAATCAGAGATGGAATCAAAAATTTCCTAGAATCAAATGAGAATGAAAACACGTCATACCAAAACCTTTGGGACACAGCAAAGGCAGTCCTCAGAGGACAATTTATAGCAATAGATGCACACATCAAAAAAGAAGAAAGGGACAAAATCAAAACATTAACTATACAACTCAAGCATATAGAGAACAGCAAAAAAAGCCTACAGCCATCAGAACAAAGGAAATAATAAAGATCAGAGCAGAAATAATTGAAATAGGGAACAGAAAAACAATAGAAAGAATCAACAAAACCAAAAGTTGGTTCTTGGAAAGAATCATCAAAATCAACAAACCACTGGCCAGACTGACAAAAGAAAAACAGGAGAGGAAGCAAATAACCCAAATAAGAAATGAAATGGGGGACATTACAGCAGACCCAACTGAAATAAAAAGGATCATAACAGAATATTATGAAAAACTATACTCCAACAAATTTGAAAACCTAGAGGACATGGATAAATTTCTAGAAACACACTACCTACCCAAACTACAACAAAGTGATGTTGAAAATCTGAACAGACCCGTAACAAAAGAAGAGATTGAAAAGGTAATAAAAAACTCCGAAGAAAAATAAAGCCCTGGCCCAGATGGCTTCACTGGAGAATTCTACAAAACATTCAGAGAAGAGCTTGTACCAGTACTACTCAAGCTATTTCAGAACATAGAAAAGGGAGCAACACTTCCGAGTTCATTCCATGAAGCCAACATAACCCTAATACCAAAACCAGGCAAAGAAGCCACAAAAAAAGAAAATTACAGACCAATATCTCTCATGAATATAGATGCAAAAATTCTCAACAAAGCCAATAGAATTCAGCATCATAACAAAAAAACGACCAAGTAGGATTCATACCAGGTATGTAAGGATGGTTCAACATTAGAAAATCAATCAACTTAATCCACCACATAAATGAAAGGAAAGAAAAGAATCACATGATCATCTCAATTGATGCAGAAAAGGTATTTGACAAAGTCCAACACCCATTCCTGATAAAAACTCTTAATAAAATAGGTATATAAGCGAAATATCTCAACATAATAAAGGGCATCTATGCAAAACCAGAGGCCAACATCATTCTTAACGGAGAGAGACTGAAAACATTCCCCTTGAAAACAGGAACAAGACAAGGATGCCCTTTATCACCACTCCTGTTTAACACTGGGCTGGAAGTTCTAGCTAGAGCAATAAGGCAAGAAAAGGAAAGGGCATCCAAATTGGTAATGAAGAAGTTAAACTGTCCCTGTTTGCAGATGATATGATACTATACATAGAAAACCCTAAAGACTCCACAAGAAATCTACTGGAACTAATAGAAAGATTCAGCAGAGTAGCAGGATACAAGCTAAACATACAAAAATCAGTTGGAGTCCTATACACAAGTAAAGAGAACGATGAAAAGGAAATCAGGAAAACAATACCATTTATAATAGCCCGTTAAGAAAATAAAATACTTAGGAATAAATCTAATCAGGGATGTAAAAGACCTATACAAAGAAAACTACAAACCACTACTGGAAGAAACCCAAAGGGACCTACATAAATGGAAAAACATACCATGCTCATGGATAGGTAGACTCAACATTATGAAAATGACAATTCTACCCAAAGGAATTTACAAATACAATGCAATCCCTATCCAAATACCAACAACATTCTTCAAAGAGATGGACAAACTAATCATCAACTTTATATGGAAAGGGAAGAAACACTGAATAAAGCACTACTGAAGAAGAATAAAGTAGGAGGACTCACACTACCTGACCTCAGAACCTACTGTACAGCTATGGTAGTCAAAACAGCCTGGTACTGGTACAATGACAGATACATTGACCAATGGAACAGAATTGAGAACCCAGATGTAAATCCATCCACTTACGGTCACCTGATCTTCGACAAGGGCCCAAAGTCCATCAAATGGGGAAAAGACAAATGGTGCTGGCAAAACTGGATATCCATCTGTACAAAAATGAAACAGGACCCATACCTCACACCATATACAAAAAATAATTAAAAATGGATCAAAGACCTAAATATAAAGCCAAAACCTATAAAGTTCATAGAAGAAAAAATAGGACCAACACTACAGACCCTAATACATGGTATTAACAGGATACAAACCGTAACCATCAACACACAAACCCCAATAGATAAGCTAGATAACTGGAATCTTCTGAAAATCAAACACCTATGCTCTTCAAAAGACTTCACCAAAAGAGTAAAAAGAGAACCTACAGACTGGGGAAAAATTTTTGGACAGTAGAAGTCAGACAAAGGTCTAATCTCCATAATCTACAAGAAAATCCAACTCCTCTACAACAAAAAGACAAATAATCCAATCAAAAAATGGGCAAAGGAAATGAACAGACACTTCACCAAAGAAGACATTCAAGTGGTCAACAAACACATGAGGAAATGCTTGCATTCACTAGCCATTAGAGAAATGCAAATTAAAGCTCACCCCGGCATTACTGGCACGAATCAAAAACACTAGAAATAACAAATGTTGGAGAGGCTGCAGGGAGATCGGAACTCTTACGCACTGCTGGTGGGAATACAAAATGATACAGCCATTTTGGAAAATGATATGGCACTTCCTTAGAAAGCTAGAAATAGAAATACCAATAGATTCAGAAATCCCAGTCCTAGGAATATATCCTAGAAAAATAAGAGCTGTCACACGAATAGACATATGCACACCCATGTTCATGGCAGCATTGTTCACAATAGCAAAAAGATGGAAACAACCTAGATGCACATCAGTAGATGAATGGATAAACAAATTATGGTACCTAGAATGGAGTACTACACAACAATAAAGAACAATGATGAATCTGTGAAGCATCTCATAACATGGATGAAACTGGAGGACATTATGCTGAGTGAAATATGTCAATCACAAAAGGACAAATATTATACGAGACCTCTATTGTAAAAACTCACGAAAAAGTTTACACACAAAAAGTAAGATCTTTGTTGGTTACGAGGGATGGGAGGGGTGGGAGGGAAATACTAAATAGACAGTAGATAAGCGGTATCTTTGGTGAAGGGTGATACAGTAAACAATACTGGGGAAGCCAGCACAACTTGTACAAGGAAATGTCATGGAAGCTCCGTAGACACATCCAGACTCCCTGAGGGACTAAATCGCTGGGCAGAGGGCTGTGGGGACCATGGTCTCGGGGAACATCTAGCTCAATTGGCATAACACAGTTTATAAAGACAATGTTCTACATTCTACCTTGGTGAGTAGTGTCTGGGGTCTTAAGAGCCTCTGAGCAGCCATCTAAGATACTCCACTGGTCTCACCCCTTCAGGAGCAAGAGGTAATGAAGAGAACAGGATACAGGGAAAAGATTAATCCAAAGGACTAATGGACCACAGCTACCACGGCCTTTACCAGACTGAGTTCAGTACAGCTAGATGGTGCCTGGCTACCACCATTGACTGCTCTGACTGGGATCACAACAGAGGGTTCTGGACAGAGCTGGAGAAGGATGGAGAACAAAATTCTAACACACACAAAAAAGACCAGCTTTATTGGCCTGAAAGAGTCTGGAGAAACCCCAAGAGTGTGGCCCCCAGACATCCTTTTAGCTCAGTGGTGAAGTCACTTCTGGGGTTCACCATTCAGCCAGGGATTGAACAGCCCCATAAAACAAAATGGGAATAATGAGGTACAGCATTCCAGGGACAAGGACTAGAAGGCAAAAGAGGACAGGAAAGCTGGTGATAGGGAACCC
Organism: Dugong dugon; assembly: GCA_030035585.1. Classification (NCBI taxonomy): domain Eukaryota; kingdom Metazoa; phylum Chordata; class Mammalia; order Sirenia; family Dugongidae; genus Dugong; species Dugong dugon. The sequence continues at coordinate 58,643,426 of CM057466.1, forward strand.
AAGGTTGAGTAAGGACAGTGTTGACAGGTAGTGGGGTTGTTACCCACTGTCATAGGGCAACATTTGTACTGTTTAATGAGAAACTATTTTGTTCTGTAAACCTTCATCTAAAGTGAGAATAGCAGCACAACTGAAAGAATGTAATCGATGTCACTGAACTGTGCACGTAGAAATCTTTGAAATGGTGTATCTATGGCTATGTATATTTTCACCAAAAAAAAAAAAAAGATCGAGAAGGGAGAGTGTTGACGTGTCATGGGATTGTTAACCAATGTCATAAAACAATATGTGTACTGACTGTTTAATGAGAAACTATTTGTTCTGTAAACCTTCACCTAAAGTACAATAAAAAAAAAAATGCCGGGAAAAAAAAAAAAAGGCTAAGAAGGGAGAGTGTTGACATGTCACGGGGTTGTTAACCAATGTCATAAAACAATATGTGTACTGACTGTTTAATGAGAAGCTATTTGTTCTGTAAACCTTCACCTAAAGTACAATTAAAAAAAAAAGAAAAGAAAGAAAAGAAAAGTCTTACTAAGTAACTGATGTGAGTAAAGGAAATTTCAAGCACCATATGAGATGTTTTGGGGATGCACAGGATTTTTTTTCTCTCTTTTTTATTTTATTTTTTTAATTTTGTTGTTGAGGATATACACAGCAAAACATACACCAATTCAACTGTTTCTATATGTACAATTCAGTGACACTGATTACATTCTTCAAGTTGTGCAACCATTCCCACCCTCCTTTTACATGAGGTCATTGCCCCCTAAAGGTTCCTATCTAATCTTTCGAGTTGCTATTGTCGATTTGATCCCATATAGATAGTTCTTAAAAGAGAATAATGCTCGAGACAGACATTTTTTTTACTAGTTAAGCTAAACTATTGTTTGGTGTTAAGAAGACTTTAGGAAATGTTTTTGGTTTAAGGTTTAAAGATTATTTCAGGGCAATAGTTTCAGGAGTTCCTCTAGCCTCCATGGCTCCAGAAAGTCTGGAGTCCATTAGAATTTGAAATTCTGTTCTGCATTTTCTCTCTTTTAATCAGGATTCTTCTATATAATCTTTGATCAAATATTCAGTAATGTTAGCGGGTACTGTCCAGTTCGGCAAAGGAGGCAGTTGTTCATGGAGGCAATTAGCCACACATTCCATATCCTCCTCCTATTCCTGATTCTCTTTCTTCCTCTGTTGCTCCAGGCCAGTAGAGACTAATTGTTGTTCCTGGATGGCCCCTTGCAAGTTTTTAAGACCCCAGGCACTACACGACAAACTAGGAGGTAGAACAGAAGCACTAAACAAGTTATTAGGCCAATTAACTGGGATGTCCCATGAAACCATGATCCTAAACCTCCAAACCAAGGAACCAAATTCCCTGATGTTTTTGGTTGTACATAAGCAGCCTCAGCAGCTACTCTTTCTTTTTTTCGTTTTTGATTGTAAATATATCTATTGCACAACTTTTTCTAATTCAGCTTTTTACAGGTGTACAACTCAATGACAGCAATTACAGTAATCTGCTGTGCAACCCTACACTTAATCGATGTGATTTTTCCAATAAGGTTAATCGTCCCTTTCCCCCTTCCTCCCTCCTCTGGTAACCACTAATAAACTTTGATCTTTGTACTTTGGGGTGGGCAAAATTTTTGATGCTTAACAAATTGTGTCCACCATTCGCCAATGCAGTAACAAAAAGATCTGTTAGTTTTATTTTATTTTATTTTTTTGGTTTTCTGTCTTCCGTACACCTTCCGTAAACACTTCAACAAGCCTAAGAAATATATTTTAAAATAAACCATCATATTTTAAGAGAAACTTTTTTTTTTTTTTTGCTAATAGCAAAGTAATCCATGCGTATGGTAGATAATGCACAAAAGTTTAGAGACAAGACTAAAATCATCATTTATAATTCCACCACTATGATGGATAATCTGTGTCACATTATGGTTTGTTTTCTCCTTCTATGAAAATTGCTTTAACATGGCTGAGATCCTAAGAGGCACTTTCTGTTTGTTTAAAGAATAATCAATACCACTATCATTATAAACATCAGTCAACATTGATTTCAGAATAATAAAGGACAAAAGGAGGGGAAAATGAAATTGTTAGATCAATGCATCTTTATGAATGTGAAGAAACATCCTCCAGAAAATGTCTATGCATTTGAAAACATATATGTGAGTATAATATACAGATTTTTTTTAAAAAAGTAGGAACATACTGTACACAACTTTTTTATCTTCCATTTAACAATATACCTTTTTTACCTCATTACTTTCAATAGCTCTATAGGATTTCATTATGTGTATATAACACTTAGGAAGCCAGAGTCACATAGGCAAGTCTTAGAGCCATGTCTAAGTCAGTGTAAGACAGAGGTCCCCAGGCTGCAGAAAGTTCGAGTGCCTCAAACAGCTTGCTTGGCACACCCCATAGCTTAACATCAAAATTCTGGTTCCCTTGCTTGACATGCCCTGTAGATTTACATTAACATCCTTGTTCCTCTTTCCTTAACTGCTGCCCAAAACTAGAGGAAATCAGCAGAAACTGGTTTAGGCACTATGTTGACATTCTAGATAACCTTTAACTCATTAAATACCTCATAGATGGTAACTTCCTCACCTCTGGGTGGAGTTTAACCATTTTCTGAACATGTGATATAGTATGAATAAGAATGTTGCTGATGTAACGTGTATGAATTTCCTGCTTGTAAGCCCCACAAAAGTAACCTTCCCTCTCACTCTCACTGAGCAGTTTTGGAGGCAGTAGCCCCGACTTTTCCTTTCCTTGTGCAATGAAATAAAAAGTTTCTTTCTGATCTCCCACCTTGGTCTCTTATTTATTGGCTGGGAAGAGTTGTGCCAAGCAGAACCTGGGGTTTCCACCCAGCAACAAACGAACTATAGTTTGATGATTGTCTTAGTTATATAGTGCTGCTGTAACAGAAATAACACAAGTAGATGGCTTTAACAAAGAGAAATTTATTCTCTCACTGTCTAGGAGGCTAGAAGTCCCCATTCAGGGTGCCAGCTCCAGGGGAAGGCTTTCTCTCTCTTTGCTCTGGGGGAAGGTCCTTGTCATCAATCTTCCACTGGTCTAGGATCTTCCCAGCACAAGGACCCCAGGTCCAAAGGACAGGCTCCCCTCCTGGTTCTTCATTTTTGGTGGCACGAGATCCCCATACTCTCTGCTCAATTCTCTTTTATATCTCAAAAGAGATTGACTCAAGATACAACCTAATCCTGTAAATTGAGTCCTGCCTCATTAACATAACTGTTTCTACTCCTGCCTCATTAACATCATAGAGGTTATTACACACAGGATAATGACATCAGATCACAAAATGGTAGACAACCCACATAGTACTGGGAATCATGGCCTAGTTGATACACATTTTGAGGGGACACTATTCAGTCCATAACAATGACCAACAAGTATTTCAAAATAACTCAAGCTCTCTAGTTGCATTTCTGGCACATATGAAGGATTTGTATAACACTCAATAAAACCTCATAAATTCGCTTTTCCTTTTCCATTTACTTCTTCATATTCCTGAACTTGTTGGAATCCACAAAGCCTTGAATCTTTCTGTGCCTCCTGCTTTCAGCATGATGCTGCATCACAAAAGGCTAAAAGCTACTGGACATTTCCCTTAGGGAAGGAGCAGGGTAAATTGCCCCAAGACAAAATTCCTATTAGCTATCAGATGGATGGAGGAAGGCTGGAAAGGCTAGTGTTAATGTTTTTTGATCCATTACATAATTTATTTAATCTATCTTCTGCTGGACATTTAGTTTTGTTACTGAAAATGATGATGCAGTGAACATCTTTGTACCTAAATCTTCACAATTATATAGAAATAGAACCGTTAGAAAATTTTTTAGTATTGTTGGATCAAAGGAAGTACATATTTTAAATTTTGATTATTGCCAAAATGCCTTCCAAAGAGATTGCAGTTTACACCTTTGTCAGCAATGTTTGGAAATGCCTGATTTATTCTAATAGTTGAAAAATAGCATCTTGTGATTTTCTTTATTGTATTTTATGTTTAAAAAATATTGTGATGATTTAATTTGTATTTATTTAATTATAAATGAGATTAAGAATATTTTCATAGATTTATAAGTAATTTTATTTTTCCCTGTTGTTAATTTTCCATTAGATTGTTTTTTCTTAATGATTTATAAAAGCTCTTTATTTATTAAGAAAAGTAAACTGTTGGTCTAGCATATGTGTTGCAGATACTTTTTACTAGTTTGTCTTTTGATCTTTTGGTGTTTCTTTTCCATGGAGAAATTGTAAATTTTTATTATTCTGAGTTTTGTGTTCTGCTTAAAAAAGCCATTTGCATTTCAGGGTTATTAAACAATTATTCCATGTTTTTCTCTAATTTTAATAATCTAATAATTTCACTAAAACACTGATCCATCTGGAATTATTTTGATATAACGAATGATGTAAGGATCTAGCTCCTCTTCTCCCTCCAAATCCTAGGCAATCACACGGATACCTGGTCTTCTTAAAATCATCATTGATTTTTGTGTCACGAAATCCAGTGGCAACTCCTTTGTTCTTACTTCATTTAACTTCTTAGTACCATTCAACACAGTTGATCATACTGTCCTCTGTAAACATATAGTTCTTTAAGTTTCACTCTCCTGGGTTTCCTCATACCTCATTGACTAAGCAGCATCTATCTGTATCTCATCTTCTAGACTAGGGATATGATTCGAGCAGTATATTCATGTTAATAAAATTTCATCACAACAAATAACTTTGATTTCTTCTAAAATAAAGGAGCCTGTTTTTCTTCTGCTGATTTATAAACTTTAAAGCAGGTATGGTTTCAAGTACACAAAGAAAAAAGGATGTCTACCTACTGCCTAGATTGCAAGCTTACCTAGTTCCTAACTTGAAGGCTAAAGTTGAATATAGGAAATGAAGATAGAGCTGGACTTTAGGGTAATAGCGTGCATCCAACTTCATCTGAGGACTCTGCTGATGAACCAGCTACCTTTTCCCCTTGGTCACTATTCTTTTTTTTAACTTTCCCTTCTCCTTTTGCATAGGGCCACATTGTGACTTTTCTGGGCTATAAGCACATTTCCCTTCATGGGCCCCTTTCTCCATAAAAAAATTTAAAGTTATATTTTACAACTGCTTCGGTTTATATACAAATATAATCCAGGCTGGATTCATTATCATGTGTTCATTATTATTATAGTCTTATTTTTCCGCTGATTTTAAAAGATAAAAAACTAAAACATTTATGTGGGACCCTAAAAGTATCATGGGCCCAAGGCACTGTTCCTACCATGCCTAATGGATAAGTCCACCCCACTTTTGCTGCTAATGCTATATGTAAAAATGGCATGGCAGGAGCATCTGACCACCTCTAAGTTCACAAGGGAGAAGGAGAATCAAGATAAATAGCCCAAGGCTGATTGCTATGAGGTGGAGGTGGGAATTCTTTATATAATTTTTGCAACTTTTTTAAAGTCTGAAATTGTTGTAAAATGCAAAATCAAAAAAATTAAAAACAGGAGGTGGGGCCAAGATGGCAGAGTAGTCAGATACTTCTGGTGGTCTCTCTTACACCAAAGACCCAAAAAAACCAAGTGAATCAATTATATATGACAATCTAGGAGTCCTGAACATCAAAGGCAAAGATCAGTAATTAGACGGAGTGGCAGGGGGAGGGAGAGATGGTTCAGAAACAGCAAGGAGTTCTCAGACCTGAGCTGGCGAGAGCCTGGCCCTTCAGGCCTGATCAGCTCATGGTGTGTGCTTAGGTAGGCAAGCAGTGGCACTCGAGAGGGGTTTTCCACATTGGGAGAGACCCAGCGGCAGAGAGTATACTCAGCCATCCAGAACCAATGAGAAACAGCCCTAAATTGGCAGAAGATAAGTACTTGCATCTGGACAACTGTGCGGATCAAAAACACCCCCCTTAGGGAAAACCCTGTCTCCGATTTTACCTCCCTGCTCCCTGCTCTGCACTGGGTCTGGAACTGGCTTCAGTAATTGCCAAGTCCCTTGGACTGGAAGTAGGACCCATCACACACCCTGAGCCATTCTCCTGGCCTTGGAGAGTGAACAAATTAACAAACTGGAAAAAATAATCTGCCGGTTCCCCTAAGCCAGGAAATCAGGGTAGGCACAGCTCTTTTGCCTAGGCACAGGCATACAGGATCCCCGGATTCTGAGTGCCTTTACCCCTGCATAGACTTGTGTGGGCCCATTTCAACAGCATAGGCCCTCATTACCGCAGTACAACAGGGTATATACCTGAAGTCTAACTTCAACCGTTTTAGCTGTGATGTGGCAGGATTGTGACATCTGACATTGCTCAATAAGCAGGGTCTTCACCTACGCACATCAGGGGCCTGAGGACTGGTGGCTCCACCCATGCCACCTAGCCACCTGTGACGGGGGTCCAAGAATAAGAGGTGGCCCCCAGTCCTTACAGCCAACAGCACTGGGTGATCATAGTCTGGTTGCAAAACCCACCCATCTATGCGATCTAGGGAAAAGAGACACACTTTCTTCCTGGACACTCGGGGGTGGCTGTCAACCACCTGCCTTGCTCAGCTTGGTCACCCTGCTGCAGCCAGATGCCTGTGCCTACACCAATCACTCATGCCTGTCTAGAACTGTACATGAGAGCCTGCACCACACACTTGGTGGCTGACTACCTGGACGCCTGAGCTGAATCCATACAGGAGGAGTGGGCAGACTGCTGGGCTCACACACTTAATGGCAGGTCTGGCCACCTGGGGCAGGACATTGGAGCTTCAGGGTGCTGGTGACAGGGCTAGCTCACATGAGCAGCATATTGGGTATATAAAAACAAAACAAAATAAGAAGCTAGGACACAGTAAGCATACATAAAATAAAATAAAAAAATAACTTATTGATGGCTTGAAGACAACAGTCAGTATGAAGTCACTTAAAAAGGCAGACCATGGTGGTTTCAGCAAGCTCCCAAAATAAACAATCTAGAAATTTTCTGGAGCAAGAAAATTTCTTGGAGTTACCAGAGGCAGAATACAAAAGATTAATATACAGAACTCTTCAAGAGATCAGGAAAGAAATTAAACAAAATGCAGAACATGAAAGAAGATGAGACAAGAGCATAATGACAAATACAACAAGCTGCAAGAATCCAAACAGAGACAGCAATCAGAAATCAAGAAGATTAACAATAAAATGTCAGAATTAGACAACTCAATAAAAAGTCATAGGAGCAGAATTGAGGCAATGGAAGTCGGAGTTACTGATACTGAAGATAAAGCACTTCACACCAACTTATTTGAGGAAAAATCAGATAAAAGGATTTAAAAACATGAAGAAACCCTAAGAATAATGTGGGATTCTATCAGAAGGAATAACCTATGAGTGACTGGAGTGCCAGAACAGGGAGGGATAACAGAAAATACAGAGAATTGTTGAAGAGTTGTTGACAGAAAATATCCCTGATATCGTGAAAGGTGAGAAGATACCTATCCAAGATGCTCATCGAACCCCACATAAGAGAGATCCCAAAAGAAAGTTGCCAACACATATTATAATCAAACTTCCCAAAACCAGCGATAAAGAGGGAATTTTAAGAACAGCTGGGGATAAATGAAAAGTCACCTACAGAGGAGAGTCAATAAGACTAAGCTCAGACTACTCAGCAGAAAGCATGCAGGCAAGAAGGCAATGCGATGACATATATAAAGCCTTTGAGGAAAATGCCAGCCAAGAATTATATATCCCGCAAAACTCTCTCAAATACGACGGTGAAATTAGTGCATTTCCAGATAAACAAGTGTAGGGAATTTGCAAAAACCAAACCAAAATTACAAGAAATACTAAAGGGACTCCTCCAATTAGAAAATCAATAACATCAGATAACAACCCGAGACTAGAACACAGGACAAAGCAACCAGATATCAACCCAGATAGAGAAGACACAAAAATAAATCAAAGCTAAAACACTGAAAATAGGGAAACAGAGACATCAATATGTAAAAGATGACAACATTAAAACAAAAAACATGGACTAAAAAATGTAGTTATAGATCTTTCACATGGAGAGGAAGTCAAGGTGATATAAAGAAATAAAAGAGTAGTTTAAACTTAGAACAATAGGGGTAAATATTGAGGTAACCACAAGGGATACTAACAATCCTACAAGTCAAAATAAAAAACAAGAAAAATATAGAGACTCAGCAAATACAAAATCAACAACAATGAAAAAGATGAAAAGAAAATACGTAAAGAAAAACAACACAGTACAGAAAATTAAGTGGACAAAGAAACTGTGAACAGCACACAAAAAAAGACATCAAAATGACAGCACTAAACTCATACCTATCAATAATTATCCTGAATGTAAATGGACTAAGTGCTCCAATAAAGAGACAGAGAGTGGCAGGCTGGATAAGAAGAACACGGTCTGTCTGTATGCTGCCTACGTGAGACACAACGTAGACTTAAAGACACAAACCAAAACTCAAAAGTTGTAGAAAATGTATCAAGCAAATAACACTCAAAAAAGAGCAGGAGTGGCAAAATTAATCTCTGACAAAATAGACTTTAAAGTAAAATCCACCGCAAAAGATAAGGAAGGACACTATATAATAATTAAAGGGTCAATACACCAGAAGGACATAAATATAATAAATATGTACGCACCCAAAGACAGGGCTCCAAAATACACAAAATGAACTCTAACAGGATTGAAGAGACAGACAGCTCCACAATAGTAGTAGGAGACTTCAACACACCACTTTCAGTGAAGGACAGGGCATCCAGAAAGAAGCTCAACAAAGACATGGAAGATCTAAATGCTACAATCAACCAACTTGATCTCACAGACATATACCAAACACTCAACCCAACAGCAGCCAAGTATACTTTCTTTTCCAACGCACATGGAACGTTCTCCAGAATAGACCACATATTAGGCCATAAAGCAAGGCTTAACAAAATCCAAAGCATCGAAATATTACAAAGCATCTTCTCTGACCATAAAGCCATAAAAGTAGAAATAAATGATAGAAAAAGGAAGGAAAAAAAATCAAACACATGGAAACTGAATAACACCTTACTCAAAAACGACTGAGTTATAGAAGAAATTAAGGATGGAATAAAGAAATTCATAGAAACAAACAAAAATGAAAACACATCCTAGTGTAAAAGCAGTGTTCAGAGGTCAGTTTATAGCAATAAATGCACACATCCAAAAAGAAGAAAGGGCCAAAATCAAAACATTAACCCTACAACTCAAACAAGTAGAAAGAGAGCAGCAAAAGAAGCCTTTCGGAAGTAAGGGAATAATAAGAATTACAGAAGAATTAAATGAAACAGAAAATAGAAAAACAATTGAAAGAGTTAACAAGACCAAAAGCTGTTCTTAGAAAAGATCAATAAAATTGATAAACCATTGGCCAAACTGACAAAAGAAAAATAGGAGAGGAAGCAAATAACCCGTATAAGAAATGAGATGGGTGATATCAAAACAAGCCCAACTGAAATTAAAAGAATCATAACAGAATACTATGAAAACCGTACTCTAACAAATTTGAAAACCTAGAGGAAATGCACAAATTTCTAGAAACTCACTACCTACCTAAACTGACACAAACAGAGGTAGAATAACTAAATAAACCTATAAAAAAGGAAGAGATTGAAAAGGTAATTTAAAAGCTCCCAACCAAAAAAAGCCCAGTCCCTGATGGCCTCACTGGAGATTTCTACCAAACTCTCAGAGAAGAGTTAACACCACTAATACTAAAGGTATTTCAGAGCACAGAAAAGGATTGAATATTCCCAAACTCATTCTATGAACCCAGCATAACCCTGATACCAAAACCAGGTAAAAACACCACAAAAAAAGAAAATCACAGACCGATATCCCTCATGAACATTGACGCAAAAATCCTCAACAAAATTCTAGCCAATAGAATTCAGCAACATATCAGAAAAATAATTCACCATGATCAAGTGGAATTTATACCAGGTGGGCAGAGATGGTTCAACATTAGAAAAACAATCAATGTAATCCATCACATAAATAAAACAAAAGACAAGAACCACATGATCTTATCAATCGATGCAGAAAGGCATTTGACAAAGTCCAACACCATTCATGACAAAAATTCTCAATAAAATAGGAATAGAAGGGAAATTCCTCAACATAATTAAGGGCATTTATAAAAAGCCAACAGCTAACATCATCCTAAATGGAGAGACTTTGAAAGCATTCCCGTTGAGAAGAGGAACCACACAAGGATGTCCTTTATCACCACTTTTATTTAACATTGTGCTGGAGGACCTAGCCAGAGCAATTAGGCTAGAAAAAGAAATAAAGGGCATCCAGATTGGTAGGAAAGAAGTCAAAGTATCTCTATTTGCAGATGATGTGATTTTATACACAGAAAACCCCAAAGAATCCACAAGAAAACTACTGGGACTAACAGAAGATTTCAGGAAAGTTTCAGGATATAAAATACACATACAAAAATCATTGGATTCCTTTACATCAACAAAGAGAACTTCGAAAAGGAAATCACTAAATCAATACCATTTACAATAGCCCCCAAGAAGATAAAATACTTAGGAATAAATCTAACCAGAGACATAAAAGACCTATACAATGAAAACTACAAGACACTACTGCAAGAAACCGACAGAGACCTGCATAAGTGGAAAAACATACCTTGCTCATGGATAAGAAGACTCAACACTGTGAAAATGTCAATTCTATCCAAAGTGATCAACAGATACAATGCAATCCCGATCCATATTCCAATGGCATTTTTTAAGGAGATGAAGAAACAAATCATCTACACCATATGGAAAGGGAACAGGCCCTGGGTAAGTAAAGCATTGCTGAAGAAGAACAAAGTGGGTGGTCTTACACTACCTGATTTTAGTACCTATTATACCACCACGGTAGTCAAAACAGCCTGGTACTGGTACAACAACAGATACATAGACCAACGGAACAGAATTGAGAATCCAGACATAAATTCATCTACCCATGAGAAGCTGATATTCGACAAAGGCCCAAAGTCTGTTAACTGGGGAAAAGACATTCTCTTTAACATATGTTGCTGGAATGACTGGATATCCATCTGTGAAAAACTGAAACAAGACCCATACCTCACACCATGCACAAAAACTAACTCAAAATGGACCAAATACCTAAAACTAAAATCGAAAACGATAAAGATCATGGAAGAAAAAATACGGACAACACTAGGGGCTCTAATACATGGCATAAACAGAATAAGAACCATAAATAACAATGCACAAGCAACAGAAGAGAAACTAGATAACTGGGAGCTCCTAAAAATCAAACACTTATGCTCATCAAAAGACTTCACCAAAAGAGTCAAAAGACAACCTACAGACTGGGAGAAAAAATTTGGCTGTGACTAATCCGATCAGCATTTAATCTCTAAAATCTACAAGACACTGCAAAACCTCAACAACAAAAAGACAAATAACCCAACTGAAAAATGGTCAAAGGATATGAACAGGAACTTCAACAAAGAAGACATTCAGGCAGCTAACAGACACATGAAGAATGTTCACAATCATTAGTCATGAGAGAAATGGAAATCAAAACTACAACGAGATACCATCTCACTCCAACAAGGTTTGCATTAATCCAAAAAACACAAAAAAATAAATGCTGGAGAAGTTTGGAGAGGCTGGAACACTTCTACACTGTTGGTGGGAATGTAAAACAGTACAACCACTTTGGAAATCAATTTGGCACTTCCTTAAAAAGCTAGAAATAGAAGTACCATACGATCCAGCTATCCCGCTCCTTGGACTATATCCTAGAGAAATAAGAGCCACCACACGAATAGATATATGCATACCCATGTTCATTGCAGCACTGTTTACAATAGCAAAAAGATGGAAACAACCTAGATTCCCATCAACAGACGAATGGATAAACAAATTATGGTATATTCACACAATGGAATACTACGCAACAATAAAGAACAACGATGAAGCCATGAAACATCTTATAACATAGTCAAACCTGGAACTCATTATGCTGAGTGACTTTAGTCAGTCACAGAAGGACAAATATTGTATAAGACCACTATTATAAGAACTCAAGAAAAGGTTTAAACACAGAAGAAAATATTCTTTGATGGTTACGAGGGTGGGGAGGGAGGCTGAGGGTTATTCATTAAATAGTAGATGAGAATTATCCTAGGTGAAGGGAAGGACAGCACACACTTCAGGGGAAGTCAGCACAACTGGACTGAACCAAAGCTATGAAGTTTCCTGAATAGGAACACTTCAAGGGACAGAGTAGCAGGGATAGGGGTCTAGGGACCATGGTTTCAGGAGACATCTAGGTCATTCGGTATAACAAAATTTATTGAGAAAATGTTCTGCATCCTACTTTGGTGAGTGGCGTCTGGGGTCTTAAAAGCTAGCAAGCAACCATCTAAGATGCATCAATAGTTCCCAACCACAGGAGAATGAAGAACACCAAAGACCCAAGGAAAGTATCAGAGACAGAAAGGGCCACATAAACCAGAGTCCATCAGCCTGAGACCAGAAGAACTACATGGTACCCAGCTACCACCAATTACTGCCCTGATAGGGAACACAACAGAGAGTCCCTGATGGAGCAGGAGAAAGGTGGGTTGCAGAACTCAAATTCTAGTAAGAAGACCAGACTTAATGGTCTGACTGAGGCTGGAGGAACCCCAGAAAGCATGGCTCCTGGATTCTCTATCAGCCCAAAACAAACAATTTCTGAGGCCAACTCTTCAGACAGATTGGACTGGACTATGGGACATAAAATGATACTCATGAAGAGTGTGCCTCTTAGCTCCGAAGTAGATACATGAGACAAAATGGACTGCTTCTGTCCGGAGGTCAGATGAGAAGGCATAGAGGGTTAGGAACTGGTTGAATGGACATGGGAAATCAGCGGTGGAAAGGAGGAGTGTGCTGTCACAGTATAGGGAGAGCAATTAGGGTCATGTAACAATATGTGTATAAGTGTTTTGTATAAGAGACTAACTTGAAATGTGAACTTTCACTTAAACTACAACAATAAACAAACAAATAAAAAAAAAAGACAAGAAAGTAAGAGGGCAGGGAAACTAGATTAATAGAAACAGAACAACCAGAAAGGAAATAATAAGAATGTTCATGCATTGTGAAGAATGTAACAATTTGTGTAGAAGTTGTTGAATGGGAACCTAAACTGCTGTGTAAGTCTTCACTGAAGACACAATAAAGTATTATTAAAAAAAATTAAAAACAAAACAAGAAAATAGGATGGACTTGTTCCATAGTATGTGCTGTAATGCATGTCAAATTCTTGTGGAATGAATTAGTAAATGAACATAAAATAGCAAAAACTAGAAAACACATTACTTTTTATTAGGTTATTATAACACTTGTATGGGTGTTTTATTGACTATGCAAAGGAATTCTACTGTGTTTTGTTGCTGTTAGGTGCCATCGAGTAGGTCCTGACTCATAGTGACCCTATGTACAACAGAATGAAACACTGCCTGTCCTGCACCATCCTCACAATCATTATATTTGAGCCCATTGTTGCAGCCACTGTGTCAATACATCTCCTTCAGGGTTGTCATGGATCGAATTGTGTCCCCAAAAAATATGTGTATCGATTTGGCTAGGCTATGAATCCCAGTATTGTGTGATTGCCTACCATTTTGTCATCTGATATGATTTTCCTATGTCTTGTAAATCCTACCTCTGTGATGTTAATGAGCTGGGATAGGTGCAGTTATGTTAATGAAGATTGGATTGTGTCTTCAGCCAATCTCTTTTGCGATATAAGAGAGAGAAGCGAGCACAGAGACAAGGGGACCTCAAAGCACCAAGAAAGCAGCACCGAGAGCAGAGTGCATCCTTTGGACCCGAGGTTCCTGTGCAGAGAAGCTCCTAGTCCAGGGGAAGATCGATGACAAGGACCTTCCTCCAGAGCTGACAGAGAAAACCTTTCCCTGGAGCTGAAGCCCTGAATTTGGACTTCTAGCCTACTAGACTGTGAGAGAATAAACTTGTTTGTTAAAGTCATCATCTTGTGGTATTTCTGTTATAGCAGCACTAGATAACTAAGACGAGAGTCTCTTTTTCGCTGACCCTCTGCTTTACCAAGCATGATGTCCTTCTCCAGGGACTGATCCCTCCTGATAACATGTCCAAAGTACATGAGATGAAATCTCACCGTCCTTGCTTCTAATGAGCCTTCTGACTATACTTCTTCTAAGACAGATTTGTTCGTTCTTCTGGCAGTCCATGGTACATTCAATGTACTGCTCCATCACCATATTTCAAAGTCATCAATTCTTTGAACTTCCTTATTCATTGTCCAGCTTTCACATTCACATGAGGCGATTGAAAACACCATGGCTTGGGGCAGGTGCTCCTTAGTCCTTAAAGTGACATCTTTGCTTTTCAACTCTTTAAAGAAATCTTTTGCAGCAGATTTGCCCAATGCAGTGAATCTTTTGATTTCTTTTTTTTATTATTGTGCTTTAAATGAAAATTTACAGTTCAAGTTTTTTCTCACACAAAAATTTATACACACACTGCTATGTGACCCTAGTTGTTCTCCCCATACTGTGACAGCACACTCCTCCTTTCCACCCCGGTTTTCCTGTGTCCATTCAACCAGCTCCTGTCCCTTTCTGCCTTCTTATCTCACCTCCGGACAGAAACTGCCCATTTAGTCTCATGTATCAACTTGAGCTAAGAAGCACGCGCTTCACCAGTATCATTTTATGTCTTATAGCCCAGTCTAATCTTTGTCTGAAGAGTTGGCTTCGGGAATGGTTTTAGTTTTGGGCTAACAGAGAGTCTGGGGGTCATGTCTTCTGGGGTCCCTCCAGTCTCAGTCAGACCATTAAGTCTGGTCTTTTTACTAGAATTTGAGTTCTGCACTCCACTTTTCTCCTAGTCTGTCAGGGACTTTCTGTTGTATTCTCTGTCAGGGCAGTCATTGGTGGTAGCCAGGCACCATCTAGTTCTTCTGGTCTCAGGCTGATGGAGTCTTTGGTTTATGTGGCCCTTTTGTCTCTTGGGCTTATATTTTCCTTGTGTCTTTGGTGTTCTTCACTCTCCTTTGCTCCGCATGAGTTGCGACCAGTTGATGCATCTTAGACAGCCTCTTGCTAGCTTTAAAGACCCCAGATGCCACTCACTAAAGTGGGACACAGAACATTTTCTTAATAAACTTTGTTATGCTAATTGACCTAGATGTCCCCAGAAATCATGGTCCCCAGACCCCCCACCCCTGCTGCTCTGTCCCTCAAAGTGTTTGGTTGTATTCAGAAAACTTCCTAGCTTTTGGTTTAGTCCAGTTGTGCTAACTTCCCCTGAAGTGTGTGTTGTCCTTCCCTTCACCTAAGAGAACTCTTGTCTACTATCTAGTTAGTGCATATGGTTCTCCCTCACTCCCTACCCTCGTAACCATCAAAGAAGGTTTTTTCTGTGTTTAAAGCTTTTCTTGAGTTCTTACAATAGTGGTCTTACACAATATTCGTCCTTATTCGACTGATTTCACTCAGCATAATTCCTTCCAGATTCATCCACATTATGAGATGTTTCATGGATTCATTGTTATTCTTTATCATTGGGTAATATTCCATTGTATGAATATACCATAATTTGTTTATCTATTCATCCGTTGATAGGCATCTAGGTTGTTTCCATCTTTTTGTTATTGTGAACAGTGCTGCAATGAACATGGGTGTGCATGTATCTATTCCTGTGACAGCTCTTATTTCTCTAGGATATATTCGAAGGAGCGGGATTGCTGTATCCTATAGTAGTACTTCTATTTCTAGCTTTTTAAGAAAGAGCCAAATCGTTTTCCAAAGTGATTGTACCATTTTACATTCCCACCAACAGTATAGAAGTATTCCAGTTTCTCTACAACCTCTCCAGCATTTATTATTTTGTGTTTTTTGGATTAATGCAAGCCTTGTTGGGGTGAGATGGTATCTCATTGTAGTTTTGATTTGCATTTCTCTAATGGCTAATGATTGTGAGTATTTCCTCATGTGTCTGTTAGCCAGCTGAATGTCTTCTTTGTTGAAGTACCTGTTCATATCCTTTGCCCATTTTTCAACTGGGTTATTTGTCTCTTTGTTGTTGAGGTTTTGTAGTATCTTGTAGATTTTAGAGATTAGATGCTGATCGGATTAGTCGCGGCCAAATTTTTTCTCCCAGTCTATAGGTTGTCTTTTGACTCTTTTGATGAAGTCTTTTGATGAACATAAATGTTTGATTTTTAGGAGCTCCCAGTTATCTAGTTTCTCTTCTGGTGTTTGTGCACTGTTAGTAACGTTTCATATTCTGTTTATGCCATGTATGAGAGCTCCTAGCATTGTCCCTATTTTTTCTTCCATGATCTTCATCATTTTTGATTTTATATTTAGGTCTTTGATCCATTTTGTGTTAGTTGTTGTGCATGGTGTGATGTATGGATCTTGTTTCATTTTTTGCAGATGGATATTCAGTTATGCCAGCACCATTTGTTAAAGAGACTGTCCTTTCCTGTCGTTTGATTTTTTGACTGCTTCTTCCATGGTCGTTGAATGTGGATCCAAGTAAAATGAAATCCTTTACAAATTCAATATTTTCTCCATTTATGGTGATGTTGTTTATTGGTCCAGTTGTGAGAAATTTTGTTTTCTTTATGTTAAGGTGTAATCCATACTGAAGGCTGTGGTCTTTGATCTTCATCAGTAAGTGCTTCAAGTCTTCTTCATGTTCTGCAAGCAAGATTGTGTCATCTGCATATCACAGGTTTTTAATGAGTCATCCTCCAATCCTGATGCCCCATTCTTCTTCATATAGTCCAGCTTCTCAGATTATTTGTTCAGCATACAGACTGAATAAGTACAGTGAAGGGATACAACCCTGACACTCACCTTTCCTGACTTTAATCCATACAATATCCCCTTGTTCTGTTTGAACGACTGCCTGTTGGTCTATGTACAGCTTCCTCATGAGCACAATTAAGTGGTGTGGAATTCCCATTCTTTGAAATGTTATTCACAATTTGTCATGATACATACAGTCGAATGCCTTTGCATAGTCAGTAAAGCACAAGTAAACAACTTTCTGGCATCCTCTGCTTTCAGCCGTGATCCATCCGACATCAGCAATGATGTCCCTTGTTCCACGTCCTCTTCTGAATCTGGCTTGAATTTCTGGCAGTTCCCTGTTGATGTACTCTACTTTTGGATGATCTCCAGCAAAGTTTAACTTGTATGTGATATTAATGATACTGTTTGATAATTTCTGCATTCTGTTCCTCTCCTTTCTTTGGAATGGGTACAAATAT
Source organism: Dugong dugon (assembly GCA_030035585.1). Lineage (NCBI taxonomy): Eukaryota > Metazoa > Chordata > Mammalia > Sirenia > Dugongidae > Dugong > Dugong dugon. The sequence continues at coordinate 58,660,785 of CM057466.1, forward strand.
GGATCTCTTCCACTTGGCTGGCCAGGTAGCTGTCTTCCAAATTTCTTGGCATAGACAAGTGAGCACTTGCAGCACTGCATTCGTTGGTTGAAACATCTCAATTAGTATTCCATCAATTCCTGGAGCCTTGTTTTTCACCAATGCCTTCAGTGCAACTTGGACTTCTTCCCTCAGTACCATCAGTTCTTCATCATATGCTACCTCCTGAAATGGATGAACTTTGACCAATTATTTTTGGTACAGTGACTCTGTGTATTCCTTCATCTTCTTTTGATGCTTCCTGCGTCCTTTAATATTTTCCCTGTAGAATCCTTCAGTACTGCAACTCGAGGCTTAAATTTTTTCTTCAGTTCTTTTAGCATGAGAAATGCCAAGGGTGTTCTTCCGTTTTGGTATTCTATCTCCAGGTCTTTGCATATTTCATTATAATACTTTACTTTGTTTTCTTGAGCCCCTCTTTGAAATCTTCTGTTCAGCTCTTTTACTTCATTATTTCTTACTTTCACTTTGGATATTCTGCTTTCAAGAGCAACTTTCAGAGTCTTTTCTGACATCCATTTTGGTTTATTTTCTTTCCTCTCTTTTAAATGACCTCTTGCTTTCTTCATATATGATGTCTTTGATGTCATTCCCCAGCTCGTTTAGTCTTTGGTCATTAGTGTTCACTGCATCAAATCTATTCTTGAGATGGTGTCTAAATTCGACTGTGTGGATCATGACAAATTATGGATAACACTAAGAAGAATCAGAATTCCAGAACACTTAATTGTGCCCATGAGGAACCTGTACAAGGGGATACTGCGTGGTTCAAAGTGAGGAAAGCTGTGCGTCAGGGTTGTATTCTTTCACCATACTTATTCAATCTGTATGTTAAGAAAATAATATGAGAAGCTGGACTATATGAAGAAGAATGGGGCATTAGGACCGAAGGAAGACTCATTAACCTGTGATATGCTTGCAGAAAATGAAGAGGAGTTGAAGCACTTACTGATGAAGATCAAAGACCACTTTAAAATGCAAAAGACCTCCTTAAAAGTGTTGAAAAGCAAAGATGTCACTTTGACGACTAAGGTGCACCTGACCCAAGCCCTGGTATTTTCAATTGCTTCATATGTGTACGAAAGCTGGACAATGAATAAGAAAGACCAAAGAGAACTGATGCCTTTGAATTATGGTGTTGAGGAAGAACATGGACTATACCATGGACTGCCAGAAGAAGGAATCAATCTGTCTTGGAAGAAGTACAGCCAGAATGCTCATTAAAAGCAAGGATGGAGAAACTTCATCTCACGTACTTTGGACATGTTATCAGGAGGGACCAGTCCCTGGAGAAGGACATCATGCTTGGTAAAGTATAGGGTCAGCAAAAAAGAGGAAGACCCTCAGTGAGATTGATTGACACAGTGGCTGTAACAACGGGCTGAGACATAGCAATGATTGTCAGGATGTTTTAGGATCAGGCAGAGTTTCATTCTGTTGTACATAGAGTCATTATGAGTCAGAACCGACTCCATGGCACCTAACCATAACAACAACATTCCATGGTATTAGTGTACCATGGTGGTCATTTGAATTGTTTCTAGTTTTGGCTATTACAAATAAAATTTGAACCATCTTGCACATGTATTTTGTTTGACACATGCACCTAATTCTTTTGGATTAATAGACTTCAAATTTTTTTTTATTGTGGTTAAATATGTATTCTGTAATTGTCTTTTAACTCTCCGTACTGAAGTAAGCTGAAGTTTACAGAAATCTTCATCTAAAATAGCTGACAGCTACAACTCATGACTTCAGTATAAGTGGTTACAACTGAGTCAGAAACGGGGACTATTGGTCAGATTTATGGGAAAATCTTATGCATCCTCATACTTCTGTTGGTGATTAATCCAGTCATGGGTTGCGATGTCACTTCCACTCAGATATGATGCTACCAATAAGGTAATAAGTTGCAGCTTTGCAGCCACTGTTTCCAACTGGCATTCTCTTCTCTGGAAGACTTCAGACACACACAGTTTCATTTGCCTGGCATGATTTTTGGTCTAGTCTTTCCTAAAATAGCGAGTCTGACTCCTATAAGTGAAGGCTTTCTTTCTATGGCTGTTTTTTAATTCTTTAAAACAGCAACTGCAGGAAATGGAAACAATAACAACATTTCTCTCATTAAAGATTTGGAGGGTTAAATCCTAGTGAGGGTGGGAAGAAGAAACGAAAGAACCAAAGACAGAGGAAGTAAATCTTTCTGTTGACCAAGATAACACTGACGATCCCTCTAAGAAATAAAGATCTTTAATTAACTTCCTTCAGTTGTTAAAACATGACCTCACTCACATTGTAAAATTGTCTTACTTAAAATGCTGCTAAAAATAAGGGTAAGGGCACCAGAAAAAGATTCTAAGACTTTCCAGACCCACTCATGCCTAAATTATTTAGCTGAGAGCTAAATACAGTCAAAGAACCTGAAGAAAATATTTGTATTACTGGTTTACCTCATTGTGCTGAGTAGGTTAAGTAAAGAGGTTAGGCAGGCCCTAGAGGAATGTGAAACTATTATTATTTTTGCCCATCGGGTGTAGAGCTTGTTTTTTGCTTGTTTTGAAGCACAAGGAAGTACAAGAGCATGAAAAAACATGGAAGCACGTTACTCATAGCTGGGCCATAGATGGTCTACTCCACTATTTTTTTTGCATCTTATCACAGTGAGATAAAATTCATTAATTTAATCCAATTAAACAGCATAGATGCACATATTTTCTCTCATTTTTCCATGAAGGTAGTAAAACATTTACTCACAGGCCCAGCTGCACTGCACCCCACATATCTTGCATGTCTGTAGTATTGTACAACATAGTTGTATTTTCTTTGATGTTGCCTTAGTCTTGGCGACAAAGCAGAGGCAATGCATTTTGATAGTTGTCGATGATTCCTAGAAAGTGTTACAAGTCATTTCATACATGAAATTCTATCCAATTACCATTAGCATCATTTCAAGAAAACAATGTATTTTAATTTAACATTAGCTCCAGGTCCTGGCCAGTCACCAACTCTTATCCCGTCTGTCACTGGTCCAGAGTTCTTTTATAACTGCACAAACTCATCAAGGGCAAAATCGTGGAGCAAAAGAAGTCTGGGATTTCTCAGCCCATGTGTTACAGGACCACACTTCTTCATGAAGTATGTTGCCAACTCTACTCTGCTCTAAACTTCCTCCTCCCTTGATTTGTGTTTCACTTCCCACTCCTGTCCGTTTTGTCTCATCTCCTTTGCTGACTTCCTTTCTTCCTTCAACGTTCCTTCTTCAGTTTATCATCTCTTTCACTCATCAGTTCTCCCTGGGGGACCTCATCCACTCCATGATGTTGACTATCACCTCTAAATAGATGACTCCCAAATCATTCACAACAGCCTGGTCCTAAGCATTAAGCTGGTATTCCAACTGCCTCCTCGATATCTTTTTAGTATTTCACACATTCATCAAACTAAATATGCCCAAACTCTCTCTCCCCCAAATCTGCTGTTCTTCTCTATTTCCTAACAGTTATTGGCACCATCCACCATGTAAATCTTTTTTATTTTTTGTTTACTGTTGTAGTTTAAGTGAAAGTTTACTTTTCAGGTTAGTCCTTTATATAAAAATTTATACATACATTGTTATATGACCCTAATTGCTCTCCCCATACTGTGACAGCACAGTCTTCCTTTCCACCCAATTTCCCATGTCCATTCAACTAGCTCCTAACCGTCTCTGCCTTCCCATCTCACCTCCAGACAGAAACTGCCCGTTTAGTCTCATGTGTCTACTTGAGCTAATAAGCACACTCTTCATGAGTATCATTTTATGTCCCACAGTCCAGTCCGATCTTTGTTTTAGTTCTGGGCTGACATAGAGTCCAGGGGCCATGCTTTCCGGGGATCCTCCAGTCTCAGTCAGACCAGTAAGTCTGGTCTTTTTACTGGAATTTGAGTTCTGCACCCCACCTTTCTCCTGCTCCATCAGGGACTCTCTGTTATATCTTGTGGGAAGAAAAGTTAGGTCTGCTTACAAGATTGGACCTTGGCTGGTGTCTAGGAACTTGGCTGGCAAACAGGTCCTTACACTGATATAAAACTTCCCCAAATGATAACAGTGGCTCTTATGATAGTTGCCTAAACTGTGTACAAACAATGTGGTTTATATGGAAAACCTGTTTTCCTTCTGGAAGTCGGAAACTTTGTTACATGCTAGGCAGAGGGTGCCTATGTGAGCAGCTCCCAATAAAAGCTTTGGGCACCGAGTTTCTAATGAGCTTCCCTATTAGGTAACTCTTCACACGTTGTCACAATCCATTGCTGGAGGAATTAAGAGGGTCTTGGGCAAATCCACTGGGAGAGAACTCTTGGGAACTTGTACTTGGCTTCCTGTGTCTTCATTCTTCTTTCCTTTATCCTTTTGCTGATTCTGCTTTGCATCATTTTGCTGTAATCTAGGCTGTGAATATGACTATGGGATGAATCCTGTTGAGCCAAGGTCCAGAGTTGCCAACAAACAGCACGATTTACACACGTAGGCACTGACAAAACAGCGCTCTACTCATGTAGGGAAGGGACAGAGCAAGGTCAGCTTCACTAGCAGCTGCTGGTCTCCCATAGCCAGTGAGTCATTTCCCGTGGGTGGCACAGGGCAGATATGCTGCACCAGGAACAGATATAGAACTGGGATGGGCCAGGTATCATATAACACACACACTTAGTCAAGCAGTTCCTGGGAATATTAAGATGTGGTCAGTGCAGCAGGGGAGGGATGTGCAGATAGCCCACCTGCTGCTATGGGGTGTGTTTTCAGTTAAGGTGCCCCAGGAAAAGGGAGTCAGCCCACACTCTCATCCCATCCAAGAAGCCAGGCCGATGCATCTGGTCCTAAGCACAAGGTTCATTTGTGGATCACAGGGGAAGGCGGCAGGCTGCACTTGGACTGCCCTTTCCACAAGTCCTGTGAGTCCTCCTAGTGAATCACCGAAACTGGGGGTGGTCAGGAAGAACTCCTGACACACCTTAGAATAATTCTTAACTCTTTCTTTTCCTCACCCTCTATATTCAATTAATTATCATTAGTTCTACCCATAAATATTTTAGAAATATATTCCATATTCTCTATCCGCACTACCTTGAGACTAGAACTGTGACTTCATCTGGGCCCACTGTGCTTCCTCTCCCCAAAACGTAAAACCTTCAGTGTGGAGGACAGCACCAAGCCAACAAGATCAGGGAGATAGCTCTCAAAGTCAGTGTCTTCAGCTGTGAGATGAGGATAATAAAAACCAAATCCGTTGTTATCAAGTCGGTTCTGACTCATAGCAACCCTATAGGACAGAGTAGAACTGCCCTATAAGGTTTCCAAGGAGTGCCTGGTGGAGTCGAACTTTGGACCTTTTGGTTAGCAGCCTGAGTTCTTAACCACTACGCCACCAGGGTTTCCGTGGGGATAATCGTAGTGTCTATTTCACAAGGTTGTTGTCAGGAGCAGATGAGAAAATATATGTAAACTTTCCATTACATATGTGAAGTGCACAGCACATAGTAATCCCTTAACAAATGTTAGTTGCTATTATTAATAATAGCAGCTTTATTAATTAATAATACCTATTGTTATCAGGAGTCCCTGGGTGGCACAAACAGTTAAATGCTCGACTATCAACTGAAAAACTGGCAGCTGGAACCCACCCGGAGGCGCCCTGGAAGTCAGGCCTAGCAGTCTGCTTCTGAAAGGTCACAGTTATGAAAACTCTATGGAGCAGGTCTATTCCGCACACGTGGGGGTGCCATGAGTCAGAATCAACTCAATGGCAACTAACAACGTTTATTATTAATAATCTATTAATGTTATTATTAACAATCTGCAGAGTCCTTGCCTGGTCACTACCTATGAAGCTCAGCCAGTTCTAGCGCCAAAAGCACTGTTATGAAACTAGAACTCAGCTTCTCACCCCTATAATCTGCAAGCCCCCTCAAAACGCAGGCATCGCCGTCAGGTTCCAAGTAGTGTGGTAGTGTGGTTATTTGGGGGTGCTCTTTTCCTCTGACTGGATGTCCCTGGGTGGGTTACTGATGAGATGCAGCTTTCTTGTGGCTGCAGAGGGTGGATGGAGAAGGGGAGGCAGGCAGACGGCCATGGAGGTCTCCAGACTCCTGATGTTACTGCTGCAGAGACCTGTTTCCTAAACAAGACATTTGGCAGCATCATTGGGTGTTTCCCAAGAGGAAGCTACGTATTCAAGAGCCAGGCCCACCACAGACCATAAAAACAGAAATTCAGCGTCTTTAGTGACTATTCCAAGAGTTCTGTCTGAATGAAAAGTCTGTCGGGTTCATTACGAAAGTCCTCCTACAGTAAATGTAATAAAATCATAGGTCCGTTAGTAAAGTAAAGTTTACAGTCTAACCAGGATTCCAAATATCAATATATTTATCAACAGGGCTGACTTATTCACTCCAAAAATTCCATGCTATTAAAAATCACAGAGAAATAACTTCTAATTAAAAACAAACAGACAGAAAGCAGCACAGGCAAATCAGGTGCTATATTGACTTTATTTTGAATTACAGCATGGAATATGTCAACAAACAAATGAAGTAATGAAAACCTTTTGTAGTTCAACTAAACAGGTGATCTGCATAGGAACGGCTCGCTTTAAATCCCAGGATGCAGAGCTAACAGAATTGTGAATTAGATTCTAACACAGAGTAAGAATCATCTACCTATGTGCAAACTAAAATGCAATTTAATAAATAACAGACCTTTTTGTTCAGTCTTTGCTGGGTGATTAATATAATCATCTTCCCCACTATGGATAATATCCTCATCTCATCTAGATTAAATGTGATTCTTCTAAACCAGACATCTCTTACCTACAGTAAGAGGGCTTCCATTAAATATTGTTAAAGCTACAGGATTCGCTTTCGTGGCCCTAATATTATCTGAGAACATTATCCACTGAAAACAGTCTAAGGACTAAGTCAAGGACAACACGTTTTAGGGAAAGCATTAGATTTGTGATTCATCCCATTTCTCTTGTGGGACTTTGTTATCAGTACCCATAATGCTGCTTTGATTTTTATCAGTGATGAGCAACCATTTTTTGGCATAGGGGCCAACTAAGGGAAAAAATACAAAGCATTTACCCGTTGCCATCAAGACTCGTAGCACCCCTATAGGACAGAGTAGAACTGCCCTGTGGGGTTTCCAAGGAGTGCCTGGTGGATTTGAACTGCCAATCTCTTGGTTAACAGTCGTAGCTCTTAACCACTACACCACCAGGATAAAGCATTTAAGGCCATGTTATTTTCCTCTTCAAAATGAATATAGCTTTATGAATTCCCATGGAGGCGGGAAATGTGTCCTTGTACAATTTTGTTGAGTAAAAGGATGTCAGTGAGGAAAACTGGCACTGTTTTTAGCTACCAAAATATTTCTATCTGGCTGTGTTAGCAACACAGACAGAATTTCTAATCGTCTACCCTGAAATTAGATTGTAGGATTTATGCATAGCTAGTCAGACTATAGGCACTTCTGGGGGCTCTGAGTTGCTCATTACTGATTTATACATTATACTAAATACCTGAAGTTCTTGGGCAAAACAGGCTTTGCTTGTGATATTGATCAAAACAGGCTGACTTTTGTTGGATTCATCCTAACAAATATTTTAAGAGATTTTTTTCTAATTTCAAAAATTATACTCTATCATTTACTGACTTATAGATAATGCTTTCGGTACAACTGCAAATTGGTTTAAAAAAAAAATCTGAGATTACAACATTTCCCTCTATCTTCACATGGACCACTGTCTTCACATAGACCATTGGCTGGAAACCAGCACACAACATGAACAAGAAAACTGAAGACATGCTTAACAACAGAAATGCCATCAGTGTTTACTATGGTAGGTTACAGAAAGAAGGTTTAACTTGTGTGTGTGCAATTAGGCACTGACTGAGGCATTTAGACACCACTGATATAAAGTGCACTGAATATAAATTTTGACCCCACAAAAGAACAATTCAATAAAACCCAGGTATCTTTCTTGGACTTAATCAGTCCAGAATCATGCATAGATGGACACTTATTAAGTGCTAGATAACAGACTTTTATTATTTAGACTCCTGCAATAATAACAGCAACACACTGTACTTGCATATATCATATTTTAGCCAAGGACCTCAAGGTCATTGCATCAAGCAATGTGGCGTTGAAGTTTAAGATTCCTCAGCATACTAAGTCTACTTATATACGACATGGTAAACAGATTTCCAAACAGTAGATCCAAAATAAAAGCTTAAAGAGACAAGCCTGAATTTCTTGTGGCTTGTAATTTTCTGAATTTCTAAATCTGCCACTATTATCCTAACACACCTACAATGTTGACTCTAAGTAAAAAAGGTTTTTAAACGTCAGGAATAAGATGAGGATCAACTAACAAATACACAATTTGTCTTTTTTATAGTATGACAACCCATCTTTGAAAAGCACATGGTGGAATGTCAGAAGTGGCTTTTTAACAATGTATGTTTACACATCGATCCATAATACTTTAGCGAAGATCCTTGGGTAGAAGAAAACATTTTACACTATAATGACATAGATATAAATAATATGATGGATCTATATATTTTTGCACATCTACATTTAACACAAAAGCAAAAGTGCATCAATTTCTGTACTGAAGTCAGACTTTCAGTTTCTTACAAGAACAAGCTTTATATATCCTTGCCTAGTGCTGAAAACCTTGCCCATCTTAGAGTTTAACTGAGGGACTCAAGTTAGCGTAGTTAAAATGAGTTTCTGTGAAATCCATGAGCATGCCAGGCCCCACTGGAGCCGAGTTACAGGCCAGTGTGAGAAGCCCATGGTTAAATGGGGAAAGGGGCCCAGAACTGTTGTGTTCTCCACTCAACGCACAAAGCGCAGCTCTTCTCTGTCAGGGTGGGAATTCTGGGCACTTTCTTTCTTAAAACAATTTCTGACAGTATTTGAAAATCAGTTTCTTTTTGGACAATGTGGTTAAAGTGTCTATCTTTCCATCAAATATGGAACTTAGCTCTTCCTGTGAGCTTCTTTACTTCGGAGGAGATGCAATATACGTTCGTTTGTGGTTAGTTCTGCTGGAAGTTCATTGGCCTGAAAGAAGAAAAGACAGGTATTAGTGAATTCTTGCAGTGGGGACAGAGCCTGTGTGTATCACCAGCATGTAGCGCAGCATGTGGTGTCTAGTAGGTGTTCAGTAAGTGTTTGCTGAATGAGCAAATGAAGGCCAAGAATACTCCCTGAAGAGTCCTGGGAAGCTGCTGGAATCCCAGCACCCTTATTTCTGGAAGTGCCATCAAAGTGGCTGGCTTCAGCGGTGGACAAGTTGGCACGTGGGAGCTTCCCTGGCAGCTATTCCCAGGTCACTAAGGGCTTCTGCAATATGATGCTCCAATATGAGCAGCTCACATGTGTATTTACAGTTTTAGGGAGGGTCTAAATTCCAGCGTTTTGCCCACTGGAAATCACTCATAACCATTATTGCTGAGATTCCAGGAGACACACAAGGCATTGTGTTTTTCAATACAAGGGTACTAACGTGTTCCCCTGCCTTAATTCAATACCAGGTAGTTCACCAACAAAAATGGATCTCTTTAGGAAGTCTGTGTATAAGGTCTAAAGACAAGAGGACAATTGTGATTTCAACTGGCTTATCATACAGCCAGGCCAGCTAACTGAAAACAAATCCAAATATCTTCAGGAAGAGATTATCAGGAATGTCTTTAAGCTGTTCAATGGCAGGAATGGGGAAATAATAACTCTACATGCTAAGTGGAATGAAAGAAAGATAGCCTTGTCATATTGTTTAACTGGTACTTCTTAATGGTTTCTTTTTAAAATGTCATGACAATTATGCTACATGTTTTTGTTTTTATTATTAAAAAATTTAACACAGTAATAGATGCTTATGAAGATTCAGAGTAAACAGTTATAGAATAATGTGAAAGTTGCTTTTCACACCTCCCCTCTATTAACAGGTGCCAATCCCAATTCCTCCTTCAAAAGTTAGTGGTTTAGGAAGAAACTAGTCCTACAGGACAGTCTACACAAACCTGGGCTTCATCTACTCTGAGACTAGATGATGCCCAGCTACCACTACTGACCATTCTAATTAGGGCCAAGATAGATGGACCCTGATACAATGGGAGAAAAAGGTGGAACAGAACATCAAACTTGTAACAAAAAAAAAAAAGAAACAGACTTACAGACTTACTGGACTGGGTGAGACTGGAGGACTCCCTGAGATTATTGCCCTGAGATACTTTTCAAACCTTGAACCGAAACTAACCCTGAGGTCACCTTGTAGCTAAATAACAGATTGGCTCACAAAATAATGAATATCACCCGTAAGTACTGTGCTCCTTTAAAAAATCACCTATGAGATCAAATGATCAACAATTACTTTAAAACAAACATGAGAATGTAAGGGAGCAGGGAAACTAGATTAATGGAAATGGAACAACCAGAAGGGAGTAATGAGAATGTTCATGCATCATTAAAGAATGTAACCAACGTCACTAAATGATTAGTGTAGAAACTGTTGAATGGGAACCTAAACTTCTATGTAAACTTTCACCAAAAAACAAAAAAAAAAAATATTAAAAAAAAAAAGTTAGTAGTTTAGTGTGTTTTCTTAAGACGTTTCCTAGGCTACTCTCCTCCTGCAATCTGCACATCTGACTGCTCAAGCAGGTGTTGGACAGGAGGAAGAACAATGACAATCCCTTTCTCTATTGTTATTGTGCATCCTTCCATCTCCACAGAATTACAAAAACTATGGGTTGGTTTTGTCACAGTGGTGGGTATTCCTATTAACAATATAAAAGCAACAGTTTCCTCATGTAGCCATAAGAAATTCTCAAGATATGAGCAGCCAATTTATAGGGGATGGTGATAAACTACCAGAACTTTGACATTTTTAGAGTATTCTTTGATGATAAAACACTCCTAACACTTAGTCTCCACAACTGCTATCTCCTTCCCCCCACGCTCCATCAAGGATGCTGCGACACTGTTAACTACAAACCATCGATGATACTGTGTTGTTACTATGATTCCCTGGGTCCAAATGTACTGCTCACTAATAATCTACGTACAGCAACCCTGCACGCCGTTACTATACGTAACTATGAAGGTAGTGACTGGAGCCAGAGGGATGCTTATTCCTGGCTTAGGAAGACACTGTCTTATCTCTTTGCAGAGGGGCTCAATGGAGTTAAAAGACTGTAAAGCTGGTACCTTGTTTCTCAGGGCTGGGTCCGCCCCTGCTTCCAGGAGCAGAGCTACTGTTTTAATATTACCGCTGAGCACAGCTGCATGGAGCGCCGATGTCCCATTCTAAGAGAAAAGACAACATGGGTTAGGAGTGAGCTCACAGATGTCTGCACTTAGACATCATAAACCAGTCTGAGTGATGAGACTAACGTCAGAGCCTTACTCTTCCTTATCTTTCCTCTTATATACTTAAATACTTTAGAACTTGTGGTGAGAAACACGCACACCCACACACAACACTGTGCCAAACATCTGCTTTCTCTTCAAGAACACACATCCAGCCACTGTATTTTAGGGGAACTATTTCCGGCAAGCCTGGAGGAAGGCCTGGCTAGCCAATGGGTCAGCCTGTCAGCCCAGCTACAGATACTCCTCCGCTCACGCAAGTGCCAAGAGAGTGACCGTGAAGTTACAGGGCTTATGAGTAAGAGTGCACAAGGTGAGCAAAATCCCATGATCTCTGAGTTGGAACATTTCTCAACACAGAATGGCTTAGCGGATGGGTCGCTGAGGTTTTATGAAACTGACTGCAAATATTTACTGAAATAAGAAAGCCAGATTCTGGGTGGGGAGGGTAAGAGAATATAACAAAACTAATCTAAGAACAATGGGTAGACATGACACCTGTTCCAGAGGGGACATATGTCTGTGAATAGGACCTAAATGCAAGTTTGGTTTCCAAATTAACTATTTATAATAAAATAAAATAAAAAAAACTCTGATTTTGTAACAGAGTAAAATGTCACACTCAGAGGACAATTCCAGCAAATTGGCATTTTTCTACATTTTGCTTTTACAATAAGTACAGTAATTCACTGATCTGGTAATATTTCACTTACCTCAACCTCACCAACCTGTCCATTTCACCTATGTGTGACATGGCTAAGAAATCAAAAACCAAGCCAAAAAAAGGGCTCTTTGAAATGAAACTGCATATTGCAAAGTCCGTTTCTAAAGCCCATTACTTTTATTCATAGAGTTTACTCTCATAGACTATTTAGTCTTCCTTTACAAACAGTTTTAACAAGTGCAGCTTTTTGGTTTCCAAGCTCATGGAAGGTTAGAAAGCAGTTACTGGGACAGGGGAGAGAGGCCAGTACCCTGACATCAGCGGTTATGTATTAGCTGACAGCAAGAATGGAGTTTAAAAATAAAAACAGCAGACACACTGTCTCCAAACCCTCCCTGGGGTCTTTCAAAGGCAAGTAGACATTATTCAGATCAACAGACCCTGAGGCACAGCCCAAAAAGTGCTCAATGCCACTGTGTCAAGTTCAGAACAGGTTTGGTATCCTGTTCTGGTATATATCAGGGACTAGCAAACTATGGCCAAATCTAGCCTGACATCTGTTTTTGTATGTCCTGCATGCTAAGAATTGTTTTTACATTTTTAAATGGTTGAAAAAAAATTAAAAGAATACTGTGGGACATGTGAAAATATGAAATTCCATAAATACAGTGTCCATAAGTAAAGTTTGCTTGGAACGCAGCCACGCTGGCTCACTTAGGCATTGTCCATGGCTGCTTCAGCGCTACAATGGCAGAGGTGAGTCATTGCGACTGGCCTGCAAAGCCGAAAATCTTTACTCTCTGGCCCTATACAAAGTTTGCCAACCCCTGGTATATACTGTAGTTTTATTTTAATCCAAAATGATAAAAACTTAGAGAAGAGTTTCAGGGCTCTGTTTTGTGGAAGAAGCATCCAGATAGATGTTTGAGGCTTGTTTTACTTCATCCAAGGTAATGAGGCAGACTAGTTCTGTGCTCGAGAGAATGAAGAGAAGGACTATGAGTGTCTGTTCCTCTTTGCTGATTTCATGAGTCCTCCAAATGATATGAATACAGCTTTCTTTCCAATTTAGCGATTTCATTAAACAAAAACCAAAACCAAACCAGTTCCCCTGGAGTCAATTCTGACTCATGGAGACCCCATGTGTGTCACAGTAGAACTGTGCTCCATAGGGTTTTCAATGGCTGGTTTTTGGAAGCAGATCACCAGGCCTTTCTTCTGAGGTGCTTCTGGGTAGACTGAAACCACCAACATTTTGGACCACCCAGGGACTTCTAGTGATTTCATTCCTACTGTCTAATTCTTCCTGGAAAACTCGGTACTGACGGACTCTGGTTCAGTCTTTTACCACCTTCTCATTTCTCACATGGATCTCCAGAATCTAGAAGCTATAGGTGTGTTCTTTCAAGACTACAACTAAACATGTCAATCATACCCAAATTCTACTGCAGACCCCAATTATGGACCTCTTAGTTTGTACCCTCTCTCTTTTGCAGATTGGTAAAATTTCTCTTTAGGCCTTACCTTCAAAATACCAAGGGTAGGTGAGAACTTAAGCAACTCCTCTATAACATCACTGTACCCTTTGTTGGCTGCTTTCAGTAACGCTGTTGTGCCATCCTGAACAGAGAGAGGAAGATAAAAGCTGATCATTAATGTGTGTGTGTGCTGACTGAGAGCCAGACGGTAGTTGCAAATTGGGGGCATATCTGTCAGAACCAGGCAAGACGTATAAACTAAAGCACAGACCTGCGATGTCTCCTAATCTAGATGCATTTTAGAGCATATTAAGCAGTTAATTCTGCATGAAAAAATATCAGACAAAGTATGTGGCTTATATTATCTTAGAAGCCTGCCATGTGGGAATTCATAAGCCTCCAGTTCCTCAGAACACTGGGTGAGGCAAAAGGGGAATTTCAAGAGCATATTTTTAGGACGCTGACAGACTAAAGAGGCATTCCAAGCCTGCAGTTCATGACTCAGGAGAAATCAGTTGTTGAACTGTTTTTAATAATTTAATGTTGAACTATATTCACTCTTTTAAAATTTTAAATGTGCCTTTTCTTTTTTTCTTCCCTTGCATGCAACCTTGCCCCAGTCTGCCCAAGCTACCTACTTTCCTGTGTGTGTGCTGAGGGGTACTGATTGAAATCTGTTAAAAGTAGGCAAGGACAAATTAAAAAATTAATATTCAACTGTGTCATCAGATTTTGTCCTGAGAAGAGACTTTCCAGACTCCTTTTTATCCGTTGTAACACATTGCTCACTGTGTCTGGAAGACCTAGCTCGCAAAGTTCCCCTCCAGTCAAGGGGACATGCCACCGGCCATTACAGTTTGGCTGGAATCAGGAAGAAGAAACAAAGTGGGAGAGAGAACAGTGAGGAGGTTGGTAATGTATCCTCTGATTTCCCTTTTCTGGGCTTAGACTTAGAGAGGGGGCAGGTGGGTCAGAGAAGCGAGGGAAGTACTAGGACAATGTGGCCACACACAGTGAAAAACAACCGTAACAGCAGAATATGGTCAGGCAGAAGAGTCTCCCCAAGCTGCCCTCAGTTTCTACAAGGCAAAGGGCTTGCTGAGGCAGAACTCAGTGACACCACCAGAGGCTAGACGGGGACAGTGGGATGATGGAGGGTGTGGCAGGAGATGCAGGGGTCTGCAGCTGGGGGGAACTGGGAACACAACGGGGAGCACTTCCTGGCCCAAAACAACAGACCCCGCCTGCACTGCCCAGCTGCAGACCTTCACAGCAGAGGCCAGCAGCAGGTGCAGCCCAGACGGACCAGTGGAAGTTAGGGAAACACAGTCCAGGGCAGCCTGAGCCCCAGGTCTCCCGATCCTCCCCCCAGGTCTGAAGGAAAGTCTCCACCATCTCCAGTTGACTCAGGAGTTATCTTAGGTGCAGGAGGATCTTTGTGGAATTGAACATTTTCCTTCCTTAGAGACTGTGCAGCACTTGCTAAAAGTACTGGGTCACACCAAGTTTCAACTGAACTGGACATTTATTTGTTTCCCTTCTAAATATCAGGTAGAGGTTGGGAGAAAACCAGGGGGAGTTACAAACAACACAGAGACACACTTTCTCTGCACCTCTGAGTTACATTCTGGAGCTTCTTTACGTGCATTTTCAACCCTGAGCCCACATGCTGAACCTCTTTCATTGGGAAACTCACGTTCCGGGCTGCGTCCCGCTCAGCTCCACGCAGCAGCATCACCCTCACCACCTCACTGTGGCCCATCTGCGATGCAATCCACAGTGGTGCCGTTCCGTCCTAGGGGGAGAAGCCAGGGCGGCCCACTGTGACATGGAGGCTTGGACCCACTGACTCATATAGACCTTCTTTACACCAAGTTTCTGAAACTTAAAACCTGGGTAAAGGGCGCCTTGACAACCAATCACACATTTTCCAGGTAATTCAGATAGTGGGTGGTATTGATAAAAGAGGAGGGTGTTGTTCACTGATCTATAACCACAGTTGCCGTCAAGTGGATTCCGACTCATGGTGACCCCATGTGTGTCAGAGTAGAACCATGCTCCATAGAGTTTTCAATGGCTGATTTTTCAGGAGCAGATTGTCAGGCCTTTCTTCCAAGGCACATCTGGGTGGACTCAAACCACCAACCTTGCTGTTGGCAGCCAAGCATGTAAACTGTGTGCACCACCTAGGGATCCCAACTGATCTATACAGACTGGTATCTTGCACCGGCAGGGCTACTTGGGTAAATGCCAATATTCAGCTTTTGGCTTATAAAAACAGCCATTTTATGGTAGACTCTTTTACCACAGAGTGTTTTATAGGACTGGTGCTCCACGGAACCCTGTATTTCTCCCTCAGACTCTGTAGTTTGGTTACTTAGCTGGTGAGTCACACTCACAGTAACATGCACATCACAACACACCCTGCTTAGTGGGGACCTTCATTTGGGGTGGGCAGTTTCCTTTGAGGCGGGGTCTGAGGGCCAGAGACTAAAGACAAGTCTTCTACTCCTCTACTGTGGTGTCCAAAATTCTCCACATCCACACCATTGTTTAAGGGCTTCACAGTAATTTTATGTGGAATGTGATACTGTGTCTTCTGGGAAGTGATGACATCACCTAGTTAAAGCATTTTTGGTAATATTTCCTGTGTATTATTTCCCCACAACCATTTTTCTGTTAACACTGGGCCATGAGGCTGAGATGTACTGCTCCAGGTGGAAAGGATTTGAGCATAGGGTGGTTCCTGCCTGAGAGAACAGAAAATGAAAACCCTTCTAGTGCTGGGGGGAGGGGGATGAGCTAGACAGGGTGGGAGAGGTCAGAGGTCAAGTGTGCGTGTCCGCGCTCTCCTCTCCCTCTGGGTTGAACCTGGGAAGGGGACAGTAAGCTTGGGGTGGTAGAAACAACCAAATAAATTACAGGGAACTCCAGATGGGGAAGGATTTTCTCCTCTTGAGACGAAGTGCAGAAAAACTGCAAGCCCTGTAGAGAAGCTAAGTTCTCAGATGGTGCCTGAAAGAAAAAAGAGAAATATCACGGGGGTCACCTGGGCCAGTGGACCTGAGATCGAACTCAAGTCCTCATGACCCATATCACTCGGCCTCTGGATGTCCAGGCATCCTGCCTGCATGTGGGAAATCACAAGTGCTGAGGGAAACAGTAGCCTACAGTAAGCCTGGGGTTGGGCAGAGAAGGTCACTGAGGGTCAGGACCACAAGCCCAGAGACGACGGCAGGGCTGGCACGATGGTGCCAGGTGTGTCTCTGTGGGCACCAGTGGAGGATGCCTGGGGACTGCAGAGTCAGCGTAAGGACCAGCCATTTATCTCTCCAGCCTACCCCAATGCCAGGGTAAGAGTCTGAGAACTTGGGTCACTTTACAGAGGAGGGAGAAGAATCCAGAATAGACTAAACTTAACCTCTGAGGTAATGAAGATGATATGGCCCAAGGGATTGTTTTCACCAGATAAGACTGAATTACCCATCAGTGGGAATGGGGGCTGGAAAGTAAGATGATTCAGTTATAGAATAAAAAGTTCCATGTCTGCTGCAGGGTATAATTTCCATTCCCTTCTACGAACAACAGCAGGCAGAGGGTTATTATCCACTGCTGTCCTGGCAAAGGGACAGAGTAGGATGATATTTGGGCGGGTGGTAGAGGATGGCAATCAGGAGCTGGAGGACATCGAGGACATCAGCACCTCGGTGTCTTGGAAGAGATACAGCAAGACATGATGAAACAAAGGATGAGGAAGGCTGAAAACCACCTTCACCTACTTCATAATGTTTCCAAGCACCTGTTAGACCTTGAATCTGAATATTATTTATCATTCCAACCAAACCAAACCTGTTGCCATCGAGTCGATTCCAACTCATAATGACCCTACGGGACAGAGTAGAACTGTCCCATAGGATTTCCAAGGAGTGCCTGGTGGATCTGAACTGCCAACCTTTTGGTTAGCAGTCGAACTCTGAACCACTGTGCCACCAGGGTTTCCTATTTATCATTAGCAATGATCAACAGTACTTTAATTTGTACTTTTAGTTTAGAATACAATACACTTCCACATTCGTTATTTAATGATTCTCCCAATTCAGGATTCAATCATTTATTCATGCATTCAACCAACCAACAATTACTGAACATCTTCCAAGTCTCAGGCAGAGTGCTTAAGCACAAGACATGGTCTCTGTTCTCAAAGGAACTTAGTCTAGTGGAGAAAAGACATGAGATCAGATGCATGTCAGTAGGATACAGTGCTACAATAAGGGTATTATGGACAAAGATGCACAAGACGAACCAGGTGAGGGGTCATTTTCTGTGGGGGAGTTGTGGAGTCGGCTTCCCACGTAGAATGATACCTGAGATGGGTCTTGAAGGATAACATGGATTCTGCCAGGTGTATTCCTGGTAGAAGGATGAGCACAACAGAGTCACTGTGGCTTGGACAGGCTCATTCAGGCATTGCGAGGAATTCAGGTGGCTACAGCACAGGAAGTGGGGTGGGGGGACATGGAAGCAGGACAGGGAGTCTGGGCTCCAGAAAGTCCTAAAGTAGTGCAGTGTTTTACAGAAATGACCACTTCTCCCTGCTCACCTACTCTGGGTTCATTTTATTCTTTGTTGATATCTCTATGAGAGGGCAGGCAGGGAAAGGAAGCCCACAGCAGCGGGGCAGCCAGCCACCTGCTCCATGTGCCATTCAAGGCCTGGTTGTTACTAGTAAGATTATGTTAATTGACACTAATACGTGGGAAAGTGCTGGAGAGGTGCTATTTGGGGAACAATTATTAATATTATTTGTTCAAAGCAATACTACTACTACTACTCAATTATTTATCATCATAATTGGAATAGTCATGGTAGGCAGAAAAAGTAGTCACTACTTCCTGGATGTGAGACCTTAGGCAAATCACTCTGAGCCTCAGTGTCCTCTTCTACAAAAATATTAGCTTCACAGAGATACTATGGAATGAGAAAACATACATAACAGTGTTGAGCACAAGGACTGGCTAATATTAGATATCTACAAAATGGTGGAGTCACACAGTAGTGCAAACGGTTAAAGTGCTCGACTGCTAATCAAAAAGGTGGAGGTTAGATTCTACCCAGAAACGCCTGAGAAAGGACTGGTGATCCACTTACAAAAACTTAGCCGTTCAAAACCCTATGGAGAGACACAGCCAAGATGGAGGAGCATTCAGACACTTCCTGTGGTCCCTCTTACAACAAAGACCCGAAAAAACAAGTGAATTGATTATATATGACAATCTAGGAGCCCTGAACATCAAAGGCAAAGTTGAGGAACTGAACTGAGCGGCAAGGGGAGGGAGACACGGTTCAGAAGCAGCGAGGAGTTGCCAGACCTGACCCAGAGGGAGCCAGCACACTTCAGGCAAGTTTGGCTGGCATGAGCGGTGAGGCAAGCAGTGATACTCAGGAGGCATTTTCTACATTGGGGGAGACCGAGTGGCAGAGAGTCTACTTGGGCCTCCAGAACCAGTGAAAAGCAGTGCTCAATCAGCAAAATATAAGTATGTGCGTCTGACCTATTGTCCGGACCAAAACACACCCTCTTTGGGAAAAACCTCTCCCCCATTTACCTGCCCACTCCCTGCTCTGCACAGGGTCCCAGGTCGGCTTCAGTAATTGCTGAGTTCCCTGGGCCAGAAGTAGGACCCGACACATGCCCTAAGCCATTCTCTCGGCCTTGGAGAAGGAATAAATTAACAAACAGGAATAAATAATCTGCCAGCTCCCCTAAGCAGGGAACTCAGGGCAGGCACAGCTCCTTTGCCTAGGCACAGGCATAAGGGGTTCACAGACTCTGAATGTCTTTCACCCCTGCATAGACCTGTGTGGGCCCATTTCAACAGAGTAGGCCCTCATTCCCATAGTACAACAGGGTATATACCTGAAGCCTAACTTCAACTGTATCAAATATATGGTGAAGTGGTAGGTTCATGACATTTGACACTGCTCTGCCCATTAAGTGGCATCTTCACCTACCCACATCAGGGGCCTGAGGGCTGGTGGCTCCACCCATACCACCTAGCCATCCACAACAGGGGCCCAAGAATAAGTGGTGCCTCCCAGTCTTTATAGCTAACAGCATTGAGTGCCCATAGTCCAACTGCAAAACCCACCCACCCACACGCTCTAGGGAACAAGCTCACACTTTCCTCCCAGACATTCAGGGGCAGCCGTCAGCACCCTGCCTTGCTCAGCATGTGACCTCCTACTGCAGCCAGATATCTGTGCCTACACCAATCACCCCTGCCTGTCTAGGACTACAGGTGAGAGCCTGCACCACACACTTGGTGACTGACTACCTGGACACCTGAGATGAATCCATACAGACTCCTGGGCTCACATACCTGATAACAGATCTAACCACTTGGTGACAGGACATTAGAGCTTCAAAGGTACCAATAATCAAACTAGCTCACAAGAAGAGCCTATTTGGGCATATCAAACAAAACAAGAAGCTAGGACACAGTAAGCAAATATAAAATAAATAAATATAGTAACTTACTAATGGTTCAGAGACAATAGTCAATATCAAATCATATACAGAGGCAGGCCATGATGGCTTCAGTAAGCTCCCAAAACAAAGAATCAAGAAATTTTCCAGAGGAAGAGAACTTCGTAGAATTACCACAGGCAGAATACAAAAGATGAATACACAGAACTCTTCAAGCGATCAGGAAGGAGATCATGCAAAACACAGAACATGCTAAGGAACACACAACAAAGCAATAGCAGAATTTAAGATTAGAGAAGAGCATGATGACAAATTTAACAGGTTGCAAGAATCCATAGAGAGACAGCAATCAGAAATCCACAGGATTAACAATAAAATTTCAGAATTAGACAACTCAACAGAAAGTCACAGGAGCAAAACTGAGGCAATGGGAGGCAGAATTAGTGAGACTGAAGACAAAGCACTTGACACCAACTTATCTGAGGAAAAATAAGACAAAAGAATTTTAAAAAATGAAGAAACTCTAAGAATTACGTGGGACTCTATCAAGGGGAATAACCTACGAGTGACTGGAGTACCACAACAAGGGGGATAACAGAATATACAGAGAGAATTGCTGAAAATTTGTTGACAGAAAACTTCCCTGATATTGTGGAAGATGAGAAGATATCTATCCAAGATGCTCATCGAACCCCACATAAAGTAGATCCCAAAAGAAAGTCACCAAGACATACTATAATCAAACTAGCTAAAATCAAAGAAAAAGGCAGAATTTTAAGAGTGGCTAGGGACAAATGAAAAGTCATTTGCAAAGGAGAGTCAATAAGACTAAGCTCAGACTACTCAGCAGAAACCATGCAGGCAAGAAGGCAACGGGATGATATACATAAAGCCTTGAAGGAAAAAAATTGCCAGCCAAGATTTATATATCCAGCAAAACTGTCTCTCAAATATGATGGCAAAAGCAGGGCATTTCCAGATAAACAGAAGTGTAGGGAATTTGCAAAAACCAAACCAAAAATTACAAGAAATACTAAAGGTAGTCCTCTGGTTAGAAAATCAATAACATCAGATAACAACGTAAGACTAGAACACAGGACAGAGCAACCACATAGCAATCCAGACAGGGAAATCACAAAAATAAATCAAAGCTGAAACACTGAAAATAGGGAAACAGAGACATCAATATGTAAAAGATGACAACATTAAAACAAAAAAGAGAGACTAAAAAATGTAGTCATAGATCTTTCATATGGAGAGGAAGTCAAGGCAATATAAAAAAATAAAAGACTGGTACAAACTTAGAAAAACAGGGGTAAATATTAAGATAACAACAAAGGAAACTAACAATCCTACAAGTCAAAATAAAAAACTAGACAGATGTAAAGACTCAGTAAACACAAAATCAACAACAATGAAAAAGATGAAAACAAAATACGTAAAGAAAAATGACTTAGCACAGAAAATTAAGTGAAACAAACTGTGAACAACACACAAAAAAAGACATCAAAATGACAGCACTAAACTCATACTTATCAATAATTATACTGAATATAAATGGACTAAATGCACCAATAAAGAGACAAAGAGTGGCAGATTGGATAAAAAAACACGACCCATCTATATGCTGCCTACGAGAGATACACCTTAAAGACACAAACAAACTAAAACTCAAAGGATGGAAAAAAATATATCAAGCAAACAACACTCACAAAAGAACAGGAGTGGAAATTTTAATCTCCAACAAAATAGACTTTAAAGTAAAATCCACCACAAAGGATAAAGAAGGACACTATATAATGATTAAAGCATCAATACACCAGGAGGACATAACTATAATAAATATTTACGCACTCAATGACAGGTCTCCAAAATACATAAAACAAACTATAACAGCATTTAAAAGAGAGACAGCTCCACAATAGTACTAGAAGACTTCAACACACCACTTTTGGTGAAGGACAGCACATCCAGAAAGAAGCTCAATAAAGACACAGGAGATCTAAATGCTACAATCAGCCAACTTGATCTCACAGATGTTAATACCGAATAATTCACCCAACAGAAGCCAAGGATGCTTTCTTTTCCAATGCACATGGAACATTCTCCAGAATAGACCACATATTAGGCCACAAACCAAGCCTTAACAGGATCCAACGCATCAAAATATTACAAAGCATCTTTTCCGACCATAAAGCCATAAAAGTAGAAATCAATAAAAGAAACAGTGAGGAAAAAAAAAAATCAAACACTTGGAAACTGAGTAATGCCTTGCTCAAAAACTACTGGGTTACAGAAGAAATTAAGGAAGAACTAAAGAAATTCACAGAATCAAACTAGAATGAAAACACATCCTACCAGAGCACAGCAAAAGCAGTGCTCAGAGGTCGTTTATAGCAATAAATGCACACATCCAAAAAGAAGAAAGGGCCAAAATCAAAACATTAACCCTACAATTCAAACAAGCAGAAAGAGAGCAGCAAAAGAAGCCTTTGGTTACCAGAAGAAAGGAAATAAAAAGAATTAGAGCAGAATTAAATGAAATAGAGAATAGAAAAACAACTGAAAGAGTTAACAAGACCAAAAGCTGGTTTTTTGAAAAGATCAACAAAACTGATAAGCCATTGGCCAAACTGACAAAAGGAAAACAGGAGAGGAAGCAGATAACCCATATAAGAAATGAGATGGGTGATCTCACAACAGTACCCAATTGATATTAAAAGAATCATAACAGAATACTAAGAAAAACTGTACTCTAACAAATTTGAAAACCTAGAAGAAATGGGCAAATTTCTGGAAACTCACTACCTACCTAACACAAACAGAGGTAGAACAACTAAATAAACCTATAACAAAAGAAGAGATTGAAAAGGTAATTTAAAAACTCCCAACAAAAAAAAAAAAAAGCTCTGTCCTTGACGGTTTCACTGGAGAATTCTACCAAACTTTCAGAGAGGAGTTAACACCACTACTACTAAAGGTATTTCAGAGCATAGAAAAGGATGGAATATTCCCAAACTCATTCTATGAAACCAGAATAACCCCAATACCAAAACCAGGAAAAGACACCACACAAAAAAAGAAAATTACAGACTAATATTCCTCATGAACATGGATGCAAAAATCCTCAACAAAATTCTAGCCAACAGAATTCAATAACATATCAAAAAAATAATTCACCATGATACAGTGGAATTTACACCAGGTATGCAGGGATGGTTCAACATTAGAAAAACAATCAATGTAATCCATCACATAAATAAAACAAAAGACAAGAACCACACGATTTTATCAATCGATGCAGAAAAGGCATCTGACAAGGTCCAATACCCATTCATGATAAAAACTCTCAGCAAAATAGGAATAGAAGGGAAATTCCTCAACATAATTAAGGGCATTTATACAAAGCCAACAGCCAACATCATCCTACATGGAGAAAGTCTGAAAGCACTCCCCTTGAGAATGGGAACCACACAAGGATGCCCTTTATCATCACTCTTATTCAACATTGTACTGGAGAGCCTAGCCAGAGCAAATAGGCTAGAAAAAGAATTAAAGGGCATTGAAATCAGTAAGGAAGATGTCAAAGTATCTCTATTTGCAGATGGTATGATCTTATACACAGGAAACCCCAAAGAATCCACAAGAAAACTTCTGGAACTAATAGAAGCTTTCAGCAAAGTTTCAGGATACAAGATAAACTTACAAAAATCAGTTGGATTCCTCCACACCAACAAAGTGAACTTCCAAGAGGAAATCACCAAATCAATACCATTTACAACAGCCCTCAACAGAAAATAAAATACTTAGGAATAAATCTAACCAGAGATGGAAAAGACCTATATGATGAAAACTACAAGAAACCAGAAGAGACTGCATAAGTAGAAAAACATACCTTGCTCATGGATAGGAAGACTCAGCACTGCAAAAATGTCAGTTTTACCCAAAGCCATGTACAGATACAATGCAATCCCAATCCAAATTCCAATGGTGTTTTTTAATAAGCTGTAGAAACAAATCACGTACTTCATATGGAAAGGGAAGATGCCCCGAATAAGTAAAGCATTGCTGAAGAAGAAGAACAAAGTGGGTGGCCTTACACTACCTGATTTTAGTACTTATTATACCGCCACGGTAGTCAAAACAGCCTGGTACTGATACAACAACAGATACATAGACCAATGGTACAGAATTGAGAATCCCGATGTAAATTAATCTACCCATGAGAAGCCGATATTTGACAAAGGCCCAAAGTCCGTTAACTGGGGAAAAGACAGTCTCTTTAACAAACGGTGCTGGCATAACTGGATATCCATCTGTAAAAACCTGAAACAAGACCCATACCTCACACTATGCACAAAAACTAACTCAAAATGGATCAAAGACCTAAATATAAAATCGAAAACAATATGATGGAAGAAAAAATATGGAGAAGGCTAGGAGCCCTAATACAGGGCATAAACAGAATACAAACCATAAGTAACAATGCACAAACACCAGAAGAGAAACTAGATAACTGGGAGCTCTTAAAAATCAAACACTTATGCTCATCAAAAGACTTCACGAAAAGAGTCAAAAGACAACCTACAGACTAGGAAAAAATTTTTCGCTATAACAAATCTGATCAGGGTCTAATCTCTAAAACCTACAAGATACTGCAAAACCTCAACAACAAAACGACAAATAACCCAGTTAAAAAATGGGCAAAGGATATCAACAGGCACTTCAGCAAGAAGACATTCAGGCAGCTAACAGACACATGAGGAAATGCTCACGATCACTAGCCATTAGAGAAATGCAAATCAAAACTACAATGAGATAGTATCTCACCCCAACAAGGCTAGCATTAATCCAAAAAACACAAAATAATAAATGTTGGAGAGGTTGTGGAGAGAATGGAACACTTATACACTGCTGGTGGGAATGTAAAATGGTATAACCACTTTGGAAATTGATTTGCCACTTCCTTAAAAAGCTAGAAATAGAAGTACCACACAATCCAGCAATCCCAGTCCTTGGAATATGTCCTACAGAAATAAGAGCCATCGCACCAACAGATACATGCACAACCCAAGTTCATTGCAGCACTGTTCATGATAGCAAGGAGATGGAAACAACTTAGGCGCCCATCAGTGGATGAATGGATAAACAAATTATGGTATATCCACACAATGGAATACTACGCAATGATAAAGAACAATGATGAATCTGTGATAAATCTTATAACATGCAGGAATCTGGAAGGCACTATGCTGAGTGAATTTAGTCAACTGCAAAAGGATAAATACTATATAAGACCACTATTACAAGAACTCAAGAAAAGGTTTAAACACAGAAGAAACCATTCTTTGATGGTTACAAGGGTGGGGAGGGAGTGAGAGAGGTATTCACTAACTAGATAGCAAACAAGAATTATCTTAAGTGAAGGGAAGGACAGCACATACTACAGGGGAAGTCAGCACAACTGGACTAAACCAAAGCTAAGAAGTGTCCTGAATACAACCAAACACTTCGAGGGACAAAGTAGAAGGGGCAGGTCTGGGTACCACGGTTTCAAGGGACATCTAGGTGAATTGGCATAACAAAGTTTATTAAGAAAATGTTCTGCATCCCACTTTGGTGAGTGGCGGCTGGGGTCTTAAAAGCTTGCAAGCTGTCAAATCAAGTTATCTGTCCATTATCTTGTTTCCTTCTGTACATCACAATTTCGGTTTTCTCTTATTTTTTCCTTCTGTCATGATGGTCAGGGAGTCCGTAGGTGGCAAACAGTTAAGTGCTCAACTACTAGCCAAAAGGTTGGCAGTTTGAACTCACCCAGAGGCACCTGGGAAGACAGGCCTAGAAATCTGCTTCTGAAAGGACACAGCCTTGAAAATCCTATGGGGCAGTTCTGCTCTGTACACAGGGGTCTCATGAGTTAGAACTGACTTGACAACAACTACAACATTATGATGGTCAGAGTCTTCATTCTGAAGATGACTTTGTAATGAAAGTGATGGAAATTAAGTTAATTTAACTCCTTTTTGTACAGTTTTGAAGAGAATCAGAATGGGAAAACAACAGATTTTAAAATATTCAAATATTTTATGACAAAAATATATAGTTTTAAAATATTTTCAATTAAATAATCTACCCTGAAGCAGAAGTTACAATCTCTATAGTACTTTGTTAAAGGAAGTAGACATCTAGTTTGCAGAAGAAAGAATTCATGAGGTTACAGTAGCTGTTACTTACTGCTTGTGTGCACATTACCTGGAAAAGGATTTAGACTTATTTTTCAGACCAAGTGATAAAAAAAGGACTGGTTGTTGATAGAAAAACAGACTAAATATCCATCTCAGCTAGTGATTAAATAGGTTTGACTCATATCAACTGTACTTGGTGAGGACACCTGAAAGTAATGAAAAGGAGTTTTTAGGCTATGGATTTCAACGATCCTTGGGACTCTTGACCTCTTTACCTAGGACAACTTCGAAGGGAAAATTTTTTTCAAGTTTTAAATCAAGAACTTAGTCTTTCCAAAGTCTGCATATGGCTTCCTTTGTACTTATGACTTCTCATCACAAAATGGGTTTCCATTAGTTCCTTAGTGACAAAATTAAAAAGTTAGACAGAAATGGCCACATAAACCAGAGACTTCATCAGCCTGACACCAGAAGAACTAGATGGTGTCCGGCTACCACAATGACCACCCTGACGGAACACAACGGAGAGTCCCTGATGGAGGAGGAGAAAAGAGGGGTGAAGAACTCAAATTCTAGTAAAATGACCAGACTTAATGGTTTGATTGAGACTGGAGGGACCCCGGAAGGCACGGCCCCTGGACTCTCTGTTAGCCCAAAACTAAAACCATTCCCAAGGCCAACTCTTCAGACAAAGATTAGACTGGACTATGGGACATAAAATGATACTTGTGAAGAGTGTGCTTCTTAGCTCAAGTAGATCCATGAGTCTAAATGGGCAGCTCCTGTCCAGAGGCGAGATGAGAAGGCAGAGAGGGTCAGGAGCTGGTTGAAAAGATACGGGAAATCTGGGGTGGAAAGGAAGAGTGTGCTGTCACAGAATAGGGGGAGCAACTAGGGTCACAAAACAATGTACGTATAAATTTTTCTAAGAGAGACTAACCTGAATTGTAAACTTTCACTTAAAACACAATTAAAAAATAAAAAATAAAAAGTTATTCCTACAGAATGCAGAAATTATTGAACAATATCATTAATATCACATGCAGGTAAAATTTTGCTGACGATAATTCAAAAACGGCTGCAGCAAGTACATCGATAGGGAACTACTAGAAATTTAAGCCAGGAGGAGGGCCAAGATGGCAGAGTAGTCAGACGCTTTTTGTCATCCCTCTTACAACAAAGACTCAAAAAACAATTGAATCAGATACTGTATGACAATTTAGGAACCCTAAGCATCAAAGACAAGGCTGAAGAATCAGACTGAGCAACAAGTGGAAGGACAGACAATTCAAAAACAGTGGGAATGGAGAATTACAGATCATCAGCGTCCTGCTAGCCGAACCTGCAGTGTGTACATACTGAGACAACTAAGCTGCATTCCCAGCCGAAACCCACCCAACCTGGTTCAGCTAAGTAGGAGCAACTACACACATCTTCCAGAGTCACCCAGGAGTGCTTCCGGCCCTGTGAAAGTTAAGTGCATCCACCCAACTCCCCACCTACCCCATGCACCCCAACCCCCCCGCCAAAGCTCCATGGGCCAAGGAGCACTCTCACCTCCTCACCCATCCCTTCTCCCAGCTCAGACACCAGTCTGGTGACATTCCACACCACTATGCCCCCTAGGCTGGGAACTCATGGTCCCAGTGTGGAGGCACTCGTCCCTTCACCCTTAGCCCCACCACCAGTGCTAGGGATCCATGGATTTGCAGTGCCATCCACCCCCTCCAACCATCTGGCGCCAGCGCCTTGCTGGCCAAGCCAGCACAGCATGGCCATATTGGGACAAGGCGGGCAGCATTCCCAGCTGAAGCCCACTTCACCTGCAGCAGCTAAGTGGGAGCTGCAGACCTGTGACATTAAACACTGCCCTGCTCCCTAAGCCAGTAGCTCTCGGCCTGGTTTGGGGCACCTGCCCCTTTGCCCAGCGACTGGTGCAGGGGGTCCATGAACTTGCAGTATCTTCTGCCCCCTCTGGTTACCTGCACCAGAGCCCTGCTGGTTGTACCCATACTGTGCAGCCATAATGAGAAAAGCAAGCAGTATTCCTAGCCAAAACCCACTCCACCTGGTGAGACAAGCAGAAGCGACTCTATACTCACAGCCAGAGTCAGGAATGCTTCATGCCCCGCAGAAGTTAACTGCACCCACCCACTCACCGTGCATAATCCAGCCCCCTGTGCCAGAGGTCCACAGGCCCTGAGGAGCACTTCCATCCTACTTGCCCTTCCCTCTCCCTGCTCTCCGTGGCTTCAGATCTGTGGCATTCACCACCACCCCACATCCAAGACAGGAACTTAATCACCCATGCCAGGGGCCTGAGGACTGGTGGTACCACCCAAGCTCTCCAGCCAAGGGCACTGGGTGCCCGATAACCAGCTGGACAACCTCCCTCACGATGCACCCTAGTGAACGGGGGCACACCCTCCAACCAGGCCCCTGTGGGCAGGTGCCATCTTCTGCCTTGCTCCCAGCAGTGACCCCTCCTGCAACTGGCGGTTTGTGCCTGCTCTGAATACCCACATGTAGCCCTGCATACCTAGGACTGTTGGTGAGAGTCTCTGCACCACACACCTGTGACTGGCAACCTGGGTACCTTCACTCCAACTAACTGTCAAGCAGCAGAATGCACACACAACACCCAACCCAACAAACAGGGAAAACATCTGCTGGACAGGTGGCCAGCAGGACAGATACATCACCTCACCAAAAACAACACCATCATCCTCAGCAGCCCCACAAGAACAGCAAACAGGGACCCGTGCTCACACACCTAGTTGCTGCTCTACCCACCTGGAGACTGGAGGTGAGAGCTTCAACACAGCCAGATTAGTGACCAGAACAGCACACACACCTAGCCCACTCAGATATATCAAAATAAAACAAGACAAAAATTCAGGACACAACAAATGTACAATAAATGAATAAATATAATAACTTATTGATGCTTGGGAGACAACAGACAGTATCAAATCACATAAAGAAGCAGGACAAGATTGCTCCAACAAGTGACCAAAATAAAGAACCAGAAAATCTTCCAGAGGAAGATAAGGTAATAGAACTATCTGATAAAGAATTCAAAAGACTAATATACAGAGCTTTCCAAGAGATCAGAGAAAACATAGACAAAACCAAGGAAAACACAGACAAAGCAATAGAAGAATTCAGGAAAACAAAATGACAGAATAAATAGACTATTAGTAACCATACAAAAACAGCAACTAGAAATCCAAAAGATTAACTAAAATTCAAGCCAGATTCAGAAGAGGATATGGAATGATGGATATCATCACTAATGTCAGACGGATCTTGGCTGAAAGCAGAGAATACCAGAAAAATGTTTACCTGTGTTTTCAGAAGTTAAATGTAACCTCACTCTTGAGGAATGAAAAACAGCTTTGGTGTGTTCTGGCTACCACTAAAATGTTGGATTACTCTTTAACTTCCTGACTAAAACATCATCACATGACTCAGTTTAGATTTCAGTGGGCACAGTCCATGCAAACTTAGTTTAGACATCAGGGGATACAATCCATGCAACACGTGAAATATAATCTTTTATATCAACTTGCTTTTCTAAAAAGGCGTATGAATAGTAACCTTAGGCAAATGAATAATACAAAATATTTTACAACTAGATCTGTCAAGGAGCCCTAGTTGCACAGTAGTTAAGAGCTTTGCTACTAACCAAAAGGTCGGCAGTTCAAACCTACCAGCTGCTCCTTGGAAACTCTATGGGGCAGCTCTACTCTGTCCTATAGGGTCACTATGAGTCAGAACTGACTCAACGGCACCTAACAACAACAGATCTGTCAAAGTGCCAGAAATTATCCTGGAAGAATGTACTGATAGAGAGACTTGATAATCTGACAGGTCTTTCTCATTTCTCATTTCTAAGTTCACACAAGTACCTTCAATAATGGTCTTCAAATCAAACTTATGCAATCTAAAACTAACCAATTGTTTTAAACTAATTTTGGTAAAATGAGATTTCTTACTCAGAATCAATTAACAATTTCGAGATAAGAAGGACCAACAAGAAACTATTAAACTCCAATTTGCAAATGTCAACTCTGGCAGTTATGGGAGTGCAACTTTATCTAAACTGCTTTCTCTCCCAGGAGGATCCCCGGGCCACCTAACCTACGAATATCTTTAAAGTTCTAAAAATGCAATCTTACACTCATAGCAGTGTCTGGCACATGATAAGCATTCAAGAAATACTGACTGAATGTTGAAGAAAATAATTATAAAAAATTTGGAGCTACACGAGATCATCTGGATCATCTTGCCCTGCCTCCTAATTTGCAGACGATGGAAGAAAAGGTCCAGAGATGCTAATTCACTTGTTCAAAACCACACAGCTAGTTAATGGCAGAGTTGGATCTAGAACTCAGGATTCCTGATCTCAAATCTACGATGTCCAAAGGCTCTTTAGTGTCTTTACACACTAGGGCTTTTAAAGACTGAAGAAGCCTGTGGTCATGAGCTCAGACCAATCTTAAAAGTTCTCATAAAACCAAACCAAATCCGTTGCCATTGAGTGGAATCTGACTCATAACAACCCTACAGGACAGAGAATTGCCCCATAGTGTTTCCAAGTAGCAGCTGATGGATACGAACTGTCGACCTTTTGGGTAGCAGCCGAGCTCTTTAACACTGTGCCACCAGGACTCCACGGTTCTCACAGCTACTCATTATATGAATGCACAGGCATTCCCATATATGACACTGCTGTGGGTTAATTCCTTTTGGGCATGGCCTTTCTACTCATGGTCTTGTAACTCCCTCCCAGGTGACTGTGTGACAGGGTAATTGTGGCCTACCAAGGGGATTGCTCAGTTTTGCCTTAAAAGAGAGCCAATTCCAGAGCAGAGGGGAGCAGCCCACCACCACCAAAGAAGGAGAGATCCGGCTGCAGCAGACAGCACAGTGGGCTTCCCAGCCCATGAAGAGAGAAAGCTGAGTGCCTCTGGGCAGAGACTGAGGGCCAGGGAGAGGCGTGCCTGTGAGCATGGCTGGGAATAAGCTGTCCTGAGGGAAGAACTATACCCTAAGTATTCTTGAGCCTGAATTGTAACTGCTACTTCCCTAATAAACCCTATAATTGTGAGTACGGCCTGTGAGCTCTGTGTGGCCACTGCAGTGAATTGTTGAACCCAACGGAGAGTGCTGTGGGAGGGACAGATGATGTCAGAAATGGTAGAGATGGCAGAGAGAGGAGGCGTGTCTGATTTCCACCCTCACAGGCGTCAGCCTTGCGCTGTTGATCTTGGTTCTCCTTCCCCCTTGTGGGGTTAGAGGAGGTCAGATACCTCCTCCAAGCTGTTTTTACAGTCATATTACAGTGGAAATCTGCCTGGGTGTCGTCTACTGTAAGAAATCAGCCTGACTTTTCCCTGGCAAACTACTTTTATAGTAATGTTAACTTAATCTGATATGTTTTGTTAAAAACAAATTATTTAGGGCAGAACTATTTCTTTCATACAACAAACCCACTGCCATGGAGTTGATTCCAACTCATAGCAACCCTACAGGACAGAGTAGAACTGTCCCACAGGGTTTCCAAGGAACCGCTGGTGGATTTGAACTGCCGACTTCTGGTTAGCAGCCGAGCTCTTAACCACTGTGCTACCAGGACTCCAGTTCCTATATATATAGACCCCCTGAGAAACCAAACCCACTGCCGTCGAGTCGGTTCTGACTCACAGTGACCCTATATAACAGGGTAGAATTGCCCCATAGGGTTTCCAAGGAGTGGCTGGTGGACTCGAATTGCCGACCTTTTGGTTAGCAGCCATAGCTCTTAACCACTGCACTGGGGCTCCAGTTCCTATGTAAGAGAATCTAATTATAATACCTTAATGTGCTTGGCTACTAACCAAAAGGTTGGAGGTTCAAGTTCACCCAGAGGTGCCTTGGAATACTTCTAAAAAATCAGCCACTGGGAGCACAGCTCTACCGTGACACACAGGGGTAACTACGAGTGAGAATCGACTCCAAGGCAACTGGCACTGGTACTGATAATTATAATGCCTTACATCTGGTGGTTCTTTATCATTCATAAAGCACTGCCTGTATTACCATGAAGTTCTGTTCCTTTAAACATTAATTTGTCAGATGTTATCTTGTTGTTGGTAAATGAAGTCTCAGTAGTGTTATAATTGTGTGTGTGTGAGAGAGAGAGAGCTGTAACACTGAAGACAATGAGAAGAGGTGGCAGGGAAATGCCAGCAGAAGAGACAGGCAGGAGACAGCCCAACAGTTTCCCAGCCTACAGAGTGAGAAAGCTGAGTGCAGGAGACGGCCCAACAGTTTCCCAGCCTACAGAGTGAGAAAGCTGAGTGCCTACAGGCACTTGTGGAGCTAGGTTTGTCGACCTGTGGAGTTAGAGATGAGCACCTTTGGGCCTAAGCTTATTGGCAGTGTGGGGTGCCTCTGGGTACTTATCGGCAGAGCTAAAAGAACTTTGTTGTAAAACTTGCCTGAGGAGAGGCAGAGTCAGAGGGCCAGAGAGGTGTGTCTGCGAGCACAGCTGGGAAGAGGCTGTCCTGATGGAAGAACTGCATCCTGAGCATTCCCGAACCTGAACTGTAACCTGTTACTTCCCTAATAAACCCCATAATCATGAGTATTGTCTTTGAGCTGTGTGGCCACTGCAATGAATTATCAAACCCAGCAGAGAAGTAGAAGTGCCATGGGAGGGACGACTGGTGTCAGAATTGGTAAAGATGGCAGAGAGAGGAGGCATGTCTGACCTCCTTGGGAATTAGCCTTGGACTGTTGATCTTGATTCTTCTTCCCTTTCTGAAGTTACAGGAGGTCAGATGCAGCCTCGACACCATGTTTACAAGGAGAAATCCTAATCAAAGGTTAACTTTTCATTACAGAAACAAAAGGGTTGCTATCTGGTTATCTCAAGTGTGTGCAGGTATGGGAAACCTGGCCCTCCCTTGCATCACTGCTCTGTGCACTGGAGCAAATGTTGGCAATGGGCATTACCTGCCTTGGCTGGTTGACTTTTGCTCCTGAAGACAACAGTAATCGAATGACATTCAAGTAACCACCTTGGGCAGCCAGGAAGAGTGCAGTGGCTCCATCCTGAGAGATATCAAATTAAAAGTAGTATAAAAAAATCATCTTTCATGTTTATTTGAAAAGACAGTCGATTTGAAAAAAAAAAAAATATATGTTTAACACAACTTTCTATTCCCATCCCCTTTTCTATTTCCATCCTTTTACCTATTAAGAGAGCGAAGTGTTACTTAAAAAAAAAATTCCCCAAATGTCTCACTTTTAGGAAGAGGGAGCAAAAAGTGTCCTTTTAATTAGATCTTTCCTACCCCTTTCTCTTTCTTGCCTCCCTATCCGCATCCACCCCACATGTTGCTTCTCCAAGCATTAAAACACAAGGTGCTTTCAGAAAAACAATCCTACTAAGAATCCCCATGAATTTGCTCCCTGCTAGCCCAGAAGACAGAAACAACAAGCCCGAAGCAAGAGCTCATTTCCAATTTTCTTTGGTTTTCTTTTTAACTAGGGTGTTTATGTCTTCTGGGCATTTCTGTTTTCTTGAAGTGTCACTAGGTAATTCTAGCAAATTCGTTGGCAGTTGATAGCATGCCTTTGCCCCAGATGCTCCCTGACACAGACGCATTCACAGTACACAGTGAGCTTTATTATTTTTATATCACAGTGGGAAACCCAAGCACATGCTGTGGAAAACCCCTAGTTAACCCAGCAAATTATCACACCCCCCATCAGGAATGCTAACCACAAGTTAAAATACAAGACACCCTTCCCTACAAGTCCAACCAGGCAGGAGGGTCCTGATTTTCAGTGGATGTCAGTGAGCTGCCAGACTTCCCTCAAGGAAATCATGAAAAAATTAATCAGCCTGTACAGATTTTTAAGCAGATGCCTGATATGGGGATAAAAATTTCAGCTGCTCCCCAATATGCTATTACAGAAGGCCTATCATGCCAGTAGCAACAGGTAACTCTCAGAAATTTTCTAAAATGGACTATCCACACATTAGACTTTTCTCTGTGCATTACAAGCTTCAGTTCCTAGAAGTTTTTAGGAATCGTTGACCATTTTCCCTCTATATTTCAACTATTCTTAATGGAAACATTTGGACTGTTTGGGTAAGGGTAAAGATCTTAATGCACAATGGAAGTTATGGTATATGAAAATTTCTTGAGTCACCTTATAACAGAGAGGAATTTACTAAAGGAATGAGATTTCCCAAAACTCTCCCCTTCTGGGATTACGTGCCAGCCTTATGTAAGAATATTATCTAACAAGTACAAATTCTATACCCACCGTCAATTTGGGTTGATGACTACTAATGATAATTCTATGACCATCACAATTCACTTGCCTTTTCCAAAGACTCTGGCTCTTTCTACTCAGCTTACACATACACATACTCAAACACACTCTCAGATATACTTTACCTATAGTCAGAGAATATCCAAAGCTTTGACCTAGAAAATTCTCAGACCTGGTCACATGTCAGAACCACCTGTTGCCCAAGCTCGGCCCTTAGAGAGTCCGGGTTTGTGGGACTGAGCAGGCCTGGGAACTGGTACATGTTTAAAGATCCCAGGTGATTTGGGCGGCCAGATTTGAGAGTCACTCTTTTACACCATTATCAAGTAATTCAATCATTCACTAGTAATCCCTACAGCCTCAAAGAGTGTTACAGATTTTATAGTACAAAGGGTAGGGCTAGTTGCTCAGTACTTCAAAGAGGCCCATGACTTGTCAGAGTTAACCATGTCCACTCCGTGAAGGGTGTTCAAATGGAAAAGTTCACACCTACGCATCTCATTACTCATCTATGAAAGTATAGTGCTCTGGGCATAAGGACTACATCTCTAGTTGTAGGAGAGCCTAAAATATGGTTCACAGATAAGTGGAAATAGACATTCTTCCACTCTTCACCATAAGACACGTCAAATCCCTTTATCTGCTCATAAAACAGGAACACCACCTGCCATAAACCCCACAGAATCACAGTGACAAACAATTAAAAGAGCCCTTGGGTCATGTGCTAATTGCCAATAAGCTGCAAAGAGACCTGCACCAGCAGTGGATGCCTGTCAAAAGTCAGTGCTGTGCAGGGTTTCACAAGTCATCCTTCGCCCAAACTCATTTCTCTTCCAAATACCTGTTTTCTCTTCTTTGTGTCTGCCTTCACAAATAACTCTACAATGGTAGACTTTATTTTGGTTTTCAGCAAGTCCATATGCTGAGCTGCATGGTTTGACATGGTATGAATATCTGAATATGTATTCTTATGAGTTTTGAAGATTGTACTTATATAAGTATATGACATGTCTCATTTGTACAACAGATTTAAAAAGGCAGAACAGGTTCATGAATAAGATTATATGGTTTCCATATATAAAAAGTTCAGCTGGTCAACTGTATCTTTTTTTCTTGATGTCTCAGATTCAAGTCCTAATGTTCATTAAACTCTTTTTGAAGTTGGCATTTCTGGCATCTGAGTTCAGACTGCTGATGATATTTGTGATGAGGGAAGTAATGGGGGTCCACCTGATGCCCCCTTGAAACGCACTCACATAAAGTTGGTCATGGATGTTGGCTCCGTGCTTCAGCAGTGTCTCCACCACCTGCATGTGCCCATACTGACTGGCAGCCAGCAGGGCAGTGCCCCCGTCCTATCAACATGGGAAGTATACACACATTAGAAACTGGGGAGGGAAAGGTACCAAGCAGATACTCCTCATGCAGCAAGCACTCTAGAAAATAATTTTCCCATAGACAATAACAAGCTCGTGTTTCTACTTTATTCCTTTTAGTTCTTCTTTGTAATCGTGACACAGTTCATCTTAAGAATATCATTATGGTGTTCACTTGGATGGCTTGCTAGAGATACATTATAATTATTTGACTAAGTTATTACAATTAATTAAAAAATCTCCTATGCCAAATGCAGAAACATCTATTTGCTTTTCAGTAAGGAAATCAAAGAACAGAAAGTCTGAATCAATCAGTTTCATCTTGGAATGACCAGAACAGCCTCTTGTGGCTTCTGGCCAGAGACCTTCTTGACAAATGTGGGCTTCTCCCTGCAGTTCTGCCCAACCATAGGCCACAGAGAAGAAGGTGCTTTTATTGGGTAACCCTCTGGGCCATGGCTCTTATGGGTAAGATCTACATCCATTAAAAGCATGCATAAATACACCACATTTCATGTGACTCTCACCATCCTACTTAGCATTTGCCTCTGAACATGTGCCAATTTGTCCAGGCCTCTTTTTAAGTGCAGGCCTAGAATTAAACATAGCCTGTAAAACAGATGTGGTCTGATGTGGCCAGGAACTTTACTTTGTTCATCTACTCTACTTTTATGTGGTCTAAGTCAGAATTATCTTTTATATCAACCACATCACACTACTGAGTCATTGAGTTTGAGGTCAACTAAAACCCTTAATGGTTTTCCTCAAGTGCTGCAACTAAGGCTTATCTTTTCTCATCTAGGTTTACTGAGTTGCTAGTATGGCTCTGTGAATTCATATGTGGACACTGGAGCTAATGATAAATAATAGAAAAACACGTAATCTGGTCCTAAGACACAAATCATAAATATACATTGGTGTGGTTTCTAAACCTTGGCAAAGGTGTTTGTTTAAGATGCCTACCCTCAGAGCCCAACCCTCGAAGGTCTGATTCGGTAGGCTGAGGTGAGGTCAGAAATATGCCTTTGACTAGTCATGAGGGGTGACTGTGATACGTGGGTGGCAAGTGGGCCGTGTTTGGAGAAGCTCTTGTGTTCACATGCAGGTAAAATCTTGGGGGATGAGACTGGCTGGGTGAGGCTTCACTGAGAATTGAACTGTGGGGTGGGGGAGCTGGGCTTTGAAAGGTGGGGAATGGAGACTAGAAGGCTGAGGCTGGTGGGGGCCGGGGTTGGGCATCAAAAAATTGCTTAGTAGCCTCAACGAACACCACCGTTTCCAAGTTTTGTTCTTTCATTTTCCAGCTCATTGCTTAATGAAGTCACAGAATAGATAAAATGTGATGATTATCATCGGAGAGCTGATACCTTTTATTTTTACAAACACAGTTCTGGGGCTAACAGATTTAATAACAATGAGAACAACTGTTGAAACAAAGTGAGTTTTGATGATGGAATCACATTAAAATTCAAAGCCACTTGACACACTCTTTTCCCATGGAAAGCTCTTAGACACCTGCAGTTGGCCTAATGGAAACATGTGGAATTTCCCACCCTGGCCCCATGTTACATGGATTTCTGGGGCAGCACAAACTGACTAATGTACAAAGGCTTGAGGTCAGCAGTAACTTGTTAACCAAGAAGATTTAAGCAACAAGATGGTCACACACAATCACTTTTACTTAGTTGAAAGAGTTAACACTTAGGTCTTACAATTTTACTTTCTATTTTTAGTTGTATCTATTTTAGAACAAAAAATAAAATGATAACTAATGTAAAATATATATTATGTACATATGTTTTATATCTGCTGTATATTCTATTGAGTATGCTAGAAGCCATGCACACAGTCCCAAAGCAGGCTTCAGAAAAGACAGAAATCCCTTCTGAAATTCAGATCTGCTTAATAGTTAACATTTTAATAGGGGTGAAAAAAAAAAAACCCTGAAAGCTCCCTTGATATCTAAATATCACATGCTAATGGATTAAGAAAACCTAAAAGTTTCCAATTGGGAAACTGGGACAAATTTTCAGGAATTTTAAGATTATGATTAAAAAACCCCCCAAAACCCAATCCCATTGCTGTCAAGTTGATTCTGACTCGTAGTGACCCTAAAGGACAGAGTAGAACTGCCCCATAGGGTTTTCAAGGCTGTAACCTTTATGGAAGCAGACTGCAACATCTTTCACCCATGGAGCAGGTGGTGGGTTTGAACCTCTGACATTTTGGTTAGTAGCCAGCACTTAACCACTGTGCCACTAGGGTTCCTTCAAAATTATAAGACATAAGCTGACAATTAAAAAAATCTTAACATCACTTCAAATTCTGTTCCTACAAAAACCTTATCGTATAAAATCATATTGAACACAAAGTTGATCTTTCTGCAGACTTGGATTTCTGACCCATATGCAAACCTGAAAAAACAATATTTCTTTAAAGGAAGAACCACAACTCATTGCTCAACTATACAAACTCTAATTGTACTGCACAGTTCAATGAGGACAGCTCATGAAAGTAAACTACATGCCAAATCACCTTTCTTAGAAATCTCTCAGATTCATGAGGATTACCTTAAAACTCTTCACAGTTACCATCATAAAATAACACGGCAACAGGGAAAGTTATAAAGACACCTACAACTGTACCCTTTCTGGTTACAAACTGTAGTGTCCCAGAGTAGAAAGCCACCAGTGCAGAAGAATCTAAGTAATTCCCCCATGAAATTCTGTAATTCTGAGCCCAGTGTAAAAATGTAATGTTTGCAATTCCTAGGATCAATCCCTGAACAAGCAACCTTGCCAAATCTACCCTCTTAGGCATGAAAATCTTATAAAAAGAGAAGCACAAATTCATATTATAGATGAAGAAAAACTAATACCCACGGTCATTAAAATTCTTCAACAGGGTATGAATTCAAGAAGGTTCTCTTACTTTGGTCCTAAATTCAGTGGATGCTCCAAATTCAAAGAGAAATCGCACGATGTCATTATGGCCTTGCTGGGCAGCAAAGAACAGGGCGGTTGTACCTGACTGGGAGAGACAGAGGCTGGTTTTAAAAGACATTTGGTTACATCGCATTTGATTTATATACTTGCAAAGAAAACAAAACAAACCAATATCCTTGCAAATAAACTTTTTAGTCTAAGAAGGGGCTACATTTGACCTGATTCTATTCCTGGGGCCAGAGAGGTGATAAGATGAAAGGATAAAATTATTTTTGGCATAGTAGGCTGAACGGTGACCCTCAAAATCTATGTCCATGTTCTAATCCCTGTAATTTGTGAATATTACTGTAAATGACAAAGGTGTGATTAAGGATTTTGAGAGCAGGAGCTTGTCCTGGATTATCCAAGTGGGCCCTAAATCCAATGACAAGTGTCCTTATAAGAATGAGGCAGAGAAAACAATCAATGTAATCCATCACATGAATAAAACAAAAGACAAGAACCACATGATCTCATCAATCGATGCAGAAAAGGCATCTGACAAAGTCCAACACCCATTCATGATAAAAAACTCCCAACAAAATAGGAATAGAAGGGAAATTCCTCAGTATAATTAAGGGCATTTATACAAAGCCAACAGCCAACATCATCCTACATGGAGAGAGTCAGAAAGCATTCCTCTTGAGAACGGGAACCAGACAAGGATGCCCTTTATCACCACTCTTATTCAACATTGCGCTGGAGGTCCTAGCCAGAGCAATTAGGCTAGAAAAAGAAATAAAGGGCATCCAGACTGGTAGGGAAGAAGTCAAAGTATCTCTATTTGCAGATGACATGATCTTATACACAGAAAACCACAAACAATCCACAAGAAAACTACTGGAACTAATAGAAGATTTCAGCAAAGTTTCAGGATATAAGATAAATGTACAAAAATCAGTTGGATTCCGCTATACCAACAAAAAGAACTTCCAAGAGGAAATCACCAAATCAATACCATTTACAATAGCCCTCAAGAATATAAAATACTTAGGAATAAATCTAACCAGAGATGTAAAAGATCTTTACAGAGAAAACTACAAGACACTACTTCAAGAAACTGAAAGAGACCTTCATAAATGGAAAAATATACCTTGCTCATGGACAGGAAGACTCAACATTATGAAAATGTCAATTCTACCCAAAGTGATCTACAGATAGAATGCAATCCCGATCTATATTCCAATGGCATTTTTTAATGAGATGGAGAAACAAATCACCAACATCATATGGAAAGGGAAGAGGCCCCAGATAAGTAAAGCATTACTGAAGAAGAAGAACAAAGTGGGAGGCCTCACACTACCTGATTTTAGAATCTATTATACCGCCACGGTAGTCAAAACAGCCTGGTACTGGTACAACAACAGATACATAGACCAATGGAACAGAATTGAGAATCCAGACATAAAGTCATTCACCTATGAGCAGCTGATATTTGACAAAGGCCCAAAGTCCGTTAACTGGGGAAAAGACAGTGTCTTTAACAAATGGTGTGCATAACTGGATATCTATCTGCAAAACAATGAAACGAGACCCATACCTCATACCCTGCACGCAAACTAACTCACAACGGATCAAAGACGTAAATATAAAATCTAAGACAATAAAGATGATGAAAGAAAAAATAGGGACAATGCTAGGAGCCCTAATACATGGCATAAACAGAATACAAACCATAAGTAACAATGCACAAACACCAGAAGAGAAACTAGATAGCTGGGAGCTCCTAAAAATCAAACACTTATGCTCATCAAAAGACTTCACCAAAAGAGTCAAAAGACAACCTACAGACTGGGAAAAAAATTTTGGCAATGACAAATCTGATAAGTGTCTAATCTCTAAAGTCTACAAGTTACTGCAAAACCTCAACAACAAAAAGACACATAACCCAATTAAAAATGGTTACCAGACACATGAGCAAATGCTCATGATCATTTTGCCACTAGAGAAATGCAAATCAAAACTACAATGAGATACCATCTCACCCCAACAAGGCTAGCATTAATCCAAAAAATAAAAAAATAAAAAAAAATAAATGTTGGAGAGGTTGTGGAGAGACCGGAACACTTATACACTGTTGGCAGGAATGTAAAATGGTATAACCACTTTGGAAATCGATTTGTTGCCTCCTTAAAAAGCTAGAAACAGAGTAACCATATGATTCAGCAATCCCACTCTTGGAATATATCCTAGGGAAATAAGGGCCATCATACAAATAGATATATGCACACCCATGTTCACTGCAGCACTGTTCACAATAGCAAAAAGATGGAAACAACCTAGGTGTCCATCAACGGACGAATGGATGCACAAATTATGGTATATTCACACAATGGAATACTACATAATGATAAAGAACAGTGATGAAAGAAAACCTTCAGGAGGCGTGGCCAACATGGCGGAGTAGTTAGACGCTTCCTATATCCCTCTTACAACAAAGACCTGGAAAAACAAGTGATTTGATTCTATATGAATATCTAGGAGCCCTGAACAAGGCAAAGTTGGGAATCCGTCTGAGTGATAGGAGACAGGCAGATGCTTTGGAAGACGCTAAGAGCGCCAGAGCCACGGAGGCGAAACTGCAGTGCCACAGCCACACCAGTCCGCAGTGAAGCAGGCAAACAGCTGTGCTATGCGTGTGCTCAGGAAACAGTTTCCACATCGAGAGAGACCCAGCAGCAGAGATTCTGCTTGGACACACCAAACCAGTGAAAAGCAGCTCCAAGAGGCTAAGATAAGTACATGTGTGCACCCTTTCGCAGGGATTAAAAAAAACAAAACAAAAACAAAGCCCATTTGGGAAAAACCTCTCTCCCTTTCACCTCCTCCCTCTGCGCTCCGCACTGGGAATCTGCTGGGCTGGAAGTAGATCCCAAAAGGCACCCTGACCCATTCCCCTGGCCTTGGAGAGGGAACAAATAAGCTACTGTCTCCTCTAAGCCAGGAACACAGGGTCAGCACAGCTCTTTTGCTAGGCACAGGTATCAGGGGTCTGCAGACTCTGAGTGCCTTACACCCCTGTATAGACTTGTGGGGACCCATCTCAAAAGCATTAGTCCTCACTACCACAGTACAACAGGGCAAACATCTGAAGTTTAAATTCAACTGCTTCAGCTGTGAACTGGCAGATCTGTGACCCTTGAAACAGCCCTGCCCCTTAAGTAGGCACTTTTATCAATCTGCAGCAGGGGCTTGAGGACTGGTGATATCACCCAAAGTGCTTAGCCACCTGCTACATGAGTCCAAGAAAAAGTGGTGCCCTCGAGTCTTTACAGCCAACAGAGTAGGGTGCTCATAGTCTGGCTGCAAAACTTACCTACCTACTCACCCTAGAGAATAGGGACACACTTTCCTTTCAGAGTCTCAGGGGCAGCCGTCAGCCCCCTGCCTGGCTCAGCACGTGATCCCCTACCACAGCCAGAGTCCAGTGCCTGCACCAATCACCCATGCCTCTCTAGGACTGCAGGTGAAAGCCTGCATCACACACTTGGTGACCGACTTCCTGAACACCTGAGCTGAACCTGTACAGGAAAATTTAACGGACTCCTGTGTGCACATACTTAGTTACAGAACTAACTACCTGGTGACAAGACGTTAGCGATCCAAAGGCGTCAAAAATCAAACTAGTGCACATGAGCAGCCTATTTCGGCATATCAAAACAAAACAAAATAAGAAGCTAGGTCTCACTAAAAAAATACAAAATAAAATTATAATAAATTATCGATGGCTCGGAGACAACAGTTAATACCAAGTCACATAAAGAGGTAGTCCATGTGGCTTCAGCAAGCTCCCAAAATAAAGAATCAATAAATTCTCTGGAGGAAGAGAAGTTCTTGGAATTATCAGAGGCAGATTACAAAAGATTAATATACAGAACTCTTCTAGAAATAAGAAAGGAAATTCTACAGAATGCAGAAACATCCAGGGAACATACAGACAAAGTAGTATCGGAACTTAAAAAAGTTATTCAAGAACATAATGCCAAATTTAATAGGCTGCAAGAATCCATAGAGAGACAGGAATCAGAAATCCAGAAGATTAACAATAAA
The DNA here is from genome assembly GCA_030035585.1 of Dugong dugon. Taxonomy (NCBI): domain Eukaryota; kingdom Metazoa; phylum Chordata; class Mammalia; order Sirenia; family Dugongidae; genus Dugong; species Dugong dugon. Next base: position 58,703,801 of record CM057466.1, read on the forward strand.
ATTTCAGAATCAGAAAGTCATAGGAGCAGAATTGAGGCAGCAGAAGTTAGAACTAGTGACACTGAAAATAAAGCTCTTGACACCAACTTATTTGAGGAAAAATCAGATAAAAGAATTAAAAAGAATGAAGAAACTCTAAGAGTAATGTGGGACTCTCTCAAGAGAAATAACCTATGAGTAATTGGAGTACTAGAACGGGGTGGGGGGGATAATAGAAAATACAGAGAAAATGGTTGAAGATCTGTTGACAGAAAACGTCCCTGATATCATGAAAGATGAGAAGATATCTATCCAAGATGCTCATCGAACCCCACATAAGGTAGATCCCAAAAGAAAGTCACCCAGACATATTATAATCAAACTTACTGTCTTAGTCATCTAGTGCTGCTACAACAGAAATAGCACAAGTGGATGGTTTCAATGAAGAGAAGCTTATATCCTTACAGTAAAGTAGGCTAAAAGTCCAAATTCAAGGCGTCAGCTCCAGGGGAAGGCTTTCTCTTTCTCAGCCTTCTCATCAGTGTTCCCCCAGACTAGGAGCTTCTTGGTGCAGGGATCCCGGTCCAAAGGATGCGCTCTGCTCCCGGCACAGCTTTCTTGATGGTATGAGGTCCCCCTGTCTCACTGCTCACTTCTGTCTTTTATATCTCAAGAGATTGCCTCAGGACACAATCCAGTCTTGCAGATCAGGTCCTGCCTTACTAACACAACTGCCACCCATCCTCCCTCATTAACATCATAGAGGCAGGTTTATAACATACAGGAAAATCACACAGTACCAGGAATCATAGCCTAGCCAAATTGTTACACACATTTTTTGGGGGACATAATGCAAAGCATGACACTTACCAAAACCAAAGATAAAGAGAGAATTTTAAGAGCAGCTAGGGATAAAAGAAAATTCATCTACAAAGTAGAGTCAATGAGAATAAACTCAGACTACTCAGCAGAAACCATGCAGGCTAGAAGGCAATGGAATGACATATATAAAGCCTTGGAGGAAAATAACTGTCAGCCAAGAATTATATATCCAGCAAAAACTGTCTCTCAAATATGATGGCAAAAGTAGGGCATTTCCAGATAAACAGAAGTTTAGGGAATTTGCAAAAACCAAACCAAAATTACAAGAAATACTAAAGGGAGTCCTACAATTAGATAATCAACAACACCAGCTAACAACACAAGACTAGAACACAGGACAGAGCAACCAGATCTTGACTCAGATACGGATATTGAAAATACATCAAAGCTGAAACATTGAAAACAGGGAAACAGATATCAATATGTAAAAAAGGATAATATTAAAACAAAAAAGAGGGACTTAAAAAATGGAGACATTGATTTTTTATATGGACGGGAAGTTAAGGCAATATAAAGTATTAAAAGACTGGTATAAACTTAGAAAAATAGGGGTAAATATTAAGGTAACCATAAAGGACTCTAACAATCCTAAAAATCAAAATAAAGTAGAAAAACATAAAGACCCAGCAAACACAAAATCTACAACAAAGAAAAAGATGAAAAAAAATACATAAAGAAAAACGACTCAGCACATAAAATTGAGGAGAACAAAGAAACTCTGAACAACACACAAAAAAAGATATCAGGATGACAGCACTAAACTCATACCTATCAATAATTACGCTGAATGTAAACGGACTTAATGCACCAATAAAGAGATGGAGAGTGGCAGACTGGATAAAAAAGTATGATCCATCTATATGCTGCCTACAAGAGATGCATCTTAGACTTAAAGACACAAACAGGCTAAAACTCAAAGGATGGAAAAAAGTATATCAAGCAAGCAACACTCAAAAAAGACCAGGAGTGGCAATATTAATTTCTGACAAAACAGACTTTAAAGTAAAATCCACCACAAAGAATAAGGAAGGACATTATACAATGATTAAAGGGTCAATTCACCAGGAGGACATAACTATAATAAATATTTACGCACCCAACAACAGGACTCCAAAATACATAAAACAAACTCTAACAGCTCTGAAGAGAGAGATAGACAGCTCCACAATAGTAGTAGGAGACTTCAACACGCCACTTTTGGTGAAGGACAGAACATCCAGAAAGGAGCTCAACAAAGACACGGAAGAGCTACATGCTACAATCAACCAACTTGATCTCACAGACATATACCGAACACTGCACCTAACAGCAGCCAAGTATATTTCCTTTTCCAACGCACATGGAACATTCTCCAGAATAGACCACATATTAGGCCATAGAACAAGCCTTAACAAAATCCAAAACACTGAAATATTACAAAGCATCTTTTCTGACCAGAAAGCCATAAAAGTGGAAATCAACAACACAAAAAGAAAGGAAAAAGAATCAAACACATGGAAACTGAACACCTTGCTCAAAAACTACTGGGTTATAGAAGAAATTAAGGATGGAATAAAAAAATTCATAGAATCAAACAAGAATGAAAACACATCCTACCAGAACCTTTGGGACACAGCAAAAGCAGTGCTCAGAGGTCAGTTTATAGCAATAAATGCATACATCCAAAAAGAAGAAAGGGCCATCATCAAAGCATTAACCCTACAACTGGAACAAGTAGAAAGAAGCAGCAAAAGAAGCCCACAGGTGCCAGAAGGAAGGAAATAATAAGAATTAGAGCAGAATTAAATGGAATGGAGAATAGAAAAACAATTGAAAGAGTTAACAAGTCCAAAAGCTGGTTCTTTGAAAAGATCAACAAAATTGATAAACCATTGGCCAAACTGACAAAAGAAAAACTGGAGAGGAAGGAGATAACCCATATAAGAAATGAGATGCGGGATAGCATAACAGACCCAAATGAAATTAAAAGAATCATAACAGATTACAATGAAAAACTGTACTCTAACGAACTTGAAAACCTAGAAAAAATGGACAAATTTCTAGAAACTCACTACCTACCTAAATTAACACAAACAGAGGTAGAACAACTAAACAAACCAATAACAAAAGAAGAGATTGAAAAGGTTTTTAAAAAACTGTCAACAAAAAAAAGGCCTGGCCTGGATGGCTTCACTGGAGAATTCTACCAAACCTTCAGAGAAGAGATAACACCACTTCTACTAAAGGTATTTCACATCATAGAAAAGGATCGAATATTCCCAAACTCATTCTATGAAGCCAGCATAACCCTGATACCAAAATCAGGTAAAGACACCACAAAAAAAGAAAATTACAGACTGATATCACTCATGAAAACTGACGCAAAAATCCTCAATAAAATTTTAGCCAATAGAATTCAGCAACATATCAAAAACATAATTCACCATGACCAAGTGGGATTTATGCCAAGTATGCAGGGATGGCTCAACATTAGAAAAACAATCAATGTAATCCATCACATGAATAAAACAAAAAACAAGAACCACATGATCTTATCAACCGATGCAGAAAAGGCATTCTACAAAGTCCAACACCCATTCATGATAAAAACTCTCAACAAAATAGGAATAGAAGGGAAATTCCTCAATATAATTAAGGGCATTTGTACAAAACCAACAGCCAACATCATCCTGAATGGAGAGACTTTGAAAGCATTCCCTCTGAGAACAGGAACCAGACAAGGATGCCCTTTATCACCACTATTATTCAATATCGTGCTGGAGGTCTTAGCCAGAGCAATTAGGCTAGAAAAAGAAATAAAGGGCATCCAAATAGGTAGGGAAGAAGTCAAAGTATGTCTATTTGCAGATGACATGATCTTATACACAGAAAACCACAAAGAATCCACAAGAAAACTACTGGAATTAATAGAAGATTTCAGCAAAGTTTCAGGATACAAGATAAACATACAAAAATCAATCGGATTCCTTTACACCAACAAGGAGAACCTTGAAGAGGAAATCACCAAATCAATACCATTTACAATAGCCCTCAAGAAGATAAAATACTTAGGAATAAATCTAACCAGAGATGTAAAAGATCTTTACGGGGAAAACTACAAGACACTACTGCAAGAAACTGAAAGAGACCTTCATAAGTGGAAAAATATACCCTGCTCACGGATAGGTAGACTCAACATAGTGAAAACGTCAATTCTACCCAAAGCAATCTACAGATACAATGCAATCCTGATCCAAATTCCACCAGCATTTTTTAATGAGATGGAGAAACAAATCACCAACTTTGTATGGAAAGGGAAGAGGCCCCGAATAAATAAAGCATTACTTAAGAAGAAGAACAAAGCGGGAGGCCTTACGCTACCTGATTTTAGGACCTATTATACTGCCATGGTAGTAAAGACAGCCTGGTACTGGCACAACAACAGATACATAGACAAGTGGAACAGAGTTGAGAATCCAGATATAAGCTCATCCACCTGTGAGCAGCTAATATTTGACAAAGGCCCAAAGTCCATTAATTGGGGAAAAGACAGTCTCTTTAACAAATGGTGCTGGCATAATTGGATATTTATATGCAAAAAACTGAAACCAGACCCATATCTCACACCATGTACAAAAACTAACTCAAAATGGATCAAAGACTTATATATAAAATCGAAAACAATAAAGATCATGGAAGAAAAAACAGGGACAATGCTAGGAGCCCTAATACACGGCATAAACAATACGAACTATATGTAACAATGCACAAGCACCCGAAGAGAGACTAGATAAATGGGAGCTCCTAAAAATCAAACACTTAGGCTCATCAAAAGACTTCACCAAAAGAGTAAAAAGACAACTTACAGACTGGGAAAAAATTTTTGGCTACGACAAATCCAATCAGCGTTTAATCTCTAAAATCTGCAAGATACTGCAAAACCTCAACAGCAAAAAGACAAATAACCAATTTAAAAAACAGGCAAAGGATATGAACAGGCACTTCACCAAAGAAGATATTCAGGCAGCTAACAGACACATGAAGAAATGCTCATGATCATTAGCCATTAGAGAAATGCAGATCAAAACTACAATGAGATATCATCTCACCCCAACAAGGCTAGCATTAATCCAAAAAACACAAAATAAGAAATGCTGGAGAGGCTGTGGAGAGACTGGAACACTTAGACACTGTTGGTGGGAATGTAAAATGGTACAACCATTTTGGAAATCGATTTGTCGCTTCCTTAAAAAGCTAGAAATAGAAGTACCACACGATTCAGGTATCCCACTCCTTGTAATATATCCTAGAGAAACAAGAGCCATCACATGAATAGATATATGCACACCCATGTTCACTGCAGCACTGTTCACACTATCAAAAAGATGGAAGCAACCTATGTGCCCATCAACGGATGAAGGGATAAACTATGGTATATCCACACAATGGAATATTATGCAACGATAAAGAACAATGATGAAGCTGTGAAACATCATATAACATGGTGGAAGCTGGAACTTATTATGCTGAGTGAATTTAGTCAGTCACAGAAGGACAAATACTGTATAAGACCACTATTATAAGAACTCAAGAAAAGGTTTAAACACAGAAGAAAACATTCTTTGATGGTTACGTGGGTGGGAAGGGAGGGTAAGTGTTATTCACTGACTAGATAGTAGATAAGAATCATGTTGTGTGAAGGGAAGGACAGCACACGCTGCAGGGGCAGCCAGCACAACTGGACTAAACCAAAGCTAAGAAGTTTCCTCAATACAATCAAATACTTTGAGAGACAGAGTAGCAGGGATGGGGCATCTGGGGACCATGATTTCAGGGGACATCTATGTCAACTGGCATAACAAAGCTTATTAAGAAAATGTTCTGCATCCTACTTTGGTGAGTGGTGTCTGGGGTCTTAAAAGCTTGCAAGTGGCCATCTAAGATGCATCAACTGGTCCCAACCACCTGGAGTAAAGGAGAATGAAGAACACCAAAGACACAAGGAAAGCATTAGCCCAAGAGACCCAAAGGGCCACATAAACCAGAGACTTCATCAGCCTGAGACTAGAAGAACTAGCTGGTGCCCAGCTACCACCAATGAACATCCTGACAGGGCACACAACAGAGGGTCCCTGATGGAGCAGCAGAATGATGTGATGCAGAAATCAAATTCTAGTAAGAAGGCCAGACTTAATGGTCTGACTGAGACTGGAGGCGCCCAGGAAAGCATGGCCCCTGGACTCTCTATCACCCCAGAACTAAAACAATTTCCAAGGAAAACTCTTCAGACAGGGACTGGACTGGACTGTGGAACATAAAGTGATACTTGTGAAGAAGGTGCCTCTTAGTCAAGTAGATACAAGAGACCAAGGGGGCAGCTTCTGTCCAGAGGCGAGATGGGAAGGCAGAGAGAGTTAGGGGCCGGTTGAATGTTCATGGGGAATCAGGAACGGAGGGGAGGAGTGTGCTGTCGCAAAATGGGGTGAGTGTTGGAGTCTCATAACAATGTATGTAAAAAAAAAAATTTCCATATGGGAGACTAACCTGAAATGTAATTACAACAATAAAAAAGAATAAACATGCTCTGGATTGCAAAAAAAAGAACAGTGATGAATCCGTGAAACATAACGTGGAGGAATCTGGAAGGCATTATGCTGAGTGAATTTAGTCAGTCTCAGAAGGACAAATATTGTATAAGACCACTATGATAAAAACTCAATAAAAGGTTTAAATACAGAAGAAAACATTTTTTGGTGGTGATGACGGTGGGGAGGGAGAGAGAGGGGTATTCACTAACTAGACAGTAGACAAGAATTATCTTAGGTGAAAGGAAGGACAATACACAATACAGGGGAAGTCAGCACAACTGGACTAAACCAAAAGCTAAGAAGTTTCCTGAATACAAGCGAACACTTCGAGGGACAGAGCAGCAGGGGTGGGGGTCTGGGGACCATGTTTCATCTAGGTCAACTGGCATAACAAAGTTTATTAAGAAAATGTTCTGCATCCCACTTTGGTGAGTGGCGTCTGTGGTCTTAAAAGCTAGCCAGCAGTCATCTAAGATGCATCAACTGGTCCCAACCCACCTGGAGTAAAGGAGAATGAAGAACACCAAAGACACAAGGAAAATATTAGCCCAAGAGACAGAAAGGGCCAGATAAACCAGAGACTCCATCAGCCTGAGACCAGAAGAACTGGATGGTGCCCGGCTACCACCAATGACCGTCCTGACAGGGAATACAACAGAGAGTCCCTGATGGAGCAGGAGAAAAGTAGGGCGCAGAACTCAAATTCTAGTAAAAAGACCAGACTTAGTAGTTTGACTGTGACTGGAGGGACCCTGGAATGCATGGCGCCCAGACTCTCTGCTGGCCCAGAGCTGCAACCATTCCTGAGGCAAACTCTTCAGACAAAGATTAGACTGGACTATAGTACACAAATTGATACTCGTGAGGCATGTGCTTCTTAGCTCAAGTAGATACACAAGACTAAATGGACACCTTCTGTCCAGAGGTGAGATGAGAAGGCAGAGATGGTTAGGAGCTGGCTGAATGGATGGATACAGGAAATCCAGGGTAGAAAGGAGGAGTGTGCTGTCACAGTATAGGGAAAGCAACTAAAACAATTTCCGAGGCCAACTCTTCAGACACATAGCAACGTGTGTATAAATCTTTGTATGAGAAACTGACTTGAATTGTAAGCTTTCACCTAAAGCACAATAAAAAAAGAATGAGGCAGAGGGAAATTTGACACACAGAAGAGGAAGAGGAAATGTGACCACAGAGACAGAGACTGGAGTAATGTGGCCACAAGTCAAGGAATGCCAACAGCCACCATACAACAGAGAAGCCAAAGGATGGATTCTTCCCTGGAATCTCCAGAGGAACTATGGCTCTGCTGAGACTTTAATTTCAGACTTCTGGTCTCCAGAACTATGAGAGAATAAATTTCTGTTGTTTTAAGCCACCCAGTTTGTGGTCATTTGTTACAGCAGCCACAGCAAATTAATATACTTGGCATAGTATTTGGGAGACACCAGCATTCATTAATACAAGGAAGAATTCTGGGCATAAAATTAAGTGCCTATGAGTAGAAAGCTACCATCACAGGAAACAGTCTAAGTAAATCTCCCGTGAACTTCTCAGATTGTGTTGCTGTTGTTAGGTGCTGTCAAGTTGGTTCACGCAACAGAACGAAATACTGCCTGGTCCTGCGCCATCCTCACAGTTGTTATGCTTAAGCCCATGGTTGCAGCCACTGTGTCAATCCACCTCGTTGAGGTCTTCCTCTTGTTCACTGACCCTCTACTCTATCAACCATGATGTTCTTCTCTAGGGACTGGTCCCTCCTGATAACACGTCCAAAGTATGTGAGATGTAGTCTCACCATCCATGCTTCTAAGGAGCATTCTGGCTGTACTTCTTCCAAGATAGATGTGTTCGTTCTTCTGGAAGTCCATGGGTATATTCAATATTCTTTCCCAATACCATAATTCAAAGTCATTGATTCTTGTTTGGTCTTCCTTATTCATTGTCCAGCTTTCATATACATATGAGGCGATTGAAAACACCATGGCTTGGTTCAGGCGCACCTTAGTCTTCAAGGCGACATCTTTTCATTTTAACACTTTAAAGAGGACTTTTGCAGATTTGCCCAATGCAATGTGTTGTTTAATTTCTTGACTGCTGCTTCCATGGCCATTGATTGTGGATCCATGTAAAATGAAATCCTTGACAACTTCAATCTTTTCTCCATTTATCATGACGTTGCTTATTCGTCCAGTTGTGAGGATTTTTGTTTTCCTTATGTTGACGTATAATCCATACTGAAGGCTGTGGTCTTTGATCCTCATCAGTAAGTCCTCCAAGTCCTCTTAGTTTTCAGCAAGAAAGGTTGTGTAATCTGCGTATCATACCCAGTTGTGAGCCCAGTGTAAAAATGGGCTTAAAATATTTCTCGAAAAGAGACATAGCAACAAGCAGCAGCCCGAATCCAAACTTTAAATTGATCATGATATTGAGCACAATTCTTTTTTTTTTTTTTTAATTGTGCTTTAAGTGAAAGTTTACAATTCAAGTCAGTTTCTCATACAAAAATTTATACACATACTGTTACGTGACCCTAGGTGCTCTCCTTATACTGTGACAGCACACTCCTCTTTTCCAACTCGAATTTGCCATTTCCATTCAACCAGCTCCTGTCCCTTTCTGCCTTCTCATCCAACCTCCAGACAGGAGCTGCCCATTTAGTCTCATGTATCTACTTGAGCTAAGAAGCACACTCTTCACGAGTATCATTTTATGTCTTATAGTCCAGTCTAATCTTTGTCTGAAAAGTTGGCCTCAGGAATGGTTTTAGTTTTGCGCTAAGGAGAGTACGGGGGCCATGTCTTCAGGAGTCCCTCCAGTCTCAGTCAAACCATTAAGTCTGTGAGACACAATTCTTAGCATCATTTCTTCCCACTTCTTTTACAAACCTACTCAAAGATTGGTACCCAAATTATAGTGTAATATGAACAAAATCACCATACCACTCTGTGGGCAATTTACATTATTCATATAAAGATGCTCTTCACTACTGCTCTTTGAGCTTGAGAAGAAGCTAACACCACGGTTTCCCAGGCACAGTAAAGAGAAAACCCTTTTCCCACTGCTTTCTGGGAACTGTTAAGGTGGTAGGATCTCACCCAGGCGTGAGAAGCTGGACTAAAGATCACTCTAAAGTTTGTTCTTAAGGTTGTGTATGTGTGTGTGTGAGGGGGGAAGGGGAGTGTTATGGATTATGTCCCCCCAAAAGTTATTCTGAAGTCCTAACTCCTAGTATCTGTGAACATGACCTTGTTTGGCAATAGGGTCTTCGAAGATTTTATCAGTTAACATGAGGTCATAAAGGAGTAGGATGGGTCCTAATCCTATCTGAATAGTGTACTTACAGAAGAGGAGAAGAGACACAGAGAGACAAAGAGAAGAGAAGCAGAGTTATGCTGCAGCTCAAGCAAAGGAATGCCTGGGGCTACCAGAAGTTGGAAAAGACAAGGAAGGATCTTCCCCTAGAACCTAGCATAGTTCTGCCAGTACCCTGAATTCAGACTGTTATTAGCTGCCTTGGAGTGGGCATCTGACTCAGGGCAGCCCCATGTACAGTAGAACGAAACTCTTCCTGGTCCTGTGCCATCCCTGTGACCGGTCGCTGACTGGACTATTGTGATCTATATAATTTTCACTGGCTGACTTTCAGAAGTAATCACCAGGCCTTTCTTCCTAGTCTGTCTTAGAGTGGAAGCTCCACTGAAACGTGTTCCGCATCATAGTAACAAGTCAGCCTCTACTGACAGAGGGGTGGTGGCCATGCGTGAGATGCACTGGCTGGGAACTGAACCTTGGTCTCCTGTATAGAAGGCGAGAATTCTACCACTGAACCACCAATGACCCCAAATTCATACTAGCTTCCACAACTATGAGACAATAAATTCCTGTACTTATAAGTCATCCAGGTTGTAGTACTTTGTAACAGCAGTCTCAGGACACGAATACACAGAGCAATAGGCAGACCACTGTGGCAGAACCTGTGACAACATCATCCCAAGAAAAATCCTCTACTGCAGGCCATGCCTCAACCAACCTTGCCCTAGGAAAGCACATGTGACGTGACCTTCTGCCTTCAATGCAGGAGTGATTTTCTCCTTGGCTCCCACAGAAGACAGTGGACAGCACCCTCCCATTGCTTTCTTACAGCGGAGGACACTGGGTTCCAGAAACCTTAGGACGTACACAGGTCTGAATGAAGAAACTTGGCTAGAATAGTAAAACTTTCATCTTCTTAATAGACATTAGATTTTAGAGACTATCAAGGGGAAACCCTGGTGGTGCAGTGGTTAAGAGTTTGGCTGCTAACCAAAAGGTCGGCAGTTTGAATCCACCAGCCGCTCCTTGGAAACCCTATGGGGCAGTTCTACTCTGTCCTATAGGGTCACTATGAGTCAGAATTGACTCGACAGCAGTGGGTTTTGGTAAGGGTCATTTCTAGGGGCTGTTTATTAAGAATGGATTTGTTTTTCAATAGGCTTTCTTGATACATTATTTACAGCAGTTTGAGCCAATTTTGTAGTAAATACGCTATCAATCATTATGCACATTAATGCAGAAATCTATAGAAAATAGGAGCTGGCCTTCAGTTTGGAATGTGAATGAAGATCTTAAATGCATGTACTTTACTAACGAAACACTGGGCTTCACACCAACTGCATCTGCAGTTCCTACGCTTGCGAGCTATACCCTGCTGCCATGGAGCTGATTCCAACTCACAGCAACCCTACAGAACAGAATAGAACTGCCCCATACGGCTACCAAGGAGTGCCTGGTGGATCTGAACTGCCGACCTTTTGGTTAACAGCCTAGCTTTAAAATACTGCACTACAGGGGTGAGCTACAGTCAGCCAATACTGTTGGTTCTCTAAAGCAATGGTTTCTCAGGACCATGACCTTCTAGTTTGTCTCACTAGCAAGCTCTGTGTGTCTAGACAGCCACCTAAGAAAGCAACGGCAGGTACTTTTTCAGGAAACAAATACTACGATATTGCAAAATGGATTAAGAATGAACCACAGTAAAAGTCTGCTATAAGGGTAAGGTCCAAAGCATGGCAAGGAATTCCCTTTCAGCTTCCAAAACAGGTGAGGTGAGGTTGGGGCTCCCTTTGGCTCAGCAGCTCCACTGCCCCAGACTGGCATGGTCTCTAGAAATTCAGGGGATCACTGGGCACTTACATAACAGCATCACCATTGAGCCACACAGGTGACCTCTAAGCTGGGTTCACTTTGGGTAGGTCCTCAAAGGCTACTGTGCTCAGTGCACAAGTTTGTCATCTCCAAGAACATTAGTTGAGCAATTGGAACCAAAAAGACAGATAAGTATAAAACCATAAAAACCAGGGACTGACTGGAAATCAAAAATTTCTTTCTTTTCTTCTCTCAGCTTTACTCAGTTCTTAAAAGATTTTTGTATGTGTTGGAACTGCCCTTCAACATAGAGTTTTTTTTGAGTAAGGAGATCTGGATCATATTGTTTTTATTAGAGAAAATCTGACTTTTCTTTAAAGTTATAATAAATATGGAGTATAGAGCTGAGAGAGAAGAAAATTAGGGTAATTTTCCATTACAATTCTAAATGGGTCCAAATATTTTTATCCCAGAGAGAAATTAACTGCTTATGTGAAAACTACCTAAAACAATGATCTAGTGCTATGGCAACTGCTCAGAAGAATCTGTCTGTTAGAAAATCTGATGGAATTTACTATAGTTTCTCCATACTATTTCTCTGAGTACATCAGACTTGCTATCTGGGCTATGGAGAACGAGACTCCCAATTCTGTCAGTCAAATGTCACCCTGCCATGGTCTACCATCAAGGCCTCTGATGCCCAGAAGGGGTGATGGGAGGGATTGCAGGATGCCCTTTGGAACTCCTGACCCAGCCCTTAGGCTTGGTATGTCTTAATTTGCTCCACTGAGGGGTGGCAGTCCAGAAGAGAGAAGTGTATTCACTCGATGAAAATTTGGTTTATGACTTGTCCTTTTTCAAAGGATTGTGGGGCAGGCCCCTGGGGTAAGGCGGGATTAAGGAAAACCAAGTAGTCAGTCTGGTTTGGAACCTGTCCCATAACCCATGTCAGGTCTGAGTCAGTGTGGACTGAGGGGGCAGATTCACTCTAAGGATGTTCTGTGGATGTGTCCCCATAATGGTCAACTTACCAAGCCCTTGATCTGACCCCAGGTCAGAAACATACACAGCCCCCCCGATCTGATTCCAAGGGCATGTTAAAATGCCCCTGCTTCCCACTGCTCCTCTACATTGGGCCAACCACGCATCCTCTGGCCAGATGGAGTCCCTGAGACAGCCCTTGAGTGGAGTGTGGGAACAGGCTCACATTTTAGTCCACCCACATGGTTCTTTTAACCCACTGCTGTCGAGTCGACTCTGACTCATAGCGACCCTATAGGACAGAGTAGAATTGCCCCATAGGGTTTCCAAGGAGTAGCTGGTATTCAGACTGCTAACCTTTTGGTTAGCAGCTGAGCTCTTTTTGGGGGAAGCTTATTTAATTTACATAGCCAGTCAGAGAAGTCCTTTGAAAATATGGTTTGGTGAGGATGGTTGAGATGTCCCAGCAAGTGAGCCCATCAAGAATAGGTTGGTGACTTGATCTTCTAAAAATAAAATGATCTCTATACTAAAGTCCATCAGTTCTATAGCATCTCATCCCAAGAGAAGAACTGCTTTTAGCTTGGCACAAAATGCATGTGTGTTTAAGGAATGTGATTAAAGGTTTGATCACCTCAAACTGAGACACGTGCCTGACAAGATACACTTAACTGAAACATAACTGATAGACTGCTCCAGGGTCTTATTTTAGGCATAATGAGCTCCTGAATCTAAGCTTTAATGTCACATAGGAATGAAGCAATGGTACTCTTGTCGTCCATACTTATTCAGAGTCCCTGGGTGGTGCAAATGCGCTCAGCTGCTAACCAAAAGGTTGGAGGTTTGAGTCCAGCTAGAAGAGCCTCAGAAGAACGGCCTGGTAATCTACTTCCAAAAAAATCAGCCACTGAAAACCCTATGGAGCACAGTTCTACTCTGACACACATGGAGTTGCCATGAGTCAGAACTGATTCGACCGCAACTGGTTTTTCCTCACCAGCTCACTATTATGAGAATTGCATGTCTGTCACCCTGGTAATTCTTACCCAAGTGCAGAGCTGACCTACCTCTCTCTGGAGATTGATGTCTGCTCCCTGTAGAACCAGCTCCCTCGCACAGTTCAGGTGACCCGCGTAGGAGGCGACCATGAGGAGTGTGGTGCCGTGCTGGATGGGGGAGAAAGAGATGATGAGTTAGGCTGGGCTGCCCTCAGGTCTGAGAGAGGGTTCCTGGCAAAGACTGCAGCAACGTCAGCCCCCTTAGGACACATCTGTGCTCCAATCTTCCTGCAGTAATACAAGTACCGCATGAATAATCGTATAATGCAGACTTGATGGAAAAAAAGCAAGGCGACAAATTGCAGGGGTTGGAATTTTCAATTTAAAAATTCACTCACTTCCGTTACCTTCAGAAATACACTCCAACTGAACCAGAGTTACTGCATGTTAAGGGAGCAGTGATGTAATGACTTCATTTTATGATTCAGATGAAATGACTCCTGAGCCAAAACACTATTATTAATGCAGAAAAATGTGTCAGACGGTACTGGTTGGTCTTCTGCATTTAGAAGTCTTTGTCTTCAAAATAGTTCAGGTGAAGATGAAAGGCACTACAATGAAACGAGATTAAAGCGTGAAGAGGCAGGAGCCTTGGGCCTGTCTACCTCTGGCATCAACCAACAGTATAACCTGGGGCAAGTTGCTTCCAATGACTGGGACTCATTTACTCCATCTTTGAAATGAGGGATTGGATGATTGCCAAGATCTCTTCCAGGTTTAAGATTCAAGGACTTGAGGCACAGCATGTGAGACAGATCCTTCTAATTAAAGTGGACTTTTGTAGTTTATGGTTATTTTCAAGTTATTTTCTAAATTGTGATCTTACCCACCACCTCTCTATGTCCAGCAGGCTACTCTTCAGGAGTGGACAACAAGAAATGCAGTTTTGCATACGAGACTCACCAGGCATAGGGTGATAAGTGAATTTTAGAAGTTTATGTTATTTACATCTGTGGGATTTTGTAGGAAGGCAGGATAGTTGAATGCTTACTCACAGTATCATCTGCGGCAGTTTTACATAACCTTTCAAATCTCATTCTCCTCATCCGTAAAATGGGGGAATAATAAAAATATCTGCCTCGTTAAATGAGTAAATGAGATAATACAGGCAATGTGCTTAGTACAGTAATGTTAGATGAACTAGTGTTCAGTACATGTTAGATATTAAAATAATGATAGTTCAGTAAAAGTCAGGTTATCATCTGGCTTTTGGTGACTTCTGCAAATGGCAATGCTAGTTTTGGGAAAGTCTTGTTTACTATATATAAAAAGACTACAAGCAGAGTCAAGAAAAGCTAATAACTTCACAGTAGTGCTCTATGATATTGTTTCTATGCCATGTGACCATATTTGGCATTTGAATGTGAAACCTCTATGTAGACTGTACCATCCATTATTCTATTGAACTTCTTCCTCTGTGTTCTCCAGTATTGGAGTGGCAATCTTGGTATTACTAACTTCCTCTTGAATGTGAGAAATTTTATTTAGATAGCAGATAAGAGAACCCTTGCTTTAAAGCCAATCTGAACAGACAAGCTGTATAAGAGGTGAGAATTTTTATCATGGGTCACACTACTGTCGAAGTAAAATTAAACATAAGCCTGAGGAAATACAAAGCACTCAATTTGGATATTTTAAAAAGATTAAAAAACAGCAGACTCATTTGTTTTAAAGTAAATAAAAATGAACAAAGCATATAACAAAAGTATTTTGTAGACTGTATTTCAATTCTACATCATGTCCAATTGCAAAAAAGTCAGAGGTTGGGGCAAAGGAGAAAGAATAAAGAAGTGGTATCTGTTGCTGCATTAAGCTACACAAAAATATTTCTTTTATATTCAAAATTCATCAGTTTGATTGATTTTAATTCTTTAAAGATTAAGGACCCAGTATCAGGATTGGAGAAAGATTCATTAACCGGCTATAAGCAGATGACACAAATCTGCTTCAAAAGACCTCTTTAAAGTGTTAAAAAGCAAAGATGTCATCTGGAAGAATAAGGTGCTTCTGATCCAAGCCATGGTGTTTTCAATTGCCTCATATGCACGTGAAAGCTGAACAACGAATAAGAAAGTCCAAAGAAGAACTGATGCCTTTGAATTATGGTGTTGTCGAAGGATACTGAATATACTGTGGACTGCCAGAAAAACGAACAAATTTGTCTTGGAAGAAGTACAGCCACAATGCTCCTTAGAAGCAAGGATGGTGAGACTATGTCTCACATACTTTGGACATATTATCAGGAGGGACCAGTCCCTGGAGAAAGACATCATGCTTGGTAGAGGGTGAGCAAAAAAGAGGAAGACCTTCAAGGAGATGGACTGACACAGTGGCTTCAACAATGGGCTCATACATAGCAATGACTGTGGGGATAGTACAGGATTTGCAGTGTTTCATTCTGTCGTACATAGGGTTGCTATGAGTTGGAACTGACTTGACGGCACCTAACAACAACATACATACATGCTAAAGCTAAACAAGGAATAAGGAAGATGAAGATTTGAAGCCTTTGAATTATGGTGTTGGCAAAGAATACTGAATATACTATGGACTGCTAGAAAAACGAACAAGTCTGTGTTGGAAGAAATACAGCCAGAATGCTCCTTAGAAACGAGGATGACGAGACCCTGTCTCACATATTTTGGACATGTTATCAGGAGGGACCAGTCCCTGGAGAAGGACATGACGCTTGGGAAAGCAGAGGGTCAGCAAACAAGAGGAGGACCCTCAACAAGATGGACTGACATAGTGGCTGCAACAACGGGCTCAAAGAGCAATGACTGTAGGATGGCGCAGGACCTGGCATTATTTTGTTCTGTTGTACACAGGGTCACTATGAGTTGGAACCGACTCAACGGCACTGAACAACAGCAACAAAGATTAATTTATTTCATTGCTTGAAATTAAAATTCAAAATCAGTTTTCATTTTAATGTTATCCTATTATCCCAGTCAATTCTAATACTTGATACGTGTGTGTATCTTTTATAAAAAATAACTGGTTTTGACCAGATATGATGGGTATAAATGTAGTAAAAACCACAATAAACAAGACAGTGAAGTACATATGTTAATACATCTAAAAAGACTAAAAGAACCCTGCCATTGCACACCTTTGTGCTAGATGTGTGTCAACAGCATAGACCAGTGATGGACTGCATTAGAGATGAGCTAAGCAAAAAATGTAAAACAGCGTGTATAAAATAGCAGCTAATGTAAAAAACATTGTGCAAAAATAGCATGAATCTAGGAATTGAACGTGAATGTTAGCAAATTAAAACGCTGGCATACAGAGGCCTAAAGTATTTGCTGCCATTTGTTGAAAAAGTGTGAATATGTCATACTTGAGGTTAGGAACAGTTTCCAAGAGAGCCCACTGGTTCCATCTTTGCATTGTAATGGCTCTCACAGGCTTTCTAGGGGATCCTGGGGCCTCGGCCCCATGAGTGAGGCCAATACTGGCCTGGGAAACCAACTACCTCCACAAGAGAGCAGCCTGTTCAGGCAGCACATGGAGAAGGCAAATATGAACACAGTGAAATTCAGGGGAAACAAAGGGTTGCACTGTTCCCAAACATCTCCCTGCCCCTCAGACACCACCAACCTGAGACGCCCCTTTAAAATAAATGAGATGTTGGAAATTATCATCATTTAGAGTGGTTCCATGGGGCTAAGGAATTCTCTCCAGAGAGCTCCTGATAAAATTATTTTTTTTAAACAAGGAGGGCTGACCTATAAACATACTTGTGTATGTTCAAAAAAGCAAATTTTTGGATCAAAATAGCTACTAGTCACCCAGTAGATGGAGAGTCTGAGCTCTGAGGGAAAGAGGAAAGACAGACGCCTTTTGATGGGGAAAGATGCTGAGAAGGCTGATAGCATGGGGTGTTGTCTGGGGGCAGGATGGATGTGGTACAGCAGGGTGACCCTAGGAAGTCAGGAAAAGACCCAAGGGTGCCTGAAAAGGAGTGAAAGGGAAAAGCGTCAACCAAGAGGTCAGTGGGGGTGAGGCAGTTTTTTTTTTATTGTACTTTAGATGGAAGGCTTACAGAACAAATAGTTTCTCGTTAAAGTTAGTACACATATTGTTTTACGACATTGGTTAACAACCCAACGACATGTCAACACTCTCCCTTCTAAACCTTGGGTTCCCTATTACCAGCTTTCCTGTCCCCTCCTGCCTTCTAGTCCTTGTCCCTAGGCTGTTGGTCCCATTAGTCTTGTTTTGTTCTATGGGCCTGTCAAATCTTTGGCTGAAGGGTGAACCTCGGGAGTGACTTCATTACTGAGCTAAAAGGGGGTCAGGGAGCCATACCTCTTGGGGTTTCTCCAGTCTTTGTCAAGCCAGTAAGTCTGGTCTTTTTTGTGAGTTAGAATTTTATTCTACATTTTTCTCCAGCTCTGTCTGGGACCCTCTGTTGTGATCCCTCTCAGAGCAGTCAGCAGTGGTGGCCGGGCACCATCTAGCTGTACTGGACTCAGTCTGGTGGAGGCCATGGTAGCTGTGGTCTGTTAGTCCTTTGGACTAATCTTTCCCTTGTACCTTTTTTTCTTCATGCTCCCTTGCTCCCGAAGGAGGGAGGCCAGAAGAGTAGCTTAGATGGCTGCTCACAAGCTTTTAAGACCCCAGATACTACTCGCCAAGATAGAATGTAGAACATTTTGTTTATAAACTGTGTTATGCCAGTTCAGCTAGATGTTCCCCGAGACCATGGTTCCCTCAGCCCTCAGCCTGGGTGAGGCAGTTATGCCCAATGTGGCACTGCTGCCCCATGAGGTAGGACAGCCACTTCACAGATGCCCAAGACTCCAATCAGTCTGGGTCCTGGCAAGAAACAGATGGTGCAACAAAATGAGGATACCCTGAAGAAAGTTTAATGAAGAGACTATTTATAAAGACATGGTACACAGAAGAAAACATTCTTTGATGGTTACAAGGGTGGGGAGGGAGGGTGAGGGTTATTTACTAACTAGATAGCAGATAAGAATTATCTTAGGTGAAGGGAAGGACAGCATACAGTACAGGGGAAGTCAACACAACTGGACTAAACCAAAGCTAAGAAGTTTCCTGAATATAATCAAACACTTTGAGGGACAGAGTAGCAGGGGTGGAAGTCTGCAGACCATGGTTTCAGGGGACACCTAGGTTAATTCATGTAACAAAGCTTATTAAGAAAATGTTCTGCATCCTACTTTGATAAGTGGCGTCTGGGGTCTTAAAAGCTTGCAAGTGGCCATCTAAGATGCATCAACTGGTCCCAACCACTTGGAGTAAAGGAGAATGAAGACCACCAAAGATACAAGGAAAGTACTAGCCCAAGAGACAGAAAGGGCCACATAAACCAGAGACTTCATTAGCCTGAGACCAGAAGAACTAGATAGTGCCCGGCTACCACCAGTGACCGCCCTGACAGGGAATACAACAGAGAGTCCCTGATGGAGCAGGAGAAAGGTGGGGTACAGAACTCAAATTCTAGTAAGAAGACCAGACTTAATGGCCTGAGACTGGAAAGCACGGCCCCCGGATTCTCTATCAGCCCAGAACTAAAACAATTTCTGAGGCCAACTCTTCAGACAGGGATTGGGCTGGACTGTGGGACATAAACTGATACTCGTGAGGAGTGTGCCTCTTAGCTCAAGTAGACACAAGAGACTAAACGGGCAGCTCCTGTCCAGAGGTGAGATGGGAAGGCACAGAGGGTTAGGAGCTGGTTGAATGGACATGGGGAATCAGGGGTGGAAAGGAGGAGTGCGCTGTCACAGTATGGGGAGAGCAATTAGAGTCACATAACAATGTACGTATAAATTTTTATATGGAAATAAATAAATAAATAAAGACGTGGTACAAAGACTAGCGCAGGGCTCGGAGCTGGTAACAGTGGGACTTCGAAGCCTGAAGGTGGGAGGGGAAGCTGCGTTTCTCAGGACCCAGAGAGTGACCGCCCTGTGTCGGGGAAACTGGCAGACAGGAGCAGGGAGGCACTGGGCTCCCCAGTCTCCCTCCCCTCCCACCCTCCAACTTTCTGCCAATGCTGCCGTTGGCCAACCCCAACTGGAAACCAGAGGGCAGGAAAGTGCACTGCTGCAATACATACAATTCAGACTCTTGGACACAGAGCCAGCTGGAGAAGGGCAAAGAGTAGGACTGTAAGTGCCAACCCAAGATATCCTGCACCCAGGCGCTAGTGAGCCAACTGGAGCAAACACTAAATATTTCACTCTGGGCCGGCAGCTGGTTTCACTTACCAAACGCGTCCAAGAAAAGGTGGAAGTGGCGTATCCTGTTTTCAGGAAAACAATAAGGCGCCTTTGAAAACATTTAACTCCTAAAATCAAAACGTCTCAGCTCCTGCTCTCCTCATCTGAGGCCCTCCTTGTCCTCAGAGATGGGAAGTCCTGCTGAGTAGAGAGAGATGACCGCTTCTAGCTTGGGAGGGAAAGGCTTCTCTAAGTGGGGCCTGCCAGCGGGCAGCAGTACCTATTTTTATTTTCCCTTTAACTGTCAATTAGAGTACTTATGTTTGTAAAAGGTACGGAAAGGATGAGAGAGGCTGAGTGGGAGCTTCAATTTCTGTTTTCTCATCCTTGTAGGAAAAAACGTTAACTCCCACGTCCATGGAAGGCCCCCTTAGCTCTAAACTATCTACATTTTTTCGTAAGAGCAGTTGGTTTGAATTCTTTGACTTGACCCCCCTTTCTTCTTGGAATTGGCCAATTCTGGATCCTGGTGAAGCGTCTCTCCCTGCTGTGGCCACCTTCTGTTTTATGCATGTAATTATCTGCTTTCTGACTCCCCAGCCACCACCACGTTTTCAAGGTCACCATAGTAACTTGGACTTTGTGAAAAGAATAAAGCAAGCCAACACGCAGAAAAGTAAATAAGCATTGTGAAGGGAAATATACGCCAACAGGGGAGAACGGTGTGCTCTTGGCATGCATGTACCGGATCCAGGGCATACACTGTCTCTGCAGTCCACATCCACCCGGCCGCTGTTCAACAACAGCTTCAGGAGCGCCACGTTTCCTCTCCTGGCTGCCCAGAAGGCGGCGTTTGCAAGGGGAGTTTCCTTCTGCAGAAACACAATGGAACAGGAGTCTTAAAACAAACATTGGTTAAACCAACCACTTCTATGCAAATCTGTGATACCATACCTTTATGAACACTCCAAAGGGAGAAATTTCCAGATGTGCCATATCATTTGGAAGATTGCTCCTCCAGCAATTGGTGATAGCATAACTGGTGATGGAGCGTATTCTGTTTTCTACCAGATACCTGAGCCCCACGTCGTGACGAAGAGCACTGTTAACACTCTATTTCCCACCAATGTCCTTACTTTCCTGCCTCTGTGTCTTTGTTCACACAGTTTCCTTTTCGCTTGAAATGAATTTTCCCCCATCATTTCAAGGTCAAGGCCCTGCTCAAATGCTATTTCCTCCTGGAAATGTTCCCAAATCGCTCTTCACCTCTAAACTGAGCAACATTGCTCCTAATTCTGACTCCCAAAGTTTACCTGCATCTTTTCTCTGTCCTCACCACGTTCTACCTTGACTCCAGCTACGTGGGGAGATGCCTCATTCCCCTGCACCTAATTTTCTTTGCTGCAGCTGGAACTTGCCAGAGGTTTTAGTTGAGAACCAGGAACTCTGGGCAGAAAATACTGTTACATGTCCTTCTGTGGATTCTTCACTCCACTGCTGGGTCATTTTAAAGCTGCCAAGTTAATGTTGGAACCAGATCCATGGAAAGCATGGAGCTGGAAAACAGTTCTCCAAGAAGAGAATGGCAGGGTTGACTGCAATACAATTTCCATCTCTCAAACAATCGATTTGGATTTGTAGAGAATAGCCCATGAGTGGGAGAAGGTCCTTGGAACCAGGCAGCTCTGGATTTCAATCCTGGCCCTGGGCAAGTGATTGGCCCTGGTGAGTCCCAGTTTCCTCCTGTAGGTGGAAAGCACAGTGCCTGCCTTGATGTTTACAGTTAGGATTAAACGATCTAGATTGATCACCTAACGCAGTGCCCAACACACCAAAAATGCTTACAAATGCTAGTTTTCTTCCCTTCCCTCTATCCACTTCCTTTACAAAGTCAGAATCAATAGGCAACATTAAATTCAAAGCACTGGGACTGATAAAGCATTCTGCTGGTCTCAAGGAATTTTAGAGTATTAAAATTGTTTAATAAAAGCATTTTTTGGTGAGTTTAAAACCCCCGACCCAAAAAGCCTTTTATGCAATATGTCTTTTTAAATATATGTAAAATATTAAATAACTGTTTCTGGGTGGTGCAAACAGTACTCCATAGGGGTTTCAATTGCTGATTTTTCATAAGTAGATCGCTAGGCCTTTCTTCCAAGGCACCTCTGGGTGGACTTAACCCTGCAAGCTTTTGGTGAGCAACTGAGCACATTAACCATTTGTACCACACAGGTATTAAATACAACATAGATAAGGTATTAAATACAATATAGATATGGCATTAAATACAATGCTTCACTAACTTAAAAAGAAAAACAATTTCAGCCACCAAATGGAGTCATCTAAAATGAAACCGCAGTCACAACAGAGTAGGGCAGTACTTGTGGATGGGAAGATTTGATTTCTGAAGTCCTGCAGCACACACAAGGCTTAGTGCTGTTGTGGACATGTGGAGGAGAGCACGGTGAAGCAGGTAGTGATAAGCAGATCACAGAAATACTTGGAACAGTTTCCTGGCTCATTTAAGAGGAAAAAATCACCTTACATGTCAGGTCAACAGTTGCCTTCCCTGAAGGTATAAGTTTTACTGTCCCAGGAGTTTCCAAAGCAGACTGCAATCACAGTATTCCCACCCTTTGTTGACTGCTTCTGCCCCAGGCTGGGTCTAATTTGTTACAGTTGTTACTAATCGCATGAATGGCAAGGCAGGTTAAACCTGTATAGTAAGTCACGAAACAATGCCCTTCTAATACATTGCACAAAGTCAAAATGAAGTCTGGGAAGGTGAATTAGGAAGAGAAGTTCATATGCTCTGTGGAACAGCTCTGCTGGCTTTTCCTGAAACATGACAACGGGAGAGTAATAAACTGTAACCGATTTTTTAGTAATTTTGTTGATTCACAGTGACTCCAAACACCTTTGAAAAGCCATTCGCAAACAATAAACATCAATTGTCACAAGTTCTCCAAACAGGACCGACTCCTGTCTCTGGGATGGCCTCGGGGATTTCTCTCCTGTTTTGGCTGGGCACCCTGGCTTCATACATGATTTCAGAAATGTATCTTTGTGAAAAACCGTAAGGGCTCATCTATTGGGAGATGGAGGCATGACAGAGTTGTCAATTAGCACTCAGGCTCTGGGGCAAGAACGAGCTGGGTTCAAATCCTGGCCTTGCCACTTCCTACTTCCAGGACTTTGAGGATGTTTAACTTCTCTCTGTCCCAGTAAAACGGGAATAATAATAATAGTACCCTTCTTGTGTGTTTTTAGGAGGATTAAATGAGATAATACATATAAAAATACTCAAGAAATGGTAGTTATATATTCACAGAGCTCTAAGCTCTTTAAAATACCTGTCCAGGCAAATTCATTTTGGTCACTAGCATATGAGGGACAGTAGCCCTACCAGGGGCTCAGACTAGAGGTACAAGTCAACGTTGGTCCCTGCTCACAATGGCTTTATGGTCTAATAGGAAAATAAGTCATGCCAACAGGTATGAAAAATTACTATAGGTGCTAATGTAGGGATGCAGATGTATATGCAAAGGGCTCAAAGCAAACAATGGTCAAGTCTACCTGAGGAAGGTCGTCAGGAACAGCTCAAAGAGAAGGAAGTCTTCAGATCAGTTTTGACAGACAAATAGGGATCTGGGTGGACACAGGGGTGACAAACATCCCAGGCAGAGGGGTTGGCTAAGCAAAGACATGGGGGCTTCCACTGCATTCTGGGATCCCTCACCAGCTCAGAAGGGCTGGAGTGAAGGGTGTGAGAGGAGAGAGGGCAGGCGGACAGGGCCAGTGCTGAGGCTCTGTGTGCGGTGCTGCAGAGTCTAATTTTACCCTGGTGGGTACTGGGGAGTCAACGAAGGGCTTTAGGGTAGGAAGGACACTTTCCAGTTTGCATTTCAGAAAGGCCCCTGTGCAGCTTCAGGAAAATGGTGTTTACAAGGGTTAGGAGACCACTGTAGTGGACTGCATAGGAGGTGTAAGGGACTGAGCTGAGGTGACAACAGTGGGAATGCGAGGATGAGAAAGGTGAGGGAAATTTCAAGGAGCTAAACTGAACAGTCTTGGTCTGCGACTCTATGTGGAGGAGAGGGAAAAGGGGACGTCTGGATGGATTCCCAGGATTCTGGTTTGAATGCCTGGCTGATTGTGGCACCATTCATAGAAGTCAGAAATACTGTATGAGGGACAGATTTTGGGACAAAATGATGAGTTTCAGGTGCCTATTTTGACCCTATTACTCCACGGCATGTTTTCTCCTTTTCAAAACGGGTGACTGAGAGCTTGACACACTGCCAGGATTAACCTGTAAGTTTTTTCTGCCTGCCTTCTCCTTTCTGTATACTTTTGTTAATGACTTCGTTTTGTTCTGTGCAGCTACCTGTGACTTACGACCCACCACAGGAAGATTAGAGCCCAGATGTCTGGCATGTATATCTTTAGCCTGATAAGGAGATGTCCAGCATGTATCTCTTTAGTCTGATAAAGAGTCTCTTGTAATTATCTGGTAATGAATAACTCATTCGGCCATGTCATCTGTGAGCTACATGCCTAAAAGACACTATGTCCCCTTTATGACAATCATATATAAGCTCTAATGTAAAACTGCCTTTCGGGACTCCACAGAGACAGCTTGCATTGCTGTTAGATTCCCCGTTGGTGATCACCTCCTAAATAAACTTTCTCTCTCTTTTTGACTTGGAGTACGTTTCATTGGCTCGACTGATCCAGGGCACAGACCCTCATCAAGCAACACTATGGGCATCTAGGCAGAAAAGCCTGGTAAGGAAATAGGTAAGTGCTCCTACCACACGGGAGCTGTCACATCAATAGGAGGGCAGGCATCTTGAGCTGATACTTACTAAGTGCTTACTCAGTATCAGGGAATCCCTGGGTGGGACCAACGCTTAAGCACTTGGTTACTAACCGGAAGGCTGGCGGTTCAAACCCATCCAGAGATGTCTAGGAAGAAAGCCTGGCGATCTGCTTCTGAAAGGTCACAGCCATGAGTGCAGTTCTACTCTGCAACACATGGGGTTGCCATGAGTCAGAATCGACTCAACGGCAACTGGACTCTGTACTGCGCAGTATAACTCTGCATGTACTAGCTCCTTAAATCCGCATTACAGCTCATTCAGGTGGATGCTATTAGTGCTCCATCTTACGGATGAGGTAAGTGAGAAATGGCAAGCAGGCTTAAGTGCCAGGCAGTCTGTTGCTTGCGGCTGGTCTTTTTAACCACCACAGTGTTCTGCCTCCTACAGAATTCTCCTCCTGTAGACAGCAAGGAAGCAATGTTGGCCCCCAATGACCTCCTTCCAATCTTCCATTCCAAGATTCTCTTCTGCCAAGATGGAAAGTCCCCTGATCTTCCTTCCCTTTGGGTTCTGTACAAATCATTCTCCCTGGATAACTTCAATATGTACAATATGCACACGATTATAAATGGTCTGGAGTGAAACAGGGGCAAGTCCTTTGACCTTTAAACAAATTGATGCATGTAAAATATTTTACACAAACCATAAAGTGTTTAACCAACCGTGTTATTCCCATTATACCTCTTTCTTGATTTTTCTGATCTCTACAATAAGACCAACAAGTCTCTCTCAAGCTTGTTGATTGCAATATTATGAATAACAGCAACCAACACTGAGTGCACCAAGTACTTTAACTGCTCTAACTCACTCTACTCCTAGAACAACTCCACGAGGTATTACCGTTATCTCTATTGTTTAAACATTGTGATAAATACATATGTAACAAAACATTTGCCATTTCAACATTCTTCATGTACAATTCTGTGATGTTAATTAATGTTTACCACATTGTCCAACCATCACCGCTATCTGTACTCAAATTTTCCCATCATCCTTAACAGAAGCTCAATGTCCCTTAAGCAATGAGTCCCCCCTTTCCCCTCCCTTCAGCCCACCCCTGGTAATGACTAATGAACTTTCTTACTCTAGATCTTTCATGTAAGTGACTACTTATTTCACTCAGCATAATGTTTTCAAAGTATTATCCCATTCTTAAGATGAGGAGACTGAGGCACAGAAAGAGTAAGTGAATTACTCAAGATCATACAGTTAGGAAGAGCCAGGATTCAAACTCAGGTCTGTGTCCAGAGACTGAAAGCTTACATCTTACTCCCTGTGAGAAAAATTGAGTATAAACTTCCACAAAGAAAAATACACCACATATACCATATTTTCCTCTCTTTTTTCTCCTTTACTGCCAGAATTGTGGCTAAAACAGTACTGATTAGAACACTACCAGAAGTACAGTACAGGAAAGAGAGGGAGAGAAAACACAGAAGGGAATCTGTTACTTGCACAAAACTGGAATTTTGACTAAAGGCAAAGTGAGGGTAGAGACTTAAACTATTTATTTTAAAAAAGGGTTTAGAATAATGTGGATTTAAAGTGTATACTTATTTATTCAATCAAGAGAACATTAGATTTAGTCAGTAATGAATTTCCTTGATGTTACAGACTGCATTAAATAAGGATGGATTTATAAGCCACGTGCAGAAGGTTGTTATCAAGATGTCACGGGCTAGTCTAATCCAATGTCCCACTGTATGCTAAGTATTTGAACATTTCAGCATGCTTGATAAACATAAATAGGCCTAAAACCCTGTACTGTAAGTATCATTACGCTTCTATAAGTGATAGGCAACTGAGGAAAAAATTAAGTGATATGCCCTGGGAATCCAAGAAGGAGTGGCTGGTGGATTCGAACTGCCGGCCTTACGGTTAACAGCTGAGCTCTTAGAGGCAGGTGCATATAATACTAGCATTTCCAAACTCAGAATGCAAGACCATGGTTTAAAGCCTGTTAGAAACATTTATGTCCAGAAAAGGCTTATCTATAGCAACAGAAATAGATCAGTGGTTCCCTAGGCTGGGGAGTTTTGGGGGTAATGGGGAGCAACAGCTAACAGGTTTTTTTGTTATGGAAATTTTCTAAGATAAATTGTGCTGGTGCATGACTCTGTGAACATAATGAAAACCAGTGAATTATAGACTTTAAATGGGCGAATTTATGGTATGTGAATTTTATTTCAATAAATTTGTTAAAAATATGGCTTTATTAATTTAAGCTGACAGCGAATTACAGTTGTATTGAATATGAGACAATTCACATACCCTCAGTACTTTACAAGGATGAAACACAAGCTCCTATACTTCTGGCCAAGGCATGAGCAATTCCTACCAGAAAGATGATACACGAGATTCTGTACTCTCTTGGGTAGGACATGCTCAAAAAAGACCCAGAGACTTGTCTTTATCTAGTTATGCTGTCCTCTAATATGGCAACCCCACCCCACCCGCATTGTGTTAGACTTTCGGCAACCTCAGCCCTGAAGAACAGTCCTAAGCAGCTGAATAGCTGTTATTAGTCAGTGTACTGGAATTTATTAATTTCATTCCACAACAAGGCTCTGACCTGAACTCTCAGTTTGCTTTTTCTTTAAAAATAATTCTAACAAACGTGTCTATTTTCCCAACCAGAACAAGTTAGGATTTTTCAGTTGGGAAAGAGGAAGTTTATTCAAGGCAGACATACAGACAGGATAACAGAGAAATACAAAGTAGATGCAAAGGGGTCAATGTGGTTCACAAGTAAATAGGCCTACACGCTGGTGACTCTGAATCATCAGGAGATTAAAATATGATTTATAATGCTCTGCTTCTACTCTTCAGTCAAGATAGTTTCCACCAAACATGTAATAAAAATATGTTATTTATAGGGTGGTAACTTGTGCACTAGAGCCCTAGTGGCGCACTGGTTAAGCGTTCGGCTGCTAACCAAAAGGTCAGCAGTTCAAATCCACCAGCAGCTCCTTGGAAACCCTATGGGGCAGTTCTACTCTGTCTTATAGGGTCGCTATGAGTCGGAATCAACTGGACTGCAACAGTTAGATTTAAGGGTTAATTTGTATACCAGCCATTGAAAACCCTATTGGGCACAGTTTTACTCTGACCGTGAATGGTAACCAAGTCATCTGTAACTGGTTTGGTTTTGGTTAATTTATGCACATAAATGGGAAAAATCCGTTATTTTTGGTTACCGTCCAAAATATAAATCTCTCTGGTCATGTCACTCTGGACCTTTTTAACACTTGGGCTTTGGAGGCCCAAGGCCAAGATCCTATAGGCCTTTCAGGAGACTACAAAAAAAAAAAAAAAAAAATTAATCTATGGCTTCAAAATCAAAGTTAACAAATGCTTAACTAAACATCTACAAAGCATAATATTTTGCCAACTTTACTAATTGCTAAATGTGGCATTCATCAAATATTAACAATACACAAAAACAATCTGTAGGTCTGATTTTCTCACTGCATAAGAATTACTGTATATATATGACAATTATACAAAAATCATGGTAACGTAAATTAATCGAGGTACTCACAACTAAACAATTTTAAAAGCAGTATTATGAAACTCCCTTCAAAACATTTTATTTTACAATAAAAATCAGGTCCCTCCTCACCTGGCTTCCAGGCCCCCCACCGCCACTCTGGTGTACAAATCTCTGCTCCTTCAAGACCCAGGCCATCCCACTTTCTCATCGTCTGCCTCACTTGTAGCTGTCACCTCCTGGTCATTCTTGCTTATTCACTAAAAATTCTGGCACCTGTTTCCCTTCTACTCACTCCAAATCCCGACAACAATGTCCTGTCCTTTCACTTACAAAACATCTGTATCCACACTCAACCTCACCTCCTTTCTTCCTATCCCAATGGAAGAGGTTTTTCACCACCTGTTCTAGCTAATCCCTAAAGCTAAGTGAGCCTTGCTCTTGCTCTCCACCCCGCCCACGCCCTGAATAATTCAGTCACTCAACTCAATCAGCCCCTCCACTCCCAAGCCTTCTCAACACTGCCTATCATCGTTTTAGTCATTTTTTTAAATTGAGATAATTCGCATACCATAAATCCACCCTTTTACAACGTGCAAGTCAGTCTCTATTACTTTATCCGTAAGGTTGTGCAACCATCACCATTACCTATTCCAGAACATTTTCATCACCCAAAAAAGTAACTTCAGCAGTCACTCACTGCTCCCCCAGCCCCTGGCAGCCACTAATATACTTTCTGTTTCCATTGATTTGCCTATTCTGGACATTTCACATACATCGAATCATACAATATGTGGCCTTTTGTGTGAGGCTTCTTTCACTTAGCATAGTATATTCAAGGTTCATCCATGTTGTAGCATGCATAAGCACTTCATTCCTTTTCACGGCTGAATGATATTCCATTATATGGATAGACCATGTTTTTATCCATTCATCAGTTGACAGACATTTGGATTCTTTCTACTTTTTGGCTGTTATGAATAATACTGCAATGAACATTCATGAACAGGTCTTTGTGTCAACTTGTTTCCAATTCTCTTGGGTATTCCTAGGAGTGGGATTGCTGAGTCACATGGTAACTTCTTAACATTTTGAGGAATTGCCAAACTGCACTGTTTTACATTCCCACCAGCAATGTATGAGGATTCCAATTTCTCCACATCCTGGTCAACATTTATCATTGTTGATCCTTTTGATAATAGCCATTTTAGTGGGTGTAAAGTGGTATTTCATTGTGGTTTTCCCATCTGCACTTTCCCTAATGACTAATAATGGTGAGCATCTTTTCATGTGCTTATTGGCCACTGTGTATCTTCTTTGGAGAAATGTCTACTGCATTCAGATCCTCTGCCCATTTTTAAACTGGGCTGTCTATTTCATACTAGGTTGTCTATTGCCTTTGAAAGATGCTCAAGTCTCTACCATTTCAAAGCAAACAAACCCTTGGTCAACTCCAGATCACTGCTGCAGCCACTACCTTTCTTTATCCCCTTTTCTAGCAGAATTTCTTGAAAGAGTTCTCTACACTTGCTGTTTCCACCCACTCATTTTTCAAGCTGTTGCAATCTGGCTCCTGAACCCAGCACTTCATTGAAACTGCTCTGGGCAAGGTCATCAGTGGCTGTGTTGTTACTAAATCCAGTGGATGTTTTCAATTCTTAGATTTGATTTCTCTAAAGTATTAACACTGAGGCCCTCCCCATCTTTACAGAAAGGCGGCTCAGTGACCTGATCTCACATTCTCCTGAGTCTTCTCATTCGTCTCTGACTGCTCCTTCTCAGTTTTCCTGGTGCACTGCTCTTACTCTGCTGTTTCTTAAATCCTGATCTTTTTCCAGATTTTGTCCTCAGTCCTCTTTTCCATCCTTACCTGGTCTCACTGGGCAACACCACCTTCGTTCCTCTGGCTTCAATTACCACTTAACACTGCTTATCCCTAAATCTAATGTCTATCTCTCCTGCCTAGACGTCCGTCCTGGGTTCCCGGTATGTATATCTGTCTAGTCATCATCTCTACTTGGACTACCATCCCATCACCAAACTTTCTCTGTCCTAAACTAAACGTTTTATCTTCAGACCTCCATTCTTCACTAACTCAGCTCATGCCATCAATTCCTGAATCCTGTTTTAAATCGTTAGCGTCACTCACACTTGTCTCCTTCCATCCTTGCTGCCTATGCCCTGGACCAAGCCAGTACCACTTCCTAACGAGATAACCACAGCATCCTCCTGATTGGTTTTCCAGCTCCATCCTCTTCAAATTGTAGCCAGAGAGATCTTTCAAAATTGCAAACCTCCCCATGTCATCCCCTCCTGACATAAACGACTGCAAGAGACAGTAAGGTTTACAGCAGCTGGAACCAGATACACTTGGCTTTGAATCATAACACCACTGACTTATTGGCTGTAAGACTGTAGGGGTGTTATTTAACTTCTCTATGCTTTAGTTTTTTCATCTGAAAAAAAAAAGTACTCAGCCTTCATGAGGATTAAGATGATATTTCAGAATCAGCACATTTTAAGTGCTCAGTGGACTTCGGCGATTTTTTTTTATTCAAGCCTTTCAAGTGGGGCAAATCAATTACCCTCACTTTCATTCTAAAATGTGGTGATTAAATGCAACGACTTTAATATTAAACTCTTTTTAAGCCAAGATTCCTTTAGACATTGAAGCCTGGTGCTCAACTGCAGCTGCACTCTGCGCTAGTCACACAGTTTCAGCGTCCAAAAAAAGTAATCTGGTGAGGAGGCAGCAGTGGATGCATCTGGAATTCCGGAATAAGGACCCACAGGGGGAGAATCTGAGATTCTGACTGGCAACTGCTGCCCCTCTCGAGGCGCGGCTGCTCTGCGGTGGGAGAGCGCTGACCAGGGGCTTCTCCGCGCCCAAGCCGGACCTGTTACCCCGGCGACCGTCGCGGCGCACCATCACCTAGAAGCCAGGTGCGCCTGACCCGCGGCCACAAACACCGTAGCCTTTCGGGCAGAGCCAAAAGAACCAAACCACAAACGCGTGGACCCACGTCGGCCCCACCGCGCCCTCCTTTCCCTCGCCGCCCCCACTCCACCCTGCGGCGGCTCCGGGCGGTCGTGCAGTGCGGACCCCACCGCCGCGGGTCGGCCGCCTGGCCTGGGACACCCCTCCCGGTCCCCGCGGCGCTCACCTTGAAGGACATCCTGCACATGACCGCGGCAGTCCCTCCCCTGCCACCGCCCCAGCGGAACCCGGCACGCCTCCGGCCTGGGGGCGCCCTCTCGTTCCCTCCCTGCCCCTCCTCGCAGGTTCCGCAGAGGGGCGGCTCCGCGCGCCGCGCGCTCCCGCCGCGGGCCCAGCCGCCGTCGCCGCAGACTGGCCCGGGCGGGGCGGGCGCTCGGCCCCGCGCTGGGGCGGGGCGGGCGTGCGCGCCTCGTGTGCCAACCCCGCGGGGGCGTCAGGGTGCCCCGCGACACACGAGGTTTTGTGTCAACAATTCACACGCCATGTACAGACGCCCTCTGTCCACATGCCAGCTACACACACCACACACACACACACACACACACACACACACACACACACGCACGCACACACACCACACACACACACACACACACACGCACACACACACGCACACACATCCTGCAAAAGAGCCTGGTCTGCCTCAGATGCCGCTCAACCTTCATTACAGCACAAATATTATAAGACTGTAAATAAAAAATGAGAGAAAAATTCACACATCATCCTACCATCCTTCCAAATAGTAGTTTTCATTTTTGCATTTTCTGTCTTTCTAGGTTTTCTCTGCTGTTCTCTTCCTTTTTTAAGAATCTGATTTTTTCTCCTGGAGAAAAGATCTGGGAAGCAAACCTGTTTTTTTTTTTTTTAATTTTTTCAATTGTACTTTAGATGAAGGTTTACAGAACATATAGTTTCTCATTAAATAGTTAGTACACATATTGTTTGATGACATTGGTTAACAACCCCACGACATACCAGCTCTCTCCCTTCTCGACCTTGGGCTCCCTATTATGAGCTTTCCTGTCCCCTCTTGCCTTCTAGGCCTTGTCCCTGGGCTGTTGGCCCCATTAGTCTCGTTTTGTTTTATGGGCCTGTCTAATCTTTGGCTGAAGGGTGAACCTTGGGATGACTTCATTACTGAGCTAAAAGGAGGTCCGGGAGCCATACTCTTGCGGTTTCTCCAGTGTCTGCCAGGCCAGTAAATCTGGCCTTTTTTGTGAGTTAGAATTTTGTTCCACATTTTTCTCCAGCTCTGTCCGGGACTCTCTGTTGTGATCCCTGTCAGAGTAGTCAGTGGTGGCCTGGCACCATCTAGTTGTACTGGACTCATTCCGGTGGAGGCCGTGGTAGTTGTGGTCCATTAGTCCTTTGGACTAATCATTCCCTTGGACCTTGTTTTCTTCATTCTCCCTTTCTCCCGAAGGGGGTGAGACCACTGGAATATCTTAGATGGCTGCCCACAGGCTTTTAAGACCCCAGATGCTGCTCACCAAGGTAGAATGTAGAACATTTTCTTTATAAACTATGTTATGTCAGTTGAGCTAGATGTTCCCTGAGACCATGGTCCCAACAGCCCTCAGCCTAGCAATTCGGTTCCTCAGAGAGTTTGGATGTGTTTATGGAGCTTCCATGACCTTGCCTTGGGGAAGCAAATCTTTTGATTGCACGAGTGTTAAGTAGGATTTTCCTTTTTGAAAGTGAAGGGCAAAATTTAAAATACAATCATATCCCTTCTCCTTTTGATGACATCAGTCACCTCTTGGTGGTAGGCTGCACACCTGGAGTATTTCAGGAGCCGTCCTCTTGCTCACACATACTACTGGCTACTTGCCCAGTGGTGGTCTGGGGCAAGTGAAAATGGGAGAGTATTAGTTTCCTAGAGCTGCAGCAAAATACGTGGCTTAAAGCAACAGAAATTTATTCTCTCATTGTTTTGAGGGCTAGAAGTCTGATTTCAGGTTGCTGGCAGGGTTTTGCTGCTCCTTGAGAAGCCTCTGTTGGAGGGTCTTTCCATGTCTCGTCTAGCTTCTGGGAGCCCCAAGTGTTCCTTGGTTTGTGGCAGCGTAACTCCAATCTCTGCCCCTGTCTTTACAAAGCCATCTTCCCTCTGTGTCTCTCTGCATCTGGGTCTCTTCTCCTTTTCTTATAATGACACCAGTCATATAGGATTAGGGTCCAACCTACACCAGGATGACCTCATGTTAACTAATTACATCTGAAAAGACTTTATTTCCAAATAAGGTTACGTCCGCAGGTACTAGGGGCTAGAACTTGAACATACCTTTTTTGGAGACACAAATCAACCCATAAAAACAAAATACTGTTTTTAAAGTGTAAAAGGCAATAATAGCCTTTCTAGAAAATTCAAATGCTAAAGGAAAGTGGACATCTCACCCCTCACCATTCATTACCCTTCCCTCTGTTTGTGCTTCCTGCTCTCTTCTCAACTGAATTTACAATGAATAAGTTAAAAGTTAAAAACACAACTACAAATAAAAATGAATAATGAAAATAAAATATTTATCTTTTATAGATAAATTGTATTACTTTGTGTTTAAGATAATTTTTAAATGAAAACATTGCAAAATTTGATAGAAAATTCTAACTTTTAAATCAAGAAAGACAAAATTTTTTCCTTAACTTGAGTGTCTATGGAAGAGCTAATTTTGAAGTTGGCACATGATATTATTACACAAGATCAAGATCAGAGGTTTTGCTTTAACATTTTTGATAAACAAAAGGGGGAGGGGAGGAAAGAATTAATATTTTGAGTGCTTTCTATGTACCAAGTGCTTTTCTTACAAAAATCCTATGTAGTGGGTATTATGCCCATTCCACAGATGAAAGAAATAAGGTTGTGAGAGATGAAGTAATTTCTAAAGAGTGATAGGGCTAGGCTTTTTAGTAAGTTTGTCTGATTCCAAAGCTTGTTTCCTTTCCACTACCACACTTGGTGTTCAAAAATTATTTTTGGCAGTGAGTCTCTGGCCAGGCTGTCGATGGGTTCTTGTCAAAGCCACTGGAAAGAATGTGCCTGTACACCATCCCACATACCCCGGCTAAACTCTTCTGCATAAAAAAGCTCCCAAACAGAGCAAACCCTCATGGTCATGGCCAGACAACTACTTCTCAAATAATCCACTCCCCACTGGGCCTAACATATGAAATTAAACCCACACAGCCCGCTCTCCCTCCTCAAATAATTTTTCACTACCCAAAAAAGCCTCTCCATCTTTGCCAGAGGACTCTCCCTCCCATCCCAATGGCTCTCTTCTGTCACACGACTTGTCTGCCCTAACCCAGATCCTGACCTATCTGCAGTCTTATTCCCACCTCAAGTTTCCCTTCCGCTTCCCTGCCCCCCACCTATCTCTCGCCCAACTTTGCTGAGCTCCTACCCTAACTCCACTCTGTACCACACCCAGGATTGGATTAACAGGTAAACACGGTATGCACCAGTTTACAGTAAACAAGGTATGCACGGGCTTAACTGTGCTGATTTACTACTAATCTGTAGTGCACAGTTTCACCTGGCTTTCATCACATCTGAAGTCCAGGTGAAATTGTGCACTACAGATTAGTAAGTCAGCACAATTAAGCCCGCGCATATCTTGCTTAAATGTCTGGCCGCTAACTAAAAGGTCGGCAGTTGAAATCCACCAGCTGCTCCTTGGAAACCCTATGGGGCAGTTCTACTCTGTCCTATTGGGTTGCTATGAGTTGGAATGGACTCAAGGGCAACAAGTTTGGTTTTTGGTTTTATACCTTGCTTGTTGGATAATCCATCCCTGACCACACCTCTTAGCCCTTGATCCCACATGGTCTGGTATTCCTCATGACTTCTGTTACCTTTGGCCCCTCCACTAGAGTTTAAATTCTTCAAGCCCGGACCTTCTGTGGCTGGAGATACAGTAGATGGTCAAAACTTACTGTTGATTTATTGAAAGATTCAAGGGATTGTGTTTTCCACATCTGCAGCCAGAAGGCTCGCCACTCTTATTCACAGACATACACTACTCAGATGCATAGACATCTGTGCTAATCTCTAACGGTAACATATTCACTGCTGTCTTCTGTTCATACCAGCACAGAAAGCGGCTCTGACAGTAACGTGTTGGCCTCGATGTTGCACTGCCCCAGTTTATGTTCCAGCAGGGCTTGTCCCAGACAATTGTGAAGTAGGTCAGGGTGGTCTACCGAGCCCTCTTCCTCCCCTTTTTGTCGTCAGGCCCCTTCACCCCAACTAAGATCCTTGCTGGACATCTTGTTTGTCTACATTCCCACCCCAAATCCACAGCTGATTTATGTAAGCTCTCATTAGCTATCGGAATTTACACTAGATGAAGCTCCATGGAGTGGGAGTGTGGCAGACACAGTGTTGATTAATCTATCCCAGCAACCATTGCCCTCCTCCTTTTCCCTGCCAAAACACCACTTTTGCTCAGGTAGCTACCATACTCCACCTGGCAATGAACTTCAGGGGAGCCCAGCCCCCTCTTCTGTCCAAGGCTTTCTGGTTGAAGGTGATTTTAAGGAATTCCCTTCATATAGGCTGACAACATAACATCAGCACAATTCAGAAAAACTCAAAATAGGGCAGTTTAGGTTTAGCATCTGTGGGGCTGGCTTATAGAAAAATTCATAGACTACCGACTCTTACATCATCCTCTATAAATACTGTTTCTCTTAAGGCACTGAAGGGCTCAGAGTTTGAAGTTTGAGGTTCGTTCTCCAACAGGTAACTGGAGCACAGCTTGCTTGAAAGTGAAGTCAAATCGTGAAAACATTCAGTAGAACTGGGAATGGGATGACACTCCCCTATTATAAAAATTAAGGAGCCTGACATTAGCTTAAACAGGAGACCACCCACCTAGCCAGGAAGTAGAGCCCAAAAAGAACCCAAGGCAGGATGCTTCTGAGCCCTAGCAGATACAGAGTGCTTGACTACAGGACATCGAGTGACCATGTGGCCATAACGTCTCATCATGAGCTGGGTTCTATCATAAGGGTAGGTGGGCCCAGCAACAACCCATCATAAGATAGAAGTGGTACATCTGGGATCAAATATGAGCAGGATTGGAGGACCCATAAAAGCCTTCATGAGCAGATACTGCAGACCTGCATGTCATCCTCCACTTTCATACCAGCAACTCTCCCTCAGCTCGTATCTGTTGTTGTGTGAGGAATCCTTCAGGGCAAGCTGATGGAGAAGGGAAAAGCTTGAGCTTGGTTCATGGCCTGCTGGTTAGAGTGGAGTGTGTATATGAGTGTAACCTGAAAATGAATGGTGGCTGCACTACTATCCCACTCATGGGTGGCCTTGAAAAACAGAGCTTCAGATGGAGGGACCTGGTCATTTACTTTGTATAGAAAGAGAAGTGGCCCAAGGTTAGACTACATACAGACTCATAGGCAGAGATACATGACTTGACTTGGTGGTCAGGTCTCAGGAAGGAGAAAGATTGGAAGACTGGGGACAAGGAGCTCTGGAGTATAGTCATGCATGTAAACATATGGGAGTGGGCATATACCTGTACCGCCATTGTATTTTGGAAGTAGATAGAAAGGGATTTTTCCCCAGGATGGAACATATCCATATTCTCACCCATGTCTGATGTCTGATTTAGATGAGATTTTTGACTTAGAGTTGATGCTGGAATGAGTTAATACTTTTGGGGATACTAGCATGGGGTGAGTTTCTTTTGCATGTGAGAAGGAGGTGAATTTTCGTGGGCCAGAGTGTTATGCATTGAACTGCATTCCTCACAAATTTATACTGAAGTCCTAACCTCTGGTACTTTGTTTGGAAGTAGGGTCTCTGAAGATGTTATCAGTTAACATGAAGTAATACTGGAGTAGGGTAGGCCCTGATCCAATATGAGTAGTGTCCGTATAGAAGAGGAGAAGAGACACAGCGAGACAGAGGGAAGAATGCCATGTGATGATGGTGTTATACTGCAGCTGCAAGCCTAGGAATGCCTGGGGCTACCAGAAGCTGGGAGAGACAAAAGAGAATCTTCTGCTAGAGTGGCTAGAGAGAACATGGCCCTGCCAACACCGGGAATTTGGACTCCTAGCTTCCAGAACTGTGAGACAATAAATTTCTGTTCTTATAAACCACCTAGTTTGTGGTATTTTTGTTACGGTATCTCTAGGAAATTAACACAGATTTTGTAATATAGATTTTGTATTTCATGTTAATACTCAATGGAAAGCATCTACCACAAGAGAGGCACTACCAAATAGACAAAATGACCTAACCGGTTGACATCAATGGGTCTCTGTCATTGGCCTTCCCAGTGCTGGCATGATGAGCACATGAGTAATGTCACCACAGTGGCAGGGATGGAGGTTATGAATGGGCCCAACGGCATGGGCTCCCACTTATCAAGCCTGTTTTGGCTACTGCTGTCACTAATGCCTAACCTGACAACAAAAAGGACCAATACTGAGTCCCCGGTATGCTATCATTCCTCATGGAGATCCCCTGGTCACTTGGGGGAAGGTTGACTATATTAGATACTTTCCACCCTGGAAAGGTCAAATATTTATTTTGGCAGGAATAGACACATATTCCAGGTATAGCTTTGTCATTCTTGCCTGTGGGGCCAATGCCATTATTCAAGGGCTTACGGAGTGTTTGTTCCACTAGTACAAAATCACAAATAACATTATCCCAGAGGAGGCTCTTGATCATGGTATCCAATGGTCATATCTTATATCTCATTACCCAAAGCTGGCAACCACTTGAGTATTGGAGTGGCCTGTTGAAGGCATAGCTAAAGCATCATCTTGGAGATGATATTTTACAAGCATAGGGTACCATTCTCAGGAAACAATACACAGTTCAAATCGAAGTCCTCTCTATTGTTCTATGTCTCAAATAGGAAGAATTATGGGGTTGGGGACTAAGAAGTAGAAGTAGGAATGGCCCCACTTACCATTGCTCTCAGTGATCCACTTGGAGAATTTGTACTTCCTGTTCTGCAACTCTAGGCTCTGCCAATTTAGAAGTCCTGGTTTCCAAAGGAGGAACACTTCCACAAAGGGACACAGCAATAGTTCCATTGAACTACAAGCTATGGCTGCTGCCTGGGCACTCTAGGTTCTTTGTGTTTAGGGGCAGCACGTGAGAAGAAGAGTTGCCATCTTGGCAGAGTAATTGACCAGTTGACCCTGATTATCAGAAGGAGGTAGGGCTACTCTTATACATGGGGGTAGGAAAGAATACGTGCAGAACTGAGACGCTCCATTTTGGTGTCTCTTCATATTTTCTTGTCCATTTTTGAGGGTAAATGGACAAAGCAACTCCAGCCTGAGAGGTACATAGTGACCAGGGCTCAGTCCCTTCAGGGATAAGAATCTTGGTTACTTACCCAGTAAGCCTTCAGGATGGGCAGAGGTGCTAATGGTGGGTGAGGAAATCTGGAATGGATAGTTGAGGAGCAAGTTGATAAGTACCAGCTGAAGCCTGAGACCAGCTGTAGCAGTGGGACTGTAGTATGTCCTACCAACTTTCCTCTTCTAAGTTCCTCCTGAGAAGAGGGGCTCACCAGAATCTTAGAGGAGCTGCTCTCAGCACTTGATGAAGAAGTGGTTCTAAGTGTGCAAGGGGTAAACTGTGGGGAACATTGGAATGCCCTGACCAGACCCTTCTTCAAAAGGATTTGTTATCCCAGCCACATATGCTCTTGGAAGATAACTCAGCTCCTAGGCCCTCCAGGGATCGCATCAGCTGCAGAGAGACCCCTCGCCCAAGGTCATGCTATCTTCCCAGAGCCCATATCCAGTGACTGGTTGACCTGGGTATAAAGACCTAGCCTGCTTGCCCCTACTTGATACTACTCTGATGGGTCAGAGTATCAGATATGCATCTGGGAGCATCTGAGGCCATTGTTGGGTTTAGGCCACATCCCAACTTCTCTCTATGCCCAATCCTACTTCCTTCTCCTTCTTTCTACGGTGAATCCTAAGAGCAAGCCCTAATAAACAACTCACACGAGTCTGTGTCCCAGGGAGCCTAACCTGTAATCACTTTTTTCCAGAAACTGGACACATATCTCAAGTTTAGGCCTCGCTGTGTACCAGGTCCACATGTTTTAAGTTTTCTCTTACAGAAATGACTGTTACATTTTAAATGTTCAAATAAAACAATTTTTATGCTAGATAATTGTTATACTCCAGAATATACCCCAAGAGGCTTAAAAGAGATACTCCACATAATTTAGACATTTTAATTTCCCTTAATAACAGAAATGTGTGCCCTATATATAACACTTTGAGAGGGTCAGGGTATTACAGAACCAAGGAAGCTAACAACCATATACTGCAAGCCCCAAACTTTGGTGAAACGTTGCTGTTGCCTGGGCACCTCCTCTGCTCTGAAAGCAGAGCAAAGGCTCAGCAGCTGTAGAGAACACCAGGTCCGGTTAACAGGTCCACACCACAAAAGTTTTCACAGTTGGCAGGTTATGTTCTAGAATCCCAGGAAGGGAAGAGCAGAACTCTTCTAAGACACAAATATAAAATTTTGGGGATGTGATGTGCCTGAGATCATGGTGTTTGTTCTGGGCTGCAGCTTGGTTTGTTTCAGGGAGGACCAAGGAAAACAAGGACAACAGTAGCTGCTGCAGCAACAGCAATTACCACCACAACAGAATGAAACAACCAGCTTGCCAAAACACAAATCTAGTTTTTGAGAATTCTGGTGCATCGTTGCCTATAACTGAACAAAACTACAACAGAACCCCCTAGCTTATCTCATTTGATATGGCAAATAGGACAAGGAAGAATAAGCAGAAAGAATTACAAAATATTACCAAGCATGTCTTAAAAGCATACAGTATGGCAACCAGTGTGTTCCTTAGAAGCAAGGATGCTGAGACTTCAACTTGTTTACACCGGACATGTCATCAGGAAAGACCAAGAGCTAGAAGAGGATATCATGGTTGATAGCAGGCCAGTGAAAACAGGGAAACCCTCAATGAGATGGACTGACACAATAACCTCAACAATGGACTCAAACATACCAATGATCATGAAGATGGTGCAGGTCTGGGCAACATCTTGTTCTGTTATACCTAAGGTTGCCGTGAGTTGGAGCCGACTCTATGGCAACTAACAACAACAACAACAAAAGGATGGTTAACCTCTATCAGAATAAATCCATCCATACTTCTATTTCCAGAACCTGTCATGGTTTCTGGTATGTAATAAGCATTAGGTGTGTTGCCAAGTTAAGAGCATGGGTTCGGCTCTCAGGCTGAATGGGGCTGAATCCCACACCTACTACTTACCAGCTTCCTAATATTGGGTAAATTATTATGCTGAGCCTATTCAATTGCCGTTTTTGTGGGTAAAAATTGTGTAAATATTGGCAATTTCATATGGCTTAACCTAATACTTAACGGATCTGAACTTTAGTTTCTCATCTGTAAAATGGAGATAATAATAAAATCTTCCTCGTTGGATTGATGTGATGATTAATTTAATGCAGGTAAAGCCCAAAGCGTTGTGCCTGACACATGGTAACTGGCTATTAAATCTAGCTGTGACAACGATGCCAATACATACTAATTGAATGAATCAGCGCATGCGTGAGTGGAAAACAATTTAAAATTAACGACATTCTTACCCTGATGAAAATAACTCACCTTTAAATTTTGCGTCTGATATTAAAGGATGACATAGCGGCTATTGGTATGCAGCATTTACTTTGTAGGGCCTTCTGATTGTAAGTTTAGTGCATTATAGATGCTGCTGTTGATTCAGCTATTTTTCCTCTGATATCTAATTCCGTTTCTTAAGAGATTCCTCCTTTGACAATTTATTTTTCTGCCATCATATCTTCTGAAAAGAATGTTCTTTTGGCTCTCACTTGGGAATTTTTTTTTTCCCAATTGCTCATAAGTTATAATAGTTGTGTATACCCTCGACCTGCTTGCTAAAGTGCTCTCTCTCCTTTTGAACGGGGCATCAGAATATTACCACCAGGTGGGGTACCTGGCCTATGTTGTCCTGGTCCTGGCTTGGCTTTGTGTGAAGACTCCACTGCCTTCACTTTCCCCAGGGAGGAGGGTCACACTAACGTAGAGGAATGTCACAACTATCCCCAAGTAGCAAATAATCACCAATTACAGTTGAGATTTCAACTCAAGTGACCCTAATGTGTGCCAGACTAGAACTGAGCTCCATTGTGTTTTCAATGGCTGATTTTTTGGAAGTAGATCGCCAGGCCTTTCTTCTGATGTGCCGCTGAGTGGACTTAAACAGCCAACCTTTCCGTTAGCAGCTGAGCGTGTTAACCGTTTACACCACCTAGGGACTCCAACAAATAACCATCCAGGCCTTTTTTACTCTTTGCTTTTCCATATGCTCAAGTAATTTTGCTTATATTGACTGTAAGGTGATTTAACAAAATGTTAGATTTCCTCCACCTCAGTGTTGGCACTGGCCCGTTAAATGCTTTGTGGTTTAACGGTTGTAGTGATGAACCATAAGCTATACATGGCAGGATTTCAGGGTGCCTGATCTGTGGAACAGTGGACTAACCACTGGACAAGTACCGTCAGCCTTAGGAGCCTTAATCACCTGATCAGACATCTCAATCTTTGCCCGAAGTGTTTGATTTTCACTTTGATGTTTAGCGTTATTGTGTGACTCTCTCAGCTTCCTTGCCTTCCCTCATTTGTTTAAGGACAGTCTGGGTTAATAATTGGAAAGTACCCTATCACTAACCTGGCACTTGGGAATAAAGGCATCCATTATGGATGGGCCAAGAAGAGACGCATCATAACTGAAGCTTCCTTTAGCATTCTGCTGAGTGTTTAAAGAGAGCTGCAAGAGAATTCACTCTTAGTGTACTCAGGACTCCAAATGCTGACCAGCTGAAATCTCGGCCCTTCCATTTTATGACCAGGTTGCTAAATCCACAAGAGGCAAAAAATAGTCAACACGTACACACAGACTTAGTTCTAATTTGCAAAGCTGGCATTTATTTCACTTAATCTTCAATGGAACCAAAACCATTTTTAAAAAGCCGGAAAAGCTGAGTTTGGCCCTTAGGGGAAATGAAGTAGAAAGACTCCCACGCTATGGAAATTCTCTCACAGCCTTACATGGGAGTAAGAATAGAGTTCAAATTTAACTTTGTGGAGAAAATAAATACCCTCCCCCAGCTGAAAACGCAGAATATAATAATACTTTTATTGACATTTGATCTTTGGGGCCCTCAATTGGCAGTTATATAGTAATGTATCAAACTGTATCTCAAGTATAGCCCAAGTGTGGCAGGAGCCTCATCCTTTTGCTTAGTGTTCCTCCGTGAGCTTCTCATAGCTTAGCGGTAAGATAGCAGCCTGGGGTTATAGGAACTCCAGTGAAATCAAATGTTAGATTGTGAGCCACATGGGGTGAGAAACTGTGTTTGCCTCACTCGCTTTGCAGCCCCAGTCCCAAGCCCGGTGCTTAGCATATAGCCAGTGCTCATGGAGTATTTTTGAATGAATCGATTAATTCTCACAGATTATCCGAGGAGCCAAGAGCTTCTCAGATATGGAACCAATCCTTCCGATGCCCTTCTCTAATGAGGTTGGTAGTGATGTTTATGTGGATATTCTCTTATTCAGGAATCTCAGACATGTGACCACTAGCCTGTAAATGAGGCTATTGGGCAGGCAACAATAAAGAACATAATCCTGTTTTTGCATGAGGACTACTGCCTTACAGAACAACCATCATGGCTTCACTGAAGGCAAAGCCTCCCCACCTCATCCTCCAAAGACCTCTCATTACTGGTTCTCAACATGTGGTAGAAGGTACCTGAAGGGCCTGAAAGTTATTGCTAAGGGGCCATGACTCCATCTTTGTGAGTATCTCTGTGTATTTTAAATTAACTGATACTCTGTGCATGAATCTGTGTGTTGAGGGTAGGTGGGGAGGGCTCTTGAATTTTGAAGTTGAACAAGGAAATTTGTGCTTGCATAGGATGCCCCACATACTCCCCACTCCCCCAAAGGTACAGCTCAAATTAAGCTCTGGTCACAGCCCTTCATTGTGCTCTACTGACCTTTTATGTCGTTGCAGAATTCCCAGCTCCCTTGGCAAGTGGAATGGAGCTGACAAGGAAACCATGAACAAAAACTGGAAGGGTGTTGGAGAGAAATCCAAGGGATTCTACTAGGAAGAGAAATGTCAGCAGAAGCTCACAGAAGAGCCACAAACAAACATGGCTTCTAGACAAACCAGTTCCTTCTCATAACATCCACCTACAGCTAGGTGTGAATATTATGACACCACGGTGATGTGCCAACCCCAGGAAGGGTTGTTCCATAGGCAAGTCCTGTCAGCACTGGGGCTCAGGAGGTGGCCTAAGGGCCAGACCCTACTGACTCAATCCTGGGCTAGTCAGGCTCACTGA
The DNA here is from genome assembly GCA_030035585.1 of Dugong dugon. Taxonomy (NCBI): domain Eukaryota; kingdom Metazoa; phylum Chordata; class Mammalia; order Sirenia; family Dugongidae; genus Dugong; species Dugong dugon. Next base: position 58,747,381 of record CM057466.1, read on the forward strand.
GGAGGCAGGGATCCAGGGAGTTCCTGACAGGAAGTGAGAGGAAGAAGCCTGGAGGCAGGTGTTGTGTCCAGGGGGTCTTGGGGCACACAGTAGATGGTGGCCCAGGCAGACCAGCAGACCAGAGGAGCTTAGGGGCAGTGAGAGTTTCCACCAGACTCCTTGTAGGCCCTCTAAGACCCCAGGGCTCTGGCAAGGTTAGAAAAAAAGTGGGCAGTGGGGAGCTCTGTGTAGCAAGGGAAGAAGCAGAGATGCATCACACAGGACTGACGCTTAATGGCCAGACAAAGCAAGCTTCCAAGTTTTGAGAAATCAGGATCTTAGGTAGGCTTCTGGTCAGGAATTCAGGCACTATGGGTTAAGACCTGTTACTAGAGCTGGGGCATAAAAAATAGCAACAGCTAGCTTTAATTGGAGCCGTACTATGTGCCGGCATTGCATTAAATCATTTAGAATTATGACTTCATTCAGTATTCACAAATCTTATGATATGGGTAAAATTAATATCCCAATTTTTCAGAGGAAGAAAGTGAGACTTAAAGGGATTAAGTATCTTGTCCAGTGTCACAAGGTTACAGAAGCTAGTAGATGGAGGAGATAGGGCTTGAACCCATGTCTGTAGCTTTAGAGCCTGTGGGTTTAACTAAGGAGCCCTGGTGGTGCAAGTGGTTAAGCGCTTGACTGCTAACTGAAAGGTCGGCTGTTTGAACCCAACTGCCACTCCACAGAAGGAAGATGTAGCAGTCTGCTTCTGTAAAGATTTACAGCCTTGGAAACCCTATGGGGCAGTTCTACTCTGTCCTATAGGGTTGCTATGAGTTAGAATCGACTCAATGGCAACCGGTGTACTTGATGGCAATGGGCTTGGTTTTGGTTTTTTTGGGCTTAACTACTGTGTTGCACTAAAAGGTGGAAGCTTGGTTTCAACAGAGTGAGGGCAAGGTGACGGGAAACTGGTGCTGAGCACCAACTGGGTGTGGGACCGTCCTTGCAACAGACACTTCCACATACATTATGTTGTTAACCTTCGCAAAATCCTTATCCTCATTTTTTTTTTTTTCAGATGAGGGGCCTGAAGCACATATAGACTAAGTGTATTGCCTAAAATCACACAGGAAGGAGGCAATAGCCCAATTAATGGGACTGGAGCATATTCCAGAGCAAAGCCAGCAGCAAGATTACCCTGAGGCTGATGTGCCACGGGGAAGAAAGAGACCTAGGAATTAAGGATGTGATACCTGCTATACATCCAGGTTTCCTTAACCCAAAACCTGAGTTAGTAAAGGTCCTCTAAGACAGAGAAATTTTGAAGATACAAAACTTCAAGGAGTATGATTTCCTGACAAAGTGTGGAGAGTGGTTTTTCACCTAATATAACCCCATGATACATTTATCATTCGTAATGGATGACTCATGGACTAGTCCTTGTATTGAGTTCATATTATTAAGCCAACTACAGTACTTTACACCCATCTCTGTTCAGAGGCATCTAAATCAGTAGGTGCTATTATAGAGTAAGTGAAAACTAATTTTCACTTTAGCGTATGTGTCACTTGTTTTGAGTTGTCTAAACTTGGGTACAATTACTCATACCAAACCAAGAGAATTAAGCAGGTTATTTCATGCCCTTTTTAAAAAGATTGTAAAACTCTAACTTTCTTATATTTGTTGTATGCACAGTTGAGTGAATGGTAAAGATTTAGCATAATATTATAGCATCATAGGATTATCAACTATCTATCAAGTAACAATCAGTGACAGATGTTTTTTGAGCATGCACTCTGGGCCCCACACTACCTCAGTTCTGAGGTTGGAGTTGTAGGTCATTTAGAAAGGTCATTTAAACCAGTGCTTTTCAGTGAAGAAGGACCATTCAAAAAAATTCCAATCCATTCTGGAAGCATATTTTGTAATATACAATATATTCACATAGCGACACACAGTTGGGGGTTGTGGCAACATTAAGTTGCTAAAGAAGTCTCTAAGATTTTCTAGATACAATAGCCTCAACAATGGACACGAACATCCCAAGATCATGAAGATGGTGTAGGACTGGGTCACATTTCCTTCTGTTATACATAAGGTTGCCATGAGTTGGAGTTGACTCCACGGTGGCTAACATCAACAACAAAGTCTCTAAATACTCTCCATGTTTGTTCTTTTCTCATTGCAACAATAGTACATTGACAGCAGGTGGTCTGAAGACCACACTTTGAATAACACTGATTTAAACAAGGCAGGACCACTCTGAAGCCTTCTCAACAGATGAAAAACTAGGTTTTGCTGCTTTTTCTTTCATTTTTTTTTTTATTCTTTATGCTTATCGTGTTAGTGGACATACCCAATGAAACTGCTAAAGAAACTTTTTGATTCAAGGTAAACCATGCTTTTTTTCAACGTAGAAATAAGGGAGAAATGCTTCCTTCAAAGACCAACCTATCAAAGGTATATAAAAGATGAAAAGAGAAAATATAAACTGTAACACCACGCTGAGGAAAAGAATAAAAATGAGGCCCAGGCTATGCTTGAAAGGGAGGGTCACAAATGGTCAAATCCCACTTTCAGAGCAAACCTATGACTCTCACAGATGTCTACAAAAGAAGTATCTGACTGTAGAATTCATATAGGTATAGACTGAAGAAATCTATTTTTCTAGAATTGTACTTTCTGGCACTATTCTTGATGCTGTGGCAGAAAGCAGATTCACAAGAACTTTTTTTTTTTTTTTTTTTTTACTTGGAATGAGGTTAACAGAGCTTTCTGGCAAGAGTAAAAAACAGAACATGAGACTCAAGGGAGCAAACTTTACTTTTCCCTGGATACTTACCCAGCAGCAAAAGCCAGAAAAGAAGAAAAAGAAAAAAATAAGGAGATTTTGTCTTCTTAATGACACTAAACCAAACCAACCAGACCTTTTGCCCTTGAGTTGATTCCAACACATGGAGACCTCACATGTTTCAGAGTAGAACTGCTCTCCATAGAGTTTTCAATGGCTGTGATCATACGGAAGTAGACCATCAGACTTTTCTTCCATGGCGCCTCTGGGTGGGTTCCGATTGCCAAACTTTCGGTTAGTAGCCTAGCACAAACCCTTTACACCACCCAGGACCTTATTAATGTTAGTCCAGTTAAACCGAAGAAAACCTAGTGCAATACTCCAACATAATTTTAAAATAAAATGAAGAGTCTGCTTACGTTGTAAGACGAGAAAACGCAAGGCTTGTCAAGACATACGATGCATATAATAGATTAGTTTTAGGGCTTTGGTTAGTTTTCTTATTTACCATTGGAAACATAATTATGAAGGTCTTCTTTCTGTTGCCTTATACCTAGAAATATTACAACAAAAATAATTCAATCAGATATATTAGTCAAGGCAGCAATACTGCTGTTGTTTTTCTTAGATGCTGTTGAGCAGATTTTTGACTCATAGCGACTCCATGTGACAGAGTAGAACTGCCCCATAGGGTTTTCTAGGGTGTCATCTTTACCAAAGCAGATCGCCAGGTCTTTCTCTCAAGGTAACACTGGCTACTTTGATAGATAGTCCCCCAAATCTCAGTGGCTTAATTCAATGAAAGCCTATTTCTCATTTACATAACAGTTCAGTGCAGGTATGTGTGAAGTAGCCTTTCACATGGTAATTTAGGGACCCAGACTCATTCTATCTTGTGGCTCTGCCATCTCCTAGGGCCTTGGAGTCCCCTACCTCGGGGCAGGAAAAGAGATAAAACACGTAGGACCACAGGAGAGGTATTTATGGACCACATCTGCTCACTTTTCATTGGCTCAAAATCAGTCACATGGCCCCATTTAGATGCAAGGAGGGCTGGGAAATGTAGTCCTAGGGCAAATAGGCACTTCTCAGGAACAGCTCTATACTATGGGAAAAAAACAAAACCAAACCCATTGCCATCAAGTTGATTCTGACTCATAGTGACCCTATAGGACACAGTAGAACTGCCCCATAGGGTTTCCAAGGAGCGCCTGGTGGATTCAAACTGCCAAGCTTTTCATTAGCAGCCATAGCTCTTAACCACTACACCACCAGTGTTTCCCACACGATGGAAGGGGAGTACCAATCCTTGGTAGGTAGCTAGTCATTTTGATCACATTAGGCTAGCTCATGCTGATAGTTCTTGAGACTTTTCCGTATTTCTTTTTCTTATCTTCTCACATTATTTACATACTGTTGTCTCTGAAGGAGTCCCTGGGTGGCAAAAACTGCTAAGCGCTAGGCTACTAACTGAAAGGTTGGCAGTTCAAATCTACCCAGAGGCACCTCAGAAGAAAGTCCTGGCAATCTACCTCCAAAAGATCCCAGCCATTGACAACCCTACAGAGCACAACTCTGCTTGAAACACATGGGTTGCCATGAGTTGGAATTGACTCTGTTTCACTCTCGTCTCCTACCACTTCCTCAGGCTCCATGTTTACTCATGTTGTTGGTTGTTTTACATGCCTGGAACAACCACGCCATGGTTATCTAACCAGCCACCCTCAGAATCCTCTTTGGAATTTATTTCTAGGAAACGCGTTGGATGAGATAAAGAAATACTGTATTTTTACCCAAATAACACACACTATCTGTGCTTGTTTGCAGGCTGTACCCTTCCTCTACAGGTATTTTCCTAAGCCTGCTATACTAATATTTTTTTACAGCAACACGTGGAAGAGGACTGGCGTGGCAGTGCTTGTGAGGGTGCCTCACAGAGGGAGGGCACGACCAGCAAACAAACACAGAAGGTGGGTGTTTTTTGAGTAAAAATACTGTGAACGTAATTAGGTACTCTATAAATCTGCAGTAAAAAAGTACGGGAGTCAGCAAGTTGTATCTACATTGCCTTCTTAAGAAATGTTAAGGTAAGCACCCCCATATATTCTATGAATTGCTCAGCATTAAGAGGGTTATTAAAGATCACTAAGTGATGAGAGGTTTCAGTGAATATATGATTTATATAATTGTCTATTAGCCCTATATTCTAGGGCTCAAGTGAAATTAATTCAATCTAAATTTTGACAAATATTTACCAAAGTGTTACTCCACACAAGGCACTTCCGTAGAGATCTTAAGGGATATGAAGAAAAAATCCGTGGGCCAGTCCGTGGCTTCCAGGACTCTATAATCTTTATTGTTAAATAAGCCATTTACTGGGCCTGTTTGGCAAATTCTTACCAAAATGTACATCTCTAAAGTAATGCTTTTTGGATGTGAAAACAGAGTTCAGTGTGATTAAAAACTAGGTAAAACCAGTTGTTGTCCCCATGGGGACCCTGTGTGTGTCACAGTAGAACTGTGCTCTACAGGGTTTTCATCCGTGTTTTGGAGTTACTGTTGTCCGTTTGATCTTATGTAGATAATTATTTAAAAGAGCTCAATGCTCAAGGGGAACATTCTTTATTAAATGAGCTCAATTGTTGTTTAGTTTAAAGATGACTTAATGGAGTAGTTTCAGTTCAAGGCTTAAAAGTTGTTTTCAGGTAGTAGGTTTGGGGGTTCCTCCAACTCAATGTATCTAGTAAGTCTGATTTTCATAAATAACTTGAAGTTCTGTTCCACATTTTTCCTCCTTTTGATCAAGATCAATCTATTGGGAACTTGATCAAAACATTCAGTAATGGTAGCCAGGCACCATCCATTTCTTCTGGTCTCATAGCAAAGGGGGTGGTAGTTCATGGAGGCAGTTAGACCTGCATTCCATTTCCTTCTACGATTCCTGAGTTTCCTTCTTTTGCTGCTGCTCTAGACAAATAGACACCAATTGTGGTATCTTGGGTGGCCTCTGAAGCTTATAAGACCCCAGTTACTACTCACTGAACTAGGAGGTAGAGCAGAAACTCTAAAAACAATATTAGGCCAATTGACCGGACAGGCCCATGAAACCATGACCAATGACCCTTGAACTAAGAAAACTAATCCCATGGGGTATTTATTTGTGTCTATGTAGTATCAACAGCTGCAGGCTATTTTTTTTGGCTGCTATTTTTGTTTTAAAATTATATATAACATTCTATTTGTCATCTTGCCTTCTTTTTTTTTTTTTTTTTAACTTTCACTCCCTCCTGCTATTTTTTCCTGGTGTACAGCTTAGTGATAAAAGTTACAGTAGTCAGGTTATATAACCATTACCCTTTAAACCAAAAAAACAAACCTGTTGCTGTCGATGTCGATTCTGATTCATAGTGACCCTATAGGACAGAGTAGAATGACCCCATAGGGTTTCCATGGAGAGACTGGTGGCTTCGAACTGCTGACCTTTTGGCTAGCAGCTGAATGCTTAACCACTGCGCCACCAAGGTACCACCATTACCATTAGTTGATGCGAATTTTCTCATCACCATAAATAAAGACTGAATACTTTTTGAAGAATGATTCTTCTTCTCCCCACCCCTTCCTGGCCCTGGTAACCATTAGTAACTGTTGGTTTTTATATATTTACCTATTCTTGTCATTTTATTTAAGTGAGACCATACAGTATTTGTCCTTTTGTGACTGACTTATTTCACTCAGCATATCTTCAAGGTTTATCTGTCGTGTAGCATGTACCAGGACTTCATTTTTCTTAAAGGCTGAGTAGTATTTCATAGTGTACGTACCACATTTTGTTTATCCATTCTTTTGCTGAGGGACACTTGGCTTATTTCCACCTTTTTGCTATTGTGAATAGTGCTGCAAAGAACATCAGCATATATGTGTCTGTTCATGTCCCTACTTTTAGCTCCCTAGGGTATATTCCTTGGAGTGGGTTTACTGGATGATATGGTAGCTCTATTTCCAATGTTTTGAGGAATCACCATGCTGTTTTCCACAAACGTTGTACCATTTTACATTCCCACCAGTAGGAGATAAGAGTTTCCATCTCCCTACATCCTGGCCAATATTTGTTATTTGCTGTTTCTTCTAATCACTGACATTCTAGAAGTGAGGTGGTATCTCAATATAGTTTTGATTTCCATCTCTCTAATGGCTAATGGAGCCATGGTGGCACAGTGGTTAAAGTGATTGTCATGGACTGAATTGTGTCCCCCCAAAATATCTGTTGATTCTCAGTGTCATATGATTGTGTACAATTCTATAATCTGATGTGATTTGCTTATGTGTTGTAAACTCAATCACTATGACATAATAAGATGGATTAGCAGCAGTTATTCTGATGAGATACACAAGATTGGATAGTGTCTTAAGCCAATCTCTTTTGAGATATAAAAGAGATAAGCAAGCAGAGACACATGGGAACCTCATACCACCAAGAAAAGCAGTGCCGGGAGCAGAGCGCGTCCTTTGGACCTGAGGTTCCTGCGCAGAGAAGCTCCCAGACCAAAGGAAGATTGATGACACGGACCTTCCTCCAGAGCGATGGAGAAAGCATTCCCCTGGAGCTGACAGCCTGAATTTGGACTTGTAGGCTACTGGACAATGAGAGAATAAACATCTCTTTGCTAAAGACATCCACTTTTGGTATCTCTGTTATAGCAGTACTACCTAACTAAGACAGTGATCAATAACTAACTGAAAGGTTGGCAGTTTGAATCCACCAGTCACTCCTTGGAAATCCTATGGGGCAGTTCTACTCTATCCCATAGGGTCGCTGTGAGTCGGAATCAACTCGACGGCAGCACGTTTAATGGCTAACGACAATGAGCATCTTTTCATGTGTTTGCTGGCTGCTTGAATATCCTCTTTGGAGATGTGTCTGTTCTTGTACTCTGCTCATTTAAAAAAAATTTTTTTTTGTGAAAATATACATAACAAAACACCCCCCCATTCTACAGTTTCTGAATGTAATGATCATGCCATTGGTTAAATTCTTCACATTGTATCAACATTCTTGTTATTTTCTGTTCTAGTTGTTTCACTTCCGTTTTCTCAATCTCCCTGCCTCTCAACCTTCTCATCTACGCTTCAAAATAGCTGTAGACCCTGCTGCTCTTATATTGATTTCTTTTAGACTCACATAATACTCAAGGATGACAATCTTTTTTTGTGTGTGTATGTGCACTTTAGATGAAGGTTCACAGAACAAATTAGTTTCTCATTAAACAATTTATACACATATTGTTTTGTGACCTTGGTTGCAATCCTGTGACCTGTCAAGACTCTCCCCTTTTCAACCTTGAGTTCCCCATTTCCATTCGTCCAGCATTCTTGTCCTCTCCTGCCTTCTTGTCCTTGCCCCTCGTCTGGCGTGCCCATTTAGTCTCATATACATGATTGAGGTACATGTATTATTGTTTTATGGGCCTGTCTAATCTTTGACTGAAGGGTGAACCTCAGGAGTGACTTCAGTACTGAGTTAAAAGGGTGTCCCAGTGGCCATACTCACGGGGTTTCTCCAGTCTCTGTCAGACCAGTAAATCTGTTACTTATTTTATTTTATTTTTTTGTGAGTTAGAATTTTTTTCTATATTTTTCTTCAACTCTGTCCGGGATCCTCTCTTGTGACCCCTGTCTGAGCAGTCTGTGGTGGTAGCTGGGCACCATCTAGTTGTGCTGGACTCAGTCTGGTGGAGGTTGTGGAAGTTGTGGTCCATTGGTCCTTTTGACTAATGTTTCCCTTGTGTCTTTGGTTTCTTTCATTCTCCCTTGCTCCAGATGGGGTGGGACCGTCTTAGATGGCTACTCACAAGCCTTTAAGATCCCAGATGCTACTCACCAAAGTAGGATGTAGAACATTTTCTTTATGAACTGTGTTATGCCAGTTGAGCTAGATGTCCCTTGAGACCATGCTCCCCAGCCCTCTGCCCAGTAGTTCAGTCCCTCAGGGAGTTTGGAAGTGTCTATGGAGCTTCCATGACCTTGCCTTGGTCAAGTTGTGCTGGCATCCCACTGTGTACTGTCTTAACCTTCACCAAAGTTACCATGTATCTACTGTCTCATTAGTGTTTTTGCCTTCCCACCCCTCCTCTCCCTCTCAAAGGGGTGACAATTAATATCTGTTTGATTTAACTGGTTTAAAGTGCCTACAGGGGAAAGCTTCAGTTCAAGGTTGGTTAACTGGTTAGTTGCTTTAAAGTGACTTCAGGGGATAGCTTTAATTCAAGAGTGGAGGAACGATTTAGGACCATAATCTTGGGACTCCTCCAGACTCAGTAGGTCCAGTAAGTCTGAATTTTTTAAGAATTTAAAGTTCTAGTTCACCATTTCTTCCTTTTTGTCAGGATTTCTCTATTATGTTCCAGATCAGAACGTTCAGTAGTGGTAGCCAGGCACCATGTAGTTCTTCTGGTCTTGGGGTGGAGGAGGCAGTGATTCATGTAGGCCATTAGTCCTGTAGTCCAGTTCCTTCTCTGATTCTTAGGTTTTCTTCTTTCTCTTTTGTTCCAGATGAATGAAGACCAATAGTTGTATCTTAGATGGCTGCTTGTAAGCTTTTAAGACCCCAGACACTAATCACCATACTTGGAGGTAAAACGAAAACTTTAAGAACTATATAATGCCAATTGACTGGATTGTCCCATGAGACCACAGCCCTAAGCCCCCAAATCAAGAGAACTAATTTCAGGAGGTGATTGGTTATTTCTAATTAGTATCAGCATCTGTAGCCTCCTTTTATTTGGTTGTTGTTATTGTTGCAAAACCATACACAACCTAGCATTTGCCCATTCATCCCTTTTCCCTGTGTACAGCCGATTGACATCAGTCCTGCTGTGCAAACTTCCATACTCAGTGCCACCTTTCCCATTTCTATGACAAAAAGTGACTTCTACCTAAGAACTTCTCCCTCTTCCCACTAACCCCCAACCCTGGTAACCACTAATCAACATTACTTCCTGTATATTTACCTATTCATGTTATTTCATAAAAGTGAGAACCTGCAATTTTTTCCCCCATTTTTTTGATTGGATTATTTGTCTTTTTGTTAAGTTGTAGAAGTTTTATATATATTTTGAATATTAGACCCTTATTGGATATGTGGTTCCCAGAGATTTTTTTCCCAGCCTGTAAGTTGTCTTTTTACTCTTTTGTTAGTCTTTTGATGAACACAAGTATTTAATTTTCATGAGGTTCCAATCAACTATTTTGTCTTGTGTGCTTGTGCATTTATTATTGTTATTTCTGTAATCTATCATTAAAGAAAACTACTACATATGGTTTTCAATGGCTTATTTTTTTGGAAGTATGTCACCAGGCCTTTCTTTGCAGTGACTCTGGGTGGACTTGAACTGCCAACCTTACATTTAGCAGCTGAGTGTACTAACTGTACCATCCAGAGACTCCAAAACACTACAGAGGGATGTATTTTTATGCTGTCTGTACTGCTACCTCTTGTGATCATGGAGACTATTGAATGTGGTTCATATCCTTAAACTTAGGGTGACCAAAAAGGGAGAAGTGCCAGAAGAGTGCAAAAGAATATTTAGAGGCTGCTTTCTAATTTCCACTCCAAATCCCTGCCAAATAAATTACTAAACTTCATGTCAAGAGATGAAGGCTCCATTCCTTAAATCCCCACTAAGCCCGAGCAAGATGATCTAATTCTTTGCTCCTTATTTTTGCTCATTCATAACATGAGAACGGCTTCTGACCACTTAGTCCAGAGAGTAGCTTTCGGTTGACAGGAAAAAATTTCACTGTAAAGAAAAGATACTATTACACAGGTGTCGGCTGTCTTTTATCCTAGCACTACTGCTTGTAGTAACACACACCTTGTGTGGAAGAAAATAATTCTCCTAATAACAAATGTATAAAATTACCTGCTCTGCCCAGTTGCATATTTCACATAAAGGCCAAACAGGAGTATGTGAAGCAAGAGCTGAGAGAAAAGTTATGCAACTGGAATGTGAACTCTTCATAGGTCATTGGCAGACCTGAGTACCAGGAAGTACCCTGTTGGGAGGGACCGGGGGAAGGTTCCCATCAAAGCTGGAATCTGGCTGTAATGAGCCCAAATGCTGCACATATCCAGGCTGAGAATTCCACTCAGTTTTGGTTAACACTGAGGATTCTGAGCTCAGAAGATGAGCCAGACACAGGCTGAGAGTCAGAGAGTCAAGTGAGCAATGCTACTTTGCAAGGTGCCCGTAGCTCAAGGGACCTGGAGCTCAAAGATCTGGAGCAGGGGAGCCCACACAGGAAGGGAGTGGAGGTGAGGTATGTTGTAATCCCCCATCAGGTGCAGGACAGGATTCTGGATACCGTTTGGTGGTAGTGAGGACTTGGGCAAGCCCCTTAACCTTGATTACCTATTTACATACAAAAGGGAGTCATGTTAGATTTGTATGTCATGATGCCCAGGGGCATAGGGGCAAATATCAGTTTTTCGGAATAACTAATGGAAAGCAAATCAACTAAACCCATCAAGTCACTTCTGACTCTTGGCAACCTCGTGTGTTACAGAGTAGAACTGTACTCCATAGAGTTTTCTTGGTTGTGATCTTTACAGAAGCAGATCACCAGAGCTTTCTTCCTTGGCACTGCTGGATGGGTTCAGACTGCCAACTTTTAGGTTAGCTGTTGAACACAAGCCATTTCCATCAGCCAGGGACCCTAACTAATAGAAACCCTATCTTTGTTTAGGGTATGACAACACAGGTTGATGGAAGCACAGTTTCTTCACTTTGGGCTAGAATGATTTCAGCTTAGCATGATCACGCTAATTATTTCATTCTAATCAAAAGCATGCATTAGAAGTTATAGAGGTCTTTAACAACACGGAACACTATTTGTTAAGAAGTACAGTCGGTAAACTTCTTTCAAAGCAGAATGTCCATAGAAGAAGGGTTAAAATTTTTTTGATGATAGAATGATTGGGATCTGAAAGATGCTTTTGATCTTATGGTTTGCAATGACGCTAACCAGCTGGGCAGCAGAACTTTACTCATTGTCTAGTTCCCTCAGTTTTCAAGGTCAAAGCCTCACTAGGCGTGTGGTATCACAGTAAGTAGAAATGCCTTTGGTTTTTTTCTCTTTCTTTTTTTGGTATTATTTTTGTTGCCATTTGTGATCCATGTAAGGCTATTGGCCTAGAACAGCATCATTATTTTCTCCATAAAGTAATGATGAAAGAAAAAAACTCCTACAACCTCCTTCTAAAGTAAAACCAAGCCAACGGCAAGCTGCAGTTTAACAATACAATTTTAAGAAAAAGAGTAATAATAAACAGGTCTCAGGACTTCTGATGGACAGAAGGAGAAAGCTGTCATATTGGGGAGGGAGTACAAGTAGAAGGAAATGGAGAAGAGAAAACCATGCTTTCACTTTAGGACCATCGCCGTAGGCTAACGTTAGGCTGATCACTGCACTAGAGAGGCATTCTCGGGTTTGACTGTGTCCTTGCAAGACACAGTGGGTTTAGCACCCTGGCATGCCTAGGCTCTTGACTCTAGCGCGATTCTTTTCAACAATGGCATGGCAAGTTGCGTTTCTATCTGAAGATCTAAGGGTATAGCGATCCATGAATCACTTCTGAAGTATTGAGAAGCCAGCAAACCTCCAAATTCACTTGTGTTAGTTTGGGTTTGTTTCATCTAACTTTGCATGTCTGTCCTACCTACCTCTCTCCTGTTAACCCACTGCCGCTGAGTCAATTCTGACTCATAGCAACCCCATAGGACAGAGTAGATCTGCCCCATAGGGTTTCCAAGGAGTGGCTGATATCTAGGGCTAAGTAAACCAGTAGCCCCTCTTGTGCTCAGGACATTTCTGCAGCTGTCACACCATGGATGGCCTCACTTGGGTGACTTTTTCCTCTGTTCCCCCGGAGTCCTCCCAGGAATATGAACTGGGAATCAGAAGTTCTGCTACCTGCTTATCATTCCAATTTATCTTAAAATGTGGGCAAGTAATTTAATTTCTTTAAACATCCTTATAACCTGCCATTAGTCAGAAAAGACTGCCTTAAACTAGCCCAATCCAGATTTGGCCAGCTCCACTTGCTCAGAAGGGCCAGCTGTGACCATTAATTGACCTCAACAGAGGACGCAGCAATAGGTAGAACAAATCAGAAGGAAAATCATCGTTCTGGACCCCGTTCTGAAGCAAAAGGTCCAACAAGAACCACGTCACCTCCTATTTCCTGGCCACCCTACACATTCCATCTAGAATTTTCCCTCCCAGTATGTCTGCACAGCCGCCATCTTGATGTCCAGATCACATAAAAGGCCTCCTTCCCCATAGCCGGGGGAGTCAGATCTGAGGAACTTCCTCCCGGCTCCTTTCTCTGCGCATTGCAGTGAAGTTACTGTCTCTTTCTCAGAGACCTGTGTCCAGATTTTTGGCAGGTCTGAGCACGCCAGACAAGGACCCACCTTCCTGGGTTCGGCAATATCCTCTTCTACGTTAAAACATAACAGCCCCATCTTGCCTTAAAAAGACAAGCGTGCCTTATATTTACATCTTGCTTTAGTGTTTAAAAGCACTTGCTCATACATTCCTTCATTTAAACCTGAGAGCAGCATCCCTCTTCCCTGCAAAGTATTATTATTGCCATCGTTCATCTTTACATCTCCAGTGTTTAAGCCTGTGGAGGGTACATGCTCCCTGGATGTTTGTTTTGGATACACAATCTTTATAGAGATAACTCTACTAGTAAATACTAACTTTAGACATGTAGTGAATTTTATTTGCTCATCTTTAATGCTGTTCTAAGAGGGCAAACACACTTATTCTACTATGATCTCACAAAGTTATTTTTAAACTACAGTGACGACGTGAAGTCATCTGACTAGGGAATGAAATCAAACACATCAAAGAGAAATGTTGTTTTTGTACAATACTGTAAATTTGTATGCTATGCTATTGAAGGTTGCCTTTCATAGCAGAATACAAAGTGCTATAGGGAAGAAATCTTGATTTGACTCAACAGACGGTCAGCTCGGCCACTGCAGTTTGTGATATCACTAGAATATTTGAATGAAACAACTTGGTATTCTCCAAGAGTTACTTTCCTATTTACATATTAATGACATAATTTTGGAATCTTTGCCATTTGTTGAATGTTCACCTTCAAATAATCTTGGGTTTGGAAAGACTTTGAAAAGTATGTAAATCTATCTTACTCACTTTGTCTCAGTCTTCTTTCATCAATTTATGAAGGACTATCTGAACTTGGGAAACCCTGGTAGCGTAGTGGTTAAGAGCTACGGCTGCTAACCAAAAGGTTGGCAGTTCAAATCCACCAGGCGCTCCTTGGAAACCCTATGGGGTGGTTCTGCTCTGTCCTATGGGTCGTTATGAGTCAGATTCAACTTGACGGTAATGGGTTTGGTATTTTTTTTTGGTTTTTATCTGACCTTGGACAGGACTATTCCAAGTAGCACTGGGCGTTCGCTCAGTTGATTTATTAAAAAAAGAATCCTTGTTAGGGCAAAAGCAGTACAGGTTCATTATTGGAAAAATTCAAAAATATAAATAAACAAAAAGGAGAAAATAAACAAACAAAAATATCCCCTCTTGTCATCCCATTCATCCATTCTTGAACATCTTGGTATAAAGCTTTCAACATCTCTGTGTCTGCTTTCACACACACACACACACACACACACAGTCCACATATGCTTTTTATATTTATGGAATCAATTCAACAGCAACTGATTTTGGTTGGTTATGTACTTTTTTAGTTCTTTGAAAATCTTTTTTGTAACAACTTCATTAAAATACAATTCACATGTCATAAATTCATCCTTTCAAAGCATGCAATTTTTAGTATATTCACAAGAGTTGTACACCCATCACCACTAGCTAATTCCAGAACATTTTCATCAACCACCCCCTCATCCCCACAAAAAAAAAAAAAGCAACCAAAAAACCCAACATTCATGCCCATTAGCAGTCATTCCCCATTTTCCCCTCCTTTCCTCCCCTGGCAATCACTCATCTACTGTAGATTTGCCTATTCTGGACATTTCATATAAATTAAATCATACATTTTGTGTCTGGCTTATTTCACTTAGCATAATGTTTTCAAGATTAATCCATGTTGTAGCATTTATTGATATTTTACTTGTTTTTTACAGCCACATAATACTCCATTATGTGGATATATAACATTTTGCTTATCCATTTGTCAGTTGATGGGAATTTGGGTTGTTCCCAATTTTTGGCTGTTATGAATAATGCCACTATGAACTTTCATGTACAAGTTTTTGTGTGTACATACATTTTCCATTCTTTTGACTATATACCTAACAGTAGAATTGCTCAGCCACATGGTAATTCTGTTTCATTTTTTTGAGGAACTGCCACAATGTTTTCCAAAGGGACTGTGACGTTTTATATTCCCATCAACAAAGTATGTTGCTGCTGTTAGGTGCATCAAGTTCATTCTGACTCACAGTGACCCTACGCACAACAGAATCAAACACTGCCTGGTGCTGTGCCATCCTCACAACCGTTGCTATGGGCAAAAACAGTGCCCATTGTTGCAGCCACTATGTCAATCCATCTCACTGAGGGTCTTCCTCTTTTTTGTTGACCTTCTACTTTACTGAGCTTGTTGTCCTTCTCTGAGACTGGTCCCTCCTGATAACACGTCCAAAATACGTGAGATGACGTCTCGCCATCCTTGCTTCTAAGGAACATTCTGGCTGTACTTCTTCCAAGACAGATTTGTTCATTCTTCTGGGAGTCTATGGTATATTCAATATTCTTCACCAACACCATAATTCAAAGGCATCAGTTCTTCTTTAATCCTCCTTATTCATTGTCCAGCTTTCACATGCATATGAGGCGATTGAAAATACCATGGCTTGGGTCAGGCGCACCACTGTCCTCAAAGTGACATCTTTGCTTTTTAACCCTTGAAAGAGGTCTTTTGCAGCAGATTTGCCCAATGTAATACCTCATTTGATATCTTGACTGGTGCTTCCATGGGCAATGATTATGGATCCAAGTAAAATGAAATCCTTAACAACTTCCGTCTTTTGTTCATTTATTATGACATTGCTTATTGGTCCAGTTGTGACAATTTTTGTCTTCTTTATGTTGAGGTGCAATCCATACTGAAGACTGTAGTCTCTGGTCTTCGTCAGTAAGTTCTTCAAGTCCTCTTCACTTTCAGCAAGCAAGAGTGTCTCATTTCCATATCACGGGTTGTTAATGAGTCTTCCTCCAATCCTGATGTCACATTCTTCTTCATACAGTCCAGCTATTCAGATTATTTGCTCAGCATGCAGATTGTATAAGTATAGTGAAAGGATACAACCCTGACACACCCCTTTCCTGACTTTAAACCACATAGTGTCCCCTTGTTCTGTTTGAACAACTGCCTCTTGATCTATGTACAGGTTCTGCATGAGCACAATTAAGTGTTCTAGAATTCCCATTCTTCTCAAGTTATCCATAATTGTTATGATCTACACAGTCAAATGCCTTTGTATAGTCAATGAAACACAGGTAAACATCTTTCTGGTATTCTCTGCTTTCAGCCAAGATCCATCTGACATCAGCAATGATACCCCTCATTCCACGTTCTCTTCTGAATCCAGCTTGAATTTCTGGCAGTTCTCTGACAATGTACTACTGCAATGAACTATGAGGGTTCCAATTTTTCCACATCCTCACCAATGCTTTTTGTTATCTGTTTTTTTGATTATAGCTATCTGTCTTAGTCATCTAGAGCTGCTCCAACAGAAATACCGCAAGTGGATGGTTTTAACAAAGAGAAATTTATTCTCTCATAGCCCAGTAGGCTAGAAGTCCAAATTCAGGGCATCAGCACCAGGGGGAATGCTTTCTCCATCGGCTCTGGAGGAAGGTCCATGTCATCAATCTTCCTTTGGTCTGGGAGCTTCTCTGCGCAGGAACCTCAGGTCTAAAGGACGCGCTCTGCTCCCGGCACTGCTTTCTTGGTGGTATGAGGTTCCCATGTGTCTCTGCTTGCTTATCTCTTTTATATCTCAAAAGAGATTGCATTAAGACACTAATCTTGTCAATCAACCTCATCAGTATAACCTCGTCACAGTGATAGAATTTACAACACATAAGGAAATCACATCAGATATAACAATCATACAATACTGGGAATCATGACCCAGGCAAGCTGACAGGTATTTTTGGGGGACACAACTCAATCCATGACACTATCCTAGTGTGTGTGTGTAAAGTGATCTCTCATTGTGGTTTTGATTTGCATTTCCAGAATTCCATAACTATTGATGTTGTGAATCTTTTCATCTGCTTACTTGTCATTTGTATATATCTTCTTTGGAGAAATGTCAGTTCAAATCCTCACCCGTTTTTAAAATAAATTGTCATTTTATTGTTGAGTTTGTAAGAGTTCTTTATATATTCTCGATATGTCTCTTACTGGATATATGATTTGTAAATATTTTCCCCCATTTTGTGGTTGTCTTTTCACTTTCTTAATGGTGTCCTTGGAAGCACAGAAGTTTTCAATTTTGTTAAAGTCCAATTTATTTACTTTTACTTTTGTTGCTTGTGCTTTTGGTGTCATTTCTAAGAAATTGTTGCCTAATCCAAGGTCATGAAGATTTACTCCTACGTTTTCTTCTAAGAGTTTTATAGTTTTAACTCTTACGTATAGTTTTTTGATCAATTTTGAGTTAATTTTTTGTTTATGGTGTGAGGTAAGGGTCCAACTTCATTCTTTTGTATGTGGATATCCAGTTTTCCTAGCAATATTTGTTGAAAATGTTCTTTCCCCATTGAATTGTCTTGAAACCAATTGACTATAAGGGGAAACCAATTGACTATAAGGGTATTATTTTTGGACTCTCAATTCTTTTCCTCTGATCCGTATGTCTGTCCTTATGCCAGTACAAGACTATTTCGATTATTGTAACTTTGTAGCAGGTTTGGAGCCCTGATAGTGCAGTGGTTAAGTGCTTGGATGCTAACGGAAAGGTCAGCAGTTGAAACCAACCAGCTGCTGTGTAGGAAAAAGATGTGGCAGTCT